>JAFREQ010000116.1:0-1227131 GCA_025331565.1 Holacanthus passer
CTGAGACCGTCACAACCACAGAGCCACACAGTCGGACAACGTCACCAGTTAATTAAGTCCAGGTGAGTCGATGATCAGAGCTGAGGGTCTAACTGATGCGAGGTAGGAAATAAAGCCAGCATTTCTACAATGTATTGAATGGCTAGCACATATAAAACCACAATCCACTCACATGTGACATGTTTACGGGCTGTATTATTGTTGTTGTTGTTGTTGTTGTTAGAGTTCACCGATGGGAGTCCTCTCTGTCTCTGTAGCAGACCGGGCAGGACATGCGCACAAAGCAAACAGGGAGCGGTTCGACGTTTGTAAGGGCAAACCTGTGTCTCTGCAAGCTGATTCTACCGTAATGTCTCAATCAACAGCACCACATAAAATTGTGTTTTAGTACAATAGTATAATTTTGATCGTATATAAATCGTCACTCATGCGTGCAAAAAATTATTTTTTTTCTTAATTGCTCTTGGGGGCCCCCAAGTGGCCGCGGGGCCCTAAGCAGGTGCTTAGTTCGCTTATGCCTTGGGCCGGCTCTGCTGATGATGATGAACTTTTTAAAAGATAAATGTATATTTTTCAACTCCGGATTCAAACAACACAACACCCACATACTGTACATGATTAAGTTATTGGTCACTTTAATTGTTCCTGCATTTCAGTTAGAGATATAGTCAAAATCCTCAGTCCTGTTCTGTTTAAAATGCAATCTGAAGTTAAGGTGAAGCTAATGTGGAGCTTCGGTGCATCTTTAATCAGGACAGACTTTGAAGATTGTTGACACACAAAGCAGCAAAACATTTGCAGCACACTGAGGTTTCACAGATTAAGTTCAATTTGTTGATTTACACTGTGCATATAATTATATGTACGCTAAGGTTGTGTTGTGAATGTTCAGTGCTGTGTTTTCTGGCTGTTGTTGAAAACAGGTTTGGCTGTGGTTGCTGTGTGTCCAGGCCCAGTAGTTGAGGTTGAATATATGCTATTAAAGATGCATTGCTCTTTATTTCACTTAAACATTATCAGCAAAAGTTCTGCAATCTGCAAAGATGTAAATTCTGCTGGATGATTATAGTCTGTCTATAATAGTCTCTAAAGTTCAGTTGAAACACTTTAGAATAAATTCACTTAAATTTAAACATTTTTTCCCCCAATTCACTTTGAATGAGTCGCTCTCGTGGTATGTTTATGTCACGTGACACAGCTGCCCTGAGTCACGTGGCGTTGCTTTGCCTGATCCGAGTGGCTGAAGCGTTTCTGGATTAAAGTCGAAATGGCGAGAAACGAGGAGAAACAACAAGGGAGACTGAACAGACTGTGGCTCCAGAAAGAGAGAGAGGGTGAGCAGATAGTAGTCTACACTGTAATTTAATTAATAATTCGCATGTAAAATAAAACACACCCTGCTGTACAGGAAGCTAGCTACAACGATGCTAACTGACTGCTAACTCCAGCTGGTTGACGTGAAAAAAGTAAACAAAGTTCTTGCCTAATGCTCAGTGTAAGCAGTAATATTCAAAGTTAGTCATCCATTCCTTGTAGTGCTCCATTTTCTCCTAACAGGTTTCTTTTGTAATGTTTTTCTTTCTCTTTTACAGAGGGTCGCCTCAAAGATCAGCATGAGCGAAGACCCAAACTGGTAATAAACAATGTCATGAATTGATATCATTAACACAAGCTCAATTTAATATTTGGACCAGCTTGTTACAGCCAACACTTGTCTTCACAGTCTACTTTAAATTCAGTTTCCTCTGTGAAAAAGTGGATCCCCAGCATCAAGAATGAGATAGAGTATTATCTGCAGGTAAGTGAAATGTTAGTAATGTTTAAAATGAATTCTGCAGAGATGGTTTGTGGTGACGCTGAATTCCATGACTTCCTCTGCATTTAGAGCTATCTGTTCTTGTCTTTTCCCTCTCAGCAGTCCCAGCTGTCTCATTACCCAGAGAGGAAGATAGCCGAGTTCCAGCTGCACATCGAGGCTTTAGAAAAAGAGTACAAAAGCTTCATTTCCAAACTACGAGTTCTTGACCCCTCCTGCAAACATAAGCCATGGACTCCTCGAGCATACTGTAAGAGGAGAGCAGATACACAAGACTCTCCAAGTATCGGTCAGTGTGTTAAAGGTTAAGACTGATCTCCAATTTATAGTAAAAGCATGTGTTATTATTAGCCAACAGCTTCTAGATATATATTTATACATTATCCTCTTTTGACTCTTGTTTAAAGAAGAGGTAATTCAAGAATTTTAGCTTCTTGGTCTTATGATAGTATAACATATAATATATGTATAGGGTATATTTTGTGCATTGCATACATTACCTATTTGCTGTATGTCTTATTGATTCTACCTTTGCTTTGACATGTTTCTGTCTGAATTTCAATTTTGGTGAGCCATTCCTTTCCAGTAGATGACCTTTCATCGCTCTGTGTATCCTCACTCTCATTTACAGTGAAAAACCCTCGGACCTGTGAGTCACATGACGGTAGCAGTCAGTGGAGTGGAGTTGAGACTGATTTGGCCTTCACCTGGACAGGGTGTCACAAAAACTCAGAGAGACAGGAACCTCTCAGCCATTTGGAGACCAGGTTTCAACCCTTCATCCCCACCCACCCAATCTCAGAAAACTCAGAGGCAGTCAGTGCAGACCAGGACCAGCCCCTCGCCTTCGACCATACAAGGCTGGCGGTGGCCGCTGCTGCGTTCAGAGGACCGTCAGTTCAGCGAGGCTCCTCTCAAACACAGAGCCTTGTCAAGGTGCTGCAGTCTGGCCTGCCAAACCTGGTTAACGCTTCATTAAGGCAAACCTTTTCAACCCAGAGCAGAAACACAGACAATGGTGACAGGGCAACAGTGGGGTCTGTCGTTGAACAGAAAAGCGATGTCCAAGACTGTAAGTCAGACTGTGAAACAGCAGAAAGGATACCTGGGAAATCATCCAACAATGGGACAACAGAGGAGAGGACAGGTCATGTACTGGGACTAGACTGTTACTCTTCTTCTGATGAGGAATGTGAGACATGATGTTTTTTGATCATGACATATAATGATCCACATTTTTCTACATTTTGAATTCCAATTAATTGTTTTATGGAACTTCTTGTTGCACATAATAAGTGGTTTTTGGTCATATGGAGAAAATGAATATGATAGTTATCACAGCATTTTTGAGAATTACATATAAGAAAAGAATTTGTCTTTTTGATCTTGTGACAGATTTTGGTAAAATGTAATTTTTTCTGTGAGGACTGTGAATCATGATGTGAAAATGTTACGGAAAAAAGCTGAATTTTGGTATTGAATTAATGCCCCAGTCACTGTGCAAGGGAAAAGAAAAGTTTGCAAAAAGACATGAGTAATGTCATTCATTTCAGGTTGAGAAATTCATTCTTATTTTCAGACAATTCTCCATTTGTGTAATCAGTCATCATGACCACAACTAACTCCATTATGCAAGAGAAAGAAGGAAGACTGTGAGAAACACCGTATTTGATAGAGATACTTGCTGATTCAGTGATTCATTTTAGTCAGCTAGTCAGCAACGCTGAACACGACCTGGTTAGACCCCAAAACACCACCCTCCCACCTAACCCATTCCGTGCTGCAGCTGCCGCCGCTGCTCTTGCTGCGAGGACCGCTTTCAGCATGACACTTCTGGGAAACAGACACATCAGCTTGTAGAGTGCAGACACCCTGTGCAGTTTATGGTTAAGGTTGACGTAGTTACCCTTTTAGTTAGAGCTCTGTATGCTCACTACAGGGTGGGTTTCCTTTTGCCTCTGCAGGGGCTTGGAGAAACGAAACCTTTGCAACAATGGACAGAGGCAGAGGCCATTGGAAGCTTCCTTTTCAGTTATCAAAATACAAAAGAACGATAAAATTAACTTTTACACAATATACCAGACTGACTTAGCTTCATAAAAAAAACAGTTTGCTAAAGTTTCAGTGCGTGAGACCATGCTGGTGCAGTCCCCCTTCTTGCATTAAGTCCCACCTATGAGGTTGGAACGATGATCTTTATCAAAAACCACCAATATAATTTTTGTAA
The DNA here is from genome assembly GCA_025331565.1 of Holacanthus passer. NCBI lineage: Eukaryota > Metazoa > Chordata > Actinopteri > Pomacanthidae > Holacanthus > Holacanthus passer. Next base: position 4,044 of record JAFREQ010000116.1, read on the forward strand.
ACAGTTTTTTTTATTAAACAGATAAGAACTGATGAAGTGTGGAAACTGTTGCGACCACAATGAATTGAGAGCGTAATTGCTCGGTGTCCTAGGAAACAAAAAAGACCACAACGATATTAATTCTTCACTGAGTGGGGAGGAAAGCGGTGTGCATGTTCTGCTTTCCTGTAAGCTCATCTCTGAGGTACTGGTTGGGGTTAGCTCTCACCTCTATTATGCATCACAACCTTTTGCCAAGCAGCCAGCAATAAAGCTGCCATACACTCTTTTCATGTGGCAGCAGCGTCTTCCCACCAAGAATACGCTATGTGCTACTGAAACTGCTGTCTCATTGTTTACTAACAATCTGTGCCTCATAAATACTAATACACAAGAATAATGCATTTTAATAATAAAGCATGTTTTGATACCGAATACTTAAGATACAATATACAGATTCAGGACACAGTTCAGATTTGAAGAATTGCAGTGACACCCCTAAAAGAAAAGAAAATCCCAGCAATGTTAAAAAGCATGTTAACTGGACCTCAAGACAAGTTAGATTTCATATAAAGTGTCTGGCAGGTGTGTGTGTAATTGCTCAGTGTTTCCTTTCGTGGAATGTGTGAAAAGATCTCTATCTGATGATGACATGTTTGTGGTTGAGGTGGGGGTCAGCTGAAACCTCTTCCTTCACCTAGTTTTCTTTGTGCACAGTGAAACGACTAAATTGTACTAGTAACCATGTAAAAGACCCAAACTGTCTGATACAGATTCATAAGGTTCTGCAGTTCTAAGTAAACATCACGCAGCCTGTATTTATAAATGCTTTGCAGACCAGAGGTGAGGGATGACGGTTTAATAGTTTCTTAGCTGTTGTAAGTTTTGAAGAAACATGCACTTGTCTTCAGTCCATGATATGTGTGGGAGGTTTTTGTGGGTGGTGAGTGTCTTGACAGCTGAAGCTTGGCTTTTTTTTAAAGTCAGAAGTGCTCAGGCAAAACGTACACACCTCCTTCATGCAGAGGTGATAGATGCACACGCAGTTTGTCTCACACCAGGACCTGCATCATGAGCTGTGACCAGAGCTACCCGTTCCCACAGGTGTTCCTCGTGGATGAAGGTGGAGGCCAGCAGCACCCTGCCCAGCCACCGACTCTTGTACCCTGTTGGTCCTTCCCGCCTGCTCAGGAGAGGGCGAGGAGCCGTGGGAAGAGCCGGAGCTCCATGGGAGTCAGCCCCGGCGCAGCCCTGGTCGTGCTGATGCTGTTCCTGCTGGTGTTTGCAGCCCTGGGGTTTGAAGCCTACCAGATTTACAACATGCAGAAAGAGCTGAGAGAGCTGAAAGAGGTAAGGAGCCACTGTGTGTGATGGATATGGAAGAGGGTAGTTTGGAAGTTCACTGAGCTTTTAGTGAATTAATAAGCTAATGATGTGAATGATGAAAATAAACAGTTTTAAGGTTGAAAAGAGTGAAAATGTGACATTAGTGTGCAGAATATTAGAAGCAGGTCAAGAAGTATTAAGTGATGACTCTTTGCAAAGTAAATAGTGAAGTAATAATTGGTTGCCAAGAAATGATAAAAATAATATCTGTAGTATTAGTTTTAGAATTTGCTGCTTGTACAGTTTTAATGGAGGCACAGCTGCAAATAAAAAAAAGGTGTGACTTCTCACACCTTTGCTGGGGGTAATAGAGAGGTGGAAGGTAAGGTGGGAGAGTGGAAAACAGAGCTGGAAAGTTGACAGCATTACAAAGTCTAATGATTAAGTTTTTTTTTTAACTTTGCCATCCATCGAAGAGTTCATAAACCTCAGCTCTACTCTGACATTTAAAAACGCAACCAAGAATACAATTGTTCCATCTGTGGTCACCGGTCCAGTGAGACAGGATATCCTCTCTCTGACTTGTGCTCTCAGCCGCGTTGAGGTACAGGCGTCAGTGTGATGTGGTAATGCTATTCCTCTGTTTCTCTCTTGTCTCACTGTAGACGAAACCTGAGACTGAGTTTAAAGCACCTGAGAAGCAAATTGGTAAGTGCGCACACCTCTCACTGCACAAATTGTTCCCAATAAAGGAATAGGTGATGTGACTCTAATCTGTTGGTTGTTTCAGGTCTCTATGAACCTAAGTCGAATGGAGAAGACAAAGAGAGACCTGCAGCGCACGTCATGGGTACATAACAATAAAAATGTGTCCTATACTGTGCGATTCTTTATCATACATAGGAATGAAAGAAGTGACATCCTGTCTCTCCTCTTGCAGGTCGTATCGAAACAGAAAAATTCTCTAATACTCTGCGATGGGAGCCGAAGGCAGGTCGGGCCTTCACATCCGGAGGAGTGGCTTACCAGTTTGACGGCGCTCTTCAAGTGAATGAGACCGGACTCTACCACGTTTACTCACGAGTGGAGTTGATCTTTAAGGACTGTTCGCCCAAGTCCTCATTCGTCCACTCAGTGTTTGTGAGGAGAGCAGGGCGTCTCTCACCTCTGAACCTGATGGAGGCCCAAAGGGCAGGTTTCTGCTCTCAGCATCTGCAGGGACTGTCCTGGACCGCAGAGAGTTACCTCGGCTCCGCCCTGCAGCTGCAGAAATCTGACAGAGTTTTTGTGAATATATCACACCCCAGTTATCTCAGTCATGCACATTACGCCAATTTCTTTGGTCTCTACAAGATCTAAAGAGTTGGGGGTGATGGGGGGTTTTGTGTGTGTAGTAATTTTACTCCAATGAAAGAATGTAAACTGCTCAGAATGTCTCAGGCATGAATGAATCTTACTCATCACAATTACTTTACTGAATGGTTGAATGATTCCTGTGACATATAAAAAGTGAGTAGCATAATATGAGATGGTTTGTAATGTCAAAGCCCAGAGAAAATATTACACATTCTCTTTATTGCCAGCTTTAAAACTGGTGGTGAAATGAATTGAAGCAATAAACAAACATTGTGCCTTTTGTAAAAGTTGAAAGAGCCAGTTAACACTAATGCTGATAGAGCTGTAGCATCTTTAAAATATTTATTTTAGTGTTGATCTGACACTTATGATGTCTAAATGTATGCTTATGAAATTGAAAAAAGTGTTATATGACGGCTGTTTTGAAGTAAATAAAGAGATAAGTTGGATTTCATTTGGGTGAAAGAGGGAAATGATTTGTAATTGGAACCTGAAAATGTTTAATGTTTGAGCAGCCTGTCATTTGATAAACACCCACATGTGTTTTGTTCCTGACCACTGGAAAGTATTTAGATAAGGACACCAACTCGAATGTGGTTCTGCTCCTGATGATGAACTTGATTTCCATATATTCCATTGAACTGCAGCAGAAATGTAGAAGAGAGGCTGATTTATATTTTGAAACCCTCCAAAGTAGCTAAAATGTGGAGAGGAAACACTTTTTCTTGTTGCTTGAAAGTTTAGTATTTAGCTCACAGACCACAGTGCAGTGCACTTGCACATTTTTGCAGTTTTTTTTTTTTTTTTTTTTAATTTAACACCCTCATTGCGCCGTTCTTTCTCAGAAGACCACAAACGTTCACAGCTGAGCATGAGAAGAGATGCAGGCTGGGCACAGATGAGGGGATAAAACAGGGGCAGGTTCTGCGGCTGCTTCCTTCCTGTATGAAAATCACAAGGGTCTAATACATGCACAGGTTGATTTTTGTGAAAGAGTTTGTGCTTCCTATAATCGACATGGTAAACTTTTATTTCATGTTCATCTTTGTCTCGAGACCCTGCCCTGCCCTGCAATAAGAGCTGAATAATCCTTTAAACATGAACAAACATATGTGTTTCCCATTTGCATGTTAGCGCAACAAGTTGATGCATGAGGGATCGAGATGAGTGAGTGATTCATTTTTCTGTTACTGGACAAAAGTGAACCTTCAGTGCAAAACACAACATATCAGGAGGCAAATGAGCAAAATGGCTCATTTGTTATGTAAAATGTTTCTGCTCTGTTTCACGAGGCTCAGTCCGAGATGCCGATTTAATAAGTTAGTAGACACCCTTTCCGAGAAGAACCACAAATTTGAGGAGGGCAATTTGAGGGTGCCACTCTGCACTTAATTGAGTAACTCATCGACAGACTTGTGGTTGCACCTTGTTCCAGTAGTCACTTTTTACTCATCATGATACTGGTGGTTCAAAGTGACACCCGGCCCAAAATTGTTCTGTCTCGTTAGAAAGGATTTGCACTTGCATCTGTTTCCATCTCCATTGTGACCCTGTTGGAATCAGACAAGGATGTACAATCCATTTATCTGGATCTATCTGGATCCATATTTGCATCGAATTACACACAAATGCATGTTTTCTCCCAGAAAAATTCAGTTCATGTTAGAAAGGCTGATTTTTACTTTAAGCGTAAATATAGATTTGACACACTGATTCAAATGGTAGGTTTTCAAATCTGGTTTAAAACAATAAAGACATGATCACTTGTACATTCAAAGGGTGGTCGGCTGCTGTTAAACTATAATTCTCTTAGATGCTCATGCGATCACTTTAGAGCCAGTGTGGAGAGGAGAAAATATTCAACAACCAAAACTGTTGTTGTACAAGACAGACTTGAAGATCCTTTAAAGTTTGTTGCCTTGGTATAGTTATTCATTGCATTCAAAGGAAACATGCAAAGAGTGTTGGCAGGGGTGAAATGACGCAAAGGCTCCAGTGACACTGTGGTAGTGGCAAACGTCTGTGGACACCCTCATCTACATACTGTTCTGTTCTGGGTTAATTTCTTAGTTTCAGTTAAAGCCCCTGAAAATTGAGCTTCATATCTGAAGTATTTCTCTACGACATTAAAAATTCATGGCGAACTAAACAACATCAAAGTAAAAACATCTTTTGGTGTAACAATTATAAAGCCAGTTATTCTGTTTCACCAGGACTGCGTGGGCAAAGTTTCATCAGATTTGATTGACAGGGACCAAACAACCCACCAACTCTCTCCATGTGTGCACCAAAGTCCGTGAATCACCTTTCCCCGAGTGAGCTCCACCCACCTGAAACCAGTCAGAAGAGCCCAGAAGAAAAAAGAAATCTCTTATAGGAAGAACTAACCTTGTCAGAAAATGGTGTGTCCAGGTAGGATCTCATCATTCATAGTAAGAGGATGATTGAGAAAGTAAGTTTTCAGGGACTTTAAGGGAATCTTCATGCTGCATCATACATTTCAGACAATGATGTGATTCAGCATTTAAAGTGAGGTCCATTAAGAATAATGTCTAAAGGTTCCAGCATCAGACTTGTGGCTGCAAATCTCTGCAGGCAAGATCCATCATCTGCCGGAAAGACTGAAACCAGGGGAGAGGAGGCTTTTGCAGCAGCAGATCAGTGCACACGATCTTAAAATGAGCTTTGCAACAATCACATGTATGAGTGTCCACAAAGTAATGTGTGTGTGTCCCAGATGAATCTGTATGACTCATGTTCTACCAGAGAGGACACAGAGAGGAAGCTGAGACAAAATGCTGCTTACTGTTTTCACCTTATCTTTGGCGCCATCTATCAAGTATTTAGTGAATTACATTTAATACAACTGCAAGGTTACAGCAGCAAGAAAGAAAAGAAGACAACAAGAAAAAAGTTTTATCAGACCAATTTATTCCTGCACTCATGTTCTATAATAACTTCCCAATACCTGCTTCTTTGTAGTAATAAAAATACATTTCTATAGATCAGGAAATATCATAGAATATAGGTGCAAAAATAGCAAATCATTATGAAATACAACAAAGCAATGAAAGACGTGAAACATCATACTCGTTTCTCGTACGTTCTCTGTCATGAATATTGGACAGGTTTATTTAAATCTCTAATATCTCTGGCCCTGCTCGTTTTACATTTAATCTTCAAACATTAAAGGATTGATCTGAGATCACTACCATTCAAAAGGTAGGAATCACCTGTTATATTATTCTTTCCTTCAATAATCTCTATTCTAACATAGATAAAAACAGTTTAATCCAGACACCAGATGTTTTATTCACATTTGAAGAGGAATTAAATGATTAAATCTTCAGTCGATATCCTCACGGTGTTGTGCACTGGACACTGAAACAGGAACCTGCTCCTCCTTAAATCAGCACAGATGCTAAACTTGTGACTGGTGATTTCTTATATTCTTATTTAGCTGTTTCTCAGAGGTATGTTTGTCTCATTCTGCCATTTGACTTGCTGGTCTAGTTAAACCATTGTACAGGGTTTTGTCTCCATGTACAAAACATTGCTTTTTTCAAACAAAATGGCATCTGTTTGTAAATGTGACGCTGTGCATCCTTAATGCATGAAAAAACATTCGAAAATATAAAGTATATTCAATAGTTTTAAATTGGAAATTGTGCATGAGTTTCCTCTTGCAGTTTTATCTTTACGCCGCCAGAGGGCGCCAAAGTATCATCTATGCTTTCTACACTCGCCTCTTGACCTGGACAAATAACAGACACACACCTCCTCCACTTGGCGCAGAACTGTGACCACATGTTTGTGGTGCAAACCGTTTGGCTGTCACTTGACACGTGGCTGTTTAATTACCATAAATGATACCTGACTGTGAAAATGTCCACAGTCAGGTATCATGCAGCATTAGAGTATATACAAGTACATTTATAAAAAATTTTAAAAGTCTGCAGTGTTGTCGGCACATAACGTTTTAACATAACATGCTAAACACTCAGAGTTTGACACATGAAGGATAAACTTATCTTAAGTACAGATATTCAGTGTCAAATTATTTTTTGCACCAGTTGTGTTCCTCCAGTTTTTTGCAGTGAATTATTTTACATTTTTTGACCCCTTAATGTCTGTTTGGGCTCATTCTCTTTTTTTTATTGTCTGCTTTTGGTCTGAGGTCACTGAAGTTAAATGCTTTAGGCAACCTACACTTACAATTGGTTAAAAACAGGCTAATGTGAATAAACAGAGTCATGTGAAATAAGAAACTAACATACGTGATGTTATTTTGACTGACTGGTTTCTGGATGGTCAAATCTTTAGTAACATATTTCTCAATCTCACTGAAGAACAAGGAGGCTAATATCTTATATCATAAATATCATACATATCATATATCATGCATATCATATATCACATCACGTGAAATGAGAAAGATGCCGTTTTAACCATGTGACTTTATGTGAATAAAAAACTGTACATCTTTGATTGTTTCCTGAACATATTTCCTTCCAAATTCTTAGGAAAAACATTTATACATTTAAAAATAACTTTATTTCTCAATGATTTCTTGTTCACTGTTCCTCTTTTAATTACCAAATCTCCTGTATTTCACAACCCTGCCAACGTACCTCTTATTGCATTTTTATCATTATGGATGTTGTCGATGTGTAGAATTACAAATGTGTTGATTATTGTTAGTCCACAAACCTTATAGGTGAATTACTGGCAGTAATTGGCAGCAGACTGCGATGAATTGTGCGATACACTTTGTTCTGATTACCCCTCCATAGTGTGTGGGTCAAGTGTCATTTATGTTGGTTCCACACTCACCTTCTTGGTGCTCGACATCACAAGTGTGGGTGTTTGAACAGACACCGGCTGTGTGATAAATAATCTATGATTCACAATACAGTTTGGTTCATTGAAGTCTCAATTCTAGAGTTATATTATAAATTTGTTATATTGGACTGTAATTATCACACAGCAAAGAATTTTCAACATGAGTAGTGAGATACAGAAAATGGATAGAGAGAAAATGCAATGATACATATGTGACATTCATTCTTGTCTCATCTTGTTTTTATGCTATTCTATCTTCAGGACATGTTATTTTATTCAACACGTTATTAATAGTTTCCTATGTTACTGTTGTTTAGTATTAAATTAAGACAGTAAACTAGTAACTGTTTCGCTTCATTATCACTGTAAGCGTCTAGTTCATGTGCCAGCAAATGATTGAGTTAAAATGTTCAAAATATATCTTGTAATCCAGATTTCATGTTACATTAATTTAAGAAATTTAGACATGATCTAGATGATATAACATGATCTGGTCACAGTAACTGTGGTCTTCAGACTGAATGTGTTCATAGGCTAGGTGGACAAATGTATGGCACAACACAGATCACTAGAATCCCTTCAAAATAATAAAACACATATAAAAAAAAACAGTAAAATCCCTTCAATCATATATGTTTGAATTTGCACTGAACGAACTTCAACTAACTAATTTTTCTCTGCTCTCTCTCTCTTGCTAGGAGAAAATCCCCATACCAAAGAGTCAACAAGAAACAAAAACTCAAAAATATGATTGAGCTGTTTCATACTGGACTGAAACTGGACACAGCTTCCGGAGCTGTTTACCAGAAGATGATTTTGGTGTTGGATTGTTAAATTTGGGAATATGTGAACTGACTGATAAAATCAGGTGGTGATGACAATGACTAAATGATGCTGACTGCTCAGTTTCATCTTCTATGTAGAAACTATATTTTTAAAAAAGTAATCAACCAGTTGAATAACATTTCTCAATTGTAGCATAATATAAACATTTATTAGGTTTAATGGCTTTGACTTCATTCTCTCTTTAATGGTCAATAAATGAATAGTAATTGATGTCAGTCTGTGTGCATGTTCTACAAGGTCCAGAGTTGTGAAATCACCTGTGTAGGTTTACTGTGGGTGTGTGAGCTTACGTCAATGACATAAAAGACAGAAGGAAGCATAGTCCTGTTTCTTTGATGATGGTAGATGAGTTAGATGAAGGTGTGGATGTGATGCATGTGCGTGGGAATGTTTTGCATTGTCAGTACGTTCCTGGGTGAACTCCTGGCAAATTTCATACTGATAATCACGGTTTGTTTTAAACAAAGGTAAGTTTCGGTCATAAAGCGTCTGTATTACATCAGTAATCCCTGTGATAGACCAGATGAACAGCTGTTGGTCAGACAGCAAACAAGTTTATTTGTGGCTTTGTATGGTTGAGCAGTACAATCTCTGAGATGAAAACCAAAAGAAATATTGAATCAATATGACGGCGCATCTGAATATATGCAGCCCACTTTTCCACTTTTGGTCTTTTCTTGATTGACTTTTTCTTTGATCTGAAAGTCCAGTGCACAAGCCGTCCACAGTGTTAACGTTTGGAAGTATTGTTGAGGTCATATGATACAAATGAAGTGAAGTTGTGACGATCTGATGTTGTAATGTCACCAGGAAATTAGATTTTTCTTTACATACAGAGCATTGGGAGTCATTTGTGCTCTTACTTACTCTTCGCCTGCAGAAATCCATTCATCCTGGATCAATCTGGTCGAGTGTGAGACTTTGAAACCAGAAAGACAAAACTTCTTGTTGGTGTTTAAAACAGAAAAACTGTCTTTAACTTTAGCCTTGTAGAAAATGTGGAAAACAGATGAGAAAAGCTTCAATAGATGATTTAGCCTGTTGAGTTCAGAGAGGAAACCTGGAAGAGAAGATGCAAAAGAGTCCTTCAAGCTAAAGATGATAAGGCTTCAGGTATGAATGAAAGCAGCATTTACCAGCCATGTTGCTCATATGTATGTATTTGGCTTATTATGTAAAATTTTATCGCACTTTTGTTAAAATTAATTGTTGCTTTTTTTCATGTCCCATTCTGTGCAGTTACCAACACACACACACAGGGGTCACTGAATCTCTGTAAGGTGCCATGATCTAATGTGTCTAAAGTCTTCATTTATCATCAACACAGCTCTCAGAGACCGAGTTAAAGTTCTTATGTGAAAATGAGACCACAAATATACTTTCTCCCAAATAAACGGCACCATGCAGCATCCAATTGTTACGGGGAATGCACCTTTTTTCTGACTGTACCAATAACAACACTAAGGGGGGTCCACCGGTATTTATTGTTTTAGTCAGCAGAAGGGTTCCTGGAATAGTACAGTATGCATTAAATCTCTATAAATTGCTCACAAATGCCTATAAGTTGCCTATGAAGCTTAATGCAGCAGGAGAAGTTCACAGATAACTGGCAGAGAGCAGCAGGGGGGATTCCCTGTGCCATCTTGAGGCCCTGTGAGCCTGTTTAGGGAAGGCGACGACAAACACGGCCGCCGGCAGACAAACAGCTTTGACAGAAGCCCACTCATGATGTGAGATAAAGCCTCCGTCGCCCATTGTGGAGGTGGGACAAAGAAGCCCGGGGGGACTCCCCTGTCCATAGATTGGGAAACCTTATCTCTTTCTTTCTCTGTGTGTGCTTGTTTCTCTCTCTGTCTGGATGTCTTCCACCCCCCAAACACACACACACACACACACACACACACACACACACTCTTTCTGGTCTAACATCCTCTCTGCAGTTTCATCTGCACGCACGACACTTTTAGTTTTTCCATAGAAAGGTACGAGATGTTTATCTAGGTCTCTCTCTCCTTCAGTGTCCCTCTGACACTGTCCTCTCTGATGCATAAACGGGTTCGTAATGACTCAACCAGCATTTGAAACCTGTTCCACACTGCTCTCCATTCCCCACAGCCATCACACTTGCTGTTTTGGGAGCACAGTACCAAAAAGTGTGGGTGTACTGTCCAAGAAATATACCCATCTTCTCCCTGTGTGAATGAAATGGAAAGTATGAGTTTACCAGAAATGTAGGTTGCAGATCATTAGATTATATAACCAATCATTTCTGCAAATAACTAAGCGTTTTTTTCTTTTTGGTCAAGCTCGTTGTAAAGCGAGATCACTGCACACTTTCAATGTGATGTCATGTTTTTTTTTAAATTTTCATTAACTCAAATGTGTAACATGCAACGCAGGCTGTGGTTTAATTACCATAAACAACCGCTCATGTCGATGTTCTGCAAAAATGTGCTGCTTGCAACAGGAAGAGGGTGCTGCTAAGTGCAAATGGAGCATCTGGGAAAGAGAAGTGATGGCAGAAAGCTGGGTCTTTGCAACAAGACTCAACAGGTGTTTATGATGGAAGTGGTCTTAGTTTGAACAGTTTACCAGCTGTGAGATAGCAGCTAAAGGTTAAAGCTGCGTTAACTGATATTATGAAATAAACTTTGACATCTCATCACCAATATGATAGTAGCTTATTTATCAATCCAGCAGATACAAAGCAACATTTTCTTTCATTTGGAGTCATGTCTGTGAAGGTTCTCAGTCATCCAGGTCATGGTATACAAGTGCAAGTTGAATCGAAGGCAACTGGACCTGGCATAGATTCTTGAAGACATTTCACTTCTCATCCGAGAAGCTTCTTCAGTTCCAAATGATGTTTGTGGGTGTATCAGGTGACTCACAAACGACTCTCAACAAATGCCATTTAACACCCAGGAGCACCCGCATACTAAGTGGTATCAGTGACGCAGTTAACGACTCCACGGAGGTATAAGTACCTGGGTCTCCGTGCCAGTCAGTCAGAGCTGAAGAAGCTTCTCGGATGAGAAGTCAAACGTCTTCAGGAATCTACACCAAGTGCAGTTGCCTTTGATTCAACTTGCTCTTGCATTTGGGGTCATGTTCCTGGCAAATATAAGCCTCATTCTCTTATGAGCTCTGTTTCTGGTCTCTACCAACTCCTGGTGGAAATATTGCCTGCTGCGACACTACGAAAGCAGTGACAGTGAACCAGAGCAGTAAAGTTGTCGGTCAATGAGCTTAAACTCATCCAACTGATTAATATTTAACATATCGTTACTATAAAAACATTGATTGTAGCTGTATGTATGTATAGCCCCAAAGGCCTTTTCAGAGAACACAGTAGACTTTTGGCATGTCACAGTAGTAAAGTACAGGTGTAAATAATAAAATTGATAATGGCTGAATTCCATTTAGCTGCAGTTTCAGGGTCCTGGTATAGTTCACACTGTCTTACTGGGACACTTGGCAAGAATAGAACAAGTGTTATTGTTAGTAGTTGCAATTGTTCTTTTTCTTTTAAGTCAAGTCTGCTGTAAAAAAAAAAAAAAAAAAAAAAAAAAAAAAAAAGCCCCTGTCAGATCTGCAGCTTTTTGCAGAGTTCAGCCACTTTTTCCTTGTTGCTTTGCTTGATCGAACATGTATTTGATAAGTGGCTCGGGAGAATAATGAGGTGGGAATGGGAATGTCTAAGTGGCATCACCTAACAATTGCCAATATGTTCAAAGCCTAGAAAGCAAATTTTCTCAATCAGTGTCTTAATAAGAGCAGTGGGGTGCGACATGAAATCACACAGTTCTCCTTTTTAGATAAATGTTTCTAACATTTCATTAAAAATGTGTTGACAGTTGTTGGGTTGGTCTGTCAATCAGATCTGAACAAACCACACAGTCCTAATGAAACAGAGTAGCTTGTTATTGGTAAGCTCTAAATTTAAAAAAAAGAGGATGTTGTGTTGTTGTGTCAAGAGGAACGTTTTTGCTCCATCTACCATAAATGTGCTTATGTGTGGGATTTTGTAGGTTTTTGTCCAACTCTTCCTTCACTAATGTCACATGCAGCTGTTTGTTTCCTTGACAGTAAATCAATCAAGTAAATCACTAATTGCTGATTTTAAAATGAAAATAACCTCGAGTTGTCCTAAAGCCCCTTCTCTTAATTTAGAGTTTGACAAAATGACTTATGTGATAAAGCTGAATCGAACTAGGGTACTTTTTGACTGTCAAATCAAAAAGCTTTCAAAGATTTAATCTTCTGCATTTGAACAAAACTGAACTACTAATTTTACAGACAGAGGTGGGAAGTGAAATGAAGAAGCCCCCAGCAGAGCCTGTGGGACTCCCCCATATCATTCTCCTTTCTATGAAACAAGAATCGATCATGTTATTGAAAACAGTGAATGTCCCACAACCCCTAAACATGAGGGAAAGTGAACTGCATTCATTCAGCACATTACACTTATTACATTAATAAACAAGCAAGGACCCACAACTACACTTTATACAGGTGACGGTTTACAGGTTCCTGCCAATGGTTTCACACTATCTCACTCATCTACAAGTGGTGGTAACGTGCCAAGATACACTGGGACGGACCAACAAAGGCAGTGAGGAAGAAGACTGCTGACAAAAATAAATAGTTAATTTGGAAACGATGCAGGGTTTGAAAAACTTAAGAAACTTTGTTTTATCAGGAAGGAAATGCATTTACCATGTTTGCTAAATCTCAAGGATGCACAGTGCATTTTGTTGAGTAACACTGAATGCAAGTTTTAAATGTGGATTGTATGATACTATAATAGGCTACTGCTGCTAAATCAAGGCCTCAGTGACGACAATGATTAAGGCCTGTTTGGCCACACTAACACACACACTGTTATTACTAATGCATTTTGTCACAAGCAAATATTTTCTCAAACCTAATAGCCATCCTCGAAATATTGTCACATTATTGAAAAGTATACATAAAGTTGCGTCTGCACATGCCATCAAGAGATTTGTTTGTATCACGTTCTGTTGAGTTGTAAAATGGGAGCAGCTGTTTTGGCTGAACCTCTAGCTCACGTGACCGAAGCTGGGAAGAATTCAAAATAGGTGGATCCTATATTTGAAGTGACCCAGAGAGCAAATGCTGCAGGACGGCGTTATTTGAGTGCGCCAAGTGGCAATAAAGCAACCTGACGTAGCTGTGGTGACCTGCAAAGATAACTATGCCTGGTGATAAAAGCTCAAACAGGAAACTCAAAAACTCTTTTGAGCTGCTTATATATGTCGCATCAAACAGTCAGCATTTATCACAGGAACTGAAAATGCAGTATTTATGTGGTTTGGTTTAGTTTGGGTATGGGAAAAGGCCAGCAGCCAATGCTTTGACTATATTGCTTTGGATTTTTTGTTTTGCCACTGAAGCTACAATTCTAAAAATCACATGCGGGTGTCAACAAAAAGTGTGGATTCCTGCCAACAGGGATGATGAAAGGAGAAAACGGTTGGGAGGAGACAAGGAAAACTATTTTAAATTGTGTAGGAGTGTAGGTGTTTCATCACAACCAATGCGTTACGCTGAATCAAGGATCCCAGAATCCTAGTATTACTTAATGATGGATTGTCATCACTGTGAGGCAACACAGACATGCTGATACCTGGTCTGTGATCTGAGACATTTATATGTGGGTGAATTGAACTCATGGGTGTATGAATGGACATGTTGTTTACCTGCCCTCAGCATCAGACAGTTTCACAGGAAGTCAGCTGACCTGTGTGGTGTGAACTCTGGTGTCGTGTGGGGATTTTATCTGTCACAGTGGAAAACAGATCGGCAATACTGGTTGACACACTGTGTTCCAACTTCACCTCCCCCGGTATATCGTGACTAAAGGAAATGGATGATGGTGGAGAGACTGTAGGCGAGCTCTACATGTACAGCACACACACATATACACACAGTGGGGGGGATGTGCAAAGCTGATCTGATGGGCAACTGATGGACCGTGATAGACATGGAAAAATAAATGGTTTTGTGACGCACAGCAGCACACCACAGACTTTGCCAAATACACAAGAAGGGAAAAATCCACTCTTGACTACTAATATGTTCTGGTCTCAGATGATGCTCTGATTCTCAAGTAGTGGTTGTTAATGTGTGAAAGCAGCACAATTTAAAAGTAATTTGAGATATAATTGATTGCACTCAAGGTCTATCAGGTTATAATCTGAATCAAAAAGAGTGACAGTCGAGTTTCATCAGGGTTTAAGTGCTATAAAGTTAGAGTTCATTTTTATTATAAATACCTAAGTTTTCACTCTCAACTATTCACAAGTGCTGTCATTTCCTTGTGAAGCATCAAGATCCACTCTTGGAATCCAGATGGATGCAAAGTTAATCTGAATCCATCAAGACATAACAGGAGTAGAAGAAGCAAACAGGGAATGCAAAAACAAAAAGAAGACACTTCTTTGATTTTGTCACTATAATATTGTGCTCATTTATTGCAGTGGGTTCACTGCTGGCCTTAAGTAAAGAACATTTACCATGAACTTTGAGACTAAACTCAAACCAGATTCTGATCTTTACTCCACATATTTGTGGTGTTTGCCACGTCTCTGTCTAGCTTTCTTCTTCATATGAATTTTTTTTTAAAGTTTTGATTCTCAGGAAAAGAAAGTCTTGACATTTGTTAGACAAACAAATGAAAAAAATTAGGTCATTTGTCCGTGCAAAACAAGCCCGAGTTTTCCAAAAGAGCTGCCACCGTCTCAAAAAAAAAAAAAAAAAAAAAAAAAGTAGCCCAGAAAACTGTCTGGGTTGTGGTTAGGTTTGAACCACATTGTCTGGGGTTAACGTCACCTGCTTTGTACAACCATCCAGTCCAACCTAAGACATTTGCCGATGTTAAAGCACACCATGTGACTGCCACCTTACCAAGTGAGAGTGGGCATACTCTCTTTTTAAAAAAAATCTTCATTCAAGTTCGTTCAGATCAAAGCATTACAAATGGAAATGCCCGCAAATGTCAGTTAACAGAAATGGAGGATGAGGGGGGCGGGGGGCCGTCATGGTAAATTTAATAGTTTGCTTGATTAATCTTTAACACCTATTTTGTAATAAAACAAACCCATGTACATCCTGCTGCTGGGAAAACAAAAGCCTACACATCTGACCTATTAGATCTTATTAGATTTGCAGATGCTCAAAAGCCCCTTCAGCAAAGAAGGTCAGGAAGATGAGGAGATATGATCAACTGAAGATTAAACTAAATAAATTGGTTAGGAGTCTGAACTCAAATACTGAGTCAGGTTTTGGTAATGTCATGTATAGGATCTATGGTGGCTTGAATAAGATGATCCGCTGAAGTGATAAATGATTTCTGACTGTACGTTGTGAGCGTGGTATTTTGGTCCGCAGTGGGAGTACAAAGCTTTAAAGTATATATGTTTGGCTGAGCCGCAGCAAAATCTGCCCCTGACGGAATGAGTAAGTATTTTAATAAGTAGCACTATTGGTCGGTCAAGTGTTGGAGTTTCCCTGTGGTTGTTGCTCTTTCATAATGAATAAGTGCAAACAGTCCTGAAGTACGTTCTCGTGAGCATATTAACCACACACGGTGCAGCCATATACAAGGTTTTGACCTGGGCTTGTTGCATTATTACACAGAAACCTATTTGTTCAAACAAAGCTAATTTGAACTTAAGATTTAATAACTACAGTCATCGTCATCCTCGAAATATTGTCACATTATTGAAAAGTATACATAAAGTTGCGTCTGCACGTGCCATCAAGAGATTTGTTAGTATCACGTTCTGTTGAGTTGTAAAATGGGAGCAGCTGTTTTGGCTGAACCTCTGGCTCACGTGACCGAAGCTGGGATAAGCTCCAAATGGGTGGATCCTATATTTGAACTGACCCAGAGAGCAAATGCTGCAGGACGGCGTTATTTAGGTGTTCAAATAGCTCTTTCCACTCTTTCACAAGTCACATCAAACAGTCAGCATTTATCACAGGAACTGAAAATGCAGTATTCATGATTGTGTGGTTCGGTTTAGTTTGGGTATGGGAAAAGGCCAGCAGCCAATCCTTTGACTATATTGCTTTAGATTTTTTGTTTTGCCACTGAAGTTGCAATTCTAAAAATCACATGCGGGTGTCAACAAAAAGTGTGGATTCCTGCCAACAGGGATGATGAAAGGAGAAACAGGTGGGAGGAGACAAGGAAAACTATTTTAAATTGTGTAGGATTGTAGGTGTTTCATCACAACCAATGTGTCACGCTGAATCAAGGATCCCAGAATGATGAATATGTCATCACTGTGAGGCAACACGGACATGCCGATACCTGGTCTGTGATCTGAGACATTTATATGTGGGTGAATTGAACAGGTGGGTGTATGAATGGACATTTTGTTTACAGTGTATAGTTTGGCTACTCTCCAAAACTACTACAACTACAGTTTGGCATGGACCCAATGATCCTCTCAGACTTTTACACAGAGCAGTCTGACTGGTTGCATCACTGTATATCAGTATCCACACACATGATTGAATGTTTCTACTTTTATAATCAGTGCTCTTTCATACTTTTGAAAAACATATAAACAGTTGTAAGTGAATTCGTTGACAGATGAGGTGAATAGCATTGATCGTCTCGCTACAGTGCAATGTTCTTCTTGCAGCGTGCACTGGAACAAGTCCGATCAAACTGGCAAGCCACAACCCCAACCCCAAACTGGCAACCAACACAACATTAGACAGGCGGTTTTAATGTTGTGGCTGTACACTTAAGTGAAGTAAAGTACTGTGACATTCTGCAGACAATGACAAAAAATAATGACCTTTGCACTTTGAGAGAGAGATAGCTGGACTCTTTCCACTTCCTGATACAGGCCATATTGACCTGATAATGATTAATAACATTCAGTCTAATTGAGATATAATAAAAGTTTTAACACAGAGACAGATATGCACATAATAAGCTGATTACTTATACTGCTTGGTTTGTATTTTCAGTATACTTTTTAATCTTGGACAAGAGTAGAAACAACTTTAATTTATTTAGAATTGCACTATGACTTGGTCACTTTCAAAGTCATCGGATCGCCGTGCTGTTCACACCACACAACTTTCTGTCTTGTAATTATTAATCTTGGAGTTGTTGTGTGGCCCTGCGATGGACTGGCGACCCGTCCAGAGTGTCCCCTGCCTTCGCCCCAAGTCAGCTGGGATAGGCTCCAGTCCCCCCGCGGCCCTGCAGAGGATTAAGCGGTGTACAGATAATGGATGGATGGATGGAGTTGTTGTGGTTTGCACACCACATAACTGATCAGCGGCAGGCAGTCACACATTCACCAGGAGGAATGAACCTACTTCACTACACAACACACACCCCTGAGATCTTTCCGTTATCCTAACTAAGTTGTTTTGGAGGCTCAACTGTTTCAAGGGTGTATCATGTAGCAGGTAGGTCCTGCACCTACTGTGACTCAGCAGATAGACATACTTGTCTGTCTGGTCTCCGCATTATGTTTTCTTATGCAAACATGTGAGAAGTGACACAGGAAGTGACATGATGCGGTGCACAGGAGAGGGGTTTTTTTTTTCTTCCAAAAGGGATGTCCACAAGAAAGTTGTTTGTGCTTTGCTTTGCAGTATAAGGGGAATTTTCTCCTTGTTGAGTAACAAAGTTGTTAATTTTCTCAAGAATTAGAAACTTAGGGTGATGAATCAAATCTCTTTAATACATGCAGCATGGAGAGAAAGACCCACAGTGCTGTCTGCAGTCTTCCACTGTGTCCTGGCTTATATACTGTCAGGTAACAACAGAACAGTGATGTGACACCATGACAGTTCATCAGTCATTCTCTAAACCAATGACCTTTCCTGTGTATGTTGACCATGTGCTGTTCCAGCCTTTCCCAGGGACAACTCTCACAACCAATTCCCTCGTATGAATTCCTGACCTATTCTGACCCTGACAAATCCCCAAACCTCAGGAACGTCCCTCTTCTCACACAGTTACATAGTAACACGTTGTAAAACAGACATTCCTTTCTTTCTCTCCTTTCTTACTTTCTGATCTTCTAACTCAGACAGTTGTTTAATTCCCCCACATTCCTCCCTTTTGACACAAAGTGTCAACACAACATTATTTGGAAATTACTTCAAAATCTCAATAAAACAAAAATGTCATTTAAAATTTTGGCAAACAATTGTCTCTTTTTCCTGATCATTTGCTCTGGTGTGTCAGGGTTGATATGATCTTTGTTCGTGGTCTCCTGTCCCTGTGTTGGTGACATGCCAATGCCACTTCTCCTCTTCTCCCCTCTGTGTCTTCTTACAGCCTCATTGATATTAGTCCATTTCCATCCTCCTGTAATGGAGGATGTAATCATGTAATTCACTACACTAAACCCTATACTAAGTCCAGTTGCCTTCGATTCAACTTGCACTTGCATGACCTGGATGACTGAGAACCTTCACAGACAGCTAATAATGTAATCATATCAATAGTCCATTTCCATCCTTCTGTAATGGATCATTATCGGTATGAATGACATCAGGTGACTGACTGGTGATTGTGATTGGTGTGGTAGGTGTGAGTATATGAGGACGTTTGCAGGGATCGAACCACCAACCTTCCGATTGGTGTACAACCGTTGAGCTACCTGAGCGACAGCCGCCCTTCCTGGCAGAGGCATCGCTGGGAAAGGGCTTGCACTGAGATGCATGGATCCACGTGTCTCCCTCAGTTATCCTGATGGCAGCTGGAGTCGTCAGCAACACCTGGTATGGTCCTGTCCACCGGGGCTGACGCCAGTGTTTCCCTCTGAGGACCTTGACCATTTATAACATCAACTTTCAAGGCATGGTTACATGCATAACAAGATCTTAGTTTTATTAATTTTCACACATTTACCAAAAAACTACATCAACAACCAAACAGATGCATTCATAGTGTTTTTTGAAATCAGTAATAGACATGTTCACATTTGATATTACTTAAATTTGCTTTAGTGTCCAAAATCTGAAATATTTCAACTCTTTTCTGAAAATACTGTATAATTACTGACTGACACTATGAATATGAGCTTAGCCTGACGGGGGAGCGTCTCTGATGATGAGGAGCCTGCTGAGTGCTGGTCCACTATCAGTGTCTGCTCAGTCTGCATACTGGACCGTTATGAAGCCATTCAACAGTGCTATAATGTTCACTCTTGATTTTAGTCTTCTCAAAATTCAAATTAACGTTTGGTCACTTTTTGAGGTCATATTCTCAGTAACAGATCACGAGGTGATGAGATATCTGTTGTTAAGCAACTTTCTGCGACCGGTTGTGAAACTGAGGGAAATGCTGCTCATTTATGTTACAGAGCACACACCACATACTGAGACTTAGACAAAAGCAAGTTGAATCAAAGGCAACTGGACTTGGTGTAGATTCTTGAAGACGTTTGACTTCTCATCCGAGAAGCTTCTTCAGTTCTGACTGACTGGTACGGAGCCCAGGTACTTATACCTCTGTGGAGTCGTTAACTGCGTCACTGATACCACTAAGTATGCGGGTGCTCCTGGGTGTTAAACGACGGTCGTTGAGGGGTTGTTTGGTTTCTCCGATGTTAGTTAACACATTCACCATCTAAGATAAGATAAGATAAGATAAGATAAGATAAGATAAACCTTTATTCGTCCCACAGTGGGGAAATTTACATTGTACAGCAGCAAGGAGATAGACAAGTTAAATAGTAAAAAAAAGTATACACAAGCTGAAAAAAGTATTTACAATTTTAACAAATTAAACAAATTTACCAAATTTACACAGGATTGTTTATGGATATACCTGAGAATATGGGATGAATGTGATATATATGGCCAGTAGTCTAGCAGAATAAAATATGAAATATTAAATTCCAAATGAAATATTGCGCTTGAGTTAACAGAATAGACAGATATTAAATATCAAACATGAAATATTGAAAGGAAAAAGCTCAACGGGGAGCGGGAGCTGCTGTAGCGGGCTGCCACTAGGGCGGTGGCGCCTGACGATATAAACACAAGACAGTGGCAAAATGTCAGTCTTTTGCTCTATGGACTTTGAACTGAAGTGAATCTTCATATACAGTTGGTGTTTATTGTCATCTGTCGTCTGACTTACTCTCTTATCTCCGTCTGCTTCCTCTTTCTAGTCTCCATGATAACTAACTCTAAACTAAATTCTTTACCAGGATACTAGTTCCTGCCCATCACCTGACCTCTGTCTACCCAGCTTCCTGTTACTCACACTTTCATATGAGTAGTGACTGTGTGTTTGTGCTACATTTGCCCCCAGTACAAGCACTATAGACAGCGTTCACTAAATTATAGAAAATCAGATGTGAGAGTGAGACAAAAACTGTTATGGAATAACATCCTGTATTTTTTATTTTTTAAAAATATAGAAGAAAGGAGAAGATATTTCATAGGATGGATCCTGATAGATCCCGTGCCAGGTGTCTTTATATACACGTGTATCCAGTGATGCACGTTTTTGTTCTCTTCTCTTTTTTCATGTTCCCACAGGCTGAGTTGTATCAGTTAGTGAGGTATGAAAACAGCCACAGTATGCGTGGGTGGATAGGGCGGGACAACATTTTCCATAACTTTGCAATCAGGGAGGTTGCATTTCTATTTATAGTTTCAACTCATTCGGTGTGGCAGGACGCGTAAAGCAATGCAGGATGCTTTTAATAGCTCTGATGGAAGGTTGCTTCGTTTCCAAATGAGTGAATGATGTAAAAAAGGAAAATATTATGGATAAATTAATTACAATTAAAATTAATTACATACACACTTAATATTTATATACCTTTCTCACAGCACTTGTCAGTCACAGGTATAGCTAATAACATTGATGATAGCTGCACATGATTTATGTTGGAGCAAAGGCATCTGTATTGTTCACTAAGGTGGAGCAAAGTTATGGTCTTGCTGCCCCACTTTTTGTCTTTTTAGAAATAAAGTTGTCAGGTCATTATATTTATGCAGCCTGTATCAATGATCTTTGTACTATTTTCAGCAGCTGACAAAGACGTGTAATCAAAAAAATTGCACTTTTGGACGTTTCAGTCGAACCCGTCACTGATCGTTTGCCACAGCATCTTTGACGATCAGCTGTCTGACGTGTCTGACTGTTTAAAAAGATGAGAAACACAACATTTAGCTTAACGGCAATCATGGACTGAACATAGAAGAAAGGAAAAAACAGTCCAGCGTATGTTGAATAAACCTGCTTGGCCCACTGACTCGCCCTTGGGAGAAATTTGCCAGTGAAATGCAGGTAACATCTAGCTGAATTATTTACAGATAGGTGCAAGTAGAAGTTAGTACTACAACATGAGTGATGCATATCTTACAGTATGTACAGTGTACAGATTAAATATGTATATGTACAGTATGTATAATATATTAAATATGTTATACAGAGAGGAGAAGTGGGCAGACTTGGAAAGGCGGTGAATGTGCAGTATAAGGGTTGCATGTACACTATAGATACAATCTGTACAGTTAGCTGTATGTACAGTGTGTGTGTGTGTAAATAAGTGTGAAAAGAGGAGTTGCCGTAACGAGTCCAATAATGCTTAGTGCTGTGATGTAGAGTTCAGCAGAGGAAGGTGAATCAGTCTGATTTTGTAACATCTGTGCGGTTGTGGTTTGTTAATTACTGAGCGTAAATGAATGAGTCTGCTGCACCTCATCTCGCTGTGGGCACAGCTGGAGGATAACGGAAGTGCCAGACTTCCTCCACTGGCGTGCCACGTCTGTCAGCTGATGAGCTGATCTCACACATGACAAAAATTACCAACACTGCAGAGGGGCTGCACTTAAGATGGTGCCGTCAAACTCACACGACACTTAATTTTACTTAAATATCTTCACAACACACTTTGACTTTTTTGACTTGAAAAATTATCTTTTAAATTGACAAATATGCAATTCATGGCACAACTCAAATGGAATCAAATAATTGTTTATCACTTTGTTGTTCTGCCCTTGACTAGCATACATATTTTTTCTGAAATAATGGGGGGACACCGGAAGGGGGAAGACTTTTATTGAAGCTCTTGGTGGTTAGGAAATGCCGTCAGGATATGAGGTGTCTCGTCAGGACACGAGAGGCAGGAATATCTCACGAGGGTTTGTTGTGAGCGGCTCTAAATGAGGGAACATAAAGCTCGGTGATGGGTTAAGAAATAAACAGTGTTAAACTGGTTCTAAATACTAAAAGATGAAGAAAACTCCTCAATATTCCAAACATATGAGACGGATAACGGTAGAATTGCTACATAAACAGCTCAGCGTCTTCACAATACACAAATGAGAACTCGCTTGTGGTCACAAAGTGAGGTAATCAACCGAAACACAGGAGAAATTGACTGTTCAACGCTTAATTAGACTGACAGCTTTACAAACTTTCTCTTTCTGCCTGTAATTTATCTGATTCATCATTTCCAAGCCATCGTTCGCTACCAAAGGAGATTCAAGGAGAGATCAATCGACCGATTCATCAAACAAATTAAAAGTCCTTTGAAGGTAATATGAACGTCTTGATTTTGCGTCAGTTTTGGTTGGGTGAAGCAATGCTGCTCAGAAGTGAATGGGTGGATGCTTCGTTCAGGAAAACAGATGATGTTCCTGCAGATATTGCATCATGATGATGACAAACGCAGCTCTAAATCGCCTGCATGTAAACTTTCACTTCCTCTTTGAACAAGAGATTTACAGCACTGAAAAGTAGTCCAGAAGAAGCTTGTGGGTGTTTAACAATGAAGCGTCATACTGAAACAGGTGATTTGCTGTCTTTGCACCTATATTGTATGGTATTGTATTTTGTGAGGCACCTTGTTTCTTTTATAGAAATAAAGTTTCGTTTAGCAGTAGTAGAAGGAGGAGGAAGAAGTGGAGGAGTGTGTGAGTTAGCTTTTCAACTGAATTATTATTGTAATTACAGAATTGCAGCTTCAGTATTGATGCATTTCAGTCTTTCATTAAGAGACATGTTAACATCATAATATATAAGATTAACAATGCATCACTGTTTTTCACTGAAATTAAGAAGAAATATAAAACACCACAATCACAAAGGTACATGTATATTGCTTTTCCATTGCATCACATCCATCCACCCAAACACTTCATGGGCTGGTGATACCAACACTGACTTTTTAATAGAGCGGATGTTTTTCATTTTAAAGTTACAAGCAGCAACAAAAGGGGTTTAACTCTGTAAAAGTGTAGACACTTCAGTGTAAAAGGGGCATTGAAGTTATCAAATACAGATATACTAAATGAAAAAGCTATAGAGAACACCCACTTAACAATATTCATAATATCAGAAAATGCATTTTGATGTATTACAGTGGAATTCTAATGTAGAACGGTTCAATTTCCCACCACCCAACTTTTCATTTTACATTCTTGAACAATGTTGCCACCAAATTTAAAGAGACGCCAGATTATTTATGAAATAAAAATCAAATGCACCAGGTTTTGCTTTGCTTGGACAAAAGATTAAAAAAATTAAATAAGAAGTTTAAATTCTGCAAAATAGTCATCTAACAGACAGGCATCTCCATTATTTTGCCACCTCATTAAAATACACAAAGGTGTAGCCTGATTAGCTTAAAGGACAAGTTCACATTTTTTCAGTCTGACTTATGCACAATGCTCACATGCTCATATGAACGCTGAAAGATTTTTTTGTTTGCTGTCACTCCTAAAGTAATTCCAGTGCGAGAGAAGAGATTTTGAAGGTGAACTACATTTAATGTTAGTCGTTTTAGTCCAAACTTAAGGACAATCTTTCAGCAAGTTGAGGGTATTGTAATAAGACAATAAGATAGAACAACATTACAAAGTCACAAACATTAGACTTTAATGCAATTTTATTTACAGCGTATGGCAATAAAAAATAAATCACAAATTTTATTTCAGAAATAAAATGTGTAAAACATACAACACCCCCTATTCTTAGACCCCTGATTTTGTTACAATACAAAACTGGACTAATACCAATATGTTTCCATCCAGCTGCCAGTGAACTCGCAACACAATTAAATTACAAAGCAAGCTTTCATTCAGACTCAAGAATTTCCTCATTCACATAAAGTAAAGTGAACTGAAGTTTTCAGGAAGGGTTATAATACGACTTTTTACAGGGTTTTTCAGAGTGTCAAAACCTCCCACTTCTGCAACCTCAAATGTGACAAACTGTGAGATTTGGTCGGCTTGTGAAAATGGAAACGAAACATGTGGTTCCCGTCTGGCTGGTCATCTTCACAGGTAAGAGCAGTCAATCAGGAAAATGAAAATGACTAAGTACATAGGAAACTTTTTCTTGTGAAAGTGCGAATAACGCTATTTGTGTGGCGTGTGTTCTAACCAGCACATTATGAGTTATCTTTGGGCTTTGTAGCAATTTCTTGTCAAAACAGATATTTCAAATTGAATGAGCAGCTCTGCCTTATGGGACCTTCTACTTTAATTTAGTACAGTAAATCGTCAACAGGGGCGTTTCGCCTGCTACTGTGTCACTCAGTCAGCACTCATTCATAATTAACTGAATAACAAAACTACCAAAATGTTGCTGCTCAACTGCAGAGAAAAAACAGATACTCCTTCGGGAGGGACCACGCCCACTCTCTCCAGTGCAAAAACGGCCACTTCCCTTTTCATGAAACTACTGTCTTATAAGTGCACATATATGGACCCAGAGCAGCAGGTTTTGACAGCTTAATACAGTAGCATATAAACATGAAGCCCCGACAGCAGTTTGTGTTGCCTACATGCAGAAAGTCTCATTTCAGTCTGGTCAGAGCTCGTAGACGTGGAACAAGCTGTCTGTGTAGGTAGAATTGAGGTAAATGCATATTGTCACTCCATCAGCCAGTGTGACCCTGGAGAAAAAGAAGATCTCTGTCCCGTTCCCATTCGTCGTTTGGATGCTTCTTTTACCTTTGTTCAACATTTGCAGGAGAGTGAACTCTTTGCTGGTGGCTTCTGGGAACAACACCCATCCATAGATTAGATAGTTTCCAGCTTTATCCACAGTGAAGATGTCATATCTGCCCTGTTCATCTGTCCCTGTGGAGGAAATACTTTCCATCAGCATAATGAGGAATTAACACCTGGCTCAGTATGTTGGAAGCAACTGAAATAGAAGTGATACTTACTTGTCAGATTATAGGTTATTCTGATTTTTGCACCTGGTTTTTGCACATCCTGGAGAGAGACACATTGATTATAGACAGGCGTGATTACGTAGAGACATCGATGATATTATTTGTTTAAAGAACTTTCTATCATTGCTTTGAGGTTTTTCTCACCTGGTTGCACGATGGCGTGAACATGAAAAGATTCAGGACAAAGCCCGCCGCCAGAGCCGCGATGACCAATGCTGTCACTGCTGCCAAAGCAACCACACACCTGAAGCAGTCGCGTCGGTGGGCAGGTGAACCTCTGGGCTGATGGATGACTTCCAAACTGTCCATCTCCACCTTGACCTCCATCAGTGTCTCCCTCTGTCCTGCCTGATGTCTCTCCATAATGCAGACCGTGATACTTGTAGTGGAGATTGACTCCTTAATATAGTCCAAATCTACCCACACGGAAAAGAGAAAGTGGGAATCCCAGTTAGTTCCCGCCCCTTCACAATAAAAAGCAAACAGAGACAGAGAGGGCCGGGGGAATCCTTAGACACCCACACAACAAAACTGGTTCAGTAATTACACCGTCTTTATTTGATCTCCCCGTGTTTTATTTGACTCTCTGCCAGAGCTCAGATCAGGATCAGATTTCTGTGCCTAACTTCTGGCACTGAAATATGAGACATGTAGTCAGGCTTGCAACTGTTGCGTAATCAGCTTCCCTCTGAATCTAAAACACTGACATTGTTGACTGGCTTTTGGTGAGAAATCTGTAAAATGAGCATTAAAGCTGCTCATGGCTGTCTTTTGCCTGCCGGTATGATGGATTGACACTGCCAGTCAGTCGGTTGGTCAGCGTCTGTGACTCAGTGGCCATGATCTCTCTACTGTACATGTACAGACCAGCACTTCTGCTCTGGGTGGTAATTTTTTTTTGCTTTCAAGACATATTTTCATTTCTGTTAAATCAGAGCAAGCACAAATGAACAGCTGAAGCCACTGCATTATCATCTCTGACGTGTGTTGCAGCTTTTTTATGTTGAAGACACTTGGCCAGCGCTCGAAGCACATGGCACCGTCACATGACCCAGCTTCTGCTCATGCAACCCGTTTTTGCAGGGGCGGCACAACACTGAAACGCAACGTACAAGGAAACACGAGAGTGGCCTTTTTAAAAACAACCTCTGTCTCAGTCTCTGTGTTTCAGTCTACCCACGGTTACCTTGACCGATTTACCAGGAAATTCTTCCACGAGGGAAACTGTCTGCTGTTACATCACTGTTATTGTCCCGCCCACACTTAGTGAGCCCTTGCATCACCATTATTGCTCTACAGCCGTCTTCGTCGAAGCCGTAAAGTTAGAGGACACGTGTCAGACTCAAGTGAACACACCCATTCACCCACTCACACACACGCACACACAAAACAGAGGAACTGCATATCTGTTTACATAGTCCAGTCTTGCACATTTCTTACCTCATCTGTGTGTGTGTGTGTGTCCGCAGTTTCATTGTCTTGAAAGTGAGAACTTCGTCTAGTTTCACAGTTTAATCGTCTAAAAAGTTGCAGCTCATTGAGCAAGCGAAACCAGATTCCTACCGTAGTTTCATGAGCTGGGGAAAACTTTGTTGGATATTAAATAAAACCCAAAACAAGTTACACAGCTACTGTAGCTCTACAGGTTTCTGTAATCTACTCAGAGCTCTCCCTTATTTAACATGCTGTAATAACATTGCAACTCGGCAGTGGAAATTCTGCAGGGCTCACAGTTGTGTTTCAGGAAACTTGCTCCAGGTCACAAACTGGAAAACAAGGCAGACAAACACAGACACATTCTTCTTGGTGTTTAATTATGCCAGCTGTCCTTGAAACCACAGAGGTGTGGCATCATGCAGAATTTTTTATCACCAAACTTGCTTCTGTTGCATGAGACTGACTAATCTGTCTAATCGCACGGACACGCTCGATTTCTGTTTTGCGTGCACCTTAATATTGAGGGTAGGACATTTTCAATTCGGAGCAATGCTTGGGAAACAAAACAACTTGTTACTGCAAAGATATTGGTATGACTTTCAGTTCAGTTCTGTGGCAAATCAAGAGGAGACTAAAACTGCACAGTACAATATCTGAAACATAGCCCAAGATGGCCGCAGTTGGTTTTTGACAAAAAGAAGAAGTAGATTTTAAATATCACATCTGAAGACAATATAATCTTCACAAGTGCTTCCAAGAAAATACAACACAATACGACAGAACCACCTCATCCCCCGCAGACCTAATGCTTATCTGCTTTATCTTATTTACCGGATCTGACTTTTACTAAGAATTTAGAGCAATTTCACACTGAAACTTATTCTCAAATTTCAGAAAGAATATCGTTGCAGCGCTGAGTCATTCTGAGAAAAGATATTTTTCACTGAATGAGAAATCAGAAGTATCAGAAACACGCCAGTCACTTATAAAGAAAGTTAAGAAAGTCTGGCATGTATATTTTTAATTTTAAAAAGTAGTATGAGATATGGGTGATAAGATTATAGATATTTATATCTTAACCCGAAAGTTTATAATGATTTTTTTTTTTTATTATTCTGGATGATTTGCAATTAACAGACACGAAACAATTGACTGAAAATCTTAAAACGTTTTATAGACTGGAGGATGGAATTCCTTTTAAGATAAATATAACACACACTATCACAATAAACAATCGACAGCAAGCATCTACAATGCAAAACGGAGATGTCCCACCAATGGTCGCCATGCATGTTTAGGTTTTACATGCAACTAGAAAATCATTCATTTCACAGTAGTGGCACGTTACAGTTGAAACTGCCCTTTACCTGAAATCATAGTGGAGTTACTTCTCAAGCCCACCGGGATTTACCCTCAACCCTCACCAAAGGTCCCATTTCAACAGCACAGTCAACCAGTTTTGTCACCTCAATGAGAGAATCTGCATAGAGCCTTCGCATGTTGAAGAGACATCATGTTACTGTTCACGGTTCCACCTATGATACATTTACTAGATGTCCTGGTTTGGTTTGGTTTTTAAAGCTGGCATCCTGACAAACATCTGTGAAACACTGAAATATCCCAGTTTTAAACTTTCACTATCAAACTGTTCCAAGTTTCATTATCATTAAAATAATAATTGTAATATTACACTTGTCTTCAGCACTTGCATAGACATTTATCACATTCTTTAACAATGCACCACACGTCTGAACTCACAGATTGCAATACTGCTCACTTAGACAAAACCACAAACAGCTCTCCTTTGCACTTTCTGAGGGTTACAGCTTTCACCAGGCCACAGTTTATGAGACTAGTATCACCATAAAGTTCAGAGTTCAGTTCCTACAAGGAGTCCATAAATGAAGTCAAATAAAAGTGGCCTCCGTCAGAGGGTGATATATATAGAGTGCATTATCAATGAACAGGTAGCTCCACACATTCAAACGCTGTAAAAAATGGTGGTCACAGCTGCTCCTGTGGCTTAAAATAGCCCATCAGAAGGAAAGAAACCAGAAAACCACATTTTATTATGAAATATTTTCATCCTCTGCTGTTTGGCATGGGGTCAGTATTTAACAGTGACACAGTTCATTGCAACTGTAAAGCTCCAACATCCGGCCTCTCTCAGTTTTCCTTTAATGCAACAGTCTAATGCATCTTCCTGTGTCGCGAGCTCTGCACTAAAAGCACCAAGTCGTATGTCTGACCTGAAAGTGATGCTCAGGAAACAAGCATGAGTAGTTGCAGGAGCGTCTTTAGTTCCTAAGTTGAAACTGCTCTTTACCTCAAACCACAGTGAAGCTATTACTCAAACCCACTGGGATTTACCCCGAACCCTCACCGAAGGTCCCATTTTGACCACAGTGTGAAGCAAGTTTCATGAAGTACAACCTGGATGCCGTTTTAAACAACCATAAACTTTTATCTGTTTCATTTTAAAAAGGTTTCCACTCACAACCTCATGCACTTGAGGTCGGAACTTCAGCTTTACCGACTGCTTGCTAAAACACGATGTCCTGTTTTATCTCCCCAAGATAACGTTTGCCAAACACACATTAGTCATCCTAAAAGCTTTTTCTCTCATAACTTTGAAAGTGAAATACTGTTAAAAGTTAAAACAGCCAAACAGGGAAATTTTCCCACATTTTTCCTGACCACATTTACAACACTAGCGCTGACTAGCTTTACACTGCATGCTTTATTTCCAGGTCGCCCGCATGGATCATTGACTCATCTCAGTCTTTTATCATGAAATCATATGTGTAGCCATCAAGTGCATATTTAAGACCACCCAACTCCCACAGCTAATGTTTAATTAATATTGATATTTAGTTCGCAAATTTCCCCACTGTGGGACGAATAAAGGTTTGTCTTATCTTCTCTTTTCCTTCATTAACATTACAGATGACTAAATCTGCCAGCAACACTTTTTCACACTGTTTTTCACTTGTTGCTTATTTTGAAGCACAACGTACCTAAAAAACAAAGATAAGATTATCTTGTCAATTATATATCCACATAATTATTTGCATATTTATATAATTATCAGTGTCCTTCTGTCGTATTTACATATCTCGAGTATGTTCCCACGTGTATCTTACAGTGGAGCGATCCAAACCCATTGACCTTTGAGCTCATTGTAATAATGTTGCTTGTGCAAGTTTTTGATGTTGGGTCATCATGACTGAAAGTATGTGAAGATTTAAAATAACGGACATGCTGGATACTAAAACAGACATTCAGTGAACATGATAATGCTTTCTGTTGAGGTGGTCAGATGGCCTGACGTTTGATGTTTGGCCTCAGTTTTGATTTTTGAATTTTCCCTCATTATATTATTATTACAACATTTTAAGTGCAAGTGTGTCATGTAAAGTTGCAGTAAAAGTTAGTGCTTGCAGATTTTTGTGGCGAAGAGCTTTTAGGGAACAGAGAGTACAGTTTCCACACTGTGTGTTTTCATCAGCTATGAGTGGTTTATCTCGGTAGTGAAGTCTTACTATGAGATTGAACAAACACATAACTGAGGTCCACTTACATGCAGTCATTTAAGTTTCACTTTATAAACCAACATGCTGATTTCTTTCGGTGTTTTATATGCCATTCCTGGTTTGACGTGAAGAGCAAAACCTGACCTTTAATGAATGAGATTTGTACCTGGAACCAAAACCCACAGCTCTGTTTTCCCTGCAGGTATCAGGGAAGACAACACTCACTGAATGACTTATCGTGAATACGTTAAAGTTGGTTAATGAGGGCTTCATTTGTCACACATCATCATTAATTTTATGACCCAACCTGCTGATTTCTTGTCTTTAAGTGCAACTCCTCCGTTTATGCCTGGTGACATTAAGAAGTAGTAGATTGGGACGTGGTCCAAGAGAAAAATCTGACCTTGAGAGATATCTCCTGCTTGTGCCTGTAACCAAATCTCACAGCTGTGTTTTCTCTGCAGGGATCAGGGAAAACTACGTATACCGTCCTTATGACGTTTGCAGGACATGACAGTTCTGGACAAACACTCACTGGCTACTAACAATATTAAAGTTGGTTAATTGATATTTAGAAGACCAAGCATTTGATGCCGTCTTAAGTGTTTTTCAATTTCACATTAACGCTGAGTCTGTCCACACCTGTGCGTGTTAAAGATGGATGTTTCGTGACTTGCTGACAATTCCCATGTTTACGCTCTCACCAAAAATAACCCCGTGGATGTGGCAACAGCAGCAACTGTTCAAGTTTAAGCCTGCGCCAACGTTCACTACTTGTTCCTGATACCAAAGCAGTCCACAAACTCCACCACACTTTCTTGCCTTAAGGGTAATTTCCAGCGTCTTGGTACTATTTCCATAAAAACCTGTTCGTTATTCCATTATTAAATTGACAAGAGCCAATTGAAATAAAGCCAAGCCACAGATTTGGATCCTCAATGATCAGACGACACCCTCCTTTTATTAAGAAAAACAACCGGCTGGAAGTGAACCAGAAACTGTCAAACTTGTTGTTCAGCCTGTCAGCTGTGGCAGTGTACAAACCGACTGATCCGTCAGTGCAGTGGCGTCACGTCATGTCATCGCGTGACGTGACTCCTTCTTCAATTCACTTTCACTTTTGGTTAAACAACTTTTATCGTGCCAGGTAGTGATGATGAAACTGCTGACTCACAAGGCAGCCAGACGAAACAGAGATAGAGAAAGAGAGAGAGAGAGAGAGAGAGAGAGAGCAACAGAATGGTGAAAACAAAAAGAAAAGTTTATTGCCAAATGGAAACTTTCATTCCAACAGACCACAGTTTATCTCCTGGATGAATTATACACACTCATACTCATATCACATCATTATTTCACATTCATATAAAACTATAGTAGCTCTTTTGTGAGAAAGTTTCAGCTCATTTTGCAGCCATTTAAACAATGATTGCTATTTATCTCTCCACTATTTGAAAAATCAAAATCAATAAAACAAATAATCTGTGTTCAGGACGTATTAAATATTTTATTTATGACATATTAGAGATCAAAAACCAATTTAAACAAATAATGACGCTGAACATGACATTGTTTATAGCTTTATAGCCTAAATGGTAAACCTGTCCACATTATGGTTTGACAAGACTTAAAAATCATCATTCATCATTACTAAAACCCAGATTCCTAAAAAGGAACACTTCATAAAACTGTCAGTAAACACAGTTCGTTTGTGAATGATTGCATGTTTTTTTTTTGCATTTTACACAACTTTTTCAGAATCAGGGTTGTACAACATGGCTTTTCACTGGAAATAAAATAGCTTCACTAATACAGATATACAAAGAATCTCACAGGTTATTGATTAACACTTGGCTGTTGCTTTATAGCTATAGGCATAATTAAAAACACACACGCAAACATTGGCCAAACAACATTACAAAGAGCCCTGAGAGTGCAGACAGAATAAGAAAAGTGGAAGCTTTCACTTCATTCATCTCCTCTCTGGTCTTTTACCCTGAGCTGTCTGTGTGTGTGTGACCGCAGCATCAAACCCGTCTAATGTGTGTTT
Source organism: Holacanthus passer (assembly GCA_025331565.1). NCBI lineage: Eukaryota > Metazoa > Chordata > Actinopteri > Pomacanthidae > Holacanthus > Holacanthus passer. The sequence goes on from JAFREQ010000116.1 coordinate 36,626, forward strand.
AACTCTCCGGGAACACCAGCTCTACTCCGTTAAGATGAAACAGACTCAACATGTTAGTCATAGAAATAAAAGCCCAAGGCAGTGACAGTACACGTGTCGGCGAGATTCGTTGTTGTGGTGAAGTCCACTAGTCTGGTAATCCAAGTGAGTTAAACATGTTCGGTAGCCACACAGCACACAGAGAGTTTCTGAGACTGGAGAGTTTCATAAGAAAATAAATGCACCAACAACAAATACATTCATTAGGTACGACACAACTTGGTACTGTTATAGTGAAATAAGGGACTGAAAATATTGTATATTAGCTATATATATATATATATATATATATATATATATGTATATATATAGCTAATATACAATAAACCCTAAAAGGCACCTGAGGAGTGTAAAATCCTCCAAAGCACAAAGGCACTGCAGGGTCCTACATCATTGTGGTAACAGTTGCTCATGTTGTAGCAGGCGTGCTTATAAAATGGTACGTTTGAAAAAAGTGTGGTTCAGTCTCGCTCAGACTTTTTGATAGTACATTTTGTTACCTTTTAAAAAAACGAAAGACTTCTGTAACCAGAGGTATTCTGATAAGTCATCATCACCGTGGGCTCGAGGGATGAGCTTTTTTCAGCAAATGATAAACTGATTAATTGGCTGATTAATAACTAAGGAAAACAATTGTCAGTTGCTATAAGGGGGTGCTTGGTGAAGAGTTCTTCTTCTTGGTTTATTTCTTTTAACTACTTCACATCTACAAAAAAAGAATTGGGAATCACGACCTCTAAAATCATACGATTTGTTCTAGGGCCGTGCACAAGTTGTTAAGACGGCTCACTGACTTGACTACCAGAAGCATCGCTCCCTTGGTCGAGGTAATAAACAAAATGGAAAAGGGTCTGTCAGCACGAGTCACAGCGTCAGTGCGAGTCCTGCTTAGTGTGTCTGTTCTCACAGCGGCAGATGAACACAAGCGCTGAGCTCCTTTTCTCATTCCAGTTGGCTGCGGTGTTTTTCTTCAGACAGGGTTTACTGGCCTTCATCAGAATTCACACTGTCTCCCCAGCAGGTACCTCAGGCCCACAGTCACATTCTTGAGCTTGAACTCGCCTGTGGAGTACAAGTGCAGACTGGCCACCTCCTTGGCCCTGAGGTAGGCTATACTGTGGAGCCCTCTGCAGACCTCATGTGAAGCATTCAGGATGAGAGAGCTGACGGTAGTATTACTCCCCATCACCTGCAGCTGCAGTATCCCTTTGGCCTCCTGTGCCTGCTCGTGCAGGCTCTTGTAACATGCGTCCATATACAAAATGTAGGGTCCAGTGCAATTGAAGTAGATCTTGTCGTTCTTCTCGCCGACCAGACTCATCAAATAGCTGCTTTGAACGTCACCAAACTGCAGCGTTGTGTTCCCAGTGATGTCTGGAGTGCAAGAGACAAAGCAGAAAGTGATAGTGAGAAACCAAAACATGCTTGTTTGGCTTGTTGTGAAACTTGAGCACTGAGAAAAATGATAAAAACACAAGATAAGATCAATGAAAATAAAGGTCATGTTTTGATCATGCTTACCTGCAATGGGCACAAACCGTATGTGGATGGTATCTTCGGGCTGTTGAAAAAAAAAAAGCTCTTAGAAAATTGGTAGCTTTTTCTTTTTTTGAACTTCCAGCTTTCCTTATATTACTTGCTTTTCACTTCTACTATGACTCAAAGATTCTAAATGTCGCTCAGTGTTTTTTGAAAGGTCAAACAGCTCTGCTCTGTGATCCCTTGATGTTTGACTCTGGGAAGCTTGTTTGTTTGATACAGTGGTTAAGTGACATGGTATGAAAATAGGCAGGCTGACGGAAACTAGGGAAAGTCTCACTTTCAAGTTTGATTAATAACTGTAGTGAGAGTAGCATTGCAGCAATAAACACCAGAGCATAAATGTAGAACGAATGTTAGTCATTAAAATGATTGTCATACAGTAACCATGCAGATGATCAGTCATTCAGGTCATAAGATATCTGGAGAAACATCACACTGAAATCAAACCGGTGTCATTCCTGTAGCTCGGCTCCACCACACTCGAGAAAAACTTTTAACGGATTCCAATACAACTCTTGAATTAATATTAAAAACGAAAACCACAAATCGAAGTAGACCTTTGGAAGACAGTCAGTTCATGTGTGACATCCTGTCAGTGAGTGAATGTGAACGTTCCTCACAGGGAAAAGAGGTTCAGTGCAAACTCAAAATGTAAGTCTGTCTGTCTGGAAGGTTTGTGATACTTATAAATACTTCGTCAGAAATCTACCTCAGTGGAAAAAGTTACTTATTGCAGCCCCTATAATAACTTCTCAGCCCTGTTATCAAGTGGCAATTCTGAATTTTACCAAACTAAGAAAAAGTTTTTAAAAAAAGTTCAAAATGGGCACATTTGGCTCATGCAGTCTGCAGCCTCCTGGCTCCTGCCCAGACATTTCATTTCCTCACATACAGGATGAATGAAGCGAAGTTTCACTGAGGGAGGAAGTTTCCACACAAGGTGGAAACTTGTCTGAGGAAATACAAAAATGTGGGTGTCAGATATTTAGTATCCACTTAAATTAGTGCCCAAGCAGAGGAAGTGGTCTGGATTTGCATTTTTTAAGTCAGAGGGGATAATCAGATATTTTAGTTGAACTTTTATCCTTTTGGTTTAAGAGCAAAGACACCAACCTTGACATAACTCCCCAATTAGTTTTAAATTCTGCCCAAACAACATAAAATAAACTAACACTGACAATAATAAGAAGAATAAAACACTGCATATCTGCTCTATTAAATTTTCTTATATCCACAATAGCAGCAAAAAAAAAAAAAAAAAGAAAGAAAAAAGAAAAAAGAGAATGCATTTTTGTTCCACTTCATTTTTCATTTCTTTTCAAATTCTCACCTAAACTCAAATTCAAACTGATGTAAGAAGCTGAAACATCCAAAGCAACGTGCAGGTTTTACTCACCGACGCCTTGAGGTAAAGGTCCCAGTAAATGTACAGCGTGACCAGCAGACATGCAGCCACCAGCAGGTTCTGCAGAGCCACGACCACCGCCAGCTTCCGAGCGCGTCTCTCCCGCAGGACCACGCGTCCCGGCTCGACCTCCATCCTGCTGCCACGCGTCCGAGCTGTGAGCCCCGCAGGAGGAGCAGGGCTTTTAACGCTGCTGCGAAAGGAGGAGAGTGACTGGAAGGAACTTGCTCGAGATCTACACTTTATTTTGTCTGTGCGCGTGTGCATGTGCGTGTGTGTGTGTGTGTTGCACCCCCCCCCACCTACACACATACACACACACACACACACACACACACATACACACACACATACACAGGAGTGAAACCGGTCGCTGATTGGCTGACGCAGAGATGCTGGTACACAGACCGAGTGAAACCTCCCACATCGTGTTCAATCACAGTCCTGTTCCCATAAGGTGCATGAAGATGAAAAAGCTGTTTCTAGGAAAGCAAAGATAAAAGTGGTCGTGTGACAATAAAAAAAAAACATTGTCCTTTATATCATGAGATGTAAGACAAGACAGGCAAGTTTGAGTCTCTGAGGTTTTACAGCATCCAAATGATGAGCAGGAAAATGTAACCAGGTTAAGGTTTATATAATGTTAGAAATAAGTTTGCCTTATGTTAGAAATATGTTTGTCTTATGTTAGAAATATGTTTGCCTTATGTTATAAATATGTTTGTCTTATGTTAGACATAAGTTTTGTGTTGTTAGAAATAAGTTTGTCTTATGTTTGTCTTTTGTTAGAAATAGGTTTGTCTTAAGTTAGAATTAAGTTTGTCTTATGTTAGACAAGTTTTGTGTCGTTAGAAATAAGTTTGTCTTAAGTTAGAATTAAGTTTGTGTTATGTTAGAAATAAGTTTGGTGTTATGTTAGAATTAAGTTTGTGTTATGTTAGAAATAAGTTTGTCTTATGTTAGACATAAGTTTGGTGTTATGTTAGAAATAAGTTTGTCTTATGTTAGACATAAGTTTGGTGTTATGTTAGATATAGGTTTGGTGTTGTTAGAAATAAGTTTGTCTTAGGTTAGAATTAAGTTTGTCATATGTTAAACATAAGTTTGTCTTACGTTAGTATTAAGTTATGTGTCATGTCAATGTTAAGTTCTAATGTTTTTTGTCTCTATATGTAACAGCTGCTTACATAAGGGACAATAAAGTTGATATAGGGCAACATCTTATCCGAAATGAGCCCCCCCAACCCCCTTGTTATTGTTGCTATTTTAAGGAGTAGTTTGGCATTATGGGAAATGTGTTTATTTGATTTCTTTGGGAATCTATGAAAAGAAAAAGTCCACGCACGTGCGCTTCAGTCACTTGTGTTTTTTAACATACAGAAGGGGGGACTGATGAAGAAATTGAGCTTGTTTCTAGGAAAACAAAAATAAAAGTGGTTGTGTGGCAATATGTTTTAGAAAAAGTCCTTCACTGTTATCACCCTACGATGACTTAGGGTTGATTCAGCAAGTCAAGTTTCAGTCTCTGAGGCTTCGCAGCAGCCAAAATGTTGAGCAGGAAAATGTGGGCAACTTTCAGCGCTTTAGAAATAAGCTTTATGTTGCAGTTGAAAGGCTTGACAGCTGCATATATAAGTAAGCATGTTCCCCAAGTTATATTATTAGTCATTATTTTAAGTTTGACATTTTGGGAATTACACTTATTCGCTTCTTTGCCGAGCATTAGATGAAATGATTGATACCACTCTCATGTCAGTACATTAAATACAAAGCTTTCTTAAATTAGGAAATTGTTAGCTTAGCTTAGCATAAAGACTGGAAGTGAGGGGAAAGTGCTAGCCTCCTCTGTCCAGAGGTGACAAAATCCACCAGGTGACATCTGAAGCTTGCACGTTAAAAAAAAACAAACTTGTTTGTTTAATCTGGGAAGTCATTGCACGGTGTGAAGAAACACTCGGTCACATAATAAAACCACAGAGTCGTTTTTACATAACGTACATATGTGTTAATCGTTGACCTTTAGAGGTGCTGGATGTTGTTTCCTTTGGACAACTGAACAAATTCTCAGAAACTAATCCTTTCCATTAGTGTGTTGCTTATTTCATCTGTGTAGTTCCCCTTTGAAGTCCAAGTGATGCAAGATGCTCTTAGCAAGGTGTAAAGCTGAGCTGAAAGAGATTTTCTGGTAAGCCACATTTTCATAACATTTTTTTTTTTTTTTTTACAACAAAATGTTCTGGAGAGTCGTGTCATTGCAAAAATCTAACAGCGGTAGAGTGGGGTTCCTTACTGGGAGTCTCATTTCCTCAATTTTAAAATGTGTGTGACGTGACCTGGTGTTTATGGTACAGAGTTAATAGTTGTCTTTTATGTTACCCAGTTTGTTAAAAAAACATTATTCTGAGATGGAAAAAGTCAAATGACAAAGGCTAAGTTTTGTATGGCATGAGGACGACTATAGGGACAAATGGATGAAAAGATTAGTTCAGATGAGTGTCAATACAATATGAAGAACTCAGGAAACTCAGTGCTGTCCCTGTGTAGGGGCATGTTCAGTATTTTAGTATGATGTGCCCAAACATGTCCAGACATTACAAATTGTGGTTTCAATGTTTTGGTGCATGTCCCAAGTAAAACACCTGCTTAGCCTAAATGACAGGTGTCTTATATCATCTGGCTTCTTGCACACATAAACAAAGAGGGGCTGGATGTGACATCAAGACAAAGCAGGCAGCTGAGTATGAACATCTGCATGTGGGAAAGTTTCCCCTCTGTGGGTGTAAAAAAACAACAAATCTCACTCAAAACAGAGAAGAAGACTGACGCTTCGCAGCCATGATACCACCACTGTTAACATTAGTGCTTGGCAAATAAGATAAAATAAATGTCAAGTGATAAAGATAAGCTCCTACAGTGATGATGATCTGTAACAGAAGCAAATGCTCAAATGGGGAAATCCATTGGCAGAAATACTTTAAACAGTTAGATCTGTTCACAGATCACAAAGGATCACAGATCACAAGGACTAGGAGTTGTCAGAGGACAAGATTCTTTTGGACATTATGAGTATTTCAATGTTAGCTGACACGCAGACACAAGAGCAAAAGGATGAGGAAAGTTTTAGCTTGTGGAAGAAAAGAGCTATCTGGTTAATCATCATCAGCCCACACACATCCTTTTATAAACCCCTACACCTTTAGTGTGTGAACATGATGTGAAAGCAACTGCACAACTGAGGTTTAAAGTTTGCTCTGATCTACAATATGTTCGAAGTAAAAAGTTGAAAATCAGGATAACGTTCAGACATATTGTGTCTGCTTACAGATGCAGACAGCTGCTCGTAAATTCTACAGAACGCTGGAGGATCAGGCCGTGCTTTAGACACCCAGAGGTTTCTGACTTGCTCACAGGTGTGCAAACCACAAGTGAAAACACCTGCCCACCTCATCAAAGTCTGTGTCCAAAAAAAAAACCAACAACATAGATTTTATTTTGTTGTAATATTAAAACTGTATCGGCACTGGCTCTTCAGCACTTTTATCTCCAGTTGACCAAACTCTAATGTTAGTTGAGAGAAATCGGATAGTGAGACCTTGCAATGCACACAATTTGTCTGAGATATTCTTCTTGTGATGGAAACAAGCACAGGCACAGGAAAGGCCATATATTATCACACCTCTGACTAATATGTGGCTAAAAAGATTTACTGCTGCCTTATATTTCAGCTAAATTTAGCACATGGCAAGTGATTCAAATTTAGAAAAATGAAAACAAAATGTTACAGAAAGTGAGTAGAGATGCAGAAAAGTACTTATTATAAACTAAATGTTAACTATAACCAGTGTTCCAGATATGACCTGTACACGCAACTCAAATCCAATCTGACTAAAACAAAAATATCTGAGCGAGTCAAAGTAAGACTAAAGTGAAAGTCCCTTCCAACATGAACGCCTCACTAGACAAACCAAAGTTTTTTATAGTAGCAGTGACAGCAGTGACAGCAGTGACAGCACTGACGCACATTTCAAAACAGACCTTGTGCTTTTTTTCTTTTGTGGTGAACATATGAGGGACAAAATGACTGAGAGAGAACTACAATTAAATAGATCATAGTTTAATGCTGAAGATGAACCCACACACCTGACCTCTGTATCCTCTGTATCCCCTCATTTCAAGTCTTTCATGTCAGTAGCTTCCTCATTTACGGCACAATATGGCACTCTTCCATACACGCACACACGCGCCCACACACACACACACACACACACACACACACACACACACACACACACACACACACACACACACACACACACACACCCTTAAGTTTATTTAATATTATAATTCACAAATTTATATTCTTTCGTCTCATAATTCTATGTCACTACTCAGTTAAATATGTACACAGTGATGGGGTAGCGTTTGTTCTCTTTTCCTTCCAATCAAAGCTCGATTTCAATTCACTGAAAAAGAAAACATTTTCAGTTCTAAAATGGATTTAATGTCCTGTTAATTCACCAGGAATCTACTTCTCAGTTTCTTGATCTTTAAGCTCCAATCAGCCTGAAACATGGCGTCTCTCATCGAGATGAGATGGCTCATTTTCACCTTCCTGCTCCTTCGAGTGTTGAGCTCCGTCCTTCCTCCTTAGTCGAGTCCTAAGGAAAAGTTTTACTCAGAGGAGAATTTGGCACAAGGCAGGAGTTTGTCACAATCAGTAGTAGTAGATGGAGGGGTTCTTACAGCAGATACTGTCCTATAATGTACAACAGTCCTGAGAAAAAGTCCATATAGTCGAAGGTGACACCATTTTGAATCCAGCGATTTCTTTTAGAGAACCACTCCAGTCTTATCAGAGTGACAAACGAGGAAAGGACAAGGGGGAAAGAAACAGTCTTTGTTCCACCCTGTCGATCATTTACTCACTCTGCATCTTCTTCTTTAACACCAGGGCTCATCCGCTTCCTCTTGTCCAGGCTTGGGAAGTTAAGTCCTGGCTCTTCCTCTTCCTCTGTTTTCTCCTGTCCCTTGTTTCTAGGGATGTGGGAGGTTCATCCGGTCCTCTATTAGAGTGTTGTCGGGGCCCTGTGCCTCCATACACTGCTTGACAGTTGCTAGGACTCCGGACAGACGCCTGTCCAGGGCTGCGAGATGTGGCTCGGCCAGGACCGGGTGGATGGGGTCGAATCCCAGCGCCTGCCGCATAGCTGAACTCAGAGCTCCGCTTCTCAGCAAGTTCAACCTGTTCCACGTGGACACACGGACCCTGATGGAAAGGAAAAGCAAGAGATATTATCGTGAGAAATGATGATAAAAATATGATCAAAAAGTGAGGTTTGATCATTTCCTGAGTACTCACATGCAGCACTGATAGAGTGGTGCGAGGATACTTCGCTCGTCCAGAGCTGCATTCCCAAAGCTGCACACAGAAAAAACAACATCAAATAAAGTAACAATTAAACGTAAAACAACTGAAGCCAGAAGCCTGTCTGCACCGCAGTTAGAAGAAGTCATCAGAATGTATTAGTCACGGCCTACCGGCCACAGCACTATAGAGAACTGCACACACGAACTTTTAAATGCGAGGCCTCTATGATAAACACACAAAGTGAAATGAATCAGAGCAGAGTTCCTCTTTCTGCTGCCCAAACAGAGCATGGGTTTGTGTTTGTTACAACAGCAGTTTCCCTGTTATCTGATGTGATCCTCTGATGAGCCTTCCAAGTTCAAAATTAGGATGGCAAACAACCGATAAAAGCAGGTAAAAGCATGAAATAATATTTGGAGAGAAACCCCTCGACTCCCAGACCACATTATAATTAAGAATTTCTATATTATTTTGTATTTAAAATGTAAAAACCAGTCCTGAAAACTGAATTAGGATTGTTAAAATTTGCTAAGTTATAACAATGCAATTTAGCTCAGTAACTAACTGAATCTATTACAGTGCTCAGGTCAAGTGTGCATGATCTTCTGTCACCTCTATTTCCATGGACAAACCCCTCATGATGTATGACATGGTTGTGTGTTGCAGGCGATGGAACAAATTGCTGCTATTTCCCCTCAACCACAACTTTTTTCCAACATTATTTACATTAAGCTTTGCGTGTATTTAATGATGTTAAAGTGTGCCCACAAAACATGGCATCGTTTTTGTCTGTACCAGCTGCTAAAAGTGAAATTACTTACTTAAGAAAGTCGAAAAGAAGAAAGTAAAGAATTCAAGAAACCATGTTATATGATGATATATGATACTCTATCTATTCTATAGATGGCAAATGATTATCAATTATAAACATACATCTGCCTTCCTCAGTGTAAATTTATTAGAATGAACCAAAAACAATGAGTGTCAACCTGTCTGTCCCACTACACCCAGTCCACTCAGCCTGTCTGTCCCACTACACCCAGTCCACTCAGCCTGTCTGTCCCACTACACCCAGTCCACTCAGCCTGTCTGTCCCACTACACCCAGTCCACTCAGCCTGTCTGTCCCACTACAACCAGTCCACTCAGCCTGTCTGTCCCACTACAGCTAGTCCACTCAGCCTGTCTGTCCCACTACAACCAGTCCACTCAGCCTGTCTGTCCCACTACAGCTAGTCCACTCAGCCAGTCTGTCCCACTACAACCAGTCCACTCAGCCTGTCCGTCCCACTATAACCAGTCCACTCAGCCTGTCCGTCCCACTATAACCAGTCCACTCAGCCTGTCTGTCCCACTACACCCAGTCCACTCAGCCTGTCTGTCCCACTACACCCAGTCCACTCAGCCTGTCTGTCCCACTATAACCAGTCCACTCAGCCTGTCTGTCCCACTACAACCAGTCCACTCAGCCTGTCTGTCCCACTATAACCAGTCCACTCAGCCTGTCTGTCCCACTACAACCAGTCAACTCAGCCTGTCAGTCCCACTATAACTAGTCCACTCAGCCTGTCTGTCCCACTACAGCCAGTCCACTCAGCCTGTCTGTCCCACTGTAACCAGTCCAGAGGCTCCGCAGTCACAAATGTGTCAGCGATAATAGTCAGAAACACCATGAAGTCTCTGCTGGAGGATCCACCTTGAGTATTTTAGCATTTAGCCAGACCCAGCGTGCACCTGTTGGCAACACAACATCTTGGGGGTGTTTGATTTGAGTCACTTGGTGTGCTTGCAGGGTGGTGCATTATATCAGATCAATTAGGTGCAACCTTTTTTAAAATATATACTGAGGTACCATAATACCAACCACAAACATAGCCAATAATGATATGATCCTTAATTTCACTATAGTGTTGTGCAGCTGCTGATCTGGCTCCTTTCTTCTGTTCAGTTTATCTGGACTTTTTTGTGTAACATTTTTTTCCTCTTCTGTAACAGATGCACCTTGAAAACTAGCAAAGTAAAGTACATGTAATGAAAAGTACTGAGAGAAAAGTAAATTTATAGATTTCTAAAAAGACTAAAATCCTAAGCAGGACAAGTACAAAAAAAACATCTTTGCTACAGTCACAAGACTAAATGTAAATTGTTATTTCCATCCCCAGTTGTGATGATATGCCAGAACATGTTGATTGAATAAACTGCAGAATTTTCCAGTGAGTCAAGTGATTTATTTTTCATGTTAGTGTTGTGGGCAAAATTAACTCATAGTTCCTCATCCTGCCAGCCGTGATTAATTCTGGAAAAATGTTGATAAGTGAGATGGAAAAACTTCAACTGCTGGTTTTGATCTGATAGCTAAATATTTCAAAGAGAGATTAATAAATTAAAAGCGGCAGTTAACCGTGAGTCAGCTAAAAAATAGTTTCAGTAGTGATAAGGGAGTTCTTCAAAAAAATGCGCATGCTGAAAAAAAAAATGAAGTAACTTCAACAGAAAATGAAAATAAAAATTACATTTCAAATATGAGATAAAAAGGAAATTTCTTAAAAATGATCAGGCTCATGTGTTCAGTAATGGAAAGTACTGAAAATACCAAAAAGTACAGATATTAGATAGTATAGATAAGTACAGATATTTAAAAATTCTAAAATACAAAAAAGTAAACAAAAAACAACTTTGTTACAGTCACAAGACTAAATGTAATTCAATACTTCCAACCCTGGTTGTATTACAGTTTTTCTCCATTGGTTTGGCTCATTTCTTGAAACAGAAATTACATTCTCAAAATAACATGGACAAACCTCCAAACCACTTGGCAATTATTCACAACATAATTGAAGTTCTCATTCATTTCATCAAATTGCAAATGTCTTAGTACATGTCTCAATGTCTCAGTACATCTTTGCAAATGATTAAGTACAGGTAGCCTACAGTTAGCACAATTTCCAAGTCAATAGATCTTGTTGATCTAAACTGATTGTTGATTGATTGATTCTCAGTCTAATGGTCGTTCTCCCCAAAACATGTCAGCATCATTTCATTGTATAAGTCATCACATGCACAATAGTCTGTTCAATTGTCAAAATTAGTCAAGAACATAATACCATGAATAGGGAGGGTGAGGACAGCGACCAGCGAAGAAGTGTTAGTTGTGAAACTCCAGCTGTATTTACAGTGCTGTCGGCTACATATCATTTTCCTTGTTTCTTGTTTATGTGTTTTTATTACAGTATATTATGCTGTATACATTTTCTTTTTACTCTGATCTATGGAAGTTACTTTATGCGTGTGAATAATAATGCTTACAATTTCCTTGGCAGTATGAGTGCAGTGTGTGATGTCAAACCTTGGAGGTTACTCTGACCGTAACATCCTTTTTTTTTCTTTTCAATTTTATACACAATTGTATTCTGTTAGCTAGACAAACTGACACTGACTATTTACATGGGAAAGGAATTTAGTTTTGAAGCATGAGTGAACAGTTTTGGGAGAGATATGAGCTTTTGCAAGTGAGCTATGGTGTTGTGCCGAACTGCAAGAGTGTTTTGCCAAATGATCTTAGAGTTTTGAGAATGTAATTTCTGTTTAAAGAAATGAGCCAAACCAATGGAGAAAAACTAATATGTCAAAACATGTTGGTTGAATAAAGTGCAGAATTTGTCAATGAGTCCATGTTACGGTGATTTATTTTTCATGTTAGTCTTGTGACCAAAACAGACTCAAATCTTACTTGGCATTTCCATGTAGACTGATATTCCTTTGTTGCAAAGTCACCTACGTGGTTTTATGTGAAAACGTTGCGTTCATGAACTCCCAATGAATTATATAACAGTGCACATCAAGGAAAAACCTCAGATGGTGTGCTGGAAAAAATATTTAAAGGATTTGTCTTTTTACTCAAGTTTCTGTTCAGTTATTTCCATCTTTGTGCATTTGATGGTTTAATATCGTAACTCTCTGCTTTTATTTTGAAATTTTTACAATGGTAAATTCTAATTTTATTTTAAAATCATTCACATTGAGCAGATTTCACTAACAGAGAACTGATCGTGATTCTTGAAATCCATAACACTGTTACCTCTTTGCGTTGTCGAGCAGGATCAGCATGCTGGCGCCGCCGTCGTCCTGGAAACTCTCGTAGTGATGTCGATCTGCGTTCCCAATGAGATAATCGAATATGGCTGTGTCTATGACGTCCAGCAGCCTCGGCCCTGCATCATACGGAGGCATTTTCTTCACCGCTTCGCAATAACTCTCATCGTATTCCCACCTGGACAAGGAACACACACAAACACACACACACACACACACACACACAAAAACACAAACACAAACCAACCAGGTTTCTTAATGAACATCATCTTCTGATGAATGAACATACCAGACCTCTTATTCTGTCATTTCAACATCCCACCATTACTATTTCTTCTGCAATCTGGAATCACAAACTAGATATGACACATACTCTGATTGAGCAACCTTTAACAATGCTTGTCAACAATTCTGTGCCGGATGGGATCCTATCCGGCACGGTTTTGCAGTCTTGCATCATCTCACATTTCTGAAACGCAGCTGTGTTTGAAATGCGGTTGAACTTCCGCAAACTGAAAATCTGATGACGTTTGGAGCGCATCGTGAGGAGCAAACGGCCAAGCTGAGCTGCTCTGTGCACGTACTCAGCTTTAACTCAGCGGGAGCACTGCCCTCAGTGGAAGAAACTGAATCAGGTTTGAAGTGAAAATTCGTCCAAACTCACTCCTCAGTTATTCTGCAAAGTCAGATTTTGCTTCATAGTTAATGACCACTGAGTGAACGTGAATTGTCATGTCATGATTGTAATGTGTTGATGATATTGTTGTATTTATATTAAAGCAGCTCTGGGTAGAACAATTCACCATTCCGTCATTCAAATTTCATTTTGATAACAAAAAATGGCAGCAGCAAAACAAGACGATAAATGAGAATGAGAGAAACCTACTTGACTGTAGCATATAGTATTATAACAAATGCAGACCCACAGCATGTGCTGCGCAAAAAAACATAGTTCACTGTTGTGACAGGAGCAGCTGATCTGCTCTAACTGCATGATGACATTCTGGTAGTCCGTGTTTCAATATCAAGTTTACTGATGTGCCAAAATGTTGTCAGCATTCCTAAGACACAACACAATTCACTAAGACTGTTGCTCAACGCAGCGCTAACTTTCGTCAAAAGTAATTATGACGTGTCAGCATAGTTCACCATCAAACTTACTGACGCACTTGCTTGACTGAGTGAACACTGTGTAATGAGCTTTAATGACACTCAGGAGTAATATGTAATTGGTAACATTTTATTTTGTAGGTCTGTATTTTCCATTCAAATTCCATTGAAGAACAATATAATTTATTACTAAATCAGGGGAAAATAATATGTACTTGAGCTGTATGTTTGCCTATAGACAAAATGTTCAGTCGACCGTCGGGGTTACGCTAGAAATTAACACTAACATTTAATTGGAATTTATTATGCGAACATTAATTTTCCCTACAATTAATTAAACTTTCTTCAGTTTAATGTTTTGGAAATTATTAAGAAATTACCAAAATGCAGACCTGTAAAATAAATTGTTACCAAATCTTCTTTTTTGTTAAATTACGACAAAAACCCTTTTAAACTAATGCAACAAATGGTCAAACCTATGAATTTTCTCTGAGACCTTACTTTATAAAAAAATGACATTACACTGATGAATTGACAAATTTTAAAACTATTGACAATATCGCTCTTAAATGATGCATTAACTCAAACATATGGCGTATCAAGGAATAGCAATGAAGCCTGAATGGAATCGATGATGCCTTTGTCCTATCAGTTCACTTTTTGTCAATACAAGAGGAAGAAGCATCCTTGGCAGCCTGGGTGTTTTTAAATTCACTGATCCAGTTTGACTGATTGAATTGTGGCAACTTTTGGACTAATGAACATTTAAGTCTTCCTTCTGAATTTGTGAACCAGGGGGGAGTCAAAAAAGTTTTTGCACTCGTTCTCACAGGAATCCAAACCACATGAATTTAGACAAATGCTTTTCAAAGGAAAACATCTCAATGCAATAAATTTGTGGATTTAAACTAGGGCTGTCAAACGATTAAAAAAATTAACTCGATTAATCGCAACATTACTCCGTGATTAATCTCGATTAATCGCGACTAAAACACTAATATTATTTGTATTTTGGTGGGGAGATAAAACGAGTATGTGGTGTTGGAAATAAAGAAATGGCAAACTAGTCTGAGAAATCTATGTCTCTTACTTTATTATTACAGTTAGTCCTTCAACTAACATATTATTGTGCCTGGCTTTACAGAGACAAAATGAATAGTCCCATTCTACGGTTAAACCGGTTATTTGAACTTGGCGGACATGACTTCCAGCTAGCTCTGTGCTACTGCTCCTGCTAGCACTAGCATACATGAAGTGCTTGGCCTTGAGGTGATATTTAAGGCTCGTTGTGCTTTGGAGAAACGATAAAACGTCACAACAGTATTTACAGGTCTTGTCTAAATCCCCACCTGGAGTTTTTATGAACAGAAACTGATTGTGTATAACACCTATGTCTGACGCCTCCTCCTCAGCCATCCTTCTGTCGCTGCCAGGCTGCGCGCGTGTGTGGCGACACAGAACGTAGACTGACAGGCTCTACCTAAGTCCTAAGTCATGTGACGCGATTAATCGTGCGTTAATCTTTCATCAACGCGTTTTGTTTCCAGATTAATCGCATGTGTTAACGCGTTAAATTTGACAGCCCTAATTTAAACTTCACAATTATGTATTCAATTTCTTAAGAGGTTGAAGTCATTGCAGCTTTTATTTGTGTTGGTAGAAATGTTCACTCTGCTGCCCACACTGACACCACGACACATTATAATGGCCATAACTAAACACTTAGGCATCAACTGACAACTGTTCATATCATAGTCTATCGTCGGTCACGCAGCCCTCCTACTCCTGGAAACTTTTCTCAGAGCGCAGAAGTAGGTGGAGCGTCATTACCGAGAGCAAAGGTCAGCCTCTTTACAACTGCTGACATGAAATGACAATAATGAAACAACTACAGAGATCTTTTTTGGATTCAAACTCAACACCCACCTGGCCAGTTTGCCCTCTCTGTACGTGCGTCCCCAGGGGTGTCTGTGTTTCTGCAACGGCCAGACATCTGGTAGCCAAAGGGTTAACGATCCCTCCATTATCTCTCCCTCTGCACATGCTGGCTCACTCTCCCGACAGTAATAACACTTTCCATAGAAACATGTATTATTACCTGCAGAGAGAAACAAAAAGGTACCCATGAAAATGCATCCACTCAACTATGTCGTCTTGAAAGAGATGGAAACGTGCCATTGTGAGGAGGTACAGCATGAAGCCATCAGCTTCTTTGAGGGAAGCAAAATCAACTACAGAGCGTGAGAAGAGAGAAAAAATGTGAACAGAAATCTGTCGTTCCCAACAGATAATGACTCAAACACACACAGGCTCCATTGATGGTTTGCATCAATCCAGATTGTGTCTTTACAGAGAAGAAAAAAAACATCACACACAATCACATCAGATTTTCAACAGAGCAAAAGGTAGAATGATTCGCTAGAGGGGACAAAAATATCAGCGTCCACCTGTGCAAACCCCAGCCACAGCCTGTTCACCCTGCTGCCATCTGGCACAGAGACTGCAGGGCAGCTTCTTTCCTCAGGCCGTAAGACTCAACTCATCCTCCACACTCCACCATAATAAACGGTTTTTCTCGTGCAGCATAAAGGGAGTACAAGTTGCATGTCATTGTGCAAACCTGCAATGCAAGATGGCAAATAAATGAAACTTAAACCTTGTAATGACATTTCACATTTTCACACTTAATGTACAGCGGTGCAAATAGTCCTTTGATAGATTTGTTAACCTTTGAACGTTCACTTAGCAAGACTTACAGGTGATGAGACACAATACGGCACGGAGCCGTAATTTATGAGGCTCCAGTTTGTGGTGCTGTTAAGTAAAGATACCATATCTGACAAAGATTTGTTTGTCAGATATTCAAAAACCCTGACAAACAAAATCAAGACTAGATGCATTGAAGTGTAGGGATCTTTTGTATTAGGTGAACCCTTTAGAGGTTTTTCTTTACTTCTGTTAACTGAATGACACATCTGTGTAGCTGCTGATGCCACTGTGATAGTGGGTGGTATTCTGTCAACCTGCTTTAAACCACAATTGCACACTCACAGAAATGAGTCATGTCATGTTGAACAATGATTGGCGGTAAGTGACAGTTTTAAACATAAGGTGACTTACAGCACATAAAACACGAGTGGCCTGAACAGCTGGCGAATCAGTCGCAAAAAATGTTACAAAATGACAATGAGAAAGCCGCAGTGTCAGTGCAACATTATTACGACAATGCCGACACCAGACAAGGCGAGGCAGCGAAGATGAGCAGTGGTCTCATGTTGACCTTTATCTCTGACAGTGAGTGAAAGATACATTACAGTGGATCCTCTTCACACTCGTCTGAGTACAGAGTGATCTGGTCTGTTGGGTCACAACTGTGCAACTGACGAACCCAAGGACTCCAAATTTACAACAGTCCATAATAGATTTGTGTTCATGTAACCCTGTCCGTTAATACTAATTTTCACTACATACCAACAATGATATGAAATGACAGGGACTGCAACTAACGAATGTATTTCATCTGGCAATTATTGTTCTGATCATGCAGTTGGTAGTGTGTGTGCATGTTCCTTTTCTGGTATAAACACCGACCTTGCCAGGACCAGAGTCCTCATGGGGACCAAAACCCTACTGGTCCTACTGTGGCAAAACGTCATTTCTGAGGTCCTGGATAAGGTCAGGCTGTCCACAATGAATGGAAGTCAATGCAATGTCCTAACAAGGACAACTGCTCAGACTCGTGTGTGTGCGTGTGTGTGTGTGTATCTGACCGCAGCTAATATCGTATGTTACTGGCCCCATCAGCCTAATGTTTTTTGTGCACATTTATGGGTTAGACTGTATGCTCGAGCGTCTCTCGTGGTCGTGGGTTACTAAATGAAAAAAACAAAACAATTTTTAAAAAACTATTTCATTGACTGCCGACTCCTCACTTCTCTTAACCGGCCAGTTGGAGCAAGTAATAAACAACTGCTTCATCCACCCACCCCCCGACACACCTGCATTCTGCTAGTTCTGACTTTAATTGCTCTTTTAGAGATTCTATTTTTATTCTATACTCAATTTATATACAGTACTTCTCATTTATTCTTTAACCTCTCTTTATCTGTACTTATTTTTTCTGTCCATGTACGGCCGCAACACCTGAATTTCCCCTTCAGCACCAATAAAGGCTTATCTTCTCTTAATCAATTTATAGACTAATCATTGCAGTTCTGGAAAGACCTACACACAATTTTGATCTTTGCTGTTTGCTGAACAAGTGGAAAGTCATGGATTGTCGCTTTAAAGGGGAAGTCCATCACTTTAACACATCAAAGTCTGTTTATAGGTCTTGGGGAGTACGAGTACATTTGTGGTAAGCGTTCTGTGGCTCCAGAGAAGCTGCATGAGGTCTGATACGGGGCTTGTGGATGTTACTTGAGTCAGCATCGGCTGGGGCTGAAGACTACAAGTTTGAAAATGAAAAAATCTGGAGGAGGTGTGGAGTTAGAGAGAAGTGACCTTACCAGACCTCACCAGACCTCTGCAGCCCGTGCTTGAGGTTAGACGCTCGAGGGTGAATCTTCAACTGACCTGTCAGTGATCGAGTTGCATTGTGGGTAATGTAGGGGCCAGGTTTTGACAAGGGGAAAGAATGTATGGAATAAACAAGACTATATCTCTGCTTTTGCTGCACAGATTTTGATACTATTTTTTAACTGTTCAAAAAGCTAAAAGTAGCCAATATAGATAAAATTCTTTATCAAGGAACATGTAATTTCATATTCCAATATCAATATATCGTGATACATTGGTACATTTTACTGGACAATCAAGTGAGAAATAGTTTATAGATAAAATATTATTAAATATCCATATCTGAGAAATGAAGGTACATCATCAGATTGATGCAAAAATCCTATAGAAATGTAATTGCAACAGAGCAGTCCTGCTCCTGTTGATGTGCAACATTCATATGCAAATCCACCAAGAGATATTTAAAGGACAGCAGTATAAAGGTGTAAAACATTGAGAAAAATCTCAGATTATAGAGAAATTTATATTGTCAAATTGTCTGCTCCAATGAGAGCTCAAAAATGAACAACTGAATCAATCTCTGACACATCAGTGATTCAGTGATGCAATACCAAGTTATGGTAACTCACAAGAGACACACAGTCAAACTAGCTGAATTTGAGTTTCTTTGTATGGCATCAGGCTCTAAAAAGTCTGAATCCTATATTTCCCATAATGTAACCAATGACATCTCTGTGCTAAGTAAAAGCCCATGTTTTTTTAATCCAACACACATTTTCAGTAATATGTGCAGTGTCCACCTGCAGGCTGAGAAAATAATCCCCTGATGACATTGTCAGGGTTATTTTCTCGCACTTTAGAAAGCCACATGACTTCCATTCATCGTGGACCGATATTACACTACTGTTTTCACAGGTTGAGCAGTACTCCCATGGATTGGTAAAGTGACCTTTATGTGTAAAACTGCAGGAGTTCCCCTTCCACGAAGGTAACACTTGCAGGGATATTGCATAATTATTACTTTGCATTTTCTTCCATCTGGCTCAATCTATGATAAAAAATAAATCCACACAAGAAGAGCATTAAAATCTCTCCATTAATGGTGTTGATTACAAGTACAATTTTGACTCTACATTGAAAAAAATCAAAACGATCTTTCACTTTCGATCATCAAAATCAAAAGCAGGATCGGTGATTCTCCCAATATTTGCTTTCTCTCCACCTCCGCCTACTTGCGGGCAACAGAACGCATCTGAAGAAAAAAAACAAAAAACACACTTCAAAGACGACACAGCGTAGCTTACCGGTAGTCTGTCGTAGCCATCGCTGTAGTCGGAGATGACAGAGAAACACAACTGGAAAAATCCTCTAGCTTCCCTGAAGTCACCCGTGTGGCAACATGCGTCAACGACAAATTAAAGTTTGCAGGCTATGCTGCAAATATACACTGCTCTGTGTGTGTGTGCTGTGTGTGCTGCTACACACACAGGCTGTGAGAAACCTCAAGCTGATGTCATGAAGTACCCTCCTGCCATCTAGTGACTCTTCTTTTTGTTCTTAATATTTTACTTGAAAGAAGTTATTGTTATTACATTTTAAATAAATTATTTAAATTTGACCATATGGTCCTAGTGTGGTTTATTCTAAAAAAAGGTGGTTATATCACATAAAATAACGATAAAACAAATGATCTGGTAATATTTACAAATCAAGACTCGGCGGTCTGACAGTGGCATAGCTGTCAGTGCTGGAGGAAAAACGTTTCGAAATTGAATCTTGACCTTAAAAGTGAAAGTCAAACTGAATAGCGGATTCAGAAAATTGTGAATTGACACCACTAGTACACTGTTCTTGTACTGATTTATTTCTGAAGTGCTCTGACAAACATGCTTGTCAAAAGCATAATCTTGGCTTGACATGATTTTACTGTATCAACTGTATTGTACCACACCTTCTACAAACAGGACGTGGCAGGGTGTATCCTGGTCTAGTGTGAGAAAACCGAAGGAAAAAAAAGGACAGGCAAGGTGAGTGAGACAGAGAATGAGAAGTGAGATGAGAATTAGAGAGAAAGTGGACAGATGAGTCAAAAGTAAGGGACATCAGTCAGACATTGACACAACACTCTCACTTTGGGTTGTCTAAAAAAAAAAAAAAAAAACCTCACTTCTTACTAGAAAGTTATTTGAGAAGAATGAGAGAGGATAAATGAGTGGACAGATACTGACCCTGCATGAGGAAGGTGCTCAGCAGCTGGTCTGTGGCCACAGGTTTAATCTCTGTTCGCAGGTTGACGTATCTCCCCACCACTAAAGGTGCTCTCCTGAACCCCAGGATCCTGCAGAGAGGATGGAGGCAACAGGGCAGGATACCAGAACATTATTGCACACGAGTCCTGCTCCATTCACAGATCAGAGAGGATAAATATTACACTCCACTAGTGATGTTTACACACCTGTCCAGGTGAAAAGCAGCCACCTCTGCGTTGTGTCTGTCGTAACCTGCGTATGGCTCACCTTCAACTACGTAGTCTCGGTTATATCTGAGGAAGGGTGGAAAAGCACAAAAATAAGAATCACTCTTAAGCCTAAAATACAAGTGTGTTATCCCACTGTTAACAAATCTGACCTCTTGGGTTTGAAGACCACTTTCTGTCCACCGTCCAGCACCAGCAGGGCTTTGAGCTGCGTGCCCTTATAGCCCACATCTGCCCGTTCTATCCTGGCAGTGCTGAGGGAGGTGAGCACAGCAGCCAGCTCTGGGGTCTCCTCAGGGTACACCTCTCTCGGGCCCACCCATTGGCTTGCTATCTCCCAGGGAGACTGGAGGGTGTGGGTAAGACGAGCTCCCCGGGACAAAGAAAGGCCAGCTTCCATCTGTTAGAGGTGGGTAATTATGCACACTGTGTAATTATATTGATTATACACACATCTGCCACATGCCCACTGTCAAGTCTATTAGAGTCTTGAGCATCCTGCTTTATCCTCATCCTTATCCTGCTCCTCAATGACAGCACTGTTGTTTTTACAATGCCCTCCAAAAGTATGAGAACACCAAGGTCAAATTTTTTCTGTTTGCTATACACTCAAGACATTTGGATTTGAGATCAAAAGCTGAATATGAAATAAAAGATCAGAAAGTCAGCTTTTATTTCCTATTAATTTTGCATGCATATACTGTATGTTTTACAGTTTTAGAACATAGCACCTTTTGTTCCAGCCACCCCATATTTAAGTGAGCAACAGTAAGGGAACATGTGACTGAACATGTTCCCTAAACATGCAAGATTTTTTTTTTTCTTCTTGTTGCTCAGGTGCTTCCTGTTGCTTTGATTGTTCAAACATGAAAAAACTCTGAAGGTGTGGCCTTGGTTTTGTAGTTAGGAAGAATAAACCAACAAGAAGTCCAGAGAACTGTCTAGGGAGAAAAGTGAGCAATTTGGAAAACACTGCACAAAAATTGAGAATAGTAAATACAACAATTTGGAAACGCTTGAAAAAGAAAGAAACCACTGGTGCACTCAGCAAGAGACAGGTTAGCCAAGGAAAACAGAAGCAGTTGATGATAGAAACATTGTAAGAGCTTTTAAGAGTGTTTTTACTTTTACCTTAGTCCTAACAATGGGTGTGAATGAAACAAAAGGTGCTTTTGTAAAACTAAAAAATAGATGCATGTAAATACCAGGAAATAAAAGCTGTCATTCTTATGTATTGTTTCATATCCTCTTTTGATCTCAACTCCAAATGTCTTCACTGTACAGCAAACACAAAAACACAACCTTGCTGTTTCCACACTTCTGGAGGGCACTGAAGATACTCTTTAACAAAGCTGAGGAAGAAAATTACTGACTGGCACCCTGACCTTGCGAAAAGCTCTCAGGTCCCGCCGGCTGGCTGCAGAGCCCTCGCCTCCATCCAGCAGGAAGATCTTTGCCAGGCCCAGCAGGAGGAGCACGGCACACAGCACCACCATGCGCTGTTTGAGCTTCATGTCCACACCGACCGGCCGTGACCCCCTCCTCACCCGACGCTGTGTGTGTCCCCCGCAGCGATTCCCCCTCACCCCTGATACATGGCCCCTGCAACTCCCTGTCGCCTGCCCACCCACCTGACCTGTTAGACTGACTCTTCTGAAGGATGGGAGCTTCACGGTCTTTTCTCTTACAATCTGTGCAGACAGGCAGTCACCTGGAGGGAGAGAAACAGAAATGAGACTGGGAAGAAAGAGGAGGAGTGGAGATAGGAGCAAACTATCAAAGGGAAAGGGGAGATGTAAAACGTACAGTCAATAATATGTGGAGAGAGAAAACTGATTGAATTTGCTGCCCCTCTCGCTCGTTTCCCCTCAGGGTGGACGATGACCCAGTACTGCAGCACAGCTGAAGTCTGTCCAGCATATGTAACTACATCAGGATCACACAGGCTGCTCTGTGCAAATGTGTGTGTGTACATTGAGAAGTATGCCACAGCACAAAACTTCTACTGTGTGCAAAATGAACAGCTCACTTTGGCTGTGTGCTGCTATAGGCTGTAGCAGCATTCAAACTTCCCTTTTTCAGGTAGCTTATAATAATCCCTCCTCTGCAAGGCTTTGGAAAAGGAAGAAGTGGCTGCCTGTTTTCCAGTGAGGGGATGATGGACATGCAGCCCTGTGGTGCAGAGGGGGGGTCAGATGAGGATGGATCCAGCTCAGACCTCTACCTGGACGGTCTAACCTGGCAAATGATGTCCTTCTACCTCCAAAACATGATGTTGGATTCACCTGCCTGCTGAAGCATTTACACAAAGAGCAGAGGCCTCACATGTTTCAGCTTCTGCTTGTTGTGAGCCTTCAATCACGGCAGCAACATTAACACAGCTGCCACGTTTATCTGCTGCTGCTTATCTGTTAGCACCAACCAGCCCAGTCATCAAACCTGTGACATTACAAGCTAGCTATTAGCAGGCTAACAGGCTTTGAAGAGCTGGTTCTGATGCAGCTCAGAGGGCTCAGGTTTGTCCACGCAGGCAAACACTTCTTCTTCTTCTACACAATCGCTCTTTCATGATGTTGCTGCATTTTTTTTTTTAACAGCAGTCAGAAAACGGTTAGCATTGACCGCCTGAAACCTCTCAATGGTGAATCCACTCAGATGCTTTCTATGATTATTTCTGTGTTATTTCTCACGTATCTGCATCGATATGGTTTCATCTATCGCGACAGAGCCGTTTAACAAACCCTGCTACTACCTTTGCTGTGGAGGTTAGCTAAAGCAGCCAGCTAGCTAACAGCAGCGCTACGTCGTCGCTTGTTTTTACCGGATAGCCATCAAGCTAACTCACCTTACAGCCGCTCAACGTACACAAAGTGGCTTCTAAGTGTCCGTGAAGTCTCGCTATGTTCAAGTGACACATCTGTCCGGCTGCAAAAAGTCACGATGGTTGATCATTTTGTCTGTGGCTCCCTCTCCTCCGCCCTTTTCCTTCGGCTCCTTCTATCCTGTCGCGTCCACTTCCGAAACACTTCCTCCTCCTGCAAGTGCGGCGCGCGGCCAGCAGGTGGCAGCGGCGCACTATGTCCACGCATAGTAATTCATTGATATGGGAAAATTAATCAAGACGTTTTACTTCATTCACGTTTCTTTTTGTCTTTTAAATACTTCAGATCTCATCTTAGAGTTTGTATAAAAGCAGGTTTGAACCTACTGATTATTCCTGTTCAGATTGTTTTACTTTAATTATTAATACAGCCCTGAAAATGTATATATATATATATATATTTTATGATTCACAAGAAAATTCGACTGATTTATCTTTAAGATTAAAACCTGGGCCAATATTATTTGGTCTTTTGTTTAAGATATATGTGTGTAAAAAACAAAAAGACACAAAACTGGAGCCCCTTATAAATGAACTAGAAAAAACACTGTTGGATATGATATTTACATTACTTTACATCATATTGTGTATATTTACAACAAAGTGCTGAATATATGATGTCTATGTGGCAAATATGTGAAATTACATAATAAGTAATGTTTTCCATTACAGCTGTTCATTCTGTTAGTACTAAATATCCAACATCTGTTCTATGATGGATGTGACTGCAGCTTTGTGAAGTAATGCTCCATTAAGATTAATTAATGACTGAAAAAAAACAAACCAACACAATTATGGTAACTGGAGGTAATATGATTTTTGCTTGGTATTTTGTTGGCTGATTGAAGAATATAAATGTTTGGATAATATTTTGGGGTAATACTAATAAAGGAATTAGGTTGACTCTGCAGGAGACGTCCCTTCAGGCAACTTTCCTCAACAATCACAGTAGCTCTCAGTCATGCCTGCTGCTCTGAAACAACTTAAACAGCAGCTTGAATAAAGCTGGAACTGATTGTATTTACATAATACTGAGCCATGTACTATAACTGTAATACAATACACACTCACTAGCTCACAGCCATCCACTCATGTCTCTTCTCCCAAGATAACCACTCACACACAATCTTCAGCAGAACAATGAGCACGAGGCTGATTTGTGGAGTAAAAAAGGGCAGAGTGTTTATTGGTTCTCAGTCTTCACACCAGGCAGCGCATCACTCAGCACTGAGGTCACAGCGCTCGCCACAGTCATGGCACAGGCAGACAGAGACAGACACACACAGCCAGGTAGAGGGTGAGGGTCAAAGGTCATTTACACATCACCCTCGTCACCTTCAGTGACCTGAAGGAAAGTTGTTGTTGATGTCCTTGGTAAACAGTGAATGATGCCTGTCCGGCGCACGGCAGGCACAGATTCACACTGATTCAACTTCTCCACCAAAAACAATGGATGAACACGTTGTATAACCACGCTGAAAACACTTCCTCTGGCTGAACCCTTCATCTCAACTGTCACGACTGTTAAAAAGAATGAATTCAGAAAAAGCAGATTCACTCAAACACAGTTAATACAGGGCAAATTGTGCATTTGTAGACAGTACGGTCAATTTAAAAGGAAACAACATCAACAGAAGAGGGGGATCTTCAAGCATGGCACCAAGTTTCTTTGTAATAGCCAAAAATTACCTTAAATGAGGAGCGCCTGAAATTTGATTTTTTTTCCACTCATCCCAAAATAAATGATGATGGGGTCATTTTGTTAGTAGTGATTGGCCTTGAAATCCCAGAAATGAGTTAACTGAAACCACAAAATGGAAGTGTTTCCATTATTTTGACCATACACTGTACAGAAACGATAATAAAAAAAAGAAAATCGTGTAAATTCAGGTTACAGTGAGGAAAGCCTCACAAAAAGCGCTCAACATGATCTGGGTTTGTCTCGAGGGGAAAGATTGTTAAACCCAAACTGATTCAAATAAACCTTCCAAGATGCCTCCCAAAAATGTGTGGTTAGGTTTAAAACCAGTAACTCAGGAGTCCACATCAGTTTCATTCATCTTTTTCTTTCATTGGTAATTAACATCAGACAGAAAAAAGGGAAATGTGACAGGGATGTTGACAGTCTACACTGAGGTTGTTAACATCTCAACTACTTCTGTTTAGACTCCTTGTTTCAGAGTTTATGAGTCTGTTCAATCAATCAGTTCTTGCTTATTTGCACCAATTTCTCAGTATATTGCAAATGACAGCAGGTTCAGCTCGTCTGTGTTTGTGTGCGAAGAGATAAACCGACCACCATCTGTGGATATACACAGGTAAACAGTGTGCAACAAGCCCAAACTCTGTGTCACCCGTTTCACTTATTTCATTCACAAGCCCTCTTTGTCTCCAGCCGACCGACCACATTCAAACACCAGCATCGAACGGCCTCAAGCGGACACACATGAGCACATTTTCCACTTCTTATCAGCTCACCACTTCTCCTCTTCTTCACACTTCCAGTACAGCAAAAACCAGTGTGGAGCCGTGTGATGAGCCGGCGGTGGGTCACACAGAGGATCAGGGAGCTGGTGACCCCCCCCCTCCCACTCCTCAGCAGTGACGGCAGCCTTGACAGACGACCTGTCTGGCTTGAATTACAATGTTCTACAAAAATAGAGAAGTCTGCACAGGCACACAAATGCACTCACATACTTCGTAATGTAACTGCTGCATTACATATGCCTGTCTTTGGCTTCCTCGTTCATTTTTCCACAGGTTCACCCACGACCATCTCTCCTTCAATTCATATACAAAGGATTGGACATTTCTTTTTGGGCCCTAAACTGTCTGTCTCAGTCTGAAGTTAGTTTAATTGCTGACTTGTATATTGTGTTAAGGACAGTTTTAATGCATCAGTGTGCCTCTATGGGCTGGATATTAGCCCGGAGAAAGGGGTGGACTGAAACACATTAGAGGGGATCCAGTGAGTGTGGATATGTTCATCTCTCTATCCCATCACCCCTTTTCATCAACCTGAAACTAACTCTGATCTTGATATACCCCATTGATCGGCAGGAGGATTATTCCTATATACTATAATACGTTTCCTAAGGTTTATAAAATACATGTTGAAGGGGACTTGGGGCAAAAAGATTGTGTAAACATACCATGTAAACAAATGATTTAAAAAGATTAGAATTTGATGAATATAAGTGGGCGAAAAGTTCCCAATCATCGTCGGCTCCATCATCCTGATCTTGTTTGTTCGTTTGGATGCAATCTGCTCCCAACAAAAACAAACAGCAAATCTGTGGCACCCTGACACAACTGTGATGCACAGTGGAAACAGTAAATCCAAGATTTTTCCAACTGTTACACGCCAGAACCAACATTTGATTCCACTGCAGCTCGGTCTGTCCTGTTTCATCAACCTGAAGAAACACAGCGACGTTACATCTCTTGGCACTAATTACAACCAAGGTGCTTATGTTTATCCAAATCAGATGTAACACGGTTTGGGCCTAATTGAGCTGAGTCCTGGTTAAGAGAATAAGGGGCAAAAAAAAAAAAAAAAAATAGAAAAAAATAAAATTCACATGTACATAAAATATTCAAAATAACTGCTCCAAAAAAAAGGAGAAAAACACAGAAATGTAACATTCAAATGTAACAGACAAAACTACATTAACGTGCAATCATCTACTACATGGTAATACTGTGAACTGCACCATCCCTCCCAAAAAAGGAAAAAAAACTAGCAACACAAAACAATATAAACAAACAAGATTTAAAATAGACTATGTATGGCTCCAGGTAGCTTTGAATGTCTGCTCCAGACCAGAAGAAGAGGAGATAAAAATATGTATTACGAGTTCTCGTTGCTCTCTCTCTCTTGGACTCTTTCACAGTTTCAAGTCTTTAGTGTTTAGTACGTGTGTGAGTCTGGTGAACCGAGCGTCGCTTTCCTGAGAGCGGACAACACTGGAGAACACAAAGATGCAGGTTTGTAAAAGGATTAACTTTTGTCTACCCAACCGTGGACATGTCTTAGCTTAGATTCTGGGATTATCGTACCTAGTATGTGGAACAAAGACAAGATTCCTGTCATTTAAGCAAATGTTTGCCCTCCCACCCCCACCCCTCCTCACCCAATGCAGTTATTCAAACACGCACACACACGTACAGAACACTTAGCGAGTATATGACAAAAAAAGGGGGGGCTAAGTTCTGTCATAAAAACTGGACACATTCAGGAAGTGTGGGAATTGTTTCTGCTGGAATTGATTGCGAATCAGAGCCCTTACGTTTACGACGATGCGATCAAATAGGCCTGCGTGTGTGTGTGTGTGTGTGTGTGTGTGTGTGTGTGTGAGAGTGAATGTGTGGCTCATGTAAATAATCCCGTGACTTCAAGCCAACTCAAGTGAATGAAGAGACCAACATCTGAAAGTGTGAATCAAATAAGTAAAAAAAAAAAAAAAAAGTGTTTTCAAACCCTACAAAGTTCAGTGGGTTAGTCCGATGTGAGTGTGCACGTTGCGATTGTGTGTCCAGCCGATTAAAAAGGCGGGAATCTTGCATTCGAGCATGGCGGGGACACAAATAAAAAGTAGTTAACCCCTTTAAAAAACAGCCAGAAGAGAGGATTATTTCTGTCCATCCAAGGACAGGAGGAGGAGAGGAGAAGTCGAATGGCTCCGCTGAAGTGCTGAACAGTAAAAAATGACAAAGACAGCAAATGGGAGACAAAAGCGGTGGTGCAGGTCCTTGTTCAGTAGTCAGTACATCCAGAAACAGTCACTCCCTTCACACACACACACACACACAGAAACACACACTCACACACACAGGGTACTCTGGTTAAGGCAGTGGTGGCAGGTGAGGCTGCAGTGAGGCCGGGGCTAGAATTGGAGAATCGGCGGTCAGGGCTCATGGCAGTGAAAGCTCCCACTACTGAGTCAACTCTCCTCCTCATCCTCCTCGTCTGGCTCCTCATCCCTCTCTCCTTTGCTCAGTCACGCTCTTCGGCATCGCTCACTCGAATGACATCAGGTTGGCTGGCACCTGCGAACAAAGGTGAGGTGTGTAAATGTAACGTGAGGAACAGTGAACGATGCGTGAATGTGAGTGTTTGTGCTCTGTACCTGTTGCCTGTTGCTCTGACAGGCAGCGCTCAGATGTTTGAACCAGAGCAAAGCGTTCATTCTGTTCCCTGCCTGGTACTTGTAGGTGTTACCTAGGCAATGGAGACAAACAGCGTGAGAGGCCAAGTCTCTCATTCCCACCTGCTTTCTCACATACTCTGGAAAGATGGCTGAAACCTCACTTCGAGTTTGGCCCACCCATTAAAACACAAACAAAGTCACAGTGGAAAAGTTCAGTACAGAGGTGTGTGCGTGCGGTAACAGCTGTTTATGAACATGAAAAATGCTGGTTATGACTAGCACGCAGTCACATACTTTAACTGAAACTTACGGTTTGGTGAGATGGGTACAACCTGATTTGTGTTGTGTGTGTGTCTAAATGTGTACAGGTTACGTCACCACTCAAGTGAAACTCCAATGACCCACTTCACCTTTTTACTGCATCCGTTTTCAGAGAGCTGGCAGCTTGCTTGTGTTAGTCATTTCTGTTTTGCTTTTCCTTGTGTGTGTATGTGTGTGTGTGTGTCTCACCATGCTCAGAGTCCGTTAGCAAGAAGACATCAGGATGCTCAGGATCGTCAGCCATCATGGCCATTAGACCCACCACACACACGCTCTTACTGGATGTCGACTTGAACTGGACAGGGAACAAGAAGACGTTTTAACACAAGCTCTGTGTGTGTGTGTGTGTGTGTGTGTGTGAGTGTGAGTGAATGAGAATCTTCTGGAGATTGCCTGTGAGCCTACATGTGTACTGCACAAGGTTCTCATTACCTTGTGAGTGACACACAGGACTGCAATGATGTCATTGGTCTCATTATTAAATGAGTGCTACCATCTGTCTGTCCTCCCACTGCGCCAGACCCAACCAGTCCCCTCCACACACACACACACACACACACACACAACACAAACACACACAAGACCGACAGACAGACATCTTCCCCACAAGCTTCAGAAAATGTTCCTGTCAAAGTCTTTCGCTCACACACAACTTTGCATCACTATCCTCATGAGAATGCTCCATTGCATTCCCTAGCCCCTCACCAGAAGCTTAAGCTTGACCATCACAACCGAATGCCTAATCCTAACACAAACCCAAGTCTTAATCCTCAAAAAACCCATGGGGACCTTCAATTTTGTCCCCCACAGTTAGAGGAATTCCCCATGAGTTGGTGTGCAGTCAGGTTAAAGTCCCCACCGGGATATAAAACCAAAAACACACACACAGCCAGACACAGTGAACACACTCCATTTGTTTTTAAATTCCGCCAAAACTGTCTGAATTTTTGCTGATGACTTCCCTGCAAATGTGCATACCAAGTGAAAAACACATGAACAAGAATCATTAAGTGTTTTGCCCTGATTTCATTTTGTAGTTAAACTGTCTAAAAGGGTGTAAGTAATGGCCGTCATATGTTGTCTCCTTGTAAAACTGAGTCATTTGGTGTATTCACTCTCGCTTCTATCAACAACTGCAGTTCACATGGAGGAGGTCTGAGACTTGCAGGTGTCTCAGTGCAGTTATGTGCTATCTGTTATTGTCCTCACCTGCCTCAATAAACACAGTAAAACCTCAAAAAGTTCTAAGATCCGCTGCAAAAAACGCATGGTATGAATGTGCCGTCAGACTGTTGAGCAGATGAGGTGATGGACCACTGTGTGTGTATGTTTGTGGGACTTACATGTTTTCTCTCAGTGGCCTTCAGGGACTTGGCAGGGTAGTAGTAGAGCTGGGCTCCGCAAAGAGCGACCCAGTATTTGGTCCACGACGCCACCTGGAGGAACAACGGTGAAATCTAATCATCAACTCCACTTCACTCACTGAAATGCTACAGTATGGAACTCGTGCTATCAGATTTTTATAAAGAGTAAACTCTGTGGGATGTTTTTGTGACGCATGAACCCTTGACTGGTGCGTGTGCTGAATTACAGGAGAAGACTGATGCTAAAAGTCTATGTTTGGTTGGATGAAGGGAGTCCAAAATTAGCAACTTGTTCCATAAACACTGAAAGATTTGAAGACTAATTCAAGGAAAATAAAGACAGATATGAAATGAAGGAAAAGTATGGGAAAGAAAACGTGAACCTGCTAATCAATACTCCTGGTATGGAGAGATTTCGCCTGACTAGACCAGATTGGAAAAACTTTTTTAGACTTTGTTACATCACCAAAGATGCTCGTAAATCACCCAAACTACCTATGACAGTTTTAAGTTATTTCAAGTGCATAAAGAGCTCCAGATTTGTTTCCAGCCAGAACAGAATAGGATAATCTCAGTACAAATATAAAAATGGTTTAAGAGGCACAAGGCAAACAAAAGCAGTGGAAAAAAATGCGAGCATGGTCGGAGAGGAAGAGAATTACAATGAGTATAACAAAACAGACAGAAACAGAGATGTTCTGCAGGTTAAGGAGTCTCTAAGGTCCCATCTGCCCTCTGCAAACAGCATTTATTGCCCATCTGCTTCTGTATAGTCATAGGTAGGTGTATGAACAGCACATGGAAACACGCACGTGTATGGTTATATATGTATATAAGAGATTGTGTGTGGCTTCTCACTGTTGGTTTCTTGCCCTCCTTCAGCACAGTCTTCCGCCTCAACACCCCCTGCACTGTGACTGCTCCAGGATACAAGTGAACCGCGAGCTCCTCTGACTCCGCTGAGCTACAACAGGACAGAGACAAACATTACAAGCTATATACACAAACATACACACAGGAAAACATGCATGTTCTCATGCCCGCACACATACCGGATCAAATCAGAGATGAACTAGTGGTAAAAGGCAGACGCAATCTGCAAAGCCAACCTAAACTCTGCTTCATGAAAGTTCTTTTTTTTTTTTTAAAGCTACATCTATTTTGGTCTTGTTTTCACAGAAGTGAATTTCACAGATATAAATCTTAACACTGGTATCTGCAGAAAGACGAGCAGAGACGGACAAGGTGGTGTGCAGATTGTGTCTGTCTGGAGGATCAGAGCAGGAAGCCCAGTGCAGGAGCCCAGTGAAGCCTGGTGGAAAGAGAGAGAGAGAGAGAGACCCATCCCTGACCGCAAGGGACGCCTAATATGCAATGTCCATGAGAATTGGATTTAATAATCCCGAAGAATCTGTTGCTCTCTACCTCAGGAATGAGGATGTAACAGTTTCTTTCCAGTAACATATGGAGCCGAGTATAAATGTGGAAACTGATTTTTAGCTCCAAGCTGTGAAATATTTTGGAAACTTATCACAAGAAGAAGTCTAGGCTGACTACGAGCTCTGTTTTGTGTGTGTGTGTGTAAGACAAACATGCAAGAAAAAAAAAGGTAGATCATAGACTGATGGTACGCAGCAAAAGATGAAGAATCATGACCCCAGACAGATCCTTCGCCCTTCACCTGATTTGTGATTTAACACACACGCACACCTGTTTCCCACCACAGGTTTATCCCAGCACTACACATACACACACACACACACACACTCTAAGCACACAGCGGCGCCTGGCAGGGACTGAGGGGCGTGAAGTGAGGATAAAAGAGGGTTTGGTTGAGGTCAGGTTGGATTCTGGTCGGGACGTGTGTACCTGCTGGGCCTCAGGACTCCTCTGTAGGGGATGCGGGCCACACGGGTCACTGGGCCCAGAGAGTGATAGAACCGAGTCCTGTTCAGAATAGGATAAGACAGGATAGGATAGGGGGCACGGTACACTGTTAAGGTTGTTTGGGTGTTTTTTTGTGTGTGTGTGTTCTTTTTCCCTTCAAAACTGCATGGGTTAGGGCTGGATGGAGAAGCGGCCATTTGGTTAGAAGAGTTATTGATGAATGTATGCTTACAGGATCATTCAACAGCATAAAGAAATGGTGTTTTGGAAAGAAGGGTAAGCTGAATTTCAGGCCAGTTGAATCTTTATTTCAGAACTAGTGAGTGTGGACACTTGTTGGCACAGTAAGACTACTGGTTAGGGGATTTAAACGTTAAGCACTTAATACATTTCAGGCTGCCGGAGAAGCAGAAGCATCTGAGAGCAGCGGTGGAGGGATGAGGCATGACAGGCCCTGGCTGCAGGGCTAAAAGCAAAGCTGGGCATGGCATTTGTGTGTGAGTTTTAATGGCAGATAATTTTGCATAGCTGGGTCTTGAGGCCAGAGCTTTGAAAATTATACAATCACATCTGGGATGGGGATATTTTATGACCTTGCATGTGGATGTGATGAAGAAGCACCGCAGACACGGACATATTAACCTTACCTCTCAAAAGCTGGCCAAGACACCTCTTCACTGAGCTCAGAGCCCTCACTGCTCCCTGTGTACAGACACAAATCATCACCAACAACACATAACAAGTCACTGAAGATACAAACTGTGCCCCATGTTAACAAGTATGCATGTGTATGGCTTACCAAGTGAAATACCGCTGGACAGAGTTGAGCTCTCTGCTTGTCCCCGGGAGGGACTGTGGCTCTCCATCACGCTGTCGTCCAACAGATGGCGAGAACCAGCGTTGGGGAACGTAGCACTTTTAAACTCTACGGTATTCATCTTATGGATAAAACTATGTGGACACAGAACACAGCAGGGATGGAGAGATAATGAGAGAAAGACATAGAAAGAGGTAAGTTTTTTTTTTTTTTTTTTGCATCAGGACATTGTTTTATAAATTCTGTAAGGTTTTCAGACCACTGTCTAACACAGAAACTGACTTGTAGCCCAGGCTGTGGCACTTCCTGTGTCCGTAGGGCAGCAGGTTCCTGGGGGAGGGCGGCGTGGCCGGGACTTTGGTTCCTTCAGCTGCTATCGTACATTTACGGCCGCAGAGAGGAGATGCTGACGCTTCCTGGCCTGTAGGTAACAGTGGGAAGGAAGGAGAGATTTAGAGACGATGATGAATGGAAAGAGAAATAAATGATTAAGCAGGTTTGATTCTACATTTAACACCCAACTTACCGGCAAGATCCTCTTTGGAGGCGTTTGCTCGTGGTGTGCTGGTGCCTGGCTCAATCTTCTGTGACAACCTAAATAAAAGAAACATTGACGAATCCATCAGCTTGAATTGAGCCTCTGTGGATTTCCCATCACAGAAATAATTATCTGGATGGAAGGTTTTTTGGGAAACACAGATGAGCACTGTGCCCGGCAGCAAAAAATAAAATTAGAAACAGGATATAAAAAAAACAACAATTTGATCTTCCTGGCAGGAAATTGCTCCTGACTAAATGACTAAATGAGAAATTATGAGGCAAAAGCTTGTTGCCCCTCCAAGTTGGCCAACAGTTGCCTATTTTATCTACAGTGTGAGTTTTGTTTCTTACTTGTAATTGTCGTCCTCCACAAACTTCTGCAGCTCCTCGATATACCTGACTGAGTTGAGATACTTCTGTACATGAGGCAACACTGGTATATCTGAAAGAGGGAAAGATAATGATTAACATTCGCATGCCAACATATCTGGACTGAAAAGGATGTCTGAGTGAGAGAACAACTGAATAATGATGTGAAACTTTAATCATTACAGAAAATTTCACATCAAACTTGATGGAGGAAAATATGGTTTCTCTCCGATACTCTGTGCCAGTAAGCTGTAGCCCTTTTCAACCCAAAGACGTACTTTATGATTTCTACTCCATGTGAAAACTACTTGAATGTCTACTAACCATATGTTGGATGAATTGTGGTTGTCTAAAGAATAACCAAGAACAGCAAGACTACAATGAAAACAAAGCAAAATGTGAGGGGTACAAGGACGAATCTAATGGCACGGTGCCTCCTCATCTTGATAAGGATTTTCTTTGATTTTCCACAACTTAAGAAGTAAAAAATATGCAAAAATGTTTCATTTTGAGTGATGCTGTATGCAGATGGAGGAAATGTGCAATGTGCTCAGATGTAAAAAAACCAAAACAAAAACAGACAAAAGTACTGATGAATAGCAGAGATGCTTTCATTGTGGCAACAAAAAAGGAAGTGGAGTCTGTATGCTGACTTCCTCTACCTCTGATTTGTGTTATTCCACAAGATGGACATAGTCAAATCTCAGTGTACAGTGAGTTGCTGCTGAAATGGGACTCATCAGTTCACATCCTCATAGACACTTTAACTCGCTGGATGTGTCCAGCTAAACTCACCATAGGTACAGGATCTCTGCAGGTCCGATATGATTCTAAGAATGTTGTTCATCAGGTTTGATCTCTGTTCGTTCTCCAGTATGCTGCCCGTGGAGGGGTAGGCCGAGTCTATATACGTCAGATCAGACAGGTACATCCCTGAAATAAAGCAGCAGACAGAAAAAGATTAAATGTGTTACATCAAACTGGTGGAATCATGCAGCCCTCTTCCCTCATGCTCTCACGCCTTTAGTGAGTCGAGGGCCCCTAGAGTGAGCCAAATGAGGACAGCATCCATCTGTTGGAGGTGTAACATAAAACACCAGTGGGGGAACATGAGGATTTTCCTGCCCACTCATTAGAAAGCAAACACACAGATACAAACAAGGCTGGACATCGTGATAGTGCCAGATTTCCATGGATGCATGATGCAAGTGCCTGCAGCTGGATTTCTTGGTGTGAAGGCCAGCTGGTAATCGCAGACCGCTTGTCTGATATCACAGGGGCTGAAACAGACAGGAGTAAGAACCCTGCAAAAACTGTCCTATTTGCATACTTTGTTCAAGTTTTTGGGCCCGATCTGCTCCCCATGGATCTAAATAAGTGCCTTGAGTGGATGACTGATCTTCACTTCAGCCTTTCCAACTCAAGGCCATCTCTCTTTCCTCCCCGTTCCCTCTCTACTTGCCTCTTTTTTGGCACACTTGGAGCAGAGCTAAGGATCTTAGTCTCTCATTACATAAATATTAACATTAAGAGAGAAGCCCAGGAGCAGCTTCCCACCATTTGGAAAATGGAGATTAACAAGCTTCAGAAGTGAACTGATGATGTGCCTTCCATTCTGCTCTTTCTTCCTCTCTTTCTTGCTCAATGTTTCTTTCACACGCCAGTGTCGAGATTGAGTGCAGATGTAAGAAAAGCTATCACACAGTAGACTACATGAAAGCCCCACACCCCTCTCGTCCATAGAAAACGGCGCTAAACTCACAGATGTGTGCACATGCACATGCTCTTACAACATTGTGCATGCATAAACACAGATGCACAAATAAGCTAGGATAACAGAACTGCAGGACTAGATCCAGTAGATAAAAGGGCCAAAACCCTGTCTTCAGGACACTGTACAAACACAACTCCACTGATTAGGATCTGAGAGAGAGGCTGTGAGCAGGAGTTGCACTCGCAAGCGTTCGGAGACGCAGCTGCAAGAGGGGAAAGTGAGAGATGGAAGGAGGAGAAGGAAGAAAGGGATCCTGAAGGCTTAACCGCTGTAGCTGCTCTTCTGAGAGCTTGTCAGGGATAACAGCAGTTAGTCATGCACAAATCCATACTGCCTGGAACACCCACAGACAGATGCTCAGAGGAGCTGTGGTCTGGGCACACAGACCCTTTGTATGTGTTTACATGTAGCAAACCTTGTGTGAGGATGAGGTTTAAAACTTGAGGGTAGGAGGGAAGAAATGGAGTTACAAAGTGTGGAGGAAGCATCTTCTATCTGTCTTTTTAGCTAATTATCTGAAAGGGATCTTTCAAATACTTCAGCACAAAAAATACAAATCTGTTCATGTACCACACACAAACACACTGAAGGAAATAACAATGGTGATAAGGTGCAAGCAAAGACCAGACAGGCTCAGACTACACCTGGAGGATTTTGCTCCCGTAACGAATCAGTTTTATCTGCCCTCCTTTTTCTCCAGCTCTCACAGCTGAAGCTCTACAGGAAGCTGCTCAGAAACCTCAGCGGCATTACAATCAGCTCGTCCTACTGCTAAGGGAGAAAGCAAAAGGGGAGGGGAATTGTAATCAAAGAAGAAGGGGTCAAAGCAGCTCGTGTCTGCACCTCAGACTCAGCAAAAAACACTTCTGAATTCAAACAGGTCACGTTTCCTTCCATTCGACTCATTGCTTCTATACAACAACCATGAAGATCATTGTTGAGGATGGGGAACTTAAAGAGGCAGCTCTGTTATTCTCTTTTTGTCTTTTTTTTTTCCATCAGAGTGACATCAGAGGTAGGCTGGGCCACTCCAAAAAAAAACAGAGGAAGAAAAAAAAAGGCAATCTCAAACTCCTACACCCTCATCCCCCTTCTCCTCCCCTCTCTTCCTCCTTCCCCTCCCTCTTTCTAGTCTCCCCCATCCTTTGCAAAAAAAACTCAAGGCATCAGTCGTCAGCGCTCAGTCTGTTGAAGTAGCCGGCTATTGAACCATGCCCCAGCCCGAGCCCCAGGACAGCTGAGTCCACAGGGAGGAGCACATCTTTGGGGAAGTAGGGCCTTGGCAGACAAAAGACCGTGTATTGTGATTTTCAGCTGCAGGACAGAAGGAGTGAGTGGAGCACCTCAGAGGACTGGGACAAAGAGAGACAGAGAGAGAAATGAGTCCTGAGAACCGCAGCTCGGTGAAGACACAATACAACACACACGTTAAACTATAACTGCAGGAAACACACCCCCACGACTGGTAACACAAAGGTAAATGTTGCCTAAGTTTGTTCTGTTTGCAAGTTTGTTTTCTTCTTAGAGTATGTGCATGTGCCGGCATAACAGTGTGTGTGTAGGCATGTGTGTGTGTGTGTGTGTGTGTGTGTCAGGGCAGCTGTAAGAGCTCTGGCTGAGAGGTTGGAGAGGTTAGGGCGTTTCGTGACTGGAGGCTCCGGCTGCAGACAGAAACATTTAGCAACGCTTCTTTGGCTTTCCTCTGGAGTCTGAGGCCTGGGACATACTGTGTACAGCATGCTGAGGACTGTATCATGTTCACACACTCAACACCTCCTGCATCCATGCACTGTACTGTGACCTACTGTATGTGAGACCAAGTGAGGGGATGTTAAGGGTGACTGGGATGCCATTTGTGTAGGCAGAATACAGGGTTTGGTGATTTTGGCATCTCCATTGTGTAGAGATTATGTTTTATTAGAACAATATAAAGAGAAACACTTATTAATGAAAATATTTTCATCAGTGGTTTCTTCCAGATGTGACAAGGAGAAACACACTCCCAGCTTGATCTAAAATTTACACTACGCCCAACCTGAAGAGAAACAGAAAGAGAGAAGGGGGGGGATAAAGTGAAGAGAAAGAAAAGTAGGGCATTCCAGCGAAACACTTGAGGGAGGCTGATCTGATCAGATGGAGAGATTTGAGCTGCGGAGCCAGGCTTGTTTATTTTTTCTTGCCTCTTTGGTTTCCTAATACAGCACCATCTGAGCCTGGCTGCTAACAGGGGTGCAGGGATGGAGTCGAGTTAACCTGGTGGACTCGGGGGTTAGATCAATAATATTACACCTAACGAGGTGGTGACATGTCTCTCAGCGCACGCCTCTCCTCGTTACATATGGGGGTCGTGAGATCACACATTGGGACGCGCAGAAAATGCATTGTTGTTTGTGGAAAGTTGACTTGCTGAGAGAATACAAGCCCCGTTCATGAAGTTGTGTTAAGTGGGATAATAGTGATGATACAATGAAACCCAACCCTAACCACATCACCACATCCTCTATCAAATACACCCTGTGGACATAAGACACTTCAGTCACAACCTTGCCATGATAGCAGAAGCTTTGAAGACTAACAACATCAATCTGGTGCACTTCCATATCACCAATTATCTTCGAATGTTTTCACTTACGTCCTGGTTTGCTGGTGGGATCTGTGGAAAATACTCTGTTCGCTGCAAAGCCACATCTGTGAATGCTGTAAATGACTGAGAGGAGAGGACGCTGCTGAGTACACACACACACACACACACACACACACACACACACACACACACACACACACACACACACACACACACACACACACACACACACACACACACACACACTCAGAGCTTCAAAAAGCCTAGGCTTGAGAAAAAAGGCAAGAATGAGGGAATGGCAAACGACTGAGAAAACATTTTATGAGCTTGCTCGTTTTTCCCGTAGAGCAATAAATCATTGTATCAATACCTCCAATAACTCAGCCTGAAAAAGAAAAAAAGAAATCTATAATAGATAAAGAGAAGGAGGGAGCAGCTGTCTGAGAAAATATCCAGAACATTCCATGCTGGGGCGGCAGTCCTTGGCCCTCGGGTTCACCTGAACCTCGGGTGCATGGGGGACTGGCCTTAAATGGGTCATTGCAACCAACCCAAACATAAACTAACCATCCTCCTAACCCTCAGACCGGACTATAAATCACATCAGAATTTCTGTTTGATGTCTTTCCTATTCAGAGGTTTTAAAACACCCGGGACAAGCCAATAAATAGCAGACAGGTAGTGCATGGTAGATTGTCAGAGCCAGTAAACCGCTGCCCTCCCCCAGCCGTCCCGACACAGACTATGCTGTAACGCAGCAGGAGATTGATAGCTCACTCAGCCAGCACCAGCCAACTGTGGTTTGTGGGCGATGGGCATGCGGCCAATCGTATCTCAGTATTTGACCTGAGGCTGTGTGTGGACCTTTCACAGACGCAGATTTGTAACGGACAGCTCAGCTGATCTTATCACTAAAACACATAGAAGCAGATACAGATAACACACACTGCATGCAGACGTGGGCATGTCCAAAAACCGCTGCTCTTTCGCTGTGCTGGCCACACGCGGTTAAATCCAACCACAGCAGAACAAGTCGGACACATTAGATTTCTTAAGTCAAACCTACATTACGAGCTACAAGGCTGCCTGTGGCGCTATTGGATTTCGGTGAAGACTTACAAAAAAATTACATGAACTGTGAGGAGAAAAACAGAGCTGCAGCAAGATTCGAAGGAAAGTCTCTCGCTGCAGTTGGAGGCTCATTTAGAATCCCTCTAATGAGAGCTCGGACACAGTTGAATAGACAGGTCACCGTAGGGAGGAAGAGGTCAGCCAGGAGGTCGACACAAACAGACAGGAGAAGTGGAGGCATGTAACCAAGTAGAGCCAGTGGGCAATGAGTGTGCAATCCTCTGTGTGTGTGTGTGTGTGTGTGTGTGTGTGTGTGTGTGTGTGTGTGTGTGTTGTCCTTCTTTGCTGATTCAACTAATAGAAAGCATGTGCAGTCAGAGGTAGGAGCTTAAGGTGAAGTGTGACAGAGGAGAAATAAAACCAAGAAGAAAAACAGCAGGAGAAGCTACGAGCAATCTCCCAAAACTGAAAATTTTACACTTTCCAGACAAACAAACATTTATACAAACACGGTGACATTTTCACACTCCCTCTTCCCGGCTCTCCTCTCTCCCCCGACCATCCTCCAGCTCTTTTCTACTGCTTGAAACCGAAGCAGCAGCATGTGTTCGCTCAAAGTCAAGTGTCACTTTACGAGTTTAATTTAATCAGAGAGAAAAGCCTCCGGAACGGTGAAGGTAACAGCTTATCTGTCCACCTGGGTAATTAATTACTGAGGTGGACTCTAGTTTAAGATGCTGTCAACTGCTGGGATTTTGTGAAGCAAGAATGTGCATAACATTAGCCTGCACATATCAATGCAAGTGTGTGCACAAGGAGAGCTGTGTCGGTGATGAGGGGCGGGCTGCATGTTTGTTCTGTGATGGGGGAGGTAAGGGGATGAGTGTCGTGGAGTGATGGAGGAGGGTGTTGGAGGGTTGCGAGTCCTTATCTTGACAAAGTATGACAGATGGAGAGGGACGGCCTTATGTGAACTCCGTCCCCCTGGATACCCCCGAACATAAGAACGGCTTGTTTGTGCATTTACGTGTGTGTTGCGCCAAAAGAGGAAGAAGGGGAACCCGCTTTCTACAAAAGGCCGATTGATTGCAGGGGTTGTGGAGCGGACGGGTGTTGGGGGTGAGGTAG
Source organism: Holacanthus passer (assembly GCA_025331565.1). NCBI lineage: Eukaryota > Metazoa > Chordata > Actinopteri > Pomacanthidae > Holacanthus > Holacanthus passer. The sequence continues at coordinate 77,061 of JAFREQ010000116.1, forward strand.
AGGAAGGGTGGGGCTGCACCCTAATCCCACATATAGACCTCTGACCCCAACATCAGCCCACATGTTTAGAGTTTCACTACAGAAGAAGGAAAACAGATGGGGGCCGTGGGGCCTCGGGGAGTTTTTGGGGGCTCCCTCTGCAGTAAGTAACGTCAGTAGCTAGAAACCACTTTAAGGGTTTTTATTGGGTTGGTTGTATTATAACCACAAGGTAATGTCTTCCCAAACAGAACCGCATAATCTAACACAGCGTCTTAGTTTTTCCACCTCATCCTTCATTTGTTTAACTCTAGAAAGAGGATCCAGTCCCAATTACGAGCTCAAGTTAATGTAGAGAAAATCCTGTCCTCTAACCGCCTTGATTTCCCTTTTAATATTTCCAACATGTGCTGTTAAATGAGGAGAATGAGGAGAACACCATTAATACTGTACCACAATGTATTTCCTATTCCACTGTGGTAGCAGTACTTAATCTCTGTATGGTTTCCTCAGTTTTGTTAATGAGGCTTATGAGGCTTTTATGAGTTTTTCCTCATTGTCGTTAGCACTGTTTTAATAGTGTACTGTTTCGTTAATTGTTTTATAATGTCACTCTCTGCACTCATGCTGTGTTCAACTCTCCACTGCCTCTCCTTTATAACCTCACATCTTAGCTATTTCTTCCCTTTTATTTCAATTCGTTCCTTTATTCCAAACTAGTTTGATGGTTTCTCTGCTGCTTCCCTCCCGTGGCTCTGTAACCAATTGTTTTAGCAAGCACAAAAGAATGAGTCAATTTGTGTCTTGGAGAGTGTGAGTGGTCGTGTAACTGAGCACCATTGACAAAAACGGTGGTTGGTGACATCATGTATGAGATGTTGGGAGGAAGCCGGTCTCTGGCTGTGGACCAACAGTAAAGCTGGCTGAGCTCCAGGTTGTCATGTAAAGCAGTGCTGCTGTTTATTCCAAATCCAAACCCTCTTCTCTCCTCCGCTCATCCCCCTTTTGTTTTTACTTTTCTCTCTTTCCTTTGACTCGTGTTGATGTGTTGTGTGTTTTAGGGCATTTTGGACTTGTTGTGGGAAAGTCTGAGGACCAGATGGGGGGAGTGGAAGCTGGGGATTTTGAAGCTGGGAAATACATTGGCTTTGAAAATGTAAATACATTTTGTCCAAGTCTTTCCCTCCCTGGTTTGTTCAACTGCAATCCATCAGGCTGCAGACTGACACATCAGAACTGGTAAATCACTGGAGGAGACACTGTGACCAGGAGCTCAGAAACCCACTTGACAGTCAAAAGACACTTCTGGCAGGATGACAGCCTGAATCTTCATTTCACACTCTCATGGGCTCTAGTTCATATTCCTTACATTATATATGCGTGAACAATCCAGTGTGCTCAGTGCAAATGACAAGCAGATCATCACAACAGATTCTCCCAGCTTGAATTTATTTAGTGTGAGTGCAATCAGCAAAGTTTGATTATCTGACTTTCTGTGCTCTGTCTTTTAAGATACAGTTATATATGATGTACAGTGCTGCAATAAATTTGATTTTCATGAAGGTTATAAAGTCAGTTTTAGTTAAAACTGTTTAAGAGAGGTGTTGAGTCAACTGTATAGTCATCTTGGAGGATTATGGTTCTGAAGGTAGGATTTATTGCAAGACTCCTGTATTAGACTGCATTAGTTTTAGCCAGGTGAACCTAATAAACTGGCAGCTGAGAGTGCGTTACAAGCATAATAAATACTGTATGATAATGACTGTAATGCAATTCATCCCAAAGAGACACCCGCAGTGAGCCAATTTTCCATGGAAGCAGTTCATACCAATTGTTTATTAAGCGGCTTGCCTTGGCTCAGATCATAAGGTTTTGCCAGTACACACACAGTAACCTGAAGAAGTGTGACATATGGCCGTCTTTCCGAGGCAACAACCAACATCCATTATGCCGTTTAACCAACAAGGCAAAACAAATTTTCTCGCGGTAACATCAGCAGCCATTTGCTTAATGAGTTCTCTGGTCATTTCCTCTCTAACGACAGGCAGAAAAGAATTATTTCTGTCTCCTACTCAGGCATAAAGCTAATCACCATTCATGTAAAACACCAACTCCTACAGAGGAAGCCGAGGCAGACGAAAGCCAGCGTCCTCGTTGTATACACACACCTCCAGAGCGAGTGTGGGGTGAACACAATGAAAGCAAGCCAAACCAAATCTGAAATAGTTCATCTGCTGTGGGCTTTATTGAGTCAAACAAACAGTATACAGCTGAGCTCCTGATTATAGTGAGCAAATCCAGGGACATAGCTGACACCACTTTGGAATTTGTTTTGCATGCCTGTGTATAAAAACTGTGTAGTACATGTGTGGAGAAAAATAACTATGTCATCCGTGTGTGGCATGAAGCAGTCCAGAGATCTGTCAGCATGGAACTAAGCTCTTTAATTATTATTAGATAAATAAACCAAAGCCTCAGGCCCCAGAGAACCACCTCTACTGTTCATGTTAAAGAGCCTTACGTCTGAAACAAAAGAGCCTTAAGCTGTAATGAGACAATGAACAGCATGAAATAAAACACAAGCAACAAATAGTACAGCTAGACCAGTTCATGGACAGTATATGGCATATTTTACATTGGCATTTCGAAGATGACTGAGTCAGATTAATGGGCTGAAACAGTAACACGATTATGTCTTGTTCAATTGAAATATATCCCCAGTTGTATAAAAGAGCATGTGGTAAAGGGAGCACAGGAAGTCAGCTACATGTACTGTCTGTCCTTACACTGTTCCAATAACAACCATGAAAATAAATTAAACCATAGTCCAGACGAAGAGAGAGACAGAGAGTGGGGAGTGAGGACAATTACAAAGCCACTGTCATATGTCTCCTGTCTATTAATAACTATTAGTGGGGTGAAGACCCAGCAATGCACTTAGGAAGACTTATGAAGCTCATACTGTTGCCAAAATATAAGAGCAGGCGGAGTTAGAGACCCGCTACAAATCCTTTCTACAACACACTGGTTCACAGAGATGTTATGGAATACAAGTCGGTACAGCTGAGCCAACAAGAAATTTAATAAAGCCTACTGATATTAAGGGGAAAATTAGTTTCAATTATTATTATTTGCTGGACTGGTTACGATCCCTGACTTTCATATGACTCTGCAATCTGCTTCTTAAGTGATTTAGCTGTAACAGGAAGACCTGGAGAGAAAAGGGGAAGGAACAGAAAACAGAGAAAGCAAACAGGAAGGAAAGTATTGAAAAACAGAAGTGAAAGAAAGTTAGAAGGAGAAATTAATTGGAAAGAAACAGGCAGAGAAAAGAGCGCAAATTTATCAAGACTAAAAGGGAATAGGAGTAAATCGTCTAAGAGAGACTCTGCCTCAGGTTATGTCCATGATGCGTGGCCAGGAAGGGAAAAAGGACCATGACCCACTTTCTGACCACTGCTGGTCTCTTCCATCTTTAATCCACTACTGTCTGTGCTATCCTTTTAAACCTCTGTGCTCTGTTTCAACCTTACAGCCTGTCGCTCCTCATCTGCTCGCCTTGTTTGGTCTCTGCAGTATCCGTGCACACGGCTCAGTGCTCGTCTAGGTTCTGACTGCAAGCAACATTTTTTTGAAGAACCTCAAAATGCATTTCCAGCTAAATAACACTCAAGAGTTAGAAACATGTGAGGGAACATTGCTCATTCATGCCAAACTAACCCAGACATGCTGGACTTGTTCATGTAAGAAAAAAGGCAAACTTTTGTCTTTGTCCAGCAAAAGGGAATAAAACAATGCACATGACATACAAATCCACTGAACTTGTATCAAGTTGTCATAAAAATGCAAACACACACACATATACATAGAGGAAATGCACATTACTTCCATTGTAAGACAAAACCACATTCAGTCCGGTCAATTTAAGTGCAGCCCAGAAGCAGCCATGTGCTGTCAACATGTATCGACTTTCACAATTTGTTGCTTCTTTTGTTGATGAATCTGAAACGTCCCAGATGTGAAAATCTACAAATAAAATACTGACAGCAACTTTAGTATGTGAAGGTATGTTGGCATGCATTTGCAGCGCTCTACTCCCACAGGTGAGCACTTTATGTTTTACGCTCAATAGCAACCAAGTCCCCGAGCACTTCAGCAGTGTTTAGTTTCGGTTTGTTGGGGTAGAAAAAAGGAGCCGCTCCGCTTGTTCTGAGGAAAACACTGTAAACCTTGTACCTTCACGACACACTGGTGACCTCTCCCCGTTCCCTGGAATGTCTTTGATATGTTGTGGTTCCATGAAAGAGACTAGGCCCCTCGTACTCAGAACCACCACCCAGGAGGAAATCAGGCTCCAGAGGACAGGAAAGCGAGGGAGAGGAGGGAAAGAAAAGGATGACAAGAAAGAGATGGGAAACGAGCTGATGGATGAGCTGCGAAGTCGCCTTGTTGATACGGCATGTAGATGACGCTGAATATGGACACTTTATGGAGCTCAAAGCAAAGGTAGACAGCCAGTCACAGTTTGGAAGAGAATACACATGAGAACTGATACCGCTAATGCTGCTGTTAAAGTCATTAGCAGCTCTCACTGAGGTCAGCAAGGATACAGTACCTGGTTACGCTGTCAGACAAACCGGCTGCTGGAAAAACACACGACCATGAAAATGAGTAACGTCTCTGGATAGTAATGCACACACAGTACTCAATCATACAGATGGACACACACCATACACACACGCATACCAGCAAGAGCACGCGCGCACACTACAGATCTGCAGTGCTAGCAGTAATCCTGTCCCCTCTCAACATCGCTCCAAGTGACAGAATTGCCAGAATTTTTTAAGAACCACAATGGCGTCATATGGGAGACACACAGGGCCTGAGTTTCAGGGTGGAGGTAGGACTTAACGATGTGGTACTGAGAAAGGACTGAAGAGTGATGGAGTGGATTAAGAGGGCTAAAAAGTCTTGGCCTTGTGCAGACCCGGGCCATGGTGTTAATGGAGCAGTGTGTGTAGGTCTGTGTGTGAGTATTTTTGTGCATTGATGAACTAGAATCAGCCCAGAAAAGAAAGAAGTGCCAACAGTCATCCCTCAAATTAAACAGGGCTGAAGAAAACTCTGCGCAAACTGTTTTCCTGCCTTCCTCCAACACCCCAAAAATCTTTCAAGTGAAACACAAATATGACCTCCTACTACACATTCCTGCTCAATGTATGGAGCCACATGGAGCAGTGAGCATGTATAACCTGTCTTAAAGTTTCACCACAAAACAGTATTTGCTGATATCACAATATGATTTCGATTCAGTTCAATTCAGTGCCTGTGATCTATATGAGATATCACATGCCCATTTAACACAATCAGCTACATGATGGCCAGGATAGCTGAGTGTAACAGCTGTCGTCAGTGAAGACAGTTAGAAGAGACAGTTATATGTGAAAATCATCCCTCACATTCTTGCAGCCTGGTTGATCGGTACCTCCCTTCACACAAAGCAAACAAAGTTATTATGGTTCATCCTGACTCACAGTTCATCCCTGCGGTGAGATTTTAACAACAGTTTTGTTGTTGTGCAGACCTACGAGAAGTTATATCTGTAACTCTTAACCTGCTTTACCAATGCCAAGCTAGGGGTTAAAATATAGTACAGCGATACAAGCATGTATAAAAGTCTCTATTTATTATTGGAAACACTAACTTTTAGCCAGCAGCAACACACTATCCACCAGATCTACTGTTGGAAACACAGATGAGGATGAAGGGGAAAAAAACAGTTACTTTTTGAATGTTGGAAGGAGGTGCACTTAGACAGAAAATGTGACATAGGCTGTGCAAGTAGGCCACAGGGACAATAAGGTCAAATCTCTAAGCAGGAAGGGAGGTTTTGAACAAGTACTTAGAACACAGGGACATAAACTCTGAAAATAAATCAAAGCAGAAGAGTTTCTTAAGTGATTTCAGTTTGCATCTCCATTGCAACCAACTGTGAAGATTAGGCAAATCTCAAATTAAAAAGGAGATGCTTGAATAAATGTTGGAAAGATGCAGAAGCGGAAAAGGGAGTGAAAACAGCAGTGAAGCAATATGCCCATTCAAAAGTAGTGGAGAGAGTGTTTGTTTTTAGTTTTAGCGTGTAATTTCATTTAAAGAACAAGTGATGTCAAGCTACTCCCTTTAGATCTTGTCCAATTTAGACCAGTCCAGAAGTGGGCTACATAACCACGGCCAACATGCTGAGAAGTTCCTGGATTTCTAAATAAGGGTTATTGGAATAATTCCTGCAGTTGAAAAAGATCATTTAGGTACATGCTATGCAAGACAAGAGGATGGGAGTTAGGAAAAGAAATAATCTCCTTCCCAGACTGAAGAAGATAAAGTAAGAGAAGGGCAGAGACCAAAGATAAAGAACAGCCAGCAGGCACGTAGAGTCTTGATGGGGGTGAAACCAACAGGACTGTAGAAAAAATGGGGTGTCTGTCAGCAGGGGAACCACCTGAGACAGAAAGCAGACCTCATCCTGCGGGCTGGAAAGTGAATGTGTGCTCTCTTTCAATCTTTCCACAAAAACAACACTATTTGGAACAATGACCTGACAGCTCTGCTACTGCACATTTAGCGAACACCTTCCTACACAATTACTGATTGTGAATATTTGAAAAGGTGTCAAATACCTTTTCATTAAAATCTCAGGGTAGTAGTTTCCTCTGCTCTGAAACAGCATACACCAATCAACACCCCTGCCGATTACATTCCTTTTTGTGAGCTGTCGTAAACAAATCAACTGTGTGAGCCCCAGTTCTTAAGATCTTGTTTTCTTGCAGGGAGGCCTGGGGGGACTGGAGCGAGCACCAGTAGCTGTCCATCTATCCACCTAACCAGCCAGCAGCAATGCAGGGTCTGATTTGGAGCCTGTGTGCTCTGCTCTGCCTCTCCCTCTGGGAGGAAAGTTACTGCAGGAGCTCCAGGGAAGCCCGGAGGACCAAAGAGCCTTCTCTCCACAGGAGCAAAAGAGCCCCCATCGACCCTGATGCCAAAAAGTGCTCCTACACCTTCCTTGTACCTGAGCAGAGAATCACAGGTTTAAAGGATTACTTGTTTTTGTAATAAACCGTAAAACTGGTATTTATCATATGGCTGTCTTCATTTAACCATCCCTTGCTTTTCTGAAAATCACAAAATCTTCTTGGTAATCTCCTAAATATTTCATATCTGTCATTAGGTCCAATCTGTGCCAGCACCACAGGCCCTGAGCCAGACAAGGACAGAGTGACCCGTATGGACATTGCAGATGTGCGGGAGGTGCTCAACAAACAGCGACGCGAGATTGAGACACTGCAGCTGGTGGTGGACGTGGACGGCAACTTGGTGAATGAGATGAAGCTGCTGCGGAAAGAGAGCAGGAACATGAACTCCAGGGTGACCCAACTCTATATGCAGCTGCTGCATGAGATCATCAGGAAAAGAGACAACTCTCTGGAGCTGGCCCAGCTGGAGAACCGCGTCCTCAATGTGACCTCTGAGATGATGCGACTGGCCTCAAGGTACAAGGAGCTGGAGGTCCGCTTTGCCACGATGGCCGGGGTGGTCAACAACCAGTCCATTCTCATCTCCGCACTGGAGGAGCAGTGTCTGAGGACACTGGGACGCAGTGAGCTGCCCGTAGTTCCCCCACTGGTGCAGGTGGTCCCGCAGAATATACCAGTTAACAATCGTTTCACCAATGAGATACAGAGGGACAATAACAACCGGGCCTTTCCCAGAGGATCACGCATGGACTCTCCCACTGCAAGCCCACTTGGGATTGACCCCCCACCACCGCAGGGAACACTTACCTCTGATGGTATGTACTACTTTTAAAGTGGGAGGAGATGATGAAGGAATAAGTCATGGAACACTATAAAATAATCAGGGATCTAATCAGGGTTAAAAAAATCAAAATGTTCTATTAAGTAATTGTCAGTTACTTAGTAATAGTTCTAATTAATTGTACACACAATTACTAAAGTTCAATCACCTGGGACTGCAATTCAAAATGTAATGTCTCACAACAGTTGAGGCACAGTTGGCTCATCCTTGGCATGCTACGGAGGCAGTGAAATCATACATTTCTACGATTTCCACTTGGCCGCCTGTATTGGCTGCGCTGCACTGAGCATATGTACTAAATTAGTAGGATGCGGATTAAGCCTCTTTGAACAGCAATAAAAACAGACTTGAGAGAATGGGGAAAATATATATGGCAAGGCTTTAGTCAGATTCGCATGCATCCAGTGTATGCAAGAAACAAAGGGGCGAGATATGCTCAAACAGCACACATTTGATGAACTAGTCCACCAAGTCCCAGACCCCCTAAACAAAACCATCAAATCAGATAAAGATAGATTAGGCTCCTCTGTAGGTTAGGAGATTGACTAATTCTACATCTGAGAAAGATCATCTTCAATATGAAACCAATTTACAAGGTTGGAATGCTACTTGGAAATGGCTCCTAGAAATTGGTCAGGCCTGTTGTATTTTGACTGGCGATTAGACTGTGGCGGGGAATGTTGACAAGGGTTATACAACCAGATGGTGAAATGGATGAAATCATTCATAACATCCCACAGACATCCAACAGACAAAGAGGGGAATAAAAGGAGGCCTGTTTGAATACTGACAGGGGAGTCACTAAGTAGGGTGACATAATATGGTTCACATTAGAGTGATGAGGAATATGTTCTCCCGTATCTGTTTAAATAAGATATCTGAATCTCTGGTTAAATCCGACACTTAAAGACTCCAGTTAAAGATATTATTACTATCTTGCTACTTGCCATAAGAGAGTTACCTTTTAAATCACGGCATTAGGAATTAAACAACAGCTGACTGTCCCTGCAATGCCATAACATGACAACAAAATTAACACAGTGCCATATATTTTATAGTGTTTAAAAGCACGGTTACTGTCTATAGTAATGAAAAGTGTGTGTTCAATCCAAAGTATCTGGTAAGTGTTTTGTCATGAGGCCGTTCAGTGTTGATTCTTAATCCTCCAGAAAAAGTCTGAGTGGAGCAAGGCTCTTCTCAGAACACCTTCAGCCCACATTAAGCACTAATAATGATATGATGCATTTTTTCTCCATGGATGAAAAGAAACAAACCTAAGGAAGCACAGAGAGACAGAAGAAAAGTAAATGTGGTTAAGTGGTTGGAGGAGGTAAAAGGCCAGGGACTCCACTTGTAGATGACACCGACTGCGTGTTCTCATGGTTATTTCCAGCTGTGTGAAATAATTCTCCACCTACTTTACAAAGCCCCCGTTGAACTGTAATTTTAGCATTGCATTAGTCAATCATAGCTCATTAGAATGGGGAGCTCCAATTCCACAAGTCTCATCTGTAATACTGTTGAAATGTTAAGCATCAAGCTGCAGCTTTCACAGGCTGCCAGAATCAAATTTTCATCTGTGATTGAAACAAATCTCTCAATCTGGACACCACCGATTACACCGATCTCCAACCAAGAAAAACAACGGAAAGCCAGGGATGGATCATTTTTTGCTTTGGTGGCTGACATATCATCCCTCACCATTTACTTTTCAGGAAAAGAAAAACACATGCTCCTAAATATTTCTACCTCTTCTCTCCATGAAAACTACTTCTCCAATGTGATAAATATACCTGAGATTTACTCCACAGATTTCCTTTCATTTCCCATTGTTAAATATACATGGATGAATGTATATTTAACAGGTAATGTGTTCTAAACCAGAAAGGAAAATAAGTAAACCTTCAACTTAAAACCACTAAAGACCACTAATGGGCTGTCTTCTATGTAGGTTCATTGCTACTTAATGACCCAATTTATTTTTAATCTCAAATCTTTAAAGCTCTGTTAATAGAAACTAACAAGAACGCGACATAAAAATAGAACAGGGGACTAAGTTAGAGAACCTCCCTCACTGACAGGTCTGATGAAGACATATCATTACTAGAAAAATACAAGCGTGTGCTGGGGAGTTTTAGAGATCTGTGCTTGGGCTTTACACTGGGTCCCTATGTACTCCTACACTCAGCTGAGAAAACCATCTTCATGACCCTTTAGGCTCTGGAGGCCCCCACACAATGCTGGTGTTCATACTGGTTTAATTCATATTCTCACTGGGGAAAACAGAGGAAATATGTTGGGTTTATGTTCAGCAGCTTCAGCTTTGGGTGCAGTGCCATCACATGGCTTCATTTGAGGACTCAACCTAGGTGAATGTACATATAACAATTTAGGTGTGCAAAGGCTTGTTTGTGTAACTTCAGACTGCAGGATGTTTGGATGGTCCGAGCCAAAGGAGAAATTTTCCAAAGAATGTGGCCACAACGATAGAGTATATCCCCTCAAACCATGGGGTCTAGCAGAGGCTCCTTCCAAACTTTCTCTTGTCTGCTGTCTAGAGCCTCTAGACTGATGATGATGACTTTTGCATATGCAATAAAAAAGACATCATATTCAATCCAGGCCACAGTATGGTATATTCGTTCAGGGGACTAAAACTGACTATAATTCAGTCAATGTAATCAAAACACAGTAACAAAAGATATAAATATAGAGTCTATAATGCCTTTGTGTTATATGATCATGTCATGTTTTTTACTAGCTGGTATAACTCATTTCAACAATTTGCTGCCCCAAGGGTCATATATTGGAGCTGTAATTGTGGCTGCAGGTGAGATGAAGTAATAAGCATTACCAACTACTAAGGCCAAAATACTTGGGATATATAATTGTTTTTCACATTGCAATATAGCAATGGATTGTGGAAAATGGTGATATTGCAATAGGGATTTCTTTACATATCAAACATTCTAAATCAGAGCCACTAGCACAATCTCTAATCAACCAACCATGTCTCTTTTTTGACAACTGTCTGTCCAACCACAGGTCCCTTCAGGGACTGTTACCAGGTGCGACAGGCAGGCCACACCACCAGCGGGATGTACCTGCTTAAGACAGAGGGCAGCGATCGGCTGATCCAAGCCTGGTGTGAACACGGCCTTGACAATGGAGGGTGGACCGTGTTGCAAAGGAGGAGAGATGGCTCTGTTAACTTCTTTCGGAACTGGGAGAACTACAAGGCAAGTTGAGGGAACTCATTCATTGAATAAGGAACATTAGGCTTTAATAGGGTAGAGAAAATGTTTAGTGAGAAAACCTGACACCACAAATTTAAATCGGATCCTTTAGGGGGAAATATCAAAATATCTTTAAGCAAGAGAGAGCTGTATTCAAAGACTTTCCTTTACTATCTCCTAAGAGAGCCAGTCTCAGTAGTTCAGCAGGCCACTAAGCAAGCATTTGCTCCATCAATGTAAACAGCTGGATTTCCTCAAGCTGAAAGCACAGCCAAGAACTGTAGCCAGAGACCTACAAATATACACAATCAGATCCATGGTGGGCTGAGAGGGAAATACAGCGAAAATTCACTGGAAATTATTCTTTCATCCTTTCTTCCCGTGTGTAAGTCTTTGGAATTAAGATGTGATCCAAGGTCTAAGAGAGCAAGCAGGGGACAGAGACAAAGGGACACCATTTTTATAACACCCAGGATCAGAAATAGAAATGTGATTCTGCAGCTCTGCATGGGCTGTAGTCACCATTGGCCTCCGCAATTGAGCTAATTTGTCTCGAGTGAGAAACCACAGATCACAACTTTACAACACATTATCGTCTCAATGGGAAGCGGATATGATTTCATCTCACTTGATATGCCACCAGACTTCTTTAGACTCAACACTCAGCAAAGAAATATTATTAGCTTCACTCCGCTTTACTGTTTGTGTTTTTTGGACGTGATTTGCCTCAAGTGACCTCAGAATAAAAAGATCTGTTGTCTGGTGTCGACTCACTCAAATGAATTCTAACAGGCTGTGGTGCTTCTCTCCTACAGAAAGGATTTGGAAACATAGACGGTGAACACTGGCTTGGGCTGGACAACATCTACAACTTGGGGAAACAGGGTGACTACAAGCTGATGATAGAGCTGGAGGACTGGACAGGGAAGAAGGTGTATGCTGAATACAGCAGCTTCCACCTGGAGTCAGAGAGCGAGGGTTATCGGCTGAGGCTCGGCACCTACCAGGGCAACGCTGGGGACTCCTTCAGCAGTCACAACGGCAAACATTTCACCACACTTGATCGCGACAGGGATGCATTTTCTGGTAGGGGGGAGTCTAAATGAGTTCCAAACCCTTTCTGATTTCTTTTAGTAGTAGAAGTTTAATGACACAACTTCTTTGTCTGTCCATCACATTCACCTTGTTTCATGATGTTGTATCCCTCTCCACTAGGTAACTGCGCCCACTTCCATAAGGGTGGCTGGTGGTACAACGCTTGTGGCCAGACCAACTTGAATGGCGTATGGTACAGCGGGGGAGTTTACCGCAGCAAATTTCAGGATGGAATCTTCTGGGCAGACTACGGAGGAGGTTTCTACTCCCTCAAGTCTGTCCGCCTCATGATCCGACCGATTGACTGAAACCTCGGACTGTGGTTCTCTTCAAATGCACCTCAGTTTCCTTCCTTATCTTTATCTACCCATAAACAAATACTGTAAAGGCAGAACCAGGAATCCCTGCCATCGTACAACAGTGCCTTGTAAAATACAAAGGAGGAAGAGACGATGGCATGTGTTTATGGCCAGACAATAATGACTCCTGCAGTCTGCGCACTGGCGTAAGTTGACTCTAACTTTGAGATGAAGACTGATGCCATTGCCCTCTCTAAAATAACTGCTCTCCTCCACCTTTCCGTTGGAAAGTAATGGTACATCAACCTCCCTGGGACCATTAAGTGTTACTCTTTCGTCTCCTATCCTAAGCTGCGTTTCCACCAAAAGTATAAGGAACTTTCAGTCCCAGGAATGACAAGCCTGTTGTTGTCTGCATTTCCAATGTGGTCTAAAGACCTGCCAAGATTAGGGAAATTTGTCCAGAGACAAATGTTTTTACATGTCATTTTTGTAACTATACAACAGCGATCATTGCCTGTCCATCCGTTGTAAGCTTTCTTCTGTAACTCCATGCTAATTTGTGAAAAGACAATGAACAGAAAACAAACTGTTTCGTGGCTGCAGATGTTTAAAAATGGTGGCTGAAATAAAACACTGCAAATACCTAATCAGAAATGTCCACACTACAAGTCCCACCCCCAAAGTTCCTGTACTTTTGGATAGTACAACCCCCGTGCGGGGACTTTTTAGGCAGTAAAGTAATGTTCCCCTAACTTAATTTAGACCCTGGTCCCTGTGGACTTCCTCCAAAGGTTCCTTGTGCCTTGGGAAAGTTCCTGTGGTGGAAACGCGTCTATTCTCACTCTTGTTGAAACTCAGTATGTAATAAAGGGAAATGGTCATTTGCCAAAGACAAGAGATTTCTTCTGAGCAGCTAATGGTGACATAATGAAAGTAGTGTTGCCCATACCAAAGTGTACTGGATGTACTGGGATGTATGACCTTAGTAGCATGGAAATTGATGCAATTTAAAAGGTGTGTTGCCAGTTAGAATACCTGAAAATCAAATGTTTAGAAGACAGGCCTTGTTAAACCTACTGTCTAGTTACTTGTTTCTGGGTTTTGGTTTCCTGCGACCTCAACAGAAAATGAACTTGTGCAACAATGTGCTGGTCTAATGTGCATGTGGCTGAGCTGGCTTTGGTATGTAAATATCTTTGGCTTTATTTGTGAAAGGTAATTTAAGAGGTGTGATTCTACTCAGGCCAAATGTTCACAATGTTGTCACTCTACCATTCTTTGTTATTTATCAGTGTATTTATGGTAAATATAATCATGGCCATTTTATATCTACCCCTATAACAATACAATTCTTAATATTTTTTATCCAACGTAGAGATACAATAATAACACTTGAACAGAAGGACACACACAAACAACTAGCTGACACAAATCCGGAGTGATTGTGCAGTTGACTGAAGGATGGAGAATATGTGACATGCACTACCTGATTTCATCAAAGTCAAATTAAATTCTTTTATAAACATTGAATTGTCTTTCATTCTTTACTCAGCTAATTCCAATGAATAGCAAAATGAAGGTTTAAAATGCGACCCCTTCTTTGATAAAATTATTTCCAGTGAATGTAAAACTTGAAATATTACATTCTATAAAGTAAGAGCCAAGACTTCTGATCTTGTATAAAGGATGATACAATCATCTGAAATGAAACACCTCAAATTCCTTTGTGCAATACAAGCTGCACTAAAGAAGGTCAGATGGATATAATAATTTAAGAAAGTGGGCAGAACAAAAATGGACTGTGACCACAGCGAGAGAACATTTAAAATCACATTATTCTTGTTCTGAACAGAGGAAGGCTAAAGCAAAGGAAGGGATTGAAAGAAATATGTTAGAGGAAAGGACAACTTCAATGAAGCAGATTGAACTATACCAAGTTAAGGACAGATATCAGTAACAGGGAGGATATTAAATGATGTTGCCATAGAAGAATTTAGACTAAAATAAAGAACCGGAGAGACAGTAAGTGGAGATAAAAGGCAAGAAAAAGACAGATGCGGGTGAGAGGGAGGAGAACATTCCTTCCACATAAAACCATTCAGCGTTTCTTTTCCTAAAATACAAATGTTCATCTTGAAATTATGGCTCCCTTCTGGACCTTTCCCTCTGAGGAACTGTAAGTCAGAACAGACAGGAGGAGTCTGACGTAAACGCAGGGAGGAGGAGAAGCTCACAGACACATGCAGTCAACACGATTAAACCCACATACTCACACAACAGACTGTGAGCTAACAAAACTGGCAGGTGGGGTTGCTGTCAGCCGTCGAAAGTACTGTACATATATCAGAGCAGTCCCCGCCAGACCCGGTTTGGCTGTACTGACACACAAAACTGTAGGTCATAGAAACCAGTCGGGAAATAAACCCCTCAGCTGGCTGGCTTTTCTAATCTGACACATATGACACCTTCCCCCTGGTGCTTTCCATTACATTGGTTATTCCAAGCAGTGCTGCCTTTGTCTCACAGCTACAGCAACAACTACAGCGACAGCATCCTGGAGCGGAGGGGAGTCAAAGGCCCTTGAGCCGGTCCCTGGCCCTCAGCAGAGTCTCTTAACTGACAAAGACCAAAGCAAATGGCTACTACAGGATCCCAGTGATACGTTCAATTCAGAGAAGTGCAATTGTAAATCGTGTCTACACATGTTTCAGTAGCATTTTCACTCATCCATTTAACACTTGCCTTTAAACCAATACAACAGTGTTTCACATATGTACTGCAGCCCAAAGCATCTTTTTAGGTCTTAAGTCAATGTTTTCTCCTCTTACAAATGTAACTGCATGATTATGTATTGGGTCATGAGCACTGTCAAAACACAGCAGTACATGACTGAACCAATTCAGTGTACACACCGATGGAGGACTGTGGCTAAATGCTGCTGTGCCGCTTTCACTACGTGGCCGGTGTAGACAAGGTGAAAACATAACGAGTTGAGGAAACATTTTAAAGTGTGTGCGTTTTGTCACAGTGGAGCCATACATTTCTGTGGGCTCTTTGTCCTTGCATGATTGGCCAGAGAACAGGAACAAGCTCATCTGAGCATTTAACAGGCTGGCCCTATGGTGAATGCAGACAGGAGGGGGGCTGTGTCTGCCAAGCCTAATAGGAGGTCACAGTTCATGCAGTCACACACAAACGCATCACTGTGGAAAACCCAAAGCCTGGTGCCTAAAACCAGCAGACACAGAGCTCTTTCTCCAGCCTTGTTATCTGCACAGATAAGCATCACACCTACAAAGATGCAAATGGAGCAAAGACAGAAACATGATAGGAAGTCATGAAAGTGGCACAAGGACACAAATACACTTTTTAGAAGTTAAGCCTCCTGTGGCGCATTTATCATAGAAAAACACACATGGTAATTTTAGCCCTCTGCTGTGGGTTGGGGACTTTAATTCAAGCTTCAACAGGTACTTTGTTTAGTGACCAGAGAGGTAAACATGTGCACAAACCCCCAACCCAACACACACAGACAGACACACACAGCACTTATGTTGGGAGTGATGCTCTGGAACAAGAACTGCGGTTTGCAGTCTACCACTCATTCATTCCCGCTCTCCCTCAGAGGGATCGGGGGATTTATGATGGAGGAGAACGTCCGAGAGCAAGAGAGTGGCCATTTCCCTCCCGTGTGCCAACTTGGCTCGGTCGAGCCCCAAGGGCAGCCAGCTGGTCACACATCACACATCCGCATGCATCATTGACAGGCTCAGGCTGCAAGGAAACACCATTCCACTCACACATACAAAGACTTACGACACAAAGAGACTCCACCCGAAGAACGACCAACTAGTCACACATCACTGAAACGCTTACCAAACGGAAAGTCTCTCCTTCGTCTTCACACACACAATGAGGACATACAGTTAAGCTGGCAAATGCAGGCCATTTCACAGCATTAGCTTTGCATTTGTCTCATGGTCTGTCATTACTTCCAGACTTCCATGACGGAGTGCGATGGGGAAAATGGATGTTTAAAAGTTTCTTTAACTACAAACAGACTCTCGAGCTCTCGTGTTTGTGCTCGTGTCAGTGTTTGTTTGTACATACTTGAGCATCTAAGTTTGAATCACACAGCAGTAGCTATGATGTGAGCCGGATGGTAAGAGGAAAAACCGTGGCGCTGAAGAACATCAAAGTCATCCAGCTACCATCAAGTCAAAACAAGAACAAACAGTACAGCAATAAAATCACTTGCGTGTACCCATGTGCACAACACTCTTACATCACATGAAGTGTTTTCATTGCAAAACTCATAAGGGATCCCTGACTGATGTCATGTTGTGGAGCAGAAGAAAGAGGGGGGTATAAATATCTAAGGAAAGGATGGAGAAAAATATCATTATTTCTTCCTGATTCAAGTGTTTGTTCCAGCTAAAAGAAACTTGAAGAAGTGTTGCAACAAAGAAGGAAACTTATGTTGAACGTTCACACTCTTCTATTCAAAGAAGCAGCATGACAGGGTACAGACTTTGAGACGCTTTAGCTACACTGGACATAAGCAGCTTATTGAAAGAAATAGAGGACAGAGAAACGGAGGAAGAACAGACAAACAGACTGTGGCACTTAAAAATGAGTGAGATAATGAAACCAGACACAAATGTAGGGGCAGTTTGTTTCTTAAAACTCAGATGTGATCGGATGTATGTGATTTATCCTGAGATTGACTTTTGGTAAACAGCCCATAGAGATAAGAAGCTGATAGTAAGACATCCTTCAGTGATCAAACCTTGCGAGGGTATCTGTGTTTGTGTCTATTACCTAGGTATGGTATACAGGAGACCATGCTCTGGCTGCTTATGAAGTCTCTCAGACGTTTATAGTTGTCTTCTTTGGACATAAGGTAGTCGAGCCGATCAAACGTCGCCTTGTCCTTCCGACTCAGTAACTGCACAGTTGAGAGAAAAAGAAAAGGGGTGAGTGAGAATAAGAGCATTAAACAGAAAATAAACAGCTATAATGGGTTAGCAACACATGAGGGCCAAGAGAATTGCAATGGAAATGAGGTCCAATAAAACGACTTAATTAAAGTTACCTTCATTCAGCTGCACTTACTAATGAGTGGAATCTGATATCCACCAAAGGACTATAAGGGCAGAAACAGCACCAAAGACAGCAAATAAAGAGACTAAGAATCAGACATGAAGCAGACAAATGTGGGGCGAGATTTGACCGATACAGTGCTCACTGCTGGCTAATTGGCCATCTGGACAAAACATCAATTTTGCAACCTTTCCCTTCAATATCTGAAATTTTCCTTTGACAAAACTAGAAAAGAAAAACGGCAATTCAAAAAGAACATACTGCTGTAGTCAGACCTTTAACTGTTCAAAAAGCTTTTTTTAATTGGTTGCCCATTTGTGCAAGAAGTGAAATAGCTGGTAATTGATTTGCTTGTCTTAATGAACTGCCAACTCAAAAACCTCCATCAGCAGCAGAGCACAGAAGCATGCAACTTTCCAGGTAGAGAATGACTATTTGTTTGCATGCTTGTGTCTGTTTGTCCATTTGCCAGAGCTACAGATAAGAAGTATACTCCTGCAGGAGGGCTGCATTGCAGAGTCATCAGCTTGTGGACAGAGGCAGCGGCAAAGCATCAGACCACAGTACAGCTGATCTGCTGACAGAGGAACTTTATAGGTTGTGACAATAGCAGAAAGTACTAATGAAGCCCTGCAGAGATCAAGGGCGTGTGTGTGTCTGTCCTTCTGTCTTCTTGGAGGCAGGTGGGTTATGTCCTGGCCAGTAACAGCATTGGCTGACTGGCTGAAAGAATCTCTCCTGTGGTTTTGTGGACCCGAGTAGAAGAAATTTCCACCATTACATCAGAGCATCATCATGTCATTATGTAAGCTCTGCATCTTCAATGAGAACACTGAAACAGACTGATTGGCCCCCACGCATTTTTAAAACGGATACTGATACATAATTTCCTGCATATAAAAAGTCTACAATTGAATCATGTGTTCAAAATGTTCCTGTAACACAAAATCTGCTAAAGTCTGTATAAAGGTGACTGGCATGTCACAATGGAAAAGACTTGTAGCACAAAGAAATGAGACACTAGGACACTACTATCTCTCTGAAAACATCAAACCAAGGAATGGTTGAGGTTTACGTTTGTTATATTCTCTTTTTACCATATTGAATGGGGTGAATTGAAGGTTTTTGACAGTTCTGCATAGTCCTCTTTATTTATTTACTTATTTTTCCTGAACTCTGCCCTTCATCTTGTCATGTCACTTGTGTGCTAGTTTTTATTAGCCTTTGTTTGTGTGTCCAGTGTTTTGGCACAGAGCTGCGTGACATCCCGAGTTTATTGACAGCGCTCTACTAATAAACCAGACTTGCCTTCAAAGTAGGGTAAATATACTCACCGCCCATGTTTTGGTAAGTCTGAAGATGGGAGCACTTTGTAATGCTGACACCACAGCCATGACCGCGTGGAGGTTGTTCATGTCACACAGTTTCTAGGAAAAAGTACATAGAGCGTACATGAGATTGTGTTTACAATGCAAACATTCATAAGGATAGAACGACAATGTCATGTTGTGCATGGATGTGTGTACCTTGGCAGTGCGAATGTACAGACTCAGCACCTCAGCTCTGATCTTTAATGTCTGCGCATGGAGGATCTCTCGTACCACCCAGAAACTTGTCTAGAAAAAAACAAACAAAAACAAAACACACACACGCACACAGAGACATAGACAAAGATTTAAGCAGCGAGCAACACTTGCAAACTCACTGAAAACAGACTCGGGATGCTGCAAATCTGATGACAGAGAAAGATTCATCTCTCATACGTTACATTCTTCAGAGTATAATGAAGATTTCAGGTACTGTATGTACAAAGTATGACAGAGTTCTGCATTGTTAAATCTCCAGCCTTTGAGTCCAGAGCCAAGAGCTGCAGTCATGACGGTCATGATAACTCTGGCTGAAAGCAGCATGAAGCAGAGCAGGGGAGCGCAGCGCAGACTGCTGACGGCAACGCTCCACTGGAGTCGATTAGAAATTAGTTCTTGAGAGAAAAAAAACAAGAGTTTCAGAGGAAAATCCGACTGATTCCAACTGATTACACAACAGATACACACCATAACTCCTCATATGTCAACCTAGAGTGAGTGTGTGTATACGTGTGTGTTCAGAGTGTTTGGCCAGACCGAGAGTGATGTCGGAAATCTGTCTCTTTAGGGGGAATGCTGGTAAGCCAAAGTTCTGATTACACCTACACACAAACACACTTATACGCACACACACAGACAAGTCAGTGAATCAATCAGTGTTTAAGCTCTGGGGAGAGAGGGAAAGGAAAGAGGAAAAGGAGAAGAGTGAGTGAAGAGAGGAGGTAATGGGAGGGGAAGTTAGCTTCAACGCCACAGGGCTCTGAGGGCTTTCAGAGCCCACAGCTGTCTGCACATTGTGTTCTGATAAGACCGGTCCAGGCAGACTGACCATCTCTATTTCTTCTACCGCACATGCACTTTTATCTCTTTCAGTTTCTGAGTTATACTCTCACTTTGCTGCACGCCAGTTCTTCTCTCCTGTTAGATTTTAGTATGTGCTCGATTAACTGACTGTGTGGTCAACATTCCTCCATTCAGCCACGGACGACTAGGTGTGTGTATTGTGTGTGTGTGTTTTCGACATTCTTGATGTGCACAAATTCTAACCTACAGCTGGAATTTGCCTACTTTTTTTTCCTGGAAACAGCCCCATGACTTGTTTTTGTTTCAGGGAAGAGGTGAGCAGCTGAGGAGTGAAGAGATAAATTCATCCAGCTCCTCTCCCTCTCCCCCTGTCTTCTCTAATAAACACATGACACACACTCATCAAACTCAGTTCAATCCATGCAGATACTGTATCTCCAGGAAAGAGAGACATGTGCGTTTCATTTGCACCATTTCATGCAGAGAAGTCTGTAAAGAAGAAGAAGTGATAAAAATGAACAGAAGACAAATAGATGGTGGACCGTAACTTCCATTGGCTTCTACTTTAATTTGCATCTCTTGCCTTGAGACAGCTCCAACTCTCAAGATAAAAAAAAAACAACTCTAAAATATCAGATCTTTCTTCTACCTTCAGTTTACAGTAGACCAGAGTTTCCATTGACTGTAAAATGTGATTCCAATCTGGGAGCAAAACATGCTGCAGCCTCACATTTAGTTTCCTCAGTGGTCTAACTTGATATGTGAGGTCAATCTGGACAAAGCATGCCTCTCCAAATCTATACCACTGGGGTTCATTACCGAGCCTGTGTCAGCTTTGGCCTCCAAAACTGCACAGTGATGAGGTCACTCAGAATGGCAGAGCTCTACATAAGTGTATTCACGAGTGTGTATGTGAGATGGAGTGATGGTTTACTGGATACAGGGGATGTGCAGACAAAATCCTGTCTTTACAGATCTCACATTACGCCCTAAAGCAGAGATCGTGTCTTTTCGTGTTGCGTTTATGAGCGTATCAAGGCCTCCAGATGGAGCTGCGAGGCCCCGGCGCTTCAATAATCATAAATAAGCGGAAGCAGACAGATCCAACCACAAGCTGATAGCTGTGGATCAACCCTTTTAAAGGCCTGAGGGGAGGAAGGGATGGGATGGAGTCGAAGATCTGGCGAAAGATGGGGACTACAGCTGACTGACAGACTTGAGGTGATGGTTGGATCTGATTCCCAAAGTGTAAATGCTGGTAGAATTTAGATTCAGGGACCTAACAGACCTGTGTTAAGACACAGATATAATGTGATCATTTAACATTTAAAGTTAGACAGTATGTAATGTCTTCTGTAACTCTTCCCTTCTAGTGAGAATATAGTCTATTCCCATTTGGTTATCATTACCACCAATTCTACATTACAGCTCTCATGATTTCTAAATAATCATTCTTCTTTTTGACTGCTGTATGCAAGTTGGTGGGTCGTCTCTGCACAAAGCCAAATAAGACAGATTACTGAGACAGATTACTGATCATAATGGGTTCTGAATTATTCTCTACTTGCCTCCTGTTAAATAGACTGATCAGCTCTCTTCTGCTCCATTGGCTCCCAGACCATAGTGTCAACAAAACAAGGACTGAAGGAAGAGGAATATGGCTTCAGCTCATGCTAAGGAGCTTTCTGGGACTCTCCGCCTTCCCAAACCGAGTCCCATTATCCAAAAAGCTCATTTTCCTTGGCTCCCCACAGCTGAAATGTGTGCAGCTAACATCTTGAATCACCGTTTGCGATCTGCTATACATGCAGAAGTTTCCACAGCAACACATTCTTGTTCGATCGTCTCATATTTATACTGGAGGGCAGTAAAGTGGGTCTTAAAAGGAGCCTGGCAAAAAACACTGGAGGGGGATTAAAGGGCATGGCTGCCCCTTACATCATTAGCCACAACTTCCTGTTGATGATTTCACAGGGCACTGAGGGAGCATACCGTGCACACTCCTGCATACATTTGGAAACATTTCTACACGTGATGCAGAAGCACAGTAATAACTTTATGAAAGCCAGAACCAAAGACTAACTGAGGAAAAAATAAACCACCTTCCTTCAGACTTGGTTCACCTGAGGACTATTCTTGACATATGACTAGCAGGGAGGAGATTATTAGGAGCTGCCATGACGAGCAGAGCTTCAAAAACAACCACCTCTGGGAGAGTTGGGGTGATGATTTAGTGCTTGGAGGATGCAGGCAGAGGACATGATGGAAAGAGGAGCTGTAATCTCTCCGTTCCTACATGACCAAGGCTCATAAATCTTTAACATTACATAAGGGATTGTTTTCTCTTCTTTCAGGGGAAACCTGAGGCAGTGCTGCATGTGACATAAGCAAACTGTGTATGCGTCTCACCTGGTTGAACCTGCGAGTGAAGGCCACAACGTTTGGAGCAGAGCTGTGCTTCTCCTTCTTGTTCCAGCCGCAGCTCGACAGCTCCTGAAAAAACACAAACGATCAGGGAAATTGATATTATGCACTGAACCACAGCACCATTTTGAATACACAAACATTTAAGTGAATGTTCTTAACAGTCGAGTCGGGGGTCGCTCGGTGGGAAGCGGAGAGGAGGCAGAGAGCTGGATATTATAGGAGAGAAAAGCAGATGAGGAGGAAAAAAGAAAGCGAGTGAGGACAAGATCCAGTCAAAGGTTCAGACAGATTAATGGATGGCTGGAAAAACACACTATAAGAGTACACTGTGTAGAGTCCAGATTTCTGCCAGGCATCTCCCCTCCCAAACAAAGAAGAGTTCAATCTCATTCGATTGTCTCTCCCGGCTTCCTTACAGTCAAGATTGCAGCGAAGATAACAGTAATGGTGAATTATTCATCTCATATCGTGCCTAAATTTAGTGGATCATAACATATCAGTATCATGGAATTAATCTGCAGATGCTCCGGTTCAAGATGCTGTCAATGGATGTCACTTTTTGAGCCATGTTAAAGGCCAAAATGTGGCCTGTAACAGACAAGGTAAGTCTCATTTTTAGTTGAGCAAATTGCCAGTAATACCTTTTGTATAACACATACTGTAAAATGGTAAATACTGCTGAAATGGCAGTATAAAACAGAGCTGTTAATAAAATAAGTGGCGCCTGGCGGAGTAAAACTATGCAGGAACACTACTCTGCCTCATATGAAGCTCAGCACCTATTATCAACTGAAATTATTCAAAGGTCAAACAGAAAACAAAGCTTTGCATTGATCCCTGCTCAAGCGCAGCCCTGGAACACCGACATCTAAATGTAATGCAGCAAAGTCAAAATGTTCAGTTCAGTTCAGCCAGCTGTAGAAGGTGAATGCAATGTAAAAGATACAAAGGCCAGGTACAAAAAGAGAAAGGCACAAACGTCAAGCAGATATGAACAATGATGATTTAAAAAGATTTTTAAAAAAGGCTTCGTAAATGTTTTATGTGGTACGAGTTGTATTCAAAAACGCTTGTTTGACCTTAAGAGCAAAACCAAGGACAAACACAATGCATGTTGGTTAGAATGCAAACAGTGAAAACTCTGTAGTATATTACTTTTTGTACTTTTCACAGACTAGGTCTATAAAATTTAAAAATATATAAATAAATAACAACAAATGTCTATCAAAGTTACCAGAGACCAAAATGAGGTCTTACAAATATTCATTTTGTTTGCCAGCTGTCAAAAGATGAATATATTAAATTTACAATACAGCTGAGAAAAGCTGCAGAGCTTCACATTCAAGAAGTCATATTAAATGAAAAGATTGATTTCTTTAGTTGGAAATGTCTTAAAAATGAATGATTGAAATTGTGATTTAATAATTAATCATTTCTCCGCTACTAATACTAGTCTTACAAAGCAGCAGCAGCTGTGGAAGCAGCAGTGCTGATAGTAATTTCATTTGACTGTTTTTAAAAGGCAGGGTGATGATTTTGGAACTTGAACACAGAAAAATTCCAACAACACACACAAACAGTCATATCTTTCGGAGTACCAGGCTGGACTCGGTTTGGCCCCGGCCGCTGACCTCAGGGATGAGGTAAAGATGGAGACCACACAGACTCTGCGAGGGGAACCCAGACCCTCCTTTGGCCCCCGCAGGCTGTCCAGAGGCCAGGGACACTGACGTAACAGTAGGAAAAATGTTGTGCAAGCTCTCCTCCTAATCCCTGCCAGCCCGGTCGACTCGGGCTACAATATGAACAGCTGAATCAGACCGCGGCTCCCCAACACACATACACAATAGCCCCCTAGCGAGACTGACTGACTGACTGTCTGGAAGCAACAACGTCTACCAAGCTGCTCCCAACTCCCTGACCTGGACCGTATCAGGACAACGCACTTGCAAAGAGAAGTCATGCTCAGCCAGGGGAGAGTCTTTGAGTCGTTCAAAGGCAAAAGCCAGCGGGGGTAAAGAAGCAACATATCAAATACAGATGTTAAAAGCAGACATTCATGCGTGGGCGCGGTGATGCCTCTGGGCCTGTGTTTCCTGAGTCAGGATGAGGATACAAGGAGAGGAAAAAGGACGACAGAGGAGAGAAGATGAAGGGATAGCGTTAAAGACTATAAAAGACAACACTAACAGCATCTTCCCACAAGGTTTACAAGCCTGTGTGGAGCCTCCTCGGTCCCCGTCACATGATGGAGCTAAATCAGAGGGTAGGAGACGCTCACCTCTCCCAGCTCATCGTTTATTTGACATCTGTCCTTTTTAAATAAGCGCTCCCTTCCTTCCTGCCATCGTGTCAATCATTCTCCTCTCCAACTTCCACACAACTTCGGTGATGGTTCTCAAACAAAGACGTTCCACAGTTAGTGGGAGGCGGGTGTGTTTGTGTGTCTCGCAGCTCGGACCACCACCTGACCACCCAGGTAGGCGGCACACCCGAGAAGAGGCGCACAGACGGTCCTACACCTCCCTCACGTACCAAAGCCACAGCATTTCAACAACCTACGCTGACCCTTCAATCCTGGACCACCTGGGCCTGTCTCCTAATCTAACCATCCATCAACTTGTCCATCCTGCTAAAGCTTGAATTTGAGGATTGAAGTCATCCAGGCTCTGTTGTTCTTCAGCTGTTGTGTAATAACTGATGCCAGTGCCTCGTGTGTTTTTAAGCAGCAGGGAACTGATCCAGAGCCTCTCCAGAAACTAATAGGATTTTATTTCCTTTATTTTTCTTGTGCCTTTATGGTCTAATTTCACACTCATTTCGCATTACAAACTGCAGGCAGCATTAAAAAAAAATGACAACAGTTGAGTCTTTGGAGAAATGCTTTGGCGAGAGGCAGCTTTGGTAAAGAGGAGGTTTTAAATGCTGCAGTAAAAGCACGTAGTAAAAAAAAAAAAAAAAGTCTGCTCCGCCAAACCACAGACGGCCTGTCATTTCCACATTCTGGTCTGGCTGAGCAGCATTTTCATTAAAGCACGGTCCTGTGAGGCTGCGAGAAGCTGGCTGTATATACACTGTTGGGTATGTACAGTTAACAAGAGGGCCATCAACGAAAACTGACGTCAACTCCGGCTGAACATTTCATTTACCTCCAGGTTGCAATTGTTAACAAATAACAGCTGATAGGGTGAAAGAGCATCTCTATGGATCCAACCACAGATATGAACAGAGATCAGATTCTTAGCCAAACATTAACCACACCGAAACCTTACCTCAACACATAACATCTCTAATCTCAGCCTTAAAATGGCCAATTCTAGACCTCATTATCCATTCACCCAGCTTTGGTTTGCAATTACATTATGAGGAGTATTAGGCAAACAATGGTACAGTCTGAATAAGATAACCGTCTGCAGCTAAGCCGCAAATTGCGATGACCTCATGTGAGATACCGCAGCATTCCTTTTGTTTTTGTCTACATTGTCAATGGAAAACTGAAGCCTTGGGATCCCAGGGAATATTAGGGAGAGGCCACAGGCTGAGACAGGAAGGGCTGATAAAGATGAGGAACAGGGTGGTACAAGAAGGAAGATGAGGAAGATGAGAGGAGATGGTGGAGATATACAGAGGATGAAAGGAAAGAGTACAATGGGAAACCTGCACAGTTGTGTCTGTTGCAGATCTGCACTACATTAGTTGGGAGATGAAGGAAATCTAAACTGAATGCCAGCTAATGCTAAATTTATGGTACCACTGGTGTATAAATTTAAGAGGTAAAAAAAAGAAAGTGTAGAGGAGCAAAACAGAAAAGAAAACAAAAGGAGCAAAAAAAAAAAATGTCGTAAAATGCATTGTTGTCTCAGTCAGACCGTTTTAAACTATAGACTCTGGCAGGGACCTACAAGCCAGCAGCAGCTTCCATTACCTTGCTGTGCACACCATGGAAAGAATTACTTTTCCAGGAGTGCTTTTAGTGCATGTAGTCTATGTGATTCTTATGGTAGCTGTCCTGGCTAGTGAAACCAGACAGGGCCTGTTGCTATATGAAGACTGCATCAGGAATTAGTTAAAGATGATATTTTCGTAATAATTACTGTCATATTCTAGAATAAAATACATAAATAAAAACATAGAAAGAGAAATGTGTTTTGATGCCGTCTTCCACTGACAGACTCTTAAAGGATTCCACTGGCAGCTTCATAAAACTCTGGACAAAATCCTTTTTGACAAGGGAAAACTTGTCATCGTGGATTTTCTGTCTCTACTGCCAAAACATTTTCTCCACCTTTCACCATGATAAATGTGTATTGACCATCATGCTGACAGGCTGTAGTTGGGGTGGGATTCCCTTCTGTGTTTTTTGCAATTATGGTCCAATGCCTTCACCAGAAAACCACACATGGAGACTAGAGGGCCCTGCAAAGACCTTTTATACAACATTTATACAACAGTTCACTTACAGTTGTGACTGCGTGACCGAAAACACAATTATTTGAGTAAATGTTTTTTTATCTCACAATCAATGCTGGAAAACATTAAGCCTGCAAGCCTGAGTATGTGAAACGTTACCTGCCTCCAACTACAAGTCGTCATCGTTTCACATAAGACCTTCAATCTGTTCACAGGATTTCGGCGCTGGGTGCGCAGACAAGTGAGGAACTGACGTACAAGGCTACGAGCTGGAGCAAAGCTTGCCAGCCAAAGACACTAAATTACTTACTTGGCTGTTGTGGCAACTGTGTGTTAAAAACAAAGGCAGCCCTCTCCCCCCCTCAAGCCCCTCTCAAGTCCCTCTACATCACTCAGTGTCTTTTTCTCTCAGCCTCCATTTCATAAACATCCAGCTGTAGCTCATCAGCCACACGTCTGATTATGAAATCGCAAATGGCCCACTGGGACAGAAAAACAGAAAGGGATGAAGAGAGAAAAAGCCCTTTTATTTCCTTTTCATTTTCACTTCATTTTACTCTCTGCATTTCTCTTTCTCAGCTGATGCATCCCTGCAATAGCGAGCAATCCAATCCAGTTCACTCTTGAAAAACACAACCAACAACTGCTACAACCCATTAGTAATCACTGCCTCGTAAATTCAAATGAAGAAAAAGATCAGAAGAAGCTAGACGCTAGAACTCCTTTGCATCCCATCCCCTCCTCCTCTCAATGATCCATCTTGTCGTTTTAATGGCATTTTACTTTGCAGAACCAGCAGCCAAAGAACATATCAGGAATTCAGCTGAGGGCTGCAGATGAAACATCGGTCTGCTCTGCACTACAGATTATTTTGCCATCAAAAAGAAATAACCTCTGGCGTTCTCATCAATTATGCCTGTGCTCCAAACAGAAAACAAGACTCTGACGATGCTCTGATCAACAGCTCTTTGTCGATATCTCGGTCATCTTTTTCTACTCTGTCCATGAGGTATTGTGCTGACGATGGTCTGTTACGTGTAGGAAGTAAATTACACAGCCGACATGGCGATGTCTCACGAGCTGTCACTTGCACATCATCAAAAGCAGATGTGTTTAGATTCTGTGTTCGTCTGCTGTGTCAAAGCGGCATTGGTTCAGCTCCGGGCTTACGAACCCAGCTCTCGAGGCCTTTCCAATATCAGAGATTTATTTAGAAATATTGGCCTCTCCTGTTTGATTGGGAAGAAAAGAGGACAGTGAACTATGCTACCTGCCCAGAGGGGTTGGCCAGACTTTATACCATCTCCTCACACTGGTTTTGCTGCCTCCATCCACAGTTGCCATGTCATTTTTTTTTTATTCCTATTGTATTATCTTTTCTTCCTCATCCAGAGGGCTTGGCGAGACCTTTCAGGCTGCTCTCCATACATCTGCTCCATGTCAGCTTTGGAGCACTTGAGTTAATGAGATCCTTTGTTCTATTGCAATCCTGTCAGGGGTAATATTTCCAGCTCATGCCAGAATGTCTGTTTATGCGTCATATACACATGTAGAAATGTTGTAAACAAGAGCGTGCATAATAGCATTTGGACACTCGGTGTCTCTCTCACTCTCTCACATTCTTATTATATTAAGACAGTTATGATGTGTTAATGGAGAGAGGAAAAATAAAATCACCAAAAGGCCAAGTCATAGCTAGTTTATGGTCATTTCAACTATTTCAAGTAGCAGTTATTATGGAAATGACCACAGCTTTGGAAGAAAGGCAAAAACAGTTGGAGCAGCTCAAACATGATAGACTGCTGATAGAGAACATTTAAACCATGCAGGGAACAACATTTGCGCTATGCACTAATTAGACCAAAGGACAAGCTCGGTTTACCTAGAGTAACTCAGTTGGGAGAGCATTCATGAGTGTGCAGCGAAAACATTTTTAAATCAGTGCAACCACAGACCAGCAACACTTGGAACCAATCTGGTGGAAAATTTGATTCGTCTTTTTGTTTGTTATTACACAGAAAGTCAAAATATGTCAACTTTAAACCCTCTAAAGAACATCTGGACATGTCCAAGATCAGTAATGCCTGAAACTCATCTGAGGACATCACATCCAATCAAAAAGGTTTGACTGCCTCTGAAATGTTGAATTATGTAATGAGAATTACAACATATCACATCATGGAAACTAACACTCTTTGCCTACTTTCCACTCTAGGAAATGAAAATATTTGTTCTAAATTCTAACACCTTTTTAATTACAATCATGTTCATAACAGTTCCCCATGTATTATTGTTCCCCATGTATTAGTAAACCCTACTTTAGTGACCATATATTAGTGTACATGTTGATTTCAGTGTTGTAACATGGCATTTAAAGGGTGCTTGAAAGGCAAAAATGGGCTGCAAATCAGTAAAAACATCATTGCACAACTCGAGGATTCGACCAAGTTATTTAATATTTTCCTATTCAGGCAGTGAGCCGAGTGACACGGCAGACGTGCACCAACACACACACACACCTGGCTTTTCCCATTATGTGTCTGTGAGGAGTGCAATGAGACTGACAGCAGTGGAAATTCTCATTGAGTTTTACTTCAGACATAGCGGTGTAGCTTTATTTTTTTTCAGCCAGTGCTTGGAGACAAAAGCATAGCGAGAGCCGGAAAAAGGCCTCTCTAGTTCACTCTGTCCCTGCCAGGATGCTGCTGGGTCACTGTGCAAACTGTTCACTCTGCTCCTTCTCTCCAACCAGACTGCAGCCTTCATCTCCTTGTCAGCCCTCCCCCTCAATCAGGCCAGTGACTTTCTCTCCTCTTGCCCCCCACCATCATCTCTCTTCATTCCCACTACAGTTCTCTCCAAGAAAATCTCACCAGTTTAAAGCAAAAAGCGAAACCCCATCCCGGTGCACCTGACCCTTTAAATCTTCACCCTGAACGGCACTGGATTGAAATGGATTGAGACACGTTTTCATTAGGCTAATAAAACCAACTCAGTCGGTCAGTCAGTCAAACCAGACCGAGCACGGGAGCATGTTTGCATTCATAAAGCCTTCAGTGGCCTGTGAGCAAACTTGGCCCTGTGCAGTTTAGACAATGAGGCTGGAGTCCAGTCAATGACTTCCCTCTGAGTGAAGAAAAAACAATACCCGAGAGATGAGCCCTGGTGAAAGCTACTCGGGAACTTTTTCATATTAAGTCTTTTCCGTTACTCAGATGCAACAAACTATTTACAAGACTCAAAAAGCTCACGCCATACTATTCTTATTTAAATTAAATCAAAACAGGGGGCTGGGAATCATGCCAGAGAAGTGTGTGTGTGCTGTTAGCTCAGCCTGAAACAAGTGTTGCACATATGCAATAGCAGGAGTCAGACTGTACCACACCACACTGGGCTGTGGTCTGTATGCTGCTTTTATAAGCCCACAGTGGCCAACCGTAAACACAGGTTATCCATGGCTGCTGTCAGGAAGGTCTTAACAATCCATAAGAGAAAGAGAGCACGAGTGACCGGATCTCACTGAGGCAACAGACGAGGTGTGCAAGACTCGGTGAGTGAAGCCCCTTTTTCTGTATAGCTGTGATATGTGGCTCTGTGTGGGAGTTTTCTGACCACTGCTGCGTGAAAGCAAAGCGTGGGGATATCAACATTTTGCAAGGGAGAGAAGAGAAAGAGAGGGACACAGGGAGAAAGACAGCAGATATATAAATACACATATGTACATATATGTAATTACGCAAATATTCCACTGGACCTTTCCCTTTTGTGTGTGTTGTCATTGCATAATTTGAGATGTGAGGTGCA
The DNA here is from genome assembly GCA_025331565.1 of Holacanthus passer. Lineage (NCBI taxonomy): Eukaryota > Metazoa > Chordata > Actinopteri > Pomacanthidae > Holacanthus > Holacanthus passer. The sequence continues at coordinate 107,679 of JAFREQ010000116.1, forward strand.
TGTTTCACTGTCACTCACCAACATTAAAATTACAAACATATTTTTAAAGTGGTAACTAACTCAACAGCCCTGTTTGATTTCTCACACTTGATGTCAAAAATGATATCCGAATCATGTTGTCAACACATCTCTTCTCCCTGCTGATTTGAAAGCAGCTCACCTCTGGCTGGATGGCTTTGAACACAGGAGCATCCATGAGCGTAATCTGGCCCTGGAGGAGACAAAACACAACAGATGTCAGACTTACAATCAGAATGGAACAAAAAAAACAAACAAACAAACAAATTTTTGCATAATTTCCTTAATACCACACTGCCATATAGGAACTACATTATTATACACTGGAAAATTTGTATAGTTCAATAAGTAAAACACTGCTTTTGCTAGAGGAGTTGTGTCCTCTCAAGCAGGTGGGTGTGACAGTGGTCTTTTACTGATAGATGCTTTGATATACATGGAGAGATGTGAAATGAGGACACTTGAAGGAAAAAAAGATAAAGAGTGCCCTCTTGTGGTTGAATGGGTAAGACTAACATCACGGCATTAGAATAAGGCATGATGAGGAACATGCTTTAATTTGATTTATTATGGGGCAACATTATTCCTGACAACAAGGTAAGACTAATTCAACAGAGATGACTTCTGCTTGTCCACAGTCGCCATGGAAAAGTTTGTGCAGAGGCAGCCTGTGGGAAATCCATCAGCAGCTGCTTGGCACTGCCAAACATCATCAATTATTACTGATCCAAACTCTGACCCCATTTCCTCCTCAATCATCCCATCTCCTCCTGCCTCAACTCAGCACATCACATTTGTGCTTACTGAACATTTCAGTTTTAACCACTCAACCGTACGGGTTAACCAGATGAGGACAGACAAACTCGCAGACACAAACACTTAAACGTCACTTACTGCATATTCTTCAGGGGTGACCTTCAGCACATCAAACACGACGGCATCAAAACTCTTCTTCAGGTCCGAAGAACCCTTATCACTGAGAGATTCTGAGCTGCTGCTCTTCTAGAAGACACACACACACACACAGTTGCATTATAAGGAAACAGGAATGAAGGCTGTGCTGTTACGAACAAGGTCATAATGCAGGGTAGAGAGGTGATGTATGCAGAGTTTGAGAGGGTTAAATAAAAAACATGGTGTCACAAAAAAAAAGCATATAACTACATCCTGTCACAATATAATGATACGCTAAAGTTTTTAGTGATGAAAAGCGTTGGGAGAAGAATGGACAAGATGAACTATTGGAGGTGTAGCGAGTGGGCGTGGCCTCACCTCAGAGACTGTTGCAGCGGTGGTGGTGATGCTTGATTGACCATTAGGGAGGTCCATCATTCCCACACCATCTAGCTCTAGCGCAGGAGACCATTCATCATCCTCAGCTGCAGCAAAGCCCGTCCGGCCCTCTGAACACAGACACACACAGACAAAGTATGCCACAGTTAATACATGTCGCACCACATTTTGACCATTATCACCTGCGAACATAGCAGACTTCACTCAGCTTGCAGCAGCAGCACCACCTACTGGTTGAAATGTGTCAACTGGTGTATTCTTAGATTCAGTTCATCTTCATATTAAATCAACTACTGAGCTGAATTCAGCCTAAGAATATCAGTTAAGATTGAGCTTGAGATGGTGGTGAATGTGTTGACAGTTTTAGTATTTGTCCCAGCCATATGCCATATGGATGTGCACTTTCACAGCCTGTCATTTACTGCACACGAGAGTGGACAGGACAGAAGGAGCTTAGGCCAAGCATTAGAAAGAGATCTTCTGTGAAAGGGGTTTGGAGAAAGCAGCTGTCAGTTAGAGCCACAACACTAAACAGCTTACACCCGACACTAGAGTATGACCCACTGCCACTCAATGACTCTATGGACCCAACTTATCTACTAGAGAGAAGATTTTGTTTTATTTTTCTTTTGTCGACTGAAAAAACGAGATTTATTCTCGTGCTGTCAAATGTAACACTGTCAATTTATGTGATTATTTTGAAATATTTTACATGTTAACAAAACTCAATTAACGCAGCTGCCTTTTGTTTACTTCCTGTGGAGGCATATGACTGTTGGACTTTTGTGAGCAATGACAACTAGTTGGGCGTCACATTGCACTTCACTGATAAGGAACAGAATATGCAGCCGTTTGCACTGTCAGTAAAACAGAAGCGCAACGCTATGCTGAGGCAGGTGCTGATGGTTTCCTGGATGTTGCAAAAGAATGGAAAATAAGCTTCAGTCTTAATTATTAATTATTGATTAATCACAGCAAATTGTGTGATAATTTTTTTTTAATCGATCTACAGCCCTAGTTTATTCACATGTCTTGGTTAGTTTGTGTTATGTTCTTCTTCCCAAAACCTGAGCAGTGTTAAGTTAATGCTGAGTGTCTAAGCACTATGTCCGTCCTTTATGCTTGTGAGTGTCAAACAGTGAATTAGAGTAAATATATGAATGTGAATGACAATTACACAGCTCAAGCCCAGAGTTTAGTCTTAAAATCGCTTACTTTCTGTCCAAATGTCAAAAACACAAGAGGTCTTCAAAGCTTTAACTAGCAACTGATTGTTTGTTTTCTTGATAAATGACTTAAATGATTAAATCAATTCTCACCATTGTCACATTTTGTTTCTGTGAATCAAACAATCAATACTTTCAGCTTGAGCATCAATTACTGGATGTTGCACAAGATGCATTTTCATTGTCTTCCTTAAGTAATTGTAAACAACTCTGGCACCGCTGACATTTTCCCTAACAAAGCATCAGTTGTGGTATGTGAAGAAAGACAATTTGAGAATCCATTTACTTCTGTTCATATCCCAGTCTGAATATACCACAATAAGAAAATAAGAAACAAGCAATAACTAGTGCACGGAGGCAGAGCATATTCTTCTCTGTCTGTGACTGAAAACACCTCAGAGACTATTTGCCAAAAGCGCACAGAGACAGTAATGAAAAATAAGAAGATGCGTCAAATATTGAAGGCCAGCAAAGGCATCCCTTGTGTACATGACAATGCAGGCCTCTGTGTGTGTGTGTGTGTGTGTGTGTGTGTGTGTGTGTGTGTGTGTGTCTTGCCGGCCTGTCTTTTTGGCTGGCTCATGGCTCAAGCTGAAACGGCCTGCGCTTTAAGAGCCATTAGCTGCCTTCCAGTTGCATTCTGCTAAGCCGAGAGTAAATATCACTACATCATGTCAACTCTCCTCGCATTGTTTGTGACAGCGGTGCATAATTGCACAGGAAGCAACAGCCAGTCTCTATTTACAAGTCTGAGTCTGTTGTCATATGTCTGTAATTACCTTACTTCCTGGTCTAATACCTACGTGTTTCTTGTCTTTTTGTCTGAGGTACCCCTGGACAATGATGTAAAATATCAGTTGGGAGTTTTGTCTACAGTTGCCACTCACAAACAAACAGCCATTTTAAAGTTAGAGTAAATGCAAAATTCAAATAAACACTGTAAATACATGTACAACTCATCATCTACAACCAAACTTTACTACCAAAATTGTCTGTATATAGTTTGTTTCATCTCATCTACCCTCCTGTGTATCCAACACAATAAGCCATGTACAGCCATATTTGCTTCACTAACTGTGATGAGTCCAACTGTAGTCACATGCCAAGAAGATTAAAAAAAAAATCAGTTGGTGAAGAACCCTGCAGGCACACAGACACACCTGTGCTGCCACCACACCTCCCAAAACAAGCTGTCCTTTCAAAAACAAGACCATACTTACCAGTTGTGTGTCAGATGCGCATAGTGTTGGACATGAGGTTAGCCTGCTGTTCTGTATTGCTGTCTTTGTCTATCGAGTCCCGTCTTTCTCTGAGGCTGACTCCTGCCGTCTGTGTGAAAAGAACAAAGGGAGAAAAGGGAGAGACGGAGATGAAGGCGGGATGATTCTTCTGAACATGAGGAAAACCCACGCACCCATAAGACGTGAACATAGCCAAAAATCCAACAACAAACCACCAGTCATGGCCTTGACAGAACTGTAGCGTCTGTTCTCGTGGAAACTTTTGTGCTGCATCTTCTGAGCGTTATGATTTAGCAAACCTGACCTCAGGAAAAAAAATACTGAATGCTAAATACAGTAAACACATTTCATTATGTGTGTATATCTAACCTGAATTAATCTGCCAGTTAAACATCAGATAATAGTGAAATCCTTTACAGTCACAGTGATTTATTTATGTGAATTATTTACATTGATTTAAATCTTAAATTTTTACCACTGTGTGTGTTCACTATGCCCCCACACTGTTTGCAGCTGACTTCAATGTGCATCAAGTGTAAATCAATCCCATCTTGCTCTCTGCATCCACTCCTAACATGACACTGCATGTTCTCACATTAGCCAGTAGGTGTCTCACTACTCTAACAGATAAAAGCCTGTGTGTTGGGCTGCGTGGGACTCCAGCTGGCTGTAGACAAAGTGCTGCATGCTGGCAGACAGTAGTTGGCCTTTAGCCATCAGGTAGGGGGTTTAAGATCCTCTCATCCCCTCCAGGCTGTGTTTTCTTCCGTAGTCAGATGTGATCTTTGAAGGAATGTATAGGCTTGAGTCAGTGAAGGTTTAAAGTTTACTTTGGATAGTTGAAATCTTAATCCACTGTTTGTTCGGCCTGTGAGCTTTGTACCCCCACCCAGCATTATAACCATCCCAGAGCTCCACTTAAGATAAGTTTTTTTTAAACAGCCATGACGAGCAACACATTTTTGAGCTAGGAAAATAGAGGACATCTCTTCGTAAACAAACTTAACAGTGACCATGCTGACGTCTATAGTCTGTGTGTCATTGTCACCAAACAAAGTGTTTATCTGTCCATAACCTGAGCGTGAACACCCTCTGGCAACAGCCTGTTTGTGCTCGTCTGCTGTCAAGCAGTTTGCCCTCTGTCTCAGCCTCCCTATCAGTCATGATCCCCACCATCCTGGACTAGTCTGCATCTCATTATTTTACAGCTCCTTACGACGCCCACACCTCCAGCTATGCTACCTCAAAAAAAACACAGCGAGAGACAACACAACCTCCCCTCTGAGTCACTGCCCTCCCTCTCCAATCCTCACTAGCCAGAGCTCCTGATGTAAGAGTCCCCCACCCTCCCAGCCCCTTTTCCTGCTCTTGGCAACATCCATGCACCTTTGACAGTGAGCTGAGCTGAAATGTGTTGTGTTTTGGTGACATAATTCCACGTGGTTAAACCCTCATGCTTCGTTTACTGAAGTTCAAGCCTGGGGAATGTTTACGTGGCCGGTGGTGGGAATATCGTGCGAGTTGTGATATGGTGGAGGTGTGTGTTTGGGAATGTTGGGAATGTTTCGGCATCACCAGGAGGACGTGGCCGGGATTAGAGGAGGATGCAGAGAATAACAAAAGAAGAGGGACAGAAAGTGGAATGATTCATGTCGGAGCTTATAGCGGAGGATGTGCTGTCGTTAAGCTAAATGTGACTCATTGCACTGCATGGCAGGTGCTGTTGAATCAGGCCTCCCTGAATCTGCTGCCTCCCCCTCCCTCCCTACATGTTGCCAGACTGCTTTTTGACATTCACATACATACCGCGGTTCAAACACAATAGGCGCCGGCAGCCTAACAGGCCTTGTTACTGAAGGGCACAATGCAAAGTGTTTTTGCGTGTTGTCATCCACATGCCGGCGTAGTTGTGCATGTGACAACGCATTCCACATCCTGCACTGACATTCCGGTCTCCAGTGGCCCTGAAAACAGGTCTTCACCACCTCCATTCAGCATGTCCTCCTTACGCTGCTCATCTCCAGTCCTTTCCCCCCTCACCTCAACCTCATTTTATAGCAGAAGGATTGGTCTGTGAGGATTAATGTGCAATAAGGATTTTTTCCAGGAGGTAAATATATCAAAGAGCACATACTGCATATATGACAATGCTTGTGGCAGTGGGGGAGATCAGTAATTCTTAGAGCAATTACAAACAAGTGGTTAATTAATCAGTTAGTCAGTCAAGAATAAAATGCATCGGCAGCTATTTTGATAATCAAGCTGTGAACTTTCAAGCAAAAATACCAACCTCATTCAAGCTTCTCATTCGTGAAGATTTGCTGCTTGTCTTTGTTGTATGTGAGGTAACAGGCTATTTTTCAAACAAAAATGCCAAACATGATCACTCCCAATTACCAATGAGCATGGGAAATATTTTATGGAATACTGATTTTATTGAAATTGCATATAATATGACTTTATGGGTGGTAGTACCCTGGTAAGAAATGCTTTTGAAACTTTCCCATTAGCTTTCTCTTGACAACATCTGTGACAGCAGCTGTGATGCAAGATTTATAATGAGATTTTAATCATTTATTATTCTGTGGTAGCCATGATAGAACTGTGGCTGTGCATCACAGATGGCTCTTTATACTGTGGTGGAAACACTGTAAGAACCTGGCATTGAAAAGCACAGTGCACCAGACTGCTCCAAGCCTTAATCTCATTTACTTTTGTATATGTATACATGTTTACTCACTACTGTCCCAACACAAGGTGCAAGCTAGCACATAGACACACACAAACATAAAGGATTAGTGTGTGTTTAGTGCATCTGTGTGAAGAGATAGAGAGGGACTAAGTTTGTGTGTCCCTTTGCAGAACTGTACCTCAAGTGTGAAGGTCACAAGATGTGAGACTGAGAATAAAGAATCAGACATGTGAGATTTGCAAATGTGTTCATTAACAGAGTGCTGTGTGACTTCAACAGCTTTGTGAACTCTGCCAGTCGCTGCCTGCAGCACCGCAGGCCTGTCTTTGACACCTAGCAGCCCTGCAAGCCTCACTTCTCAATCTGCTCCCACTGTGTGTGAGACCACCACAAATGTCCTTCCACCTTACACTCGCAGCAAGACTCATAGACCTCATAATCAGCACAAGAGTCCTTTTCACTGCACTATCCTTTGAAAAGGGAGTAAAAATCTTATTTTGCCCAACTGTCCTCTCTGTCGCCATCTGTATAATGCATGCACTGTACAGACACGTGCTTGTCTGTTTTACCTAGCAGCGACGGGGCTTGATGCATTTGAAAAGCGTGCCGCAGATGCACCAAAGTCAGGGAGCCAAAGTAGGTCAGTGTGTTGAGCTGAGCAGTGAGGGATGTGGCAGCCCATTAAGCTGTGCCCTCCTCTTCTTCTCTTTAATACACACAGTACACACACAATCAGGGCATTCACGCAACTGGGAGCTGTGGGCCTTCAAAGTCAAAGCCGTTATCTTTCAGGCAAATTATCTTTCATATTGTAGCAGGCCTCATTGTCATATGAAGGGGAGACACTGCACTGGGACAAACCTCTAAACAAGTTAACCCCCTTTGTCATCGTGTTTTTACAACATTTCGAAGCAGGATTAAGATTTAAGATATGAAATGCGGGCCTTCTCCAACAATCTAGTTTTCCCTTTCACTCCTGTACTTACACTTTGGTTGTATCTTTTGCGGAGCCTGTTAATCACCACAGAGCTAGACGGATGTGTTTCAGTAATGCTACGGCATCGAAGACCGGATCGAGGTTCTCGCTTTCCCCGGGCTCTAGTCAAGCCTCCCGGGGAGAGCACTATTGATCTGGAGCTGAGAGGTGCCGGATTGATCACACACACTCTCTAATAACCTGCACAGACACAGCATGTGGCTGCGTGTCACAGTGGCTCGATATACACTGCTTTCACTCAGCAGGTTGGCTGTTCTGGCAAACAGAGGTTGGTGGCGCTGCCTGCAGAGGGACAATGGTGGGTGTGTCAGTGTGTGTGCGCTGCTGTCAAGGGAACATGACTAACAGCCCCTTCACACCATCACTTAACATGCCGCTGATGTTCAGACCCTACTGGAGGTCAATAAGTGGACAGAGGCTGCTCCACGACAGTTTGGACCAGAGGAGAGAATGTTTTCATGAGTCTAGGCTGAAGGGCTGAGGGAAGAACAAAACCTTATGTACAAAACTTACATCTGTACATAAAAGCATTTGCTTTTTGCCCACAGCTTTCCGACGTGGTGTGGAAGGTGTTTCGCCATTTGAATTCTTACGCACAGAACAGGTTTATAGTTATGAGGAATCCTATGGTTTGCCAACACAGCTTACACCACACTCTGGTGTCCCCGTTGCTTAACGAATGACAAAACACATAACAGGAAGTGAGAACATACAGACCAGAAGATCGTGCATATCTGATTTATCTTAGCAGCATGATGCAAAAGAAGGAGAAGGAATGGTGCCATATCATTTTACAGTAAAAGCCTGTTTTTTAAGAAGAGGTAATGAGCCCAGTGAGAGTAGACAGACCAACTGTGCTCTCCCCTCTGACATACTGAGCCATCCGTTCATGAATATTTAGGCCTGTCTGTGACTGGAAATAAGCATGATCCAGAAGGAAAAACCAAGGGCAAGTACCCAAGTACCCAAGGGCAAGACAATTATCTATCCAACTTTGAATTATATTTGCAACTCTTTCTTGTCCTCTTTGTTCATCATCGGTCCTCGAATTAGAATAGAAATGTGCCATCAAAGTGACATCTTCAAATTGCTTCTATTCAAATGTCTATAGAACCACTATAAGGAGGAGGCTTTTTGTCCTCGCTTGGCTTGCCTGACTTCCTTTAAAAATGTTTGTTTTGGTCACATGAGTGCATGATGTGCACAGAAGGCCGCAAGTTAAGTGTAATGGATGAGGTTGAATTACCACACTTGAATTCTGGGAGCAAATGAAAACAGAGCAAACTCTAAAAAACATGATTATTAATAGTGTAAACATAAAAATGCTGTATACAGACATTATTCATTGTATGACTTTCAAATAAATAAGCCGTTGCCATGAGGTCTGCCTTTTCTTCAACAACCACGTTGTTTTTCTACGTCTGGGATTTCCTAAGTAGCAAAACAACTGCTACATTACATCTAAGTGATGACAAACGAAATGTGTTGAGGTTGTCAACAGCTTGTTTGTGAACGCCGCCACATTTTAGTTATTAGTCGTGACACGTTAAGAAAGCTTTGTTTTCTGCTCGATACAAACAATTCAAATTGGCATGGACAATTAAATACTGTCAACAGGTGTGTCAGCTGGAAGGACATAGTGGGGGTCAAAGTGCAGGTCAGCTGATTCCTGTTCTGATCAGCTGACAGCAACATACTTAAGATTTTATGAATGATGGTACACACATTATTACAACAGGGTTTCTGCAGGTTTCAAGTTAGATCTATGACACCATTATGAATGCAATGCGTTTTCTGGCACAAGGCCAAAAGGGCTTTAAATTCCTTACTTTCAATCAAGAAATAAATTTGCTGTTCATGAGGCAGATCTTTTTGAACTAACCCATATTAGATGACAGTAATGTTAACTGAAACAACCCAGCAGAAACCCTGTAAAAGCACGCACATGTACCTAAACCTAGTGTAGTTAGATCCATCTGCCCTGTTTGTGAAATTCCACTAGTTCTAAATCGGTGTCGTAGCAGCAGCTTGCACTGTGGGGTGTGATTAGTCTTTTTTTAGACACACTTGCCTCTCGCTCTCTCTATCTCCCTTTCTTTCTCCCCTTCTCCCTCGATCCCCACAGCTCTCTCACTTGATAATTAGAGCCCAGGCTTTACAGACAGGCAGCTCTCCCAGCTTCTGTCCATCCCCCAGTGACACAGATACACTTGGTATGTACATCTCAGATAGACCTACTGTAGATAACACCCAGCTTCAATAGCCCATCCTACAGCTAGAAGCAGCAATCAAATTGAAGACATTCTATACAAAAAACTCCTTCCAAGAGCCAGCACAAGGGTGCAACTGGTCTTGATAAAAGTATGTATTTATCCATCACATGAACCAAAGAGAGGCTACAGTGCCAAGCTTGGGAGTAGTGGCATGTGGCAGGGCCTCAGAGCAGCAGGCTGTCACGTGTGGGCAGAGCGATGGCCTACAGTTTGCGAGTATGTCTGTGTCTGTGTGTGTGCTGGCTTCAGCCTGATTTGTGGCCCAAATGGGAGCAGGCAGGCAGCCCGGTCCAAGTTCAACTCTGCTGCTGAAGACTAGGGGACCTGAGCATGGTGACAGATGAGCAAGGGGGAGAGAAAAAGGGAAAGGAGGGGGGAGAGAGAGGAAGCAGAGGAAGTGCGGAGCTGGCAGCAGCACTGATGTCTGCGGTCATTCCCTGCACGGACTATTAACAAGGAAAGGGCACGCTAACAATACAAGGCAACAGAGCGGTCAGTCAGAGCAGTAATGTTTAGAGGAAACTGATACGATCTCTATGTCTTCCTCTATGAGTCTCTGAGGATTGGCACAAGTCAAACCCACAGCAGTAAAACCTCCTCATGGAGACTGAGCAAACACCAATTGTGCGCCGGTTATACAGACAAAACCAACACAAGGGACAAGACAAGATATTCTGTTCAAGTGTGTGTGAACGTGCGTGTGCAAATGTCAACGCAAGAGATAAATGTGAGCAGAGCCAAAATTCCTGCACAGTAGGCCAGTAGCATAATAGCAATGTAACTCTGGTCCAACAGTGCAACAGCTGAGTGATGCCGTGATTATCCAATTAAAAGTGACAACTGAATGAGCAGATTTAAAACACAGAGACTTTACTGAATTAGACTGGCTGTCATCTATTGTCATGATTTCTTCCTTTTGCATTTTTGTCTCCGTGTCTCATTCTGCTACAACTTGTCTGTGAAGCTAAGCACACTTTTGCTGAGTTGATGAGATGTTGGATGCTCAACTAGGAATGCCACGGTGAGGAAGATTTCCCACCCTTAATGAACTCATGACAAAACCGGAGTTACCGATTACACAACCCAGCTGGGAGCATTTAAGAGTGCTTGGGAGGAGCAGTTGGTTTTCTGCTGAGATGTGATACAGAATATCTGTGGAACATCATATTGATATTGTGGTAGTCCGGGAATGTCATCTGGTACAGACATGGATACTCAGATACCCGCAGTATTTATTTCTCCTCCATTGCTGTCATTGCTCAGCACTTTTACATGTAGGATGTGACGGTTGGTCTTCGTGGAAGTTGTCCCATCCCTCCTCCACTGTGATTGGTCGGCTGGGTAAAATGTGACAGAGGCAATTGTGGCAAACATTTTTCATTTACCACTGACTAAGATGGCAAGCCTACTTTCAACTTGATAGCATTGAACATCAGTTCAAGTAACTATCATGGGAAAAGGGTGGCTTGTAGTGTAGCGCTGAATCAATGAAAAAATAACATCCAACTAAAGCAGCACTATGCAGCTTTCAGGTCAGCGCAGGGTTGGGAATATAACAAAATACTGTATACTGTAAGATGACAGGTTTGTCAAACAGTAGAGATTTTGTCCTACTTTCTACTGGGGTAGCTGTCCTTTTAATATTTCTGGATTTATTACTCCATTACAACGTCATGAAGCACGCTGATTTATGGGTATTTAAAAACAGATATTCCATCTGGAATAACATTTGGTGACAAGTTTGCAACTTTAATAGGTTAGTTTTACTTTAGACATTATGAAATCACAGTTTCAATGTTTATCCTAAGGTGACTGTTGGTTGGCTCAGGAAGACCCATTTTTCCACAGACAGGACAAAAACTATAAGCCTCCTCATTTCTCAGGTAGAAATGTAAACCCCTCGTGTAAGTTAGTTTTTTGATCTGCCAATAAATAATAAACCTGATCTATAGTATTTAGGTAATGGTACAGTGTGGGTAATGTTACAGTCCAGCTGAAGACTGATTTATTAATTGTAACTATTAAAGTCAAATGCAGGATGATACCACATAACTGCGCAACTGTTGCACATCTCAAAGTCTGTTTTCTGTACACACCGTTATGAGTCAGCACTGTAAATATATTATCTGAAGTTTTGGACACAGAAGATTGGGACAAAGGTTTCGTGCCTATCTCAATCTATGGCAACACGTTTAACCTGAGATAACCTGTTGTTTATTCCAGCCTAGAAGGTTTCGTTAAAAACAACACAAAGCTGCAAAAAAGTGACAAGGAAGTGTTGAAACCTCAAAGAGTAAGTGATGTTGGTATGCTGGTAATGCAAGGGCAACACGTCCTGTCACTGCTTCTTACAGTAAAATCCTTTGAGCGAATACACTGAAATGTGTGGCTCTTATTGTGGTAGTCACACAAACCTTCAGTGATGGTCACTGCATAGTAGTCATTTTTTTGCTCTTGTTGGTGAATTAGTCTTATACACTGAACTGTTGGTGAAGTGAACTGTTGATGTTGTGATTACGTGGCATTAACCTCTCGTCAGTTCAGCAGGTAGGCGGAGGAGCAATGTCAGTATTTTAGGATAAGCAATGATGACAAAAGAAAATTCAGGTGCAGCTCAACCGGCCTATGAGAAGACTCCAGCAAGACATGCAGACCTGCAGTCTCTCATCAAGCAGGAACCAGCTCTGGGAATATCTGGGTCAGAATATGAGCTCCCCGACAGTCTGAGGAAGTGACCCAAAAAGTGAGCTCCTCTGATGCTGTAGCACCCGATGTGATTATTGCTGTGACCGTTGTTTCAGAGATGTTTGATCAAAGAAACAGACGAGGACCATGGCATCAAAACAATGGAGGGACTCTTAGCAGCTAACTACTTATCTTGTGAAATCATATTTTTTATTAAACATCTGATGTCCAATGTTGACAGATTTTCCGAAGTTATGAGGGTTTGTGAATCACACTTTTAAAAAAAAACCTCATCACTTCTTGTATATATCAGTTTCTCATTGTTTATATGGACAAGACAAAATGTGTGTGTCCTTTGTCTCTTTTACATCATCATGTACACGTCTTCCTCTCCTTGAGATAAAACCACTGCATATCAATAGGACTTCAGCCAACAGATGATGTTTGAGCAAAACATCCTCATGTCCATGTCTGTCTACCACTCATACATAGTTTTTCCCCTTCACATTGATGGTACCACAAAGACAGACTCATAGCATTTCCCAGGACTGGGTTCCGGGTGGGCCCTCAGGGTTTTGAGTGAGACACAGACTTAAAGAGACACGGCATGCTGCAACCTGACAAACCGTACAATTATGCGAGAGCACACACACACAAAAAAACCTCACAGTTCTGGAACAACAAAACCTTCTTTCTAGAAAGGACAGAGAAACTCTGCACATCCAGGCACCGGAAACTGGCTAAGACAGAGACTAATCGACAACCAGCCAGCTGTATGAGTCTGCTCCTATCAGCCAAAAGGACATAAGGTCTGAACGTTTCTCCAACAAATGCTCCAAGTTGCACACATGTTGTAGTGATCTTGTGGGAGGATTGCTTGCTCATTGGTCCTCCCAACCACGCAGCCAAACTTGGACTTAGAGATTTTAAGAGGTAGTTTTATGAGGTAGAATGAGATTAGAGAAGGTCAGGGAGCAGATCTACTTAAAAACAGAAAGGAGTGCTTCTCATCCTGTTATCTGTTCATTTTTAAAGAATAATCCATCATGTCATCCATCCCCCAGATTCAACAGTAAAATATATGGTATAACGATGAGCTCATCCTCCTCCAACAAGTTATTTTGTCCTCTTTCAGGTTGGCCTACTCTGCTCGGATACTTGACTGAAAAGAGAAGTGCACCAGCCAACATCGAAACACAGACTCTGCAGTGTCTTTAAAAGCAAACACGCGGTAGGCAAGCTATTGTTTGTCGCACATCCTCCTGTGCATGAATGTGTGATCTGCACAGCCAAGACTTCAAGAAGACAAAGAGGAGGGAAACTTCAGCTGAGAACACAGCTCTGTGCTGCTGAGTATTTACAGTAGTTGTAAGATTAGTTTTGATCCAGAACTCAAGTCACTTTGAACTTGTTTAACTGAGCAAGACTGAGATAACAGGCCTCCCATACAGCTTAACACTCGCTCCCCTCTCTCACACACACACACACACACACACACAGTGCTGCACGCATGACTTCCCCTAACATGGCATTGCTCTGTCTCCAGGGCCTGTTCAAATGGCCAATTACAACTTAAAACACAAAAGGAATCACTGCTGAGAATCAAAGGCAGGGGAAGGATTGAGTAAGACGGGGACAAGAGGAAGAACAAGTGTGCCAACTTCCAACATTTGTGTAGGAACAAGAAGGAAAACCACATCCAAACTGTCACCTAAAGCCGGTCAAGGAGCAACATGAACTACACCCATACACACAGACACACACACACACAGTTGTTTGCTCTGGGAGTTCACTAGGTCAAAGGTCACGTGGGGGAATAAAACATGACACCCACACACACAGAGGTCAAGAGAAAACACAAGAGATACAGGAGGAGAATAAGCAGAGAAGGTTGTCAAAGAAAATTAAAGTGGGCTTATCTAACGTCTTGGCAGTGAAAGAAATGGAGAGGCAGAAAAAGCAGCAGGAGAAACAAAAAGAGCAAAAGAGAAACAACACCAAAATGAAAACCCAGAGACAGATTTTGCCTAATCTGGCCATGGCTGCCTCTCTTACCAACATGGGGAGTACTTACTATTCCCATCTGATAGCAGCTATGAAAGATTGATTCTTTCATCTCTCTCACACAAGACAGAACAATGTTACACTGTGTGCTTCTTCCAGTCAAGAGAGAGGGAAAGCGAGCCTGCGTCGAATGGAAGAGGAGCAACAGCTGAGACTGGAGAAACAGCTGTATCTCTTCAACGCCTACACCGCTCCCCTCCCCCTCTCCATCGCCCCCTCTCTCCCTGAATGAGCCCCTCACACCCCTTTTCTGACCCTCCCTCTCCCACAGAGCAGCATGGCCAGGGGCTACTCTCTCTCTCTCTCTGAGCACACACAAATTACAATATGTGCCCGAGTTAGACAGACGCTGCCGGTTCGAGCCTCTGTTCTGCTCTCGGAGGACAAGTACAGACAGGATGCATGTGCTACTAAACATTCATCTATTGACTAAAAATAGGAAAGACATTGTTTCCAGCGGCAATGTCGCCCTCCCTCTTCTATTCCCAAATCCTTCCAACCCTCCCAGCTTTATCAGATTCTAACTGTGAGACAGATGAAAACCTAACGAACATTCAGGTTATTCACATACAAAGCAGAATCAAAGTTAGGCCCGTCCATCAAGTATTTCTACTCATCACTTTGTCAGCTGCCACATTCATGCATGCATTTTGAATTTGCACATTCAAAATGTAAATGCCACTTATTCAAAAATATTGCACATATCCTTACAGCAAAATCAAATTTAAAAAAAATTGGAGCAGACAAAAACCTGCTATGTGTGGTGGGAGGAAACAAATTAATTCATAATGGTTGTATAAATATTATGTGGGAAGATGCAATGCACAGCCATAATTTTTCAAGACGTTATTCAGTTATATCTTATTATTCAATTTCATTGTGTTAAGTGCGGTTAGTGCTACACCTGTAACTGTCTGGAATAAGCAATCATGTGAGTTTCATAGCGTTTCATTATACTCTTATACAAGATCTAGGGCTGCAACTAACGATTGTTTTCGTTGGCAATTAATCTGGCGATTAAACTGACGCCCAAAGTGACGTGTTCAAATTGATTCTTTTGTCCAACCAACTGTCCAAACCATTATCTAACCATCATAAATGACAAAGGTAGCAAATAATTATATTGAAGAAGCTGGAATCTGCAAATGTCTGACATTTTTGCTTGAAAAATGACTGAAGCAATGAATCGATTATCAAAACAGCTGTTGATTAATTTTTTTTTGATCGACTAAATCATAAAGTGACTAATCCTTGCAGCTCTGGTGATGTTAATGAAATGAATAAACACCCAGTTTGACAGTTGGTGATGCAAAGTGTGTAACTGTAGGCATGTGAGTGCACGTCCCCATCTGCATGTCAAGACCTGAACTGTGGGAAACCTGACAAAGGCAACAGGAAACGGGTTGTCTCAGTCACACAAATCTAAATGGATCCTTTGAGATAGAGAGAGACACATCTGCTTAAGAAGTGAATCATCACTATTCATTCATCAAGGCTGGATGGTAAAAAGGAGATACAAGAGCAGAACAGGTGCAGAGGATAAGGCTTCATATTTAGACACGGCGCTCTAAAGACCAAAAAGCCCACAGAGTATCTGAGACGGGCCTGTCTGATGGTAGGAGAAGAGCGCAAGAGGAAAATGTTGGAAGAACAAGAGAGCAGAGGAGAGACAGAAAGACGGAGAGGTGGAATCATGTTTGTCTTGTATCTGATCTATTGTCTTTGGCAGGGTTCAGGACCAGGTTCACAAGTTTCCATGACACAGAACAAGGCTCGGCTCTCAGTTTAATTCCAGAGCCAAAACACTCAGGGTTTAGACAGATAGATGAGGATGTGCTGTGAGGCCACAAATCCTTGTCTCCAGCACCGATACAGACTGGTGGATCAGGACAATATGCAGGGGAAGTGGAAGGGTGCGGCATCTCTCTGTTTATGTCCAGCTGGGCCAGCGGGGGGACTGTGGCTCAGTCCTTCTTCTGTATCTTGAAGCAAAACACCACAATAGACCCCACACTCATTTTACTCAAAACACCTGAGCACACGCTGGTCCTGTGTCGTAAGAGCTGCAATCATACATCTTACGGTTCGGTCATATTTTAAATGAATGCTGCTGAACGTACTCGTCTCCGGCTCTGTTTGTCCCAGGTGGAGCACAGAGTTTACGAGTTGTGATGTGATGGATGACGCTGGAAATATGCACAGCTGCTCATCACTTATTTGGCAAACCTAATTAAAACTAATGCAGCCTAATGCGACAGTCCTGCATAAAACTGAGTGGTGTTCCTTGTTTTTTGTCCACCCTGTTTATATTAATGAGAGAAAACCAGGGCTTTTCTTTCCTATCTAAAGCCCACTTGAGCTTTCCTTCAATATTTAAATTCAGATAAATGATTTTAATGTTTATACTGATGTTACTGTAATGTAGCTTCATTTACAAATCATACAATATCATTAAGTATTCTATCCTGCCATGTTTCATACATTTGGTCCTTTAAGGAAACTTCCTCTGCTAAGAATATTCCCGATATGCAGACTGAAAATGCCACATGACACAGGAGGCAAAAGACCAGCCTGAAAGTGTCAGGTGGAACGAGACCCTCATAGCTGACATTCTGCATGCCTTACAGGCTGAGGCCTTTTACTATAGCCCTGTCCCTTAACTCACCTTTGACCCCTGACCTCATGACCCCAAACACCTACAACCTGACACACCAACCAGAGCTGGGTGAGCTGAGCTGTTTGTGAGCTGTTTATAAGTAGGGCTCAGTATTAAACCTAAATACTATCTATTACTATAGCATCAAAAACTGTCATGTACCAAAAGTTGTGCTTTGTTTGCTTAATGGCTGTTCACATTTTTCCTGATTTAAACAGTAATTTTCTGCATTAAATACACTATACAGTAAAGATTCGTAAAGTTCATTCACATCTTATGCATGTTAACACAAAATAATACTGATGTATATTCACGTGGCTCGTTTTTTTGGCATCACATTGGTACCAGTGATCTCAAATGATAGACAGACATATTTAAAAAAACACCCCAGAAGATGAGAAGAGGGTGGGAGGAGGAAGCAGGAAGTACTGGTTTGTGGGTTGGTGAATGTAGTATATGTCAGCATGTTGTGAGGGATACTGCCTAATAATTAGACAGAACAAAACTGAGGCGGACAAGACAGGATAAAAATAGCATCAGATCCCACTCACGACAAGAAAGAAACGAGAAAGAGAAACTGAGAGCAAAGTAACACAAAGGAGAAGCTGGGAACTGGAGTTGTGCAGCAGGCCATTCGCAGCAAAGCTCTTCATGTGTGAGCCACTCCCATCAGTGGTTAAATTCAGGCTCAAATGTTCTCAGAGCTCCAGGCCTCCTGCCGCTGCTCAGCCCGATTGTGGCGTGCGTGTTGCAGGGTGTGTTTTGTCTGTCTGTGCAAGAGGGATTCAGCCATCAGTCACGAGTGTGTGAGCACAGTCTTCAACAGTTTCAGCATCGCCTGTGTCCGACTGCTCTTGGTGGCCTCTACTTCTCCTAAACAAGAGCTGTGATTGCAACACAGCAGGAACCACATGGCAAATACTCTCATAACATAAAGAGGCAGCTTTGCACAACTTCCTCAAATGTTGTTCTGTGTATGACAAAAAAAGGTACATTGCTCAACCTACGCAGTGAAACCCAGTGCCTGCCTCTGAGATTTCTGAAGTGAAAGCCAGGACGTGCATTATCCTCGTCTTTTTTATCTCCTCCTCACACAGTCATGCACACAGTCAGCTAGTCAGGTGCTAGCCAAGCTCACATCTACGGCACCCACTTCACACGACTGCCAGCAACATTAGAAACACCTCATGTATAAAAACTCTTTATCAAACACACAATCATGCACAATGTTATTATCAGCTTTCCAAAACAACTTGTCAGGCGCAAAGACCTTTTATATTACTCCCAATAGTAACAGAGAAGTTGGATGACTTTGTAGAGTCCACATAAAAGCCAAAGCAGAAAATGAGCACACATGACCAGCTTTGTGTTTGCACTTGTAGTGACGGAGCCAAGGCTGGGAAGGCATCAGAGGAAGAGTGTGACGACATGTGACTTCGCACTTCCATCTGTGCTGAATGGATGTGTCAGACAAAAACGCATAAAGTTACCCTGGCAACTGAGCAACAGCACTGGTTGGAGGTCACGCAGAGAAAAGGCTCGATGCAGACCAAGACGCCTCTAGAATATGTATAGCACTGAGAAGGAGGCCGCAAGATGACTGCTTATTCACTCAGAGAGGGAGTCAGATCCTGAGCCGCACTCGGCATATCGTTACACGCAGGCACGATCTTGCTGCATCGAGGAACATTTCACATAAACTGTGTAGTGAACATGATGCAATGCAGAGCAGAGAAACACAACCTGAGAAAGACCAGGGATTGAACTCGATGACGCTTCAGTGTTTTATCCCTTTCTCTTGTAAACACACGGCTCTGATTCGGAGAGGGGAGTTTCATTTCACACACGGAGAGTAATCTCTAACTAATCACATTTGCAGGCCTTGGACAGAGCAGTTACAACACAGTGCTGAACAGATGGGCCCACGTACATGAGGCATCTCTGGGATTATCTTAGCCCAGAAGGTGGAGGTGGTATGTAGAGTTACCAAGGGACAGTTTCTGAAAAGTAGCTGGTGCTCAGATGGTGTCCAGGGGAGACTTATCCAAGCATGTACAGCGATGCAAAAATAGAAAACTGGAATTGCATCCTTTCTCCTCTCAATAATTTTCTCCCTGCGATTGCAGCCTGACCGCATGTTTCAATTAAGAACTGCTGGTTTACATCCTTGCGACGACAAAGCTTTTAGCCACAGATAACTGAAAATAAGAACAGCACTCCGACCAAGTGTGCTCCAGCCTATCCTCCAGGCGCTCACGCTGTTTCTGTTGGCAAGCAAGAGACATGCAACGTGATGCTGTCAGGAAGAGAGACGAAGAACAGGATAAACCCAAAAACACACAGTGATAACTCAATACAGCATTTGTAAACAGATGGGACTTGTGTTGCCTAGGACCAACAGTCCAAATCGCCACGCTGGATAGAATACTGAATCAACCATACTGTATTGGATTAAAACCTAAGCCCCAGTACTAAGACTACTTCAGATGTACCCTTTACACCCGCTGACCGCTGTCCTGCAGCTGAAAATTTCACTGGAGCTCGATAACAATTTGCAGCACTCTCCTGGGTTTAGTCTGAATCAGAAGAGGTAAAAACCAAAAGGAATTTCAAACAGATTCCTTCTCTGACATGTGGAGAACTGAGGACCTCTTGCATTTGGAAATAATTAGGTTTCATCTCCCCTTTTGGACTTAACTTTAACTGTATTATCTGACCACTCAATCAAACAATGATTTCAAACTGATAAGACTAATATGAACACAATCTAATACATACTTTCTGTTATTTTACTGTTAAAGAATGCTGCTGAAGCCAAATGAGATTGGCTCAGTCTTTACTGCATAACACGACACCACGGCACTGTAAAGGCGCGCCGGTCATGAGTCTGAGCCAGTGACCTCTGGGTCATATGTTAAGTGTTGAGAACAGCAGCTCCACACAACTACACTAAATATCAATATGGAACATTCCTTAGAGCCCTTTAAAATGGGGTGCGAGCAACAGGGACGTCACACAGGACGCTGACAAAGAGTGTGTTAGAAGGGAGGTCTGAGCAGAGGGAGGTTTCGCTTGAGGAAAAAAAAGGAGGCCTAACAGTTAAAAAGGCGTGAATTCAGATTTAAACTAATTCTGCTTGACAGCTAATTGAGCTGGTCCACTCAAGTGTGTGCGTGCCCCCAGTCAGATATCCCTGACCTCACAAACGAAGGGAACAATGACAGATAAAACAAAGAGAGGTGAGACAGCTCTCAAAAGCTTGAGCAATGCAGATCATGATAGTGACCACTGTTATCAGACCACCATTGTCACAGATTCACTGACATGAACATGCCTTCATCTCAGCTATGATACAACAGGCCTCAAGACTGAGAGATGATGGATGTGTGTATGCTCTTTGGAAAAGTGTCTGACATATGATTACAAGACATATAAGTGAAGATGATCACTTATTTAAATATTATTGATTAGAAAATTGCATTAATGGAGGCAGACATTGATCAGATATAATAGAGCAGCTTGTTGATTCTGGGTGTTATAGATGAGATGTGATTTATTGAATCAACACCAACCAGCTGAACTTGATGAACCTTTACAGTTCATGATCTGAAAGTTTCCCTCATTTAAATGAGTCCAGGGCATCCAGGTCGAGAGCAGCTGGTCTGCCCTTTCCTACAGTCAAAACACCCTCATCACTTGTCTTTTGTGCCTAGTCTATAACCAAGATATGCGATGTCTAAGACAAGACTGTGCACAGTATTGTTCGTGGGTGAATCCACGCCACACCCAAAGCTCCCCGGAGGGCAGCTGTGCAGGGGTTCACCGCCAATGAGCCACCCGGAGCAGGCGGCTGCAGAGGCTCCGCTCCGCCGGGCTAACAGCACGAACAGGTCCACAAAAAGTCCCCAACCTTCCTCAAGAGAAGCAAACTGTGCATCGACTGAAGTAAACAAAAGTAAAACTACACGGGGTGAATCACAAATTGCTAACTCACCCACTCTCCACACTCTTTTCTCAGAGGTTTCCACATTAGCACGTTTTCGCTAGCTCGCGTCGTGAGCTAACTTAGCTCGGCGGAGGGAGCGCATGATTTATTATTAGGATTATATCAAACTCCTCGGTGCCGCTTCTCGGTGTGCGGCGGGGCGGCCGGATCTTCACGTGGGTGGAGGAGAAAATAAAATACTGGCTATAATAAAACACCCAGCTACATTTCAAAAAAACACATCTCTGCCTTCAGCTCATCGTTTCTCTCGCATCTCCTCGCCTCCTCCTCTTGATGGATGTCGCTTTACTTTGATAACGGAGCATCCTGTGTGTAAAAAGGAGCACATCCAAACCGCTCACGGGGCTTATGTTAGCTAGCTAACGTTACCTCGACGGCGGAGGAGGGATTTTCTACAAGGTGCCGCAAACGATAACAAACTTTGCCCCACGTTGTTCTGTAACTCACCGAAGTGCGCCGTTTTCCTCTCTCTTCTTCTGATATTCCGGCGGGTTCATCAGAGGCCAGCAGCAGGCGGACAGCTAACAGTGTTCGGGCTAACGAGCAGGACGCCGCGATGCGCCTGCTAACAGCTGTGTTGTGTTTTGAATGAGGGCTGAGGAGGCGCACGGGCGGAGCTTCCAGCCTGCGCATCCGCCCATCAGCCACAACACACCGGCTCAGTTTAGCGTTTTATACAGGGATCTTTTGTCAGTGTGTGCATCATCTACAAGTTGCTAACAGGGTTATAAATGTAGGCAGATGAGAATAACGTACCTCCTGTTTATTGTAGTGGCTGCAGGATGAAGCGCCATGTGAGAGTTGAAAAGGGCGCAAAGTTCATATGTTTGATTGTGACTCCCCCTTGTGGTCAGACCACAGTTGTGCTGGGATGAAATTATCCTACTGTTCTCAACATTTCTATCAAACTGTTTATTAGTGTTCATTGCATTTTTGCATATAATTGCATGAGCTTCACAAATCTGAGGCTGCACATTTGTCATGTTCCACAAGGTTTTGTTCAAAATAAATCAAATTCAGTTTTCTAGCATATCATTCTAATAACATACACAACAGATGCTCATAAATATTATTGTATGAAGGTTGGTTTAAATCACAATTTGATGATGATGATTCTCTGTGTACTCAGTTAAAGCTGTACATTATCCCTGTAAACTTGTGTCTAAACATTTCTGCTCCACAAATCATAGAATTTCAAAAGCATATTTAAAAATCAACAAAATTTTGAAATATTCATAAATAATAGTGTCTGAAGGCTGATTTACATGACATTGCATTTTGTCCATCATCGCATCGCTGATAGTCGAGCACTCAAGAGCTTCACAAATTTGAGGCTGCACATTTGTCATGTTGCACAAGGTTTACAGAGTTCTAGATGTTTTAATAACATTCATAACAGATATTCATAAATTCATAAATCATAGACTTTTAAAAGTATAATTAAAAATAAACTAAATCATCCAGTACTCATGGGCTTTTAAAAAAACTACTACTGCTCTCAAAGTTTCTAAGATCAAATTTATGTTTGTCAGTTTTAATTGCATTTTACACAAATCTGAGCCTGTCCATTTGTCATGTTCCTCAAGGTTTGCAGATTTCTAGCAGGTTTTCTTCAAACTAAATCAAGTTAAATTCAGTGTTTCCAACATATTCTAATAACATTCACAGCACATATTCATCTCTAATATTTTATGTAGGCTGATTTGCATGACATTCTGATGATGATGATTTGATGACAGTATACTGAGTTAAAACTATATAAGTCCATAACCAATAAGTTTTTGCCCAAACATTTCCATACCACAAATCATAGACTTTCAAAAGCATAATTAAAAATCAACTACTGTGCATGAAACACAAATCATTTTATTATTTTTACATTTACATGATCTTATACATTTGGCTGAAGTCTACCTATACAAACAGTCAAGTTAATGCTGATCCCTGAATTTTAGTGCCTACAAACTGGAAATGAGGTAAACATGCCCATTAACCATTCCTTCTCCTATCTTTGAACACTCTGAACAGGTTTCGTTTGTGGACACTTGTTCTCACATTCAACTTGACTGAACACCACACATGTCTGCAAACCAAAACAATGATAATTTAAGTGTGTCACATTCACTCTCCAAACTTGAGCTGCCTTTCCTTCTCTAAACCATGCAGCGTCTTGGCTCGATTCTTCAGCTCCTCTGCTTTCTTCTCATCCTTCTCCGTGCCATCTCCGAGTTTGTACATACGACTTGCATTGGCGCATCCCCACACATGTCCCAGCTCACAAGCCCTGTTTGCGTACTTCAAAGCTTGACTCATATCTGGTGCCAGGCCTTTGGAATTGCCCTCAATGAACAAAACACTGAGGTTAAAGCAGGAAGGAGCGAAGCCATCGGCGCAGGCCTTCTCATAGTACTGCCGAGCTGCTGTAACGTCAGGTCCTCCTTCTATAGCCCGTCCGTCCTGGGCTAACAGACCGACGTTATGGCAGGCATCTCTGGACTTCTTCCCTCCGGCATTGCAGGAGCGCATGAAGCAGGAGTAGGCTGTTTTCAGGCACTGAGTCAGTCCACCTGGTGGGAAGAATTCAAATTCCTCACTTCAATAAAAAGTAGACATCTAATTAAAAGATTCCATTAGAAGTGCTGCATTGAAAAAAATTATGTAAGCAAAAACACACCTAAAATGTATTAAAATATCAAAATTAAATGTACTAATTTGAAGAATTTAATGTTGATGATGTTCAGTTTGTTAATTAGATTATTAGTCTACAATTTAAAAAAATAAAGAAACTGTCAACCACAATTATAAGAGCGAAAACTGCAGCCTTAAAATTGCTTTTTTAGCCTCACCAACTCTGAGGGCAATGACTTTACAATCACATGAAAAGGAAAAAATAAGTAATTCATCACATTAACTGTATTAAACAGCAAATATTTAGTATTTTGATCTGGTAATGATTTATTTTTGATTGCTTTTTTTGATAATCATTTAACCAGCTACTCGTTTAAACTAACACTAATTCTGACCCCAGACATTGTAAAGTAATTGAAACTTTAAGGAAGCATATTTTCAATTTATTTCCATATATTGTTTCTTGTAAAAGCTTCAAATGTAACCAGTAACTTCAAGAAATACTACTAGTATCACATCCACATTCTCTGTAGCTTCAACCTGTGATGACTTCATGAATTTAACCTTCATACTTTTGAACTTTTACAACTTTGTCGCTAATTGTGTGACAAGAAACGCAATATGATCACAAACACCTGAGCAGGTAAATAAAGAAAGCAATGACCCACAGTGCTGTTTTTACCTTTGCCTGAGACATGGTAAGCCCCCAGTTTATAGCAGCTGTCTCCATGTCCATTTGTTTCACAGTTATGTTTGAGCACCTGTGCTGTAGACTCATAATTTTTCTTCACCCCTTCCAAGTAGTCTGCAAGTCTGTAGCACCCTATAAAAACACATGTAAAGCACAAATGAAACACATCTAACACATATCAATCTCCATCTGAAGCTGGTGTCCAGTGTTTTCAGCACCACTGATCTGTAAACAGCTTTTACCTTCAGGATCCTTTTCTTTATAGCATTGAAAGCTGTACTCCACTCCCAAATTCTCCAAAAACTGCTTCACTTCATTCTCATCTTCAAAGTTTACAAGTCCAGCCATATTTCAGCCTTTTACAATTATCACATGTGCTACATCCACTGCTTCTTGTGACCTTGGTGAAGTGAGCGATGCTACAAAAGCGATGCCTTAAAATACAAATCTCAATTAAAGATGATTAACGTTAGGAGTAAAGACGCTATAAAACAGTATTATAAGTATTCATAAATTAATGTTCCTTTGAAATCAGAAGAAGACGATCGAGCGTGTCTCCAGTTGATCCCTTCCTGGTTTCATAACCGTCCCTCAAAGGCTTCCGTAGTCCAGCCCCTTCGCTCATGTACTTCCAGTGTTGTGACCTTTGTTTACTGTCTGTCTCGGCAGTCTAGCGTTAGTCAAAAATAGACCTCGCTGCCTGCTGTGAAAACCAGATTCTCCACCGGACTTTCGGTCGCTGCATCTTTTAAAAATGAATTCCGCCACAACGGACAACCGTCGACATTTTTGCACCGGGAGCGATTTTCCACAACGGAGGCAACAACAAGTGAGCTAGCTAGCTGCTGCCGCCGCTAACGTCGGTCGGTGCTCATTCGTCGTTTTCTCCTCCTTGTTTCTGTCTTGTTAAGCGAATTAATACAGCTGCAGGTTCATATTCAGGTGAACACTGCAAACTGAAACGGTCAAAAACGGAGCTGTTCGCCGGTTAGCGAGCTAAGTTTTCCGTGGTGGGAAATACACCGGTCTCTGTTGTATAAGCTAAAACTATTTTTAAACATGGCCATGGCCAGGAGTTTCCTAAACACGGTAGGTTTGCAGCTTTACGCAGTCGTTTGGCTGATGGAAATGGATAAATGCTGTATTAGTAAATCAACAAACATCCTCGTCTTGTTGTCAGGATGATGCTTCTCCGGCGGCTCTGACAGACCTGTGCCTGACTTATGTGAGCCAGAACCTGGAGTGTTTCTGTGTGAAGCGCCCTGATGGCTCCCTGTGCTTCAGAGAGGCTGTCCTCTTCCCACAGGAGCTAGCAGACCAGCTGCTGGCCAAGATGGCCACTGAAGGTAAGCTTGCACCTCTGAAGACATTCCTGAAGAGTTGTCACATCAAAAAATCAAAATGAAAAATTGCAATCATCACTTGATTAAAGTAAAAATTCTTAGTGTGCGTCCATCTCCTGAGTGTTTCTTCTGTACCTTCTAAAAAATGTGCGTAATCTTTGATCCCCTCAATCTGATTGTACTGAATGTTGTCACTTAAACCCAAACCCTGCCCTGGGTAAACAGAGGCAGTATTGTGCAAGGCTCAGTATTGCATGAACATAAAGATGAACCTTAACTCTAGTTCATTCCACTTCAGGTCCGCTGAATGACAGCACAGTGGGTGTGTTTAGGAACTGTGAATACCTGCGGCTGAGAAGAGCCTGTATCCGTACAGCACGAATCTCTGCAGAGGCCTTTCAGAAAGCCCTCTGCCCTCACAGACTGCTGGAGCTGGATGCTGCCAGGGTCAATGCAGACCTCACTATTCCTGATATTCTACAGGGTCTGGCCACCAATAAATATTGTCAGGTAAAGTGAGAGTCTGTCAACTTGTGTGAATAAAAAAAAAAAAAGACATGCCTCCCTTGATATTAAAAATGGACATTTTTATTCTTACTGAAACTTGTTGTATTTTTCCCTGAAACCCCCTGCAGGAGTCCCTCCAGCGACTTGTCTTAACAGGTCTCACCATGTCCTCTCTGGAGGAACCAATCCGGTATCGCTTCAGCTCCCTCCAGGGCCTCCGCTCCCTCTCTTTAGCCAACGTAGACTTCTATGACTCTGGGCTAGTTGATGTGTGTTCCCTGCCTCGGCTGGAGAGCCTCGATCTCTCCAACACCTCAGTTACCAACCTGAGCCCACTGCTGGGCCTGAAGGAGCGTCTGCGCTCACTGACACTGCACCAGCTGAAAAGGCTGGAGATGAGCACTGCTCAGCTGCTGGGAGTCATAGGCCAGTTGGATGTATTGCAGGTTAGTGGAAGGATGGAGCTGACTTTTGCACTGTCTGAGAGAAACACTCTGTGATTTCATCAGCCGTGTTAGTTTGTGATTTACTAAAAATATTATTGTCTATGTGTGAAACCCTGCCTATGCAGCACCTGGACATCAGTGATGATAAGCAGTTTACTTCTGACGTGGCTCGTCAACTGCTTGGACAGCCAGGGATCCTGCCTGCGCTTGTTTCTATGGATGTTTCGGGGAGGAAACAGGTGACATGTTACTTCAACAAACAGTGTGTGTCTAGCACACACAAACATACAGTATAAACTCATTAACACACGAGTATTTAAATTAGATTGCAAAAAGAGCATACAGGCCATAGAGCCAAGTTGTAATTTCTTACCTGGGTGAATGTTGCAGGTGACAGATGCAGCTGTTAAGGCATTTGTTGAGGAGAGACCAGGGATGACCTTTGTGGGACTTCTGGCCACAGATGCTGGATTTTCTGACTTCCTCTCTGGAGAAGGAAATCTGAAGGTAGGTATAGATGTGTACATTTTGACACAATTGATAACTGTGCATAGAAATTCATGTATGTTAACGTAAATGTCTTTTTTGTGTTAACAGGTAACAGGAGAAGCCAACGAAACCCAAATCTGTGAAGCCCTGCGTCGCTACAGTGAGAGGGAAGGTTTTGTGAGAGAAGCTCTGTTTCATCTGTTCAGCCTGACACATGTCATGGAGAAACCGAGGCCTGACATCCTTAAGGTAAACCCATGTTATTGTACTTTACACTAATTCTTCTCATTCCATTAAGACAGAAATTGTTTTGCCTTATCGCTAAGAAAACTATGTAGATTCTTATATTATGTTGTTTTATCATGCTTATGTAATATATATAATGTCATATCCAAAACACATATCTGATAAGCAATGGGATGTCAGTCTCATTTCTTCCTCCGAGCTGTTACTGAGTATTGTGTCAAAGACCTACATTCCCACTCCACTTATACGTACATTAAGTTCCTCATCTGTCTTACTTAACATAATCTTACTTCCCTCTTCTCTTGCTTTTCTCTAGCTGGTAGTGTTGGGTATGAAGAATCACCCTGCCACTCTGAATGTCCAGCTGGCAGCCAGTGCCTGTGTGTTCAACCTGACCAAGCAGGACCTGGCAGCAGGAATGCCGGTGCGGCTGTTGAGTACTGTCACTCAGCTTCTACTGGAGGCCATGAGGACATTCCCCAACCACCAACAGGTAGCTTAATGCCTGCCCTGCTGTCGTAGTGGCTGAGATAGTTTACCAGCACTTTGAGAAAAAAATGTTTTGTGTGACATGTTATCAGTTCCCATCAACGATGAACAAGCCAAGCAAGTTTTTTTTCAAGGTATAAATACCTATAGAAAACGTGTTCTGCTGAGCTACAACAAGAGTCAGTAACACAATTGTCCCCTTCACCAGTTTTTTTATGAATTTTGTAATTTCTACAGGTAATGTTACTGTTGAACATTATTATTATGACTGATTTAAAAAGCTAATATTAAATCTGCAGTTTGCTTTACAGAGCACAAAATAAACTACAGAAAAAAATACACAATGACAACAACAAAAAAAAAATACTTTTTTTTTGAAAGTATTAAGATTATATTTACACAACAGAATTTTTTCCCACTATTTTTCAGCCATGTGTGTATATATTCTTCATTGGCACTCAGAACCTGCTTGTGTACATAAATAAACTTCAGACACAAGCCTAACCTACCTGAACCAACGAAACTGCCAGCTGCAGTTGGTCACAAACAAGGCAGATGTATTAATTGATGCTTGAGGGTGAGCTGGGGTTGGAGGCCGTGTCTCAGTCTAAGGGGTTGGCAGGGGTGGTGACAGGGGCCTGCAGCTCAGGGTGGGACACACTGTTAGTTTGGAAACATCAGAGAGAGGAAAACAATGTGTGCAACTGTGAAAATTCTGATGTGTTGGGGAACTTCCCACAGCCAAAACAATTGCAGCTTCCTTTTTCTGTTTTCCTCTCCGCAGATGGAGATAACAGCTTCACGCAAACAAATATTAAATATACTCAACATTGTATTTTTGAATAATTCCTAAATGTATTTCAATAAAATGTGCACAATCTGTACATATCATGTTAGCTTTTCACAATTGCACAACAAAAGTGAGACAAAAAATTTTTGCCTTGCACAGGCTTCAAGTCATGCATGAGATAATATTTCTGCTTACATATTTTACTTTCTGTATAACAAAGCTCGAAGACAAATAACATTCACGTATTGTGTGAGGTGTTTTCAGTCGGATGTAGCTCAGGTTCTGGACTGATGCCTGTTTTGGTTTCTATGTCTGTAGCTGCAGAAGAATTGCCTGCTGTCCCTGTGCAGTGATCGCATTTTGCAGGAGGTTCCTTTCAACAGGTGAGAAATATTTATCTTACTATTACTATTTTACTTTACTATTTCACATGTAGTTATACTTTTCATATGGTTACAGTCATTTAAACATGACTAAATACATAAAAGATTGAAACAATACATTTTTGTCAGTGGATGAAAAGCAGGAAACCAAAAGGTAAAATATATGACAGGTCATAACAATAAACCAAATCTGTAAAAGATGTATTATGTTTGCAGTAGTAATGTTTTGCCTCTGCTTGTTTATAAGGTTTGAAGCTGCCAAACTAGTAATGCAGTGGCTCTGCAACCATGAAGACCAGAACATGCAGAGGATGGCTGTGGCTATTATTTCCATATTGGCTGCTAAGGTATATATCGTGTTGTATTATTCATGTATTCTCAGCACAATTGTTGGGTTCTTTCTAAACTCAGACATTTGCTTTTTCCAGTTGTCCACAGAGCAGACGGCTCAGCTAGGAGCAGAGCTGTTCATAGTGAAGGTATGATTCTCTTCTCTGCTCTATTTTCTTCCACCTTTACTAATTGACCAAAAAAGGCAGTTTTTCATAGCAAATATTCTCCCTCCCCCCTGCAGCAGCTGCTCCACATTGTGCGTCAGAAGGCTACTCAGGGCATGGTGGACGCCACCCTCAAATTTACACTCAGTGCACTCTGGAACCTCACAGATGAATCACCAACAACCTGCCGCCATTTTATTGAGAACCAGGGCTTGGACCTGTTTATTAAAGTTCTAGAGGTATACAGAAATGTCAACATGTACATGTAAATACACAGTAAGCAGCACATAGAAATCAACCCAGAGCAGATTGCCATACTAGTTAATCATCACACTTTATCACGTGTTACTCTGTATAAGTATTTATGCCTTTGGGGTGGGCTGACTCACTTATTTTGTTTCCATACCTCCCCCTCCTCCCCCACTCTCGACAACTCCCTCTGCAGTCCTTCCCCAATGAGTCTTCTATTCAGCAGAAGGTTCTCGGCCTGCTGGTGAGTTTACTGTTCTCTTGTTAGCCTTTAGAAAAATGCAACGGTGAATAAATTTGCAACTTTAAGACATCATTATTCCCCGTTCACCTTTTGTTGCGTAGAACAACATCGCAGAGGTCGGGGAGCTGCACGGAGAGCTGATGGTGCAGGGGTTCTTGGACCACATTAGGACTCTGCTGCATAGCCAAGAGGTGGAGGTCAGCTACTTCGCTGCAGGTATCCTAGCACATCTGACATCACGAGGAGAGGAAGCCTGGACGCTCAGCCCTGATCTTCGGTCCTCACTGCTGGAGCAACTGGTAGGAATCTGCAAAACTACTCATAACTCATGCACATAAATACTGTTCCTAGTTATTTTGAAAAGTTATTTTGCATTTGTGTGTTTCCTTAGCATGATGTCATTATGAAGTGGCCCCCGCCTGAGTGTGAAATGGTGGCCTACAGGTGAGAGGCAGCTTCTCTACAGTAATAATAAAGCAGAAAGAAGCACTTTTGTTTGTGTAAATTGGATTAAGGAAATACCTTTCTCTGGTTATAGACACGCAGTTAAAACATTAGCATGAACACATGACTTACAGTACATACTAAACATATCTTTATTGTCTCTCATTCTGCAGGTCCTTTAACCCCTTCTTCCCCCTACTGGAGTGCTTTCACACCCCGGGTGTCCAGCTCTGGGCAGCCTGGGCCATGCAACATGTCTGCAGCAAGAATGGTGAGATTCAGATGCATGCACACACAAAACCCAATGTTATTCTAGTTTTATACATTTGCCCTCACAGATCATTTACTGACCTGTGTTTCAGTAGTTACTAATTCACCTACCAAACCACTGACAGATTAGATCTTGTGTCACCACATGTGTCTGCAGCCGCTCGCTACTGCAGCATGTTGTTGGAGGAGGGCGGCCTGCAGCAACTGGAGCTCGTTCATACGCACCCGCAGACCCACGCAGACGTCAAACTGTTGGCTAAGAGCATTCTGGAGAGCCTGCAAAACCACAGAGCCCGCACCGGCCAGCCTGCACCAACACAGACAAATCGCCGCGTGCCGCCACAATAACCACACAGAGGTAAGGACTCACACAGCAGTGGTCACTTGTCTCAAATAGCTGGAGGGTTTTCATTCTTTTACATTTTCTCTTTTAGGAAATGAGGCTCCCTGACCAAGAGGAGGACATAAACCGGGTCCCACCACAGAGGGGATTTTGTATGTGTGTGCGCGCGTATGTCTGCGTGTCCCACATACAAACACACTTTATCAAGAATCCCTAGAGAGTAAACATTAAAGGACAAAGACTACGCAATTCTTTGCACACACAAACTTTATTTATTTTCTTTGTGTTTGTTTCAAAACAAGAATATTTCTGTGTGTGCTAATCTTGTGATAAAAAAAATTTAAATTATGACGAGAACTGATGGTCAGTTAAGCTCAAATCTCAACAGGAAGTTTGTGTCTGCGCTCACTCTTGTTAGTCTGACGTCGGCATCAAGGTGATTTTTCGTACCAAAAACGTGCACACACAACTCTCAGTTTGGTATTGAACCTCCAAAAACTCATCCGAGTGTCAACACCCTCCACCTCCTGTACGTTACTGAGGGATCTGGTTGTCTGAGTTGGCCGATTAGCTCATTAGATATACGCATGACACTGCTGTGAGCTCAAGCATGCTGGAGTTTGTCTGAATGCTTCATTTTAGGAATGCCTGTTTGCCTGTTTGTCTGTTAGCAGTGTTCTGTTCACTGAAGCCCACACTTTGGGTTCGCAATACTGCTGTTAATCCCCTTTTCATTTACTCTTTTATCGGCTAATGCCTTTGATTTGATGTGACAGGACGCTTGCCATAGGTTTGTTTAGTGGGTTCACTTGTTCCAAATATCAAAGATGTAAACCTAAATTATATAGACATTCTTTCTCTTTGAGAAGCTCCAGTGCATTTTCTTTTCTATACATTTGGCAGTCTTAAACCAATCAGTGGCAAAACCAGCAGTACTGTAAAACAGAATGTTCAGAGTAGAATTCACATGATAAGTTGAAATTATACCATTAGTAATGTCTGAAGTACAAAAATGCCCTCTCAACACAAATGGCAATAATGAGATGGTCAGTATTATCATGATGGATGTAAATGTGTATTGAGTCACAGCTGTTTTCTCTTTGAGAAACTCGTGTATATATATTGGTATGTTCGCTGTGCTTCCTAATGCGTCTGAGTGTCTTAAAGACAGCGACAGCACTTCGGTGTGAGCATGTGTGTATGTACATCTGTACAAGTAGCTGCATCCTAAAGAGTGTATGTAATTTGTACATAATAGAACATGAGAGAGAAATAGTTACTGTTTGTTCAGAACTGATTGAAAATTGGCTGCATGGAAATTATTATAGTGTATGTTCCATTGTGTATCTGATTAAGAACAAAGGAGGGGTTTACCCAGAGAGAGTGGTTGTGCTAATGGAGATATTCAAGGGTATTTTTCTGTTCTGAAACTGGCCATGTGACATTAGTATCCTCCAGGATGCCATTGTACCAGGTACGCTTCTGCTGTCCAGAGAAGCATCCATTTGTTGTAACAGCTGACCCTGACACCCACGTTCTCTTTTTTTTCTCCTGACATCTTGATTCTCATTAAGGCCCCATCATCATCCTCTATGCAATCATAACTAATGTTGCTCCTACAAACTGCTGTCAAACCCTGATACAATCGTGACTCTTAAAAAACATTTTTGAGGCTTCAGCAGAAACAGCGACAGGTCACAGGACTTGTACAGAAAATAAAGATAAATATAATTTATTGGGCTCCTAAATGGTACAACAGCTGTCAGCAAAACATACATCACCTCATCTGCTCAGTGAATTATGGCCTTATTGTTTTCGGAAATTCAGTTGTTGTATGGGCTCACTTTAAGCACATGTCCTGAGCTGATCTCATCAGCTTCAACACAGGCAAAGGGCAGCAGAGGACACACAATCCGTTTTTGTATTTTTCTGTTGATCCTGATTATGTTGAGTTGTTTAGTTGAGCCCCTGAACATTTCCCCTGAATGAAGGCCAGTTTAAGTTTTCACAAGAATTTAAGATGGAGGAAAAAAAAAGTCAAGATACTGTCTGTCTGCTATGATTGTGCCATATTGCTGCTGAGAGTCACGTTTTCAAGTTTGGAAATAAAGAATGTACATTCCCATAAACTGGAGATGACACTTGTGCTGCCTTTTTATTCCAACAATGCAATGTGTTAATAAAGCAGTTTCAACCTCGTACTTTTTTATCACAAAAGCAAACATTCACCGCCGACAACTCACGCTGACCTTAACTAACTTATCGACACTGGCTGGGGTGTGCTGACACAATCAATGGGAGCTAACTGCCTATCAGACATGAGGTTATGGAGAGCTGTGTGCATCTGCGTGAGAGAGAGAGAAATTCAGCTCCAAAGAGTTTATTCCCCAGTGTACCTCGGGGGTCTCTTCTCTATGAAGGCAGCCATACCCTCCTGTCTGTCCCGCGTGGGGATGACCTGAAAAGAGAGGGCGAGGGGTTACAGCGGATGATCTGACTAGAGACAGCCTCAGAGGGTTTCACAGACATCAGAGAGAGCGACAAAGCTGAGCCCCGTGCAGTGCTTATACTGGAGTTTCATGTGTAACAAAGGGGATTTTCATGGGTTGTTTTAGAGTTTGGGTTAAAAATGTCTGCAACAATCGTGCAAAATTAAAGTATTTTACCAGTAAGTGAGCACAGGGAAGTCTTACCTGAGCATAACACATCCTCTCTATTGCCATTGCTGAACCGATGTCAACCTGTGAGAGACAGATTTCACTGTTACTGCTGTCACTGATGCAAATAAATGAGAAAAAACAACAAATCAAAATGTACCTCAACACCTCTGTTTATTGCCTCTTTTGCCATCCGCACAGCAACAGGACCCTGGACAAGAGACATGAAAGAGAGAAGATGGTATTTGAAAGACGCCATTTACTCACTGCTATATATAAACCATCATTGTGAAAAACAAGTCATGACAAACATATTTGAAGGTGAACAGTTTTACACAGAAAGATCAGTGTTGCATTATGGAAAATGTAGGCTAGAGTACTAAAACTTTATAGCACTGATTTTGACTTTTTCCTATCTCTCTTATCTTTTCCTCCTACTTTATTAAACTTAAATACTGAATCTCTGGAGTACCAATTTAAATAGAGCTCAAATTTAACTGTATGGACTCAATACATTCATACTCAGTACTCATACATTTCAACAGTCCAAATGCAGCAGAGGCGACTCGTCTTATGAAATCCTAGAAATTTTCACAGGAAGCCACGACACTAATAGAAAAATCCGAGGGCTCGTGGAGCTGATTATTTCCTCCATCCTTCCTCACTTTCATTCAATGCAAATTCCTGTCAATCATCCAATCCACACCAACACGAGCATGTGGCGGTTAATGTGTGTGTGTGTGTGTGTGTGTGTGTGTGTGTGTGTTGCTATTTGTGGTCCATTTCTCCACTTGACTGCCACTCTGGCCCTGCCAACTGCGGGCATCTGAACTGGAGTGAAAGAAATACGGAGCGACAGAGGCCCGGAGAGAGGGAAGAGAGGAGGGAGAGAGGGGAGGGGAAGGTGGGAAGAAAACACCAGAATGAAAAGAGGCAGACAAGAAGGCGGAGGAGAAGCGGGGAGGAGGACCAGGTCTTCGCCTGAAGGAGGAGGGATGCATCAGTATCTGAGCTGTAGCAGGAGGAAGAAGTGTGTGTTTGTTTTCTAACCTGGGGCAGTATCTCTGTGGCCAGGTGGAGCGCCTCTCTGTAGGCAGCATCTCCTGTCTGGTTCTGTTCTACAGCTCTGTTTACGAGCCCCATCTCCAGAGCCGTCTGCCCTCCCACACGCCTACCTGATAACAGACAGACAGGGAGGGAGGGAGAGAGAGAGAGTGTGTGATACACAAAACCCTCTCTGACAGATAAGCACTGTGTATCTACAGCGTCTGTGTAATACCACCTGTGAAGATGAGCTCTTTGGCCAAAGTGATGCCGACCATCCTCGGCAGCCGCTGACTGCCCCCTGCAGGACAAACCACATCAAGGTCAACTTCTGCACAGCTGCTTTGTCTCTCTATTACTCCCCTACTACTTTGCAAGGTCGTTATTTTTGTGACCTCTGTTTCATCTTACCCGCCCCTGGGAGCAGCCCCCGTGTCGTCTCGATCAGACCCATCTGTGCCGAGTATGCTGAAACACGAGCAAACACAGAGGACGGTTGAAGGTCTGAGCTGCTGAGTGTCATTAAGCCGTGGAGGGCGAAAGTCTGACTGATGCCTCTGTCAGAGCAATAGACGCAAACACCTGCTCACCTAGCTCATCAGCGTTCGGCCAATCACCGAGCTGCCACGACTGATTTAGCCAATCGCGTGTATATTGAGCTACGTGAACAGCTGGGCAGATGTGTCTGGCATCACCAGCCATCATCAGTCCCTGAGCTCAGCAGCAGATCATTAGTACTGGCTGGAAAACACATATCTCCCAAATGTCGACTTCTCAGGAGCAACAACAGATTGACCACTTTGTATTTCTAGTGTATTTTTTAAAATAGTTTTACCATTTAAAATGCAGTTTTTTCCCCCTGAAGTTGCTTTAATACAGTTAAAGTCATTTTATTCCAGTCTGCCAGGATCATAGTATATTCTGTGCAGAAACAGTATGTGATGATTCAACTGAGTGAAATATTAATAAGGAATTCTTTTGATGACTGCACCATTTCATCAGCTGGAAATTTTATGTGTTGTGCATTATCTTTTACACATTTGTTCAGTATTAAGCATGAGCTTGTGATGGCTGAACACTTGTTAAGGTTTTCTTCAGATTAACACAGACATAGACACAGACCAAAGGAAAACGTGAAAATCTCAAATATTTAATAGTAACAATTAGGGCTTTAACTAACAATTATTTTCATTATCAATGAATCTGATGATTAATCAGTTAATCATTTTGTCCAATGTCCATTATAATTTCACACAGACCAAGGTGTCAAATGTCTTGTTTTGTCTGATCAACTGCCCACAATCCAAAGACAGTTTATGCAGCTCTAGTGTTAATATTCTCAAGAGTAAAATTATATTTATACACACAAGGTTTATCTTATCTTATCTTAAACTGTGTGCAAACAACTCAAGCCGAACAAAGACATGTTTTGTGTGACCTTGTAAAACTCATGATACAGAATAAAGAACTTTATAATGTTAAAACTGTCAGATAAGAAGATCAGATTTTTTATAACTCAGTAATGCCTACAAGCAGCCCCTCGTCACAGGCTGCATGAGTCTATAAACTGTGAGAAGTTGAACCAGATTGTTGAATAGCTTTAAGAGTCCTGAAGAGGTACAATTTTCCAGTATTTCACAAGAAAAAAGCAGTTTTGAAACACACAATTTTGTAGCAGACGGAAGTGTTTTTTCTTTCTTTCCTAACTTGTTTAATATCTCGTGACCCTTCAGAATATTTCTCATGACCCCTTGGGGATTCTTGACGCCCAGGTTGAAAACCACTGCTCTAATCTACACTGATGGAATACGAAAGTTGTCAGTCTACAAAAATGGCCCGAAGTGGATGCTGCTATCCTCCACCATCCTGTTCAGACTCAACCACTGATCTAATATGACTGGATTGGTGACAGCTGTGAAGAGAACATGACATCCCCTTTCATACCCCATTAACGTCTCCTGAAGGAAGGAATATTAAATGTGCTCAAACGTCGTGCTGACTCATCCGGTTCAGGGTTGACAGGTGAAGGGTCAGAGGTCACTCACCAGCAGTGCGGAGGTCACAGGCCAAGGCCAACTCCAGCCCACCTCCCAGGGCTACGCCGTCCATTGCTGCAATGGTCGGCACAGGTAATGATGCTGCCAGGGGATTACAATGAAGAAAGTTCAGATATATATTGCCTGGCTTTTGGGACAAATCTTAACATAACACATTTTCTTTCTTACCTATCTGAGTCATGAGGGATCGCAGGCCGTGAACAAACAGATCAGACTCAGTGTTGTTCATCAGAGCTCTCTCTTT
The DNA here is from genome assembly GCA_025331565.1 of Holacanthus passer. Taxonomy (NCBI): domain Eukaryota; kingdom Metazoa; phylum Chordata; class Actinopteri; family Pomacanthidae; genus Holacanthus; species Holacanthus passer. The sequence goes on from JAFREQ010000116.1 coordinate 144,891, forward strand.
CAGGTCTGCACCTACGTATATAATGATGATACGCCATCACACCCCATTTAGACAAGCTTTGATCACAAATCCAGAGGCCTGATAGGTTTCAGGTGTTCCACTTACCTGCACAGAAAACACCTGGCACTAAACTCCTGAAGATAACAACACGTACCGCAGAGTCACTGGACAGAGTGGACATCAACTCCTGCATCTGCACACATGGGACATTCTCAGTCTGTGTGTATATATGTGTGTGTGTGTGTGTGTGTGTGTGTGTGTGATGAAGTAGAGGTCTGCTCACCTGTGACACAAACACATGGCCCAGAGCGTTTCTTGCCTTGTGTCGACACATCAACACCTCAACTATCCCTGATGAGGAGAAAACAACAAGAGAAAGAGAAGACAGCAATTAACAGCTCATTTAGTTTTTAATCAAATGACTGTTTTCAACTGTTTATCAAGTATCGATCACTTTAGGCTTCCCACTGTCACTCCATGACTTTTTACAGTCAAGTCAAAATCCTGTCCATACATACAATAAAAGCATATTTCATGATTATTACTTATAGAGATACATTTATAACTTAAAAAGTAATTAAATAAGTAAAACACTTTATCCATTAATCAATTAATCAACAGAGAGCAGTGATTCTGGGTTCAAAATCTTTTGCACGGAAAGCAAGCAGAAAGAAAGAAGCAGCTCAGTTGGCCTAAATTAAAGCAGCGAGCAGGTTTCAGGTGAGCAAAGTCACTCCAGCTAGTTCAACTCTGTTTAAAGAAGGAATGAGACTAATCACACACTTTTCATCATCACAAAGCCTGCAGCATTTCAATAATTGCTCCCTCAACAGTTCCATTTGTTTGTTCCCATTTGTTCCCTTTCTTTGGATTTGAATGAAGCTCGGCGTGTGTGTTCAGGAGATGTGTTTAATCAGGATTGCTCTGAGGCATCTTGAGTTAGGAGCAAATCAATCATTATCATGCATCAATTAACATGAGTTTCACGTCTCATCTATTTATTAATTATTTTAATTTATTATTTAGCTGTTCTGTTCTGTTGCTGCAGAAATAAACCTTTGGCTTTCCATTTCATGTCAGGAAAATACTGGTTCAGCCACAGAGACTTAACCAAACAAGTTCTGTTAATACAAGATCCCATGTTAATAATTTTCCATGAATATCAGCACCTGTGAGACTGAAACCTGTTTTTCTTCTGCTATAACTAGGTCTAACACAAATATTACAGGAGGTCCAGGCTTTAGTTTACTGTAGTGAATTAAATGCATGGCTCAAGTGTGTGTTTACAGAATGGTGAGTTTATCAGCGTGTATTTGAACAATCACATGTATCTGTGTCCCTACCATCGTTTTCTCCCTCTAACCGCTTTAAATCCACCTCCACAGGATCCGCCGCCTCCGTGTGCAGCTTACGGCTCTGCGCGCGACTGCACGCCGTCAGAGGGCGACCGCCTCCGGCCACGAGTCGCGCTCCGTCCCGGGGGCCCACGTGGGAGGTTCGGCGGTGCATTTCCCGCAGGATCACACCCGACCACCGCCTGGATGAGCACCTGGACCCCGGCAGTCTGCACAGGAGGGCTGTCATGTTTGTTTATCCTTCACTGTTTGGTTTTCTGAAGCAGGAAATTTGTGCAGTGATGTTGCAGGAAGCTCGGTGCAGCTGTTTTCCTGTGAGAGGAGGGACTTCACTTTGACTGCTCTGATCCAGGTTCATACAAGCCTGTGCACCAGAGAGCTGAAGGATAATGTTGTTCTATTCTCGTCATTCATGCCTGAAATGTTGAAGTGACTTTGGGCAATATTTTGGTAAAAGGGGATTTTTGCACTACCTACTATCAGTCGCTATTTCAGTCAGCAAGAAAAGTCTGTTATTGTGAAAGTTTGTTTTTCTTCCTCAGTCTACACACACACACACACACACTGTCCTCCAGCCTTGTGTCCTGTCTTTTGGACTGTCCAGTCTTTGGCCAGACAAAGCGGACTGTTGAGGTAAGGTTTTCCGTCAGGCTGCCCATGTCTAGTCTGACCATGAATTATTGAGCAGGTCTTTACAGGTTATGCAATTACAGTCAGACAGTGACTCTGATGGCACAACAGTCTGAACATAGAAAGCCAGATCTGTGTGTTTGTGTGATTATGCATATCCACGTGCATGTGATCCAGATGTTGTAATAGAAATTGAGGATTTATGAGAAGTTATTTTAGCATTCAGGTGCATCAGATTACATTTATATTGATCATATTACTTCCCTTCTGCCACAGCCAGCACATTTTTATTGTCCTTTTTATTGCTGTCTGGCTTTGTTTACTCTTCCTAATTAACATGGATGTGAGTGACTCTGGGCAGTGAATCATACTAATTTGTAACTGAGATGTAAATTTATCATAAGTGTAGAGAGGAGGCGGCTTTGTGCTGCAGGGTGTTGGGTCAGGAGGGTGATCAGGATTAAGTGGGTGAAGTGAAACTGAAAGTCTAATGAATAGAAACTAACATATCACACATATTTTCCTCAGGTAGATTTCGCCGCTGACCGAAGATAAATTGGCAGAAAGAAGGAGAGAAAGAAAGAGACAGCGGCCTGACGAGGTGTCATTTGCGAGGTGAAGAGAGGTCATGCAGACTTGCGTCATCAGATGGGTTTCTAAGGTTCTGGTTTGGATCTGAACAGGCTGTTCAGGTTTGATGTCTGCCAGGTGTGTGTTCCTCTTCTCATGTGTATGTGCCTTGAGATGGAAAACTGATGGCAGATGACACTCGCCCTTTGAGTGCGAGGACAGAAACTGAGCCTGATGGACTGTGACGGACACAGAGAGTCTGTCCCTGGACAAGACACGCAGGTTGGACACACATCGCAGCAGGAACACACACACCCACACACACAGGCCACGTTTGCCATGAATGTCGTCAAAAAGGACAGAGAAGAAGAGAGGGGCTGATTGTGTCTCATCCCTCCCCCCACCTTTCTGGAAGCCCTGCCTCTGGCACCGTTTCCTGGCTTCAGCTGGACAGATTCACATCCCCTTCTGTCAACAAACATCTTGGACGCAGCACACTTTAGCCGATGCCAACCACGCAGCATTTCCCCTCCACTCCTGCAGGGGTCACTCTTGTATCAGAGGGTAGATTTGGAGGAGCATGTAATCCTGTTGCTCCTCTGCTCCCTTTGCTTGCAGATGCAATCGCTGCTCATGTCGTTTCACTACAGGCCTTTGCCGGCCGATTCCTTCATCACCAGCCCACAGTGTTGGTGGCAGACTACTGTTGCTCAAAGAGACATCCTTTTCTCCATCTCCTTCCTCTTCCTCTCGTCCCATCAGAGGTGGGAGGTGATGTAAGCAGGGGGCAGACTCATGAGTAGACTGCAGCGGACGACCCTCCAGCCGCATCAAAGCCCGGGGCCGAGTTCAGGCGGGGGGGGCCTGGTGACGGGGCACGAGGCTGGCCATGAGTCAGAGGGAGTGAGTGGCGTCCTGTTACTGGAGCTGTCTGTCAAGAGCGAGACAGCACAGCGATCTGCTCAGGGCGTGTACAGTGTGTTTGACCTTTGTGTCTGATGTTTTATCACACAGATATACTGTAATACTAACACACATACTTCTGTTTCTTCAGCTTAGTCTGCGTTCATGGACTTTTGCCAAAAAAAAGGCGTCCCCCCAGGACAGGCTGTTTTTAACTCATGTAAGGAGCTAATTTACTTATGAAACCAAAACAACAGTTGTGCAACACTGTCATGCTTGTGCTCATGTATTTCTGTTGTTTTGTGTGTGTGTGTGTGTGTATGAGTTGTAGTAGGAGGAGCAGTGATGGAGATAAAGAACATGGAAGAAGATGTGTGTTTAAGATGATGTGAATTTGTGTGTGTGTCTGTTTTGTGAGTGTGTGTCCACCATTATCTGAGCACATCAACTCCACAGAAGTGCACAGAAGCAGGTTGGAGTGGATTCATACGCTCGGCTCATGCTGCAGAACCAACAGCCATCAAAAGGCTAGAAGAACCAACTCTGAACATCAAATCAAAGATGTGGACTCAATGACACTAATGTGTAAAAATTTGACATATTACAGGATGAGTCTGGTGCTGTTCTACATTATCCTTATTGTCAACAAATCTCATTAAAAGAAGACCAAAACACAAAGTACAGCTGAAGATGTAATGCAATGCAATGCAATAGATGACACCTTTATTCATGAGCGCTGTAGAAGTTTATATTTACATGCACTGTCCTGCTGACATAAATACTCACTAGAGCTCCAAATGTGTATTCATCCACAGCAGAAAATAGGCCCCTAAAATCCTCTATTTACCCCAGTTTGAGTTATGTTTGCTACAGTTCCCAGTGCAGCTGTTTTAGGAAACTATTCAGCCTCCTTCAAAAAGAAAGAACATATCTACAATCCATTTTTAAAGATTTGCATCTTCAGTGAGAATGATCTGGCTTAAAGCTGAGAGACAGGATAGGAGAATTGGAAAGTATCAAGAGACGGACTAACACATGGTTGGTTTTGGTCTTCTCATTTGATTTGATGACAATAATAAAAAACAGAATATCAGCCACCTTATCATGATATGTTCATGTGATGTGGAGTTATATGTGTTTAAAGTAAATTCTCTATGCATGGCACAAAATAAACTATATCCCACATTCGACCAACTTCATATCATTTTTCTTTATAGAAGGCATATGGGCAATAAACACACCCACACACAACCACACCATGCAGCAGCGAGGCAGTCAGGGTGACTGATCGTACTCTTGGTTCAATTACATTAGAATGATGGAGTTGGTTATGTGCTGAGAAAAGAGCCTAAGACTTACAGCCTGAAAGATACTGGAGCAAGATGGGAGAAGAGTTACGACCGCGCCGAGCCACGGGGGGAGAAAGGAAAAGTGGAGTTATAGTTACACATGGGAGAAGATAAAGGGGCAGAGCTCAGCCGGCATCCAAAATGAAAAACTTTGACTTTGCGATTATTCAGTCAAGGGTTGCCTGCAAAAGAGAAACTGAAAGATGTGAAGTAATGGGTGTGAAGCAGAGGTGAGTGGCACCCATGATTGCAGAGGGGCCCTCCCCTCAGGTTTAGGATCAGATCAGCTGTCTGGCAGTTGACAGCCGACACTGCATACACCCTTATTAAAAAGTAAGGATGTTTGACTGCTGGCCCATACACTCAACACATGCACACACACTAAGCAGCACACTGTCACAAAGGCAGGGAGCATCCATGCAGATAAGTATGACACGTACCCATGTACTGCACACACATGATCATACAACAGGAGACCTACACATACTGTATCATGTATCCACGACACACACAGCTGTATAAATCCACACACACACACATACGTGCACATGGGTATACACAGGCCTCTGGAAGCTGACACCGTTCGGAGCGGTCAGGGAGGAAAGTTACATTAATGATTCTGATCGCCAGGCTTTACCGAGGCAGTTATCTGCGAACACGATCCAGCAGGGCCATTTAGAGAGCAAACCCATGACAGAGGGAGCAGACAGGCCGACCGAAAGCGACACTGATCAAATAGGCTCATTTTCCTCCGGGCGGCTCCGTACTCTGTGGAGCTTTCCTTCAATAACGTTACATCACATCCACGTCCGACCACAGCAGCTCTGAAAGGAAAAGCTGAGAAAAGGGCTGTCGTTGTCACAATTGTAATTTTTTCACAATGAGCACATTATCCATTCATTCTCTCCTCTGATTCAGTTGTCTCGATTATTTCGCCATGACCGTCCTCCTTTTTGGTCCAGACTGAGATTTCTCAACAACTATTAGGGGTTGCCATGAAATGTGGTTCAGACATCATATTTCCCCAACAGAATGAATCCTTGGCGATGTCCTGACTTTTCCTTTATTGCCTCCACTGGGTTTGACGTTTCTAGTTTTAATGCCTCAACAACTTTTGGATAGATTGCTGTAAAATTTGGTTCATGTCCCCCTCAGGATGGTTTGTAATAACTTTGATGATCCACTACTTTTGCGTTTGGAGTAATTACCAAATATTAACATGGTAAAAGCAGTTAGGCCCAAAATCTCAACTCGGTCATAAAACTTTTTTGCGTGGGACACTTTCTATGAAGCCAGCTTGCTTGTCAATGAGAATTGTGACAACTTAACATGAAGACTTGAGAATATCTAAATATAATTTTAAAAAAATATAATATAAAGATTAACATTTTGGGAAATTAATTGCTAAGAGTTAGATGAATAAGGTGAAAAGATCAACGCCACTCTCGTGTCTTTAAACTAAATATGTAGCTGGAACCAGCAGCCCGTTAGCTTAGCTTAGCACAAAGACTGGAAACAGGGGTAAACTTCTAGCCAAGGAATAGTCACATAACACAAACCTCCCCCATAAAACAGCTAATTGTCTTTTATACTTCAGTTTTTGTGCCAATTAAATAAATGAGATGTAATAAATTTATTAGTGAGCTTTGGAGGTGCTGGTCTTTATGCGTCATAAGAGTCGTATCGGTCTTCTCATCTAACGCTCATCAAGAAAGCCAAGATCCCAATATGTTGAACTTTTCTTTATAGATTAATCAAATCTAAATTTTATATCATCTTGGGAAACAGAAAATGAATTCACTGGCTGATGAATGACCTCTGTTTGACCCTTGAAGAAAACAGGCTTGAAGTGCATCTATATGTAAACAAAAAGCATAGCTGTGAATAAATCATCAGAAATGCATTATCATTATTCATAATTATTAATTTATTATTATTTCTGGCACTCAAAGGAACATAATGGCAAATATGGCAGCTATCACACCGCTAAGTCTTAATTTCATCCTTCATCTTAATCCAAAGTCCACCTTTAACCACTTTTTGTTCCATTGACAGACACAGTAATGAGACACTGGCAGCAAAGACACAAGAGCCAGTCAGCTTCCTGTCAGCCTCCTTCCAAGTCCACAAAAAGAGTGACGCACGAAAATGTGGACAGCTGAACGTGTCACTCCACTTCCTTCCCAAATTAAAATATGAGTATGCCAAAAAAAAATTAATAACTGAGCACACACACTCACACACACACAATCCAATTTGAATGCATTATGTTGTCAACAAGCCTCTGGGGGGGACAGAATGAGGAGAAATTAGCCACTGGACCACATGAGATAAGGCCTGTTAAATCTGTGCATGGCCAAGAGGCTGCTGCTGCTTTCAGGCAAGATTATGATTGACTTGTTTTTCATGCACACACACACGTGCACGCGCAAAGAGAGAAAAAGAGAGAGAGAGAGAGAGAGAGATGCTCTTCTTATTCTTTGAGTGTCTCTGGCTGGACGGGTTGTACTCTGCATGTCTGTTTTTTACAAGAGGGCAACACCTGGTGATGCAAACTCATCACTGCCAACTCACACACACACACACACACACACAGCATAAAGAGCACTTGTGTGTGTGCAGAGCTGCAGTGCGCGCGCATGGAGAGGCGGACAGAGGGGGGAGCGCACAGAGAGCCTCAGTCACAGCGAAGCTCCTGAGCGCGAGGACGCACTCTCCATCCTGAGAAAACCCCCGACCTGTGTGCAGGACTGTGGGGCAACACACACACACACGCACCTCACACACCCGGAGCAACACGGCCGAGGACGCGTGTGAGCGAGGAGGAGAGTTCAAGGAGTGCAAGAATCCAGGGTCCAGGATTTTTACGCATGGCATCAGTTTGGAGAGCGGATGAACAATGCGCCCTGCTGGAGACCACTAGCGCACGAAGATGAGTCACCGAGGGGCTGATGGACAACATCCAGCGGCTCTGTGCGCCTCTCATGCGGGACCAGGTCCGGTAAAGCTGCACGGTTCTCCCCCCGTCGTCATCGTCCCTCGGTCACCTTCTCAAAGGATGTCTGCTGGCGACGTGCGCCAAAGCGCGTGCGAGTGAGCGAGTGTAGTCTCCCAGAGAAAAGAGAGGCTGGATAGAAACAGCAGCCCGGCTCCCAGGCACCGACACACAGTCCCTCAGAGCAGCCGTCCCGCCTCAGCTCCTCTCACCCATGCAGGATGCCCGGAGCGCGCCGGGGAGTCCTGGTCCAGCTCAGCCCGACTTCATGACGCTCTGGGCGGCCTCGTCATGCGTCTCCTGCCCGAGCCCAGCGCCCAGTCCCTCCGGCTCCTCTTCCTCTTTATCTTCGTGATGGGGGTGACCCCGTCCCCGGCTCTCACGGCGGGCTGCCCGGACAGATGCGTGTGCGACGACCAGCTGGTGGTCCAGTGCGCCGGGCAGGACCTCACCTCCTTCCCCCAGGACCTGCCTCTGGCCACCCGGCAGCTCATCATCTCCAACAACCGCATCGGGGACCTGCCGGCTCTGCAGCTCAACTACCTGTCCGACCTGGTCTACCTGGACTGCAGCAACAACTCCCTGAGCGAGATCTCCGAGTCCACCTTCGGGAACCTGCGGAAGCTCGCCTACCTGGACTTGTCTTTCAACACCCTGCTGCAGATCGAGGACCGGACTTTCGGGCCCCTGGCGTCCCTGGTCATGCTCCGGCTGACGGATAACCCGAGCCTGGGGGAGATCCACCCGGACGCCTTCTCGGAGAACATGGCCCTGCAGGTGCTGGACGTGAGCCGGAACAACCTGACGGCCCTGAACATCAGCAGCCTGATCGCCCTGCCCGCCCTGCGCTCCCTGGGGCTCAGCGGGAACCCCTGGAGCTGCGACTGTGACACCGAGGACCTGTGTCTGTGGGTGCAGATAGAGGGCTTCAAGTTCCAAGGTGAGGATGGAGGGAGTCTGAGAGATGTGCGACACACAGTTTGCATTCAGGTTGATCTACACTGTCAAGAAGAGATGATTCACTTTTTGAATAACATCATCTCATAATAATAACAATGATAATAAATCATGTTTGCATCCTTTGCGAAAGTTGACCTTTGCTCTCATGTTCCCGTTCAATCAGACCTCTTGCAGGTGGTCTCTTGTTTTTTTCCCTGGCCAAAATCCCGGCAAGTAAACTATGAGCCAAAGACGCTCCAAGGTCTTATCATTTGTTAATGTCACAACGGCTCATTTGGATAATTTGATTGTGGGCACTTGGTCAATTTAGTCCCTGATGGTGGACCACTTATCGCACTGTTGCTCTGCCTTTATTTTGAGGAAATATGCACACACACACACACGCTTTCATGTGTACTCCAACATGTGCACAGACTCAAATTCACACACACACACACACACACACAGACACAGACACACACAGACACAGACTCCAGAGCTAATGGTTTGACCTCAGAGTCAGAGCAATCTGAAGATTTCGCTCCCCGGCTCCTCTCTGCAATACAATCCCCTCAAACTGCCCTTCACGTCTCAATAATGTCTCAAGTTTAGCGCAACAAATCAGCAGATTTGTGTTACAGTTACTTGGGAAGCAACAGCCACCTTCGCCGTCCGTTCCTTAAATAGAAGGGGGATTGAATTAGAGCGACCCAAGACATCACCAACAATGGGCCCCGTGACCTTCTCAGAGAGGGCAAGCTCAGATGATCTCAGCCTGTAAATGTTAATTGAGCTCAGCTTTAAGCAGGTGAACCAGGTTAGGCCTCGTAACAATGTGGGCTCGGTTATGATGGCCGTCAGTGTCTCTCCCATTGATCTCGCTGCTTTGTCTCTGTGGGTCCTGAAGGCAGAGATAATGACGAGAGGATGATTGTGTCCTTTTGTACCTGTTTTTTTTTCTGGCTAGCCCCTCCCGTCTGCACGCACACACACGCACACACGCACACAGACACACACACGAGCACCTGGGTGTGCTGGCACTCCCACCGTCGTATGCTTTGGCCCTTCAGTCCAGATGGTTAATGATGGTGCTCAAAAAAGCTGGACTCCTATGCTCCCATTAAGGACAGTGCATGTGTGTGTTGTGTGTGTGTGCATGTGACTCACTCCACTTAAGCGTGTGTGAGTCAGTGTGTGATCTGGAGGTTAGGGGAGACCCTGAGGCCGGTGGGGAAACAGGAATGAGATTAAGGGACAAGGAGCTTGAGAGGGAGGCCACTTGAAGACGGCAGCAGTTATCCACCTTCACTTACAGACCGCACTGAAGCACACTCGAAACCCGGCTCACACAGGCACGCACACACACTCATCTTCATCTCGCAAAAAGCCTAATCCTTACACAAACACATCTCTGCGAAAAACATTCTGAGAGAATGACTTCTGAGTCGTAAGTGACACGACACAACACACCTTGGCTTATTGTGTTTTCAACACACCTGCACTGGTTAAAACTCCAACGAATAAACATGAAATTGCAGCTGTAACACTTGATGTAAAAAGTGTGACCAAACTACCTCTCAAGAACAAACGTAAACACACACTCCTCAAACTGATGAATCGTGTATTGGTATGGAACTGATGAACAACCGCAGTAACCAGTTTATCAGAGTGAATGGGGTCAAGCAAGTGTGTCAAGTGTGTGTGTGACAGCATGTAGTGTGTTCCTGTGGTCATGAATGCCCTCAGATCTGACTGCAGGGCCGTGAGTCTAATGTACAGAGATTCCAGCTGTCGCTCCCTCTCAGTGTGAACATGAATCAGGTGCATTTGAGTGTGTGTGTTAGTGTGTCTTTGTGCAGCCTCTTAACAGAGGAACTAATGTTTGCTTGTGTTTAAGCGAGCTTGTCTTTTTCTTTGCGTTTGTGTCAGACATGTGTCACTGAGAGAGGTTGACATTACTTGACTCTGGCAGGAACCAAAGTCAAAGCCTGGATTGAGGAAAGCGGTGAGGCTGGCAGGTGCATTTCAGTCATGTCCATATGAAATAAAGACAACAAGAGGGAGAGAGTGAGAAGGGAAAGTGATAGAAAGACAGAACTGACATGTTTCTGTAGCAAATGCAAGAAAAGAAAATACTGAGAAAAAGGTCAGAGAGAAAATATTCAGAATGACATTCAGTACGTTGTGTCTGAGCTGATGGAGGTCAGTGACTGGTTGTATTTTTCTTCCTGCACTGACTCGCAAGGGAATAACAAAACAATGTAAAAACGATTCTTGCGAGACAAATGATATTACAAAACAGGAAGTTCACAAAGGCTGGTAGCGATTACAATCGTGTAACAGTTGTTAAGTCATGAAAAGAGACAGAAAATTAAAGACAAAGCAAATAGCTTATTGATTTTTTTTTATAATGACAATTTATCAACTGACAATGTGAAAACAATGTCAAAGGGGTCTCTGGTAGTGACAAACCCATAGAGAGTTATCACCCAAATCTGCAGCTTTGCAGCTTTGAGTTTAAGCTCATTGTTTAGTTGTCCAACCTACAACCTTACTGTTTTGGTTCAGTCTCACCACAATGAAAAGTTCTAAAAACCCACTGTACACAACCTGCTCAGCATCAAACAGCAGACAAACACAGTCAATGTTTACCTGGTGAACATAGTGAAAGAAACAGCTATTTCCCTCAGGTGTTGGTGGAGACCAAAAACAGAGCTAAAATAAAATCGATATTTTACTTTTTGCCAGAAACATGAACTCATAACTGCTAAATGTGTAAACAGATAGTAGGTTTCTAGTTAGTCATATGAACTTTACGAGACCATAATATGTCAAACGCCAAAAAAACAAAATAATGCAGATTTACTTATTAAAGGAAAGGCCAAAAAAAGGAAAGCTCATTATTATAAACTTATCTAAAAAAAATAATAAGATAATAATAAACCATATCATGTCACTGTGAGTTTCATGGGATTAAATCACTGCTAAAAAGACGAGGTCATATCAGCTGTTTTGTTTCAGCTGCTGTTCATATTTGTCAGTACTGTTTGACTGACAAGATTTCCACGACTAACTTCCTTGACATATTAAATAATTTAGCTTTTTTTGCACTTTGCAGTTACAGATGATTTGGCTTCTTTGGAGTTCTGTTAATTCACTTATGTGGCTTTGAATGTCAATGAAGCTAATTGTCAGAGCTCCTGAAACGTTACTGGTTGGTATTCAGCCTTCCTGCCTTGTTTATTGTGATGATGATAGTTTAGAGTTAAAGTTGCTTTACATTATTTTATCCATCCCATATTTGTCCCGTGTCCCAAACACTCTGACTTTCCTGTCCTGAACACCTAAATATTCTCTATCATCAATTCTCAGTACTCGGGGAATACGCACACCTTTCCTCTCTTGTCATAATGGAATTTCAGCTTGTTGAACGACCTGCTGTACTCGCTGTAGGTCGATTTTGACAAGTGTCTCGGCTAAATACACGAAACGTAAGTGGCTCGTCCTGGGCTGGCAGAGTTGGTGGTGTTATGGCTCCAGTGTTGGGGAAAGTATTTCTGGCTGCTCGTCGGTGCCCTGGACAGCTCACGGACCAGAGGCAAAGAGCCAAGGCAGAGGGCCACGCATGGGGCAAGAGTTAAATATTCATAAAAAGAGAAAGAGAAACAGAGGTCTGCAGGTTCAGAGAGAGGAAGAATGAAAGAAAGACGTCAGGTTTTTGGTTTTTTTGCGCCAATTGAATTTATCTTTAATGAAAGCGAATGTTAGATTACTTGAGAGATGAGATGAGAGGTGAGTGCGGCTGAAATTGCATGACTAAAGAGCCGAGGACAGAAAGATGAGATAAGAGTGAGAGGGCTGAGAATTGGGCAAACAGATTAAGATGGACTTCGCCACAGAGAGATACAGAGAGCGAAATGAAAAAAAAAAAAACAGGCAGACTATAAAGGAGCTACCAATCGTCTGTGGCCCAGATCTGTCACTCAAATCCATTAAAACATTCATTATGACAAGGAGGCATCGATTCAATTTAATACAGGTAGACGATACATTATTTATCAGCTGGAACGATTCCTTAGACCCATCTGGTGCGGAGAAGCATATCGAATTCAACTGGCCTACTTGTGTAGCGTAGCCTGTATATATTTTTATGTCTCTGTGCATTTCGGTGCGTGCTTGAAACCAAGATTGATGTGATGCTTGTGTGGGTGTGTTTGTGATGTGATCACCTGAGGCACACAGGGGAGGTAGCTCAGGTGTGTGAGTCTGCGTGCATGACTCCGAGTGCGTCCGCGTCCAAACCAATATCGGAGCCAAGAGAACAAAATTGGAAACGAGAGGGGAGAGTGCGAAGATGACAGAGCAAAACTGAGAGAAATGGAAGGACGTAAAAAAGAGGAAGAGGGAAATGGAGTGATAAAGGCTGAAGGGGAGACACGGAGGGAGAATAAATGCTTACGTGCCAGAGTGGAAATGAAAAGTGGGAGGTGATAAAGGCTGATAAGAAAAGCGATAGAGGGAAGAGGAGAGGGAGCTGTTGCTATCTGACCTTCACTCTTTCTGCCAGAGGAAGAAGGGACCATATGGAGAAATGATGGAAAAGAGGATGCTGGTAATCTGACTAATGCCTTATTTGAGAGGAGAGGAGTGAGAAGGCGTGTGTTATTCAGCCCTAGTGGATGTGATGGAGAAAAGGTCAGCTATTCTTAGTCGTAGCCAACCCCAGTATGATGCGTTCAGTTGGCTAAACGGTGAGATACGTGAGCTTCACTGTGGAGAGGACGGCCCGAAAAGTCTTACCTCTTATATCACAGGCTTCCAGTGAGCAGTCATGTTTAAAATTTGGTTGAAAATTTTGAAATGTCCACCTTGCATAACCATTGTTTCAGCATTTCATTTTAACATCTATAGTTCAAACTTATCACACTCACATGGTAGACAGGGGGAAAATGACATCGTGTGAAACAGAAGGTTGAACTCCTGGACACTTTCAGCACTGAGTTTGTTATGTCAGTCATGGACCTTTGTCAGGTATCAAATTCACAACATGAAACAACAACAGCTTTATATTAAAACCACAGGCTGTAACAACTAATCAAAAGAGGTGCCAAACTTTTAACACCTGAGACAATTAGCACATGAATAATTGATAAGCATATCCTTAAAATGAGACAAACAATATGTCAAATTCCATAGAATGCAAGTGAAAATAGAAAAAATTAAATAGAGAATTTTTTAAAATACGATAATAAGATATGAGAGACTGAAACTGACTATTTTCGGTTTCTGTGACCCTGAAACTGAAAAGAATTTTATACTCTCAAAGAAAAACAAATCATGTTGTTAGACCCTGAAATATATTTAACACGTAACTGTTACATTACTGAGTCTCTTTAAAAAAATCACTTTTCAGCCAAACTTTTACATCAGCTCTGCATTAAAACAGCAAAAAGGGTCTGCAGTCGTGGGAGTGTTCATAATACTGAGAGACGGGATTTTACAATTCTCGGCAGCAGTCGCAAGACAAACAGTAGAAATATGACATTTTCATAGTAGTCCACCAAGACATGTTTGATCGACCGACACAGTACCTTACTGGATGATGCGTTGAACCAAGCTCAACAATGCATTGCTTTGTCGGACACATCTGCATTGGGAGACCTGCTGTGTTGTTAGACTGGGACTGTGTCTTTTCATCGGTCTTAACAGTTCTCAACTTCCAGACGTCTTCTGACCTGTAAAACACCAAGCAAGTGCTTACTGAGCTCTCTTGGCGGTGAGCGTGAGGACATCATTGTTCATTATGACCATAAGTATTCATAAATAGATCCTATTTTCAGTAGCCAGCTTCCACAGGGAGGTCAGAGGTCAAGGTCAGCTACAGAGCGCCGGCACTGGAGCTGAGAGAAACAGGGACACCTGAGCAGGGCGGACGGTTGAAGAGGCTTCACCCAAGGTTGTCTGGTTGAATGGTGATCTCCTTGTATGCTTTTATATATATTCAACAATATGTAAAACATTTTGTGTAGTCAGAAATTTAACAGGAGACTTTGGTTAATTCCCTGTGATTGAGGGGATGAGGGGATGCTTGTGTCTCCAGCTTCCACCTCCCCCTCTATATGAGACCACAACCACACTGATTACCATATGCATTGGCATAATTAATCTGCTTATAAATAGCTCTGTTCCCAGTTCACAGGACAGGCTCTCTGCCTCGCAGGTTAATACCACGCAGCTTTAATCATCAGTACACGTGTAATGTGAACATGCTGTACACTGTACATGCATGCATGTGTTTTTTAAACGCATAAATATTAAACAGTTTTTTACGGCTGGAAGTGTTTTGCATTCACAGTGTCGTCCAAAAAGCCTAAAAAAAGATTGCTATTCCGCTACTCGTTGCTCTTTTATGTGTCGAGCGGCAGAGAGCGGAGAGAAGAAGTCGGAGGAAAACAGAGTGAAGTTCATAAAAGAGTCAGCGGTGTTTTTCAGTAGCATCTTGCCCCTACACTAGCCCCTCCTCCAAGGAGGTGAGGAGCCCTGCTCTCTGTCAGTGTGTCAGTGCTGAGCTTGGAAACCATCCAGCTGATGATTTGGCACGGAGACCTTATCGCACCGCTGCGGTGGCGACTCACACACAAATCTTACAAATGTATGCACACACATAAACACTTGTGCTCGCTGGGTTGCTTACTTGTGCATTCTCTTTTATATAAAATGGAAGAAAAAAATGTTAAGCTCCCCATTCACATTTCCTGGAAAGCTCTGCTTGTGTGTAGTGTTTGAGAGTGTAAGCCTGCTTGTATCTTTAGCTTTGGTGTCCCCCTGTATCTAAGTAAAGTACGTATATTCCTCTGATTACTGCTGCTTATACCCTTCAGTACTATTTCTGTTTTATAACCCCTGGCCTGTGGTGTGTCACGGAGCCGCAGGGCTTTATGTCCGGTCAGTGGCAAGCTTCACGACACAGTCCGCATAGTGTCACACTGACACCACTGACCACAACCCTGGTGATATTACCATAACACAGTGACATCATGCCAGGCACAGCAGAAACAAGATGGGTCTTAGCACATTGAGGACAGACAGGTGACCACCACACTGTGCTTCCTGTCCTGCTGTTGGAGGGCAGACATCTTGACACACTGCTGCAGGATGACAGTATCTAAGCGCAGGCCAAGAGAATAAATTTGTTGCCAAAGATTAATGTTCGGGGCAGACTACCTCATCATAAGAGAGCAGAGTGGGGGGCAATCCTACATCCATCTTATGCTGCAGGATTTTCCTGCCAGTGCTTGTTTAAAGTGGAGGGATATAGAATCTGCAGTGCAGCATGCATGCAACAAAGTGGGAATTGTTGGAGGCTGCAGCCACTGTTGTGAAACTGCAGGAATTAGTCTGCACATTCAAGCTACACTGCAGGAACAAAGAAGACACACACACATCTCTCTGTCGTTCGTACTCAAATACATGCATACACACACCAACCTGAAAACGTCCTGTGGTTTAGTTTCGGAGGCACTTGTCTTTTTCTTAATGCGTATCTACAGAATGAAATTATGAAGGCTGCACATGAAGACACTTTAAGGAAGTTTATGAGTGTTTTAATTCTCTGTAGGCATAATGATTAGGATGTGCCAAGGCAAGTCGGAATAAGGGTCAATTTTAGCTCAAGTTGGCAAGTGCTGGCCGAGACACTGTCCAAATACTCAATTAAAAAGTTTGGACCCTCTTTTAAAAACATTTTAAAGATAATTTTACAAAATTGCATTATTTCAAATAGCATATTTGAATAAGTGCCTCATAAGCAGCCACACAAAAACAGATCAGACTGTTTTTCCCACTCTGTGTTTGCTCAAACACAGACTCATAAAAATCGGTCAATTACACCGGCGCCTTTAATTTAGTCAAGGTTATGAGCTGCAGGAAATTTGAATTTCTTAAATATCAGGCCTCAGATATTATAATACAGGAGTATTATCATTCCTCAATAAAAGTGCCAAGGCATACATTATTGAAGATGACATTCAATGAGAGAAATCTGGCCGGTGAAAAAACAGGGACAAACACTGAAAATGTCAAGGGCATTCTGCCAGAGTGATGTCTGAGTGTTTTCCCCTCCTAAGTGACGAGATGAGTGAGAAAACACAGAGTGACAAAGAAACAGACGGTGAAGTGAGACTTGAACAGGGAGTGAATCATCCCGGCTGCCACCTTCTCCAGTAATACTCAATTATTTTCTCTTATCTCTGATTATAGAAGGCAGTCATGAATTCTCTCTAAAGTGCAGCCACAAATGTTTGGTAGTTAAGGAAAAATATATTTGCAGTGTGAAATTCTTAGGCCTTTTTTTTCTTGAATTCAGTAGATAAAAAACTCTATACTTTATATACAGAGATAGATTTAATATATTATCTGCTAATACTGAGTTTGGATCTGACACATGTTTGCATACAGCTGCATGGTTCACACTTAAACTAGACTTAGTACAGCCATAAGTCTAAACCAGTCCAACTTTATCACTTTATCAGTATGTTTCACAGATGAATAGTTGCATTAAAGAGAGAGCAGGTCATTTCTTCCAGTCTTCTTTTTACAGATAATAAGTTGAATTCATATGCAGTAAAATGCACCTTTGCTCAATTCAAATCATTCAGTCTTTCAACGCCTTATTTGGTCTGCAAAATGTCACTGAGGCAAAAGCAGGTGATTGGCATAAAATATGGCTTCATCTGCGTTATTGCTAATCCAGAATATTAGTTTGTGACATTTCAAACTGCAGGTGAAACCCAAAATGAGTCCGTCTTTCAGATAAATTCTCTCAAGAGCAGTCAAGGAGAGGACAAGAAGAGTAACAACCTCTGGGTGAGAGACAAGTGGTTTTTTTGTACCTGCTCTTAAAATACTTTTATAACTTCATCTATACCTGCCAAATCCTGGTTGAATATTGTTTAAGAGATTTGTCTTGGCTTTCATCACACTTTCCTTTGAGAGGAGCCCAGACAGCGGGAACACGCAGCCAAGAACTGTGTACAAAGTCTGAATTGTTGTAAGTCACAGTGAAAAAAGTGACGGAGGAAGGACAGATGAGGCCCAAACACCCTGAGGGGCCTGTTTGCAGTGTGTGTTTGTACAGTCCCTGATTGTAGCTCAGCGTTCCAGCATTCAGTTATATCGCAAGAGGAAATAGACAGTGCACACACGCACAAGAAGCAGTCCTCACACCTGGCTTGAGGCAAGTTTGGCAGCGTAATGAGACTGAGCAGATCAGCTAGCCAGCCCACAGATGGTGACAGAGTGACGGAGGGACGGCCATGTGAACCGATGGGCCTCGCAGAGAGGGAAATAAAAAGACGAAAATAAATACAGAGAGTCGTGAGAGGAATAAAAAGAGAGAGGCCTGAGAAGTTTATTGTAATTCAAGTTTTTTTCTTTTTAATTTTTCAACATAAATACAAGACAACACAAGACAACAAAGTGCAGTAATTCTGTGAAGAGCAGATACCGGAAAAATAAATATGTAAAAGTAGCTGATACAAATATAATAAGACAAACAAAAAGTGCAATTAAAAAAGAACACAAATAGCACAAAACTGGGGCAGCACATTTTACCAAATAAAAATAGTAGGAACTTCCTTCTTTAAATTTGACCAAGCTTCCCTTATGAGATCCAAAAGAGGCCATATCCATCATCAGTTTTCACCATTCAGAAATTTATCTGACTCTCCCAGTGGTGGAAAACAATCCTTGCAGCGCCAATAAAACCTGCTAATGCAAGTCCAAACTTTTATTTGGCTACACCCGGTGCAAGAGGAGAGACCGGTCTGCTAATAAACACAGCTGGGGAGTGATTCATGCAACCTTCTCTTTCCAAAAAGGAGAAACAAAAGAGCATTTCCACATTAAATGGAGGAAAGCACCTGCCTCATTTTTACACTTCAAACTGTTATTATTATCCACGAGTCCCATTTTTGAAGCTTAACTGCTGCGTAATGATACCTGTGTATAAAGCTGTATTTTGGTTGTGCCCTCCCACGCAGGAGATGGAATAATATTTTGCCCCCTTTTGTGCTGAAAGGCAGAAAGATAAAGTGAGTGGAGACAAGGAGAGGGAGAATATAAAATGACAGTTTGGGGAAGCGTCTTCATGTCCTTCCTCCTTCTGAGAGACAGTTAAAACTGGGGTAAGAGGAGTCTGCAGAGTGTGTTATATGCATCTCCTGGTTCATCCTTGGTTCATCTAATGCTGCTGAATAACTGTACAGGAGCACGTCACTAATCACTAGAATGACTTGCATAATGTTCCCTGCTAACTCAATATCCTACTGCTTCGGTTTTACCTGCCTGACAAACACACACACTGAAACAACCCACCGATCCACTCTGTAATTCTGTGTGCATAATCCCCACCTGTAATAACTTCTCAGGACATTTGTACGTACACCATCATGTCACAGTCTCAACCCATCACTTGGACAGGATCAGCAGACATGACATCAGCATCAGCGCAACGTGTCTCCTCGAGCTGGAGACAAGGCCCCCCCGGTGAGCCGATCGTTAAGTATTGATCGAGAACCTTATCAAACCCCTGCAGATATGTTTTCCTGTGCAGGCTTTTCAAAACACCAGGTTTGGTTGGATGAGTATTTTTAACCCTTTCAGACATAGAGCCGGAATAATCTAATCACCAGACTAATCTGTCTCAGGGTTAACTTAGGGTTATATTGGATATAAGGAGAATAAAGCGCTTAAGTCAATTTGTGTTATGTAGACTGTATGTACAGATACCAAACCAGGCTCCTTGGTTTCATAAGTCATCAGTTCACAACCTCTAGCTTCTACCCTCCAACTGCTGCTGCTCTCTGAAAGCTCTGGCAAGTCGTCCAAGTTGAAGCATAGATCATATCCGGCCATTCTCTCCATCCTTCCTCCATCGCTCATCTCCATGTTCAGACCTTTGGCTTTATTGGTAGATGAGTGCAGTTTAATTAACATTGTTAACAGCACTAATCCATCAGCGGACAGGACTGCAGCCAGATACAGTTCTCTTTTTCCCCCTCCTCTCTCATTTCTGGGGTCAGACTTACTGCATCTTCCTTGAGCGTGTGTGGATGCAGATATTTCCATAATGTTCCTCCTGTTGTTTGCCTTTCTTCAGATTCTTTTTGTGTGTTGTCGTCTCTCTCTCTCTCTCTTATTCCCACCACGTCTCTTTCGGCTCTCTCATCTCTCTCATCTCTCTCATTGTTCCTGGCTTGAAAAAAAAAAACTTCTCTTTTTGGGGAGTACAAGTGCAATTAAGCATGCAGGGGAGGCGGGAGCGAGGGACCATGGGAATTAGCGGAGCTTGTAACAAGAGATGAACTGATAGAAAGCAGCGCACACCGTATCCCGCTCTGCTCTTTGTGATCACACCGTTAGATACATACAGAGCGATTCTCTCTTCTCTTTTTAACGCTCCGCATTCATACTAATTACTTTACGTGACGGTGCTGCGTATTCTAACGCTGCAAAGTCACTGGAGCTGAATGAAAACATGCAGCAGGGCATGAAACATTTTTGAGCAAGACACCAGCATCCGACCCTGACCTTTGACCTTGCTGTGGCGAAGCATCAAACTCCATAAATAAACATCTTACAGTATTGAAAATGCTCCAGTGTTGCCGCCCTCCTGTGCAGTCTGAAGTCATCCCGGCTGATTATCATATTCCTCATTATGGACAGCAGATGTTTTGTCAGGGAAAACACTCATCTCCTTATCTCTGCACTGCTGCGAAGTGATTTGTTAGCGTATAATGATGTGCATGAGGGGGTGGGAGGGTTGATGTGTCAGAGGCTTGCAGTCAAATCTGGTCACCTTTCTGTGCATGTGTGTGTGTGCAGCATAATAATGTTGCCATGTCCTAGACACCAAAGACCTACATTACTCAGAGGAGTCTAGTACTATAGTGTCTCTCGGGATCATTTATCACAAAGGTTATCACTGAATTGTTAGGGGCTGTTTGTGTGTGAGTTGTGGCTTTTGTTCGTTGTTCACCTTTTTCTCTGGAGTAATTAAGTCCCCACCCCCTCCTCTCTCTACTGATACTCTGCCCTTCATCTTCAACCACTATACACTCATTATTCCCTGCTCTCTTTTATACCATATCTTTCCTCATTAATCTCCTTACGTCCCTACTCTCTCTTCTTTCTTCACCTCCAGATGAGGGCCAGACAGTTTGCCACAATCCCCCAGAGCTGGCGGGCCAGCGGTTGGCGGAGGTCGGCATGCAGCTGCGGGCAGACTGCCACCAAGGCCTGGGCTACTGGGACTACCTCTTCTTCATCGCCATCGGCTTCGTCATCTTCTCTGCCGGCACTGTGTCGGCCTGGGTGATGGGCGTGCTCATGGTGCTGTACGAGCGCTACAGCAAAAGGAAGAGCGAGGAGCTGGACAGCGACGACGAGGATGATAGGGGAGGGATGGGAGGAGGAGGAGGAGGAGGAGGAGGCGGAGGAGGAGGGAACCAGGGGAACGGGGATCTGAGCAAGCCCGGCATGCAGGTGTGACGGACTGAGTGTGAGAGGGGATGACATGAGGGCAGGAGGAGAGAGAGAGGAAAAGACAGAGAGGAAGAACCAGAAGTGATGAGAGGACTCTGAGACCAAAGGCTCTGCAATGACCCAAGATCTGACTGTCTCTCTTTGTTACAGATTTAGATATCGCAATATGCTCCTCACCATATTGGACAGAAAGTGTGTGTGTGTGTGTGTGTGAGTGTGTGTGTCTGTGAGAGAGAAAGAGAGACAGACAGAGACAGCAATAAGGATGACTATGCCTTCACTTCAGGAGTACAGAATGACCTCTGAGATTATTGACAGCAATAACCCCCAAACACACAGCTACACACATGCACACACACACGCACACACACACTGCTCATCTCAGCACAGATATTCTCCAGAGCTGCTGGTTTGTCTGAGTGGGCGGATGTACCTGCATACTACGTGAAGCGCTCATGAGTAACATTCTGTAAATGATGATTATAACAAGAAGTGTTATGTGAGCAACACACAAACAACACACACACACACACACACACACACACACACACATAAGAAGGTATTGGGGGTCACAAAGAGAGTGATGCCTTATCTGTGCTACAATAAAAAGGGAAAACTAGTACATTTCAGTTTTAAGATGTGATTTTCCTGAATGCCTTAAGGCAACTCACTTGAACTAGTGAACAGTCACTCTTGTCTCCTATAGACAGAATCTGTCCAGAAACAGTTTGGGATCAAATCATTTGAATGTAAAAACTCAGAATGACCTCACTGATATGGAGCTAAGATAAAAAACAGATTGGAGACTTTGTTCTCCTCCTGATGCTGAGCTGCTAATGGGATTAACATGTGAGTTATAAAGTTTAAAGGTTCCCTGTGGAGTTTTTGACCCCTGGTGGCACAATGGAGCAATATTTTGAGAAGCAGGTCCTTTATTGTTTGTATCTCGTGCTCCGTCTACATGCATTCATTGTTTTGACTGACTGTCAATTCACAAAGAAACGTAGTTAGCAAATGTGGACATAAGCATTACAGGTTTAAAAAAAAACAGCCTTGCAAATGAGTTTCAAGGAAGGAAATGCATTCAATGTGCTTGTAGGACTCAAGAATACAAACAAAATGTTCATGTGGTAAATTCTGAATGTAAACATAACTGTCTGTTTACAAGACAACTCCACAGGGTAGCTTTAAAAAGCAACTTAACACCCCCCTGAAAATCTTGTTCTTGTGTCTGGTGGTTTTTACCTTATTTCAGTGATGTAGAAATGTACTCAGTACATCATGACATCACTGTTGGGTGTGGTTACTATTGAAACAGAGCTTGATTCTGACCCATCGGTTGTCAAGTTGAAATTGCAAATTAATTTATCCACTACTGTTACGTGAATATTAGGATTAAGAATTGGATAAAGGATAAAGAATTGATGACACTAATTTCAGCAGTTTCAGTTGGGTGCCATTAAACCATTGCAGAAGAAGAGAGCGCAACAAGACAATTAGTTTTAAAGAGCACCAGTAAAACCTCTGACAGTGGAAAACCAAATTGAAAATGTGATAGAAATACGACATTTCTGTTTGGTTTATCTATTAATTTAAGGAAAGTAATAGTTTCCTCATCGCTCCACACAGATCTGATGTTTTTCATCTGCTATCATTTTTCATCTCTTTAGTGGAGCAGAAGCTTCAGTGGACATTTAAGTTACATGCTTCATGTACTTCATGATTTATTTGCAAAGTCTTTTTCATTGCATTCTGTTGCATTTTGTTTTTATCAACACACCAACTTTTCCACCTCAGCCAAGCATAAAATTTCTTTCCTTTTCAAATTTCCGATTCAGTCTTCTTTTGCACAACTTGGAAATTTGCATAAAAACAGGTAGATGGAATCACTTACTGATGACTGTGATGTGGTTAGAGATAAAAGAGACACTCAACCAGAAAGGGCAGTGAAACTCTGCTTTTCAGCCTGGTGTTAACTTTCAGCTCACTCCCCTGTAAAGATGGGCAGAAGACGTCTACCTATAGTGACACGATGTGACTGTATCATATCTTGTGTGTACTGTACGTGTGTTTATTCTTGTTTCTGTGTGTATATGCTTTCCTGTTCTGCGAGCCGCTCTGGAGTCGTTTCTCATCCAGTCTGCATGATCTCCAACACACTACAGTTGTAGAAGTGGGGCAGGTTCATTGTGGCTGCACATGAAGACAGCATCAGGGTGATGGAGTCAGTCGTACAGCTAACAATGACTCTACACTATGTGACTGGAAGCCTCGCTTGGTTGCCCTCATGTTAGAGTCGTGCACATGCAGGCCGCGGTCTATAGATCAGTTGTCAGTGTGGAAGTGTGCCTCTGGAGTAGTAGTAGTGTGCTCATGTATGCGTGACTGTGTTTGTGTGTTAAAGTGGGGCAGAGCGATCACAGAGCATCTCTGTGAGCAGCATGGACGAGTGATTCATGAGCCCAGACTGATCCAAACCCTTCTTCCTCCATCCTGCTCCTCTTCTTCCGCCTCGTCCGTCACGGGACGGATGCGCAGTTAGAGATGATGAACGACAAACTGTGGATGGCGGTGGGGTGGAGAAAGAGCGGGGTCACCATCAGAAGCGCGAATTCATCCTGATTGATGCACTTAGCAGCTGTATTGAAAGACTGATTGATAGTCGGGCTTTCATTCATTTTCTGAGCTGAGTGGCTCCAAATGCCCCAGATGAATGGGCATGGTTAAATGATAACCCTCCAGAGGGCTTGGCAGAGTGTGTGTGTGTCAGTGTGTGTGTGTTTGTGCTTACATGTGTGCATGTTTATGACTATCTCCAGCTTGGTTTATGATGGCGACAGTATATCTTTATATGGATGCCGAAGAGAGTTTTTTCTATAGGAAGGTAATTTGTAATCAAAATCTGTCACACCAAAGCCTGATGAAGCACATCCTCTCAGACACACACTTCCTCCCTCACTCAAACACAGAATCCCTCACACACACTCACACACGCACTCGCCCACATGCACAATAAATCTCAAGGGCAAAGCTAAAGTCAGAGCCGCAGGCCCGAGAACATTAACACTCCTGTTTTGGTCTCTCTTACCATGCATCGCTACATCCTCTTATCCTCCCCTCCATCCTCAATCTGACACTGTCATCAGCTTTCACACAATGCATTCCCACACACACTCGAACACACACACTTGGACCTGTAATTTATCTGTTAAATCTTTGGGCTGTCATTATCAGATCATTTGTTCAAGGGGAAGCTTAGTGGCACACAGGCTTTAGATGACCTGCAGATTGCTGGTGTCAATCCTTCTTAGGTTACATCACACTCATAAAAAGACATTTAAGAGCATGACCTCACTGCCACATACCTGAACATATCCTTAAACACAGTGCTTCCTGTTTGGAAAGAGCGGCTGTTTTTGCTCGGCTGAATGTCAGTTTTACGCTGCCGACAAATATAGAGCTGTTTAGCAGACAGAAAATGTTAGTCCTTTACCAGCATTAGGTCAGAGGACAGGGGAGTCAGTCAGGAAAGGGATGAGAGGAGTGTGTGTGTGTGTGTGTGTTTGTGGGGCGCTATCCTGGTGTTAACTTGTCACAGGACAGAACACAGGACGGAGTAAAAATATCCTGAGGGTGTAATCGTGTGTGAAGGGGCTAAAAGTTGTATAGAGATATTTACAGTGCCTGGACTCTGATATACATTAGCTACATATGTTCGCCAGTGAAAAAGGACATTTGCATAAGATGTGAAGGTGTGAATTTGTGCTGTTTAGACGAGTCACCGCAGCTGTTACAGGCGCCCGCTGGAGAACAGCGTAAAGGCTGAGGAGTTAAAAAAAAATCGACATAATTGCTCAGAAAATCATTGCCACGTTCTGCAAGTGATGAATAAGAGGGAGGGGCCGCTTTGTAAGTCCTCCCCTTCTCTTGTCATCCCTTGACATGAGTCTGTGGTTGTGTGTGAGTGTGTGCGGTACATTCATACATCATTACGCAGAGAAGGAAACATCATTACTCCACCGATTAGAGATCAGAGGTGCTGTGTCGGCTCATTGTTAGAGCTGCAGGTGACAGAACTGCAGAGACAGTCCTCACTGTTTGTGTTTGTGTGTGAGTGAACGTGTGTGTTTGTCCAATATGGGATTTCTGATATTGATACAGATTCCAAAATACCTGCTGATGTACAGTATATTCTATCTTTTCTCTGTCGTTTCTTTTAGAGTTTTCTTTAGTTTTGTACATCATGAATCATAAGCAATAAAGAACATAAGATAATGGATAAAAGTAGTTTTCTAAGACTTTACTTGTTAATACTGAGAGTGATTTTAATTCTTGTGCTGCAATAGAGCAGGAAGTCTAACATGAATAAAAACTACTCAGTTAAATATTGTAAGAATTTTTATATCACAAATACTGCAACACTTCTGATTGTCTCAAAACGCTTCCTCTTATTTTACATATACATAAGTGCTGGTGATGGATCAAGTGCATTCATTCAGGGTGTTCACAATGTCTGTTGGCTGATCGGTCCATCAGCTATTTGATGCCATTTATGATCACATTTCAAAAGCTTTTCAATATATTGTATTCTGTAATGATTTCTCTACATTTTTCAATTTCTCTTGACTTTTAGTGGCGGACCCCGCCATTCAGCGTGCTTACCTAAGCACAAGAGATTCACAGGAAGACGATCCATCCATGTAATACAGCACACTTCACTTTTATCTCAGTAATAACAGCCTCACCATTTATTTTTCACTCTATTACGGCCGTATCAGAGCTGTACTTAAGTTACTGCTAATGCTAACTGAATATTTCCTACTGCTGCTAGTTCACATTAAATGCATTCAAGTTTTGAAACGCAGGGTGGCAGTTGCTCTTCTGTTGTATTTCTGACAGAGAAGCTATTCAGGCAGTGTTTGCTGTAGTTTTGATGTTAACATACTAACCACAATTGTCACCAGATCAACCACGACAAACATTTTAAAGTTCAACTGAAATTACTTTTCAATACGATTCAATTTCAAACATTATTGCAGTCAAACACAATGTCGTTGTGGTTTTTTAAATGTTTTGTTTATAGGGATTTATAGGGTCTTTATTGTTTGAGCTGGTGCCTGTGCTTGATTGACAGCAGCTGGCAGGCAGAGCACCGGCAGGGGAACGAGAGGTAAACTAAATCATGTTGCCGCCATGGACAGACGTGTTGTAGAGTAATGAAGAGCGAGCACCGCACCAGAATCTAACCGACAGTTGCAGGTACATTTATATCATGTTTAATGTGCTACAGGTGAGACTGACAATAGCTGTTCACTTTTCCCCTGTGAATGTTTGTTTGGTCACTTGTTCAACAAGGTAAGCCGCAGGACTTGTGTTCATGTTTGTGAGTTAGATAAGAAGGAAACTTTAGCAGGAAAGCTGATGTGGGTTGTTGTTCAAGGTCTGTGGTTGTTGTCTTGTGTAGCTGCCGTCTGCTCGGCCTGTGATAGAACGATTACTGCTTTATGCCAGATCTGGTTTCCATCTACATAGAATGAATGTATCATGGAACTATGATGCTTTTTCTCAAAGGAGAAAACAGATCAAGTGGTTTACAGAGCAGATATGTTTGTTGTGACAGACAATAAAAATCCAAATTAATTTCAGTTGGACTTTAAAGATTATAACTTTAATTTTTGTCCATTGATAGTATGATGATATTCATAATACTCAGTCTGTTCCTACTGTGTGTCTATGCAGGTGTGTGTGTATGCATTTTGCTGCAGTAACCTCCAGTCTGAGAGAGAAAAATTAAAATTATCTGACACAAAGTTCAAAGAGAAAGTGAGCATAGACCTTAGTTATCTTTGTTCACTCCTACAAATCAATTTCTATATTGAAAACAATCTGTCTCATGCATGGCTCTACATTACTCAAAGATTTGAAACCTTGCTCACACACCACAAAAACACACACATACACAAACAGTGGGCACTGGGATGGGGTCATGGGCTTAGAGCAGGAAGCGGAGGCTCACAGATGACTTCAATGAATGGACGCATGAATGTTTTCACCCCCCATCTCATTCATGCCTGACAACTTTTCTTCCCCCTCTTTATCTGTCCTCACACCCCACTCCAACTTGCTTGGCTCACACCACTCCACCTTTCCACTTTCTCTTTCTTTCCACTCCCCCCCCCCTCTCCTTTCATTTCACTCTCGCTGCCAACTGCTCAGCCTTTCCAACGGCAAAGAGCGGCCTCCAATCCTTCACACGGCCTTCGAATCTCTGCCCGCTGGATCTTACAGCTTTGGAGCTTCTGAGCGTCTCTTTGAGAGAAACAGGAAGGATGGCAGACAGACGGGACGCAGACAGACAGACAGAAATGGAAAATGTAGTGCTAAGAACACAAAACCCCAGAAGCACAACAGCAATGCTAGAGACAAAATATTTTGTGTTCGCACAGCCATTACTGTGTGTTTGCGAGCGTGTGTGTGGGTGTGCGCTTGAGTTTGTGCGCTCAGTCTGATCCCGTTATTTCTCTGAGGGCGATGTTAGAGCGTGAGCATGAAGCACAGAGGCCATCTAATGCAATAAGTCAATAATACATCCCATCATTGCACACACACACGCAGCACAAAACAGCCTTCCAGGGCTAAAGATGAGCATTTTCTTCTTTGTGGATCCTTCCTTGATGTCTAGATCCTCCTCCACATCCTCTGCACTGGCCATTAACAGTAACAGCAGGGGCCGCGGTGGACGGAGTCGTAGTAGAGATCACGGTCTCATCTCATGTGTCTCTCGAGGTGAAAATCATACGTGTGGAATATTCAAATAGAAGCAGGTGATAGAAGCAGGTGAGAGGTGATAAGTCAAAACTCAACAACTGTTTATGCATCACTTTCAGCGTGACCCCACTTTGAGAGCTTATACACACACACACACACACACATGCACACACACACACATATACACTTTCTAGCATAAAAGCCTTTCTGTAGATGACATTGTGTGGGAGCAGAGGAGAGTGTGGCTGTCAGCAGGATTCCCTCTGCTTGCTTGCCCTTGAATGGCGTTAAGAGGAGCCCGAGATAAGAAGAGCAGGGACTCACCAGACGGTTGTACCATAAAGAACAACACAGTCAGTAGACGGATGTGCTAGGAAAGGATAACTGTGAACTTAAAGGGAAATTCTGGTGTTTTTCAAACTGGGTCATAATTGTGAGATTCGGGAAAACAACATATCATATCAGGACAAGCAGCCAAAAATAAACAAAGCTTTCCAACGAATTTTGAATTTTACATAATTCTCAAATGTCTCTCAGTCCTATAGAGAGTAAAAACAGAAATGGAGCTCTCTGTATCTACCAAGCTGACGGTAAAGTTATCTAAAGTTAGCATGAGTAAGAATGACCCATGTTGAAAAATACTGAAATTTTCTCTTTACGTTGGTCCTGAGTTAATGAGGTGCGTTCAAAGACCTTTACTCAAGAGAGACATTTCCTTCAGCGGAAACTCCGCCGACTGTGTGTGAAACAGGACGGTCAGTAGGTATTTGTACTAAAAGGAGAAAATAATAATTGTCAGACTAGATGTCAACATAGTACGATTAAAAACTTGAAGTGAAGACAGTATTTATATAATTCTATATTTATTAGCTAAACATTTCTGCAAATGAGCCAGAATTAATCTTAGTTCTTGTTCATGCTTTACGCTGTGGTTTAAAAGGTTTCAGGCTGTGGACAGTGGTGACTTTAATAAAAAAAAAAACAGTATCAGGTGTGAAAAGTGACAACAAGCGCCTTTTTCAACACACCCCGATTGTGACCAGCAGTGAGAGACACGGAGGTCAGAGGTCACGAGAGGGTAAGAGACAGATGTTTCATAATGAACATGACACACTTTATATACATTAGAGACACGCAATGTGCACTCACACATACAAACAAAACACAAACCACCACAATGAGCAGCACCTGAGGGTCTCTGACCTACATTATATAGGGCCTACACACACACACACACACACACACACACACACAGAGCCTGGTAACAATCACTGGCCTATAATCTTGGTTGTCTGACTTACAGTAGCTCTCCTTTTTCTAGCCTCTCATCTTTGGCTTTACACACTCCTACACACACACACACACACACACACACATTAAATACACTCAAGACTATTATTGTATGAATCTACACAGAACTTGCTTCTGTATGACTCGCGGTTCTGGCTATTTAAAAACTGCAGTAACTTATATTAAGTAACGTTTTATCTTTTACTATTATTAAAACGATAGTGATGTTTAACCAACGACTGTGGCTTCACTCTTTCTGATATGTGTCTTCTTTGGGTCTTTCCTGTCACGTCCTCGGGCGATGCGATAAAGCACACCTACTCTGTCAGCACAAAGTGTGGATGGGGGGGCGGAGGGCAGAGAGGTGATTGATTTAGCCTCTGCACCAATGCCCTGGCACCGAAGTTGGGATGGAGGGAATGAAAGGAGAGGGACTGCTGCACCTGCAACCTTACGCAAACCTCAACCCACAACTGCACTTCTTCTTGTCTATCAGTGTCTTTTTCTATCTCACACCCTCTCTAATTTCCTTTTTCAATTCTTTCCGCCTCCTCCGTGGCCCCAGTGTTTCTTCCCTCTCCTGTTTGCTCTTATTTTGTTTCCCACTCTGCCTCCCTCTCCTTATTTATCTTGTCTTTTGCTCTCCCTCGCTTTACCTCCCTCCCTTATCTCCTTTCGTCTTTTTGGCAGGAACAGTGGTTTTATTATCCAACCTCACCTCTGCCAGGATGGGTCAGATACTGCAGTGGAGCCGTCTTCACTTGGCACTTAATGTAGAGAGAGAGTGATGGAAAACACAGCGGAGGGAGGTAGAAACAGTGACACACAGGAGGAGGGTTGATCCAGTTCACGCTGTAGGTGAGAAGGTTCAGCACGGCAGACCAGCTAATGAAGCAAAATGTTTATGTATGTATTTCTTCAAATGTAAAGTAGATAAAGTGTGGTGTGCACCGCTGCCACGCTTGGTTAACGGTGCGTCACTGTGGCTGTGGGCAACCTAAGGAGGGATGGTAGACCAGACATGGCACGCCGATGCCAGAATGCCAGGCCCGGTCTCTGCTGTCAGCTCCAAGGAGCCTCAATCGATCCTGACAGCTCAGTGTGTCACCAGGTCACACTGACACGCTGAGGCAGAAAAACAAGGACGAGGAACCACTTCAATCGGCTAAATTGCTCTCCTCTCCTTTCAGCATTTGAAACAAGACTTGGGATATAGTAGGAATGCAAAATGATGTGGCCTGTTGTTTGCACACATAGTTGTCCCTTCTCATGATGTTATGTTGCATTTTCTGCTTCAGCTACTTTCCCATTCAGACAGAAAATTGACTGAGAGTGTGGCTGTTTGGAAATTCCTTTGATGCTGTTCATCAAACCGAAACCGAAAAAAAAAATACTCCGCGGACTAAATGGATGATCAAAACTCTGAAATATATTTTCAGAAAAAATGCCAACTCTTCATGTCTTTCAAATTGGAGCAAAGTCTGGCAGACAGTCGTCATCGGAAAATTAAAAACGTATTTGTGTATTTGTCGAGCTTGGAAACGGAGTGTACCGTCTTTTTATGTTAATCCAAATTCACCTCTTCATGTTTAAGAAAAAAATTATCATAATTGAAACTTAAGATTTTGACTATTAGTCCCTATGTCAAGGGTCAAGCTCCAAAAACACTTCCCTTAGTGCAATTCAGTAAAATACTTTGTTAGATCCTCGCTGTCTGTAAATGCCCATATCTTGTAAACTCTGTAGTCCCAGTTAGTAACACAGGGTTTCTGTTAAAAATACGCACAGTCTGCACGACCAAGCTGAGATAACCTTCATGATCTCGATGGTCTTGATGTGTAAAATCTGTGGAATTTGCCTTTAAGATTATTTTTACGTTGAACTTTAGCTTGAGGTTGAAGAAAGTTTAGTGATAAATAGAATAACGTTTTAAAAAATACAAGAACTTTCTGTGGATCACTTCACCTCCCCAGTGAACAATGTACTGACAAGTGAATCATGATGGAAAAAGACACAGTACTGTTTGTGCCCTAAGCCTGACTGAAACTGATGGACAAATGTCTCCAGCAGACGTTTGGCTTTCTGACCTGCTGACCTGCTGACTGGCCGTCTGATGGTGAACCTCCCTGCAGGACTGAACCTTTGAACTCGCAGAGAAACGGGGGCGAGCCCGGCAGGACCGCCGCGGTGCCTGTGAGTGTTATTTAGAGGACTTATAAAACAGAATTCCCACACCTGCTTTGGACAGGAAGAGGGACGGGGAGAGAAGGATGACAGGGAGAGAACAGAGAAACAACGTGATGAAAGGAAACATCACACTCAGATAAAACTGTGTCACAGTCACTGTCATCCTCCATTCAAGTGTCAGGCTGAGCTCAGATCTGACACGCGACGGGAACAGTTTCCAGATTTGTTTTCTAGATTTGATTCTCAGCGTTCGCTTCCTTTTGACATTCAGCAGGTTGTCAAAGGAAGAGCGAGTATCTGTGCTGAGCGGCATGAGAAGGTGAACCAGCCTCAGATTAAACCTCAGAATAGCAGCTCAGTGTTCCTGTAATAGAGCTCGTCTTCCTCTGAGACTAACAGCTCATTACCACAGGACTGCCCCCAAGGACCCACCCCCCCATCACCAGCACCTCACCCTCTCAACACGACCTCGCCCCTGAGATGGAGCCCCCACATCATGACGCACATCTACGTACATACACCCCCCTCCATAAACTGCTAATCTTAAAAGTAACCCCCATTCCTCCTCCTGCTTCTGGATTTTCTCTCCACCGTCGCTGCAGTTGCCACCCTTGTGTCAGACATTTGACCCATCTTTCCTTCGACTGGACCATCCCACCACCACCACACACACACACACACACACACACACACACACACACACACACACGTGCGCGCACCTCTGTTCCCCTCTGTCCCCTTGCAGGGTGGCTCTTGTCGACACCTTTCCTGATTTGGACGTTTTTGATGAGAATTCCCCACCTCAATCTCTGCTGTTTCCCTACTTAACCCTCCCAGGGGCTTCCTCCATCTGCTCTGACTGACACACACACACTCCGACGAAAGACACACGCAGACAAAAAACACACAAAAACGACTGGATCACGCTCACACACCGGCACATGAGCGTGCACACGTCCGCTTCGTCGTAATGAGGTCTCACCATGTCTTTTACTTCCCTCCTCCTCTCTCGGCTCCATTCTCTTAGTCAAGTGCCATAATTTTCATTCTGTTGCTGTACTGAGGTGTCAAATTAAAACATTAGCTGGGACCAGTCTCTGAACTCCTTTTGGAACATAATAAAATATTTGTTATGACAGTATGAGACTTTTCAAAGACATACACAAACAAGCTGTCTGAAGCCATCAATAAGTGGGTCTCTCCATGAATACAAAGTGTATTATTTTCTGTCTTATTGCAAAAGCATGTGTCTGAAAGAGTTTTGCATCCATATGTGTGTGTAAGTCCTGGATATGGATCCATCTACAACAGAGGGTCTCATCATGAAGGAGAGGGCCTGAATGTGGACACCTCATCATGGAGGAGAGGTTTTCATGATTGAAATCCTCTGCATGAAAAGATGGAGTCCATCCATCAAGGGTCATCTAATTCGCCGCACATCTGCTGTCTGATGCATCCTGATATGATCATTTCCACAGCCGTGTTTAAGTGTGGACATCAGTACATCCTCTCTGTGAGTTGAGGGTTTGGGAATGATGAGCCAGCATCTAAGCAAGAGGCCTATAAAAGTGTAGTTCAACAATAAGTCACAAATGTAAATGTTTTAAAGTATTACAGTAGTTTGATATTTTGCTCTCTTACAGATGAGAAGATTCTCTCATCTCTGTCCACAGGAGCATCCAGGTACCTGCTCCCAGCCCAGACATATTCAGACACATAACCCTATAAATGATGTTTATGCACTTCAGTTTTTGTAGAGATTAACCAAACCAAATATGACGTGTTAATCTGTCTTAGAGTCTTAGAGGGGCAGATTTTGTTCTTCTGCCTCCATTTTCCATAAACATGAGAGTGGTGTTGAGCTTCTCATCCAACTGAAGGCAAGAAAGCAAATAATCTTCCAAAATGTCAAACTATTCCTTGCTGATTTGGGCCAGTCTATATCTTTTGAAATGGAGAGGTGCTTGTGGAATTATGGCTGACATGCTACAACTTAATACTTAATGTTTATGACAAAGTTGGTGTATAATTAATCGTTTGAAGCGGAGTGAAATTAAACATGTAAGAAGCATCATTATCTCGCTCAATGTCAGCTGGGTTATAGATGATGGATGGATGGATGGATGAAGGGTCATTATGGGATGTGGTTTTATTCATTTGTGATCTTTAGAACCAATTTCCAAAAAGGTAAAAGTGACAACAACACAGGTCTTGTATGTTTTGTGTATGGAGCAGTTATTAATGAGGCCTTACGTGGAGGAGAGTTTGAACATGAAGTAGAGAACCAGGACAGGATGGAGAAGAAGGCACATTCAGCGAGGGTCACCCGTTCAACCTCAGGAAAATGTAAAGCATTTACGCTTACCTCGCATTTTTTTGTAAAAACACAAATAAAGGAGAGATCCTCGCGTGGCCTTTTCTCGCAAACTGCTGGCTCAGCACTTTGCGAGCCCCGGTTATAGTAGCTGTGTTCGTGTGATGGATGGCCTCTTGATCCTATTCCAGGTAGAGGTGAAGCCTGACTCCTCTCGGGAGACACTGACTGTACATCTGGGTAGAAACCTGCTCGGACACAGCTTGTGCACGTCTGTCAGCTGCAGAAAAAACAGACTCCTTATGTAAAGTTTTCCGCTTTCGCGAGCCGTCGTCCCGTCTCATGAGGATACAGCACAAACTCACAGCCCATTTTCCTCATCTGTTCAAGTCTGCGGTGGCCTGATGAGTTTGGCTGTGATCTTTATTGCTTCCCAAGAGAACACAAAGAGCAGATTACTTTGTCTCTCACTTCTATCTACCTTGTGCTTTCCTATCTTTAACAATCTCCCTGGAGAGATATACACACACTCCCACCCCAGCAAGCTTTTTTTCTATGACTTAAAATGAACTAGGAAGCTCTTACTGCACTATATGGCTTATGGTTTGGGGCATGAGCTGGTTGTGATGAGCTTTCTTTAATGAACCGAAGAGAGGAGGAGGGAAGAAGGCAGAGAGAAAGATTTAGTAAAAGGCAGGGTCAGATATCCGGCTGGAGGCTGCAGCTAAAAACTGCCATTTCTGGATCAATACGACAGAGAGCGGATAAAAGACAGGAAGAAAGGAAGCGGAGAGGAAGAGATATGATTCAATACGTGTTTCCTCTCCTCCACACGGGCCTCCCTCTTTTCACCGAGATGCGTCGTTATTGATTCGACATAACAACTGTGTGTGTATCCGAGAGAGAGAGAGAGAGAGAGAGAGAGGGAGAGAGAGAGCAGATGCTTGTAGCTCTCGACAAGCCTGACTCAGCCCGATCCCAAAGTGTGTATGTGCATGTGTGTAAATGAAAACCTCTCAGCCTTGTTTGCAGTGAAGAACTTTGGAAACAAGAAATCCAACAGCTTCCACAACTTCCTTCCTCAGTTCTTGAAAAACAGTCACTCCGTTCCTCTAGATGTGGAAAAAATCCTGAGATCAGTCTTTGTATTTTGCAGCATTGAAAAAAAATGTGGAGCATCTCTTAAATCTGTATTGATCCTCTATCGGATATTTCCTGGTGGAGAACAGATTGTTCACTCTGTGCACCCATCCATTTACTGAACTTTTTATTGTCTGCATTTCACCCAGACAAGAGTAATTGTCCCCTGGGACCCACTATGTCTCACACTTCTGCAGATATGTCTCACACATGTCTGCTCTGTTACTTATCACCTATTTGGAACAACAATGCTGCCACTCCTTTCCTATTCCTTCCACTGAGCTCTAGAGGTTTACATGTTTTTAAAGATATAGTGATTCTGCATTTTCAAGACCAAAAGGAAGATCATTCACTCCCAGGTTCTTTTATTTGAGTTCTGCCTTCAAGACATGTGGAGTTCCCTTGAATGTATTCCCACCTGCCATCCCCTTGACACTCTTCTTAATTCCACATCCTGTGGGAAACTCATCTTCCCTCAGTCTCTATGTGGTGCCCTCTGTTTAGCAATAATCTTCATCTCCTCTAAAAACCTCGCCCACCAGTTGGCAAACTTTTACACATCTCTCACCAGCTCGTAGATTCAAGATGAACCTTTTGGTGATTATGATAAATGGGCACACGCTGTATATGCGTATGTTTTAATATTGTGATACTCTTTGGATATTTGTCTCCATCACTGTGCTTCACAAACCCCACTCTATCTGTTCTGTCTTTATTTAGTTTAAGTGAAAATAAAATCATGTTCGCAGCTTCGACTGCCACCATAATTATTACTTTGAGATGTTGGTTCCAAGCCAACAATGAATAAACTCTTGGACCATTCCTTATAATGATATTTTACAACTGGAGCATTTAAGAGCTAAGTGCTAATTCCACTGAACCTGATCATCAAATTTATGAATATGTGTATGAAACACTGATATATGGATCACATATGTTTGTATTTATTAGCCTGTGTCTGTACTTTGGTCGTCATCGTCTACAGAAGACAAGCTGCTTCTCTAATACACACCGGATGCGATGATCTGTTATTAGTTTTTGAAATCCGACATCAGAACGAGACATTCAACAACAAGTGCTTTCAGAGAAGCTCGTCTCACTCTGGGAAGCTATTTTTACTCTATGCTATGATTATGCTGACACTTTTCAGTAGATGTAACAAGCTCTCCTTGAAAAAATTAAAAGCACACATCATTGGTATATGCGAAAAGCTTTGCCATTATCTTTCATCTCTCTCCTTCAGATGATGCATATAAATAGCGCCTGTGTCAGACGAATGCCTCTCTGAGGTCTCTTGCAAGGTGGGATATTAAGCTACGAGGGGATAAAAAACCCTCAGTCATTTATCTTAAGTCACTCTTTGAGCGAGGCTTGTTGGCCTGTTACGAAAAGAAGATGAGTTCTTTTCCGTCACTCCGAACGATAAGAGAGAGATAAGTCATGCCTGTAAGCAAAAGTGCTAATGGATTTAACACAGTGAGTGCCATCGCAGGGGAGAGCATTAGCACGCCGGAGTGAAATGACTTGTGATGTAGAACCTAGTCGTACATCCCCGACACACTCACTCACCCTTCAACACTTATACATGTGCACACTCATTGTCACTGTCTGAGGTTACAGGCACCAAAACAAATTAGACCAAAATGACAAAGATAGATGATGTTCATATAATTAGAATAACCTTCGCTATTTAAACTGCCTTCATCCTGCTGTAATAACAAGTCTGTTAGAGTTAGTTTATGATTGTCATGAGTTACAGACATTAAAACTAAATGCACTCAGCTTGACTGTCTCTACTTATGACATATTGCCCTAAAAACAATTGTCAATTAAAGATATTAAAGATATTAAGATATTATATGTATATAGCATTCATTTATAATGAGGACTTAATCAAGGAAATAATTAAATGAGGAGGTTTGACACAATCTGAACTTGACTGAATTATTTTCTCTGATGATAAATCAACCAAAGTTACTACAACTAATCCTGAGGGTGACATTAATATGTGCATCAAAATTGCACCTATTGATGTCAAGACTTTTCCCCAAATACCACAAATATCAACCTCATGGTGGCACTAGAGGAAAAGTAAGACGACCACCAAGGTTATCAGGGTTAATTCTCTTGAGATCGTGAATATCTAAAAAACAAATCAAGGCAATCCATCTGATAGATTTCATTCAAGACGAAATTGGTGGTCGAACATTGACACACAACTAACATGGCTGAAAATTAGCATGAAAAAAATAAAAACTGTGGAGAAAAAACACTTTAGAACTTGTACATGATCAACTAAATCACATGTGTATGCATTACTATAAGCTTCGGTTTCAATCTGACCGAATCTGTGTTTTTCTCCGGTCCGTGTCTCTTTAAAGTTGATATGCTGTAACTATCATATCAAAGCCATCTGTAATTTAAATGCTCACACTGGTAACTATTTTGCAAGGCCTGCCAGCTAAATGTAGGAGTAGGGCAGAGTGGTTTCTTTGTGTTGTGTCAGATTCAAGTGCTCTCAGAAGTGCTCTCCAGCTGCGTTCAGCACCGGCACTCTATTTATAAAAAGAGCATTGAGGCGTGGGAGGAGAGCATTATGTTGTGTCAATATTTCAGATAGCATAAACCACGGCGATGTGTTACTCAAGTAAGCGAGTAGAAAGAAGATGTGTGTGTGCGTAGCTACACACAAAGACACACACACACACACAGTGGCCTGGCCTATAATCGTCCCTATTTAAAATGCTAATTTCCTCTCTCCCGCAGGTGCCTAACTGTGTTTGAAACTAAATTGCTCGTCATAGCAGGTCAATCTGAGCCTAATGAATTCGTCTGTTCTCCCATTACACTTATCGATGCTGAATGGTGGACGACAGGTGCGCCGAGAGCTCAGGGATTTGAAAGCAAAGCCCGCAGCCTCTTCTCGCTTTCTCAGATGGATTTCAACATCAGCCCGTGAATATTTCAGTATTTGGCTTGGATGGGGCTTTGACCTCTGACCATCTCCATTACAGGAGATATTTTACTTTGTGATGCTCACTGACACTAAACAACCAGTCAGACAAGATCACTTGTCCCCGGTTGATCCGCGTCGGCCCATTTCTGACTTTAAGGTCAAGCACTGAACAGGAGAAGCACTTACTTAATTTGAGGGGATTTATGATGTACTTCACTCTCTGCATGTGCATGAAATATCAACTCAGTAAAACCAAATAATGGCCATACAATGAAGAGGCATTGTATCGGGCAGGATGGGAATAATTTACGTAAAGAGACAGTGAAACGTTTGGACACTCATTCATTCAATGTTTGCCTTTATTTTTATTCTTCTCTACATTGGAGAGCAACACTGAAGACTTTGAAACTAAGAAAAAACACATATGGAATTATGTAGTAAGCAAAATAAATGTAAACAAAGCAATATACGTTTTGTATTTTAGTTGCTTCAAAGTAGCCAGCCACCTTTTGCTTTGATGGCAGCTTTGCACATTGTTGGCACCGTCTCAACCAGCTTCATGAGGTCGTCACCTGAAATGGTTTTCCAATAGTCTTGAAAGAGTTCCCAGAGGGGCTGAGCACTTGGCTGCTTTTCCTTCACTCTGCAGTCCAACTCATCCCAAACCATCTCGATTGGGTTCAAGTCAGGTGATTTTTGAGACCAGGCCATCTGATGCAGCCCTCCATCGCTCTCCTTCTTGTTCTTGTCGGTCTCCTCAGTAGTGGCTTCTTTGCAGCAATTCAACCAGGAAGGCAGTTGAGGTGTTTTGGCTACTTGACCTTTGCGAAACCTTTCTGTGGACTCTAATCTGAGGTGCTGTCAACTGGTAATTTCTGAAGTTGAAGTGAAGCACCAAGCTATTCGCTGTATACCAACACTACCTCTGCACAGCACAACTGATGGTCTCATTGAGAATGCAAGTTTCAGTAATTAACTCTTGACAAGGTTCACCTGTTGACTGAAAACCATTCGACCTCATGAAGCTGGTTAAGATCATGCGAACAGTGTGCAAAACTGCCATCAAGGCAAACTATGGCTACTTTGAAAAATGTAAAATATAAAACATATTTTGGTTCACTACATAATTCCATGTGTGTTATTTCCAAGTTTTGATATAAAATAAAGAAAAAACACTGAATGAGAAGGTGTGTCCAAACATTTGACTGGTACTCTACATCAACATGCACAGAGATATATATAAAGTACCTATAGAGTGTATTTAGTGTTTTATAGCCAGCAGCACACTGCAATAATGCTTTACATTCAGTATGCAAAACAAGAGATGCATGATGGTGTGGGTGGATGGTAGACACACACATACTGTACACATCTTAATGCCTTAGGCCAATAAGTAATCCTCAACCCTGATTCCCAAGATCTTCTTTGGTTTATCTTGGTTTATGTTCAACAGCCTGAAACGGTTCAATCCACCTCACACACAGTCTGTCTCTGTGCACTGGTGTCGAAATCGGTAGTACACTTTAACTCAAGTTAGCAAGTGGGCAAAGTCTACTAACTACATTGTCAAACAAGAAAAATGTCCCCCCAGCCTGAATCTGAACCGTGCTATTACTCTGTCTCGCAGACCGCACACCCTCATCCAGAGAGTGCCGCAGAACCCACAGAGAGTAATCACAGGTAATGATGACCAGGGGTGAGCATAATTTTCCTCCACAGCCCAGTAACACGACACAACAAATCGGTCTCTCTGGGGGGCTGGAGAAGACATGTGAAGAGGAGAAGCGAAAGGGATGGAGGTAAACAACAAGGGAGGGAGGTGGAGGGAGGTAAGAGGCCGCAGGATGACATCTGGTAGAAAGAACATCAGTAAGTGGCCAAACAGTTTCCGACAGAAGGAAAGAAAGCGAAGAACAAAAAAAAAAAAAGAGATGGATGATGCAAATGTTGTTCCTCGCAATTTCTTGTGGGCAGAGCCAAAGTAGTGAGGAGCTAATCTGGTATAAGTGGGAGATTTAGAGTTCAGCTGTGATGTAATACTTAATGCATAGCTATAAATTAGCTCATAGCAGCATGTGAGGCTTTACCACCAGGCATGAGAGGGATGGAGCTAATTGCAATCATTCAGTAAGAGGCAGGAAGGAGCAGGAACCCCCCCACTCTCTCTCTCTATAGTGACTTTAAGTGCACTGTAGTATTTTCTTCATTATAAACAAACAATAAATCAACACTCTTATTCAGCTCAGCAGCATGTGATGCTTTACTAGACCTCTTTTCATGCATATGTGTGTATCTAAAATGAGTAAATACAGAAATACAAATTTCCAAAGATTGATTAATTGAACCAAACGATGTTACCCATTTCAAAAGTTGCTGCACTATTAAAGACTACATCACATTTCTGGTCTCCTGCATTCACGCTCTCACACATCTAAGTGGATAGAAATGTACATGTTTGGGAAGGAGATGTATGAGAAGATTTGTATGGAAGAAACTGTCAAGGATGTTTAATATGAAGCTAAGGTCACTTGTCACAAACCTTCAATCTGCACATTTAAAGCATCCATGACTTGACTTTTCAGATTCTGGTTGGAAAACTACTCCACCGACTTTACATTGCACTCCTGCAACATAGTTTGAAAGAAAGGATCAAGCAGCAGAACCAGAGATATTGTCCTTTTTTTTATATTCCACTTATTCTTCCTCCTTGTCAAAACTTGGCACCTACATTACCCACAATGCAACTCCATCGCTTGAAGCAGAGATGAGGAGCGGCTACAGAGGTCTGGTGCGCTCACTTCTTTCTCACTCAACACCCCCGTACATTTCTTCATTTTCAAACTTGTAGTCTTCAGTTCAAACCGATGCTGACAGGTGACCTCACATGACTTTTTTTTTTTTTTTTTTTTTAGCCCAGTCCTCCCTGAGACCTGCAAAACAAACTTTGCTGTGTAAAATCTGTGGAGTTTCTTTAAGTATAAGTAGAGAAATAGAAGAATTACTGTATAAGTGGACTATCTGTTTAACCTTTGGAAAAGGATTAGGTTGCAGCTTGTCAGCCCCAGTGTCGACCTTGAAGTGGGACTATTAAACTCTTGTTAAATGAAATGAATTCATGAGCAATAAAACCCACTCTTGCTCATTTACATCTTTCATTTCCATACACTCAGGGGTTTTGCTGCCAGGTCTGATATGACGAGGAGCTTATGGTGGTTAATGTTAGCAGACGTTACCTAATTGTAGATTTGCTGTATACCTGACATTACTGAGTCAGTTTGTTTTTCCTACAATGATCCCGTAATTGTCACTTGTGGCCACGGTACTTACTCTTTAGCCAAAGTTACATAAGCTCACTTGAACTCATTTACTTGCAGGATATCTCATGCTGAGCTCCCACAGGCTCCCACAAGATGCATCATCCAAAACAACCCAGTCTGTCCACAAAGACATAAACTTAGTGTCATAAAGGACGAGCATCTTCTGTCTCATCTTCAAAATGACCTGCAGAGATGTGCAATATAGGACTGTCTCTGCTATACATTTGTAGTGAGAGGCTGTGATTCTTCTGTCTTTTTCAAAGGGTTAAATGTGTCACGTTCTCAGGGGAATGAAGCTAATCTAAAAGGGTGGATTATGTAAGGGGAACCTTAGCTCGGGCTAATCCTTCTCTCCTGTCTGACTGCCACACTGTTCTTTGACACTCGGTTCATAGTGGAGATGATGGGGAGTCAGGTGAATGGTGTTCAGAGAGAAAAATGCTTTTCATTCAATATCAGTCTGCTGCCACATACAAATATAATGCTTAATATTGACATGACGAAATTATTGCAAGAATAGCAGTGAGTAAGATTATATACACATGTGGAGATCCCTATAGCTGGGAGGTTGCTCGCAGCATTTTCCACTACATGAACAAACATGACCACTTGCCCCAATGCACATTAGTTGCTTGCTAATTGTGGGAATAGGACTCTTCTGTTTGCATGTGGACTCGAACGAGTGGTCGAACTCGCTTTGACAGATTGAATGAGCCGTGCATGTGGCATGTTCAAGAGATAGATGGAGGAGTGATGACAACTGAGCATTGTGATTAAAACGTTATGTATTCTATGCAATACGCATATAGTGTTTGTGCATGTGTAGGAAGGAAGGATTTAGTTAGTGTGATCATGAGTTAATCAGACAGACCTCTACCTGCCCATCTCTTCCATCTCTCTTTTCAGACCCCTCCGTCCGTGGCTGACCACTCACACTCACATCCACCAGCCTCCCTGTTGACCTCCGCAACCAGAGCCAACAAGCGATTGGCTGCGGGTGGAATTCTGAGGCAGGGGACTAGTTAATTATGCTAATCCAAGAAACTGATAAGGAGACGGTTTTAAAAATTTAAAACCTCTGGAAACACACTCACACACACACACACACACTGAGGCGATGTGGTTTAGAGAGAGACAGGCTGTGTGAGAAAATATGAGACTATTTTGTCGGAGTAAGCAGAGAGAGGACGTTCAGGAAATAGAGAACAGAGTTATAATTAAGCTCTCTCTTTTTTCTCATAGATCTACATCTCTGTGTAATATTTCAGAAGTCCATGTCTCTTTTTTCCCCTCATTTTCAAATGCTAAATAGTCACGTATCAAATTATAAATTCTCTGGATGTTGGACTTTTCCTCCCCCCACTCACTGTTCAGTTCCTCCTCTGTTGCTGGTGTGCTGCTGGCCTTTCCCCTCTCTTCTTGTTAACTGATGTCTGTGGGCGGATAACACTGCTTCACTGATCCACAACTCATGAAACACCACTCATCTTTTTTTTTTTTCCTTTTCTTTCTCTTCTTTTTCATCTCTGCCCAAAACTGTCTCAGCGTCCGATAATTCTTGCTGTGCACAAACATGTCATTGTTGTCTTTCTGTTTTTGGATTTTGGATTTTAGAGAGCAGCGCCCGGTGGACTTTTAACATCGCTCCCCCTAACACACTGATTATAAACTCATTTTCTTTTACGATCAGCAGCCATGCGCCAGCTTTTATTGGGTTTACAAGCCTTTGCTGTGGGACTAGTTTCTCGAGTGCTCAATGCAGTCTTTTCTAAAACTACAAAATATGGCATAAATCTGAGAGTCGGAGTGCATCTGTATCTGCTCTTTTGTGTGTATCATTATCTATTATGTGGAGGAAACACTTTAGATTTTGGAGCTTATTGTCTGGAGCAGTGTAATGCAGACACCCTTTTTGTGTCCTACGACAGTCAAAGTGCAAAACTGCCTCTGCAGTCCAGCAGAAACGCAGGGACCACGAGAACTCAGCAGTGCAGCTCTGGAGTCCTGCAGGATACTAAATGGAGGGGAAAAGAGGGAGCTGGATCATCAGGAGCATCCCCCCTCCTTCACCCTCCCTATCTGACTCCCCGTGTCTTATTGCTTCTTTTCTGACGTGCAGTCTAAATGTTCAACTACTGGATGTGAGTGTATTCCCCACTAAAGCTGGTGAGGCATGCTATACTCACCTCAGAGGACAAAGCTTGCAGCAAACCCCGAGAACTATTAGAGGGCTCGCTTCTCACACTGTCAGATTTCGCCCGAGAAAATTATCCCTCCACCTCCCCAGAGGCATCAAAGGAGTGAGGAAAGGATGCAAAGAGAAACAGCAAAGAAGAAAGAAAGTTCTCTGTGTCTGCTTAGTTGTTGTCTAGTTCTGTGCCAAATGTGTTTCCTGCAAAATGGTCATCATCTTTTAGTTATGTGATTCTGCTCCTTGGTCTTAACTCTGCTAAGAACTGCGTCATAACTGTAATGTAATATGAATGAAGTGGAAGGGAATTAAAAATTAATAATAATTATTTGGATGTGATGATTATGGATATTTAGGCGTCTTTAGAAGCTTATGGTGGAACTGGGAGTGAACTGCAGAGTTAACGGACTTCAAGACATATACATTGAATGAAAGAGAGAGAAAGAGAGAGGATAGAGCAACACAGGAGGGGGATAGGGGCGAGATCGAGTATCTGAGGGAGTATAATTAACTCCATGGTCTGCCTCTCTGCAGGCCTGCGGCATACTGCTCTGAAATGCTGATTCAGTACACAGATAGAGAGAGTAGCATGGGAGGGAGAAGGGGGTGAGGAGAGGGATGCAGTAAAAGAGAGAGAGGGGGAGAGAGAGAGAGAGAGAGAGAGAAGGGGTGTTTCAATGAAGAGAAAATGTGAGATTACACAATAGATAACTCAATGGGACAAAAAGTCACAAAAGATGAGTAAATGATGAAGGCAGGAGTGAGAGAAGCTGCGTGAATGAAAGTAATACATGCAAGATCAGTTATATAAGATAGACTAAATAGTTAGAATGGGTAGATGGTATACTTTATAATGTGAAGCAGGTTATCTGCAGTCACTGGACTTTATTGAGTGCTGAACAGTTGCAGATACTTCAGAGACAGCAGCAAAACCTCACACTGTTATCAGGAGGAGAACAGTGACATCTAGAGGCCTAACAGTGGACTTGACTTTCACTGAATTTCTACTGCAGATCTGCTGATGGATACAGTCAACAACTTTGTTCCTGTGGCACTTAAGAGACACTTAACCCCTCACTGCTTGCTGTCCCAGGGTTTGTTCAGGACAGCTATGAGGTGTTAAGGTGTGAATTTGCTTTTATTAATACCATTTCAAAAGAAAAAAATACACCTGACAAACAGCATGTGTCCAGGGTCACCGTGTTGTGCAGGGTGCTGAATCATTAACGGGGGGGGGCAAGGAAGCTCACGTCTATAGTGCATAAAGCTTAGTGTCAGGTAAACTGTACACAAGGATAAAAAAACCAATAAACACTGGGGATAGATGAGACCAAATAAACATGCAGATATAATTTCAGCTTCTATACACAGATATCTAATGCATCATAAACAGTTCATGTTTTTAAGTTACAATATGGATGAAATATCAAAAACACTGAAATATGGCAAACTTTTATTTTTAAAAACCTTAAATATTAGTAATTTATTTCCTCAATTTGCTTATATGCACAATTCTCAAATAAAGG
Source organism: Holacanthus passer (assembly GCA_025331565.1). Taxonomy (NCBI): domain Eukaryota; kingdom Metazoa; phylum Chordata; class Actinopteri; family Pomacanthidae; genus Holacanthus; species Holacanthus passer. The sequence continues at coordinate 189,864 of JAFREQ010000116.1, forward strand.
ACTACAGACTTAACATTTGTTAAAATAGCTTCACTGAGTCACATATTTCTTTATTATATTCATTTATTTCTATTTTCAATAAAAAACAAAGAAATATTCTAGAAATGAGTAAAAAATCAAGAGCGTTTATTCTCTTATGGTTAAGTGCCAGCACATAAAGATGCAGATGACAAATTCAAGGCTGTAGTAGCTGGTGACACTGGTCTTCTCAAAGCCCATAGTGTTGATACAGAGAGTGTAAAGTGAAAGTCACGGTGGCAACTTCAACGTCTATAGTTTGTGTGTCAGAGTATGATACAGGCATCAAGGATACAAAGTGCAGTCTTCAAAATAACTGGTTTAAACAAGGCTTTGAACAGCAGCACTAATGATCCAAGTATACATACAGTTGAGTACATTCAGATTTCCATGAGTGAATTTGACAAGTGAATTTCCCCTAAGGGGGATCAATAAAAGCTATCTTATCTTATGAGATGACACCATGAGAGGAGCTGCCTATACACAGTAGTGTGAACATATGATGAAACACATCATATAGAGGCCATAAAGCAGTAAAGGTTCAATTGCATGTCCTTAAAAATATCCCTTCTACCTGAAAATAGCTTTCAGTAAAAACTCAAAAGCTGAGTTCATCATCCCATCTTGAGTCAATCAAAGTTGAATCAAAATTTTATCAAAAGTCTGCCCAGCAGTGGAGGCTGTGCTCAGAGAGGATGCTGCACTGCAGCTGTTCTTTTCTTTCAGCCATGTCCCTTCACCTGGCTCTGTGTATCTGAGGTGGGGTCGGGTTGATCGTTTTCCTTCGGAAGGAAGCCCCAAGTCTTCAGCAGAGCAAACCGCTGAGCAGGAGGAGTGGAAAAGTAGTCCCTCTGTTTCTGAGAGTAGGTCTGGACTGGATGGACAATGTCTCTGTAGCTCCAGTCCTGCAGGCCACAAAATTTCTCTGGTTAAGTTTGAATTATCACATATTTAATTACATGATGAAAACCCATTACTGGTAACTGCATTTAAATTCAGAAAAATAGATTCAGAATCACAGGCAATCTGATTTTACTAACAAGAGAGTAAAAGAGCTGTGAGAAGAGAAAGCACTTGTAAATCAAACTGAATTGAATTTTAGCAACACTGGATCTCATATGTATAAAAAAATCATCACAAATGAGAAATTCTAAATTCCCCCCATTAACTCAAAATTACACATAGATTTCATTTTTTCTTAAAATAAAATAAAATACATTTTGTTTTCTTTTTGTGTTGAAAACTAGAAAGAACTTATATCCAGTATCATTTAATGTCCTCATGAAAAAGACTCTAACAGCACAGGTTTCACTCTTTATTCTCATCTCACCACCCGCAGCAGAGATGGAGTGAACAGACAAATAAATCTTCCCAGGAGGGGGCCCACGGGACAACAAAACCTCCACAGACAGGGGGTCTCTCATCTAAAGGCCATCTGTCTGGAGGTCTCTGACATGAAACAGCTTGGTATCCCCTGGTGTCCATTTATTGTGTGTGTCACAGTTATTATGGCTTATAGTGTTGAGGTCCTTTACCTGCCAGCGAAAGTTGAAAGCCTCCAGCAGCTGTATCCTGTCCTCTCTGGAAGGCACACAGTCAGGAGGAACAGGCTGCACCATCTCTGGGCCCACCATCACACCTCCAAACACCAACAGAGCTCGGATGGCAAACCAGCCCCCAAACCTCGGATGTATGCACACTCCAAACATCTTCTACAGGTAGCAGAGGGAGATATGCAAAACAGAGGTGAGGAGACAAGAATGGAAACACTGCACTGCAAAATATCTATCACAACTATTGGAATGTAATTAAATAGCAAGCATTACCTTTCCAGCCCAGGGTTGTTCTGTGACATCTGATTGCTGATAATAGAAAGCTGCTCCAGACACGTGAGCCGCAGACTGCGCCAAGAACTTTGGCTTCCTGTTGGGCAGCAGCTCATAGTCATATCTCACATCCACCTCATGTCCTGGAAAACACTGCAGGGCAGGAAAAGAAAGGGTATTGTTCGGTCATGATCACAAAAATAGTTATAGTTGCAATACTATCCATAACTGGGGTTGGATCCATCAGATCATCAGATGCCCCGTGGGAAAAATACTCTGTTGGGCCTCTATTGGCCTCCTGTTCCTGCTGCTCTCTGTGCTGTGTGTATGTACCCAGTCACCTCCAAAAACTAAGCTAACATTAACTAAAGACTATACATGATAACCAGTACAACCTGCCATGAATTTCAAAATAATATTTTACTATATGCAGCTTGTATGGACAGTACCATCTACAAAATAACTACATTTTGATTTAGGGACCCTCAACAAGCCAGAGCCACATGATGAGAGAATGATGCAGGACTTTGTCATAGGGCCCTTAGGATTTCAGCTTACACTTTTTGGTGCATATTTCAAAAACTGAACATTAAACTTCAAAATTCATTAAATTACCAACAAATGTGTCTCACTGAACGTGGGGCCCACTTTACCCAATTTGTAATCCAGGTTTGTGTCGTTTTTCTAATGACTTTTTACTTGAGTTTTCAGACAATTGACTGTACCAAAATAAAATAAAAGTGACATAGTCTGTTATAGAAAAATCTATCAGTAATCATCCACCCTTGTCCCCAACCAATCATTCAAACTTTAGTTTGCATGCCCCACTCTTAAGGCATAGGTATTCACTCACACAGACACACCTGCTCACCTGTGAGACAGCAGAGGAGACACAGTGTCTGACACACTGGTCAATGGGGTCAGACAGCCCCTGGCAGCCCCTCTCCTCCAGGAAGGGCAGGAAGGCTTGCTCAAACATGGAAGGAGTACTGAGCACCACCACAGCCAGGCTGTCATCTGGGTAAGACAGGTGAAGGGAGGGAGGCAGCACAGAGTTATACCAGCCAACCTGTGAACATGGAGGAGCAGAGGGTCAGAGAGGAGGAGGCAGTAACACACTGTCCAACAAGGAAAGGTGAGGTCCAGCATGTGTGAAGCACCTGGAGACACATATCACTTACAGGGCATCTGTATACATACAGGAGGAAAATATGCATATTGAAGATAAGATATAAGATAAGATATTCCTTTACTGCATTAGGCGTTACATTTATAATAATTAACATGGATTGAGGGAAAAATAAACTTTAATCAAAAGGTTTTAATATATAATATTATACTGTAAAAACTGTATATAATAACTGTTCCCCTTTTACCATATTTGACTGACTTAAGCAGCTCCTCTCGTCCCAGATCGAGCTAGCAGGGAAATAACTGGATTATTTAATGGTATTTTATTTTCATTTTAACACTTTATAGTCTTTCTTGCTGTCAAAGCTTCACTTTAGAAAGAAATTAGGGCAACAATACCTTTAAAGGATAGACTTCAAATCCAAGTTTTGATAAGTATTCCTCTAACAGCCCTGTTATACCTTCCACATTGACTTTGGGCGCCGCCATTGTTACGTGTCAACACAACGCTTTGAACTATGGGAAATGTGGTTCTTTGGCTAATCATTACCATAACTTAAGACAGGCTGTTTCTACATTTATTTCATCTGAACAAACGCATGACTATACGATATACAATTCCAATGTGTTGAGAAATTCCGTAGTGCTTCAGTAATTTTGTGATTGAAGACTAGGGTGATCGTCTACTACAATACCCAGAAGACCTCTGCGGTACGTCATTACGCAATCACGTCGCCGTTATGGGCTCCTGGATTTAAAAGTGGAGTCGCAGGCTTTTCTGTGAGTAGCCTGATTAGCCAGCTAACATAAACATTTCTATCATTCTCCTTAGACATTATTTTTCTGTTTTCAGCGACAGGTTATATGATATTTTAAAGAGAAGACATCACTCACTGTTTAGCAAACGGTCAAAAATTACTTTACCAACCGAGGCAGCAACGTACTGAAAAGAGGAAAAAAAAAGTCAACGTACAGCTGCTGCTAACTGAAACTAGCTTCTGTTAATATGAGCTATTTAAGATATTCCTGAAGTTGGTCCATTAGATTATGAGACAGCTGCACATTCAAACACCTCGGCTACGTTTTCCTGAGCTGTAGCATCTGATAAGCGTCTCTACAAAGGTGCAAATATCCAGGCCTGCTGTAATTTAATCTCCAACAAGGTGTTCGAGATCTCGTCTACTGTAGGTTATTACCTCTCCGACCTGCCACAAAACACGTCTAAAGTTACTGTCTCACTATCTTTCAGTGGCTCTTGATGTTCGCTGTCAGGCCACACAGCTGTGGTTTGCATGACGTTTTTGCATCAAGGATCAAGAATTAGCAGATTGATGCGAATGACTGATGCATTTGACATCTTGATGCATTTCCTCCTAGTTCAACTCAGACATGAACTGGGACAATCAGCTCAGCTCCATCCTGTCTGTAGCAGATGGCAGCGTTGCAAAGATGAGGGTGAGTAGATTCAACCTGCCTTCGTCTGATTTATTAGTATTGCTGGAAATAACCCAATCTCTTTATTTTGGAGTGTGTGGCCTTGTTGCACATTGAGGCACATTTTGTTATACATCAATTAAGGGAGTGTAGGAGAGCCTTCACTGTGGTCTTGTGCTCAGTTGTAAATAGTCATTATTGGAGCTGTCTGTAGATGGCAGTAATGCTCCACCCAACTTTGAACAGGATGCTCGTTGTTCTGATTAAAAACACTTACTGTTAATGAGAGTTTTGGAAATTCCCTTTGAATTTGAAAGTGTTTTTTATGTTTTCACAGGAAAGGCTGACCTCATCAGGGAAACTGGCAGAAGGAGGAGAAGGTGGGTGAGCTTTTGTGGGTTTCTGGATATGACTAAAAGAGGAAATTACCTATTTATGTGTACAGTAACTGCCACTCGTTCACAATAAGGTGCAGAAAGGAAAGACAATGGTTTGCACTCATTGGATTTAAAGGTATACTATGTAGGATTTTACTAAATGTCTACACTCCCTCTCAATCACTTGTAACCTACTAGAAGTGTGTGGCAGTGTATGTATCCACAGAGATCCTTCTCTCTGCATGCATTTTCTTATGATTTTGCTTTGTTCAGGACATTTCTGGGTGTCAACCTTTGTGCAGTGGGTGTGTAGCCCCCCAGCCAATAACAGCAGGCAGGGAGTGAGGGTGGGACTCATAGTCTACCAGGATACATGGCTGTGTTTTTATGTGCTTCAGTGTTCCCCCTGCCTTCCTGTCTCTGTCCTCTGCTGTCAGTGTGTCTGTTTGACTGACACTCACATGCAGAGCAGACAGTGGACAGGATGAAGCTCTGAATCCACACAAAATATGGCACCTTGCAGAGGTGTGGGAGGTGTCGGATTGTTTATTTTTGCTTTAGAACGTAACTGTTGTGAAACAATCAGAAAATAATATTTTATTCATCTGAATCATGGCTTTGTCCTCGCCAGCAATGCTCACTCTCTTCATTCATCACTACTGTCTCTCTCTGGCGGGGAGGAGGGGCCGACTTTGAATGGTGTGTGTTTACCAACACCACCCAACAGTTCCTGCATAATACACCTTTAAGCCTTCTGTGAACAACCTCCCTCACATCCCTCTTCCTCTCCGGGTTTGTTTCCAGTGAGGGAAAGGATTCATGAGCCAGATCTGGACCCTCCTGCTCTTCCTCCTCGAGCCCCCCTTCTCAGACAGCCTTCCCCATCTCTCAGTCCTGGTGTTCAGTGGGCAGACCTAGCTGCTATTCAGTCACAACTCCAGATACAGGGCCAGGTGTGTGATTATTTGTTTCATCAAGCCAGGTGTGTGAGATCAAGCGTTTGTATAATGTATTATAGAGTTGTTAGCTTTGACAGAATTCCAATTTTTTTCCCCCTAATGTCTTTTCAAGGCGATTGAGTCTCTCACCCAGAAACTCCATGACATGGAAAGAGAGAGACAGTCACAACAACGTTACATCCAGACACTACAAGGTAACCTACAGCAACATGTCTACTTATCTCAGTTTATACAGGATTACAATATCCAATCACAAATACAGCAACACCTGTTATTGTCAGCTAGAAGAAAGAAATTCTTATTAGATTCAATATGGCTTAAAATGGCCACACCCAAACTAAGGACTAACACAGGAGGTCACCTGTGAAAAATAAACATTGCACAGTGATGGATAACCCAAATTAATGATCTGACACATAAAATTGTAACTTCCAAAATATATTCTTTCTAACAGTTCATTTTTTAAATCTCATTCATGCTCTCATATTGACTGATCTGGAAAAGTGAACCTCTTTATTATTTTGAACCAGCCAAGTGTCTTCTTCTCACCTTATTCAAAAAACTTCAGCAAGGTATCTACCAAGACCAGAAAAGTCAGACCACTGGCTGTAACTTTTAGTGTTGAATATAAGAAATTCCCATGTATATAAAGTAGTGCCTGGTCTTACCCTTGCATACACTTTTGGACTTTTGTTTCAATACTGCTCTACTAATTATCTGAGATCCTCGTACAATAAGGTTGTGTTTGTCCCTCAATGGAAGAAAACAATGTCTCCATTTGTTTTGATTATTTCAGTCCTTCTATGATTTTTACACTTTAAACTCATGCTCACTAAATAGCCTTTACCTCCATGTAACCTCTTGTTTTAACTTTTGTTCCTCAGTATCACATAAAACACCTCAGATCAACTGTGTTGTGGTTGAATTGCTATATATACAGTATCTAAATAACTAGTTTGATTAGTAAACAAAAGAAGCCTTCATCAAGAGAACTGGCAGACTATTCCAGTCTCTGCCCGTCCGTATATACATATAGTAAGATCATGCATTTTATCTGTTTAAATTGCACAGATGGGCATTGTATTATGGCTCAAAACAGGAAAGAAAAAAGAGAAACAGCTCAATTTTTAGTTTGCATTAAATACACTTATCAATTTCTGCACACTGTCAGTTTCATGTAGCTTATCTCAGGGGAAAAGATGGGGAGTAGAACCATTAGCAGAATCTTTGCTGCAAAATGAAGCAGGAGGATTTACAGGAAAATGCACCTGTCTCAATTTCATGGAGCATCAGCACTTATAGCACTTTTCCGTCCTTGATCTATTGTGGCTTGTATTGTACCTCATTTGTACATTGCTTGGACAAAAGTGAATAAATGTACAATTATATATATCGATGTACAAAATATGCTGCATCACCACTGTCCAAAGTTCAGATCCTGCCTAGGCTCTCTGTCTTGTATCTTCTCTACTCTTTCCCCACCCCTCTACTGCCTGAAAAAGCAAAATACACTCAAGGGAGGATTCATTTTTAATTTATGATGTTAATAAATTATTTGAATTTGTCCACAAGGCTGTTAAATGAGAAAAAATCTCTCACTCATGGTAATCTCTCTTTTCTCAGAGGAGGTTCACAGGCTGAGGGAGAGGGAAAGAGACAGGGATGACTCAAGGAGGGGACAAAGTCCAGGAGCAGAAAGAAGGATGGAACAGTGGAAGAGAGAGGTTGGACGTGAGCTGAGCAGTCTGCGGGGACATATCACCAGAGCCACGTCGCTAGGAAACCTGGAGGAGAGGTGCATTATGGGTGGAGCTGGGGGTCGTAACGATAATAGGCCTACCTCAAGACTGAAAAACTGAAATTGAAAAATGACAGAAAAGAAATAATAGGACAGTTTTATCGCCACTTTCTTTCTTTTCCCACAGTTTCAGTTCAAAGCTCCGCCGGGAGGAGCTGGAACACCTGCGGAGAGAGGTGGACCAACTGAAAACACGACTAAGTGAGTCAGGCACGCACACATGCATCATGCCCCTGCGTTGATTCTACGGGATCACACTTGTCCTAAGCCCTGTGCTGGCCTGCAAAGCAAAGGCAAGCACAGTCTTGTTCACAGCGTCTGCTCTTTCTTTTCCTCTTGTCAGGGAGACAGGAGGAGGACATGTTCCTCCAGCAGGCAGAGGCCAGGGAGACCAGGAGACAGTACGAACACAGCTGCAAGGTACACATTGTATCAGACAGGTTGTGTTTGCTTCTGGATGTGTGGTTTGTATTCTTTCAGATCTTTAACCTTTCCTTTTGTGTGTTTTTGTTCAGACACTGGAGGAACTGACAGACAGCTACAGAACTCACAGTACTGATCTGGCAAAGACTGTCTCTCAGTATTCACACACACAACAAGAGGTCCGCCAGATAAGGTACATGTGTGAGCGTGTGTGTATGTGTGTTTTTGTGTGTGTTTGAGGTTTTGTCTCTCATCTCTCATGTGTTGCAATTAATTTGTTACAACAGAACAATTGTGTCAGAGCTGAGAGAGGAGGTCAAGAGACTTATTCTCCGAGAACATGAACCGACACCTTTGCTGTCAGCGCACACGTCAGGCAAGTCTCTCTCCCTCTCCGGCTTTCTTTCACACACACACATACACACACACAGCATGATGGAGCTATTTAACCATGTCTTTCTATTGGATTCAGGGGCTTCACCACTCCCGATCCCTCACAGCCACAGCAGAGGGGTCAGAGTTGAAGAAGCAGACTCTGACTCCGAAGACTTTAGCCCAACCCCGAGCCTGGCTGAGGTCAGCTCAGATGATCTGTCCTGGCTGGATGACAAAGACCCTGGTGAGGATGAATGTTATCTGAAAGGAAAAAAAAACAAGCATGGTTGCCTTGTGCACCTACAGGTACTAAAGTATGGCGCGCTGAGTCATCAACCCCACGTGTTTCCATCCTTATCATTTTCACAAGCCTTCTGTCCACCTTCATGTACGCCAACACAAACATGTTTTTGACAATTGGATCACACGCTCCGACCGAGAGGGAACGTTGCACTGAGCGCCAGATGGGCACAGACTGATGACGGTTTTAGCAAGATGGGACGTGTAGTTTCCCCTCCCAGCCCTCCCCCACGCATCTGGCTCCACCTTTGCTCTGATTCATCCCAGTAGATCTGACTCAGCGTGGGGAGCACTCATCTGTGTTTGCCATTTCAGCAAACAGTTAGTTGACAGAATAGTTTAACATTTTGGGGAAAATGCCTATTCATCTCTTGCCATGAGCTAGATGAGAGGATCGATACCACCCTCATGTCAGTTCCTGGAGTTTCTGCCGGTTGTCTTGCCACATCACAGTGATGAAGCAAACAGTCCTGCACAGATCCATTGGGAAAACTAAAATGTGTCATTCCTACACTTCAGTTTCCTATGTGGATTAAACAAATGCCATATACAGTAAATTAGTGAGCTTTAGATACAGACAGATAATTCTCCTGCCTGTAGTTTCATGATTAACATACAGACACCAGAGTGGTATCAATCTTCTCATCTTACTCATGGCAAGAAAGTGAATAAGTATATTTCCCAAAATGTTAAACTTTTCCTTTTAAAATATGTAGCAAGAGGACATTCAATGATTAAGGGAAAAAAGTGGAAAAAAGAGACAAGATGAAGAATTTCAAATGAAGGAATTGATGAATGTAATCTGGAGTACAACACCATTGTGAGCAGCTTTGTAGACCTGTGTTCTTACATCTGCAGATAAAGTAGTAAAGCTCTCATTTCCTCTCAAACGGTCTCTGCAAAGCAAGTAATTTCTTGGGAAATTTGGTACAGAGTGTGTTTGTGTATGTGTGAGCGCATGCACTGCTCACCCCTGAGACTTACTGTAACAGAAGGTTGATGTTCCCGGAAGAGATTACAATCTGTACTGAATGTTTCCCAGAGTGATTTGGGCCAATGAAGCCGGGCTAATTTGACGATTGTATACACACACGCACACACACACGCATACTGGTACACAGTTGTTATGGGAAAACATTTGAATGTGTTCCAGCCTTATCCCACAGGAGGCACTCAGTCAGTCACACACACACACACAAAGTAACTGCTCCTTCTTTGCTCTTTACCTCCGCCAGCTCTTCATCCGAAGCAGCGAGTACGCCTGAGTGTTCAGTCCAGACGGAGTGACTTTGCTGGCCCGGGATCAGATCTGGAGGATGATGATGACGACGACAATGATCTCCTTGATGATGACGTGAACCCAGATTTAGGATCTGACCTAAGTCTTGATGATCTGGTCTGACTTTTTGTTCAAGATGACGTTCTGTGAATTTACTTGGGAAGAAGGATTCAGCAGCATCACGACAGTTCTTCCAGCTTTTCCAATAAGCCACCTGAGATGTATCATTAATTTTAAATTGCTTTGATTTGGTCAGTACAGTTTGGAGTTACAGCCCTATTCTAAAAACCAAAATAGAAATGGACAGGATAAAACAACCATATGGCTTATTTCCTTTGTGGTCCCAAGGGAAGGGGAAAGGAAACAAAGGACAGCAAACAGCAAAATATGGCAACAGAAGCACATACATACTTTTTAATAACAAGTGTTTAAGTCCTTCTACTCGGTTAAATGTTTTAACCCTTGCTTAACAGACCTTGGATGTGATTTGTGATGCATAGTTCATACTCTTGGTGTAAACTCTGACTAGTATGGGAAATTCTCATATGAGAATACCAGAAGTGTTAAGGACTCAGGACAGATCACAGTGTCAGACTAAGAGGTTAATCACTACCTTTTTTTTCCAAATTGATTTTCAATCGCTTATCTAAACGCCCTGCAGTCTATCCCTGAAATGACCAGGAGCCTTTCCTGCATGGTGCCAATTTCCCATTGCAAGTCGTAGTAACATTTCAGGGGAAATGCCGGAATGACTGCGTTGTGAACAGGGCTGTAACTAACGGTCATTTGAATAATTGAATCATTGCAGCTCTAGTTGTGGATGAAAGTAGAAACAACAATCAACTGATAATGTATTTGAAATTATTTACAGGTAGTAGATCACAAAAAACATTTGTCTCATCCAACATGTTCCTGAAAATGATAAGATGGATTCTATTCCTGAATGTAGCTGCATGTGTGCATAATGAAAAACACTAGCGGTGCCTGAAAGGTTATCCAGTTATTTACTAGGAATTATGTGTGAAAGAGACTTTTATTTATTCTTTAATCTGCCTGATCCCATGTGACACACCCAACCCCCTGCTACCACACTGTGTTGAAACAAACCACCAGAGGATTCAACAAATAGTGACTGGTTTTGATGTCTCTTTGTTTGAAACACTATTCATCAAAGCATTGTTTCTCCTTGGTCTAGTTAGTGATATTTGCTCGAGGCTGAAGAATTAAAGGATTGTACAAACTGCTGAGAACTGTGATAGCCACAAATTGTCTTTAAAATAATCTGCACTAACTGCCTCCACATGCATAGACTGGTGGGATGCTGGGAACAAACTGAGGCGACGGGCAGCTGTTTCAAAAGCCATGGTTCTTTTGTGAGAGCTTCTCAACAGCTGTTTTTATGCTGGCACAGCTTCGAGTTATGAAAGTAGGTTTTGAGAGTTGCTTCATTTCTCACTGTCTGCTTCACTGATTGAACCTGTGGGCACAAAGTTTTGAAATCGGTCACAACCAATGGATCTCATGCTTTCGTTTTTGCCACACCCACATTGCGAGTCACTGACGATAAATTATGGGTCCTTCAAAAAGGACAGAAGGACTTTGATTGATGTGCTAAACCCACAGAGTTTGATTGTAGGCAGAAGTTTTAAAAATAGTTATGTTTAGGTTTGTTATGATTATAGATTATTGGACTTGAGTAAAGTTTTGGTGTAGTTACCATCTGCAGGGTTTTCATCTCTGCCCTTTACTTTTGCCCATTCTTATACTGCTTTTAGTTGGTATTTTTAAATTAATCAATTTCTTATATAACTACCTAATTTATCATCATAAAATTGCATTTGAGCTCTTAGCTTTGATCTCTTGTTGAACAGTAACACACGAAGTAAAGATTCACAGTCCCTTTTTTAAGCTCTCTTCTGGTGATCATGTTCTACTTTATATGTAAGCTACCCTTTCCACTATCGCAGAGTAATGGATATTTAATGGGCTTCACTTTCTCGCATAATGCACTTATCAATCCAGGAAGAATCTGATGAGGGATGAGGTTTTGATTCCTGGTAATGCAGCTGAAGTGACTGCAAAGAAGAATCAAAAATCCATTAACACTATCAAGGCACCAACCCCCCCCACACACACAACCTCCACTGTGATGTCTTTATATACACCGCTCAGTTAAGGCAGTCAAGAGTCCCTTTATGCTGCTGTGTCTGACATGAGTCACACTGTGCCAGGCTTGATGTCAAGCTGTTAAATATTTCAGCATCCAGACACCCCCCATTGTGGATCCCAGACCAGAGTGCAGAGCCTCCGGGGGGCTGACGGGCAGGTTAGGTGTTCAGTGGGCTGTGGATTTGGAGGATTGACACTATGCAGCTCATTTCATATTGTCTCACACGTGACCAATGAAAGAAAACAGTAAATGGCACAGAGCAGAGTACTGTTTAAACCACTAACACGCTCTCCTTGTACAGCTGTTAATATTGTAGTTGAATTTAATGAAGAAAAAGGCTCATTTATTTGTTACTGTGGCCAGATAATGGCTGATGAATCAGACCCTTCTACTGCAATTTTATGGCATTTGCCAAGTATAAAGCAGTGCACTGATTCATTCATTGTTGGCCTGTAAAGAAAATTGTGTTTTGTCTCCAACAATAAAAGTCTGTGTAAAAGTTGAGGAGCTTGACTTTCTGTCTCTGCTTCTTCTACAGATCAGTGTTATTTGTTGGTGCTGCAGCCGAAGAGCAGTTTACTGAAAACTGTGAATAAGAGATCTGAAGTGGGAATAAGAAAAATATGCAGAGGATGGTTTCAAAATACTTTTAATCATCAAACACCGACAGTCCAATAATCCACATCTGGCAGCAAAGCCTCATTATGTATTCAGGATACTTACAATTTTTAACACCAGTATCTCAAGTGTATAATTTAGAACTGGATGTACGGACGAGCGATGAAAGAAAAACAAAGGTTCAAAACGGTAAATGAGGGAATGTCTTCAAGTGTTCAGCCTGACAAAGACATTTTAATTTTCCTTTAATTTGTTGCCCATCTGTCGTTATTCATGGTACAAAGAATAAATTATGAACACAAGTATCAGCTCCAATTGATTTCTATCGACGTGGGTTGTTCTGGTCTCGTATGAGTCTCACTTACACTCACATTTTCCTGCACACTTGCAGGGCAAACACACAGCAAGGCAGATACACAGAATAACCAACGCAGTATATGTGAACTTGCCCACTGAGAGAACAAGGTGCTGTCAGATCAGTCCATGTGACATTTTCAATATGTTTGTGAAAGCGAAAGCAGCAACTGAGATGAAGAGTTTCATAAAGTTGCCTTTGCATGATGCAATCCTCAGTAGTATTTACAACACAGGACAATGCTGACATTGTGTGGAAGGGCCACTGGCCAGTTTCTGCAACTGTCATTGTATGAATGAGTGCTTCATGGTGAACACGCTCAAGGCTAGTCTTCAAACACAGGCAAGTCAGAGCAGCGACCTGGCCCAGAGTGTGTGTTTTACAGGGGAGTCTCACAAAGTACTGGGAATGACTGGTAAATCTGGAAGTTAGTTGGTTTGAATATAAATACAGTCTACAGTAAGAGCTGTTTCTATACTGAGTAAGGCACTCTCTCCTGGACACAAGACCCCAGGAAAGAAACAAAAAACACACACTGCACATATCAAAATCAGGCCAAAAGGCAGCAGGACCTTCAACACAGAAACTGGAAAAAAAAAGAGAAAACGCTTAAATATCCCCGCCTTCAAAAATCCACACATGCACCTGTAACAGACTCACACACCTACAAACTTACATATGCACACAAAACTCACGGTTTTCCTCATACACATATACACTTGTCCATTTTTTTTCACTCCTGAAAAAGTAAAGTGCAACCTCTTTAACACTATAATCAGGCCGTTTGTTGGGTTTCTTTTCTCTGGCCTCTGACTCTTTTATTTTCTGCCGGTCTTTCTAACATTTAACTGAAAGCAGGGAAATTAGACCAATGCCCCAAGGTCGAAATCTGGCAGGACAGGCTGAATCTGTGTCCAGGTGTGAACCATCCAAATGATGGATACAACTGACCCTCTGCTTTACACCTCTCGGGAAATCAAAAATATATTACACAACTCCCATACCCCAAAAGATGTGCTGAGAAATATTAAGCGTACAGTATTAAACATTGGCCTAATTTGTAATAACAGACACCAAAATAGCCAAAACGGCCCCAACGTGGGCGATATCTTCATTGTCCCTTTGCAGCTTCAATCATGTCCTTTCCTACACGTCGGCGATCTCGATAAATGAAAGCAATCCAGAAAATTTCGCTCTCACCTACCCAGAATTCTTTCTGTTTGGTGCAGATTAAGGAGGAGAGACCAGGTTCGACAGCTGCTGCAGCATGAGCCTGGGTTCAAGGAGAGTATTTGGGCGCCGAGAATTTTCAGTCGTGCCTCCGTCAGTAGCTGTACATGGACAAGGGTGTGTCCTCCATCATGTCGTCCTACACAGAAAAAAATGGAATAACATAAATAGTCATGCACAGCTTAGCTACACAATATATGGTCACAGCCTGCATGGTCCCAAGTGCTCAATTTTAGATAATACTATAGATTGATGTTGTTATTGATGATATAGATTTTATGTTTTATAGTTAGAACAATATTGCAAAAAATGTGAGAGTCACTAATAGTTAACAAAAGAACGTTGGTAACAGGAACTGTGAAGCAAGTTTCCTGTGGATGTGGAGGACACGCTCACCATCGGCAGGTCCTGCAGCCGGCGGAACTCTGGTCGGTTGTCTCTTCGGCGCAGTTTGAGGAAGAGGAGCAGGGTGATGATGACGGCAGTGATGATGAAGGCTGACACCAGGCCAGCCAGTAGGGGGTCTAATGTGGGAGGATCGTGGATCATCGTCGCTGGAACGAAAACACAGGGGATAATTGAGCACGCTGCAGCACCGAGTAAACAAGCTGTCAATGCACCATAAAATCTGTTTTTTTTAACTTTGGCTTAACATGATGCAAATGGTAGAATTACAGCTTCCTAACGCTTATTTAAATCTGTGACTGGAGCTAAATTTAGACCCAACGGCAGCATGTCGGGGTTGGCTATTCATCATGCAGCTCTGGACAGAAATGTCAAACACAGGATGGTGATGGTTGAGCTTTCCTGTACTCGAGCTCTCTGTTGAGCAAGTGAATTTATTTATAGATCATCGTTTCAAGATTTCTTCTTTTTTTTTTTAGAATTATAATCAAGAAGTTTATATTGTGTGTGCCTGCAGTACAGCGTGCTTTCCAACAGTGTGATCTAATCTCAACATCATCACTCTTGACCGTTCTGTGTTGATGTCTCTCTGTGTTTATATATTTCTGTGCAGGACAAGTTTTGGGCAATGTATTTCTGTATATGGATGTTGCTATGGAAGATCATTTTGTAAACGTAGCTTTTTTTCTTTTTTATATCCTCTGGTTGAAAGGAACAACAACCACAGAGTAGTGTTCCTCTGGCTAATGGAAAGAGGCGAGGTGCCAAGCGTGGCCTAATAAAACCACAGTGAGTGAGAGGAGCAGAGACAATTTTATATTTCAACTGTATTCAAGCAGGCTGGTGAGCTGAGAAGAGTTAATCAGGTTTTCCTTCTTTTGCAATCCTTCTAAAAGTCCCCTCAAGGTGGTAAAATGGAGAATAGATAGATAAACATAAATGGAGATATATAAATCATGGGCGAGGGACGGAAAAAGAAAGAAAACAGAGCATTCTTGAGGCCTCGAGTCCCATGACCGCATCTGTCCCTTCCCCAAACAGAGCCATGATTGTGGCGTGCTTGGTGGTGACAGTGCTTGTAGAAGATGTAGACGGAGGGATGCGTGGTGTGTGTTTGTGTCTGTGTGTGTAGACGCGAGGACCGGCTTGTGCTGGAAAACAAAGAACAGCGTCGCCTTTGTTGTCAAGCCAGTTCACTTCTGGCTCTGTCAATATCCAGGCAGTGAATCATCCAGAATAAATTCATATACCAACACAGGAGATATTATGCACTTACTGTCACCCCCAACGTTGAGCTGGGAGGGGTTGGAATGGTCGATGGGAGACTTTTGGTGGGCAGCACTGGAGGTCTCAGGGTGTAGAGTGTTTTGCGAAGATGTGAGCGTCGTGGGCGTAGCAGTAGCAGTACTGGGGGTCTCTTTTGAGGAGCTGGTGCTGGACGTTGAACTGGAGTTGCTGATGGTGGTAGTTGTGATGGTCTCGAGATTTGGCTTCTCAGATGTCGGGACAGATGTGACGGAGTGTGTTTCGGGGCGAGTGGGCTCAGAAGGTACAAATGCAGCATGGGTTGATGTGTTTGTGGACGCTGTGGTGGTGTCCGCAGGGACACTGTGAGCTGTGGGCGGGGGGCTGATAGTGGCGGAGGCGAGGGGGACGTGAGAGGTGGGGGCATGGCTCTCAGAAGGAGGAACTGGAGGCTGTGATGCCACCTGATCTGTTTGGTTCTTTTCAGGACCGGCAGCCTCTGAGGGAGAGACGATGTCGGTACCTACGAAAGAGAAAAAAACATTATCACAAACATAAATAATGTAATTTGATGCATGCTGACACACTGCATGAAAGTAATAAGCAAACAAACATGAACCTGCTGAACAGTGTTTTGTATGTGCATATATATAAGTGTCTGACAAGAGAATGTGAGGCATTAAAGGGTCTGTTCACCTAAATTAAAAATAAACACATTTCTTCAGTGGTATGCAGATAATTTTTGGTTTTATTAGTCCAGGTTTTAACATAATCCTCTCTGAGATTTCTGCCTCCACCCAAATATAATGGAGGTGAAGTGGATTTTGTTTGTTGGTGCTCAGAGCATTGAAAAATTACAGCAGCCCTTTGAAAACTGTGACTTTGTAAATGACCATAAAATAAGTTCATGTTCCCTTAGTGTTGTCGACTGTTGACTCTCAATTATCCAGTCAACGCATGGTTGCTGTCTTGTGTTAGTTTTATCAATGTGCTGTACTTGTGGTTATTTTTAAACATGTTTGATCGTGACTTACATGCTCCTAATTTAGTACTGCCAAAGGGGGTTTCCTACATTTACATATTATGTGCTTAGTTTGCTAAGAGTTATATTTGCCTTATTTGCTTTGAAAGTATGTAATTCACATTCATGATATTCTCACATCAATTATTTCTCCTTTGTAGACGACACATGCAAAGACAACTTTACTCAACCTGATAAGTGTCCTGCCATGGCATATGTACATTATGTCTTCTGCACAGTCAGCAAATCTCTCCATATCTGCAGACCAAAACCAATTAACTTTCCAAAGCGCCCTCCTCTTTATTTCAGGTCCAGGCTAAAATATCTCAACAACTTTTAGATGCATGGCCAGAAATTTTGTATATTCATGATCCCCAGAGGACACATCTCTAATGGTGATCCCCTGATTTTTGCATGAGGTTTGTGGTCCAGAGCGAAATCTCTCAATAACTATGGAACAGATTGTCATGAAGTTTTGTACAAACATTCATGGTCAGCAGATGATAAATTCTAGTGATTTTAGTGATCCCTGACTTTTTCTCTAGCATTTTTGCTTTTTTGGTTTTATACCAAAAAATCTTAACAGCTTCATCTTTTCCTCAGGATGAATTATAATAACGTCCCTTAACTTGTCATCTTGCATTAGCATCATCAGATTTGTCCAATACTTTGATTTATGACCAAATACCTACAAAACTAATGACATTCCCATCAGCCTCTGCTGTATTTTGTGTTTTGACATTAGTATATAGGTCAATGCACCACAGAGCTGAACTGCATTGGGTGAAAGCAAAACACAAAAAATCTAATTTCTCAAAACTTGGACACAAAAAACCAAAGGTATCTGCATGGTTAGATACCAACTTTTAAAGTTGTGTACATGAATAAAGCTCTCCAATACAAACAGTGTATTTCACAAAGTAAACTGAAAATGTGCCTGGCCTGTGGACATGTTTACGAGTCTAATGTGTGAACTGGTGTGTGTTTGTCAGAGTGTGTGTGTGTGTGTGTGTGTGTGTGCCTGGGGTGGGGGGAGTATTTCACTTCTACCTTTCTCACCCCCTTGTGAAAAGTCACACAGCATTTAATCACTTCTCCCCTCAACACCATCTGATCTCCTCTAACCAAACTTTTGCTGTTGCTCTCCCAACAGACGGCACCTTATTTAATTAACTGTCTTTGTTCTCCTCTTTTACTTTTATCTTACACCTTTCAAAGTCTGAGACTGTGGGCTCAGACAAAGCTGGAAAAAGTGATTCAGCGAAAGTGACAAAACAGAAAAAATCCCCAAAACGACTGTACTCTTTCACCAAATCACACACATTAAGACTATTCTATGTAATCTCCTTTTCATAACTAGTGTAACTACTAATGTAATATTTTCTCATGAAACAGTCTGGAGCCTCCCCTTTTTAAAAACTAGAGCCCTCAGTCTCTGTCTCTGTGGTGGCTGCCAACACTTTAACCCTGCCACTCACTCTGTGGCCCACTTCTGGACATGGAAAACAGAGATAAGGACTTTGTTAAATATAGCTCCTAAACTCTGAGCCACCTGCTGCTGGACTTCCTACTAAATCCTTATGTGACAAAACTTACTTGCAATCCTCAAACAGACAAACAACAACACCAGAGCAGTGAATAACACAGGATGAATAACTCAGAGATGCACAGTTACCATTATCTTTCTTTGTTTCTGGTGTCAGAGAGGTTGTTTTCCCTTCTGTCGTCGTGTCGCTGCTCAGACTGCTGGTGACTCTTGCGCTTGTGTCAGGTACAGTAACAGTATGACTGATGGAGTCCAGGCTGGAAGTAACCACAGACGTTACCGATGGAGCCTCCGGGGCCGCCTCGCCGCCACCACTTATTGGAGCATTTGAGGCAGTGGTGTGGCCATTATCTGACGAGGAGGACAAATTTGGTTATTAGTCAATCTCTGGTGATGTTGTCAGAGTTATTAACAGTTTAATTACCTCATTATTCCAAACAAACATGGACAATAGACAGTGTGCAGAGCATATTAGGCAGCACAGACCAGCGTTATTCAACCAACATTTATTAAAACTGAATAGTGTATCCGCATATATTATTTATCCAGGGAAAGTTGTCTGACTGTGCACACTCTTTCCAGCAAAGCAGTGCAGTACTTTAATGGAGTTACATGCTCACTACATCTACAGTCTTCTATCAATCAACGAGCAGCTTCATTAGAGCAAACAGGGGTTTATTGTCTTGCCAAAGTGTTGGTTCATAGAGCTTTAGTCGACTGAAATAAAATGAATCGCCAACTATTTTGATGATCGATTAATTGTTGCAGTTACTTTTTCATGCAAAAATGTAAAATTGCTGGTTCCAGCCTCTTAAAAATAAGGATTTTCTGCTTTTCTTTGACATTTATGATAGGCTGGTTGAACAAAAGAAGCGATTTGAAAATGTCACTTTGGAGAAATTGTGCCTCAATTTTTTTTGGACATTTGAGAGACTAAACCATTAATTGTGAAAATAGCTATAATGAAAATAACATTTGGTAAAAAAAGATCTTTTCTTTTGCATCGGGAGATAAATGTGTTGGTTCCCACTTTGGCTCATGACCTTTAAAAGTGAGTTCAACCAGAGTGATGTTTCTCTCGTATGGTTGTTGAAACGTTTTCAGAGGCCTGAAAAGGTGAAGCTGTCCAGAGTTTCTCCATTTGAAAAAAATGAATGAAGAAACATCATTTACCTTTTGCCATGACCCTCTTAAGGGGACCTGAACCCCAGTTTGGGAAACACTGACTGAACACTGAGAATTGCAATGAACCACAACATAGTCACATTAGTGCAAAACATAATTTCAGAGCAGAAAATAAAATGGATAAACTCCGACTCTGACTTTAACTTTTCATGACATCGACTTTTGATCTTTGAAGTAATGTCCTTTTAATGAAGACCTTCAATCTCTCTCGCTCTCTCTTCCCCTCCGGTCTTGATCTCTTTAGCACTACTGTACAAGTCTTCATTTCTGTTCCTACCTGCTTCCCTTTGATGAAAACCAGAGCACTAATGTAATGTAATGTCATTACCGTTCAGTAACACACTGCCATGATGCCTTTCATTACCTCCATCATCACTCATGCAGCTCATCAGCATACACAGTGAGAGAGAGAGAGAGAGAGAGAGAGAGAGAGAGAGAGAGACCTGTTTGAACTCTAAATGATACAAAAACAGACACACTCATAAATAGACAGAGGTGCTTGGCTGTATAATACTGGCCTTGTTCCCTCACTTTAGCTCCATTAGAGCTGCTTAGGTCAAATGCTGGAGTGGTATGTCTGTTTTTGTATAGTGTATATGTGTGTGTGTGTGTGTGTGTGTGTGTGTGTGTGCAGAGTGTTTTTATAAAGAGAACCACTGTTTCCACTGTTGCCCACTCCTCTCTCCAGATATTAGAGGCTCTCACTCGCAATCTTTCAGGCCAAAGCAGCATGTACCTGGGGAAGTAGCTCTTGCTCGCTTCTTGACCCTGCCAGCGAGAAGAACAGCCAACCATTTCTCTGCGAGCAGATGTCTGCTGCTTCAGCACTCCACGCTGGAAGTGGCAATCAGTGATACCTTCTGTGTGAAGCCCATCTAACTGCCGCCGTAAAACCCAGTGAGCGCTGGTTTCACGGCGTGTGCTCGTGGTGATTTTTGAGTCAATAGCGCGGCTCATTTTGGAAAGATTAACTCAATGTGAAAAAGGCTGAGGACAGCTCTGTGCATGCTGTCCTTGGCCTTTGCGTCTGCACTTATTTCAGATGTTCACTGCCAACGTGTGACCGCTCGAGCTGCATGTCATGCCTCTAGCCTCTCATCTTCTTTTCCAGTCCTGGGTCTTATTATACTACATAAATTCACTATATTTAGTTAGTTAGTTTGTTTTGTTATTTATCGTGTCGTGCACATACGAGCGGCCAACCCACATGATATTAAGACACCAAAAACACTGTTGCATTGATGACACATTTGTAAACCTGTTATATATAACATCACTTTGCAAACAAAGAACTTTGTCTGCCAAAGGTTTCTCTTCCTTAAACACAACTCATCCAACCAGATCAGAAACAGAAACAAAGGGCAGATTACTAAAAGGTGTAGCTCTTAAATGATTATACAAGCAATGATAGAAGTAACAGATCAACCAAATAACAGACAGAAATAACAGATGAAATGAGATAAATAGCTTTCTGACAGTTTTACCTCAAATTATTATATGTGTATTATTAACCACGACATAACGGAAATTTTCAATCAGGTGTTTGGACATTGTTTACATATTTTGTGCTTTGTAAGATTTATCTGTGTTACTAGTCAGGTTCAAGGAAGAGCATAAAAATGTGTCTGATTAGTTAGAAAGGAAGTCAGCTAAGTTAAGGGTGAAACAAAAAAAGGCCTTTGACCATATAACATGCAGGAACAGAGAGAGACTGGATATTTTTAAATGTTCTTTGCTCAGGAACAGGGATTTCTTTTTCTGGACAGTAATTGAAGGCTTCAGCGTATTTTGAGAATGTTAATAAACTGCCATTCCTGGCTTTTCTTGGAGTCATTAGTTATTGTCAGCAGAGACAAGAGAGGGAATAAATATTTGAATACAAGCACCCTGGGTTTTAATTTCATCTCCATACTGTATGCAAATGTGTGCCCACAAAATGCGTACTGTATAAAGTTTGGATAATACATATGTGTAATATAATGACATATATTTTCTGTATAAAATGTGGTCACAGTGAAAGCTGAACCTGCCGCCGTTGCACTGCTTTAAAATCGGTTCATAAAGTCTACATACTGTACAGAGGCGAGCCAATTAGCATGAGCCCAGTAAAATGACAGGACACTGCTGCACATAGTTAGAGGTGTCATTTATCACAATGTACTTTCCTGCTCATTTACAGCCAATAAATGTCCTGCAGTGGAGCCGAGCTGTTTTCTATTCATTTGAATTTCAGCTTGAGGAGCTGATGGGACAGTTCTGCCCAATAAAATCTTTTCAAATGTCAATAGTCTCAATTTCTTTTTATGTGAGAGGCACTGATGGAGCAAAGGAGAAGGAGGAGGAGGAGGAGGAGGAAGAGAGAAAGTGTTTGGAACAAGTAGGAGAAAAAGCGGAAGGTGGGTAAGTGAAATACAGGATGTGTGAGAGGTGTGCAAATGTAATGCAAGCAGAAAGAGGAAGAAGAGAGAGGGAGGGAGGTGATGTGAGAGATAAAGTGAGAGGATGTTTAAGCAAACAGCCGAGGCTCTGATGTAGAAAAGAACATTTAAATGAGGCTGTGATTTGAAATGAAGTGAGACCAGCGCAGAAGTGACACAAGGCTTGAGTGTATGTGGGGAGTGTCCACCTTTGAGCTCAAGTAGGAACTGAAATGTTGACACAGTTTCTTTATGATGTAACAAGGAGAAATAAAGCAGATTCATACTGTAGAGTCACTTTAGATCTGTGAGTTTGTATCTGTACAACAACACAACACTGGAGGCAAGTGAGACCGGTGTGTGTGTGTGTGTGTGTGTGAGGAGTGGTGACAGTTTCTAGCACGAATTAAACTGGAAACAGGAAAATTCCAAAGTCGAGAGATGAAATAAACAAACACTACCTACCGTGTTCAGCTGATCCCAAGTGAATGAGCAGCAGTGCACAAAGGGCAGCCCAGAGTTTGGTCTCCATCATCTCTGTCCTCCAGCTACACAGTGAGAAAACACACCAAAGCAAAATCCTCTCTTCACAGGAGTCTCCTTTCACTCTCGTTCACCCTCAGATCCTCAGACTTCAACAGAGCAGTTTGAAGAAATCCCAGGCAGCTGTACTGTACAACCCACTGCAGCTCTGCCAGTGTGTGCGTGGCTGGAGGGACTGAAGGAAGGAGGAGTGTGTGACTCTCTCTCTCTCTCTCTCTCTCTCTCTCTCTGCCACGTGTTCCCAGTTCAAAATAGTCAGCGGCTCTGACTCGGTGCCATGAAGCTTATTCAGTAGAAAGACTGACACCTACACACTCTGCACATAAGGGCAAGAATATGAAAACAACAGAGAGCCCTGCAGAGACAACACAATGTACAATAAGCCCACCACAGTGCATCAACACAAATCACTGCTGAGCTGAATTCATGCATGTTTATTTTAAATATGTCACATGTTAAGCTTTTTATAGACAAATGCAAACACACTGGATTTCTCAAGGAAATTTCTCTGTTATTTCGTCCAGCCTTTCTTCTCAGTGACTTTAATGTGACTGTAGCCTGAAGAGTCTATAGTTAGTATTAGTATTAGTTAGTATTAATGTATTTATTTTTACTTCATTCTATACGTTTTATTTTTATTAGCTTCTTACACATCTATAATATATTTAATAATACTATATGATTATATTTTATTATATAATATAGTGTAATATATTCGATCATTTTTATTAAATTATTACAATAGTTATTTTTCTAATTACTTTTAACTATAATGTATTTAAATATTTCTATTATATAAAGGCCGGTAATGACCTCTGAAATTGATTAGATTATTTAAAAATTAGAATAGTTAATTTTCATATCTTTACTATGACGTATGTTTGTACCTACGTATGTATGTAAATAAATTAATTAATAATTAAAACCAAGTGTACATCCCGAAACAAAAGAAGTCTTTGCCACTTTGCTGATTTTACTGGTCAACAATTAAAGAAGAAAAATATTCTTTTAGCTCTTTGATTTGATCCGGAAGCTGAAACTGTATCATCCTCGCTTTTTTTGCATGACTGGCGCTTCTACAGGGGGTTTTAATATAGTGTGGTGTATCCAGTGACCCATGTGGTGGCGCTGTTGCTCCACAGCTGATTCTTGGGGAGAAGGGCGTGAGAACTACTGCAATACTCTGGAGGATGTAGTCCCAATGAAGATGACACTATTAGACCACAAGCAGTTTTTCAACAGCCCACAATGATTTCATTCACCTCTGAGTTCCTGTGAAACTGATGCTGAAATCTAAAATGTATCTTCCTCAGAATAAAAGGGGCTTTTTCATAGAGCAGACTATGACCTTTGCTTCATTCTTCATTGTACCAAGGTTCCTTTGCTAATTCACTGATATAGATGTTATATATTTTTGGCCTTATACAGCAGTATTGTCTCTCTCCATATAACTGTTGTCCTCCCGTTTCATTTGTTGTTTATATAAATCAGATCATATGTTTTCCCCCTTTTCCACTTTCCAGTGTGTGCATGAGATCTTTATGTGCCAAACACAATCTAAGGTCTTTTGGAAATCTATAAACCATACACTGATTTCCATTTAATGTTGCTCTACATGAGCGATCTGGAATGCGTGAATGGTCAAAGGTGTGGTTTGGCTTTATTTACAGACATTTCCTGCCTGAAATGCTAGTAAAACATTTTCCCTCTGGTTTTGATGGTCTCATTTATCTCCACTTTTGAATATAAGAGTTATATTGCTCCACATTTCAGGAGAGCCTCCCACATACAGAATAAGAATAGATAATTTGAGAACAGTTAGCTGAGCATTTTCTGTATGGGTTTGTTTTCAGTTCAGTGAGACCATGAGGTAATCAATACTGTCTGTCTGCCTTTGTATCAATGTTTGTATGTGCAATAATTTAAAAATACTTGACATTGTCTTCGTCTAATGATGTTTTTCTAGCAAGAGAAGGAGCTGGAGTCTATACTCTGTATATATTACATTTTGCTGTTTGTTTTGTAGTTTTTAAACATTCAATTACATGTTGGTACCCTTTTAATATATATTGCATGTATGGGAAAATATGAATACATGCATATACTGTATTCTCCATATATTCACTATACTTGTTGGCAATTTATAGTGAAATATAATTACTGAGGAATTGAACAAATATGATCTCTTGTGAAATACAGGCTATTATGAGTCCATCCATTGACATGATTTAAAAAATGCTTTTTAATGTCTGTGCTCCTGTTCGTCAACACATCTGGTTGGATTTCCATCTGTAGTTCATCCATAAGGGGGAGACATACACACATGAATAGCCCATGTTTCGTGTACTTTTGCATGTTTTCAAATATGCTAGATATTTGGGAAGGTTTATTATATTTTTTTTATGTTTTGAAAGCTTTGTTTTTCCATAGTTTATAAAGTGAAAACATCTAAAACACAAGGTAAATAAATTTTAGTTCATTAACATCTGGCACCAGCTGCAGCTTCATAATGTGACATTTGATTGGTTAGAGAGGGAAATGCTGCATTCAAATGTTGCTCATATGCGAGATTTTTGAAGAACAATTTGCTTCAAAAATTGAAAAAACGAAACCGAAACATAAGAGAGCAGCTCTTTAAATATTCGACACACAGGATGTAAACTGATACCACATAACTAATAATAATACATAAGAGTACATTCTGTATGTGTGTGTATTCTTCACTTTTAATATTTAAAATCAGAAATCGCTGCTTTATTTACATTGTTATTGGGTGGCCCTTGACCGCTTACGCTGTGATTGCGACATTTCCCACGGTGCCTGAATGTAGCAGCCAGCTCCGGAGCAGAGGCAGTAAAGCGGCGGGGAGCTGCCAGCATCGTCTCATACCGTCGCAGGACAGAAAGGTGTGAAAATATCGGTCCTCTACACCGCTTAGACTTAATATACGCAGGCGGCAATGTTTTGATAAAGCTTTCTGACTTTGAAAATAATAGTACATCTGCCTCGCTTGGCTGCATTTGGCGTCAAGTTAACGTTACATGCATTGCTACGTTAGTTAGCTTGGCGCTAGCATAGTGGCGCTAGCTGCTGCTGTAGTGTATTTCTATGGGGTAGCTTAGCATCAGCTAGCTCTTAAGTTAAGTGAGCTAACGTTAGCTTGCCGGTTAGCTTCTCGTGTCATCTTTATGTTTATAATTGTGATGCCGACTAGCTAACTTACACATTCACATTGCTGCTGTGGAAATGTTTGGGAAAGTCTTTAAATGGAGGTTTAACGGTGGCTGTCAGCTCATGAATGTGTTGCTCCTCTTTGGTCGTTTGACAGCTCCGTGTCCGCGGAGACAACGATGGAGACGCCGGGCAGGATAGTGGCCACACCGGACGCCCTGGACTTCACCGTGGAAAACGTAGAAAAGGTGAGACCAGCTGGTGTTTGATAGCAGCCCATCAGGTCTTACAGCACCGGGGATTTGTGGACTAAACAGAAGTGGTCGAATGAAGCCAGAAGAAGAAATTTATTTGCCACATAACATGCAAATTTTGCAGTAAATATTTGTATATGGGGAGATGAAGCTGCTGTGTTTGCATACAGGAATTAATTCACCTTTCCTCACATCTTTAAATGAGTCTTGTTTGAAAGGATAATATTCAAAATAAATGATCAGATGAGAGCAAAATAACAGGTTGCAGTCTGCCAATTCCTTGCCATCTCTGTCATTGTAAAGTGCTTGTCTGGGTCTTGTTTTTCTCTCTGGGATTGGATATATTAGTGTGTGTGTGTGTGTGTGTGTGTGTGTGTGTGTGTGTGTGTGTGTGTGTGTGCTTGCTTGCTTGGCAGTGTTGACTGTGGCTGCCAGGTTGCTGTGATGAATCTCCCTGCTGGGTGGCCACTCACTCGGATGCAAGGGGATGGGTGTGGAGACAATAGGGAGGGTAGAGAAGGAGAGAGGGAGAAAGGTGCTCCTGTGGATGAGCAGAGTCGATGAGATGAGATGGATTGGGGGATGAAGGAAGGGAGGGAGGGGTGGGACAGGGTCGATGTCTGTGACAGTGCCAATAAAGAAAGAGGAGGGGGTGAGAGGAGGTTGGCGATGCGACAGAAATGATTAGAGGCAGGTTGGAGGGATTGAGGCACATTCCTGTTGGGGAAATGGCTTGGCCTGTTGCTGTGCTTTCTAGTGGTGTAATAAAGGAGGAAGAAGGATAACAAACAATGAGCAAGGTCCTGTCTCCCAGTGGATAATCTCCTCATTCATTTGTTCATGTTTACAGGTGAAGAAAGTCGTAGTCTATTATAATTTTCGGGTGGCCAATTTATTTCCTCTCATTGTTCACATAAACTAAAGTCGGAGAAAACTCGTACATATTTTATTATTTTATTCATACCTAGTAAATGTATAGTTAATGTAACTGGGATGGTCATACATCATTTGCTATGATGTAGTAGGTTATTTTTTAGTGAAAGTAAACAATACACAACCATATGGATTTTGTAGGGACATTTTCATTTGATCAAGCAATTTTTAATTTCATTTTCAGGTATTAAAGTGTCTCAGTGGAAGTGAAACCTTGCTTGCTAAAATACCCCAAGCAACAAAAGTAGTGCATGATATTCATCAGAAAAATAATCTGAGCCACCTGTCGGATATATGTTCTGTGATTCAGTTGATTATCTGAAACAGGAGATGCTTGCAGTGGTAAATGTCAGTGTAGTGAATTCAGTAAACAATTTTGAATTAAAGTGGGATGATGATGATGATGATGATAGCGTCATTGCAGTGTATATTTATACACTGAACTCTGACCTTCAAACTGATATGCTTGTCCTAATTTAAAGAAACTGGGAATCAGTACAAAGCCACTAAATACCATGGCAAAATGTCATGATGTTTTATTGTAATTCCTTTATTTTTCTTCTTGGTTTGTACAGTTAAAGGTACCTTTTCATATCCTGTTAAAGCAGTCAGCCTTCTCCGAGTGGTATGGCGCCATCAGTAATCTCATTAGCTGATGAAACACGATAAACAACATCTGAAGTATCATTTCCCTTGAAGGCTATGAGCACTTTTGTAATAACACAGCAGTTGCATTTCAGAACTGATGAGATATTGTTCTTCTGAGACTCAGCTATATTTAGAAAGTATATGTAGACTATTTTGGCAAGTTGGTTTTTTTCTTTTCACATTTTTATTCTTTCTAGATAATTTGTCTAGAATGACATATTGACATATATGACAATAGGTTTCCTTAGAATCTGTGTGCACCTAAAAGCATCCTATTAGTATCTCTGTCAGGACATCAGCTTAATGCCTTTAGAAAAATCTGAGGTGATGCTTTTACCAGTAATTTCATTATCCTCTCTGCCAGTCAGAACAGCAGGTAACTGTAAATACACACACCGCCAGTAGATGCGTTGTTCTTCAATAGAAGGTCGAATTGCACTTCACATAAGATGATGAGAACGAAACCAGTTGCTAAGAGTGGAATGAAAAACAGCAGAATTGTTACTGTTGTACAGTGGGATGGTTGAGAGTGTGTGCTTGTTGTATACATGGTGGTGGAGATGATGGTTCCTGGTCCAGCATTTGTATGTGTCCAATAGAAAGCTCTTTGTTCAATCTTGAGTCTCTGAAACAAAGTACCACATTGTCAGTATCTTTGTGTGTATAATGAATGGGTACATATACGGCATTACATTTCCGCTCAACTATAATTAGCTTCATCCAGAATCACTGTCCACCAAGTGGATTTTAGAGGAAATTCAGAGCTCTACATTTGTTGTGAAACAGCGTTCTGTTTTTGTCATGTTGCATTTCTGCCCTGAGACAAACAGCTACTGTAACATCAGAAAGAAGCACAGCACAGTACTGAGCCGACGTGGCTGTAGAGGTCCATTCAGTAGTGCGTAGCTCCTGGGCTCTTGGCTTGCAAAGCACCTCTGCCTTTTTGAAAATGTGTTCAAGTTAGGATAAGATGTATGGGACAGCAAGTGCAGTCTTCTTATTAAATACCGTCATGGTATTTGAAAGGCAAGGAGATGATTCAGCCTGCCTGCTAACGTATTACAGAACATAGCAGGGCAGTGTGACAGTGAGAAATGATGTGTCGTGTATTGAGCAGCTTTATGGTGACCAGAGGGGCTATTTCAGAAGGAAAAGAAGGATGGTGATAACTATAACCATTCAGCTATTGACAGAAATATATATGGATACGAGGTGGAACATGCGTCTTGTACGTTACATGATACACACATGTCCTGCAAGCATTTTGTTTTATTTCCTATGATTTTATTTTTGTAGGCTTGGTATCATATATCCATTGATTCACTGATTATAGGTGATCAGTCTGGGAAATTGTTTATGTAACCAAGGTTTGCATGTTGCATGAGACACTTGGTGCAACGGTTTGTTTGCTGTTCATGTGCTGAGATTTTATCACTATTGGCAACATGGTATTCTTAATTTCTGTCTTGGCTGTGAGCTGTCAACAACCACCCGCGCACACTCTCACACCAACTATTCTTCTTTGTTCCCTTATTAATCACTATTCCTCTGCATGCCTTTGGTTCTCACAATTATAGCGCAGTGTCATGATGGGTCAGCGGTGTGATGATGCCTTCTGCAGCACAGCACCAACACTGCCCTCCCATCACTGCGATGACTTTGAGTGTGATGCTCTAGTGGACAGATGGCTCGAAAACACACTGAACCTATGGCTGAGCGATGCCATTACCTGCTGTGTGTGAACACAGTGTGCAAAGGCATGTCCAAAGTGTGTGTGTGTGTGTGTGTGTGTGTGTGTGGGCTCGTGCACTCATGCATTATAAACATGTGGGAAAGGAGAGATCTCTATGATGTTTACAAAAACATTATAAGGCTGCCCCTTTTTAGACCCATCTGCTTCTCTTTATCTGCGCATATCTCCTGCCTTGCGCTTGTTATTAATTTCAATAAGATAGAATAGAAATCATCTTTAATTGCCCCTGCCTCATTGATTTGTTACTTATTTGTTCTCAATATTTTGTATAGTATAGGTATTGTAGTGTTCTTTGTTAACGCAGCTCAGGACCTGCACTATAGTTATTCAGCTGGGCTCTGTAGTGAGCACACAATTATATACCAGCTGCAGTAAATCCACGGTTATGTGTGAGAGCAGATGGTGAATCTGTCTAACTGAGCCATGTTTTTTTCACTTGCGACCGTCTTCCCTTCCTCCTCCTGTTGGACAGTGAATGCAGAGGAGGCTAATGACCTTTGACAGAGTCTGCCAAGAGCACGCCATCCTCAGGTGAAGCCAGGTGGTTCAGGCAGGTTGCCACCATCTGTAGATGTGATTAATTGCCTCAGTTGCATGAGTTGCTTTGGCTGCAAATAAACGCTACTGTTTCTAGGGATGTTTTTTTTTTTTTTTTTAAAGAAGCAATTAATAATGGATAATTACAGTTAGTGAGTTGAGATAACTGCTGCATGTTGGGCGTGATTTCTAGGAGGAGACAGGCGGTGGTTCTTTGTGAGGAGATTAAAGCAGCAAAATGAACAGACTGTTTTGTGTCTTGCGCTTTGATAATAAACCTAGGAAGGACAGACACGCTCAGACACAGTGCTGTTTGGGATCGGATAAGGAGCGGTCTGTGATCACACAGTGGTCTGCAGTAATGATCCGCTGCTGCTTTGAACTCAGATATCACATCCTCGTTCACAAAAAGACCTTGCCAAGTCGCAACACAATAGCACATTCATATTTCAGCTTTTCTGTCATGCAACTCTTCTGTATTAATCTGTTCAAATTGAAAGAAAAATGCCTCATAGCCTTTTTTTGTAGGTGCAGTGGTTTTAGTTAGATGTTAGTCGAGTACAGAGACTTACCAGCTAAGCAAAAGTCAAAAGCATAAGCAAACTGTACATACAGTACCTGCTGCACATACTGCACCTGCTCCTATATCTGTCTCTTACACCAATATACTGCATGTATAAATGCCACCTGACTCTGTGCGAACAATCAGCTCATTAACACCCGGCTAGCCGTGTTCAGAGTCTCGTACAGTAAGCGGAGACAGATAATTGCGTTCGCAGATGGGGAGACAACACCACCTGAGACTTTCTGCCTCCAGTAGGCATTGACTCTGTATTGATGTTCCATTGTACAGCTGCATCTGCATCATCATACTCTGTGACCCACAGTGGTTTCTCTACAAAATTATTCATCCTCCTTTATTTGACAGCCTAAATGTCTCTGATGAGGGAATGAGGAGTCTGAGATGAAAATAGAGAGCTGAGAGATGGAATGACACTGGATGGAGACTGTAGCCAGATACAGGCAGAAATGAGAAGGAAAAAAGAGAGAACGAGTGCTGATGGAAAAACTGATGTGAGCAGGCTTGGGGGTAAAGACAACGATCACAAGCTTGCTGAATAGTTTTTTTTTCCTGTGTTGCTTGTCAGACACTTGGTGCTGGCTGCCAGCGGTTTTAGTTCAGTGAGCATGTACGTGTGTGTGTATTTTGTGTGAAACAGAGAGAAAACATGCATTTGTGCAGAGTAGTGCCTAAACCTCTTTTCTGGTACTGCCAGTGTGTCTGTTTAATTAATGCACCCTTTTCCCCTTCTTTTATTTCCCCCTCTCACACTCATCCTTTATCTCCTTTCTCTTTGGCTTGCTCCTTCTTGTTCTCCTGCACTCAAGTACTCAAATTACTCAGAGCTGTACTTCAGAGAGTGCTGTTTTCAGGTCATTGCTTTCTCCGTTGTTCAGGTTTTCAAGGTAAACTGTCGTACTATGTGTCTGCGTGTTTGCCTGTTTGCGAGTGAGAAAAGCTGCTCTTTTCTCCAGATAACCAGCGCTTTCCTCCATACAAGAGCTCAAATGACTGCATTTGTCTTCTCTCAGCTGGTCTTTCATCTCTGACACCCACTATTGTGAATGTGTGGAGAGCAGTTGCAAACATTTCTCAAATGGACTTTGTCTACAAAAAGTTGTTCAATCCCTCATGGCTCAACCATCCACAGATTGTATGGATTCCTTAAAACTTTTCTCTCTTCTCTTTCTTATTTCCAGGCCCTCCACCAGTTATACTATGATCCCAATATAGAAAACAAGAATCTGGCCCAGAAATGGCTAATGCAGGCTCAGGTCTCGCCCCAGGCCTGGCAGTTCTGCTGGGCTCTACTGAGCCCAGATAAGGTACAGTGTACACACAAACACTCACATGGACACAAACACAGAAAAAGCATTTTGCATCATTTGCATCAATCTTACAGGTGCCAGAGATCCAGTACTTTGGTGCTAGTGCGCTTCACACCAAAATCTCCCGCTACTGGTCAGACATCCCCACAGACCAGTATGAGTCTCTGAAGACCCAGCTGTTCTCCCAGATAGCCTGCTTCTCCTCCGGCTCCAAGATGGTGCTCACCCGGCTATGTGTGGCTCTGGCTTCTCTGGCACTCAACACAATGCCTGAGGCCTGGCCTGGTGCAGTGGCAGAGATGGTTCGGGTGTTTCAGGAGGAGGGGGGAGGGGTGGATGGACGGGCACGCTGCCTGGCATTGCTGGAGCTGCTCACCGTCCTGCCTGAGGAGTTCCAGACCAGCCGCCTGCCGCAGTACCGAAAAGGGCAGGTACGTCCTTCTCCCACCTCTGCAGGTGGTGATGGCCACCTGTCCAATATTTACAGGTTTTCTTTGGACGCATTTGTTCATCCGAACCCCAATGCTTTATGAGAGCTTACTGAAATGTGTCTCCAGCACAGATGTATTGACAAATTGCTGGCATTGAATGCTTTGTCACATTCTTAGTCTTGTTTACTTATTCTTTAATCAGATATTTCCTGATATATGATCTAAATCATAATTTTACTCTTATTAGAAAATTTCAGTATTTTAGAGCTGCCTGTGTTAATGACATTTAACTGAGATGTTTGAGAACTTTTTGTTAAGTGCACCAGTAAAACATCATATTGATGTCAGTGCCGAGAAAAAGTATCTTATTGGCAGTAGTATAGAAACACCACTCATCAAGCAGAGGAACATACCACACATGAGTGATACAGTAGTCTAACCCTCATTATAACCCGCCCTCTAGGTTCGG
Organism: Holacanthus passer; assembly: GCA_025331565.1. Classification (NCBI taxonomy): domain Eukaryota; kingdom Metazoa; phylum Chordata; class Actinopteri; family Pomacanthidae; genus Holacanthus; species Holacanthus passer. The sequence goes on from JAFREQ010000116.1 coordinate 222,605, forward strand.
GGTGCCCTGGGCCGGGAGTGGGGGTCAGTGTGTCCCTTACTGCAGCAACTGCTGCGAAGGACGGACAGCCCTGGGGCGGTGAAAGCTCGTGTGCTGCGCTGCCTGTCATCGTGGGTGCTGCTGGATGTGCCCCTCAGCGAGAGCGAAGGCCTGGTGCACGACTGCTTCAGTGCCCTGCCTGACCCAGAGCTCTTTGACACAGCGGTAGAGGCAATAGTCAACGCTATCTCACAGCCCGACTCCCAAAGGTGTGTACAAATGTGTGCCAATGTGCTCCCACTCTAGCATGCCAACCCCAGGAATAGAAATAACGATACTACTGTATAACATGAAATCTTGTCATGGTTTTGACTGGAGAAATTACACTGGAGCAAAAATGGAGGTAGAAAGGGGGCAAAGTGAGAAGAGAGTAAAAAAACATGCATTAGCCAAGGGCAGGAAACAGACAGAGTGGTCACTGCAAGGGCATCAGCAAGGGAAGGAGGGAAGGAGGGAGGGATTGATACAGGGCAAGTTGACAGCCAGGGGGAGGAGAGCGGCATTTCTCGGTTGGCTGGCGTTGCTATGGTTACAGAGCTGGGTAGAGATGTCATCATGCCCTGGTTGATTCAGACATGGCAGGCACCCATTACCCCTCCCCTAGAGAGAGGGGGGAAAGGGAGGGTGGGGGTGACGGACGATGCAAAGAGAAGAAAGGGTACTAAGAGAACGAGGAGGGCAGGAGAAGGTGTGAAAGTCTTTATCCTCCATACCTCCACACTGCTTCTCAGACAAGAGTGTCTTGGATCTGTGAAGTTGCTGCTGACAAGTCAGTTTAAACACTCACATTATGCTGAGCAGATGGTGGGGAGACGATTAATGGCAGCGGAGTTACAGGTAGAGCAGCCTCAGCAAGTGTTGCTGGGCTCCTGTGGGATAGCAAGCACAAGTGAGGGATGGGATTCTTCAGGTTTTATTTTCTAAATTTCAGTCTTTTTCACAATTTTCCATTTTTTAAATACAGTTTCCTTTTTCCCTTTCTCTTGTTTCATGTCACACTGATCTTAGCCCTGCGTGTTTGCAAGATTCTTCCCAAAGTCTTGACTCTCATTAGTGACATCTCTCAAGAAACATTACTACCTGTGTTGTGTTTGTTGTTTCCACGAGAGACAAGGAAATTATATGAATCTTTTCTAAAACCTGGTGTAAGGTTTTTTCCTCCCATCATCTCTAGGAAGTCATAACCCCCCTTTTTCCATCTGTAGATTCTGCTGTCTGTGGTTTTCTATCTGTTTTATCTTTTTCCCTGTCTGCCTCTGTTTCTTTGTGCTCTCCCTTTCCCCTTTCCCTTCTCTCACCATCAGTACTAAGCCCTCCTCCCTGTCTCTTGTTCTCTTCCTCTGTTTAAACACATTACAGTCAACTCATTTGGGGGGATGCTATTGGTCCAGCTGCATCCTGTTGCCAGGCAACCCATTTCCCCTGTCTCAGAGTGTTGCAGTAATTGCAGAGGGGATCAGAGGTGGGGGATGGGGGGTGGTGGTGGTGGTGGAGGGAGAGAATAAAGGAGGAGTCAGGAAGGCGGCAGAAAGTGTATAACAGCAGGGCAGGGAGCAAAAGAGGAGAGGACCAGCAACTATGAGTTAGAGGAGAGGAGACTGCAGCAGAGAGTCTCAGAGGAACCTCCAGAATGTCATCTCTTATGAGGGAAATGGGGAAACACATACAAATCCATTCTGCCTTTTTAATTGTATCACACACACACAGCAAGTCCTCTCTTCCTGAGCTTAAGAGTGCATGACCTGCATTTGCAAAGCACCTTGTTAAAAATGAATGATCCTTTGAGTGCATGAGTGCTGTCTGCCACTCACATGTGTACACACACACACACGCACACATACACACACACACACACACACACACAGAGTCACTCACTTAGAATATATTGCAGTCGGTCCCTGTGCTGCTCTCACAGGGTTACTCAGGCAGCCAAACACAGAGGATGTAGGCCAATACACATGCAGGTACGGGCTTATTAGGTGGAGACCAGATTCATGCACATCACATCTCAGCAGGGTGGAGCTCGTCCGAAGAAGGCTGAGTCAGTGTGGGCTGCTGAGTATGGGACTTAGCTTCATAACCCAGGACCGTGGATCTGGCCCCTCGGTTTATAAGGGGGCCTGAGGGAAATTTAGAATCATAAATGCTTCCCAGGACTGTGGTAAGACCTGCTGAGCAGAGGATGCACATCAGCCAATTTTTTGTGGCCACTTTTTTATTTGGCAAGTATGGTTCTATAAAGGATTACATTAATGCTGAAACAATTAGTCGATTAATTGATTATTCGATGGGCAGAAAATCAATCGACAACGGTTTTATTAATCAAATAATCTAATAATATAATATAATATAATAATAAGCAAGTAATAAAAGTAAAGCAAAAATGACAAACAGTCTCTGGTTCCAGCTTCCCAGTGCTAGGATTTGTGACTTTTCTGTGACACTGTAAATTAAATATCTTTAATGTTTTGACCATCAGTTGGACAAAATAAGTAATTAGAAGATGTTGCTTTGGTTTCTATGAACTTGAGAGTCTTTTTCACCATTTTTGTCATACTATGGATTAATGATTAGCCAATGAGTTTAAAAACAATCAAACAATGAAGATACATTTTTAAAGGAAAAAATTGTTAGTTGCAGCCCCAGACAAGATCCTCACAAAAACACAGTTACAGTGGGTTTTCAGGTTGAGTTGCTTCTTTTTTTGTTTCTTTTCAAACGTTGCTGAAGTCAAGCAACCTTGCTCTGTCATTGATGAATATTCATCGACCTGGACTTACGTCCTTATTGATGTTCTCATGAAAGATGAAGCACCCCCTGCATACCACAAAACCCCAGTGGGACTGACACACACGTAATATGGTTTACATTTATAGCATTCACACATGCACATAATCTCCTCAGTGACATTCAGGCACACACACGCCCTTCATCTCTAAATGTCAGCCCTTCACTTGCTGTCATTAAGGGTGACAGGAGGATGTTGTCTGATGTTGTCATATGACCAGATCTGAGCCTGTGTTGAGGAGTGTGTTTGAATGTGTGCACCCATCTGTCTGTGTAAGTTTTGTGTGTGTGTGTGTCAGCACATGCGTGTGTTTCAGAGTGAGGGAATTATAGATGGCTGAGACAGCAGGAAGAAGACAGAATAATAACTGACAGCAGTGCAGCTCTGAGCAGGAGCTTTGAATAGATATTCTGGTTGCCTGCTAGATGTGTGGGTTTTTTAGGGTGGGTGTGCTGGATCAGAGGTTGGACTGACTTGAACTGAGATTTGATTTGAAATAAACACTTGTCTTGAGAAGGAGCAATAAATACATCAACCTAGCTGTGAGCGGTGTGAGTCAGTTTTATATTCACCAGTGGAGGCTCCCTGGCTGTGCATGTGATGTTCTTCTCTTGTATAACACTGTGTTGGTTTTTAACTCATTTCCTTTAAATGAATCGGACTCCTAACCTTCAATTCTGTTGTTTCTGTCTTTGTGTGTCCATGGGTTGTAGATATGTGAACACTTTGCTGAAACTGGTTCCTCAAGTGCTGGCCCTCCAGGAGCAGCTCAGAGAGGCTGTTCAGAATGGAGACATGGAGACCTGCCATGGTATCTGCCGTATCGCCGTTACACTGGGAGAAAACCACTCCAGGTGTGTGTTTGTTTTTTAGTAGGTCTGTATCAATGTAAAGATTCTATCAAGTCATGTCAGTTTTATTTAATTTACCCTTTTTACACCCTCTATCCTTAGACCCTCAATTCAGATAAGGACGCAGCTCCCCCCAAAAAATCCCTTTGCAGTATTGCATTTATCTTGGCAAAAATGATTTCCATATAGGACTGAATAATTATTCTGTCTTGGGATGGTAATTCAGTGATATTGAAAGCAACAGATATAAAATGTGTTGTAGCCAATCCAACAACACAATACAAATCTCGCCAGGCATTACCTGTGTACCAACTGCACTGGACATGTACCAAATTACACCTTCTCTCTCTCTCTCTCTCTCTCTCTCTTTCTCTTTCTCTGTCTAGGACTCTGTTGGAGCAGGTGGATCACTGGCAGAGCTTCCTGGCTTTAGTCAACATGATCATGTTTTGTACAGGCATTCCCGGCCACTACCCGGTCAATGAGACCACCAGCTCGCTCACACTCACCTTCTGGTATACACTACAAGTAAGGAATGTTAAAATCTGATCCTGCACTGTAATGTAATGTTAAACTCATGTTGCGGTTGTTTGACAAATCAATGGTACTATATATTTTCTGACTGGCATGATTGTCCTCTAGCCTCTAGGCACGTAAAATCAGTCAGCAAAAATAAATTTGCTCATTGTAGTCTGTCCTGATTGAATAAATGTGTTTGCTGAGGTCTCACTGGTCATTGTCTACAGTTTTCAAATAATAAAATACGACGGCTTGTCTGAAAATATTTTCTTTTTGTCTTCTACCTCAGCCAACATAATTGATTTCTTGGTCTACGCAAGCAGGCAGTTTGAAGTTTCTTATTAGAAAATTGACAGTGGGGTTTTTTTTTTCAATGATGAATAATAAATTCTGTAAAATGCTAAATTTACTTGGGCAAATAACCTGTGTGAACCTAAACAGATGCTCTTATTTTGTAAAGTGCATAAAAAATTGATGTTCCAGATCTGAGACTATTCTGAATTTCTCTTTACTCCATCTTCAGGATGAAATAATGTCATTCGAGTCGGATAAGCAGACAGTGTATCTGCAGGTCTACAGGCCTGTGTATTTCCAGCTGGTGGATGTTCTGCTACACAAAGCCCAGTTCCCCTCCGACCAGGAGTACGAATCCTGGTCCTCAGATGAGAAAGAGCAATTCAGGATCTACAGGTGTGTGCATGTGTGTTGTATGCTTGACCCTGCCTCTGTGTATTGCACATGTCTATTTCTCCTGCAAGCTGTTGTGTGCGAGTGTTTCAGTGACAGTCTAAGTGTTTCAGAAATTACCCGCTGACAGAATGATTGGTCAGCATATGAGTGTGTGTTTTTCTCTAATAGACTCTCACTGGACTGGCAGCTGTGAGGCCATAACCTGTCTGGCAAATAGATTAACAGATAGAGTTTCAAGATTGCGTGCCCCTAAGATATCTGTTTGTGCAAATATGTTCTTCAGGGTGGATATCTCAGACACACTCATGTACGTGTATGAGATGCTGGGAGCGGAGCTGCTGAGTAACCTGTATGATAAACTAGGGAGACTGTTGACTAATGCAGAGCAGCCCACATCATGGCAGGTGGGTGAGACATACACAGATGAGCAAAGAGAAAATGTGAACTATTTTCTGTTTCTTTGAATGTTGTACAGAAGCCAGTACTGGAAATGTGTCATACTAGATTTAATAAACCTGTTTTTCAAGGCTGGTACTTTTTATTTTCTATTTTTCAAATTATTATACTTGTGTTAGCTTGCATGAAGTTAACGCTCTCAAATTAAAATACACCTCAAGATAAATCTAAGGAAAGAGTAAAAGTAAGCTGAAATGTTCATTTATAGAATTTATAAAATTTTATTTTTTATATTTGGTTATTCCTGAAATGCCATTATGAATTTGTGCTCAAAAAATTCACTGAATGACTTCTCCTCCAGCACACAGAAGCCTTGCTCTATGGCTTCCAGTCCATAGCAGAGACGATAGATGTGAATTACTCTGACGTCATCCCAGGCCTGATAGGACTCATCCCCAGAATCAGCATCAACAACGTCCAACTAGCAGACACAGTGATGTTCACTATAGGTGAGACAAGTTTCATGGGTGGATTAAAAGGATCTTGGCACACGTCAAAAAAGCGTAGACAAATTTAGTGTCCTTTAAAGACATCATAGATCCAAAATTCTCATTCAGCGTCGGAACTGTTAATCTCCCACCAGGTGCTTTGGCAGAATGGTTGGCAGACCACCCGGTGATGCTCAGCAGTGTCTTGCCCTTGGTGCTTCAGGCTTTGGGGAACCCAGACCTTTCTGTTTCTTCTGTCTCTACGCTCAAGAAAATTTGTAGGGAGTGCAAATATGATCTGCCACCCTACGCAACCAATATAGTAGCTGTCTCTCAGGTACGAGTACACACCTATACCTCTTTTATAACATGCAATTGATCAAGAATTTAAAAGTCCATTTTAGCAGTTTTTTTCTCCTCTTTAATGACCAAAGTTTTTAAGGCTTTTGTGATATTCTTGCTTTCCAGAAATAATATTTACTCTTTGAAATCACTTCAGTTGTATTTTTTTGGTAGTTACTTTTTATTGCTAATTTGGGTATGTTTGTGCTTTCAAAAGAAGAGAAACATCACTCTGCTTTTCTCTTTTCTCTCAAGGAGGTGCTTATAAAGCAGATCCACAAGGTCAGTGTGTGCTCTCTCATACTCACTCTCTTTTTGTCTTGGCATTCAGTTCAGAAGTGACATTTAAATAAGGAACACTGTGAAAGAATTGCATAACATGTTCACAGCCTGTAGTCTAAAGATGACATGTTTGTTTTGTGAAAAATCTGTGTGGTCCCTTTGTAAAACTCTCTAAGCTCACTGCTTGCTTGCACTGACGCTAGACCTGCGATCATCTTTTCTTGCAGACAAGTCAGTGTATGTGGCTGATGCAGGCTCTCGGCTTCCTGCTCTCAGCTCTCCCTGTGGAAGACATCTTAAGAAACCTTCACTCTCTCATCACCCCGTACATTCAGCAGCTGGAGAAGCTAGCGGATGAGACGGTGCGTACAACGACCAACATGTAGCAGCACACACACAAATACACACGCACAAAGACAGAACAGGCACAGTTGGACTCTGGCCAATAGGAACAGGCCTTGTGTCTGTGTGGTGTCACTGCAGTGGAACATTTCTCTGCGGGACCAGATTGGATTTGACCCTGCACCATGGGCTAGTGACTCACGTGGAAGTAACAAACACACACTTTCTCTCACTCATGCAAACACACACGCACACACCACAGTAAGAGAGCAGACAAACTGAGAAAATATAAAAATGCCTACAGAGACACACTTGCAATAGGTCATGCCTTTACATGTGCATGCACACAGTCATGCAAAAAGAAAATTCTTTACCCTATGTAAATGTCAGGTCCAGTACAGCCTGGAGTTTCAGACTGTTGGTGGTGCAAATATGGAGCTGATTTTATCTAAAAATACACAGTTTGATATCTACTGTATGTGGGACAAAGTCGAATTTCTCTTGATCCCTTTTTCTAAAATCTGAAGACCTTGGGTGGGGTGAATGGAGATGTCAGCTTAGATGAAGCTTTTCATTTCTCTCTGTGTCTGTCTCTGTCCCTGTCTCACCCACCACCCTTCACACAGCACACACACAGTCACACACCGTCTCATCCATCCTCTCCGACTTCCTGCCTCTCTTATTGTTTTCCGTCTAGCTTTGTGATGTATCGGCATTACATCAGACTAGTAAATCAGGTGCTGTGTCTGGAGCCGGACAAATAGTGGCACCTAGTGTTGAGACAACACAGGTTACATTACATCCGAGGTGAATGACCGTGATGTCTGACGAGGCTGACTGAATGAAGTCACTCTGATTTGGCTTTGAGCACCATGTGCTCACGTTGTTCTTGCTGTAGGATGACTGTTGTACAATAAGTGCATCAACATTGTGTAGGGAGATAGATGTTGGAGGAGAGATGAGGTGTGGCCGTAAGAGTCCTCTATGCAGTCGTTTGGCTCTGTTGCATCATCACAGAGACAGAGCACTGATTAAACACTGGCTGTGAAATCCTGAAATTAATGATTTCAGCTTTGGGAGGTGTGTGTGTGTTATGACTTGGGCTGCTTTTGGGGACACATTTCAGACTAAAGACCAGTTAATTGGGAACAACTTGTCCAATTGTGGGACAAAGGCAGTGTCCCCAATTGTGTCCCCAACAGTGTCAGTTAGAAAAGTGGTGTGAGAAGGAGCCATTACTTCTTTCTGTCACATTGCTGATATACCTGCCCATAGCCTTGTGTTATATTTATCGTTGAAACTAGGAGTGAGATAAAATATTATTTGTCTACTGATTATTGTGTTGATGAAGTAATAATAGCTACTTTTATTTACTCTGTTTATTCTATAAATGATGATGACACATGTCCCAAATTATAAAAAGCAAACTGTGTTTAAACTGCTTAATTGTCTCTAATAAACTGAAAGTGTTACTGGCCAAATGGATAAAATGATTTATGAGTAAACTTGTGATTGATTATATTTCTGTTCCTATATTTTTGAACTGTAGGCATTTCAGCCATCAATTTGCAGAGCTGTTTATCCTTTTCAGGAGTAACATTTTGGTTGCATCTCCAGCTTTCAATGTCTTGTTTGTCACGTTTGTCTTTTTAAAATTTTCAGCAGTTATTTTTCAAGCCAGGCACAATGCACTAAATGAGCTAGATGGACAGTGCAGTTAGCTTGTTGTAGTATCAAATAAAATGATCTGTTTCTTCTTCTCCTTTCAGCCTAATCCCTCCAATAAGTTGGCAATCATCCACATCTTGGGGCTGCTGTCCAACCTCTTCACTACGCTCGACATCAGCAAGCAGGACGATGAGTCAGCGGACGGCTCAGCACCACCTGTCAAAACAGCCCCACCTCCACCTGGACCAAACCCAGTCAGTCACTCACCACACACAGGCCGTCATAACTGTCGTCAATGTGGTTGGCTGATTGGTTGAATGCATTGACTATCAGTAATAGGCTGAATCTATGGGTGATAGGTATTAACCAGTATAAACATACAGTATGTTCCATCTTAAAGGCTTTGTAAGTACACTGCAGTTTGGTAGTTGTGAAACACAGTGGGGCACGTGGTGCTCGCAGCAATATGAACTCCTCCACCCCAGCCCCCCACCCCCTGCTGTCTCCACCGCAGAATATTGCTGGTTGGAGGGGTGAGGATGGCCGGGAGGGATTTCTTGCCCTGTCACTCAACCATAGTCATTAGTCATTCTGCTGATAGGCATGCACTCATGTGTAAATGCTAGTGTCTAATGCTGCTGCTTGTTTATAACTCTATTTTTTCTTTTTTCTAAATGACGTGAATTTGTGTTTTTCAGGTGGTGGTGGTTTTGCAACAAGTGTTTGCTCTCATACAGACTGTGCTCAGTAAGTGGCTCAACGACTCGCAGGTTGTAGAGGTGAGTCGATGACATGTGAGCCCACATACAGTCAGACCTGCTTTCTAAGAATTCTGTCCACATAATGTCCACAGATATGATGATATGTCAGTATAGCTGATCTCATGTTGTCCCTCAGGCTGTGTGCGCCATCTTTGAGAAGTCGGTCAAGACTTTGCTCCATGACTTTGCTCCAATGGTGTCTCAGCTAAGTGAGATGCTTGGGCAGATGTACAGTACAATTCCCCAGGCCTCTGCCCTTGACCTCACGCGACAGGTACACACTCGTACATGTACATAAACACACACACAAATGCACATTAGTAATCTTTGTGGTTACATGCAGAGAGATTTAGAGATTTGTCAGAAAGGGCTGTGTACGCACTCATCAGTTATGCATCAATGAAGCCAAGGTTAATGAGGGTACAGTGTAAATTTGTAAAACTTCCTCTTCAGTCATGACAAAACCCTCAATCATCATTTGTTTAGCCACATAAACTGAAAATCAGGACATTTCTTTCAGTTATGTTTTAAATACTGTATGTCATCATTAATAACATTTATAGATACACCCAAGTGACACAGTTATCACAATTTGGTAATCAAACTAATAAATATAAAAATAAACAGCAATTTTGCATTATTGAATCACAATGAGGATTGGATTAATACCCGAATGCCATTTATATGTGGTTTTTAAATGTACACATGGATCATAGCAGTGGGTCTTTGTATTATATAGAAGTCTAAATAAGTCTGTTTCCACAGCTGAACAGTAGGTTATATTTAAAATTCAGACACATTTGCACACCAAGAAAAATAGTGCTCTCACAACAGAGCTTGTTTCCTCACTGCGCCGTCAGTAGAAAAAAAATCTGTCTGCATTGTTATATATATTTTACAAATACGACATATGAGCCGCAGTTCAAAAATGTGGTCGTGGACAGGATAGAAATCTGATAGTAACAGTAAACACAGATTTTACAATAATCAGGTTTCTGCAGTGCATGTGAAGACATTCAAAGGTTTCGTGCCGTAGCCTGTTTTCCTTCCAACAACCTGATTTCTTTTGTGCAAATAAACACAGCGAGTGTCTGATGTGAAGTCCTGCTGTTTCAGATGGTGCATATCTTTGCCAGTGAGACGGACCACTTCCCACCCATCAAGGCTCTGTTTGAGCTGGTTACCTCGGTAACACTGTCCATCTTCCAGCAAGGTAGGGGGTCCAGCAGGGGCGGGACTGTGAATACTGTTAAACTTGTCTGTTCAAATCAGCGATAGACCTTTGAATGTTTCTGATCATATCTGATTTCACATGGTGCAAAAAATGAAAAGAGTGAAACTGATAACAAATTTGTAAAAATAAAAGTTGTTAATTGTTAAAAATGATACCCTCCCATTTCCTACTGCAATTGTACCTCAAGACTGACATGCTGTTAAATTTCTAGACAATAAAACAGCTCAGTCTGGGGGCAACAGATAGGATAATGACAAAAGGTTAGAGGCCGTTTGACTTCGTTGTCACAGTCGACCTTTAAACGTTTGCTCTCATTACTCATTAATTCAAGTAGAACCACAAAGTGGTCTGTCTGCTTGATGTGTTGAAGTAACAAAGACTCAAATGATCATTGTATTAATGCTGACTTCTGTTTGTACAAATTGATGGTTAAACTAAGACTGTTATGGTTTGCTTTAAACTTATGCAATCAACACGTTGCAGTGTTTTCTGTATTTATCAGCATAGCGTTTGCTTATTTCATCTTTTTGAATTCATTTATTTGAATTTACTGTTTCAGTGTTTGGGCTGCATGAAAATTACTTTGGTTTTGTAAAGTGTTCAAAGTTGATCAGATATTTCTTTATGTGTGTTACCCCGGGGCCAGACTTTGGTTCTGATTTTCAGTCAACATAAAATGAACATGAATGAGATGATATACTTTCATCCACTACACTTGGGTTAGGGTACTTGTACCAGCTCCGTCTGCTGCTCTCCTTCCCTTTGTGTTGTCCCCCTTTTCCGCTCTTCCTTTCCTGCTTTGACTGGTTAAGTAATGGCTGCCTCTCCTCCTGCCTCTAAACTCTTTCTTTTCTGAGCAGGTGCCTTTCAGTAGACAGTATCAGTACAGGATACAGTCACAGCACAGAGACCACTAGCTTATTCAGTTGGCTGACATGTAACATAGCAGGGCGGGCCAGCTCGATAGGGCTGCAGCCACTGCTGTGCTTGGATTAGAGTCTGGCTGTCCATCACAGCCCTCTGAATAAGCCCTGTATTCTCTCCAGGGGTTGTGTGTGGATGAGGGCCGGAGGGGGGTATTGAGCAGGAAACTTGTTTGGAGTCTGGGAACAGCTAAAGCTGGGCGCTTACTACAGACGTTTGTTCTCTGTCATTATAAGTTTGCTGTTGGAGTCCTTCCAACATCAATCTTAAGCCATCGGAGAAAACCATGTTTGAAAGTCAGGAATCTTGATGTGGATTCTTCAAGTCCAGAAGCTTCTCCAGGAAACGCGTGTTTAAATGTGCATCATTTGCAATCTGTCATACTTGTAAAAAGTCCTGTAGTCTGTGTCCAGCATAAGGGAGGTAGTGATATGAGAACCTATCCTGATCTTTGAGTGTGATTCATACTGATGGCTATAGGTTCACCTTTGAAGCAAAGGGGATCTTACTGACCAGCTCTGAGTGGACCCTTTACAGAAACCTCCTCCCCTGAGGCACTTGTTTCAATCTGAGAGGAAATGTGTTGCTTGTTTTTTGATCACATTGATGTCCACGGTGCCTTGTGGGAAGGAGGTAAAAAAGGGGGTTCATTCAGGTTTGGTGCCCCTTTTCCTCCAAACTGTAACAGTAACAGAGGTGCCTCCTGGGTTCCCACTCCAAACCCACTTTTGTTTCTTTAGGTTTGTTCTTTTTCTCTCGTTACTTCTTTCTTATTTTCTCTCCAAACAGACCCATGTCTTTGTCTTCTGCCTGTTTTTTGTTTTTGGTTGGTCTGTTCTTCCAAGACTCTGCCAAAGCTTCATATGCCCCCTCCCCTCCCCTTCTCCCCTTCGTTCCTTACTCACGTGTGAATTATTTCAATGAAATATTTTTGAGTTCTCTTTTATTTCCACATGACTGTTGAATCTATTCAGTTGCTGTTTGTATATTATTCTTATTCTCTTATGATTTCTTAAGTTTCATCTTTATTATATTTTAGGACCCAGGGATCATCCTGATATTGTTGATTCATTTATGCAACTCCAAGCTCAGGTGTGTTTTTGGTTTCTTATTTCATTCACTTTGGGTTTCTCTCTCTCTTTCTCTCTTTTTCTAATTTCTCCCTCTCTCTCTGTCCTCTTCTCCCTCTCTACCTCTCTCTGTTCTTTGTTACTGGGCCCTAAGGTGTCCCATCACATAGGCAAGGCAGAGGAATGAAACATGAGAGGAATGTTTGAAAAAGAGACGTCTGTCTCTCCTCAAACGCTTTTGATTCTAACAGTCACCTCACCACACAAAGCCCAGACCTCATGTGGGCTTTTCATTTTACCTGCAGAAATCACCAAAAACAGTCTGATATGCACATTAAAGTATGCTAAGCATTGAGAACACACCAATCCTGTATGTTTATAATCTTACTTGTAATACTCACAGTGTCATTCAGTGAACTACCTGATTAGAGATCTCGAATGGCTTTTAAAACCACACTGCCGTGGTAAAGTGTTATGGAATTATTTTTATATCATTTTTAACAATACTCAATAAACATACTGTCCCAGTTAGGTGAAGACCTTGTCTTTCCAAGTCTTCTCAGTAGCTAAGACAAACAAAGATTTTTGCTAGATGACAGTGTACTTATGACATTTTCCGTTTGTTTTGGAAAGATTTTATGAGTCTGGGATGTCAGGAAAATCTCATGACTCACAGAACAACATGATATCCTTCTATGAATATCATGTTGACTTATTTTACTGCTCAACAGGCTGCTTAGATGCTAGAAAAAAATAAGCACTTGTGTGTGTACATTTGCATGAAATCCACCATTTTAAGTACTTACATTTTTACAAAATCTATTCCTTTTTTTCTATAAAGTCAACACCAGGGCACATTTGCTTTTTGGAAAAACATCAGCACACTCAGTGCCTTAGATGAAATATTTCAGCTGATGCAGCGCTCTTGGGAAGATGATGTAACGGCGTCAGTATCAGTGTTGTGGTCCCAGGTGACTGGTTAGTCTCTGAGCCCAGTCCTCCTCTGAAGTCATTCCAGCCCAGAGCCAATCAAAGCCCAAATGAATTAATATTCAACTAATATTAATCAGTTCAGACAAATTGGCTGATGGCTCTTCTGTTTTATATTTTTGTCTTCCGTCTTCATTCTTCTTCCTTTGTTTTCTATCTTTGGATAGATCTGACCTTCATCTCTCTCCCTCTCCCTCTCTCCCTCTCTCCTCTCCTCCATCCTGAATGAGTTCATTATTACGAGATGAGTTGTATTTCTCTTTATCTGCACATGTTAATTACTTACACACTTCTGTTGCATATTCAATCCAGTCAACCAAAAACAAGGAAAAGTAATGTTTCAAATACAATTGATTTTGAGAAACAAAACCATCATTGCCTTTAGTTTGACTTAAGTTTCCAATGATTTCAAAGTTTGAGTTTTTGCAATTTGTTTGTTATACCTGCTGAGTTCTGCATTGGAGGATCTCTGTATGAGTTTGGATATAGTTTTTTCCTAAACAGATGGAGAGAGTACTATAGCCTGGTAGGCAGATCTGTTCTCAGTCCTGTGTTGCTGTCAGATCTGGCTACCAGGCTGAGCGGGTATTGTTGATAGCTGTATTTTGAAGGAACTTATGCAGTGGAATGTGGTGAAGCAGTACCGATTGGGTCGGGCCGACAGAAACATACTCTGTTTAATGCCTCTATATGCCTCTTAGGCACTCAAACGGAAGCCCGATGTGTTCTTGTCTGAGAGTCTTGACGTGAAAGCAGTGTTCCACTGTGGTAAGTTAGCACATTGTTTACATAAACACACACCCCTACACACTGTTCTGGGTGTTTTGCTACAGTTCCTGCGAAATATGTGCCTGTCAGTACAAAGTACACACTGTAAATATTTGACACCATCCTCCAATAGTTTATTTATGTTTCTTACTCCCTCACCCACTTCTAGGAGTTCTGTCGCTCAAATTTCCTGAGGCTCCGACAGTCAAGTCAACGTGCTTGTTCTTTGTGAGTGCACGCACAAACACACACACATACACAAGCTTGAAACCTTGCAATAATATGCATGTTTACAACTGAGTCATTTGGCTTTAAATATGCTGATTGTCCCTGTTTCTGCCATAGACCGAACTGTTACCCCACTGCTCAGATGTGCCTCCATTGGCCAGAGTGGTGCAGGAGGACGGAAAGCTGTTGATCCAGGCCGTGCTAGAGGTGAGAATTAAGCCATGACACATTTATACGTTACACCACAGAAAGGTTTCATCATTTCACTGATGCTGCAGTTGGCTTCATTACCACACATCAACATTCCTTCCTCTCTTCTTGTAATTAAGTACCTGTTGTCAAATTTCCCACTCTCTCCAGGGCATCGGAGGTGGGGCATCTCGGAGCCTGATGGACCAGTTTGCAGAAGTGCTTTTCAGTCTGAACAAGCACTGCTTTTCTCTGCTCGCTGTGTGGTTGAAAGAGGTGCTGCAGCCTCCTGGGTTCCCGTCATCGCGGGTCACAACTGAACAGAAAGACAACTTCTCACATCAGATACTAAGGTAACACTGCTGGTCATTTGTTTACAGGCATCTGGGCTGAGTTGATCCAGTTGGTCAGCCACATGATTTTGCTTATGTATATTGAATAACTGAATGTATTTCTCCTCTTTACTGCCTCCTTTGTCATGCAGAGAACGAGTGAACAAGAGGAGGGTGAAGGACATAGTGAAGGAGTTCACACTACTGTGCAGAGGGCTCCATGGTACAGAGTATGCCGCTGAATACTGAAACTCTGCCCTTGAACTCTCACCTAACCGTGACCTCTGCCCTCAGCGCAAAACCGCTTGACGCCACAACAATACAATTCTCACAAACCCCATCAGTGAAGATATCATGAAATGATTGTAATGATAACCCGCCCCGCCACAGGACAAGACATGGAACCGTTCCAGCACAGACCTGCCATCGGATTAATGGACAAACATTAAAATCCCCGGTGGCTTTAGGGAGACTGCCCTCTCTCCTCTGATTTTTTTTTTTCTGTTATAAGATTGTTTCTCTCTCCCTCCTCTCTCCTCTTATTTAAAGGTCTTTTCTTTGGAAGAGCTTCGAGCAGCACTCCCAGCATGCTGCCTCACGCTTCCTTCTATCTCTGTCTTGTTCTGCCTTTCTAGATCTTCCCGTGGTTCCTAGGCTGTTTCCTGGTGATTAGCATCCATATGAAATGGTAGTGGTATCGTACGTAGCTACTTGACATTATTTTTCAAAATAAACTAAATTAATTATATAAATGTATATGTATACACATATATAGAAAGATGGTGGTTGTCAGTCCTGCTGCTGCTAATGGGAAGAGAGAAGGACCAATGTCAGGGGATTCTGCAGGAAAAATGACATCAATACAATTATATTTAATCCACTCATGCCTCTGTGATATCTGCATTTGCCAAATTATCATAAAATGTTTTGTGAATTTGTTTTTTTTTTTTTTGTTATATATGCCTTTTTGGGGGTATGAGTGGAAAAAGAAAAATCACATAACTGGACTACAAACAGTCTGCCCTCTTTCACAGCCCTCTGCGTATAGGGCTGTACCTCATGTACATACAGCCCCAACCAGTCATACTGCAGTCTCCTCAGGTTGTAGGGAGTGGTTTTTATGCATTGGTCCCTTAGGTAAAGCAGGACTGCCTAGAGTGAAGGCTGAAGGGGAAAAAGGAATTATTGTAGCTGGCAGTGAGAAAGAGGCACACGATGGAAACAGAGAAGGGAACTGAGAGTTTGGAGGGATAATAATCCTGACGACGGACTGCTTAGTCACTGTAATCGTGCAAAAATATTAATCAAGTTGTGCATATTAACAGTTATTGCTGAACACTTCTGTGTATTTGAGTGTGTGCGTGTGTTCATACCTGTATGTATGAGAGGTTGTGTGTGCACAGATGTATCTTTTTCCACTTGTTCAGTGCACTTATATTGGACCTACAGTACACATCCATAACTTCCTCCTATCTTTTAAACAAAGAGCCCATTCATTTCTTCTCACACTTATTCAGACTACTCTTTTCTTATAAACTGACCCGGCATGTCCAGTATTTCACCTATGCTCACCGGCAATCACACCCATCTATTTAACCTCCTTATCATCTGGAATGACCAGCCAGTGGTAACCATTAGCCAGACTCATCTCTCTGTCTGTTATTGACACCAACTACTGCTCCTAACAAAATGCTTGTGAAACAACCACACAAATCCTTTCATCCATATGGTCACTGCCTTGGAGATGACCAAGGAGGATTAGAGAGTTCAGTAACAAAACATAAGATCTCTGAGAAAGTTATTCAGCGCTTGCAGCAGGAATTAACATCAACATTCTGTGCTCATCCATCCAGAGACGTTATTGGTGAAGTTATGTGACGGCTGTAAAATACACTGTCTAGTGAATCAGCAGGACCAGTTGACATCTTATAACACTCAGCATCAAAATGTACTTTGTGGTCTCTGATAAACTTTATCTCAGTCTAATCCTTCTGTCTTATCCGAGGTGCCTGCAGACATGTAGCATGTATGTGTTTTGTGGGGGGTATTCGGGGCCTAGGCGACAAACAAACAAAGACGTGATTTAGACTGAGATTGGCAGGATCAGCTCTGCGAGTTCGCTGTCCTGCCTCTGGATCTGAATTTGAATGAATGATTGGACGTTCAACACTGATCCTCGGTCTGTATTGTGGTCTTATTCTGAGGTGGGAAAATAAAACACTGTTTGTCACAGTTTATAGAAAGAGTAGATGAAGGAGGGGAGGGAGGTATGAAATGTACATTGTTTTTGTTTTTTTTGTACCTTGGCTTTAATTTATTAAATATATCTAAGACTGCAGCTCCTGACTCTTCTGTGTGTGTGTGGGAGTAGTTTTGATTTTTTCAACATGTCCATCAGATACACCGTCTGCACATCCTGCAGATATGATTTTAAAAATTAACGCAAGTACCAAAGTAGATAAAGTTCAAGTAGAAACAACTTTTATTAGCATTTTTATTTAGACATCCAGCCAATTTAGTGAGAAAAATGATCAGTTCTTGTATAATAAATGTGAAATTTGTCTAAGTGACCCTCACCATCAAAACCATGAATAGAAACCAAAAGAAAATCTCAAACTTATTTATTTAGATTTTTCCTTGTGTGTTTTTAACTTAACGATTTAGGTTGAAATGAAAATTATTAGAAAACTGAAAAATCACACAGAAGAGATAACATTAGGAGGATTGAATCCCAGTTAGTCAACTTCACTGTAAAAAGTCTTTCTGAGCTTTATTCAAATTAGTCTTAAACTATAGTCAAAGGAGAGGAGTAGTTGTTGCGCATACGCCGGAAGTTGAGCGGCTCCCACGTGGGTGTAGAGGTCCATCCATCGCTCCATCCATCCTGTCCAGACAGTCTGCAGACCTGCCACCAAACCAGCTTCAGTCTACTCAGTAGGAGCAGAGGTTCCTCCAGGACTTCAGGGCTGAAAACACCCCGACTTTTTATCCTCAACAAACACTCGAGCTGCTGCGCGTAAGTTAAGCTAACTAGCTTCCTGCTAACTCTTTTAGCCATTTAGCTTCCACACAAGTAAAACATTAGAACATTACAAGAAACTTTGCTCACCTGGTAAAAGACACGTTAGGAAGTTGTATCCTCAATGTTGTTACTATAGATGAGTTGTTTTATGCAATCAGTCGTATCACAATAGTGTTGGTAAAGACGCGCGCGCGTGTGTGTATGTGTATGTGTGTGTGTGTGTTGGACTAACAGAAAGCTCCTGACCGTGCAGTGTGTGACCTGCAACATGCACACAATCAGTCAGGAGGCTGAGAGTGTGTTCAGAGTTTGGATGCATTTGTCTCACATGTCCATTTATCTTGTCTTGATGAATTAATGAGCCACAACATCAGCACTGTTTAAAATATATAATACATATGTAAATGATATGATGATATATAATGATATATAAATATGAGCATGAAAAATGATTATGATTTAGTTGCACAAGTTCCTTTTTGGAAGGCTATTGTGTTAACTGAAAACACAGATAAAATATCTGAACAGGTATTTGGAAAATGACCATGTTGCACAATAAAAAGGCACTTTGGGTTTCTGCATTGATATGAAGTATTTTTTCATCTTTGAGTCAGTGATAAGTGAACTGAGATTAGCTTGTTTTAACATGAGACAACTGCAACATCTAAATATTGCCTCCACACCTTTCCTTGTTTTAATGTTTTATGGTCTGAACACACTCAGATCTTGTCGAGAGATGTCGACATGTGAACTGCTCTGCAAGCTTTGCACATTGAGTGGCCTGCAGTCTGATTATTGATTTTTATTGATCTGAACTGATCTGGAGACAAAGGTCAGCCTCCGTGAGACGTGAGAGTTCTCATCGGTAATCCTCAGTATTGACCTCTGACCTCTGATTTATGGATCCATTACTTCACAGTATGAAGTAAGACGGCATAAATCCATGTAATCGATAGATGAACCCTACAATTCATCATCTTATTGACACACTGTGATTAATTTTATTAATGGAGCTCTCTCAGTCTTTAACCTGGATTTATTTCTCTTCTCTCCACCAGTCATGGCTGTGGTGAGGTTCTACAGTGATGAAGTGGTGAATGGGCGGGCCTTACAGAGGGCCGCCAAGCTCTACCCCCAGCTGTCCATCACCACTGAGCTGTGCTACAATGTGGAGCTGACAGGTGAGTGTGCAAGCCACAAACCTTCCTTCCTCTCCATTTATCCGTTTTTCCACGTTGGCTTTGTTTCCTCCTGATCTCTGCTGCAGGCTGCAAGAGTCTCAGTGCTGAGCAGAGGGAGGTTCTCCTCTGGTTGTTTCGACCTCCCCTGCAGGCAGAGCCGCTGTCTGACAAACCCAACCTCACAGAGGGCAGTGGGGAGAAGCTGGTGGAGATCGGACCCAGGTACTACTGCACCTGATCAATCTGATACATGACCTGGATCATATGCCGTGGTTCTGCTTCTGTCCTACAGTGGGCTTCATGCTTCATTAGATTTCGTACATTTTAAAACTGAAGATCTGAGCAGCTCACAAAAAGACTTTCATACAGTTATTGCAGGTAGAACATGCATGAAAAAATGAAAGATCCACCGTTTCTTTTCAGAAGGCTCACATGACCCAATATGGAGCCTTAAATATGTTTTGGAAATTAGAAATTGCTTGTTTGTTGTTATATGACTGTAAACACTGAAACAACCCTGGCATTAGTTTTGAATTGTGGGAAATGCTACAGTTGGGTGATATGGTAAAGATTCAGTTGTTCCATTTGTGGAGGAAATCCATATATTCCCTCACGGCTGCAGGCAACAGATCAACAAGACAAATAAAGCCCCACTAGCCCCAGAAGCAACATTAGCCTTATGATTTCTGTATTCAAACAGCCTTATCTGCTGTGAACCTAAAATATAACCTTGTGTGAATTGTTTCCTATTGCTGCAACAAAGTAAATTAAAAGATAAGAATCATTTTTCTCCTGTGAGGCAGGCAGATGTTCACTGTGTCCACTGGAGGATGATATGGAAGTCTTAGATAATCATTTTATTCTGTCATCTGTCAGACTGAGGAGTGAACATGATTTCTAATGAATTCCATTAGGCAAAAAATAACCATATGGTATCATTTTAGATTATGAATCCTTTCAAGAAATTGTGTCAGTGACTTGGGAGAAATGCAATACCAGGCAAAGTCCATCAAAAGAAAATGTCTTCAAGCTGATTTTATGTGTGTTGTTGCTGTTTTTGCTATTCAGGTTGAACTTTTCCACCGCCTGGTCCACTAACGCTGTGTCCATCTGCCAGAGTGCCGGCCTCACCAGCGTCACACGGGTCGAGCTGTCTCGCAGGTTTCTAATCAAGGTTTGCACATACAGAGAAAACTCATCCTCTGGAGCGCTGATTCAGGATTAATTTTCACTTCATGTTCGTGCTTCTGATGAGGTCTGTTTGTATCCCTTCCAGCCAAAGAATGGAGAGAGCTTGAAGGAGCTGAATGGAGATGTAAAGAAGCTGATTGAGTGTCTGTATGACTGTATGACAGAATGCATCTATCAACATCCCATCACCTCCTTCAATGTGGAAATCAAACCACAGCCAGTGTTTGAGGTGGATATCCTGGGGAAGGGTCGTGCAGCCTTAGAGGCAGCAAATGATGATCTGGGTGAGACGCTCTTTACAATTTCTAAAGATTCTCTTGGCACTTTTCAGCTTCAGCTTCTCTCCATCTTTTTACTCTTGTTACTATTATCCTCCTTAATGTGCTGTAACCTTCCTCTCGTTTCTCTTCCTTTATGCCTCTCTTCAGTCTTGCAGCTCTCTGTGAGCACACTGTATCTGCTGCTGGAGGTAATGGTGTCACATGATGCGTGACATTATTAATTAGCCAGTTAAAGTCACAGGACAGAAATGACGCTGCTGATTATCTTACACGTGCATGCGTGTGTTTAGTGTTTAATGTCATGTGAAAGCAAATGAAGCCCTAAAAGAGAGGAGAGCTGCATCTGTTTAATGGAGAGTCAGATACTGAATTAGTTGATCCATTTTTACAGTATTATTTAATGTGATATGTGTTGTGTTCAACTAGAGCTGCTTCAGTCTAAGAATTTTCCCAAGAAAATAAAGTCTATCCATCCATCCATCAGAAATCTGCTTTTAAATGCAGATTTTCTGACATTTGGATCAACAGTGCAACTTTAAAGTCAGAATTTAAATTTTACTTTCTACGACCCCAATCATGGCTGCAACTAATGATTATTTGGATGATGAATTATTCTGCCAAATATCGATTATTTGTCTATTAAATGGTGAAAACTGCCCATCACAATTTCTTAATGGTCTTCAAATTACTAGTTTTGTCTGTCGCATTAGTTTAATTAAATTAGATAAATTTACTACAACATAAGATAATGAAAAGCAGCAAATCCTCACAATCAGAACTAGCTACTTTTTGGCATTTGTACCAAATTTGTTCATTTTCTCTCAGACAACTAATAAACGAATCGTCTCAACTCTAACCCTGAAGCACCAAAACTACAAGGCATTTCACTTTCATGTATTGACAGCAAAGAGTTATTCTTCTCTTCATATGAGCAGGTTTGAAACTGGCACTGCCCACTGCGACAGAACGTGGTGTGTGTGCTTATGTTCACGCTCTGCTTGTTCACTTCTGCCCAGCTTCATTAATATTCACAAGCTGCTCGAATAGATGAGAATAATTTCAGCACATACTTTGTAGGCTCAACCGGTGAATTGAGCCGATTATAAAAAGAGCCTATCTGGAATTTCTTGACACTACAGCAAAGATTGATTTCACTTTTGCTATTTTGCTTCCCCTGTTGAGCTAAACATGGTGTTTAATACAAGGGCACAAATCCTTAAAAGTGATGTGACATCATCTTCAATCAGTGCGTACTTAATAATAATCCTTCTTTAAACAGTCTCTGTGAAATAGTGAAATTTAATTTCACATTAACCAAAAAAGTTCTCTTGAAGCATGCTGATACTTAAATACAGAGCTGACTCTGTGTGTGTGTGTGTGTGTGTGTTTGTTTGATTTGATTGCATTGATTTGTGGGTTGATGTCTGCAGTGCTGTTTGTTTTTTGGTGGTGGTTGCTTTTTGTTAACAAGATCTCATAACGTGTGTTGTTCTCGATACAGGTCTGGCCTTTGACTCCTGGGATCTGGATTACTACACATCGATGTTCCAGAGGATTAAAAGGAACCCCACCAGTGTGGAGTGTTTCGACCTGGCCCAGTCCAACAGGTGGGTGTGTCTGGAGCGAGCACATTGACAGGACTGCTTTGTGCTTTGTCAGTATGATTACAGAAAAGCTACTGGCCTGATTTTCATGAAACTTTGTGGAAGGGTATAAGATGAGCCGAGGAAGAGTCCATTAAATATTAGAGCAGATCAGAATCATGGGGCGGATACACTAAATATTTTTCACTTTCGTTAACATTACGAGATGCAGATCATAGAAAAGTGGGCGATTGGCCTTGATGGATGTTTGCTCTTTACAAGTACCGTTCTATGTTTTCTTTGTATCATGGTGTCCCAGCGAGCACAGTCGTCACTGGTTCTTTCGGGGGCGGATGCAGATCGATGGGCAGGAGCAGAAGGAAACTCTGTTCAGCCTTATAATGGACACCCAGCGGCACAGCAACCAGAACAACGTCATCAAGTTCTGTGACAACAGCAGGTAGGAGAGGAAACCTTTGCGTGTGTGTTTCTCTGTGTGTATGTGTGTTTATGTTCAAACTGACTTAATGAGAAATGTGTGTGTGTGTGTGTGTGTGTCTAGTGGTATCAAAGGGATGGAACTGGAGTGTGTTTACCCAAAAGATCCATCCCAAGCTAGCCCGTATGAGACCCGGCGCTCACTCAGACATGTCATCTTCACTGCAGAGACGCACAACTTCCCAACAGGTCAGGATACACAAAACAACTTAAATGTTTTTTCCCTTCATTTGTTGTTTTGCATATAATCATAATCCATCCCATCTGACCTCCAGGTGTGGCTCCATTCAGTGGTGCCACCACAGGGACAGGAGGTCGTATAAGAGATGTCCAGAGCGCTGGACAGGGAGGACACGTCATTGCCGGCACTGCAGGATACTGCTTCGGCAACTTGCACATACCAGGTCTGCGAACAGCGTGCTTCGCTTTCTTCACCTGAAATGTGAAATGGTTTTAAAATCAATAATATGTCTGTTTAATAATCTGTCTGTCTGTATGTTTGTCCATCATCCAGGTTACGTTCTCCCCTGGGAGTCTTCAGGAGAGGGTTGGGAGTATCCGTCCAGCTTCGCCCCTCCTCTGCAGGTGGCAGTCGAGGCCAGTGATGGAGCCTCAGACTACGGCAACAAGTTTGGAGAACCTGTCCTGTCAGGTGGGGGACCCGACTGAAGCATTTACCTGAACTGTTTTATTCATTTATCTGATTTATCTGATCTGCTCTTGTTACAAATAGCACATTTTAGTCATTAATCAATTCATTTATTTTTTGACTTATTGACCAATCATGGGGTGTACAATAATTCAGGAATATTGTCAGATGTTTCTTATATAACCAGAACATGTGTGTTATGTTACGATCTGTTCTTTAGTTTGATTAGTTGGCAAAAAAAGACAAATTATTTTTAGTTAGTTCTGATTCCCTCCTCTAGGTTTTGCCCGTTCTTTCGGCATGCGGCTGCCTAACGGAGAGCGGCGAGAGTGGATTAAGCCAATCATGTTCAGTGGTGGTCTCGGTTCTATTGAAGATGCACATGTAAAGAAAGAAGAGGCAGAGACCGGTAATGTTTTCAGCATGTGTGAAATGTGTTTAATCAATGCAGAAGCTATATTTACACATATCGATCAATGACTCACATTGTCCCTCTGCTCCTCTGCTGTGCTCGTCGATTAGGAATGGAAGTGGTGAAGATCGGAGGACCGGTGTACAGAATCGGTGTGGGAGGAGGAGCGGCCTCCTCTGTACAAGTATGTTCTCTATAGTAAATTGCACTGAGAGTAGCAGTGACCTCACGCTGTATTTAAATACATTTTTGGCTCGCAGGTCCAGGGGGACAACTCGAGCGACAGGGATCTGGGTGCGGTGCAGAGGGGAGATGCTGAGATGGAGCAGAAGATGAATCGCGCTCTCAGGGCGTGTCTGGAAAGAAGCGGCGGGAACCCAATCTGCAGTATACATGATCAGGGGGCGGGAGGAAATGGTACAAGACAAGGCTTTTATTAGGATTTATGTAAAGCTGGGATGAGACAAATGTTTAACATTGAATCATTTTTAGGTAATGTGCTTAAGGAGCTCAGTGAGCCAGCAGGAGCTGTAATCTACTGCAGTAGATTCAAGGTAATCAGCACATGAACACAGAAACAAACACAAAGATACACACTCTGGTCATTTCCCCCTTTATAACACTGTTTTTCTTTTCCTCTTCTCTGTGTCTTTGTTTTAAAGAAAGGTGACCCCACACTGAGTGTACTGGAGCTGTGGGGGGCCGAGTATCAGGAGAGCAATGCCCTGCTGCTCCGTCCATCAGACAGATCCTTCCTGGAGAGGGTCTGTCAAAGGGAGAAGTGCCCTGCTGACTTTGTGGGAAACATCACTGGAGATGGCAAGGCATGTTTCAGCCTGGATCGAGTGGATGAACGCACTTCCACTTCACTAATCAATCAGTGGTTTTTGGCTGGGTCATGCTGCTAATTAACCTCAAGTATCACACGAAAATAGACTCAAAATCAGGTCTATTGTGTTTATTTCAATCTCCCACAGATTGTGCTGGTAGATGATGAGGGAGGTGATCGAGCAGACAGGGGGCGCTGTCCTGTTGACCTCCAACTGGAATGGGTTCTGGGCAAGATGCCGCAGAAGGAGTTTAAGATGGAGCATCTGGCCCCGACCCATCAGCCTCTGGCTCTTCCTGCCGGGCTGAAAGTCAAAGATGCTCTGGACAGAGTTTTACGTTTGCCTGCTGTGGCATCTAAACGCTATCTGACCAACAAGGTGTGTGCTACATCCCTGTTTTCATTCTTTCTTCCGAAATATGCAGACTCTTTATGACTCCCCGTGTCTTCGCTCCCTCCCTTCTCTCAGGTGGACCGGTCTGTGACTGGGTTGGTTGCCCGGCAACAATGCGTCGGCCCTCTTCACACCCCATTGGCTGACGTGGCTGTTGTTGCTCTGTCACCGTTCAGCCTGGAGGGAGCTGCCACTGCCATCGGGGAGCAGCCAATTAAAGGCCTGGTCTGTCCTGCGGCGGGGGCTCGCATGGCTGTCGGAGAAGCTCTGACCAATTTGGTTTTTGCCCGAGTCACAGCTCTGAAGGCAAGCAGATGATGGCATGTGTGGAAAAATCACACTTTTAAACCAAAAGACATGATGGTCCTTTTTAAATGGATAGAGCTCACTTCTGTCCCTGGTAGATTAATAATACTGTAGACCAGATCTTCTTCAGGTTAAAATTGGTAGGATTTTGTTGTAAAGTAAATGTCCAAGATTTTGGTAAACCTTGTCGTCATGCATTTCAGGATGTGAAGTGTAGTGGTAACTGGATGTGGGCTGCCAAGCTGCCCGGCGAGGGAGCCTGTCTGTGGGAGGCCTGCAAAGCCATGTGTGACGTTATGGGTCAGCTGGGCGTGGCCATCGACGGGGGCAAGGACTCTCTGAGTATGGCTGCTAGAGTGGGGAAAGAGACGGTCAAAGCTCCAGGTGCTGTCATTGTGTGTGTCTGTTTGGCTCTGTGTGTGTGTTTGTGTGTGTGTCTTAATTAAACTTGGCTTTCTCGCTTCTTCTGCTTCAGGTGCTCTGGTTATTTCAGCATATGCTGTTTGTCCTGACATCACAGCCACTGTGACGCCTGACCTCGAGGATCCAGATGGCCAAGGTATTTCACACACAAACATACACACACTCAAACAAAATCATAATCTGTTTAGAGCATATGTCTGATTTTCTTTTATTCATGGTTTTGTACTCAGTTTGTAATGACTTTTGAATACAAATATCATCATCTCACACAGACCACACACACACCTTTCTCTTTCTAACACACACACTCACACACACTCCGCACTAGCAGACGGCCTGCCTCTGACCCTTTGTCCTCTGTCTGCAGGCGTGTTGTTGTGGGTTCCTCTCAGTCCAGACCATCATCGCCTGGGAGGCTCTGCCCTGGCTCAGTGCTACAGCCAGCTGGGAGACTGCTCTCCTGACCTGGACCAACCCGAACTATTGACTGCCTGCTTCAACACCACACAGACCCTGATACACGGTCAGCTTACACTCGCAGGCAATGAGCTACAGAAAAGGAAAAAAAAAAAGTTTACTGTGATTCAGTTCTTGAGCAAACTTTTCTTTAACTTTATTTTCAAACTGGATTAGTTTTAAGACCACAGCTGTGTACTGTGATACACAGCCACCTAGTGGTTTTACTGTGTACTTTCACTTAATAAAAAGTAGCAGAACCTGGTGGCTTGTATCTCTAACTGTTAGATATTATTGCCTCCTGAAATGAAACAATAACCTTTTTTAAAAGTTGTTTGAGATTAAATCAAAGTATACAATTATGCAATAAATAAATTGTGATTGGAAAAACCATGGAAGATGGATAAGAAGTTGGCATTAGGAGTTCTTTTCTGTTCTTTCAGATCGTCTGCTGAGTGCAGGACATGACATCAGCGATGGAGGCCTCATTTCCTGCTTGCTGGAGATGGCGTTTGCAGGAAATCGTGGGATTGATGTTGAGTTGTCATCAAAAGGAACTGGAGGTTAGTGAGCTGATGCATCTCTTGGTTTGGTTTCCCCTGTGATTCACACTTACAGGACATAAAGTCTGCACCTGTATTTGTAATTGCTGCATCTCTATGTGCACAGTCATGGAGCTGCTGTTTAATGAGGAGCTGGGTTTGGTTCTGGAGGTTTCACAGCTCGATGTAGAAACAGTGTGTCAGAGATACAATGACGCGGGCGTGCAGTGCCTTCGTGTCGGCAGAACCTGCGCCTTCGGACCAGAGGCTGTGGTGAGACATCAAGCTCAACGTGTATGTCAAATGCTTTCATCTCATCTGTGATAACCGTTGTTTCCTTGTTTCCTTGTTGCCTCACTTGTCTGTCAGGTCAATGTTCGTGTGGATGGACAGGAGGTACTGAAAGAGCCGCTGCCTGACCTCAGAGCAATGTGGGAGGACACCAGTTTCCAGCTGGAGCGCCTCCAGGCCAATGAGATCTTTGTTAAACAGGAAGAGGAAGGGCTCGCCAAGAGGACACAGCCCTACTTCAAACTGACCTTTGACCCCTCTGAAATGCCCAGCATCAGCCAGCTGAGTAAGACCAAACAGTATTGGTAATATTTACAAAGATTTAGTCTTTTCCAAGGTTGCAACAAAAGGTTATTTTCATTATCAAGTGATCAGTTATGCTATGATTAATTATTTGGTCTATAAAATGTTAGAAATAATAACATATATCCTTTACAATTTGCAAGAATACATAACAGTTAAAACATTGTCTGACCAACATAAAAAAAAACTATTCAGTGCAATGCTGTGAAGACCATCATGTTTGCTTGATATTTTTATTTTAACCTCTCTGATTTGTTATTCTTTCAGCTGCGGGGCAGCCTCGTGTAGCTGTGGTCAGGGAAGAGGGCAGCAACGGAGACAGAGAGATGTCTGTGTCTCTGTATATGGCCGGCTTTGAGGTAACTATTCAGAGCTGTATTAACTGGATATATGTTGACCTATGCTGTATAGCTGGTGTGCATGACTCTTGTCTACATTTGTGTGTAGGTGTGGGATGTCACCATGCAGGACCTGTGTTCTGGCTCCTTAACTCTGGAGTCTTTCAAAGTAGTTGTGTTTGTCGGTGGATTCAGCTATGCAGACGTCCTGGGATCAGCTAAAGGCAAAATAAACATCCGTACATACACACAATCTTATACCGCTGTGATATACACATTATTTTTGTAAGACCATTCATTCTTCATAATAGGTTGGGCTGCCACTGTTGCTTTTAACCCCAAGGCCAAGGCTGAGTTCGATCGCTTCCGGCAGAGGGACGACACACTGAGTCTGGGTGTGTGTAACGGCTGCCAGCTGCTTGCCCTGCTGGGCTGGGTGGGAGAGGGCGAGGATGGAGCAGGTAAGAGGAAAAAAGAAAGTCATGGAAATGTTGTAATAGTGATGACTGGAAAAACAATCCCGTATGTGTGAATTAAAATTCATCACTGAAAAAATAGTTGAATCATGGCAACTGAACTTGGTTGTAGACGTTTGAAGACGTTTCACTTCTCATCCAAGAAGCTTCTTTTTCATGTTTTTCTAATTCTTAACAATTTTCCTCCAGACACTGACGTAGTGCTGACCCATAATAAGTCTGGCAGGTTTGAGTCTCGGTTCATCAGTGTTGGGATCCAGGAGTCCCCGTCCGTCTGGCTCAGAGGCATGGAGGGCTCCGCTCTGGGAGTCTGGGTTGCACATGGAGAAGGTACAGATCATGTAGTCATCCTTAGCTTGTCACAAAAGTAGGCAAAACTTGTGCTTGTAGTCCTCTGTTCTCAGATTTGCTCATGACATCAAGCTCTACCAGACACCCGATAGAATCGTAATAGAGAACAAAACAGTTACTCAGTGTCAAACTTTTGAACTTGCACAACAACAACTCATTCTGCTGACTCATAAGTCACTGGGTCAGTATGTTCCATAACCAGCAGCTGTGTTTAACATTGATTTTCCCGAAACCTATTTCCTTCACAGGTCTGATGCAATTCCGTAGCTCCCAGGCCCGGGACCAGATTATTTCTGGTCAGCTTGCCCCCCTCCGTTACCTTGATGATCAGGGTCATCCCACCGAAGAGTACCCTCTGAACCCTAACGGCTCCCCGCTGGGCATAGCAGGGCTCTGCTCCAGGGATGGGAGACACCTGGCCATGATGCCCCACCCAGAGCGCAGCACCCTGGGCTGGCAGTGGCCCTGGGCCCCGAGGGACTTGAGACCTTCTCTCACACATTCCCCCTGGCTGCGGATGTTCAAGAATGCAGCTGCCTGGTGCCGCAACACACAGTGATTATTCTCTGTTTACGCTTCTGTTGCTGTCAAAGTGGTTTTATTGTCTTTTGTTGGGTTGCGTGTCACCTTAAGGCCTGTTTACATGACTTCATCATATAATTTACTTTTTACTTCCTGTGGTATGTGGACTTTGTCTTTTTGCATTATTACTGGTGCCTGCTGTAATACTTTATGACTTAGTACTTTGAGACTATCGTGGATTCTTGATGACTTTGTTTACTGTCAATAGGTTTCATTGTGGGAATCACTGTATATTTTTCTGTTCTGTCCTGCTGACATTATCAGTGTTGCTCTGCTGAAACTTTATAAATGAATTTGCTAATAAATAAACTGAAAAACCAAAGATGTACGTGTTTACCATGCCACATTAGAGAATAAATATTCTTTATTTTACACATATAAACTTAAATTCATACAATAGCAAGTATTTACATAGATGTCAATATAACAGTACTGACATGGCAGCTTTTCATGAGCTTGCTGAAATAAAGTGGGAAAACTGCTGCCTAGTTAGAGGAGCAAAACACTGTGGCCAGTTCCTGGGGGTAAGATGCTAAAAAATAATGATTATAAACATAAATGATGAAATTACAATTTAAATTGACAAAAGATTTTGCCGGTTTAATATGGATTAAAGCACTCCCAACCAAACACTTCAGGCCTCAGGATTGCAAGGAATAAGGATTTGTGACCACAGCTGAACCAGCACTGCATGACATTGGATTTTGGATATCAGTCTTGCATCGGATCTGTAAACACTTTACAAACAGGCCTGGAGTCTTGAGTCCACAGTCCAAGAGGTTCAGACGCCGTCTAACATCTCGGCTGTCGCATGCTGTGCTCTTGTCAATATTCTTGCCTCCACTGATCCAACTAGCTCCAGCCAGAAGGAAGAAATCCAATGAAAGTCCATGTCACACAGCTTGTACCGACACTTTGCCTACAGTGAACTCCCCATTACTCCTTGTGAGGTGGAAGCATTTGCAGAGCGTCCTTCTCTCTCTGGCGCCATTTGCTGGTTGATGTTGATAACACAGATAAGGAGGAGGATGACCACCACCAGGTCATCCAGGACTCCCAGGAGTCCACAGAGGGAGGGGTCTGTTTCCAGGGGATTCGCTGATGAGGAGACAGCCTCCAGAGGAGGGGAGGAGATGGACACCACGGTGCCAACGCAACACAGGGCCACCCTGAAGAAAAACAACCACACAAGTCCTCCCATGGTGCCCAGGCCTCGAGCCAGTAACTGCAGGAGAAGGGGTGCGTCACACAGGTAGTCTGTTACCTGGACAGGTGAGCATACAGAAGAAAACACAGGTAAGAAATTCTAGGTCAAGGTGTGTCAGTGCAAGGTGCGTTAACCAGATACCACCATTGTTGGTCGGGATAATGAACCCTCGAAGTTGCATAAAGACAAGAATTCCTCCACCATTCGCTCTGATAATAGGTTTGGTCTTTTCCATGATCTAATCTGATGTTACATTCAAGGAAGTAAGGGACCTGATACGTTTAAACAACCAGACACAGGTAAAGGTGGAGAATAGAGGAAATGACTGGAAAGGCTTCAAAGATAGTTTCTCAAGGATGTTTAGAATACTCACCCTTCGTGGGGCTCCAGAATATCGTTTGTTGTAGTCTGTGATTTCCCCGAGAACTTCCTTGGACTGACGGTCTGATCGAGTTTCCTTAAACAGGTTACACAGCACACTGACCTGGACAATCAAAAACATTTTTACTCCATGTTCACACTCATTTGGAACCAACTGTTTAGACTGTGCTGTCATCTAGTCATGCATACCGTACCTTCTGTCTGCAGAGAGGGCAGCTGATTGCATCCAACCAGGAGCCGTGTCTCCAGTAGGCGATCAGACACGGAGCTGCAGAATCAAAACACACGAATCAATACTTTTTCATCAAACTCACTTCCTTACTCTTAAAATTACAGCTTAACTGTGATGGCATGCTGATGGAGGCATAACAAGCACACAGTTAAGTATTTCATCATTACTAACGATAACAGACGGAGGTGTTTGGGTATTCAAGGGTTGAAAAGGCTCTGGGTGTAAAAGGCCGGTGTAAGACAGAGGTAAGTGGGGCAGGTACAGCGTCGACAGTATGTCAAGGTCAACGTGACAGCAAGTGTGAGCTGGAAACATCTTTATAGTCTGTGACAGATGATATCACAGTTTAACAAGTGAGCATCTGTGACATAAACATGCAGTACTTTGGAATGTGTAATCACATTATGTAATTAAAATAAAAGCCTCTTTCACTTGTTAACACTTTTATAATTTGTAGAACAGACTAATCTAATGGTCTTCTCTCTGGTTATACTCGCTCAGAATAAAAACAGATTTTGACTTGCTCCTAAGTCACCACCCAGAGCTTGCAGGTCAACTGGTACTGTCCTTACTGTACGAGTGTCAATTATAAAGTTGCTGTGTTATGTTCCTAGTTGTAAGAGTAGGCCCGAGGTATGTTCAGACTCTCACAGCCTGAAAATATTTTTATACTGTCTTTCAGTAATGATTACTTCATCGTAGAAATCCACTTTGAGCGTGCTTAGTGTGACTGAGCTGCAAGTTACATACATTTCCTTCTTCTATCTTTATTTTTTCTCTTCTCAAATTTGATTTCAAACATTTTTATGTTCCCTTGCATAGGAAATGTGCCTCATGTAATGTTTGAGTGTAAGGTGCAATTGTCTGGCTTCTCGGAAGGAGCACACCTTTGAGTCATACTATCATGTGTCACCACAAAGTCTGCTGAGTTTTAAATGATTCGAGGCTTATCAAAATTAGGCCTGGGGAAATGCCAGAGCCAAGGCTAGGATGACATATTGCTCAATTTAGCAAATCTAATTTTTATATTGCTGAAGATGGTAGTTGAGCCGCAAGATTGGACGATCTAAAATGTTTGATCAGCCCAATAAAATATGATTCTGATGTACACGATCAAATGTCCCTTTGTGAACTGCATTTAAGTTCATCTCTGCACTTCTGTGAACGACCCATTGACTCTGTTTGTTTTTGGTGACTCTCTACATTGCATCTTATATAACCGTACACCTTTGAGAAGAATAATGTGAGTAAAGCTGTCAGGTCAGAGGAAGAACTGCAGAACCATGGCAACAGTTAATTATTGAAAGCCGAAAAAGACAGGCCTGAAGACTCGAGACGCTCGGCCGCAGCCCACTGATGCTACACTGATCAGCCAATGAATGAATGGATTGAATAAGCACATGATGTAACAGGTGAGCAAGCGTGAGACTGAATGAAAGACGAATTAATCCAGTCGCATAGATGATGGAGTGAACAATTGCATGAATGAAAGATCAAAATGTGTCAGCTCTGATATGTGTAGTCAGAAAAATTGTCATTTTGTGTGTGTGTGTCGAATCTCGTACCACAGAACAAATGGCCACAGTTGGTCTGGACTGGGAAGCTGGCCGTCTGCAGGCAGACTGGACAATGCAAGTCTCGGATTGTGGATGGACACGACTGCGTAGATTCCTAAAGAGATGAGAGGAAAAGAGAGGCAAACATTAAGAAAAACAGAAGAAAGAAAATAAATGACAAAAAGAAGGAGGAAGAACAAAATACAAAAAGCAAAGAAATAACTCAAACAAATAAAAAAAAAAACTGATCACCATATTTAGTGTTTCCAATACTGTGTGCTGTAATTTCAAAAAAGCTTCCTTGACCCCTCATAACAGACAATATAATACATACACAATACATGCTGAGGGACATTTGACTAGGTCTGGGATTATACCTGTTTGGCAGTGACTTTCTCCACCAGACTGATAAAAAGCTAATGATAATCATCACACAGAAGTTCCTGACACTAATAATATGGTTTACTGTTTATCTGCTGCATCTCTGTTTGTCGAAAATATCTCTTTTTCTTAAAGAAATCTCAACAATTCACTAAAGAAAACATAAAACACGTATGTGTGAATGAATCTCTCACCTTGTGGCAGCTCGTACACAGTGATGCTGGCTGCTCGGGGGTGCACGCCACAGACCCGAGGTGACCGGGACCCATTGGACCTTCAGAGGGGTGATGGTCCAGTCTGCAACGTGACACAACACAGCGTCAATGATAAACAGGCCTTACATACTCCATATCTACTAGTGAGTAGATACTGATACAAAACTAATGATTAGTGAGATAAGGTTGATTGTACTCTGCTCTTTTCTATTTGTGGATGACAGATGCTGATGCTCTGACTACAGCAGTTTGACAGATTAGCTGCTGCCAGCTTGGTGACATGTTGCATCCACAAGGTCTTTAGGAAAGTCATTTAACTAAATGATTTTAAAGCTTACAACCACATTAATTTGTAAGATTAATCTTTTGGATGGAAAGTTAAAACTGTCAATATAAGAAATAATGTAAGTGTTCAATTAAAACCAGGACTTATCATCAAATTACATTTGCAGTGATTACAGTAATCAGCTTATGAAATGAAGTCAGTTATAGAAACGGATAAACAGATCATTAATACTTGGAGATATGTCACACATGCGTATGTTTCACATGAACAAATGTGATTGCACTGGTAAAAAAAAACCCACATTTAACTTGATGTTTTGTGGAGATCAAAAACACAGTGATCAAAAACATTCAAACACGCTAGATAACACTGTGTGGATTACTTTCGGATCAGATGGAGCAAGCCTGGGTGTTGTGATATTAAAACACACTCTCCCAGCTGAAATTTCCCCTAAAACCAAAAACCAAAACTATCCCTATAAGTGCAGTTCCAGCAGTGTTCTAAGAAATCAATCCTGCTACATGTAATAAAAGAGACTCACCTGGACTGAGAGCTGTGGTAGAGGTGCATAGTTGAGCTGGAAACAGCTGCTGACAGGTAGTCACTGTCTCCGAGAAGGAAGTGAAGTGCTGCCTGACAGCATCACTGTTCAAAATAAATTAGAGCCACATGTTAATGATCAACTACACTCTCCAATATCTGCTGGTGTCCAAGTCTTCCTGCTTCAAGGGAGCAGTAATGCAGTCCGATCAATAAAGTAGTGGTTTGTGCACAGTCATACTACTGCACAAGAACATATTATGAAACACTGCAATAGACTGGGATCAACTTTTAGAGCAAAAGTATTTAAATTATTAAATCTAAAATGCGGCCCACCTCGTTCAGTCTGGTCAGAGGCAAACTATTTGGGTCACATGACTTTCCAGCAGATCAAAGACAGAAAGGATTCCTCCCACGCTGTGTTTAAGTAAGCTAGATCAAACCTCATCAATCATTTACCCAAAGTTTACTCTGCCGACAGCCCTGCTCCTGTTGCCATAAACTATTGGTTGTGAAATGCATATGAATGTCACTGATGTTAACACTAGGAGTTGTGAAGAGGCGCCTCAGCAGAAGATAATCAACCCAACAACAAAAAGGAGGCCTGTATTCAACAATGTCTCAGCTATCATTCCCATACTGTACCATTCTTTTAAGATTAATATAAAGTTAAAGTGTTGGGCAAATGACTACAAATGCAGAAATAAAATTGCAAATTAATTTTAAATCAATTTAATTAAAAAAACCCTCTGTTACAGCATCTGGCAGTGAATGAAGATGTGGTAATCTTTGCATACAACAGCAGCCATTGCAGAAATATCCCAGCAAATATTTACACAGGCCCTTCACCTCAGATAGGAGCTGAAGAGGGGGAGTCAGTCGGTTTCAGGTCATCTAAAAATAGCAGCCATCAGTCAGTGAGGGTCAGGGTCTCAGAGTGGCAGAGACCAGGAGATAAAACAGAGGTGCTCACCTACTGACAGTTAAACACAGGACAGATGACGATCCTGCAGGCCATATGGGTAAAGTCCATTCTAAGGTCATACACTGATTTTACTATGCTCGATGACCACCTAGTTGTCTCCCCTAGAGAGTGATGTAAGAATACTTTGTGTTGAATCCAAACAAATTCAAATGCATTATCTAATAAAGCTTCATATGCATGTGATCTCTTCATCATTTCTTCTGTGTTTTGAATTTTCCATATGCGGCTCAAAAGCATGTAACACGTGAGATTTGTCATCCTGGATAAGCTGTCAGTACACTGAAGCCTTTGAATTTCAATTACTCACACCCTCACGTGAGATATGTAAATGTGTAACGTGACGAGTTTATTGTATTCATGAGAAATGATTTACCATCAGAGAAGAGTTGGCATGCTGATAATCTTTTACCGGCTGTCTGAGGGCAGGTTGATTACAGAAAAGACTTTCTATTTCTAGTTTATATAGCCTATAAAATAGGAATGAAAGGGATTAACATTTTATCTGTATTCAATTTCCAGCTCCAGGTAATACCTACGTAACTGGCTGTGCAGGATTGTCTCTCTGTTAGCTCTTGGTGAGGTTTTACAGCAGGTCCCATAGTCAAACATGAGGAACTGCAATTAAGATTTCATGCTGGTTGAGCAAGTGCTATCACCTGTGTTATTGGCTGACAAAGAAAAAACACATGGAATGAATGTATTGTACACAAAACCTCATTTGTACTTTAAACAGAGCTGTGAGCAAAACAATTTTATTCTTGAAATAGTTTATTAGATGTTTGCTATAAATATATCTGTTTGGGGCTTTTGTCTTGTTTGCAGTTTTTAGCTGAACTCAGTAGCTTTTTCTCACGTTTAAAAGATTTTGGTTTTAAAACACTTTTTTTTTTTTTTGCAATATAGTGTTTTTTCCCTTTGTCTGCAATTCTATGCAGCTTCATGGGGACTCCAGCCACACTTTTATAACACAACCACAATGTTGTAATACAGTTATTATATTATATTATAACTTTATTATTAAATGAATATGATATGACAGCACTATTGAGCTGTTTGTACAGTATTGACAGGATTTTGAGTACTATAACATAGTAAAATAGTTTTTCTTTCATGAAATAATACTGTAAATTTATCTTCGTTTAATTCCCTTGTATTAGATTTTCTAAACGACTCTCATCGATCAGTAATGATAGAAAAGAGTTCGATCATCAGAAATGTTATGATTTTTGTCAAGATAATGGGGGCGTATGTAAATCGCAGATTACGCTCTCTGATTGGTTACAGCGCGGTTTAACGCCCGTCAATCTTCACAGATCTCAGCACTGATTGGATCCGGCTTGTATCCGCCTCACTTCACCTCAACCCGAGCAAGTTAACGTCAGACGTAAGAAGCTGCGCCATTCACGTATTCACGCTACGCTGTTTTTACGGCGTAACGACCGTCAAGGCTTCTCACGCTACGGATTTGCCGTTAGATTTACCTCTTGGCAGCAGGTGAGGTCAAATGCAGAGGAAAGGAGCGGAAGAGCTTTGCTGACAGGTGGAAAATATTTTAGCTTTTAAAGGAACAAATGGACGAGAATAAAACGGCGCTAACCGACAGCCTCATAATATGGGTGAGTTTATTTGTTAGCTTAGCATTTTGGGAATGTGTCGCCTCATATAAGGAAACCGAGGGAGCGTTTACCTGTTTGTAGGTGTTGAGGGTGAAAACACTCTTTACCAGCTGAGGAAGACGAGCAGATAGATGGTCGACAGTTAGTCCGACATGAACTGTTTTACATCGTTATGATGGAGATTAGCTTCGGTCTGTTTCTACTTTAGGATAATAAATCTAAAGTTATCAACCATCTCCTTCACTTCAGTCGACCCTCGCCATGTTTAGCTATCGAGCTAATCCCATTAACCCGGAGATATTTGAGAAATGTTCGCTAACATTATGTAGGTGATTGAACGTAGCTAACACCAGCAGCAGTCAAGCACCTGCACTCACCTGAGCTAGCTAGCGGTGCTACACCTGTTCTCCTTCATGGCTGTGGATCCATGTTGGGTTTGTTTGTTTGTTAATTAGATTTCCTGTGAGGTTAATCTGACGTCTAAATCCGGCACCTGAATCAAAGCCACATTAATTACCTTGTTGGACAACAATAAGAGATCAGACGATGAGGGTTTTAATACCAAACACCTTTATGTCCAAAAAAGTGTCCATTCCAAGTTAGCATATCTTACTTTATTACTTTTTTTTAAAGCCTGAGAATATATAAATTACATTACTGGATCATAATCATTCATGTGTTCATTCATGTATAGCTAAGCTAATGCTGCACCTTGTTAAGGCTAAATTCAGCTTAATCCATAACGGTGTTTCATAATTTATTAGTTGATTTATATTTTGTATCAACAACCTGATTCTGCAAAGTAACTAGTAACTAAATATTTTTTAAAAATGTTGTGGAGTAGAAGTATAAAGTAGCTTAAAATCGAAATACCCAAGTAAAGTACAAGAACCTTAAAATTGTACTTCAGTGCAGTACTTGAGGGAATAGTTACTACTGGAAGTCAGACTCATAACTTTAAGCGTTGTCTCCAAACAGTGGGCTTAATACTAGTTGTCAGTGTATCCAAAATGTGGGTATTTCAATTTGAACTAAAACTTGAGTGAACCAAGTAGCTTTTAGATTTCGGTTTGGTATTCACTGTGAAGGGTGAAATGGTGTCAGCCCAGGAGACTTCACCTTACACCGTGGCTACTGCTTAAATTATTCACATCTTCACTTAAAATGAGCAGGAAAGTCTTTGTCTTTGCCTGTCTGTGGTGGTGTCTATCTTTGTCTGTCTGCAGTCCAACCTGTCATTCCACTATCCATCCATCAGTCCATCCCTGTCCTTTATTTATTGTTCCCTCATATCAGTTTGGATGCGGGTACAGCATTGCAGCCCATCTGCAGTGTTGTGAAGAAACTCTTTAGTGATAGCTTGTTTAATGCAGTCTGCTTCTGCACGTCACCACCTAATAAAACGCTTATGAGGGCATAAGTAGTTTATTCCCTTTGCTCTCCTTGGATTGTTCCTCATTATGATGCTGTGTTTTTTGCCTCTCAGCTGCAGACCTTCAACACTCCTGCACCCTGCAGAACAGTGGGGGAGCTGACCACTGGAGCGGCAATATCACAGGCGTTGCATCAAATGTGAGAGAAAACACACACACACACACACACACACACACACACACCATTAATCATGATATCTGGCTACTCTGCAGATACATTTAATTTTGAATTCACCAATTGGCACCAATGTTTATATACAAGGTCTATTGTAGAGGAATGAGATACCACTTTCTCCTCTGACAGCAACCTTGAGCATTCAGAAGGCACCAAAGCCACGGTAGAAAGGAACATTGTGTTAGGAGTGAGTAATGAAACTCACTTTTTTCTGCTGAAAAAATGTCTCGAAGTTTAATATCACTCTTACTCTCACCAACATGTTACAGCTGAATGAAAGAGCACTCCTGTTTTCTAGATTATTAAAATGGGATTCTGTACAACAAGGTTGAGATAAAGTAAACTGCAACATTATCTAGATGAATTTGACCTTGAATGGTGCACAGTTAATTGAGAAGTCATATGTAGATGAACTATTTTTCCTCTCTGTGTGTCTGTTTATGCCGTGTGCTGCAGAGACCCAGCCTGGTTCTCTGATGCATGGCTCGGTCGTATCAAAACAGATGTTGAGGATAACTGGAGACTGAAGGTACAGAGCAGTGCTGTCTTCCCTGTCTCCTATCTGTCATCTCTGACTTCTTTCTTCATATTATGCTGAACCCCCCTGTGTGCTAAATCCTCTGTTTGCTTCAACCCTGCCAAACTGTCCTTGACACTGACCTCCTGCCTGCCCCAGGAGTGCTGCTCCTGGCTTAGCCTGCACCCTGACCCCACGCTCTGACTCCTCTGGTGAAATGTGTACATGTATGTTTGTCTAAAAATGTCAGCTCTATGTACATAGGAGTGACTTAGAAAGAAAAAATGCATGCCATTCTCTCTCCCTCTGTTTGGCTCGGCTGTGTTTCCCCATTGCTGTTTTTTTCTACCCCCTTCACAGAAAACATTTTGACATGTCACAGTACAAGCAAAGGTGTAAATAATAAAATGATGATGGCTGAATTCCATTTAGCTGCTTTAGTTTAAGAGTACTGGTGCATGACGTGCTTACTGGGACACTGTCATTAATATCATTATTACCATTTTTTTATTATGACAAGTCAAAATGTCTGCTTTGAAAATGGCTTATTGACACTTGTGTACATTGTGAAAAGTCTTCATTTTGCCATTGCATGTATATAAATGATATCTGAGGGAATCTCTGTTGTTAGTTCTCCTGATCCCCATTTTGACTATATACTAAGTTCATAACATTTTCTTGTGCCTGTTTTCAGATGAACAACCTGAAGAAGATCCTTCAGATGGTGGTCGATTATTATAATGAGGTAGGTTTTGGCCGTACACACACTTTCCTCCTTGTGTTTGTTATGGGAGTTGTAGCACAAAGTCCCAGGAGCCCAGTGTGCAGCTGAGATCAAAACAAGCATTAAGCAGCTAAAGCCTGGTTTGCAATACTATGAAATACAGAAATCCAACAATGCTTTACATTCATTTTGCTATATCAACACAGGCTTCAAATATTTTATTAATCAATCCTCTCAGTTGTAGCAAATCTCAACTACCACAGGTTTTACAATCAGTGTTGTGCTTTTAAAATCAGTGCACTTTCACTCACCGTTATCTCTGTCTCTGTACCATCAGGTCTTAGCCCAGGAAATCTCAGACTTCCCCCTGCCAGATCTGGCCCTGGTGGCGGAGCGTTCAGACCCTGTGGAGCTGGGGAGGCTGTTGCAGCTCGTATTGGGCTGTGCTGTCAGATGTGAACATAAACAAGGTATGTGGCTGCTTCTATGTTACACTCAATTTGTGTACACAAACAGATACTCAAATATCTTCAGTATATATGTGCTGTGCAGTGACAGAGAGATAGAAAGGGAATTGTCCCACCAAAATCCAGTTAGGTTAAGCTGAACAATGTTTGATTATTGCCCTGCCAAGCCACTGACAAAGACAGAGCCCGTCGGGCAGCCTGGCTGGGAAATCAATGACGACAGTGCTACATTTGGAAGTGGGACACAAAAGCTGATAAATAATAAACTATGCAGTCAATGTGTGTTGATGAATCCCTTTTATTCTATTGCCAGAATACATTCAGATCATCATGACCTTGGAGGAGTCTGTGCAGCATGTTGTCATGACAGCCATCCAGGAGGTCAGTCCATCCTTCCAAATGTCTCCCTCACACAGATTAGAGACATTACAAATATCCAGAAAAGCTTGTTTGAGCAGTTTTACCTTTATAAGTAACTTTAACTTGTCTGAAAGTGTCTCAAATGGACTCCAGCAGCAGCTGTAGTTGTTGAGGGAGGGCAGAGTTAAGGCTTGTGTTCAAGAAGAATTAGACTGAGTCTTTGCAGCTCTTATGATGAGTCTGTGTAGTCCATAAATCAAGTGACATTTTTCCTCCTCAGCTGATGAATAAAGAGACCATGGCCCCGTTTGGAGCAGAACTGTCGGGGGACCTGGAACAGCAGGTCAGTGTTATTACTACAGAGACTCCCAAATGGGAGGAACTTTGTACTTTCTGATGTGAAATTCTGCATAAGTGACAAGTCACAGATAAAATTAACATTACCATTTCAAAGTAATTATTCCAACCTGGACTAATTCATCAATGAGGTATTTATTCTTCTGGATCTGTTTAAGAAAGAGCACGACCATTGTACAGAGGATCCCAGAGCTCAAATATTGACTCTCACTGCACAGTGCAGCGCTCTAGCAATAGATCCTGTGTCACAGGCCCAACATTGACTAAAATTTGAAGAGGAGGTGACCATTAAAGAACATGACCTCTGACCTGAGTATTTCAGTAGAACCTCTCTTTGTTAGTCCCTAAATTATGTAACTGTGTTAATTAATTATGCTTTTCCTTTATGTGTCCAGCTTAAAAAAGCTCTTGAGGACCTCTCTGAACTTCTAGCAGAGAAGGAAGCTTTAGCCCAGCGCTGTCAAGAACTGGACATACAGGTAAATACAGAGCTTATACACACACACTTGAGTATTTCTACAGAGAAGTATACAATAATACGATTCATTTACAGCTGTCTAGCCTCAGTGCCTTCTGCTGATATTCAGATCTCCATGTCTACACAAGCATGCCTATGGTACAGTATAAACAGGAGTTGTGTAATTCGCTGTAATGCTTGGGTCTATTGTCTGGAACTGCTGTGGCAGAAAGACTGTGGGCTCACAGTCTGGTCTCTGCTGGTCCCACTGTGGCAACTAGTCCTTGTTCTGCCACTGCTAAAAGGCCTCACACGGCACTGTACAGGCAAACGTTTAGCACAGGCACTGATCAACTGTTCAACTGGACTCTCGACAGATTTGATTTGTTCTGTCACCAGTCTTGCTCGTCTCTCGCCGCTGCGAGGTAAGTCCAACATGGCTGACCATTCGACAAAACTAAACCCATCTAAACACGCTGCTTAAATGTTTAATCTAACTCATCTAACAGATGGCTCAATCAGGATTCTGTTTGAGACAAGTTTTGGATTGTATGTTTTTTTATGTTTTGTGGCATTTTCCAGTAATTCTTTTGTGTCCTTTTCTTTCGGTAAAAGTAACATCACATTATTTTGTAATGGTCCATGTAAGACTTGCAGTGTCATTCACAAGAAAAGACTATGGAGTTAAAGATATGGGTAGGCAGTGAGTCTTTTTTTTTTTTTTTTTTTGCAAAATTCTGTCTAATGTAATGATTCCAAACAAACTGAACATGAAGGCAAGACATTTTGTCACAGAAGTTTTCTTTATTGGACATGAATGAAAAGTTTTGTCAGTTGTGATACAGGACTGTGAAACAAGTTAATCTTGGACTAATAGTCCAGTGTCTGGGGGTAAAAAGTACCCATGAGGGAAGTGATGGGTGAGAAATAAAACTAACTAACCATGTATTAACATGTTTGCTTAAAGTGCACTTTGACTGTGCGCTGCTTCCAGCATGGATTAACTGCACTGTTTGCTTTAACAGCTGGGAGAGGAAGAGAGTTCTCTGTAATGGAAGGGGGTGTGTCTTTAGATGCTCAGATGTGACTTTGCTGCTTTGCATGAAATCATTGACCAGAGACAGATTTAACATCACATTCTTCCTGTTGACAGTTTTTGTTACATATATATTCAATTCACTCTTTGAAATTGTATCACTAAATAGATTGAGTCTAAACCTCATCATATTCGGACAGGTCGCTGTTCTTCAAGAGGAACGGAACAGCTTATTGGCTGAGAATGACGTCCTAACAGACCGAGCCAATCAGCTGGACACATTTGACGACCCAAGTACACCCTCAGGGAGAAAACACAGCCAGTTGCAGCAGCAGTTAGAGGTTCTGCAGGAGGAGAACTTCAGGTGCGTCACTTCTGCTTCAATGTACTGTAGCAACCTCACTATTGTTGTAAATGATTAGATGTATTTGCATCTTTTAGGCTGGAGGCCGCTAAGGATGACTACCGCATCCACTGTGAAGAGTTGGAAAAGCAGCTGATTGAGATTCAGCACCGCAACGATGAGCTCACCAGCCTGGCAGAAGAATCTCGAGCTCTCAAAGATGAACTGGACGTTTTGAGGTTTGTGTTTTTCTTTCTTCAAGGAGCAGCATACAAACAGACATCTTTGATTTCCTCTTGATGAAAGGCCAGCTAGTGTAGGAGGGAAGGCCAGCTCATTATTAGCTCCTCTTGTCTGGATGAGAGTGTGCTAATCAGTAAAATTGCCTCGTGTTTTGTTTGGCTAGAACAAAAAAATGTGCATACAAATGGATCTCCACTGGCTTAGGTTGACTTCATGCATGAGCACAAACAAAAAGACGCAGAAAAACAACATCAACACACAATGTACATCCCCAATTCTAAAAAGCCAGCTAAAATTCTTCGCCTAACCTCTGAGATAGTTTGGTTTCACAGTCATCCATTGATATTTCTTTATTTATTTTGTATTTATATAATGTAGGAACTGCTCAGATCGGGTGGTGATGCTGGAGGCCTCAGTGGAAACATACAAGCGGAAACTGGAGAATCTCGGTGATCTGAAGAGGCAGATGAAGCTGCTGGAGGAGAATAACATGACCTACATGCACAACACTGTTAGCTTGGAGGAAGAGCTGCGCAAGGCCAATGCTGCCCGCGCCCAGCTTGAGACGTACAAGAGACAGGTGAGTGATATGCAAAGCATGTTTGAGAATTAAAGAGAAACTCCACCCTAAAATCAAACTCCTATGTTTTAAAA
Source organism: Holacanthus passer (assembly GCA_025331565.1). NCBI lineage: Eukaryota > Metazoa > Chordata > Actinopteri > Pomacanthidae > Holacanthus > Holacanthus passer. Next base: position 265,779 of record JAFREQ010000116.1, read on the forward strand.
TTTCAAATGTACGGATACAGATTTGATTTGTTTAAGCTAATTAAAGTGATAATATTTAATTTCATTAGAAAAAGAATGTATTTGCTGCCACATATTGTTTTATTTTTTACATGTGTTTTCACATGTGTCTGTCAGGTCCAGGAGCTACACAGGAAGTTGTCTGAGGAGACGAGGCGAGCAGACAACCTGGCCTTTGAGATGAAGAAGTTAGAGGAGAAACATGAGACTGTGATGAAGGAGAAAGAGGTATGTCAGCTTTTAAAAGGATTTTTTACTCTAGCTGTGGTAAATATCCTTCACTAACATTTGGACTGTTAAAAATCTCTTCCCCTCCACTAGAGGATCATCATGGAGAAAGAGTCTCTGAAGGAGATCAACGAGGAACTGCGATGCACTCAGGCTCAACAGTACCAGCTCTCCCAAGCAGGTACCTCACTGAATAGTGATATTTGACAGTAATGATGCTGCTTAGCCACTTGTCACTTTGTTATTCTAAAGTTCACATATACTTTTCTCTTGTAGGGATGCTTCCTTCTGGCAGCCCCAGCCATGATAACCTGGCAGCAGAATTAATACCCATTGAGTACAGGTAATAGATGCTGCTTCTGACAGTGTGGGCTGTTTTTACTGTCTGCTCCAGTGTGGTGTGTGTGAACACTGACTCTGTTTGTGTGATTGTTCAGAGAAAGGTTCATCAGGCTGCAGCATGAGAACAAGATGCTGAGAGTGCAGCAGGAGGAGTATGAGAGGGAGAAGATTGCTGCCCTGCAGGCCCAGCTGGAGGAAGCACATAAGACACGCAGTGAAATGGACACTGAGAACAGGTTAACAGAGCTGATCTCTTTTTGTTAAGTCAGCACCAGATCGATATGGTGGAGCTTCTTTTTTCCACAGTCATCGGGTGCTCTGCTGTTGATACTCTTTAACTCTGTTATGTTTTGTGTGCTGATGGATTGTGTTTTTAAATATATTCTTTTTGTAATGTTTTCATCCTCTTCACCTTGATCAATCTGCAGACTGAGTCGAGAGCGGATCAGTGAGCTGCAGCAGCAGGTCGAGGACCTCCAGAAGGCTCTGCAGAGTCAGGCGACCAAACCTGATGATGTGAGTTTGCCAGGAGCACTGGCACCAATACAGAGAAATGCCCCACACAGTTAATCTTATTAGGCTGTTTAGACTTTGTGCTGGAGTGGTATTATGGAAAGAAATAATGTTTTTTTATCCTGACAGTCAAATTGTTAAACTCATTTAGAGCGTTTTTTATTTGTTTTATTTATTTTCCAAATGTAATCTTTGAACTGTATTTGTAGAAGCTTTAAATTCAATTTTTATTTTTTTCCTAGTCAAACCTGAAGCGGAAACTTGATGCGCACATGTAAGTGTGAATTATGGGTCAGTTCTTGAATAAAAGTTGAGAAATGTAAAATGAATGTCTGTGTTCTCCAGTAGAGGGAGGTAAAGAAACACATTTGTGTCCTCAGGGTCCAGCTGAATGAAGCTCAGGATGAAATCATGAAGAAGAAAGAGCTGCTGGAGGACCTTCAGCCTGACAACACTCAGAACTGTAGGTCTCACGTCTTTAATCGCTTTGATTTTGCCAATATAACATCACTGCTTCAACCTTAGGAATGGAAGATGTAACGTTATGTGCATCAATACACAACAGCATAAAATGACTGAAGTGAAACCTTATCATTTCTCCTTTGCCTCTAAGCCTTAAAGCTTGATGAGCTGATGGCTGCTCTGAAGAAGAAGGATGATGACATGAGGGCCATGGAAGAGAGGTACAAAATGTACCTGGAGAAAGCTCGCAATGTGAGTGATTAGATTATCATTTTTTTCTCTTTTATTCTACTTTGAAAGCACCAGGTCCACTAGTTTCATCTGACTTGTATTCAGAACTACTCTCTCTTTTTTTTTTTTTTTGCTGATTGTAGGTGATCCGGGCACTGGATCCAAAGCTAAATCCAGCCACCGCTGAGATCCAGGCTCTGAGGAACCAGTTAGCAGATCGGGACAAGCAGATTCTCAACCTGGAGGTAAATCTGCCTTTTGTTCACAAAGTTTAAGATTTTGTGATATGAATGTGCAATATTTTTTTGAAAGAACTGGTTTTCAAACTTATCTCCTGTTTCCCTTTGTAGCGTCAATGTGAGCAGGCCAGACTGAGAGAGTACGAGGAGAAGCTGATCGTCTCAGCGTGGTATAACAAGGTAAAATTAAATCACGGCAACTTATTTGATTTAAATCCTGCCTTTTATGACGTTGCTGACTCCCAGCGTATTCTGCAAATCTGTCTTTCTTCATCTTCAGAGTCTGAACTTTCAGAAGTTGGCAATGGAATCGCGTCTTGGTGGCTGCAACTCCTCCATGGTGTCCCCCACCCAGTCCTTCTTGTCCCAACAGCGGCAGGTCTCAAACGCCTCGCGCCAGGCGCTTTCCATCAGCATGCCTGCCACTACCTCCAAGTAGACCTATTATAGAGCCAAATGTTTCACCTTATTCAGTTAAGGGAAAAATACCCTCTCTCACTCCCTCCCAGTGAGCACTCAAGTGGCCTTAAACACATCTGCTCTCAGCGCTTGGGGAGGGGTCACAGATGAGCTGATTGGGATCAATGAGCACTTATCAAACACAACCTTAGGTTATAGCATACTGTCCCACAATACACTGGCTACAGGCTGACCTTAGCATAGAACATGAACCCACAACCTGTGTTCACCTCATTAGCTAAAGTAGCACACGCTGTCCCAATGTAGACATAGAGCATATTTCCCATCTGCCCTGTTGGCTTTACCAACTGCTGACTCAGCTGAACTTACTACAATCAATTCAGCCTTCAGTCTCTTATATCCTGTCATGCCGTGTACTTGATCAGGAATGAGAGAGGCATAAACAAATGCTTAACAGAATCAGAGCCTGTAATATATATGAATGTGATTTTAAAAAGGGTTACTTGAATGCTAAAGCCAACTAAAACTTCAGATGATTGCTGATGTATGGGATACTAATGTTGTCATTCAGCAGACTGATGAAGAGACAAATCTGCTTAAGGTGTCTTTGAGAAAATGATTGCTGTATTTGGTGCTGGCCACCAACCGCTTTTAAGCATCAGTCACTTACAAATTTTTTTACTAAACTGGAACAAGCCCATCAGGTAAAGCTGTGAAAATCCTGTCAATCATATTAAGTAAAAAAAAAAAAAAAAAAAAAAACCTGAGTTGCTGCAACAACAAATCGTACAGAAGAAATCCAGGACTAGTGTATTTCTCATGTATTTTGTATACTCCTAAAGTGTGATTTGACTTCCTTACTGGCAGCATGCTCTAAATGAAAACTGGCAGGCCTTTCTATCCACTGAATATCTTGAAGCTTATTTAGTAGTGAGTACTCAAGTCTATTATCTGTGAAGTTGTACAGCTGTAATCATGATTTTAACACCAGCTTCTGATTCAAATGTCAGAACCAGGTTAAGCTTTCTTAAAGTATCTACAAATTGTAACTGAGAATTTTAATCATTAATGTAGTTCATATTGTATTTAATCATGGGCTTGTTTTCAGGCTGTTTTAGTGTCGGTGGAAGTTCGAAATGAAGAGCGTTGCAGAGAAGCAGGTTTTTTATATATATATATATTTTGAGTGATTGGCTGTCCAGCCTTAAGGAGTCTTAAATTAAACCGCACTAGTTTCACAACATGGAGTGGCTGTTGATTGCCTTGTCACTGTATGTTTGCAATAACACTAAAGAGGCATTTTGTTATGGTTTTACCATTTGTGATTGATAGAGGTATGTCAAAGCTCTTTTATTTTCCTTTGCAGTGAAGGATTCCTGTAGATTGCTAATTTAACAGCTGCGTCATTTATATGAAAACAAGAAGTATGATCAAACGTAGCACAGCACAGAAACTGCGTGTGTAGTGTTATATGTTTGTGTGTAAATGAAGGAAAGTGAGGAAGGCATGAATTTTCAGGAATTTAAGCAGGTAAATATTTTAAATCATTTGGTTTTCTTGTGAATAAATAAATTCTTTTTCTAAAAATGTGTTTTACATTCAGCGGCATCAATCTCAACTTGGATCCAAAAATGAAAAACACACAAAAAAAAACAAGCTTAAAATAATTGTGTTAAATTTCAACACTGTCCACAAATCATTTGACACACAGGTGATTATTTATAGATTCCATGTCATCAGCACATTTACACAGTGACAATATAGCAGCTATTTATGAATAAACCTCATCAGGATACAACCCAATATAAAGACAATATATCTAACCAACTTCATTGATTTTTGTAAATATATGACTATTCTGAATTTGATTCCAGCAACATGTTTCAAACAAGTTGGGACAGGAGCAACAAAAGACTGAAAGTTGTGGACTGATCCAAAAACAGCTGTTTGGATCATTTCACAGGTAAACAGGTTCATTGGTAACAGGTGATAGTATCATGATTGGGTATGAAAGGTTCATCCTGGAAAGACTCAGTTGCTCACAAGCAAGGTCTAATCACAGTTGCAGCAATGTGTTGTCTATGCATAAAGAGGTATAATATTTTTTGGCTTTACTATAACACACAGCCTATAGTGGGGGATAGGTTGCAGGCTTCAGCGGACTTTGGCATAGATCTTAAAGGGGTACGGTGTGCGTGTGGCTCCAGTGATTCCTTCTGTACTCAGCTCAACTCCATCCAGAGTGGAAAAATGAAATTTCTGAAACAAACTGATGAAAAACAGGAACAGCTCCATTCTCGCCAGGCCTTCACCCAGACATGCACGCTTTCCTGGAAAAACAAGCATACGTGCAAAAGTGAAAATATTTAATCGTATACGCTCATTTTTCCTGTAGCTACAGGTGCACATTTTCTCTGTCCTGTATTGTTTTTATCGCTTGTGGCTCAAGTTTCAATCATTCATCAAACTCAGTTAAATGTGAACATTACCTGCAGAGAAAGGTAGAAACGCATCCCTCCTCACAAACCTTCCTTCCGCATCCAGGAAGTGTTGAGGGTTGAAGGTGTCAGGAGTTTCCCATTCATTCTTATCAAACAGCACAGAAGTCAGGTTGGGCATCACAGAGGTTCCCTGCACGCAAACAGACAGCAATTAATATTTTTATACAAAATGATGAGAGATATAGGGATAGTACAATCAGTCAACCAGTGGATGTTGACAATATAAAGAGCTGTTTGTAATTTATGTGATTATCATTTTTAATATTTACAGAAAAAGTCCAGATTGTATAAAAGGTTGTTCAGGTGCCTTTGGTGGATTACAGGACACAATTCAGTGCCTCCTTGATCCAGTCTTTGAAATCAAGGGGCGAGAAATGCTTGCATTTCATAACGACAAAGCTTCTAACCAGTAAGGCAGTGCAGGCCAAGACTTTTTGCAATAAACCAGACAGATTATCATCATAGGGTACACCAGAAATAGCTGTGTATGGATTGGGACAAATTGTTATGTCACAAGCGTTTGGGTTTTTTAAGTATATTTCAGTGGAATTTCAATTTGTCATTTTCATCTTCAGCCACCAGCAATAACAAACACTGGCCTTTGCAAATACTAAATGTTTTGTGTAGAAAGCAATATCATCCAATAATGAAAATAGGGAATACAAGAAAAGGACAAGTCATGCAAAATACAAAAAAAAAACAAAAACAAGACTTTCCCCACATTGGAATATTTCGGCAGGCAGACTATAAGTAGATGCACCTTGGGTATGAAGTAACCACCCAGCGTCGTGTCCTTGGCTGTCATTCTGAGTATATTGAGAGGAACAATGTTTCCCATCCTCTGAATCTCATGGATGACGGCATCACTGTAGGGCAGGCTGGGTCTGTCGGCCATAGTGGGCTGACGTGTCTGTCCGATCACTCTGTCTATCTCTGCCTGGACTTTGTCTAGGAGGTGAATGAAAAAGATAACTGATTAACTAAAGTGACTGTTTAACATGTTCTTTCTCAGGTATCATTTAATGAATTTCCTGTGCTCCTCCTGCTGAGGGGGTCTTATCTGAACACCCACCTTGGATATGAGGGTTCTTGATGAGGTAGATGAGGCCCCACTGCAGGGTCTTCGAGGTGGTTTCACTGCCAGCCAGGAACAGATCCAGACAACACAGAACCAGGTTCCCATCATCGAAACCTAGTTGACTGTTTCGCTGTCAGGAAGAACGGAGGGACAAATATTGGTATGTTAGTTTTTGATTCTCATATACTGTCGTTTGGTTGGCTTAGTCAAGAGTGCTAACACCATACTCTCGCCTCTATCAGGAAGGTGTCGATGTAATCTCGCGGGTTGCCGGGGTCCAGGTCTAACTTGTGCCTATCTATCTCTCTCCTGATAGATGCCTCCAAACATTTGGAGTTGCTGAAGATGCCATTGTGAGGCCCTGGCAGATGTTTCATCAGTGCCGGGAACGCGTCATACAGCTGTTTGGAGAGGAAACAGGACTAAGTCAGAGATGTAAATATCTCACTGAATTCGCTCTCTCCTATTGGCTTTCTTGAACTTATATCCAGAAGTTAACATTGTTCCAATTCTTATCTTATAGATGTGAGGTTGTCTGAGCTGCTTTGAATCTTACTAGAGCCCATATGGATCCTTCCAGATAGGCCATCTCAGTCAGATTGTTCAGCATGCTCTGGAAGTTGGGGTCGCTGTACTCAAACCTTCTCCCAAACACTATCTGGCAGATGATGTTGGCCACAGCGTTGTTTAACAGGGGCACAGGGTCAAATGGCTCACCTGAGCAGAAGAAATGTCTTCAGTCACAGTACTGTTATATTTGTTCTCTTGTTATGTTTTGCTGTTTGTGCCAACCTATCTCGTTCTCCATCGCCTCCTGCAGATGACGACTCTCTTCACAGATGCTCTGCTCCATGGAGCTCTTGGCCAGACCAAACGTACGTAACATGGCCATTGCGAAACGTCGCTGTCTCCTCCACACGTTCCCATTACTGAAGAATAGACCCGCTGAGACAGAGAGAAACAGCATTACTCATGGAGGGATCGGGAGGCAGGTTTTGACACTGATGCACTGTGTGTTTGTGTGATTCACCTGAGTTCCCTGAATAAATCCTGGTCGCCATCGGGCTGTAAGGCCGGTCCACAAAGTTGTCGGCCTGTGTCACTATGGCTTCCCTCACCATCTGCCACCCAGACACAAACACTGTTTTGTGCCTCCCCAGACGAATGCAGAACACATTCCCATAAACATCAGCAAGCTGTGGATGCAGGAGCAGAGAATAAGTGGCCTGTTGTCTCGCATGTGACTCTGATAAGATGCATATTTCAGAACAGCCATTTCTGTGACACTGGGACTTAGTATAAGCAGGTTTCAACATTTCTTCCTGCCATAAACATTTTGAGCAAAGTCTCATAGGAATTTTTATAATTTCTTCTTGTTTGAGGATCTGTCTCTCCTGCACACTAAAATAGGGGAGTTATTACTGAATACCTAAAGAGATCATTGATTTTTTTAGATTCACAAAACACTACTGCATGATATGAAAATATAATTCTGTCATCTTACCTTGGTTAGATAAATATGAGGCTGTTTAGGTTCAATGCTGAAGACGTTTCCCAAAAGAGGGAGAGCCGGTGGTCCTGGCGGAAAGTTAGGTGGATCCTTTTTGTTCAGAAAATACACTATGAGGAGAACAGCCAAAATAGAAAATAGCAATCCCTTCAGGTCGAACCATAGAAGCAAATCACACAGCCACATTGTGAAGCTGAGGAAGAGAGCAAGGGACTGATGAGGATCACTTGCTCCATCATCAGTTTCTAGTTAGAGATGGGCTGGTACTCTGCTGACTCACAGCTTATGTAGATATAATGATGTATGTGTGAGAGTGGGGACAGCCCTCCGTTAACCAAACTCAGGGGAAGAATAAACTAAAAACTGAGCCAAACTGACACACCATAACATAGTGGATGTTATAAAGAGCCCTGGACAAAATTTAAGACGTAATATCAGAAGCTGCTTAGATTTTATAATGTAGTTCACTTCCAACCATTGACTGGCCTGTACATTTCTGCCCACCTCTCTCACCTTTGTGAAGTGCATAGCTGGGAAAAAAAAGACCTGCAGATTTGCCAAAAAAACAGTGATGATTCTGACACTGTTGACATTTCTGTCATCACAGACCTCTAGAAATAGGGCAGGGGTCGATTTCATCCCTCTGCAGTGGCTCCCTGAGATTGAGGTGATCAAAGAGGTGATAAAAAAGAGTTTTTTACGCATATTTTGTCAAACAAAAAAAACAAAATATGCATCACATCCTACATGTGTTACAGGTCGTGCCCATAGACTGAATGCAACTGCTTGGTCACTTTGATTGACAGTTGTCTGCTGGCTGTCAGCTACACACACTGAGCTCATTCAGTCACTGAATTTCAGCTGTTTGTGGTGTTTTTGCATTTCAGATAATTTTTCATGCAAATACTGGATAAATAACATGGCTTTAACTGTGTGGTTAATTGTACTAACAGACTGTCCAAAAAGTCGTCTCTCCCGTTTTTCCGTTTAAGATAAGATAAACCTCTATTCGTCCCACAGTGGGAAATTCACAACTTACTAGTAAGCTATTCATTTTATGTTATGGTTTTTACAAAATTAGACAACCCTTGCAAAAGTTGGTGCAATCTATGAGTAATGTTACCTATGTCATGCTGTATTATACTGACAGCATGCATTGCTCTCCACTGTCATTCCTGATACTACCACTAGACGACACCAAAGTAAGACCATTTCAGTTGATCGAGTGTTGTGTAACAGGCTAATTATATTATACTATCTATTAATAATTTACAGCTGATTTGTTAGGTACATCAAGTGACTTGTAAGTCACCAGCCATGAATGCATGCCATGTATTGTTTTTACCAGTGACTCCAAGTAAACCAGGTTAATGATACAAATCAAAAAATCATTTATTAGTCATTAACAAATGTCTCGAAATGGTTCATTACTGACCAATGTCTACTTAACAACGTGTCATTACTGTAAAGAAAACTTAACCAATGCAGCTTGATTGTAAGATGAAGAAATATATTTGTAAAATCTTGATACATTTTGTCATTAATAACTACAAGGACTACAAGGGAAATGTCTCATAAACAGTGCCATTAATGCAAGAATATATATTTTTGTTGAAATAACTTCACATCACACAGAATGAAAGGCAGGGAGAATAAAAGGGTCCTCAGCTAATGAGACAATCATATAACAGTGTAAGTTTGATTGGATGTGAAATGGTTCACTGGGATGTTTCATAATTCAGCGAGCCTTGACGTAAACCTTGTAGGGGTGCGGTACATGCGTGGTTAGGTGGTAGTGCAGCAGTGTGTTCACCTGTCACCTGTCGCCCCGTCCTTGCTTGTGAACGACGGAGCCTTTCCAGGATGAACCTTTCATAACCAATCATGATACTATCACCTGTTACCAATGAACCTGTTTACCTGTGGAATGATCCAAACAGGTGTTTTTGGATCAGTCCACAACTTTCACAGTCTTTTGTTGCTCCTGTCCCAACTTGTTTGAAACATGTTGCTGCCATCAAATTCAGAATAAACAGATATTTTTAAAAAAGCAATAAAGTTGATGTGGTTAAAACATTGAATATATTTCCTTTTGTTTTGAGTATATGTCAAATTATGAAATCATGTATAATATTATTATATTTATTATTATTATATAATATTATTAGTCATATTCCGACATGAGGCACATTTAAAAAACAAAGCCATAAAAACGATAATTATTTAATTGTAAAAGTTATATAATACGTATTCATATTGGCAAAAGGCAAAAATCTTCACCTGTGCTAGTGGAGAACAGGGGATAGATAATCCTTCCTCCTGAGACAGTTTGATGTTGCAGCTATCATTGATATTTCTGTATTTATTTAGTGTTCATATATTGTAGGATGTTTGGGGCCTCAGTGGAAACATACAAATGTAAACTGGAGAATCTCACTGCTCTGAAGAGGCAGATGAAGCTGCTGGAGGAGAATAACATGACCTACATGCACAACACAGCCCCAGTCATAAAAACCAGACTGAGCACCAGATCGATGTGATGGAGCTTTGCTCTGCTGTTGATACTCTTTAGCTCTGTTATGTTTTGTGTGCTGATGGATTGTGTTTTCAAAATATGTTCTTTTGGTAACGATTCCATCCTCTTCACTGTGATCAATCTGCAGACTGAGTCGAGAGAGGATCAATGAGTTGCAGCAGCAGGTCGAGGACCTCCAAAGGGCTCTGCAGAGTCAGGCAGCAGAACCGGATGATGTGAGTTTGCCAGGAGCACTGGCACCAATACAGAGAAATGCCCCACACAGTTAATCTTATTAGGCTGTTTAGACTTTGTGCTGGCATGGTATTATGGAAAGAAATAATATTACTTCATGCTGACAGTGAAATTCTTAAACTCACTCAGAGCATTTATTTATTTTCCAAATGTAATCTTTGAACTGTATTTGTAGAAGCTTTAAATATTATTTTTATTTTTTTCTCGTCAAACCTGAAGTGGAAACTTGATGCACACATGTAAGTGTGAATTATCGGTCAATTCTTGGATAACATTGAAATGTAAAATGAATGTCTGTGTTTTCCAGTAGAGGGAGGTAAAGAAACAGCATTTGTATCGTCAGGGTCCAGCTGAATGAGGCTCAGGATGAAATCATGAAGATGAAAGGACCTTTTGGAAGAAGGGATATGATATTGATGTGGTATTTTCCAGAAATGAAGTAGCTATTAATAATTCATAAATAATGATGAAATGAAATGTTACTTACTTACAGGGACTTGTAAATAAGTGACCAGCCATGAATGTGTGTTATGTTTTTACCAATGACACTGCAGTAAACCAGGTTTGTGATACCAATCAACAAATCATTTATTATTATCATTAACCAATGTGATGAAATCATTTGTTAATTATTGCAGTTCATTATTAACCAATGACTTTTACATGACTGATCGAGTCTTAGCGTAAACCTTGAAGGGGTGCGGTACACGTGTGGTTCCAGTAATTCCTTCTGTACTCAGCTCTACTCCATCAGGAACAGAGAAAGAGAACTTCTGTAGCAAACCGACCAAAAACAGGAACAGCTCCATCTTGGCGAGGCCTTCTCCGAGACACACCCGTTTCCCTGAGGAGTCCAGAAAACACATGAAGGTTTCAGAGTCCAGGATGAAACAACTGGTTCAGGCTATGCTGAAGATTGGGGTGGATGCGGTTTACCTGCAGAGAAAGGCAGGAAAGCTTCTTTCTTCACAAACTTTCCCTCAGCATCAAGGAAGTGTCCTGGGTTGAAGCTGTGTGGAGTCTCCCATTCAGTCTTGTCGAACAGCACAGAGGTCAGCATGGGCATCATGGATGTTCCCTAAAAACAAGATCTGTGGGTCAACAACAAGCATTGTTGCAACAACTTTTTCATGTCTCAAAAACTTTCAAAACATAATCCTGTTGAAAAATAAAATGACTGTGAACTAAATGCACCTTGGGTATGAAGTAACCGCCCAGTGTTGTGTCCTTGGCGGCCTTTCTGCCTACATTGAGAGGAACAATGTTTCCCATCCTCTGGATCTCGTGGATGACGGCATCGGTGTAGGGCAGGTTGGGTCTGTCTGCCATACTGGGCAGGCGGGTCTGTCCGATCACTCTGTCTATCTCTGCCTGCACTTTGTCTAGAAATACATAGAAAATACAACAGATTTGGAAAAAATGTGAACTTCCAAACACAACATCACACTTACATATATTGGCTTGAAATGCCAGTCATCCCATTGGGTAAACTCTGATAGAGAGAACAAGTCAAACAATCCCTATCATTTTCCAGCCATTGCAACGTTGCTGTGTCAGTTGGTCTGTTGGTGCATCACTTTGGTCCGGAGTGAAATATCTCAACAACTGTTGGATGGTGTGAACGTTGGAGGTTTTCTTTACTGGACCCAGGAGCAAGACACAAATGAAGGAAGTAGGTCAAAGGGATTGATTTACAGATACTCCAGTTTATTCAGAAAAAGAAGCAGGTGGCTGTTGCTTGAGTTGGTGAAAGGTTTTTTGCTTCAGAGGTCAGAGGCTGGGTGGTGGATGGTTGAGGTGCTGAGGCTCGACAGTAGACACATAGGTGGAGTGGTCTGATCCTGAAGCAAGGGAGATATGAAAGCAACAAAGCACTGGAGATTGAAAGACACAAAGCACAAGAAAGCAGGTAACAACCATAATACTGGAAGATTGGGAGAGTGGACAATCTGGCAGCTTGCAGGAGAAAGAGCAGGGTTTTTAAACTGCCAATGATGGTGAATGAGAAACAGCTGTGTCTGGAGAAGACCACACCCTCAGCCACTGAAGCAAAGCCTGATCAACAAAACAGCCACACAGAAGAATCACAAAACACTCAAGAACAAAACCCTAAACCAAAAACATTGGAGTTAAAACACTGAATGCATGGAAAATAATCTACTAAAACCTCAAAAATAGACCAAAAGAACTAAAGTATGAAATTTTGCATAACCCCACAGAGCTGCTGGCGTGGCTGTAGACTCATTTCATCTCATTTCCTTGAATGATTCATAGTCAGTGCACAGCATGTCACCTACCCTGGATTTCAGGGTTCTTGATGAGGAAAACCAAAGCCCACAGCAAAGTGGTGGAGGTTGTCTCCGTCCCAGCCAGGAACAGATCCATCGAGCACAGAGCCAGATTGGTCTCAGTGAATCCCAGGTCAGACTCTTTGTGCTATTCAGAAATGCAGAGAGGATTCAGTAGTGAACGACAGGTCGATTGACAGGAAGGACTACACAATGCAGTGTGTGCAATGCAGTTGTTCACATACTTTCTCCATTTCGATGATGAAAGCATCAATGTAGTCCCGGGGATTGTTGTGGTCCAGGTCCTTCTTGTGGTCCTGTACGTTCTCACTGATGAAGTCTCGGATGATGTTGAAGTGGCTGAACATTTTGTTGTGAGGACCTGGCAGGTGCTTCATCACTTTTGGGAATGACTCATACAACTACTCAGAGGAAAACAGCAAATGAGAGAAACTTTCATTCACCTTTTGGGATAAATTGTGAGCACACACACTGGCCTCTCAGTCGATTACAGAGGACTGACTCCCATAATCTCACCAGAATGGATATTATTCTGGTGGTGATGTACATGGATATTATTGACTTACCATAGCCCAAATAGAGCCCTCCAGCAGAAACATTTCGGACAGATACTTCAGCATCATCTGTAATCTGTGGTCGCTGTAGTCAAACCGTTTCCCCATCACCAGCTGGCAAATGATGTTGGACACAGCTTTGTTGAAGAAGTCTGCTGGGTTGAATGGTTCACCTGGAGGAAAAGAGTCCACTCTTCAGACAATTGCTGAAGAGCTGATTATGAAGCTATTTCGTTGTCATTGTGAACAACCTTTCTCCTTCTCTATCGCCTCCTGCAGGTGTCGGATCTCCTCACGGATACTCTGCTCCAAGGAGCTTTTGCCCAGACCAAAGCTACGCAGGGTAGACAAGGCAAAGCGTCTCTGTCTCTTCCATATTTCACCATTGCTCATGAACAGACCACCTGGACACAAGCATGCAGAGGAAGTAGGGTCAATGGTGCAGGAGGACTAATTTCTGCACAGCATTAGAGAAAAGACAGAGAGAGACTTGTACACCTGTGGTTCCTGAGTAATATCTGTCACCAACTGGACTGTATGGCCGATCCGCAAAGTTCTCAGCTTGTGTCACCATGGCTTCCTTCACCATCTTGTACCCACACACAAACACCATCTTATCACTGCCAAGGCGAACGCTGAACACGTTCCCATAGGTATCAGCCAGCTGTGGACAATACATCAGAGAAACACAACACATTACTGCATCATATGAAGTTTTTAAATTGGTCAAAACCAAAACCTACCAATTCACGATGAGGAACCAATGGGCTACCAGGAGTCCCAAGTGTGTTTCGAGGTCAGAACTTCCATTTGTGTTTACAGTTTGACCACCAGATATCAGTATCTGCCATTAATGTCCATAGAAAAATAAAAACGTGTGAACTTGAAGTTACTGTACATCAAACCCAAATGGCTTCCTTTGTTAAGTTCTTCGACAAAGTTCGACAGTTCATAATGTTATTGTTCACCCATATCCTGATAGGATGTGCACAATAGTTTCTGTGAAGGATCTTAAACTGATTTAAATTTTAATTGATCAAATGAATCAAGTTTAAATGTATTAGAATGTCTCAATAAAATTCACACTTGAAAAGAAAGTAAATGGATAAAGCAAAAAATGATTGAAAAACAAAACATTGACAAAAGCCTTCAGCAATGGTATCATTTTTAATCTTTGATTCCTTGGAGCATTCAGGTCCTGTAAGGTGAAACCTCCTGCATATTAAACTTTACCTTGATAAAATACTTGTGTGGATGTTTTTTGTCCATACTGAGTAAATTCCCCACAAAGGGAAGAGCCAACGGTCCCGGAGGAAAATTTGGAGGATTCCTGTTTTTGAGGAAGTCCGCTATCAGGATGAAAATAAGAATGAACAGGAATAATCCCTTGAGGTCCAAACTCAGCAAAAAATTATAAAGCCACATTGTTAGAGAGTTAAACCAGCAGCAGGTGGAAGGTCTGACTTTCTTCTTCCTAACTTGAAAACCTGTGGTTTTATACCACCTCTTTATGCTTGATTTGATCCCCACAATCAGTGACTACACCCGACTAAATAGTATTTCAGAGTCTGTCCAAAGGTGCTTGTAAAAGTGTTTTTATATAACAGACACACCTACTCTTCCCTTGACAAACAATACCTTTGTCAAATGAAAAAACTTTATTAACCTGAAGAACATGATTAACCAAATGTTTTGTTAAGAAAACAACAATAAATCAGGTTTTCACAAATAAATATTATATATTACATAGCAATCTCAGTTCAGCAATATAACACACACAATGTGCAAAACCTCCACCATCACTGACTTTCAGACTTTGATTGGATTTTGATAGCGTAAACAGAATCAAGCCAACAATACAAAGTGCAGGGGGAATAAAAGGCATCGAACTGATACACTGTGCTGTCGAATGCAAATGACAGTTGGAGGAGGAATCTGTCTTCTCTTTTGTCCGGGAAATGTAATTTCTACTTTGTTGAGTCGAAAGTTGAAAATCTTTTGAAGAATTAGAAACTCTGTGTGATGAATCAGATCTCTTTAATTCATGCAACATGGAGAACTCCCAAATCTCAGACTCTCCCTTCCTCTCACATGACTGACCTGTTTCAGATCAACAACTGTTTGTTTGGATGAAGGCCTGTTTCAATAATATGTACAGATGGTAGTACAGTAGTGTGTTCACCTGTCACCTGTCGCCCTGTCCTTGCTTGTGAATGACTGAGTCTTTCCAGGATGAACCTTTCATACCCAATCATGATACTATCACCTGTTACCAATGAACCTGTTTACCTGTGGAATGATCCAAACAGGTGTTTTTGGATCAGTCCACAACTTTCACAGTCTTTTGTTGCTCCTGTCCCAACTTGTTTGAAACATGTTGCTGCCATCAAATTCAGAATAAACAGATATTTAAAAAAAAAAATCAATATAGTTGATGTGGTTAAAATATTGAATATATTTCTTTTTGTATTGAGTATATGTCAAATTATTAGATTATGTATATTATTATCATTATTATTATTATATAATATTATTAGTCATATTCCGACATGAGGCACATTTAAAAAATGAAGCCATAAAAACAATAATTATTCAATTGTAAAAGTTATATAATACATATTCATATGGGCAAAAGGCAAAAACAGTGGAGAACAGGGATTAGAACATAAAGATCGATAATCCTTCCTCCTGAGACAGTTTGATGTTGCAGCTATCATTGATATTTCTGTATTTATTTAGTGTTCATATACTGTAGGATGTTTGGGGCCTCAGTGGAAACATACAAACGTAAATTGGAGAATCTTGCTGCTCTGAAGAGGCAGAAGAAGCTGCTGGAGGAGAATAACATGACCTATGCTCTTTAACTCTGTTATGTTTTGTGAAGCGGAAACTTGATGCACACATGTAAGTGTGAATTATCGGTCAATTCTTGGATAAAAGTTGAGAAATGTAAAATGAATGTCTGTGTTCTTCAGTAGAGGGAGGTAAAGAAACAGCATTTGTATCGTCAGGGTCCAGCTGAATGAGGCTCAGGATGAAATCATGAAGATGAAAGGACCTTTTGGAAGAAGGAATATGATATTGATGTGGTATTTTCCAGAAATGAAGTAGCTATTAATAATTCATAAATAATAATGAAATGAAAAGTTAGTTACTTACAGGGACTTGTAAATAAGTGACCAGCCATGAATGTGTGTTATGTTTTTACCAATGACACTGCAGTAAACCAGGTTTGTGATACCAATCAAATCATTTATTAGTCATTAACAAAGGTGGTGAAATGGATTGTTAAGTTTTACAGTTCATTTTTTACTAATGGCTTTTACATGACATATCTGAACGAATCTTGGCGTAAACCTTGAAGGGGTGCGGTACACGTGTGGTTCCAGTAATTCCTTCTGTACTCAGCTCTTCTCCATCAGGAACAGAGAAAGAGAACTTCTGTAGCAAACCGACCAAAAACAGGAACAGCTCCATCTTGGCGAGGCCTTCTCCGAGACACACCCGTTTCCCTGAGGAGTCCAGAAAACACATGAGGGTTTCAGAGTCCAGGATGAAACAACTGGTTCAGGCTATGCAGAAGATTGGGGTGGATGCGCTTTACCTGCAGAGAAAGGCAGGAAAGCTTCTTTCTTCACAAACTTTCCCTCAGCATCAAGGAAGTGTCCTGGGTTGAAGCTGTGTGGAGTCTCCCATTCGGTCTCGTCGAACAGCACAGAGGTCAGCACGGGGATCAAGGCCATGCCCTAAAACACAAGATCTGTGCGTTCAAAATAAGCATTGTTGCAACAACAACTTTTTCATGCTTCCAACCTTTCAACAGATAATCTTGTTGAAAAATAAAATGACTGTGAACTAAATGCACCTTGGGTATGAAGTAACCACCCAGTGTCGTGTCCTTGGTGGCCTTTCTGCCACCAAGAGGAACAATGTCTCCCATCCTCTGGATCTCGTGGATGACGGCATCGGTGTAGGGCAGGTTGGGTCTGTCTGCCATACTGGGCAGGCGGGTCTGTCCGATCACTCTGTCTATCTCTGCCTGGACTTTCTCTAGAAATACAATTATAAAAAACAACAGATTTGAAAAATGTGAACTTCCAAACATGACATCAAACTTACATATATTGGCTTGAAATGCCAGTAATCCCATTGGGTAAACTCTGAAAGAGAAAATAAGTCATACAAACAATCCCTATCATTTTCTAGCCATTGCAACGTTACTCTGTCAGTTGGTCTGTTGGTCCATCACTTTGGTCCAGACTGAAATATCTCAACAGCAATTGCATGGATTCCTATGAAATTTTGTATAAAAGAGCTGCTGGCGTGGCTGTAGACTCATTTCATTTCATTTCCTTGAATGATTCATAGTCAGTGCACTGCATGTCACCTACCCAGGATTTCAGGGTTCTTGATGAGGAAAACCAAAGCCCACAGCAAAGTGGTGGAGGTTGTCTCTGTCCCAGCCACGAACAGATCCAAAGAGCACAGAGCCAGATTGGTCTCAGTGAATCCCAGGTCAGACTCTTTGTGCTATTCAGAAATGCAGAGAGGATTCAGTAGTGAACGACAGGTCGATTGACAGGAAGGACTACACAATGCAGTGTGTGCAATGCAGTTGTTCACATACTTTCTCCATTTCGATAATGAAAGCGTCGATGTAGTCCCGGGGATTGTTGTGGTCCAGGTCCTTCTTGTGGTTCTGTACCTCCTCACTGATGAAGTCAAGAGTGATGTTGGAGGAGCTGAACATTTTGTTGTGAGGACCTGGCAGGTGCTTCATCACTTTTGGGAATGACTCATACAACTACTCAGAGGAAAACAGCAAATGAGAGAAACTTTCATTCACCTTTTGGGATAAATTTTGAGCACAGACGTTGGCCTCTCAGTCGATTACAGAGGACTTCTCCCACAATCCCACACTCTCATCAGAGTATTGTCTCTCTGAATGATTAAAATAAATGGATATTATTGACTTACCATACCCCAGATAGAGCCCTCCAGTCGAATAATTTCAGACACATACTTCAGCATCATCTGGAATCTGTGGTCGCTGTAGTCAAACCGTTTCCCCATCACCAGCTGGCAAATGATGTTGGACACAGCATTGTTGAAGAAGTCTGCTGGGTTGAATGGTTCACCTGGAGGAAAGGAGCCCACTGTTTAGACAATTGCTGAAGAGCTGATTATGAAGCAATTTCATTGTCATTGTGAACAACCTTTCTCCTTCTCTATCGCCTCCTGCAGGTGTCGGATCTCCTCACGGATACTCTGCTCCAAGGAACGTTTGCCCAGGCCAAAGCTACGCAAGGTGGACAAGGCAAAGCGTCGCTGTCTCTTCCATATTTCACCATTGCTCATGAACAGACCATCTGGACACAAGCATGCAAAGGAAGTAGGGTCAATGGTGCAGGGGAACTCATTTCTGCACAGCATTAGAGAAAAGACAGAGAGAGACTTGTACACCTGTGGTTCCTGAGTAAAATCTTTCATTGACAGCACTGTATGGCCGATCCGCAAAGTTCTCAGCTTGTGTCACAATGGCTTCCTTCACCATCTTGTACCCACACACAAACACCATCTTCTCACTGCCAAGGCGAACGCTGAACACATTCCCATAGGAATCAGCCAACTGTGGACAATATATCAAAGAAACACAACACATTGCTACATCATTGATCATAAACAAAACCAACCAATTCAAAATGAGGACCATTGGGCTCCCAGGAGTCCCAAGTGTGTTTCGAGGTCAGAACTTCCATTTATGTTTACAGTTTGACCACCAGATATCAGTATCTGCCTTTTATTTCTGTTTAAAAACAGAGCAGTTTTCAAAAGTGTATTAACTTGAAGTTATTGTACATCAAGGTGAAATGGTTTAATTTTTGAAAATTGTTTGGCTAAGTTCTACAGCTCATGTTTTTATTGTTCACCCTTATCCTAATAGGAATTGCACAATTGTTTCTTTGAAGGATCTTAAACTGATTCCAAATTCAATTGATTAAATCAATCAAATTTATCAGATTTATTAGAATGTCTCAATACCATTCACACTTCAAAATGAAAGTAAATGTATAAAGCAAAATATAATTGAAAAACAAAACATTGACAAAAGTCTTCAGCAATGGTGTCATTTTTAAGCTTTGATCCTTGGAGCATTCAGGTCCTGAAACCTCCTGCATCTGAAACTTTACCTTAGTAAAATACTTGTGTGGATGTTTTTGTCCATACTGAGTAAATTCCCCACAAAGGGAAGAGCCATCGGTCCCGGAGGATAATTTGGAGGATTCCTGTTTTTGAGGAAGTCTGCTATCAGGATGAAAATAAGAATAAACAGGAATAATCCCTTGAGGTCCAAACTCAGCAAAAAATTATAAAGCCACATTGTTAGAGAGTTAAACCAGCAGCAGGTGGAAGGTTTGACTTTCTTCTTCCTGACTTGAAACACTTGTGGTTTTTTTACCACCTCTTTATGCTTGATTTGATCCCCACAATCAGTGACTACACTCGACTAAATACACTTTCAGAGTCTGTCCAAAGGTGCTTTTATGCAATTGTGTTATTATGTAACCAGCCACAGACACACCTACTCTTTCCTTGACAAACAACACCTAAAAAAAAAAAAAAAAAAACTCATTTGAACTAACCTGACAAACAGGATTAACCAAATGTTTTGTTAAGTAAACAACAATAAACCAAGTTTACACGAATATAGTGTTATATATTATGTAGCAATCTCGGCTCAGCAGTATAACACACACAATGTGCTTAATCTCCACCATTAGTGACCTTGGACTTTGATTAGACTTTCGTGGCGTAAACAGAATTAAACCAACATTACAAAGTGCAGGGGGAAAAAGGCATCTGATACGTTGTGTTTTCGAATGCAAATTACAATCAGGAGGAATCTGTCTTCTCTTATCATTAACAGAAATATAAGTCAAATGCTCTAAGGTATCTTTTGCAACACAGCCAAGAAATTTAACATAATGCTTACTGGCAGAAAAAGCTCCCTGTGAAACGTGTTGCTGGCATCAAACTCAGTACAAGAATATATTTACAAAAATCATTGACGTTGACGAGATCAAACATTACATGTATTGTGTTTTGTACTGTTTTCAGTTGAGTAAATGTGAAAAATGGATTAGCAAATCATCACATTCTGGTTATTTATGTTTTACACAGTGTCCCAACTTTTGTAGAAACAGGCAGTGAGCGAAATACCGGGGGGTCCGGGTGGGTCTAACCCATGAGACCCCCTGAAAGCATCAAAAGCAAAATTTGAAGGGGGTCTCACATTTTGTCAAAAAAAAATGAAATTAAAATTAAACTATTCTATTGTCACTAATGGTCACTAAAATATTTTTAAGCTCACCATGTCCAGTATTCAGAATTCAAAAAATGTATTCACAAATATTTTTTGCCAAGCAGAGCCAGCCATTCCTGTGCGTGTATGCAAATTAGCCATGTGTGCGCCAAACAGAAGAAAGACGTAAGGTTGAGAAGTCATACTGGTCATACTAACGAATAAGAATACTATCGGATTATCAAAAATTAAGTGTGTGTGTGTGTGTGTTGTCATGTAGGCTATAGACTGATTGTCTTGACTTGCATCTATGAAATATTGTAATGTTATAGGCCTACTGCATATTGAGAAAATTTAGATTGGTATTGTGCAATAATTGGAAGATGGGGACCCCCCGAATATTGACAGGTATTTCGCACACTGGAAACAGGGTTGTAATATTCCAACATGAGGAACAATTAAACAATAAACCTAGAAAAACTATGAATTATTAAATGGTAACAGTTATAATACATATTCATATGGCCAAAAGACAAAACTCTTCACCTGCACTAGTGGAGACCAGAGATTAGTGTCTAAAGAGAAGATGTCCTTCCTCCTGAATCAGGTGTGTCTCGGTCATTCATTGATATCTCTGTATTTATTTTGTGTTCCTATACTGTAGGATGTTGGAGGCCTCAGTGGAAACATACAAACGGAAACGTTTTTTTTTTTTCTAGTCAAACCTGAAGTGGAAATTCAATGCACACATGTGAATTATGGGTCAATTATTGTACTAAAGTTAAGAAATGTAAAACAAATGGGCTACCAGGAGTGCCGAGTGTGTCTCAAGGTCAGAACTTCCATTTATGTTTACAGTTTGACCACCAGATATCCGTATCTGCCATTAACGTCCATATAAAAATAAAAAAGTGTGTGAACTTGAAATTAATGTACGTCAAGGTGAAATGGCTTCCTTTGTTTAGTTCTTTGACAAAGTTTTACAGTTCATGATGTCATTGTTCACCTTTATCCTGATAGGAATTGCACAATAGTTTCTGTGAAGAATCTTAAAGTGATCGTCAATTCAACTGATCAAATGAATCGAGTTTAAATGTATTAGAATGTCTCAATAAAATTCACACTTCAAAATGAAATTATGCACAACAAAAAATAATTGAAAAACAAAGCATTGAGAAAAGCCTTCAGCAATAGTTTCATTTTTAAGCTTTGATCCTTGGAGCGTTCAGGTCCTGAAACCTCCTGCATATTAAACTTTACCTTAGTAAAATACTTGTGTGGATGTGTATTGTCCATACTGAGTAAATTCCCCACAAAGGGAAGAGCCATCGGTCCCGGAGGATAATTTGGAGGATTCCTGTTTTTGAGGAAGCCTGCTATCAGGATGAAAATAAGAATAAACAGGAATAATCCCTTGAGGTCCAAACTCAGCAAAAAGTTATAAAGCCACATTGTTAGAGAGTTAA
The DNA here is from genome assembly GCA_025331565.1 of Holacanthus passer. Classification (NCBI taxonomy): domain Eukaryota; kingdom Metazoa; phylum Chordata; class Actinopteri; family Pomacanthidae; genus Holacanthus; species Holacanthus passer. The sequence continues at coordinate 287,723 of JAFREQ010000116.1, forward strand.
ACCTGTAGCAGGTGGAAGGTCTGACTTTCTTCTTCCTGACTTGAAAAACCTGTGGTTTTATACCACCTCTTTACCCTTGACCCTTTGTGGTCTTACACTACTGATTAGTATTTCAGAGTCTGTCCAAAGGTGCTTGTGACAATGTTCTATATGTTCTATAGCTTTCCTTAGCTACAGAGACACCTACTCCCATCTAATCCCTTGACAAACAATACGTCTTTGATTACCTGAATATCATAATTTTATGGCAATCACTCATGAGCAATAATAACTCCACCATCAGTGACCATGGACTTTGATTGAATTTTCATAGCGTGAACAGAATTAAGCAAATAATACCAAGTGCAGTGGGAAGAAAAGTCATCTAACTAACTTTTGTTGCTCCTGTCCTAATTTGTTTGAAACGTGTTGCTGGCACCAAATTCAGAATAAGCAGATACTTCCAAAAATCAATGAACTTGATGAGATAAACATGAAATATGTTTTAGAATTGGGGTTGTAGTTACTTGTCAAAGAGTTTATTAATCCTGCTGGCATCTCTGGCACTGATGCTGCTCCCCTAGCTGACCACAGCCGAATAAATGGCATGAGGAGTGCTCGCCACCACAGACTGGTAGAAGATCTCCAGCATCTTGTTGCACATATTGAAAGATCTGAGCTTCCTCAGAAAAATCTTGTACAAAGTGTTGGCGTTGGTCCTCCAGTCCAGTCTGTTGTTCAAGTGGACACCCAATTTTCAATATGTTTATCTTTGCCATTACCTCAGTGTTTTTGCCTTTTCAACAAAACCTTTACTTCTCTAAATTGTCATTAATCAATTAATGCAAACAGGCAACTCAGGGATAAAAATAAAATCATTTATTGATTTAAGATCAGAATACAACATCCTTAATACAGAGCATGCCCTTATTAAGGAAAAAAATATGATTTGAGTTATATGTTTTATGGTGTCTTGTCTAATTGTTGTCTCTCTTGCTGTCTTTGCTTTTACACACAAGAAGGAACATTTACCTTTGCATCTTTTATGGCAGCGTGAAAATTAAATAGTATCTGTATAGCTTTTCATGCATTTATTAAACTGTTATCAATGATAATATCAATGTTAGATAAAACCATAGGTTGATATTGGAGTACTTGAATTAAGGCATTGATTTGTGTACAGGTGATTTTTCATTTTGTAATGTTAAGCAAATTGTGTGTGACAACTGTGGAGCTAATGTATGAGATATGTTCTTATTGATAAATGAATGCATAATATATCTGATATATGTTGCTCAGAACTGATAAATGATCACGTCGGTATTAGCTCATTGCATTATGTAACACTTAATGCATCATCAGTTAATCAAAGTTTATTGATTGATTGATTGTACTATTAAAATTATTATTTTATCAGAATTTGTTAGTTTATTAGTGTATTTGAACATATTCATTATGCGTAAGAATGTAATATTTCCCTGGTAAACTTTGTCGAGTGTAAATTAATGTTTGTAGCAAGGCGTTATTAGTGAACTTGAAGTACTCCCAGTACTCTCATACAGGTGTTTTCAATTCAGTGTTTCAGTGAAGTTGCCATATTCCATCTTATGCAGGTGTAAGATTTTACCACCAGGTGCAACAAAACAAATAGGAAACCAGTTTTGATTGAAAACATCCAGTCTTAAGAAAAGGTCTACACAGGAAAGGTAAAACTGAAAAACACCTGTGTGGAAGGACGATGGGAGTACAGGTGCTTTGTCTTTGGGATGAGAAAAGGTGGAGGAACTCAGCGAGGCACAGCTACCACCCTGAAGGTTTGGGGGGAGTAGGTGAAGCCGAGCACACCCTCCAAGCTGGGCATTTCTCCGGGAGCAGAAGAGAAGGTGAAGCGTTGGAGGAGACATGAAAATAAAAGGAAGAGCTCCATTCTGGCCAGCTGCTCCCCTAAACACACACGTTTACCTGTTGGGAAACAGCAGCTTTAGGTTAGCAGATTCCTAACTCTACAACTATGTTGTTATCATGAACAGCTATAAGCTAAATAGTATTACTGAAGGTGGAGCAGTTTAGAAAAACACCTGCTGAAAACGGTAAGAAGGCGTCCCTTCGGCGAAACTGGCCCTCTGAATCCAAGAAATGCTCAGGATTGAAGGTGTGTGGAGTCGCCCATTCATTCTTATCGTGCAGCACAGATGCAAGCATTGTATTAATAGGTGTGCCCTGGAAAGAGAGTCATGGAATGTTGATATCAGCTGTGTGGAAATAATTTACACATTTTACCTCTTGCTATTCATGCCTACCTTAGGTATTAAGTATCCTCCCAGTGTAGTGTCTTTACTGGCCATTTTGGGAAATCCCAATGGAACAATATTACCCATCCTTTGAATCTCATGAATGACAGCGTCAGTGTAGGGCAGGTTGGGTCTGTCGGCCATGCAGGGCTGACGAGACTGTCCAATGACTCTGTCTATCTCTGCCTGGACTTTCTCTGAGTGAGGAAGCAGAGTCACAACTACAACGGGCAGCTCATTGGACATTAGACACTTCAAATAGCAGAAAGCCATCTGTAACCTTCATGACAATACGCTTGGGATTGTTGTTATAAGATACCCACCCTGTATCTCTGGGTATTGCAACATGTATAAGAGGCCCCAGCGCAATGTGGTGGCAGATGTTTCTGTACCAGCTTCAATCAGGTCCAGTGAGCAAACCAGCAGGGTTTCAATATTGAAGCCAGCCTGGGGATCCTCCTTTTTCTGGAAGCAGAAAATAACATTGCCCTCTCAGCATGTCTTATTGAAGGTCTTGCAACAGTGTTATGGTTTGGGATTTAGTCTGTTTATTTTCGGTTTTGTTTTGTAAGAGTACGTCCCCAGGTGTTTTCCACCTTTTGGATTGATAATTAGTTTCATCCTCGACTCCTTGTGTATTTAGTCTGCGTGCTCCTCTCTGTCTTGGCAACTTCATGTTTGTACCTAATGTCTAACCCTATCTAATGTTTATTCCTCCTGTTTTAGATGTTTTTGCTTAGTTTTCCTGGACCTCACCTATTTATGGAACTTTTGACTCCTGCCTGCTCCTTTTTGGATTTGTTTCCCTGTTTGGACTGTCTTAGCTGTTTTTTGACACTTGCCTGCCTGACCATCCAGTAAGTCTTTTAATTTTGCTGATAAATATTATTGCACTGCATCAGATCTTCCTCAGTTTGCATTTTGGGTCAAATCCCTTACATCCCTGCTACTTTGCTTGCACACTGCAACAACCAGCTGATATGTATGTAGACATTTTGGCGACTTTCATAGTCATTCTGTGATTCATTGAAGGAGGAGGATGCGGCATGATTGGTGAGCAACTATAAATATCTTTTGAACATTTTTTGAAACTAAACCAATCAAACAACAAAACTATTGATTTGTACAAAGGTTTTGACTTCATTGTATCTTGGTCAGACAGATTTGCTATTAATCAGACCACTAAGCCAAGAAATTTGATGAAATGGCTGGTAAGGATGGCCATGGAGATCTTACTGAAAACTTTTTAATGGCATGAGATGAGCAACAACAAATGTATTTTCATTTGACTTGACGTTTTGACTAGTCACACTAGGAAAAGCACAGGTGTTACTAATAACATTAACAATGGTTCCTTTCCATTGGTTTGATTGGTTTGTTAACTTATCCTTTACCAGGATTGCAGGGAGATTTGCTCAAAAATGTGCAAATATCTTACCTTTTCCATCTCTGCCAGGTATACATCGATATAATCACGAGGGTTATCGGGGTTCCACTCCTGCTGGTGCCTCTCTACTTCCTTTTTCAGGAAAGCCATGATCTTCTCGTAGTTGCCGTGAACAGTCTGATGAGGTCCTGGCAGGTACTTCAGCAAGCCAGGGCAGATATCATACAGCTATTGATGGGACAAACCCTTAGATCAGTGACAGATCCAGTTTGTTTTGTGACCACAACATAATGGCAGATCAGGAATTACCTGAGTTACAGCAGAGCCAGCAAGTATAACAGCCTCATTGTCCAACTCCAGAATCTTGCGAAAGCTAGAATCACTGTATTCAAAGCGATGTCCAAAGACCACAGAGGAGATGATGTTACTCACTCCATTCGTTAGGATGTAGTGAGGATTGAATGGTCTTCCTGTTGAATTCAAGCAGTGATAAACCACATTATGTAACATCACTTTATTTGCCACTAACATTCTGCACAATTGCAATGAGAGTTTTACAGGAGTCAAACTATGTGAAAAGATGAATCTCTATGATCTACTTGCCTTGTTCCTCTTTGAAAGCATCACAGAGGAAGTTGCTTTCCACTTCAATGCATTTTTCCAGTGACTTCTGACCCTCTCCAAAGTAACGCAGGTGAGTATTGGCAAACTTCCTCTGCTTCTTCCACAGGTAACCATTGCTCAAAGCTATGCCTGTAGGAAGGTTATGTCAAATTATTTACAAAGCACATACAAATTATAAATGCTGTACATATTCTGTATTAACAATATAGTTTGTCCCATGAGAGCTGGCTGACTGAGTTTTACCCTGAAGATATAGTAAAAGACATTTGTGGAGTCATACATTCACGGTCTCACATACGCACCAATGCCCTTGAAGACAACATGGAAGAGAGGGATAACAGGTCGATCAACAAAGCTGTCCAGCTGGTTAACAAGAGCCTCTTTGACCATCTTGTATCCTGAAATAAACACCATCCTCTGGCTGCCTCTCCTCAAGCTGAACACTGGACCGTACTCCTGAGCAAGCTGCAGTTAAAAACAAATACAAAATGTTTCTCAAAGACTTTTGTATTCTTTCAATAATGAATTACATATTGAATAGAAATAAAGGCAGTTTTTTATTAGATGAAATGCTTAAAAAGGGTGGAAAACACTTTGAACTGACTTTGAATAAATTTCCCTTTGAAACCATCACCTCATGATTTTTGAAACTGTTCTGTTTTGAAACATACAAAATAAATCAGTACTCATTTTCCAGTTTTATACTGATTATTTGGCATGTTTTGAGCTGAGAAATTGTTTTACATTGCATTGAAGACTTGCTTAAGTCCTGATGGTCAAAACCCTTTTGTGGCTGAAAATAAAAGTTTGGTTGGAAAATACATGAATATGCACTGATATCAAATTGACCCTTAGTGAGAAAACACTTTTGAGTTGCAAATTTATGATGTTATTGTGCATTTATTGTTATTCCTTGTACTCATTGTGTTGACTCTTTAGATATTAGAGATCAACTCTTCTCTACACTCCGAGAATGAAGTGTTAGTGTTTACCTCACCTTCTCCAATGTTTTGAAGTCAACTCCTGTGAAGACATTTCCCACAAAAGGCAAAGCCCAGGGTCCAGGTGGAAAGTTGTGTGGCTTCCAGTTTCTGACCACATCAACCAAAAGTAACACCACAAAGCTGAACAACAACCAACCAGTAAAGTCCAAACTCTCAAAAATCATGGTGAAGATATTTCAGAAATCCCTCTGTAAAATCACAGTTTGCCCCTGTAGACAGGACTGTGGTGCCTCTCAGATTATCTTGGTGAAGAGAGGAGGGTGCTGGGAAAATAGACCCAAAAAAGGAAATGTTATATAACACCAGTGGCCTCTCAGGACCTCTGAAGTGAAAAAAAAGGCTGGAGTTTGAACTTTTGCAGCTGGTTGTTGACTGCTCATGCACTACATGTTGAGGACACAAGGTCTAATGATTAGGAAATCATTTTATTGCAAATCATTTGTCAGTAATCAGTCAGTGACTCAGCAATAAATAATGTGAAGCCATATTCAAATATAAGTTTTCTACCCGTAGACTATATGGACTTTTATGCAGGCGATTGTAACAGATGTGTTTAGCTGATTGCTGTTTCATAATCTCAAAATGCAAGAATTTAGTCGCTTGTTACTTTTGACTGTGTTTCAAAGGGTGCAGTCATAAATCAATTCAGTAATTATCAGTAATAATGGTAAAAGTGACCTTTCACCTCCATCTCGTGATTTTACTCCTCTACATGTAAGGCTCCTTAATAACATAATGCTTTTACTAACACCTAGCCCTCACCTTAACCGTCACACCCTTAACCCTTAATTCAACTCTCCAGGACTATCGCCTCGCGGGAAGGATTCTCCGTCCCACCCCCACCTATCACACTCTGCATGTCCTGTCCCATGTTTAAATGAAATCATATGCATTAGTTTGTGGTAACTATACCAATAAAAACTGCATTAAGACTGCCATCAAAATATAATCTAAAATAATAAAACTTTCAAAACTAGATTCTGGCACAGTCTCCCTAAAAGATCTGGCCATAAAACTAGCGAATCATGATGCATCTTAGTTGATAGCAAATTCCCTAACAAATTTGAAATAAATCAAATGACTAAAACCACTTGACATGCAGTGAAACTGGGGCATTAAGGGCTCCTCGCGATCAGGAGTCTGCATTTTCCACATTCTGCCTCTCTGTCCCTCCCTCCAGCCACAGACAACAGATGCCCTCTGACTGTTTCTCCTGTGCCAGTCACATCAGCCCCACATCCACCTACTCCCTCCCGTCTGGCTAATGGCTTTAACTTGTTTATTTAGTTATATCCTGTTTTATTTTGACAGAGTATTTTCCCAAGGTGTCTTTGTTGACTTTACTTCCTGTCTTTGTATTTTTTTCCCCATGTGTTCCTCCCTTCCTTGTGTATTAAAGTCTCATGTTAAGCATTCCAGTAATTCCTAATGTGATTCCTTGTGGTTTCCCTGTCTTTTGCCGGGCGTTTCCTCAGCCCTTGCTTGTGTTTTTGGACTTTTGATTTTTGTCATCCCCTTTTGGATTAGTTTGCCTGTCACAAGTAATTCTTTCGATTTTTGTTAAATAAAATATTGAACTGCTCCAATCCTGCCCCTAGTGTACTGCACATTGTCACAGTCAGAAGTAAACGTCCTGCTTTCATAATTTGACTCAACTTATATTTTTACACTATGACATTGCTATTTCTACATAAATGAAAGTTCTTAGTATTTTTATTTTGAAGGTCAGGCATGCAAACTGGCAGTGTCTTTAATATCAACTTGCTTTGGCTATAAAAACATTTGTCTAGCTGACTGAACTCTGAACTCATTGACTGAGCTCTGATCAGTCGTGATAGTGCTGCAAACACTGCAAAACAAATGGAGACCATATACAATGTCCTCGGCTTGGAGTGGATGGACAGCAGGAGTATTTTGTTATTTCTGTGTGTTTTTCTGTTGTTGGCTGATTTTTTTAAGAACAGAGCACCGGCAAACTTTCCTCCTGGACCCTGGTCTTTTCCTTTTCTTGGTGACTTTCCTCGCATTGACCCAGGCAAAATCCACCTGCAGCTCTCAGAGGTATGTGTGTCCACACAGGACCAGACCCCTGTCAACAAAACACTCCCAGGACCACCTCTCTAGTCAGTGATGTATACACAAATAACACACACACAAATACTCATTATATTTCTTATTATATTTGTTTGACACTTGCTGCATTTTGAAAAAAAAATGAATCTATTTATAGAAGCCAACACTTGAAAACTGTAATACACCAGTTTCATGTTTGTTCCTCATGAGAAAACACAGGAAATCCATCCATCCACTATCTGTACACCGCATAATCCTCTGCAGGGTTGTGGGGGGCTGGAGCCTATCCCAGCCGATTTAGGGCGAAGGCAGGGGACACCCTGGACAGGTCGCCAGTCCATCGCAGGGCCACACACAGGACAAACAAACACACACACTCACATTCACACCTACGGACAATTTAGAATATTCAATTAACCTCAGCCTGTTTTTGGACTGTGGAAGGAAAACGGAGTACCCGGTGAAAACCCACGCTGCACAGGGAGAACATGCAAACTTCACACAGGAAATCCTTAACTCAAATGCAAGATGGCTGAAATGGATGTTAATTAAAAAACTAATTCAACAACAGTGTTTGGTCTAATTTACACAGGATGTTGGGACCACACCCTCTTTCTGGAATTCTGTGAAAGATGCAGCAAACTTCACAGAAGACTTTTAAGAAATGAAACAGTTGTGAAACATGTCAAAGGAAGCAATCAAATCTAATGATAAAACATTAAACAGTGACCCACATTGGCCAGATGCATGCATTTTCATTGCATCCTCAGAAAGTATGTTAACTCAGTGCTGAGCTGAAACCCACAGTCTGTTGTATGTGTTCAGTTTGCAGAGAAATATGGCAACATTTACAGCCTTCGTCTCTTTGGTGGAAGGGTCGTGATCCTTCATGGCTACAAGGTTGTGAAAGAGGCCCTTGGTCCAAAAAGGAGAGGACTTCACAGATCGCCCTCCCATACCACTTTTTGATGCAATGTTTGGGAATAAAGGTAGTGTGTCTTACATTTTGTTGAAAAGGTTGCTAGTGAGTGTATAATTAGGCTAATGGCATCAGACTGACACAATATTAAGCATATTGGCATTTAACTAGTTGTTAGTTTCATCCATTTCTGATTACTTCTGGCCTGAAGATTTTCTGTGTTGACCAACAGGTCTGGTGATATCAAATGGAAATCAATGGAAGCATCAGAGGAGATTTGCTCTTCATACACTCAGAAACTTTGGTCTTGGCAAGAAGATCCTGGAGCCATCCATCCAGCAGGAGTGCCAGTATCTCACTGAGGCTTTCGCCGTTCAGCAAGGCACAAAACAAATCTTATTTTCCAACAGGCAACAACTAATCGGCTCATGCTCCTTAACATAGAGCATAGAGCAGGATGCTTTTTTACCATGACACATTATTTTTGGCTGGTCCAAAGGGGGCCAGATGTATAAAGGAGGAAGGTTGTCCCTGAGTGACTGATGATGTTACACTTTTGGCACTCTGTTGCTTTTTCAAAATGAGAAGTTACTTATGTATGGACCAACACCTTGGAACACTGGACCATGCACCTTATGTGCATGTGACTCTCTTTGGCTGCTTCATTGTCCGACAGACCGCACCTGTTTGCTTTATTTTGGCAGCATTTATATCTCTCTCATACCAACCTGTTAATCATCCATAGTTATAATTGCACATAATCAGTATGTCACAGGACTCGTGGCTCATCACACATTTTATGTTTTGACTTTGTGTTCTTTTTTTTTATTTTTAAAGTTTCTTTGGGTCTAATCTATAGTCTTATCTACGTTCTCTTTATTTTATAGGCAAGCCTTTTGATATCCATTCACTGATACACAGTGCTGTGTCCAATGTCATCTGCTGCCTGGTGTTTGGGGAACGCTTTGAGTACACTGACAAGCAGCAGCAGGGAATTCTTCAGAACTTCAATGAAGTAGTGTACTTACAGGGAAGTGTGTGGGTACAGGTGAGCCTTTTAAAATCTGGGTTCATCCATCTAGAACCCGGAAGTCAGTGTAAGAGGGTTCCAGAACAACATAATCAACATGACATTGAATGAAACACACAGCAAGTTATATATCCTGAAAAAGTGGACTTCAGTTACATACTAAAGCTGCAACGAGTTGATTAATCAATTAGTCAATTGAAAGTCAGTAAGTATTTTGATAAACAATTCAAAATTAATTCAAATCAATTTTTTTGAGCAAAAATGTCAAACATTTGCTGGTTCCTGATTCTTAAATAAATAAAGATTTGCTGGAAAATTTTCATTTTTCAGTCGTTTTGACTTTTTAAATAAAAATTAGTTGATTTTGGGCTCTGGAAAATTGTGATGCAAAATGCACAGTATCAGGACCCTGAAACCAAAGCAGATAAATGGAAATCATTCATTTTATCATTTACACCTGGGCTTTTGTGAGACGTTCTATTTTTACGTAGTCTGCAATATGGATAACACCCTCCCTCAAAGTACATCTAACTTCATATACTGATGTTGATTTATGCGATTATGCAAACTTTATGGAAAATCCAACAATAGATGGTTTAATGGATGGGGAGTGTCTTTGACAAATCCAACAAAAACAAATCAGTTTTGCCATGTTTGACATTACCGCCACCTTTGTCTGTGTTCAAGTTTTGAACTGCTGCCTGATTCTCACATGATCTGCTAACCTCAGTCATACTCTGTAGCTCTATAACACATTTCCCTGGCTGATGGAGAGGCTGCCCGGACCTCACCAGAGGATATTCACTCTGATACAAGAGATGATTGACTTCATCAAAATCAAGATCAAAGAACACAGAGAAAATCTTGACCCCTCGTCACCAAGAGACTACATCAGCAGCTTCCTCACAGAGATGGGAGAGGTGAGTGTTTCCATTTGTCTCTATTCTATTTGTTCTCTTTGCATTTTCTGAAAAATCTGTCAAGTGGTGCCAGAAACTGTCTTTTGTGTTACTGACAGAAGGAGGACAAAGATGCTGGCTTTGACATCAAGAATTTGTGTTTTTGCATTCTGGACCTGTTTGTTGCTGGAACTGAAACTACTGCCACTACTTTACAATGGGGACTGCTGTACATGATCTACTACCCTGACATACAAGGTGTGTTTGTGTTGATGAGTAATGTCTGTCCCATCCCATGCCTGCATGTTTTCTATGCTTCTTGACTTTACAGTATCAGGTCCTCTCACAGGTCAGGCCTGCAGCACACAGACTCACTTTGTTTCATGTTTTCACTGTGTGCAGAAAGAGTCCGGGCTGAGATCGATACTGTCATTGGTTCATCCAGACAGCCCTCTCTGACTGACAGAGAAAACATGCCCTACACTAATGCAGTCATCCATGAAATCCAGAGAATGGCCAACATTGTTCCCCTCAATGTGATCCGCATGGCAAGCAAGGACACCACACTCGACATGTACACAATCCCAAAGGTACATGATGCACATGTGAGAGAGTTAGTTTGTGTGAGCATTTTGCTTATTGTTGGTTTTCTGGCAACACAGCTATTGAATGCAGTGCTTGTTGCTGTATTTTTTTTATTCAATTATTATTTCATCAACTGCTTTTCCCAGTGTTGAGAATTCCCCTTGAAGCTCAATCTTTTAGTTTGTTCATAAATACAAACTCACGAGAAGTGACAAAAAAAAAAAAGATCATTTTCATTTTCTGTTTTCATCAATGGCATTCTCTCAGGGCACCATGCTCATTCCCACACTGAACTCGGTTCTACGTGATGAGTCCATGTGGGAAACTCCATACTCCTTCAACCCTCAACATTTTCTGGACCAGGACGACAAATTTAGAAAGAGAGAGGCCTTTCTTCCTTTTTCAGCAGGTTAGTCAGAAGTTACAACCCTCTAAGGCACAGTTACACAGTACTGTCAAAAAGTATTTGCCCACTTCCTGAGTCTTTGCGGAATTGCTTTAACTCAGCCACATTCAAATGGTTTTGTTTCTTTTGAGCCATTCAGAGTTGGACTTGCTCAAAAATGGGCAAAAAGGCAAAAATTGTAGGTGGAACTTTTTGGAAGATCTCGTTCCCATTTATTCTGGTGTTATGTTAACGCAGAATTTCACAATAAGAGTATCACACCAACAGTCAAAAATAGTGTAATGGTGTGGGGATGCTTTGTGCTTATCAGTCTATGATCTAAAGCTCAAGCACAATGTGGTTATGCAGCAAGACAACTATCCAAAGCACAAGAGCAAGTCCACCTCTGAATTTGGCAAAGTCCTGACTTGAATCCAGTTGAGTTGCTGTGGCAGGACCTTCGACTGGCCGTTCATGCTGAAAACCCTCCAGTGCAGTTTTATTCAGGTTCTCTTTGTCTAAGTTTGGTTTGAAGATCTAAAACAATTACGTGGGACAAATATGGTAAATTCAAGAAGACAAGAAGAGGGCAAATTGTTTTTCAGGTCACTGTATGCAGTTTAAACCAAGGGCTCACCATTGCTTTCCAGCAGTCATTTGTCTGTCTGTTCACCATAGTTGGGAGTGGATCAGGGTTCATGATTTACTGTGTTCTGTTGTTGTTTCTGGCTCTGAGCTGCAGCAATATTATATAGTAAAAGTGAATCCCTTAAAAAATGCATGAAAACAACTGATCTGTTGTATTGTGCATCCGCAGGTAAGCGTGTGTGTCTCGGGGAGCAGCTGGCCAGGATGGAGTTATTCCTCTTCTTCACCTCCCTCCTTCAGAGGTTTTCTTTCTCTGCACCTCCTGGAGAGCAGCCCAGTCTGGAGTTCAAGTTAGGGTTCACTCGCTGTCCCAAACCTTACCGCCTCTGTGCTGTACCACGATAAACTACAAGCTGTTCCAAACTGAGCCAACTCTGTTTCACAACACAGTGAATCACTCTGATCCACTGCATTTACCATGTAATCTATCAATATCTGCTAAATTGATCTTTTCCTGGACCCATCTTAGTTGATATTGTACTCAAGAGGAGCAAATTACCTGACAAATTTGCAATAAATCAAATTACCAAAACCACTTGACATGACACTTGACACTGTAAACTGCCTGCTCTCCTGCCTGATCCTTGGACTTGATTTCTTGCCAAACCCTTTTTATAAGTTCATCTGTTCAGACTGCCCTCCTGGTTTAATCCATGGCCCACTTTGTCACTGTATAAGTTTGTGGCAACTTCAACATTAAATCACTGATAATTCATCTTGTCTACCTGTTTTTGTCTGCATACAGGTCCTTCCCGTGTTGCCTGTATTCATCAGATGTGACAGCTTTGTCATAAGCGGGACTCATTATGCAGAATGACCCATTCCAGAATCATAATAGATAATCTCAGCATTTGATACAGGTCTCAAGATGATGACCAGTAAGCAGATAGTGGTTCCTGTTAAAACAGGAGAAATAATGAGACAGCAACGCTTAGGTTCCTCTCAATTCAGCCTCACTCAGCAGAATGATGAAATCGCACAAGTCCACGCAAAAAGAGGGGTCCTTGGGAAAAGAACATGGTGCCACTGCCTCCTAGCGACAGGGCTGAGAATAACAACCAACTAACGTTGTTTTATAGTCCTTGTAAACACCAAGATATTAATTGGTCTTTATAGTCTGTGTACAATATTTCTTTTGAAGAAATAACATTGCAAAAATAAAATAAAAACAGACATGTGACCATACATTTGTGTGTGTCACACATTCCCTGAGAGAAGGTTTATTATAATTCACGGGCATAACCATGCGTTCTCTGGGGGGGACGTGCCCCCCCCCAGCACTATTTTCGTTAGATTGACTTGGATTAGGTATAAAAACCTTTGTCTACCTGACTGAGCGCTGATCAGTCGTGATAGTGCTGCAAACACTGCAAAACAAATGGAGACCATAAACAGTGTCCTTGGCTTGGCCTGGATGGATGTTGGGAGTATTTTGGTATTTCTATGTGTTTTTCTGTTGTTGGCTGATTTTTTTAAGAACAGAGCACCGGCAAACTTTCCTCCTGGACCCTGGTCTTTTCCTTTTCTTGGTGACTTTCCTCGCATCAACCCAGGCAAAATCCACCTGCAGCTCTCAGAGGTATGTCTGTCCACACAGGACCAGACCCCAAACAACAAAACACTCCCAGTATACTCAACTCATTATTTTTCTCTAATGGAAGATGACATTGTATAATACTTGCTGCATTTTAAAAGTAAATGAATCTGGTTATAGAAAAATAGCAAAGAAAGAGAAGGCAACATTTCAGAGCTGTTATACATCAGTTTCACGTATGTTCCTCAAGAGAAATACAGAAAATCCTTAACTCAAATGCAAGACAACTGAAATGGATGTTAATAAAAAGCAAATGTAACCACGGTGGCTGATCTAATTTATACAGGATATTGGTACCACACCCTCTTTCTGGAATTCTGTGAATACTATATGCCATGGAGTAGTAAGAGAAAGAGAAAAATCTTTTGCCCAACATCCCAAATACCCAGGCTCTATCCTCGTATATATAGACTTGCATTAGAAGAAGTGAACCAGATTACTGCGGCCATAAATTATGAAAGAAAAGAGAGAAAGAAACTCAGGGTTCCACAAGTTTTCTGCTGTGTTTTTTCACTAATGTCAAAAATAGCAGTGTCAAATTGACAGTAGTTGTGAAATATGTCAAAGGAACAAATTAAATCCAGAGATTAAACATTAAACAGTGACCCACATTAGCCAGATGAATTTCTGTACTCTAGTCCCTCTAAAGCTAGACAGATTTTTTTTTTTCATTGCATCCTCAGAAAGTATGTTAACTCAGTGCTGAGCTGAAACCCACAGTCTGTTGTATGTGTTCAGTTTGCAGAGAAATATGGCAACATTTACAGCCTTCGTCTCTTTGGTGGAAGGGTTGTGATCCTTAATGGATACAAGGTTGTGAAAGAGGCCCTGGTCCAAAAAGGAGAGGACTTCATAGATCGCCCTTCCCTACCACTTAGTCATTTAGTGTTTGGGAATAAAGGTACTGTGTCTTACATTTTGTTGAAAAGGTTGCTTGTGTGTCTTTAGTTTAAGGTAGCAGCATCAGACTGACACCATATTTGGCATATTGACATTTAGCTGGATGCTAGTTTCACCCATTTCTGATTACTTCTGTTCTGATGCTTTTTTGTGTGTCCAAAAGGTCTGGCAGTATCAAATGGAAATCAATGGAAGCGTCAGAGGAGATTTGCTCTTTATACACTCAGACACTTTGGTATTGGCAAGATGATCCTGGAGCAATCCATCCAGCAGGAGTGCCAGTCTCTCAATGAAGCTTTCACCGTTCAGCAAGGCACAAAACAAATCTTATTTTCCAATAGGCAATATTTAGCTAATGCTGATTCAAAGGGGGGCCAGACCTTTCTTTGTGTCTAATATGTGGTCTTATCTACGTTCTCTTCATTTCATAGGCAAGCCTTTTGATATCCACTCACTGACACACAGTGCTGTGTCCAATGTCATCTGCTGCCTGGTGTTTGGGGAACGCTTTGAGTACACCGACAAGCGGCAGCAGGGCATTCTTCAAAACATCAGTGAAGTAGTGTACCTGCTGGGAAGTGCGGCGGGACAGGTGAGCATTATTACAATCAGGATTTATCCAGCCAGAACCTATAAGTCAGAGTATTTTAATAACTCTTTTGTAAAAGGGTTCATTTAATGAAACAAACATAAAAAGTAAATTAGGAGCAGCTGTGGCTCGGGAGGTAGAGCGGTCGTCCACCAATCAGAAGGTTGGTGGTTCGATCCCTGGCCCCTGCAGTCTACGTGGTGAAGTGTCCCTGTGCAAGATACTGAACCCCAAATTGCTCCCGATGGCTGTTCCCTCAGTGTGTGAATGTAGCACTCAGATGTACATTGTTCTGGATAAAACTGTCTGCTGAATAAAATTCTAGAAATAGAAATGTTGAAATATAGATAAAAATGTGAAACCAGTGGTCAAAGAAGTACTCAGATCCTTAACTAACGCAAAAGTATCGGTATAATAACGTAAAATGCTGCCTTTATTATGATAATACTATAATACACTTAATAATTCAATATTACTTTATTAGACTGTGACTGCATTAATGTGTGAGCAACATTTCACTGTTGTATCAGATCGAGGTGGAGCTCATTTGAAGTTAATATATTGATGAGATTGATGAGTGGTTTCCAACCAAGGGGTCAGGTCCCTCCAAAGGGTCACCACACAAATCTGAGAGGTTGTCAGATTATTAATGGAAGGGCAAAAAATAATCTAATCTTTATGAGAAATACTGGATTATTTGACCTCTTTAAAATGTATCTGCATTCATTTAATTTTATTTTATTTTGACTGTTGACATGTAAATTCAACCATCTAAGATGTTTCGAATGGAAATTTATTGGAGTAACCAAAGGTGTCAGATGAATACAGTGGCATAGAAGTAAAGCAGAATCAATTTAAAATACTCAAGTACCAAAAACTGTACATAAGCACACTACATGAGTAAATGTACTTATAGGTTATAGATACTGAATGAGTGGACTTCACTTGCATACTAGAGCTGCAACAATTAATCCATTGGTCGATCCAAAGAAAATTAATGTGCAACTATTTTTATAATCAATTAATCATTTCAGTCATTTTTCAAGCAAATGTCAAACATTTGCTGGATTCTGCTTCCTAAATGCAGGATTTACTATTTTTCTTTTAAAGTTGTGATAGTAAATGAAGAGTCATTGAGTTCTGGACTGTTGGTTGGACAAAAGAAGCAATTTGAAGACATCACTTTGGACTCATGTTTGCTAATTCCGCCACCTTCGTCTCTGTTCAAGTTGTGAACTGCTGCCTGATTCTCAGATGATCGTTGTCATATTCTGCAGCATTATAACACATTTCCCTGGCTGATGAAGAGGCTGCCCGGACCTCACCAGAGGATATTCGCTCTGATACAAAAGATAATTGACTTCATAGAAATCAAGATCAAAGAACACAGAGAAAATCTTGATCCCTCGTCACCAAGAGACTACATCAGCTGCTTCCTCACAGAGATGGGAGAGGTGAGTGTTTCCATTTCTCTTTATTCTATTTGTTCTCTTTGCATTTTCAAAAAAAATCTGTCAAGTGTTGCTAGAAACTGTCTTTTGTGATATTGACAGAAGGAGGACAAAGATGCTGGCTTTGACATCGAGAATTTGTGCTTTTGCATTCTGGACCTGTTTGGTGCTGGAACTGAAACTACTGCCACTACCTTACGATGGGGACTGCTGTACATGATCTACTACCCTGACATACAAGGTGTGTTTGTGTTGATGAGTAATGTCTGTCCCATCCCATGCCTGCATGTTTTCTATGCTTCTTGACTTTACAGTATCAGGTCCTCTCACAGGTCAGGCCTGCAGCACGCAGACTCACTTTGTTTCATGTTTTCACTGTGTGCAGAAAGAGTCCGGGCTGAGATCGATACTGTCATTGGTTCATCCAGACAGCCCTCTCTGACTGACAGAGAAAACATGCCCTACACTAATGCAGTCATCCATGAAATCCAGAGAATGGCCAACATTATTCCCCTCAATGTGTTCCGCATGGCAAGCAAGGACACCACGCTCGACAAGTACACAATCCCAAAGGTACATGATGCACATGTGAGAGAGATTGTTGGCTTTCTGTCAACATAGCTTTCATGTGCTTGTTTCCGTATATTTTAATTCAATTATTATTATTTCATCAACTGCTTTTTCCAATATTAACTTCTTTCATGTTTGCTAATAAATACAAACCAAGTGGCAAACTCCGGGTCTGAAAAATGAAGCCAACAACAGTTCCTCGAAGGGCCACTTGAGGCAGGCTCCAAAAGGGTGTCAATTGCATTTCACCCCCATGTTAAATTGCCCAACTTCACAGCAGAAGAAAACATGTTCACAGGACGAGTTTCTCTGGGGGGGAGATGGTGGAGGTTGATCTGAGCTAACAATGCTAACGGGAGTGTCTGGTAGCCACAATTATTAAACCGGCTGCATGGAAATGAAAACATAATAACAATTGTTATAATTTATGGTGTTAATACTTCTGTATTAACAACAAAAGGCTTCTGTGTGTACAAATTCAAACTTTATTATTTATATTAATATTATTGCAAAAACAGAAGTATTTAAGTTAATTATAATCTACAAACCAACTGACTGTGATCGGCTGGAGGCTGAAAATGTTGACATATAACGTTACTCCGGAATATTAGGAGGAAACGTGTAAAGACATACCTAAGATAAGATATACCTTTATTTGTCCACAGTGGGGAAATTTACAGTAAAGTGCCGTAACTGGTTCCGAAGCTGGCCGGTAGCACCGGGTTAGTTGGCTAGCATGGTGGGCATGTTTCATGAAATAGGTTTCATTCCACCCTCACTCCACCTCTTTGTCCATATTTGGATTAACCGGAGTCAGGCAACATCATCACTGCCAAGATGGCGGCACCGTACAATTGGGTTCAAAATCGCTCTTCAAAAATCTACAGGTGTTGTGACAGAGACTACGTCCATGTTTTATACAGTCTATGATACAAACTCACTAGAAGAGATACTAAAAAAACAAAAAAGATCATTTTAATTTACTGTTTTTATTAATGGCATTCTCTCAGGGCACCATCATCATGTCCACGCTGAACTCGGTTCTACATGATGAGTCCATGTGGGAAACTCCACACTCCTTCAACCCTCAACATTTTCTGGACCAGGACGACAAATTTAGAAAGAGAGAGGCCTTTCCTTCCTTTTTCAGCAGGTTAGTCAGAAGTTGCAACCCTCTAAAGCACAGTTACACAGTACTGTCAAAAAGTATTTGCCCACTTCCTGAGTTCTTCTATTTTTGCATATTTCTCACACTCAACTGTTTCAGATCTGCAAACTAAATTGATTATACAATGAAGACAACCCAAGTAAACAGAAAATAAATTTTTTATATCAGTCTTTACAGAAATCTTATTAGTTGGATAACTTTTTGCATTGAAGGAAAAAAGTTACCCAACACCAACTGACACTGTAAAAAAGCGAATATTGAAGGAAAAAGAGGCCTTGTTCGCCTCAGTTAATGTCAATGTTCATGATTCCACCATAAGAAAGAGACTGGGCGACGAGATCAAGAGAAACACAAAGGCTCATCTCACATTTGCAATAAGAGCATCATACCAACAAAATGTATGAGTATCAGTGGTTCATGTTTTACTGTGTTCTGTTGTTGTTTCAGTCTTTGAGCTGCAGCAATATTATATAGTCAAAGTCAGTCCCTTAAAAAATGCATGAAAACAACTGATCTGTTGTATTGTGCATCCGCAGGTACACCTGATCTGTTGTGTGTGTCGTGTGTGTCTCGGGGAGCAGCTGGCCAGGATGGAGTTATTCCTCTTCTTCACCTCCCTCCTTCAGAGGTTTTCTTTCTCTGCACCTCCTGGAGAGCAGCCCAGTCTGGAGTTCAAGTTAGAGTTGACTCGCTGTCCCAAACCTTACCGCCTCTGTGCTGTACCACGATAAACTACAAGCTGTTCCAAACTGAGCCATCTCTGTTTCACAACACAGTGAATCACTCTGATCCACTGCATTTACCATGTAATCTATCAATATCTGCTAAATTGATCTTTTCCTTTCAATGTCAATGTTCAATACCTGTTCATTATTCATTAAGAATGTCAGCAAGATATAATAAAAAGCAATAAGCTTTAAAAACGAGATTTTGACACTCTGCCTCTCTGTCCCTCCCTCCAGCCACAGACAACAGATGCCCTCTGACTGTTTTTCCTGTGCCAGTCACCTCGGCCCCACATCCATCCACTCCCTCCTGTCCTGCAATAACCCCTCACCTGCACCTACTCACTGGTCTCCACTCCCCCTTGTCAGTCCAACAGCACATAACCAGGCCTTTTACACTCTCTCTGTGCCAAGTTGTACTTGTGATATTTTGCCTTGGCTTTGGAGCTTCCTGACCCTGTACCCTGTTACCTTTTTCCCAAAACCAGGTCAATGTAACTTGCTTGCCTGACCTACTTCCTGATCCTTGGATTTATGATTTTCTGCCGAACTCTTTTTGATAAGTTCATCTGTTTGGACTGCCTTCCTGATTTAATCCCTTGCCTACTTTGTCACTGTATAAGTTTCTGCAACTTCAACATTAAATCACTGACAACTGATCTTGTCTGCCTGTTGTTGTCTGTGTTTGGGTCCTTCCCTTGTTCTATTCATAAGCCATGACAACTTTGTCCAGCTAAGTCCATTTAATGCTACTTTATATTTCTAGGCCACTTTGTCGGACATCAAATGGCCATATTGAATCACCAGATTGTCTTTGCACTTAACCATTCCAGCAATTCCTTACGTGATTCCTTGTGGTTTCCCTGTCTTTTGCTTTTGCCTGGTGTTTCACCAGCCCTTCCTTGTGTTTTTGGACTTTTGATTTTTGTCAGCCCCTTTTCAATTAGTTTGCCTGTTACAAATAAGTCTTTTGATTTTTGTTAAATATTGATCCTCTCCAATCCTGCCCAATCCCAATGTCTGCACATTGTCACAGTCAGAAGTAAATGCCATGCTTTCATTATTTGAGTCATATGTATTAGTAAAAATGAGCAGTACTCATTATGCAGAATGACCCATTTCAGAATCATATTAGATGGCCTCGGCATTCTCACATCTGAGGGAAGGTTTATTACAATTCATGGGCATAACCATGCGTAAAAACTGTAGTTAAATACTTAAGTTATTAGCTACTTCAGTCAAATTTTGAATCCAGGATGTTTACTTGTAATAGTATTTCTACACTGTGGCATCACTGTTTCTAAATAAATGAAGGATCTTATCTCTTTTATTTTGAAGGTCAGGCATGCAAACTGGCAGTGTTGCTTTAACATGAACTTAGCTTTGGCTATAAAAACATTTGTCTAGCTGACTGAGCTCTGATCAGTTGTGATAGTGCTGCAAACACTGCAAAGCAAATGGAGACCATATACAATGTACTCGGCTTGGAGTGGATGGACAGTTGGGAGTATTTTGTTATTTCTATGTGTTTTTCTGTTGTTGGCTGATTTTTTTAAGAACAGAGCACCAGCAAACTTTCCTCCTGGACCCTGGTCTTTTCCTTTTCTTGGTGACTTTCCTCGCATAGACCCAGGCAAAATCCACCTGCAGTTCTCAGAGGTATGTGTGTCCACACAGGACCAGACCCCAAACAACAAAACACTCCCAGGACCACCTCTCTAGTCAGTGATGTACATGCAAATAATACAAATACACACAAATACTCATTATTTTTCTCTAATGGAAGATGACATTGTATAACACTTGCTGCATTTGAAAAAATAAAAATCTGGTTATAGAAGAATGGCAAAGAAAGAGAAGGCAACATTTCAGAGCTGTTATACACCAGTTTCAAGTATGTTCCTCAAGAGAAATACAGAAAATCCTTAACTCAAGTGCAAGACAATGACTGAAATGGATGTTAAGAAAAAACAAATTCAACCACAGTTTTTGGTCTAATTTAAACAGGATATTGGGACCACCCTCTTTCAGGAATTCTGTGAATGATGCAGCAAACTTCATAGGAGACATTTAAGAAATACTGTATGCAGGGCCATCAGGTGACACAGAGGAGTAAGAGAAAGAGGAAAACCTCTTGTCCACCACCCAAAATACCCAGGTTCTATACTTGTACATATAGACTTGCATTAGAAGAAGTGAACCACATTATTGCATTCATAAATTATGAAAGAAAAGAGGGAAAGAAATTGGGGTTGCACAAGTTTTCTGCTGTGTATTTTTTCACCTGTGCCAATAATACCAATTTTAAAGGAACAACAGTTATGAAATATGTCAAAGGAACAAATCAAATCCAGAGATTAAACATTAAACAGTGACCCACATTGGCCAGATGCATTTTGTACTCAAGTCCTCTAAAGCTTGACAGATTTTTTTTTTCCTCAGAAAGTATGTTAACTCAGTGCTGAGCTGAAACCCACAGTCTGTTGTATGTCTTCAGTTTGCAGAGAAATATGGCAACATTTACAGCCTTCGTCTCTTTGGTGGAAGGGTCGTGATCCTTAATGGCTACAAGGTTGTGAAAGAGGCCCTGGTCCAAAAAGGAGAGGACTTCACAGATCGCCCTTCCCTACCAGTTACTCAATTAGTGTTTGGGAATAAAGGTACTGTGTCTTACATTTTGTTGAAAAGGTTGCTAGTGTGTCTTTAGTTTAAGGTAGTGGCATCAGACTGACACCATATTTGGCATATTGGCATTTAGATGGATGCTAGTTTCACCGATTTCTGATTACATCTGGTCCAATGCTTGTTTGTGTTTCCAAAAGGTCTGTTGGTATCAAATGGAAATCAATGGAAGCGTCAGAGGAGATTTGCTCTTTATACACTCAGAAACTTTGGTCTCGGCAAGAAGATCCTGGAGCCATTCATCCAGCAGGAGTGCCAGTATCTCACTGAGGCTTTCGCCGTTCAGCAAGGCACAAAACAAACCTTAATTTCCACCAGTCAACAACTACTTACCTAACACTTCTTAACTGGTTCTTTGTGTCTAATATGTGGTCTTATCTATGTTCTCTTCATTTTATAGGCAAGCCTTTTGATATCCACTCACTGATACACAGTGCTGTGTCCAATGTCATCTGCTGCCTGGTGTTTGGGGAACGCTTTGAGTACACCGACAAGCGGCAGCAGAGAATTCTTCAGAACATCAATGAAGTACTGTACCTGCAGGGAAGTGCGGCAGGACTGGTGAGTGTTTTTACAATCAGGATTTATCCAGCCAGAACCCATGAGTCAGAGTATTTTAATAACTCTTTTGTAAAAGGGTTCATTTAATGAAATAAACATAAAGAGTAAATTAGGGGCAGCCGTGGCTCGGGAGGTAGAGCGGTCGTTCACCAATCGGAAGGTTGGCGGTTCGATATATATGTGTGTGTATATATAAATATTCATTCTTATTTTAATTTTTTAATTCATTTATTTATTTATTTATTTATTTATTCATTTATTTATTCATCTTGCTCTCAAAAGTCACCAAAGGTGTCAGATGAATACAATGGCGGAGAAGTATAAAGCAGAATCGATAAGCACACATGAGTAAATGTACTTAAAGGTTACAGATACTGAATGAGTGGACTTCAGTTGCATACTGGAGCTGCAATGATTAATCCATTAGTCGATCCAAAGATAATTTAATCGGCAACTGTTTTTGGTTGGACAAAAAAAGCAACGTGAAGACATCACTTTGGACTCTGGCAAACGATGAGAGATGAGCATTTTTCACAATTTTTCAACATTTTTAACAGAACAATTAACGAATAAAAATAATCTGTAAATTAAATGACAATGGAAATAATTGTTAATTGAAGCCCTATTACAAACAGTCCTGTGAAACCCTTTGACTAATGTTGAGAAAAAAAACCTTTAACCAGACAGATATGTTTACTTATAATGGGCCTTTTTCACAGTAAAAACAAATCAGTTTTGCCATGTTTGCTATTTCCGCCACCTTCATCTTTGTTCAACTTGTGAACTGCTTCCTGATTCTCAGGTGATCATTATCATATTCTGTAGCTTTATAACACATTTCCCTGGCTGATGAAGTGGCTGCCCGGACCTCACCAGAGGATATTCACTAGATTTCAAGAGATAATTGACTTTGTCGAAATCAAGATCAAAGAACACAGAGAAAATCTTGATCCCTCGTCACCAAGAGACTACATCAGCTGCTTCCTCACAGAGCTTGAAGAGGTGAGTGTTTCCATTTGTCTCTATTCAATTTGTTCTCTTTGCATTTTCTAATGGAATATGTCAAGTGATGCTAGAAACTGTCTTTTGTGTTATTGACAGAAGGAGGACAAAGATGCTGGCTTTGATATCAAGAATTTGTGCTTTTGCACTCTGGACCTGTTTACTGCTGGAACTGAAACTACTTCCACTACTTTACAATGGGGACTGCTGTACATGATCTACTACCCTGACATACAAGGTGTGTTTGTGTTGATGAGTAATGTCTGTCCCACCCCATGTCTGCATGTTTTCTATGCTTCTTGACTTTACAGTATCAGGTCCTCTCACAGGTCAGGCCTGCAGCACACAGACTCACTTTGTTTCATGTTTTCACTGTGTGCAGAAAGAGTCCGGGCTGAGATCGATACTGTCATTGGTTCATCCAGACAGCCCTCTCTGACTGACAGAGAAAACATGCCCTACACTAATGCAGTCATCCATGAAATCCAGAGAATGGCCAACATTCTTCCCCTCAATGTGGTCCGCATGGCAAGCAAGGACACCACGCTCGACAAGTACACAATCCCAAAGGTACATGATGCACATGTGAGAGAGTTAGTTTGTGTGAGCATTTTGCTAAATTTTTATTCAGTTATTATTATTTCATCAACTGCTTTTTCCAATGTTGAGAATTCACCTTGAAGCTCAATCTTTTAATTGGTGTATTCTCCTCATTTCACTTTTTTTTATTAAAATGAACTTACTAGAAGAGAAACAAAAAAAGGTCATTTTGATTTACTGTTTTCATTAATGGAATTCTCTCAGGGCACCATCCTCATACCCACACTGAACTCGGTTCTACATGATGAGTCCATGTGGGAAACTCCACACTCCTTCAACCCTCAACATTTTCTGGACCAGGACAACAAATTTAGAAAGAGAGAGGCCTTTCTTCCTTTTTCAGCAGGTTAGTCAGAAGTTACAACCCTCTGAAGCCCAGTTACACAGTACTGTCAAAAAGTATTTGCCATTTCCCAAACTCACACTTCCAGCTCTGCAAACTAAATTGATTATAAGATGAAGACAACCCGAGTAAACAGAAAATAAAGTTTTTACATCTACTAGTCTTTGCAAAGTTGCTTTAACTCAGCAACATTGGAGGGTTTTGTTTCTTTTGAGCTATTCAGAGGTGGACTTGCTCTTGTTCTTGTTGAGCAAGTTGGTTATCCAACACCAACTGACACTGTGAAAATGCCTAGATGAACATCTCAGGAAATAGAGGCCTTGTTCACCTCAGTGAATGTCAATGTTCACGATTCCACCATAAGAAAGAGACAAGGCAAAGAGATCAACAGAATCATAAAGGCTCATCTGACATTTGACAAAAAAAACCACATTCATGATCCCCAAGTGATTTGGGATAATGTTCTGTGGACTAATGAGCAA
This sequence comes from Holacanthus passer, assembly GCA_025331565.1. Taxonomy (NCBI): domain Eukaryota; kingdom Metazoa; phylum Chordata; class Actinopteri; family Pomacanthidae; genus Holacanthus; species Holacanthus passer. The sequence continues at coordinate 312,214 of JAFREQ010000116.1, forward strand.
AAAGTGGAACTTTTTGGAAGATCTGGGCCCCTCTAAAGCACAGTTACACAGTACTGTGAAAAAGTATTTGCCCATTTCCTGAGTTCTTCTATTTTTCCATATTTCTCACATATTGTTTCAGATCTGCAAACTAAATTGAATATAAGACAAAGACAACCCAAGTAAACACAAAATTGCTTTTTTGTTTACAGCCATCAGTCTTTCACATTGCTGTGGAGGAATCTTGACCCACTCTTCTTTGCAGAATTGTTTTAACTCAGCCACATTGGAGGGTTTTGTTTCTTTTGTTTTCTTTTGTGCTTTGAGCAAGTTGGATAACTTTTTGCCTTCAATGCAAAAAGTTACTGCAAATACTTGTTCAAGTCACTGCAAATACTTGTTCAAGTCACGGTATGCTGTTTCAACCAAGGGCTTACCAGTGCTTCTGTTGCCCCCCTGGCCTTGGGGTGTCAGGGAGGGGTTGGTCATAAACCCTGCTGCCGCCATCTGTATGTATGAATAAAGAGGCAGAAAGAAGAAGCTTTAGTTTGCGTTCAGCTCGACTGGAGGATTTATTCTGTTTCCTTGACATCGGTAACACAAACAACAAATGACTCCAAATGCACTGTTACACTTTTACAAATCAACTGCATTGACATTTCGTGCAACATTAGCAATAAACACACTTAAATTGGGCAGGAAAACAATTTAACAGGAAGCATAATATACATATTAGCCCTTTTTGTCCGTTTGTTCTGGTTAAACAACAAAACAAACCCCCTTCGTGTCTCATTAGCATGTCTGCACCGTGCATGTTGCTTTACCAATTAGCAACAGGCTCGCTAACCTAGCATGGCAGAGTACAGCAAAACATCTCTTTTTCAACATATTACTCCAAAACTTCTCCACTCTAAACATTACACATGTTCACAGAGGATTCACAACACTTCTGTCTCTTATGCTGGGGTACAAGCATCGGTTTAAGATGAATATTAACCCACCTGTATGTGTAAAAAAGAGGCAGAAAACTTCAGCTTGCGTTCAGCTCGACTGCAGGATTTATTCTGCAGAGTTTGCCTCTCTGTGGTTTTTAGGGTTCCTCCCAAGCTATGCGCCCTCTGCTGACTGGTTTAAGTATTACTTTAATATTGTAACAAGTAGTACAATGAAATTGGCATTTTAATCACTATCTATAAAATTTTTAAAAATGTATAGGGGTGTCTATTTTTAACCGCATTTGTCTGTCTGCTCACCATAGTTGGGAGGGGATCAGAGTTCATGTTTTATTGTGTTCTCTTGTTGTTTCAGACTTTGAGCTGCAGCAATATTATACAGTCAAAGTTAGTCCCTTAAAAAATGCATGAAAACAACTGATCTGTTGTATTGTGCATCCGCAGGTAAGCGTGTGTGTCCCGGGGAGCAGCTGGCCAGGATGGAGTTATTCCTCTTCTTCACCTCCCTCCTTCAGAGGTTTTCTTTCTCTCCACCTCCTGGAGAGCAGCCCAGTCTGGAGTTCAAATTAGGGTTAATTCGTTCTCCCAAACCTTACCGCCTCTGTGCTGTACCACGATAAACTACGAGCTGTTCCAAACTGAGCCAACTCCGTTTCACAACACAGTGAATCACTCTGATCCACTGCATTTACCATGTAATCTATCAATATCTGCTCAATTGATCTTTTCTTGTAGTGTCAGTACAACATAATTTCCAAGTATGTTTCCTATCAATCTCAGTGTTCAATAACTGTTCATTATTCATTAAATCAATTCAAATAGAATCTAAAATAATAAAACTTTTAAAACTTGATTTTGACACTGTTCCACTACATTATCTATGTAATCTATCAATATCTGCTAAATTGGTCTTTTCCTATAGTGTCAGTAAAACATAAAAAAAAATGTTTCGTCTTCTCATTCTCAATTTTCAATAACTATTAATGTAAACTATTGAATTCAAATATGCAATAAAATTCTTAAAACATTCCATTTTTTATAGACATGTATTTATTGAGTTTTGGTTTTAACAGTTCACAGATGACATAAATTAGTCACATTAATGTACAACCACCCTCCCCCTGACTCCCTATGTAAAAAACAACAAGCAAAACAAAGACTAAACACAAACAGGTTTACAACATTATATTTTTGATATTTTCAACATTGTTTATTACTGTGGTAACAGTGTTTACATCCACCCCATTTTCACATTATTATGGTTTTAGTTGATAATTGTGAAATAAAATTTGACAATTTAGTTATTAGGTTTTTAGGTTATAGTTATGACAAGTGAGAAAAAGACAAAATGGCTCCATTGTTACAATCAATAACCATTATAGTTCATCTTTAATCTTTAAACACTGTGTAAGTTAGTTTTTTTCATCCGTTGTGACCTCAGTCAGTTGTTTGGGAAAAATATATATCTAATCAATTTTCTCCATCTCCATCACTTATTTGTCAAGACCATCAGATGTTTTGTTTTCATTTTCAAAGAAATACATCACTCTGTGTTCAATTTATTCTGCTTATGTGTTAAAATACCGGCTGAACTACATGCAAAATTCAGAACAGTTTGAAATCAGAACAAAATGTATATTATGCTTTATATTATTTAAGTTTATTACTGAACACCATTGTTAGATACTCAAGGACTTTGTAGCTGGATTGAACAAATTAAAATAAAATGTTTTTTTATTGTGTCTGACAGAGTTGACACAAATCAAGTTATGAAATGCTATAGAAAAGTGTTCTTTCACATGACTGCACGTTGAGACCCTTGTCCACAAACATGTCCATTTTAAATAAATGTAATAAAAATAAAAAAGCAGAATTAAAACCTGTTTTGTTCCTCATCTCAACAATCAGAGACATGTGGTGTCTTCAGCATAAAGCACCAATTTTTTTTCATGTGTTTTTACATATAAAACACAGAACTTTGACCTGATTGAACCTTTGATATTTTTATGAAGACATGTCATTTCTGAAAATTAGCAGACCTCAACCTTGTGGTCTTTTTTATCTCTATGCGAACATGCACCCACTCTAACTTCTGGGTTTTCCCTGTGAAGCTTTTGAAGTTAGGAGTGGAAAATGAGCAGTAAAAGGAAATCGTAGACACCAGGGTATCTTGCGAAAGTCTCAGTCTCTGCTTATTTTTCCTCAAACACAGTCAACACCGGCGCTCTGAGGGACTATAAACATGAACAACCAGCTAAATGAGAAAAGATTGAAGGTTGACTGTTTTTTTAATGTGAAGTGACCTCTTTCAGACTAAGTGTGTAAGTTTGTTTTACCAACTACTTAAAAGGCAGAACATGTATATTTATTATCAGTTCAGAGAAAACAGTTAATTATACTCAGTGTTTCTGTTGTGATATGAATCAACTGTGTTTGCTGCTCACTGCATCAACACGTTTCGAGTTACTCTGAAAAAAAGTGTCGGGACTAATGGAAAATAATGAAGTTGTTGTGAAGCTGCGATCAGCATCTTTTCGTGGTAAAATTGATGTCATGTGTGTTACATGTTGGGTTGATCACTCGATGAGCTACTGACAGCAGCACGTTAAACGAGAGCAGGTGCTCAGCAGACTGATGTTCAAAGTCAACTGAACCTTTGTGGTGATGAATAACAGGCAACTGAAGTAGGGCACCAAACTACTGAAGCTGGTGTTCAAAGTTTCTGCATTTGACAAAATACCACCAAACTAGGTCACTGGTCCCTTTAAGATGTTTCATTTGCGCAACAGAGATCACTTCAGTTAGATGCATCTCTCAAAGCAAGTCATCCCAGGAAGATGCAACAAAGGCTTAAAACTTGTTGGACTCTATCTTGATAAGAAAACTTTCAAGGTATTTCAAAGGCAATCAGATGGCATGAAATTCTGGTGAGCTTTATCTGAACATATCTATTACGTAACATGGTGTTTTGTGGTGGAGGAGAAACGAAACGGAAGAAAATGCAAAAAAAAAAAAAAAAATGTAATAACGAATGGATTGAAAATGTCTTTGTCCTTTTCAGATGTCTTATTAGATCAAATGTTTGATCTATTTAATGCAATGCATGTTAATGTCACTTGTATCAGCAAGATGACGCAGTGACAGACATGTCTTCTCTCTTATCTGACATTATGCATGCATCACAGCTGCTAAAACAGGAGCTGCTTGTTGAACTTCTGTAAAGGTTATCAGGCTCAAATTTGTACATAAAGAGATTAGAAGTCAACACTGTCTCCTCCACATGGTAGCGAAAACTTCTCCTGTACAGATGGCAGAGGTGGTTTTGACTTGATGTATGGAAATTCTCATAAAGTGATAGTGATAAAGAAATATTTGCTGATTTATACTTTTATTTTTACTTTTATTTACAGCTGCTGAATCACACTGAGTGGTTTCTAAGAGATTAAGAAAGATGTATCTCCACTCAGCCACTTGGACATTAATTGTTATGCTTCTCAGTTTCTCCATCAAGCGTGAGTATCTATCTATCTACGTTCTTACTATTAGCCTGATTCTGTGAGAAAACTGTATCACAGTTTGGTAACTTTTGTGGTTTTGAGCTCTAAACCTCGCTTTCCCAGCTCTGACCACAGTGTCAAGGTGTTGATGAAAAGACACACTGTTTTTTTTCTCAAACCTTTCTCGGCATGTGTAATTACAATGCCAGGAATGGGGATTGCCAGTGAAAATGGGGAGAGAGGGGACAGTTTGTGTCAGCTCTGAGAGCATCAGTGCACAGGGGATTTAAGCGTTCATATGTTTTTCATCATACTTTTAAAACCTTATATAATAAGGTTTATAATACTTTTAACTTTTAAAACCAAAATAATTCCTCAGCCTGCTGCCAATACCTGTGTGTCTGTCTTGTCTGGACAGGTTGCCCTCTGCTCTGTGCTGACTGCCAGCGCTTCAATGGCCTTGGCTACCTGACAGTAGAACCAGCTCCGCTCTTCCTCCTGGGCTCAAACCTCACAGTTTACTGCCACATCAGAAAATGTCAACAGAGGTAGGAACGGTAGAAATATGATCAAATATAATTTGATACAATATAGTGTATTGTCTCCTGTACCTGTATTTATTGCAAAGTTCATTCAAATGTGTGAAAATGTTCAGAGGCATTTATGCTTTTGTCTTCCAGGTCTAAAATATCCCTGGAGCTGAACGGCGACATCGTAGATCATTGGAAGAAAGTCAGCTGCAACACGGCGATATTCAGATTGTTCAATGTCCGGATGCCACAGTCTATAGTGCTCTGCAAGCTACAGAATGAGCTGCCACCCAGGATTGTCGGTGGACTGGACCTGCATGGCGGTCGTATGTACAGTTGGCTCTGATGTCTACAGTTCTGTGAAATTAGGATTGTATGAATCTGAAGACAATTTATGTGCAAATACAAAATTACAGACAAATTTAAAACTTACTGCCTGATTGCAAGAGATTAAATAGATACTAAGACAGTGGCTGAAGTGCATCATGGGTATTAAAATGTTGTCAGTAGCCAGGTTGTTAAATGATTTCTGAAGTGCACATTTTTTTTTATTTAGTTTTAGTCATAATCTTTTGACTAAAATGCCTTTAGGTTTCAAATTTTAGTTATTTGAGTTCTTCTAGTTTTTGTTGCAATTGACTGAATATAAGATTTTAGTCGACTGAATCTACAGCAGATTAAAGTTTAATGGCTTTAGTTACAGTGTTGTGCATTATATAATCAATTCTCTAGAATTTCCAAACTCATTATATACTTCTGGAGGAACATTTCTTCAAAGTGCATTCTTCTTATGTTTGTTTCAATTTGAAGACAGTGCAAATTTATAGCTATTGTCTTTAGCATGTCAATTGACTGTTTAAGTTACAATTTAAGATTAGTAACTCTGGGTCATTCACTTCTCTAGTCAATACAGAGCAGCTGTGCTTAGCTTGTATTGTGTTTCAAGTTTAGTGAAAACATGGATTGCATGAATTTCTGGATGACTCGTCTGCAAATGTCACTTGAAGTGATTGTAGCTCCAGGTTTACAAAGGTTCGTGTTTTTCTTCACATCAAATATAACGTTTCTCTTTTCACCAAACATCGGCATAGCAGAATAAATACATGAGCTGAAACATAAAACTTGATTCTGAAAAAGTAAGAGCTATCAAAAAGGTCTAAGTGGGGTGATCTATTTGTTAGCTCCCATTATTATCTCTATAGCACACCTTTGAGGAATGAGCCAAAAAATATGGCAGACATACAAAAGGCATATATTTCAAAAAAATCATGGTTTGCTTTTCATTCATTTTCTTTTTCGTTTTTCATCCTCTCCACTCAAAGTCCCTCCAGATAAACCTGAAAATATTATCTGCGAAACGTCGAGGAGCTCAACATTTTATAAACTGCTTGTGGGAGAGAGGACAGGAAACACACCTCCCCACCACCTACAACATTTCACTCAGCAGGTATTTTTAGGTCACATTAACCTTTTGCCTTGTGTTCTCACCAGTCAACATATGCATTTGACAACAGCAAACCTTATTCTCAATATGTGTTATTAATATGTGAATGTGAATATTAACAGAGAAAATGGGACCCAGACACTGTTACATCAGATCCAGGATGCAGAAGAAATCACCATACCACAAACAGCGCTGGAAGAAAACACTAAATACCAGTTGATTATCACTGCTTACAACCACTTTGGAGCATCGCAGTCGGATCCAATCATCCTCAGTGTAAAGGATATGGGTAAGCATTTCTGTTATCTTTATAAATGAGTGTGCATCTACATGAATGCACTCTGTTCAAAAAAAAAAAGATTAGTTTAAATATGAAGTATTTTCTCAAGAAATGAGTCATCCTGCGACGTCGGCAACATCCTGTCGGCGTTGCTCTGTTGTTACAGTTTGACTAATTTGGTCGTGTTATCAGCAACCTGTTTCTCAGTATTTGTAATATCTCTCTGAAGTGAACAGTCGGCCCACTGCCTCGACCCATTTTTACCAAGTTTTACCATCTGTTGCCCTTTAACTTTTTGTTTTGGAGTTATTTTGTCACTTGTGTGCGGGCTACCTCCATGTTCTTTTGTATTGCAGTGATACCAGAGACCCCTCGTATCATGCAGATAAAGTTTGGGAATAACTCCATAAAAGCCATGTTGCAGTGGAAAACCGATGAGTCCCCAGAGCATCTCAGATCCGATGTCAGGCTCCGCACAGATAATGGCTCCTGGGTAAAGAGATGTTATGACACCTGTGGCAGCTTTGTGGGTATTTGCAGCATCAGTCTTCGTCCTGCCGTGTGCAGGTGAACTCATCTCTTGATGTTTTTCAGGAAGCCGGAGAGGCAACCGAGCTCAGTGAGGGTCTGATACAAGTGGACGGCCTGAAGCCTATGAATGAATATGAGTTCCAGATGAGAACGTGTTACTCAACATCAGGACTGACGCATACCGACACGCCCAGCTTCACATCCTGGTCAACCACCACCAGAAAAAGGTCACTCTGCAGCAAATGGAGTCCATCTGTGAAGGGGACAAGCCCTGGGAAAGGCAAGTTCGCAATTCTTACTCACTCATACAAAACCAGACACACGTCACTCACACAAAACCCCAAACTTCTGATTAACTTTATCTTTAGGTCCATCTCAGCAGTTGCACGTGTGGAGGATGTTGGGCGGCCAGGGGACAAATGGATTGCGGACGGTGACAGTTTTGTGGAAGGTAATGAGTCATTGCTGTTCATTCATAATCCTGATACTGTCCATTTTGTAATTCAAAGAAACAGCAAATTCTGGAAATTGAGTTAGATGAAAAGATTACCACCACTTTCATGCCTGTGTGGTAAATATGACTATTTCTTAGACTGCACACATCCAAGAAATAGTCACATAACTTCCATGAAACCACAACTTGTTGTTTATATACTTCAGTTTTTGTACTGACTAAACAGAGGAGATATAATGTATTATTTAGTGATCTTTAGAGGTACTGGTAGGTGGACTCATAATTCATCTGGGAGCTGTGTGTTTGCATTTGAGATATAACAGCTCTCTCACGTAACTCCATTTAACAAACAGTCAAAATATTCCTTTACAACATATTTCATGGATGATGTCATAAAGTAAACCTTAAACGATGGATGGATTCTTCCCCAGCCTCCATCTCCCGAAGATTACAGTGGTGAAGTGCAACAGTACAAAATCTTTCTGGGTAATGACCAGAAACAGGAAGTGACCTGTTCTGCTGCTTTGAGCCAGCGTTCAGTTCAGATACCATCAGACGTCCACGCGCTCAGCATCAGTGCTGTCACCTCATATGGGGCAACTCCACCAGCGGATGTACCTCTCAGACACTCAGGTACACAAATATTTGACAACAAAACAGCAAAGCATGTTTAAGTTGTAAAGAAAATAAAGTTTAACAGTTTCTTGGTGTCTAACTGTGTAGGTGATTCTGGGCCTGTTTTGAGGGATTTGGCTCCTGCAGCTAATGGCAGTGCTGTGTTGGTCTCCTGGTCGTGGCAGGGGAACAAGCACTGGTCAACACCTGGAGGAGACCTGCTGCACTATGTGTTAGAATGGACAAGTGCATCTGTGGCAGAGTCGCAGTGGCAAAAACTGGCTAAAGATCAAAACGGCACATCCATCACAGGTACAGAACATTTACTGTTCAGGTACAAAGACCCTGTCTGCACACACAGAAACACACACACACAGTGAAATAAACCAAGAGTTGGGGTTACATTAAAATAAATGTTTGTTTCAACTGAGGCAAACAGGGGCCTCTTGTGGGAAGTTGATGAATTGCACTAGTTCCTGCTTTTACAATTTAAATAACTGAGGATTTAAAATTACAAACACAATTAAAAACATGATACTCTTAATACAACTAAAGCCAACTTTCATGCTGCAGTTTGTTAAAAATTAGTGGAGTTCATGAGAGTGTTTTCTGTATTGTTTCAGGTCTGAGTGCAGGTGTGAGGTACCACGTCTCTCTGTACGCTGTGACCACCAGAGGTGTCAGTGCTCCATCATCAGGCCTGGTCTACTCCAGAGAACAGAGTAAGATTCATCGCTTCCACATGTGCCCCAAAACAGCTTCTTCCTACTATTTTAAATTTAAAGATGAACATTTTTGTATGAAACTTTTATGTGCTCAGTCCACAGCCATCATCCTCTCTCTGTCTCATTGTGTGTGTTTCAGAGCCCGTGTCTGGTCCCAGTATGTCAGTACTGGTCCACGAGGCCAGACGGATCTGGATCCAGTGGGACGAGCTGCCTGTAACCCAGCAGAGAGGCTTCATCACAAACTACACCATCTATCTCCAGACGCTGGACTCCAGCAGCACTACGCTCAGAGGTGTTTATCTTACTCTATACTGTATGTGAATGTAGCTGAAACAATTACAGAATTACAGAAAATTAATCAGGAGCTATTTTGATCATCGATTAATCGTTCAAGTGATTTTTTTTCTTTAGCAAAAATGGCCAATATTCAGTGGTTCAAGGTTTTTAATTTGCAATATTTAGTTGCTTTTCTTTTTCAGATGTGATAGAAAACTTGAGTATTTGGGGGCTTTTAGACTGGACAAACCAATCAATCTCAAGTAATCTCAAATATTTTAAAACCTGATTTATCCAAGACTATTAAGCCTGGCTAGATACAACTGAGGGTACGTGAGAAAACATGTTGTCTCAGTCAAAATAGAAATACACTTTGGTTTGAAGGTTCGGAGGAAACACAACTTTGCTGTGAGTCGTTTCCTGTTCCTGTACATCAAGAGGACTTCTCTTTGCAGTGCTCATTTAACCATATGTATTATGCGTGTGTGTGTGTACTTTACCTTGGTCAGGCTTTCTTGCATGCTTATACTGTATGTGTGCACACATGTGGGAAAATGGTATATGCAGTAGTGTGCATATATTGTGTTTCAGCACAAGCCAGTGATACAGAATGGAAAGTGTGCAACCAGCATTCCAGTGATACTCCCCCTCCCACAACCCTTCAGTGCATCAGCAGGGTTTTTCACCTCTTACTTCCAGTAATGTGATTCAAATGTTAAACTGATGGTTGCTTCCTTCATTTTTTGTGAAACAGCCAAAGTATCCAACAATCACAATAGAGCCAATGAGGCACAACAGATGTTACAACATTGACTCAGAAAATTCAGCACAATACATTAACATTTGCTTGTTGTGTCTCAGAAAGCCTGATTTGCAGTTTGTATCATTTTATAAACCTCTTTCTGTAACAACTCTGTCTGATTAACTGTTTAAATATGTTTTGGTCAAAGTTCTCGCTGTATAACTGAGGATTGCAAATGTTCACTAGTGAGAAAATTGCCGCTTCAGACGCTGGCTGTCATCATCCTCAGTGTTTTCAGTGAATCATAGAGTTTTCTAGAATTGACTTTGACCACGAACAGGAAGCCATGTGGGTACATGCACACATGCAACCTTAAGGCTGCTACTAACCAACCTGTTTCAAACTTTATACACTCTTTCTGGAAGTTCAGTGTTAAGACACCTGAGACTTTTTCTTCCTCCTAATGTTACATGTTATGTGTACACTGTTTTCTTTGAGTCATTTCACCTAAGGTTTAACTGAAAATCACTTGAATATAATATCTTATTCTCATCCTTCTTATATTCCAAAACATAACTGATTATCAGATTAGGGTTGTAGTGTGGAAATGGTAATTATGACAGTAGCTACCATACTGACGAAAACATACAAATATAATTTTTCTAATCTAATTCTGCCTGATTGCAGCAAATAAATTAAGGCAGTTAACTGCATATTTTAAAATTTAAATAACCAAAATCACTAAACCATGACTGCTTCTCTCCAGTGACGGTGTCTGGCTCCGGCCCCAGACAGAAGTGGCTGGACTGTCCTGAAGGATCTCTGGCTCTGCAGCTGACGGCGTCCACCTCAGCTGGAGAAGGGCCGCGGGGGAGCCGGATCTTCTCTCAGCCTGTGACCCCTGGAGGTCAGTCAGTCCCACTGCCGTCCCAGGCCCCCCACCAAAAAACACAAACTTCGACCTATTCTTTGAAAGCATTTGTCTGTAACTGTAATTCCCCTCTATTTTAATTCAGGGCAAGAAAGCTTAATGTGGGAGGATTAAAGAGAACTTTGTTTTCTTAACTGTCTGACAGCTACTCTACTAAACTGTTGTGTCTCCCCCTTCTCATCTCCTCTAGCTGGCCTGGTGATTGTGATTGTTTTCATCATTGCCCTCTTTATAGTGATTGTAGTCAACCTGATGTGCTGGAGTTGTGTGAGGGAAAGGTATTACTAAACATTATTTGTGCCTACCTATCTTTGTTTCATGGAAAATAAGAGATGCCAGACATCATCGAATAATAGCGAAAGTATTCAGAGGATACATTTTTTTCTCCATCTCCTGCAACCGATTTTGAACACACATGGGGTTTTGTTTTACTAGTAATCAGGATGGATGCTACTGTGACTGATTTCATGAAATCCCGCAACACAGCATGAGCACGCAAACAAGAAGCCACATGATTGACATGAACAGAAACCTAAACCCCCGGAGCAAAAATCATATTATATGTGGTCAAAGCACCTCAGCCCAATGGTGGTTTAGACGCAGAGATACTGATTATGTGCTTCATGCAATATGGCTTTTAAGAGTAAAACACAGCAGTAGAATAGCAGTCTTTTCTCCAATTTTCTAAATCCTGCACATTTTTGCATCACTGTTGTATAAAAATTGCTCTGCCTTTTAAAACCTAATTGTCTCTTTCTCTCTCAGGATCAAACAGAAATGTATATCCTGTGGACCTGCCTGGGTTCACCAAAACTTACCAAAACCAGGAAACAGTATTGCTGCCAGACTACTAGAGGTAATCAAAACAAGCCAATCAAGTTAACTGTGCTTCATGCTTCCCTGTTTTTGAGTGAACAGCTGCTATCAAAGTAAGGAAAACAGCAATAACGACAATACAAGCATAATCACGTGCTCTCAAGGATATTTCTTAAAATAGAGAAATCACTACAGTTTTAATACAGTTTTGAAATGTGCTAAAAAACATTGCACTTTCTAGAGGTTTACCACTCTGGTCTACAGGAGGAAGTGATGTCAGTTGTTACTTCCTGCTTTTCACTCTGACAACATGCGACTTGTGTGTGAGCTTCTGCAAGCGAGCACCACAGGTTTCAGGACACACATTATTCCAGCATATTTGCGATATATGTTAATCACTTTAAATCTCACTATATCTTTGCTTTTGTTTTGTTTTTTTATCTCCAGCAGGACGAATATGAACCGCCCCTCTTGTCCACCTACAGCGACCCCCCACTATCCCCCATCAGCTTGATCTCCCAGGAGGAAAAAGACGACATGTACCCCAACGTCCACGTCGAGATATCCCAAGCTGGATCGCGACAAACCAGAGCGGACGGACCTATGCTGATGTCAGATCCAGGGACGATGCTTGCCCACAGCCAGCTGGAACATGTCAGCTACAAACCCCAGATTGCTATGTGGGCTCCACAAGGCGAGGAGGTGATGGAGGCAGAAGAAGAGCAGGGGGACATGTCAACAGGTGGAGAGGAAGACAGATTTGGAGAATTACTGGGAGGTGTGGAGGTGGACGTCTCTGATTTACCTCTGAGGTTGACTCTCAGCTCTGTCAGTGGCCTTTTGTGGCCTAAAACTCCTGAAACAACAAGTGGAGGCTTGTTCCTGGGGAGGAGGGAGACTGAGAACGACGTGGAAGCCGACTCTCCCTCTCTGGATTTACGACAGGGTGAAAGAATGACTCGTGACACAGGAGACACTTGTTTGTCTCAGTATACAGTTGAGATGACATTGACTGACGGTTATTTCCCTCAGGTAGCTGTCGTCAGCAGCCCGACACTCTGTGACACACAGAGGTAGCAGAACACAACCTGCACGACTAAACTGACTCTCAAAAACGCATTAATCAAAGACTGCTTGACGTCAGCGCCTTTATGTGACAGAAATCACATTTTAGATGATCTGTTACTATAATCAGCTCTGTTAAAAGCCAAGTTAATAAATGAATAAGAAATGTTTATTGTTTGATATTAAATAAATTTTTGGCTGCCATATGTCTACCTGCAGCAGAACGACCTCCTGTCAATCATCCCATACACTACATTGGTCAAGAATGAAATATCTCAACTATTGGATGGATTGCCATGAAACTTTGCACAGACATCTGTCTTCTCCACAGGAGACTTTGGTGACCTATATTTCCATCAGACCACCAGCAGGCCCTAGCTTTTCACCTACACCTACACCTGGACGGATTAGCACAAACTTGTGCAGACTTTCATGGTTCCCAGAGGATGGATCCTAATGACTTTGGTGATCCCCTCATATTTACTGTAGAATCAAAATGAGTTTCACATTTGCTGTTTTAAATAAAATGTCTCAGCAACCATTGGATGGATTCCCATGAATATTAGTACACACATTCGGTTTTCCCCATGATTAACTGTAATATCTTTGATGATAAACATCAACATGTTCGCATTGTCATTGTGAGCATGCTGGTGTTAGTATTCAATGCACCGCTGCTGTGTCTAAGTACAGCTTCATCGTGGCTGTAGACTCATATTGTGAGTTTCTTATTTCATAATATACCAATAGTACCAAGTCTGCAGTTATGAATATTATTAACTCATTAATTCTCTTTTCACTATAATCACTGATCAAGTCCACAGCTATGATTTACGTATTAATAAATTAATTGTAGTCTGGTTGCCCCGCAGTCAGATAGTAAGTGGTCAACATAGACTAAACTATGACTTAACTTTGTTGTGAAGACTGAGCTAGTATCGTGCCTGAGGAGGAGGATATATATCAGCCAAATGGACATTTCACAATCTGGCAACTAACATGTGCTTCTTTCAGCTGGCTTCTTACTGATTCATGATTGATAAGCTATTTATTTTTTATAGTCGAGACATAGTTACAACTTGTTGAACCACATACAGTAAATGCACAGTTCAACATTATACACGTTAGCATCAGGTCAAAACAGCTCTTCTGTGGGAGCTGCTGAAGGTGTTTCTCTTATTTTAATATTAGGGTGTGCCCTCTCTGTGTTACTAATGTTAGCCATCGCGTTTTGTGAACCAGTGATCTGTGTGAAATTATTCCAAAACACAGCCAGACAAAAGTCAGTTTGGGGATTTCCCTGCTGCAGAGAATGGTTCGGTGTGTGGTGTAGTAAGCAGCTCCTGAACCTTAAGTTTTACTCATACATGCACCACCTGCAGTTGTACACCGTTTTTTGGACTTCCTGAGAGTTGTCTCACTTCCTCATTGATAGTGAAAATTTCAGGAGGTTCTCTCCTTCACTGAGAGTGAAGTTGTGAGAAATCTTTAAATTCAAACTCGTCTTTAAATTCATCTCTAATCAGTCTTTCTGGTGTTGCAACACTGCAGTTATTCCATGAATCGTAAGTCTTGTCTGTACATCTGAAGCTGTAAAGTGGTGCAGCAGTAGTGGGAAGTCCCCCACTGCACGACCTCAGGATACGACTGAAGGAGTGAGAGATTGCGTGGAAAATGTGATGATGAAAATTTGTTTGAGGGGTTGTTGTGCTGTTGCAACTCCTCCGTTTGCGAGATGTGACCTAACCATCAGTCTACAGACATCATGGAATTAGTCCTCTCATCTTCTCATCTCTTTTGGGATTAATAAGGACTATAGGGGATGAAACCTGCATCTACATTTTTTGTCATTGTGGTGACTAAGGGACAGATTTGAACAAGCTGCAGTATATTACTGGATATGTACAAAAAGGATTTTTTTTATAAGGCAAACTCTACTTTTACATTTCTAAACATTATAATATTAGAGGGAATCATAATAAATAATTGTATTCACTGTGTCAGCAGTAAAGCCTGATGATCAATAACCGGCATGTGCACAGTGCACATGTGTGAAGTTTCTGTGTCTGGCTTCACTGCTGATCTGTGACTGAAGTTTAAAGTCACATCAGACCACAGGAGGCAGTCAGTCAACACGGAGTCTCTTCACCTCACTGAGGACTCTGCTGCTCTCAATCGAGATGCTCAGGAAGCCTTATGATGATGGATAGAACTTCAAAAGCCTCACAAGGCAATGAGGATTAACACGATGCTGGGATGTGACATGGACATGGTGAGGAGAGTTTTCTGTTTTTATTTTTCATTATTAATTAAAGGCAGCTTCAGTTAAACCAAATGCAGTACTGCTCTATATATCTATTTCATAACTTAGCTTATAGTGTATACACGACTTATTATTAGTATACTATAAATAGGATCTTATTATAATATAAAGTACCGATTGATTTACCAGAATTGAACTTTTGATCAATATTCCTAGATAAATACCTTTAAAATTGCTGTATTTAAAAAAAATACATGATTGATCTCATTGCATCTATGTATTTTCTCTTCTTGCTTTAAGGGAAACTAGTATTTCCTGTGGTTATGTAAGAGACATAAAAGACAGCAGGCACGGATGACTGATGGCACGGATGACAATGTCCCAAACATGGTCCATCATCATTGCTGTTACTGTGCTGGTCGTGCAGCTTTGCACAGGTAAGTCAGTCATTTCTAGGATATCAGTTTGCTTGTAAGGTATATTTTAATGGTTTTTTATTCATATAACCTGGAAAAAATTGATAGAGGATGTACCTGAAAAGCCTCTCTAGAAAAATCTGGTTTGTCATTGGTTTTCACTTGTGGCTTATTTCTTGTAGGGTGAATATTTTTGTAGTTATTATGTAGTATTTTATCAATTATGTTTGTAAAGTGCATCTTCTTTGGGATGATGTGCTTGTGTCTCATCTTCCTCATTTGTTCCATATTCAACAAATTCATGATCAGCTCTTACAATCACAAACTAGATAATATGAGCAGTCCATATAAGTCATCATTTCTATTTTCAGGTGAGAAGTCCTGTTCCATCTGGTCCAGCGCTGGACCTGTGGTGCAGCGAGACTCCAGTTTTGAGGTGTACTGCACCTTCAAATGCAAGTGCAAGAGATCCATGTACAGTGACCATCCACCCAAACTACAGAGCCACAGAGTTTTTAATTCCACAACATTATATTTTAAAGTGGTCAACATAACCAAGAACCGAACATACAGCTGCAACTGTACCTGTAGTCCTCCTACTACTACTACTCTGGACCCCTGTGGCATGGACATCTCAGCTGGATGTGAGTGTGAGATCGAGGAGCATGAAAGCATCCCTTAACACTTATACCACTGAAAAGTTTCTTTTTAGGTACAGATTTTTTTTTTTCCTCAAATTAATTGACAAGCCTTTAAAACAGGAAGAAAACAAACAGACACCAGAACTTAAGTTTAACATGAGCAAATTTAGTTTTTCCACTTACACATTATTCTCATTCAACTCACATGCATTTACACAATAATCTTGCAGGATGTTTTACAGTGCATGGTGTTTCAAGATGAGACTTTCATGTCTTAAAACAAGAACTGTAAAAGAGAGAGAGAGAGAGAGAGATTCACTGCTGTTTGTGCTTCCCCTTCTATGCTTAAATACACACTGTTCACATGTTGTTGAAGTGTCAGAGCGAGCTGCGATACATTGCTATTTAAGGAGTAAAAATAACCGTGTTTATTTGACACATGCAGCATGCCACTTCCCTAACATCGAACATACTGTACGTAAGATAAGATAAGATAAGATAAAACTTTATTCATCCCTCCGTGGGGAAATTTGCAGTCCACAGCAGCAAAGACAATAGGACAGTTAAATAGTAAAAAATGAAAAATATAACAAGCTAAAAAGTATTTACAAATGTAACAAATATACATGAGATTATATACAGATATACATGAGAATATGGGTATGAGAAATATGACCAGTAAAGAAATATGACCAGTAAAATTAGATCTTGCATAGAAGAATTAGATATGAAATATTAAGTATCAAATATGAAATATTGCACTTGACTATAACAAAAATGAAATATTGCACAGCAAATGGAATCTGGAAAAAATATAAATATACAGGCATGAAAAAAGAGTATTGCACAGATGTGTAGTCTATTGGGAGCAGTGCTGGTTGTACAGTCTGACAGCTGCAGGAAGAAAGGACCTGTGATATCACTCCTTCACACACTTTAGGTGAAGCAGTCTATCGTTGAAGGAGCTCTCTAGTGCTGTTCACGTGTCCCGCAGGGGGGTGCACACACTTGTACTTGAAATGACACATCCAATGATCCATTGATGACCATTATGTATTATATGGATTACAATTACTCACCTTTTCTGAACAGAATATTTGTGTGTGTTTTTTTAAAGATTCAGCCAAATAAAGTTTTCAATAATCCCTAATAATATTGTTTTCTAATCGTATATTGCTACAGCGATGTAATGGAATGACAGCTCATTTACAAGCAATGTATTTCTGCAGCTTGTTTCGACTAATTATGAGATTTATGACCTCTGCTTTGTTTTCATTCAGTTTTTTGTCTTCTTTGTCCTTCAGACCCACCAGATCCCCCTACAAACATTTCATGCATCTACAAGGTCGTAACTAATGAAAGTGGTGTTGTGTTCTGCACTTGGAACCGAGGACGAGACACTTATCTGAGGAATAGTTCAGTGTTGTGGTGAGTCTGAACGGGAACTTGAGGGAACTGAAGTCAACAAAAAAAACTCCCATTTACTGGATGTTGTACGAACTAATCTCATATGGGTTCTATCAACTGAAACGTGGCTTTGTGTGTTTCAGGGTGAGAACTATATCTGAAAACCACACAGTTGGACTAATGACATACAAAGTCTCCAGTAAGGGAACTGATTCACCGGCAGCTAGTTTCACCGTGTCCAGCTCTGTCCAGTTGATTTCTGTGTGGGTCCAAACCCGAAACCCGCTGAGGTCTGCAGTGTCCACCACCATCAACTACACGCTCAGTGACATTGGTAAGACAGCAGCAGTGAGTGTGTTATGTTTCTTGTGATTGTAAGGCATGAAATCACAATGATATCATCACAGCTTTGCAGTGAAAGGTGTCCTCCTTTTACACTTTAAGATACGATGAGATATTCCTTTAATCGTCTCTCAGTGGGGAAATTCACGTTCAAGTTTTTAAGTTTGAAGTTGTTGAAGTTGAGTGATGACTTCCTCTGATGGCCAACATTGATGCAATGGAATCCTATTTTTTCAATCGCTGCTTTTCATCGTGTGCGCACTCTGCAGCATAGTTGCTCAACATTTTTGTTTTTGATTTATCTGAGCAGCGATGCCATCGACTCCTGATCTTGGCCAACCTGAGTGCTCTTCTCGAGAGTGCATCATCCACGTGAAGGAGCCTCTGAGGACTCAGCACCTGGAGATCCAATACAGAGCAGAAGCACAAAGATGGACATCTTATCTAGACTCAGTAAGAAGTCTTAATTGTTCAGATTGTCCCAGAAAATGGAGGGACTTCCAGTGAGATGTTGCAAGAGACGTACAGTCACTGACTGTTCACTGCTGAGTCAAAGCCAAAGACAGATATGAATCTCAGGTTGACATGCACAGAGGTGAACTCACAATGTTCAAAGTCAAAAACAAGTTGAAACTTGATCTTTGGTGCTCTATCAGGTGCTCTTACCTCTTTGTGTGGTTATTATCATAAATGGCAAAAATCTTAGTCAAACTAAGAGTAGAACTAAGAAGAGATTAGTTTAAATCGATGAAATAAGATTTTAAAATACATGTATTTTGACCTACAGGGTGTGCAGATGAGTTCGGCACAGGTTCGGCCCATCTCCTCTCTGGAGCCCTACAGGCTGTACCATTTCAGAGCCAGAACCAAATTCAGCACCGGCCTGTGGAGTCAGTGGAGCACAAGTGTTTCCAGTCGAACTCAAGAGGAAGGTAAGCAAACCGGCTGCTCCATTCAAAGAGCCTACCTTTGTGTATTTTTGTACTTCCTGAATGAAAGTACCTTTGAGTCTGTCTACAGGCTAACATAAGAGAATTGAGTATTTACGGTATCTCTGTGGCACATTATCTAAGTATGCTATCAGATATTGCAGTAATATTTCCTTTCATTTGGGTTTTTTATGCAGTTATCAGCTCACCGCTGACTGCCATCAGGATACGTAAAAGCCACTGAAACAGGCCTTATTGGGTTGTGTGTTGAGAGCACAGTCATTCATTCATGATGAGACAAAGTGTGCACAGTGGCTCACACTGAGCTTATAATAAAACTGTAGTCGAGTCATATATATATCATATATAGACATTGAACCAGAGTGCAGAAAAATGATGTAGTGAAGTAGATAGAGATGCTTCATGGGAAATATCACTGCACATATATGCTGATGGTGTGAAGATATGCACATACAGATAGATACTGTATGAATGTGCTGCGGTGGCATCATCAGCTTTCCACGAACAAGTGGCAGCAGCAGCAGAGGTAAGAGGAAGAGACATGTTTGGTAAACGTGTCTTAACCATTGCATTTTCTTTGTTTAAGCATGTATTGAACACATAAATTACACTTGCATGTCTATCTTCCTTATTTTCCTGGATAAAAACCTAGTGTCTCATAAACATGATCATCTCATCGACCGCTGCTGAAATGATTTCTAACCTTCCAGGCAGCCAGTTTCATCCGGGACAGTACTTAAAGAAGACAATCTATTACTTTTCACTTTCCTGTGAAAATAATAGCATCTTTAAATAGAATTCCAGTTGTGAGTAGGTGCTGATTTGAAATCGTAAGCGCTGTTTTTTGTTGAAATTGACTTCACCTCCTCATTGTTTGGAGACCCCACTGCTCTATTCATAAAAAAAATGTGTGAGTGACCAATCACAGATATAGAGCATGTGAACATCCATTGCTATTTAACCAGGTTTTAAAGAAACATGTCATCAGTTCAAATTTGTATTTATTAGCAATTACAGTAAAATTACGAAAATTCATGAAGTATCAAGCTGATAAAACCACATTAAGTCTGTTTTTTGAGCTGCTAAAGTGGATGTGGATTCCTCAGGAACTCAAACAGAACATTTCGATCAAACTGTGATATCCAGTGTCCAGGTTTTGGGTCGCACCCAGAAGCAGAACAATCATTACATACAGGCATCGTTACAATATCGTAGCGTGACATTTGCAGCATTAAAAACTCTGCTCTGAGTAGCTAACACTAAAGTTTCCCAACAGCACTTGAACTCACCAACAGAGAAGTGTGCTGATTTACCATGTGGCTCTATGTAACAGTATAAATGCAACAAGTTCATTGTTATGGACGTTATCTCAAGCATTGTTCAATATTTTTCTATATTTGAAATCAGGCATGGATGTATATGTCGACTCAGACTGCACCAGGTTTCTTGGAAGTGTTACTCATTGGTGTCAGACTTGAGCTCACATAGGAAAATGCAACAGAGCTGCAGACTGGATTTCAAAGCTTTATATCAGAGACCAACACCATCAGTTAGGAATAACTTATAAGAAATGGCAACTCTGTAAACAAGTCTTTCACTCATTTGTTGAAAAATGTTGTTTCAGCTCCTGCCAAAGAGCTGGATGTGTGGTACGCTGAACCCGACTCTGACTTCAAATCCCTGAGAGTTTATTGGAAGGTGAGCTTTCAGTCTTATTAAAAAGTACTTACAGGTTGTTTGTTTTACTGGGTGAGAATTTTCCAGTTGTTCAAATTGTAAGGATAAAACATGCAACACTGTTGTACAGTTTGATGA
Organism: Holacanthus passer; assembly: GCA_025331565.1. Classification (NCBI taxonomy): domain Eukaryota; kingdom Metazoa; phylum Chordata; class Actinopteri; family Pomacanthidae; genus Holacanthus; species Holacanthus passer. The sequence goes on from JAFREQ010000116.1 coordinate 332,889, forward strand.
ATGTGAGGGTTTGTCGTGTCGCCCTCTCCTCGCTCTCACTCTGTGTCTGTGTGGGCGTGTGATCTTTCAGCCATAGTAACACTTCCTGCTGCATTCTGCACAAATTAAAGGTCAACCCTTGACCACCTATGAGGTGACACACACACACACACACACACACACACACACTCACACATCCCCACCCTCCACTACATACTCACGCACATATACACACCTATAGTCATTTAATGTCACATAAAGACAGTGAGAGTTAAGTGAAACCCGACAGCAGATGCCGCAGTTTCAGTTTACAAGAAAAGAGGAGCTGAACAGAAATGATGTGTCTGACATACTGTTCTTGAAGTGTGTTGATTTTGAAAAATCTGTTGTTTCTTTTCCTTCAATAAAAGCGAATATATGTTGCCAAACTCACTGATTTACTTTCACACATTTCTCTGACTGCAGGAGGCTGACATTTCCATCGCTAGAGGGAAAATCCTAGCATACAAAGTCAGAGTTTCTGGACTGGACATCAGCATTAACATTAGTGCAGATACCAGGAATTATTCAGTCCCCTTCTGTCCCAACTGTGAAGTGACCATTCGGGCTTGCAACTCCAAAGGCCTGTCCCCTCCTGCCAGAATTACAACACGTTACAGAAAAGGTAACGAAAAGCATGGAGCCAGAATTTGCCTCTTTTTCTGAGTGAGCAGTCAAGTTAAGAAATAAATACCAGATGCATTACTGAACCCAGGGTGGAGTTGGTGTCATTATTATACTGAAGATGTAACAGTTCAAATATTCACACATGCATCTCCTTTTTCAGCAAAGCCCCTTCAGGTCGTACACCAACCTGCAGACAACCACAGTGTTGCCATCTCCTGGAGAAAGCTTGGAACTGCACCACAACATGCAGCATATGTGGTGGAGTGGTACCCGGAGGGCTACAAGCTGGAGGAGCTCAGATGGGTCAGACTGGGCAGGAATGACAACCATGCTCTTATCACAGGTGGGACATATAATAAATACAGGTTAAATAACTCACCTCCATAATGTTTTTTTTTTTCTGGTGTTCACCGTTTTCTTTCTTGATCCAGGCATGAAGCCATTTGTGTGTTACGAGGGAGCCGTGTATGTTGTCTATGAAGAGGGCTCAGTGAGTAGGACCAGATTTACAGGCGTAATCACTTTGCAATCAGGTAAGATGTAAGAAAAGGTAAACAGTTCACCATTTATTAAACTCATAAACACAACTGGTAGAAAATGTATTCAGATGTTTAAAATAATCCATGGTCCATTATGTTTGCAGCCCCAGCAGCTGGTCCATCAGTCGAAGAGAAGGTTGAGGGGAACAAAGTGAAAGTGACCTGGACTGAGGTTCCCAGTGGTCAGCGTGGGGGTTGTATCTCCAACTATACCATCTATTTAGAGAGCGGCAGCGGAGTTCAGCAGGCTTGTAAGAACCATTTATCTGAGGTGTTGTTATCTTACTGAAACATCTTGTCCACTGAAGAGATGGCATCTTCTTTGGATGCAGTCACATTTCCTTAAAATGGTGCGTGTACATAAATGTGTATTTCAGACTCTATACTAGCATCAGAGAGGACACATATCATCAAAGACCTGCCTCCAGCTGTCTACAGCCTGTGGATGACGGCTTCGACTGTTAGCGGAGAAGGCCCTGCAGGTGAAAAGGTCAAGTTCTACATCCAGCGTAAGCAGCTTTCCAAGTATTTTTAAAGGCATAGTTTGGAAAATGTCCTTCTTCGCAAAATGTCAAATTAGTTATTTAAGACTGGATGAAACTAAATCTGCTGGTTTACATTAGTTGGTTGTAATGGATCACTTTTCACTTTAAGCCTCCAGCAGATTTACAGTAAAACTGATTGAGTACTGCATGAAACTGGATATTTTGTCCTCCATCACTTTGATTGAAATCACATTAGAAAGCAGCTTTTAATGGCTACTATGAACATGAGGAATGATTACATCAAGAAAAACTGTTTCAATGTTCATGTGGGCGTCTGACTATTTCTTTACAGTCATGTGTTTGACAAAGTGGTGAACTCTCTCCATCCTTGCTTGTAAACAACTGAGTCTTTCCAGGATGAACCTTTCATAGCCAATCATGATACTATCACCTGTTACCAATGAATCTGTTTACCTGGTTTACCTGTTTATCAACTTTCACAGTCTTTTGTTGCTCCTGTCCCAACTTGTTTGAAACATGTTGCTGCCATCAAATTCAGAATAAGCAGATATTTACAAAAATCAACGATGAGAAACATTAAATATTTTGTCTTTGTACTGTTTTCTATTGAGTATATGTCAAAAATTTTAGCAAATTATCACATCCTATTTTATTCATGTTTTACACAGCATCACAATTTTCTTGGAATCAGGGTTGTAGCTTTAACGTGTACAGTATGTGAGAAGTTTCGTCTTCATAACTACCTCTTTTCTTCAAAGAAGTGGAGCATATAGTTTATAGTTTGACAAAAAACACATACAAATGTACAATCTTATATGTCTTCCTGATTCACTGTTCCTGTTGCAGAGGAGACGGATTTTTCCCTGCTAATAGTCTGTGTAGTCGTCACTGTGATCGGGATCTCCCTGCTGTGTCTGTACCAGAGTTCAGCAGTAAAGCAGAGGTACGTGAACCACAGCAGCTCTATATTCACTTTAACTGAAAGCAACTAACAACTTCACACCTTTCTTTTTTTGTTCCATTACACTTCTGCAGAAAACACACACAACAATTGTTGTCAAAGAAATGTTGCAGCAATAAAAAATGAATTCTGTTGCCATAAAGGTTTCCATGCTGTATTGTTGAGCAGTTTTCCACCTTCCCCCTCAGGGTCTGGGTGTTTTTCCAGTGCCTAATGCTCGATGATGTGCCAGATCCTGCAAACAGCAAATGGGCCAAAGAGTGTACCCAGGAGAAGGTAATTATGTAAAAGTGGATAAAATGCAAACTACTGTAAATTGCAGCTCAATGTTCATAGATAAATCCTTTATCTCCCCTCAAAACAGGGCAAGATGAACCTCCAGCTGCAGCCGAGTAACTCCAGCGTAACCGAGGAGGAAGAGCCCATCCTGGTGGATGTTGAGGAGCTGCCCAAGCAGAGCTGTGACACCCGCACACCTAGAGACGCCTCCTCGCAGCTCCCTCCTCAATCTAGCCGGAACCCGTTGACGGATCCGACCGTGCTGCTCTCCCCTCTGACCACCTACATCAAGAGCCTCTCCCACGACTCCGACAGCTCCGACCACACGCAGACCTCTCTGGACACGACCGTCGACTACATCTCGGCACACGGGCCGGGAAACATGGACGAGGAGGAGGAAGAGGAGGAGGAGGAAGAAGAGTTTGTAGACATGCTTGGTTTCTTCCCCAGTCACAACATCATGATGGAGCCGCTGGAGTTTGGACCAAAGTTGACTCTGGACGCAGTCAAAATCAACTGCAATGACTTCTTTCAGAACAATTTTTAGAGGAAGAAGACCGCTAAGCCAAAGAAACTGAATACATTGACTTAAGATGATGACTTGATTCTTCTTTTTTTTCTGTCTCAGTGTCTTAATTTGGGTCGGGTATCTCACTGAGAAGTCCATGAACTACCTCCTTGCTCATTGAAATCAGAAGACAGCTCTCTCGTTGAAGTCCTCCTGACCTGTTGTGCAGTAATAATCTTGGACTGAAAAAGGGCTTTTGTTTTCATTTCATGCATTATCATTGTTTCCTCTTCAGCATTGGACTCACTAATACCATGACCAAAATGAACACAGTACACACGGGATGACAGAGGAAATATTTTGTCATTTCTGCCAGTTTAAATAAGGCATCCAGATGCTGACAGCATTGATAGGCCTTACTGACTTGTCATAGTGGGAAAAGCACTGGTGTTACTAATGTGTCAAATGTCCCTGTAAGTCATGACAGTGTGACAATGAGGTGACATGCCCAACGCCAGGACCCTGAAACTGAAGCAGCTAAATGGAATTCCCTACCATGACATGTGTGTCTCCTGTCCTGTGTAAAAGGACAAATGCAAACATATACTCTATTACAGCCAAGCATTGTTGACCATCCCTGTATATCGGCTGTGCCTTAAAATACATCCTATGCTACCTCAACCTCAGTGGTGCGAGCGGGTAATATTGCTGCATGATGACAGAAGATCAGAATCATGATTTATCAATTGCATCACTGTACATAATTTTTTAATATTTCACCACCTTAGTTTAGAACGTTAATGTGCTCATATTTGCTTTTTGCTGTAGCTCTGAACACCAAGCGCAGCTGAGGCTGAAGGGAATGTCATTATTTTTGCAGTTATTAGGTCATAAACTAAAGTTTTGATCAACTAAAATCTTGTGATACTGACTGTGCTAGAATAACACTGAAGGGATCACCAAAGTTTTTACAACTCATCCTGCTGGTAAACAGGAATGAGTGTACAAGTTTTCATGGCAATCAATCCAACAGTTGTCAAGACATTTCACTAAAAGTAAAAAATGCTGCAACCTGGTGGCCCAAGAGAAAAAGTCAAGGGGTCGCCACAATCAGATTTCATCCCCTGTGGATCATGAATGTTCCAATTTTCTTGGCAATCCATCCAGTATTTTAGATATTTCAAACTGTCCAAAGTGGTGGCTCGACCAAAGGCTCATCCCTAGAGCCAAGGCTTGGTGAAACACTGAGGTCACAAATTTCGTAAAATTATTTTTGTAGTATTTTGTAATATTTTTTTTACATTACAGTCAAACTGCAAACTGTTTTAAGCAGCAAACTCTCCAAATAAATTTAGAACTGATCGGTATCTGTTCGTGAATGTTTATAGCTCATCCAGGATTTTTTTTAGTTGCAGCCTTAATGGGAGTCTGATGTCAGTTTTAATGTTGATGCAAATAAACAATTTCATCCTCTGCAATTGGAAGCAGACATACAGTATGTATGCAGCAACATTATTTTATCTTTAATATTTGATACTATACCTACTGGTGTGAAACAGGGTCAGTTGACAGGGTGGTGAATTAAGAGTATCGGCTTTGGCAGCAAGTGATGCTCTGGTTATCAAAACTTCAGTATTTTCTTTGACATATTTTGCAAAAAGCTGTGTAAAACTCCTGAGGCGGGAGGTGACCATTTGATATACTTGCTCAGGTTTCTATGTGGATGCTCACCTTAAACAGCATTATGGTAACTTGTGTCAGATCATGTATGTATATGTGCTTTTTGAGGGCAGTTGATTTAGCCTTTGTGGAGGTAGGATAAAAAATTGACAATGCAAAAAATTTATCGACCATCTTTATTTACCGACAGAGGTCTCTAATAGCAGGGCTGGAATTCACACATTTGTAGAGCACTTCAGTTGTTCCACACAATGAACGACTGTATTTCTTTCAGAGCAATTATGCAGTGGTGCCACTGTGGAAGCTACATGGCAAGTCAACAGTGGAGGAAAATATCAGCACAGAACAGACCGCAGAAACAAACTGAAGCCGGGCTGAGTTTACATCTGTGGAAGGATGCTCGGGTGGAGTGTAAACAGTCGGAGAAGGTCTGAGGGCTTCCAGAGGACTGCAGCCACATCTCAACTGTGTAACGACACTTCCTCTCCGTATCACTCTCTAAAGTAAAAACTAAAGGCATTAATTGACTTGCACATGGCTAGTAATCAAAGATGAAATGGGTAGGGAGGAAGAAACATTAGATGGCGTATAGCACCCCAAATACAAGTAAAACAGAACACATGGAATAACTTTCAGCTTTAAATTAATCCACTTGACAAACGTCTCAGGATCAATGCAAATTTAGTTGAGTAATCACCAATGTGTTCCACCAAAATGACCTAATGTTCCTCCTTTAGAACATTTCAGTACAAAAGAACCTTAATACAGATTTAGGCGCCATTTCATCAATGCATTCAAATGTAGACAGCACGCCATGATCAAAGATCCAGGTGTGTCCTATTTGCACCATGTGAAATACAGTCTTTGAAAGAATTTATGAAAATAGTTAAGATTTACAGGCCGAAGATCATAGAAGAATAGACCTCCTGTATAAAATATAAAACAATATCCCAGTGCTAAAGAAAAAAATCTGTAAATCTCAATGAGTGAAGCTCTAACTTCATCAGAAATACCTGGTGTGACAGAGCTTATGAGCTTGGGCTGGAGCTCCACAATGCCTATTTCAAAGCGAGCAAGCAATGGCTCACACCAAGCTAAAGACACTCTTCTTATGCTTACATTTCAAAATGCATATTTTCAAGCAGCAATTACAAAAATTTATCAATGGACAATGCATAACCTCTGAAAAAAATACTGTATGAAAACATCCCTGCTACTTTGTTTCCAAGTACAAAACCTCTACCAATAAGTTGCTCCAGAGTAGCAAGAAGTCCTTTTCTTTTTTTGTTTTTTTTTTTGTTAATTTCTGTTTTTTTTTCCATCTTCGTTTTGTTTTTATTGGGTAAAACTCAGTCCTCGCATTGAGTGCCATAGTTAATGACACTCTTCTCCATCATTTCACCTTGCTGAAGGATCCAGGAACATGCAAGCCTCATAGTGGAGGTGCTAAGAGGCTCCTGTAGGCCTGAGGGACAGCAGCTGGGGTTTAAGCCAGGGCTGGGAAGGCCTCTGGGTCGTCCACATTGGGCACCGACGCAGATGACTGTGAGGACAAGCGAATATTAAGTAAAAGTTAGAAAACTCAAACACTTGAGGATGACAAATAAAAAAAGGGGTTCATGATATGTATGATAAGATCATCTACCTTGTCAGTCCTTCCTCCGCGGACCGGCCTAGTGGCTTCACCGCCGCCGGCACCAGCACCAGCACCACGGCCGCGACCACCCCGGCCACCACGTGGTCCACCGCGTCCGCGGCCCGGACGGCCCAGGTCTCCAAAGTTGATCTCCAGCTGGGACGTAATGTCATTGGCTGGCTTCCGGAAGTGGTGTGCATCCTCTAACTGCATTAGACAAGAAGTGGTGAAAATCCAATAATGTTTATTTTCTACATATTCTGTTTATGTGTCTGATTTGAGTTCGGATACTGAGCAACAATAGAGATTTTACCTTAGACTCATCAACCTCAGGGTTAATCAGATCGCTTTTCTTATCCTGCGTTGGAGAAATGCAAGACAATACAAACATTAGTTCAAAATACTGAGAAAATGTTTATGCCACTACATTTTAATTATATAAAAAACTATCCCATCAAGCCCTACATTTGCCAAGTGAATTGTTTCAATCTGAATTGTTTTGCATCTTGAATGAAAATACAGAAGGAAAGTGAGACAACAGTGTTTATCGCAGACAGAAGCAGACAACAATGTTAGTGTTACTTTTAGTTTAGACCTATGTATGACACCTCTCTTTTTAAGTTGACAAAATACAAATGAATTTATATTGATGTCAGGAAGCCACAACTTTCGCCAAGTCCTGTGGAGTGCAACATGTGACTCAGACAGTGGTGATTCTGTTAACCCCCTCCACCCTGCTGTCATTCACAGGAAACTAATGCAAGACTTGTACATCTCATCTGTGTGCAAGACAGCCATGCAGCTTACTCATCAAAGAGCGAAGGTGAAAGGGCTTTCCTTTTTAACAACGGGGTGTTGGGTTTGTCATTTGATGCCTATTTGTACCTTTCACTTATTACATTGTTCTGGATTGAAAGAAATATGATGTTATGTGAGCTGACACCAAGAACCTGCAAAATATCAGCGAGTCAAGTCTATCATAGTCCATCAAGCTCATCACCAAAATCAAATGTGAACTATGGCTGTATTCAGTGGGAACAGAGCTATGAATTTGACTCACCTCTGCCTTGGACTTGTGCAGCACAAATCCTTTCTTCCACTCATCTCCCTCGTTGACCTTACGGATGTTGAACTCAACCTTGGCCCGCTCCTTGTCCTGCATGGCCTTCCATTCATCCAGGGTCATCTCCCTGGGGCCTTCATCCTTCACTTCCTCAACCTCATTCTCCCTTCAACACACACACAGACGCACACAGTCACAGTGTTAATATGAAATATAGCTCCAGGTTGACTTGTGTTCTTGCTTAGGACACTATGGTCAAACAAACTGCAACTTCAAGAATACTTTAGCAATTACAGCAAAACCAACATCTCTTCTATTTATTCTTAGTCAGGATATGAGAAGACAAAAGACAAGAACTTACTTGTTCTCAGAGTCAGCAGGCGGATGCTCCTCTCCTTCAGGGTTCTCTTCAGTGATGTTTGATTGGTCAAGCTCGCTGTGAAGGAAAAATATCATGGTCAAATGTCACATGATATTTACATTAATTTACTCTGACTAAAAAGGATGGAGAAAACCATTTTAATTTTGTTTAAGTGGATAAGTATTACCTAAAGCAGTCTAGTGTAACAGCAGTCATACAATAACTCTTTCATCCATGAAAGTTATAATCTTCAGTTGTTCTTGAAGGGTGTTGAGCCACCTTACGGTTACTTATGTTTATTCTCTTTGCATTAGATATACAATTGTATATATTGTTTTTTTGACATTTATATAAATTTATTCACACATGGTTGTAGTTTGTGGTGTTTAACTGTATTGCATTATACTCAGGTGTTTCTAATACTTAGTCCACACTTAGACCACTGAGTCGATGCCTCTTCTAAACAGTTCAACCAAAAACTGAACATTATAACTGCCATGAGGGGAGGATTTAGTGCAGGGCTGTTGCATTGCACTGCATTAGTTTAGCAATGGGTGACTCATCAGCTGGGTGTGTAGTTTAGCCTATTTTCTTACAAAATATAAATAATTTGACACTATTCTGAACCTGAGTGCCCAACCAAGGCCCACTTATCTTATGCATCTCTAAAGGAAACAGCCATGATACACCATCAGGTGTTCTCCAAAAATACATTATACAAGAAACCTATCAAACACCTAAGTGTCATTTCCTCAAGTTCTCAGTAAGATAGCGTTCAAGCGTTCTGTAACTCCCCAACCTCTCATGTTAGGTTTAATGTTGCATATATACTTACTTTAGTTCATCCTTGACGGTGCCCCAGTTGTGAGATCCACTTCCACCACGCTTCTCCTCACCTTTCAGACTACTGAAACAACATTTGCTTTAGCCAGGATCATGATACACACACTGCACGAAAACACACACTAACGTCTTCAACAGACCTGGTGTAAATTAAAAATATTTCATCAAAGGGCTACATAAGAGCTGAAAAGTACTTACGACCGGTCACTGCCACTGTGTCTATCAAATTCACGTTTTCCTCGGGAGTCAAAGCCATCGCTGCGACCCATGCCACGCCCTCTGCCTCCACGGCCCCCTCTGCCGCCGCCACGTCCTCTCATCGGCCTATCACCAATGGGTCTAAAAAGAGGGACAAGGACCATGGTCAAACCCCTCATCAAAGCCTATCAGAAGCTTACATTTAAGGCAGGCCATCTACAGGCTTTATTTTATTAACCATTTGAGCTGAGTCTCTTTTAGTAAACAGCAAAATTAGCAAAAAAAATGACACCAGTGCATTCATGTGTTCCATAGTTGCTATTAATGTACACTTTATCTTTTAAGATTATTTCAATTATAAGTCTACATAAAAAAGTGATAATGGCTGTTAACTTATCCTAGGTTGACTGATTGGTCTAAATCTTGATGTGGATATTTTACTATTTTTTTGTTTGTTGCATCATTTTTACACAAGTAAACTGATGAGATAAAGAGCTACGTGTATCTATAGCAGTTTGGGCAAAACTAACAAACACTGCCTTATCATTGTAAGCAACGCCTTTACAGATGCTGACCCTACCCCACCCATTCTGAGCACTGCTTTGGCTTCATGTAAAGCTAGGGAACACCCTGTAAAAAAAAAAGTATAATGGCGGATAGTGGATTTAAATTTCCCTTCTTTTCATACACGGCTGATGTTCAATTAAAATATCTGCTGATTGGAAATAGAACTCACTTCTCCACTGAGAATTCGCCTCCCTCAGGCTTCTCGCCAGCCTCACCAGCAGGCCTCTCGAAGCGGCGTGGGGGCCGCCTATCCACAGGCCGCCTGTCTGTGGGGGGGCGCCCCTCTCCCTGGCCGCCCTGGGGTCTGGAGCCATCGCCCTCCGGCTTGCGGCCCATTCTCCTCATGCCGGCACCTAGGATTGACCACAACAGGAGGATTAGAGGACCAATAGCACTGATAGATCAGGACCCACTGCTGAGCCCCAAACAAGAGAAAGAAGAGGAGATTGTTCTTTTTAAATGGAGCAAATGATTTCAATTAATGTGCAGAATTTTAAGAACTAAGGCAGCTGGTGGGATCCCCCATTAAATATTAGTTAACTTACTTCCGTCTGCAATGTAATCTGATTATTAAACAAAGTGTACACAATTGAAACTATTGAGTGCGCAAAAAGGGGTTTTGTGAGAGAAACTTAGTACAGAGATGAGTAATGTTGTATTTTAAGAGGGAGCAAGAGTTTACAGCATGATCACTAATCTTTTCCCTCTGACTGAAAAGTGTGCCAATCAGTTAAAACACCCGATCGCCCAGTGGTTAGAGTTAACATCTACTTAGTGTTTAACCCTCCATGCCACATGCTGCTGACTGCCACTGGCCCAGTGTGACACAACACAAGTCCCACCCATTGCCTGATTCACCAGCTACCAAAATAGACACCCTCCACTACACAGCAGCAGCTGGGTGCACCATAGTCAGCGCACCTGTCTCATCTTCTCTCAAGCAAACAGATATGAGCACACTTGGCTGACTTACATTATAATGACCAACTAACCGCCTGCAAATTGGCATCTATCTCAGAGTCCAATCCTGACTCTGGAAGCTTGGATTTTGCATGTAGTAAATCTAATTTTCTAACACCAAAATGTGCACATGGAGCCATTTTACAGGCTGCACGATTAGTTAAATATTGATGCAATCTATACAGACATGGAAAAGTAAATGTTGAGGCTGGTCGATCACATGCATCGAGCTTTCATTGTGCGCCAATGGGAAGTGGCAGTTTGGAGGCTGTGCTAACACGCCCCACACTACAACCACGAGGTTCATCAGCATGAGATCGGTGCAGCTCCTCAAGTCTGACAAAGATCAAACCAACATTTTCACCTCACGTCACTTCAGCACGTTGTGTTTGCATGTGGTAGATTTCACTTTAACTCTTTTTCCGACACATTTACTCATTTTTTAAAATCCAGCATGATCTCATCTACTCGGGTAAAGGTCAACAAAAAGTGGCTTTAATCAAAGTCTCAACCTGACAGAAGCAGCACTTGAACATGCTGAGGCCACTTTCTCTTGTCAAACAGGCTCCAGGTTGAGCCCGATAAGGCCCAGGGTGGTGGGGGGGGGCAAGCCAAAACAAGTCGGCCTGCAAACTGTTTATCATCAAATCTCTTAAGCCCCACACATCCCGCTGTGTTACATGTTAGCATGAGCGGCCTGGTTGCAGTGTTTGACAGGCAGCAGAGGCACAAAAGCGGCCATGCGGACCTCATGTCACGGAGGCTTATGAACCGCTGCTAGCTGGTAGGCAAGTAGCTTAGCATGCTAGCTTAACGTCTTTCAGGTGCAGCTCGGCTAAGACCTAAAAGGCAGAAATGGACCTCACCATCTTTCTTTAGTGGGACGGGTGCCTGGGTCTCCTCCTTCTTATCAGCCAGCGGGGCCTTTCTGTCTTTCTGGGACTCCTTCTTGGGCTGTTTGGCAGCCTGGGCTACAGTCTTGGCGGCACCAGGAGCAGGAGCCTCCTTCTTCTTCACTTCGGCTTGCTTCAGCAGCTCAAACGGATCCGACTCGTCGTCAAATAACTGGTCGAACCGATTGGTTATGGCGCAGCCAAAACCTTCTTGCATTTGTCCGGGCATGATGGCGCCCCTTCAGCAGGATTTTCCTCCGATTCTACGAGGCTTGATGCGAACACTTCGCTAGATGAAGCCACAAGATGGCTGGGAAAAGGACCTTCTTCTCTTCCGGCGCGATAGACATCCGGGACCTCGGGGTTGGCGCGGATGGGACTTGTAGTTTTTTTTGGAAACGAGACGCCGTTCATTTAGTCAGGCAATAGGCCAATGAAAAACTACACTACCCATAATGCCAGTCTCTCTAGTGTCGCTAGCCTCTGTAAAGTCAAGCATGGGAGCTCTCACACACTCTGAGCTCTTGTTTTGACTCCTTAGGAAAAACTTATTCAGACCTCACAACTGCTTTCCACAAATTATATCTGTTTGATTAATTTATAGCTATTTATTTTAAGGCTCAACAAGTCTGTCACCCTGTTTTATGCTCCTATAATATCTTTTGCAAACATTTAATGAACACAGCAGATGCATCTGTTTGTAGCTCATATGTTCTAGTTCAGATAGAAGACAAAATCTGAGGAAAGGTCAACATATGATTTAGTAATTACTGACAAAATCTCCATCAAACAGTGACAAACTCTGCACTGACAGACTGTTGGACAATTTAAATCTGGATCAGAACTGATCAAACTACACTAAATCCCAGACCTTCTTTAAACTTGCTTGTACTGCTACCGGGAACAATATTTGTAGAAGCAGTATTTATATTTGGATTACATTAGATATTCAGATTTGAGGGTTAACGTCACTCCCTGGTGATCTACCAAAGGTTCAACTGTGAGTTTGGTAGACACCCATCATCTCTCAGCCACAATGATCCTCTTGATGCTGGAACAACAGTGAGACAGGACATTACAAGTTAATGTTTGTTTGTGGATTCACACATTTGTTCCACATCGTGTATGTTTTGGTTCAGGTGTGACCTTTAACACTTTGGAAGGAGGTTCTGTTTTCACCCTCATGTGTTACATCTGTTTATTTGTTTATTAGCAGTATATCTGGAAATCTCTAAATGGGGGCAGCGTGGTGGTCGGGGAGTTTACACTGACCATGTAATGTATGTGTAATGTATATAACAATGCAAAGTTCCTATTGTCAATTCTGCCAGGGGACTGTTGTTGTACCCGCTCTTTTCCCTCAGTCGTCTCTGCACTATCTCTGTCAAATAAAGGCAAAATTTCCAGAGAACAACTAAAAGAAATATTCAAATAAAGTTGTATGAAGTAGTGTCTTTTGGGGAATCGCATGAGATTTATCACTGTGCTCTGTAGTGTCTTCTAGCAGAGTGGATGTATGTGCTTGTTCATGAACAGGAAAAGCAACATACAGACAGTCACATAGACATCCTGAGTTTTCTTCCTAATTGTAATTGTAAATTTCCCCACTGTGGGACGAATAAAGGTATATCTTATCTAGGTATATCTTATCTTAATTACACAATGAGGATAAATCATTGTAACAGAAGAGGCCACTTTTAAGAATTGTTAACAAAACTCAGACCGATTTTAATGAATAGGCTGAAACAAATGACAGAAAAAGAAGTTTGAGGATAACTAAAAAGGGTCAGGAGTTACAGACTACAATGTATTTTATCAAAACGTTAAAAAAAATGTTGATTTATGTAAATAAATGTCTCAGATTAATTTGAAGAGAGTCTACACACGTTAAGTTCTTTGAAACTTAGTTATCAGTCTATTAATGTCTACAAAAACAATAGAAATGATGCAGCTTTTCATTGTCAAGGACTAAACATTTAATGCTAAGATAAATGATGTGAAATTTTAATATTCAATAGCACAATTCACATGAGATCTCACAGTTTTGTTGAGGTAACTTAGAATTTAAGAAGGCAGCAGCAAGGCTAGTTTTGACCCAGAGGTTAAAATTTGGTATTCAAATGTGAAGCTCAACAAAAGGCACTAAAGCCGAGCTTAAAGGTCTCATTGATCATTGATGGTATTTTGGGAGTTGTGGTGTTTGACCATATAAGGGAAGTCAAACCCTGCCAGCTGATGGGCTTGTCAGGGGGCACTGACCTGTGTGATTGTCAGGGAGACAAATGGACTCTGGCACTCATGGCCTGTTTAAAAGTATAATGTAAATACAAAGATGATTTTTATAGTTTACTAATTTGCACTCTGTAGAGATGACGAAACACAGCCAGGATAAAAATAAAAGCTTTTAACAGGTATTCAGGAGTCTGTACATTAGTGTTGCAGAATATATAAATATACATATAGTAAGTTTAATTACATCTTTAATTGCAGGGGTTTTTCTGTAATGTTCATTTTGTTCAATAACATCAAAATGGTTTATTCCACCTACAGTTTGACTTTTGTTCTGTTTCTCTCTCAAATGTAATAATGGCCACTTGTGCTGTAATTTCAGTTCAATGAGAGAGGTGGCATTAAAAGCCATCACTTATTTTCTACTTGTCTCTCTCTCACATTACTGAGCTGAGTGGTGTTGAAGTGGTCCAGCCCACAGGATGATGATGCCAGTCTCACTGACAGTCGCTCCTGAACACTTTGGGAATGATTATTCTTCCTGCGCATCCGAAGATGACATCTCCAGTCACCAAAGCCATGATAGAGTCCTACGCGCTCATGGTCATGGTCATGGGCACGTTTTTCCTTTATTTCTGCGGGATGGTGTGGGCTTTTTGCAACCCGAAACTGAGCGGAGAAGAGGAAGAGTGTGGGGCTGAAAAACAAGCAGCACAAGATGGGGACAACCGCTGGTTTTGCGCTCCAGATCCTCCAGAGAGCAATTTCAGGTGCGCCTGTACGCATGTGCCGGCACCGCTGTGCACCACAGAGGGGCTCACACAGACCACTTACATTAACTTTTGGGATGATACTGATAGTCTGCTGTCAGACTGCACTGCATTTTGTCCTGAGGATCATGGAATTAACAACCAAATTGGAAATAATCCCTCCTGGACCGCATAGGCTGAACAGTTGGTGACCCTTTACCATCCATGTCTCCATATTTATTTCTATTTTTCTGCTCACAGAATATGAGGAGTGAATGCACTGAAAAGAAGCTGTGGATGAAAACAGGAAATGCTCAGTTTTATTGTAAACTCTTTCCCAAACCATCACAACATACAGTTTGTAATTCTGGTTCTTTGTCCTATAACAGACATTTTATTTCATGCCTGATACAGACAATGGAGATGGAAACTGTAAATCAAACTTATAATGCTTAAAGAGTCACTGTAACTTGTTTTTTGTGCTGTGAATTCAGGCTTGCATGTTGCTATAGCAGGCAGAGGAGTGTTATTTTATGAAGTCTAACAGTCAGTGTGCCTGCTGCTCCCAGGTGACCCACGAGACAGGAATAAAATCCTCTCCATCCCAGAATTGTGTGATATGCATCAGTATGATCCAGGTCCTGCAGCACTGCTCTGAACATGCTGGGGTTCTTTTCATTTTTCCTTCAGTTTCTTTCTCACCTCACATTCTAGTTGCAGTAATTTCTCATACAGAGCTTCTGATGTTTCCAAATCAATATCCATCTGCAAAGTGGAACAGAAGACACAAAACTCACAACATGAACTATTTTAAAAGACTATTTAAACTTAATTTTAATGCATAGTATTACTTTGCCATACCTTACATGGTTGTGTGTAGTTGTTGCCTAGTCCAGATGTTAAGCTGTGGTACTTGGCTTGAGGGTCCAGTGATTCAGGCTTTTGATTAAATAGCCAGAACTGCAACAAAGAGCAGCATTGGTGAATGAATTTGTTGTAAGGTTAAGGTGTGTGTGGAAATTTGAACATCTGTCTTACCTACCAGGGCTTCAGCTCCATTGTAGGGGGTCAGTGTGAAAGTATTGGTGAACATTCTTATCTGAGATCACAAGAGAAAGATTGTTCAGATACAACCAAATAATTCCAGTTTGCTACATCCATCACAGCACAAAGACAAACCTGACTAACTGGAAAAAGAAGTGTGTGTCAATAATATGTACTGTCAGAGTCAAACTCACAAGCCAAAACACAGGCATAAGGAGGGTCCAGAGGAAGTCTGGGAATGAGGGAAGGATACCGTAGGTCAAATTGGTCATCACAAAACCAGGACAAATAACGGATGAGTACAAGCCCTAGAAAGCACAATAAAAGCAGGAGCACAGTAATCAACATCATGAGGGATAAAAAAAACTTGCATGCTCGGGCATGTGAGGTATGTGGGAGTTGACCTGTTTGTTGTAGTGTGTGTTGAGTGCCAGGCTGAGCAGGTCTGAGGCATATTTGGAGGAGCTATAAGGTTGGGTGCCTTTCTGGTGCTGAATGTCTTCAGAGTTAAAAGCTGAGCGGTGAGCATTACTGGAGGAGGTCCAGATCAGTTGGGAGGTCCGGTCTACATTACACAGAAGTGGCTCCAGCTCCCTGATCTGGGCCATAACAGAGAAGAACAAGACAGTCTTACAATACCCATTAAACACATATTAACAAGTCATTAAGGCCCAGTATCAGCCTTAAATAATATGTTTCCATAAAACAAAGAAAAATTGTTTCCACTGCAGTTTGCAGAAAGAGGCAGATGGCTTATTTGGATTCAGAAAATTAAACTTTTTAGAGATCTGGTTGATTTGTGTGAGGAACAGGTGTAATTATGGCATCTTACTAATTTTGTTCGACGCATGAATGCCCTTTATTGATTCATTGAACGTTTAAAAAGACCTTTAACTCCAGCTGCCTAAAAAATAAAAATGTTGTCCTCTCTAAACTATGTGTGAATACAGCAGCACAGATGAATTCTGGAAAAGTCTAAACCTGAACTTTCAGAAGGTTTCTCTGCGATGGCAACTTAATACATGTCAGACTTCATCTGCGAACACACAGTAAGCAGAATACTGTCTGCAGTGACCTTATGGCTAGAACACTATATACTGTTAATTTTTAATGAGCATTGTTGCCAAGTGACAGACAGATCCAGTGTCACCTATATTTACTCCATCAAGGGTAAACGGCTGACATAGATTGCTCTCCCTTCAGAAAGCTGAAGGAAATATGGTTTTGTGTCATTTTGTGTGACTCCATGTGTGGATCAGATCAGACAACAAGATCATTCAATAGGTAAAAATAGCAATCACTCACTAGTAGGAAGTGACCAAAGAGGTTGGTGGCGAAAACTTCTTGCAGGCCATCAGGGGTGACGCTGTCCTTTTGTGTCAGAATCCCCTCACCGGTGGCAAACATGGTGATGATACGGCTGCAAAGAAGATGTCACAGAAATGTGAGTTCAAGAATTCCAGCATGGGAAATAGATGTTTGAAATAGGCACCAGTGCAGCTCAATAATTTGGAGAAACTTCAGAGGTTGAGGGTTTCTAACCCACTCCCAGTGGAGACAATAGATGTGAGCATGTAGAATCACAGTACCTGGAGAAGAGACCTTTAAAAAAGGCTTTTACATCAAACTGTGGGTTTGGCATGATGCCTGCATTCAGGTAGAGGTAGTCCAGCCGTTATACCTGCAGCAGACAATCAAACATTCAGTTCTTTAACATACATAAGGCACAGGTGTGTAGAACATAAGCTGCTCCATATTAGTGACTACTTGATGCTGCTGTGATCCTCCCACCTGAGTTTGACCTCCTGTGCAGCAGCAATGACTGAGGAGATGCTGCTGGTGTCCATCTGCAGCAGGGCCACCTGGGCTGTGGGGTGAGAGACAAGGAGGGCAGAGCGAGCAGCCTGAGCCCGGCGCATGTTCCTGCAGGCCAGACACAGCTGGAGACCCTCAGTGTCCTGTGAGAGCAGACGCTCACACAGCGCCAGGCCTATGCCACTGCCGGGAAACACATAGAGGAGTGTAATGGAGCACGGCATGCCAAAACAACCAGACACAAGAACAGCTTCTTTCCACAGGCCAACACACTGATGAACAGTTAAATCAGTCAGTGTCAATAACCCTGTGACACTAAAACATCCACTGCACCTATAAATTATAAATTATTCTACAGTTTAAATACCCACATCTAATCATCATCACCAATGACAAATATAAATCTAAGCATGTTGCATATACTGTACATACTACGCACGCATGCATATACAATACATATCCACCAAAATCAAGTATATAAAATAACATGTTGAGTTAATCATTAAATACTTGCTCTATCGTCTTATTTACAATTTACAGAGGCATTTTGACTTGTATATAGACGTATGTTGTTATTCCTTATTTTTATAAACTGTATATTTATGTGTGCATCTATGTTTTTCACCAACTTGTACATGTTTATTTTGACCTATCTTTGTTCAGGTTTATTGTCCTTGTTTAACATATATATGTATTTCTGTGTAAGTACGTTTAGTGCAGTGTAAAAACCTGAGTCATATTACTTCTATATGTACACACACTTGGGCAATAAAGTTAATTCTAATGCAGAGGATTTTCCAGTTTTCCAGATCTAACCTCATTCGACCTCACGGTGGCGCAAGACACTTCAGGCAATGTGAGCCTGCTTTTCGTCATACTGGTTGTAATGTTTCTCCTACAAACTTAAGAAACATTGGTTCATCAAATATAATTATTAATTAACCACTGAAGCAAAGTCGGTTAACATGTGCGTCCAGCAGCGTGTCACCTTCTTCTACCAAATCCGTCTGTTTAACCAGGACAATACAGGTAGGAGCTGTTCGTTGCTGCCCCCAGGTGGCCGGAGTTTTAATAACTCCTATCACTGCAGCGATAATGACAGATAAAGTTTGACAGTTGTCTTGTCCCACACTGTCCCATAGTATCACCTAAATAATATAACTATGTGTGCATTATTAAGAGAATTGAAGCAGACATTTAAAAGTAATGCATAAGTTAACTTTCCCCTGCAACTAACTACTACTTTTATATGCAGTAATCATCAACATCATGATCGTTACATTGAAGCAGATACCTCATTTACAATAAAACTGAATAAAAACCTAGAGGAAAGAAACACGAATGGGAAGCTTTTGGTAAAGCAGTTCAATTACTTTTGGGAAGTAACTAGTAGCTGTAACTAATTACTAGTTTTCAGTAGCTTGCACAAGGAGGATTACTGGTACCCATGATTGTGGATGTTTTGTCACTGTTGAACTTCACTACTGGTTTTCAAGATTTCATGAAAAATCAATAACACTTAAGAACCCAGACTTGAGGTTTATAATAAAGACAATAAATACAGACATTACCTATTTGCTCCCGTCACCAAAATCACCTTATTCATCTTTTATGGTCCAAACTAAAAACAAACTGCAGACAGAATGTCTAACACACTCCTACTATTACACTAAACTTTCTTTCAAAGCAAAAAAGTATAAAGTTCTGTGCTTCTGCTCAGAGAAATTAATTCTGTCTCCTTCATGGAAAGTTTTCCGGGAAGTCATTGCCTTCACCCCGCCTCCATGCTGTGATTGGACACCGCCTAAGCACTCAGCCAATCAGATCCTCTTATCTGTCGGGTCAGCTTCAAGGACCGCCCGTACAGTCTGAAATATTCAGTGCTTATGAATAAGTCAGGGGCTCTCAAGCAGATCGAGTTCCCTGTTTAAATTTTATTTGTATTTTGTCTTTCAATGTACAACTTGTGTTTATATAAAACATTCTCACGGGAAAACAAACATATGAGTACAAAGATGTAATAAAACGAATCATTAAATTTATCAGGGTGCCATTTTTTTACAGCTTTACATCTGGCCCAGATTCATTTATAACACTGAGAGGATTGTAAATGCCATGACAAGATTTCTTTATCTGATGGGAATCACCACATACTTCACAAATACTTAAATCTGTCTCCAAACCAAATATCATATTTACCTGTACAGATTTGTTTGCCTGGCTTGCAAAACACATAAAGATAAGGATGACTTGGCCGTGCGTTAGGGCAGACACGACACAAGTGGGACAAAGGCTTGTGATAAGAGCCTGTAAATACACCTGAACTGGAACAGTGGTGTGCAGTGTGAAGTTCAAGCTTTAAGAGAGTTATACACAGAATTATGCAAGAAAAGAAGCAGAAAAGAAAATCCAGCATGCACAAATAAAAGAAGGAACAAACTGATTGCTGATAAATAAAACCTGTAGATGAGTCATTAGCTGTGTTATATAGTTTTCATGAGCTAATATAAACTAACCTGAAGCAGTCGTACCAATCCAATTAACATTATTTAGTATATTCCCGAGACCTATACATTCCTGATTTCAAAGGCAATATACTTTCTTTGTCAGTGAACTATGAGCAGATTTGCATTAACTTGTTCGACACCCACAACACATCTTCCCGTAAACACATGCTGTTGATCCGTCATATCACATAGCCAAAACACAGCCTGCATGTCTGATTAACATCTTGTCAATTGTCAAAGAGCTTGCTGTTGATATGGGTTTGTTATCAATGCAAGATTGCAGTTTGCAGTGGGAAAAAAGCTTTTAGATCCAAAATGTAAGCAGGAAAGTTATTCAAATCAAATATGATACTCCAAACAACTTAAAGAGCATATCAATCCACAAATATATCAACAAAACATAAACAGAACAAACACATATGAACATATAAATATTAATACAAAATATTGCTATTTGAGATTTAAACTTATCTATTGAAAATACACAGTCATATACACTTCATGTTCAAATCACCGTAGGAAAACTGCAGGGAGATGAGAAAGACAGAGTTGCTTGATATTTCCTTGTTATTCTAAATGAGATGAAACTGAGATGAAATACTTGAAATATAATGAAATGTGACAGTAATGCTTTGCCGCACTTTTCTACATTCAAGCAGTCTTCCAAAAGAAAACACAAGAAAGTTTATCAGACATTGTAACATGGGAAATTTGAACTCATATTAAACAAACAAAAAAAGAAAATTAAAATACATTTTTAAAAGTGCCAAATGTCACTTGCTACATTTAACTTTGGTTTCCTCAACATGTCACGACCAAACCTTAAATCACGTTTCTGTGTGTGTTTCAGGGTTGGTGTATAAAACAGAGTAGATTTTTCTAAGAATACCTGTATGTCTATAAAACATCTTAGCCAACATGAAACTGACACACACCAAAAGTCTCCTGATAGTCCATCTCTGTAGTGTGTAAGTCCATGAAACAGTGTTTCCCAAATCGTAGCTTGGAGCCCACAGGTGGCTCTCACCCTGTTTCTCTACCGAAACAAGATAGCTTAAACCTGGATTGTGTCTGAATCAAGGTCTACTCTTGTCGTGCACCATGTCTTCCAGAGATGAGAAGACTGGGAATCACTGTCTTAAACGTTGCCCAGGCCGTTATTCCAGGAGGGCTCGGTGTATTTCCTGGAAGGAGGGCCGCTCCTTTGTGTTCCTCCTCCAGCAGCTCAGCATGATCTTGTAGAGCGAGTCTGGACACAGCACAGGCTGAGGCAGGTAGATCTGCACGACAGGGAGCCACAGATGAAGCTGGGGATTCACAGGTTTTTATATGAGGATGAAAAACGTCACTCACCTGTCTTTTCTGGTCCCTGAAAAACTCCCCTGTGTTTTCTATGACCTGCTCGTCAGTGAGCTGAGAGTAGGGTTGCTCTTTGCAGAAGTTGAGTATCTCCCACAGGGTCACCCCAAAGGCCCACACATCGCTGGCTGTGGTGAACTTACCCTGCACAAGAAAACTGTGGTGAGCACATTTTTCTGCACAACCTCCAAATTAAAAACATAAATGAAGGGGAGGCTCAACAAATATGTCTATCAGCTTCTCACTAATAAAAGTCATATCACGATGGTCCTCACCAGCAGGATGCTCTCCCATGACATCCAGCGTATCGGCAGCACCGCTCTGCCCTGGATGCGGTAGTAGTCACCGCTGTAAAGGTTTCTGCTCATGCCAAAGTCAGCTATCTTTATCGTGTAGTTTTTGCCCACCAGGCAATTCCGCGTGGCCAAGTCTCGATGAACAAAGTTCAGAGAGGAGAGATATTTCATCCCCGATGCTATCTGAGCGGCCATGTAGCACAGATTATTGAAGCTGGAGAGGGAGAGAAAAGAAACATGTGTTAGGAATAGTAATAAAAACACTCTAATACTATATCTCACTTGTCGGTTCGACGCCACTCACCTGACAGTAGGTGCATTGCTGAGCAGAGCAAGTTGTCCCTCAGGTTCGTGGCGGGACAGGAACTGGTTGAGATCTCCGTTCTCCATGTACTCTGTGATCATACAGAGAGGGTCGCTGTAGATGCACACAGCCAGCAGGCGAATGATGTTGGGGTCCTTCAAGCGTGACATGATTTTTATCTCTTTCAGGAAGTCGTTCCTTTCAAATCACAAAAAAAAACGGACTTACTTTACACAGAGTGAAATAATAATTATACAAACTTTCAGCATGTAGTTTCAGCTAAAAATGAGGTATTCAGTGCAGATTACTCTGACATCAATAGGTGATACCTGGCATTTTTGTTGGCATCTGAACGGAGCATCTTCACAGCCACTAAAACTGGCTGGTCCTCAGGGATGTCAAATAAAAACTCTTTGTTCATGAACTCCTGCATTCCCTCCGCTTCACACAGGTGCACCTGAGAGAAAGAGGAAGTAGAGAGAAAAGAGAAAGGAAGAATTCAACATTCAGAACTTGTCTTTAAATCAACTTGAATTGCTGTAGAAGAATAGTAAAGAGCAGACACCTCTCCAAACTGGCCCTCTCCCAGCTTCTCTTTGAATGTGAGCAGCTTTCGTGGGAACTCCTCCACTACAACGTCCTTCCCTGACAGCAGGTCCATCGTTACTGCGGGGATGGCGTACGTGTTGCTTCCGGTCACGCCTTGCAGGTTTACAATGTCTGCCTCTGCGTAGTGAGGGACGCCATCTTGGGCTACAGTGGTTGTGGTGGATTTAGAAGCTGCCGTGCTGGTGGAAGCTAGAACACAATACATGAGAGACTAATTGGGCATCTCAATAACCAATGGACATGCTGATTATAGATGGGTGTGTATTTAAGTGTCCACCTACCAGGCTCTTCTGAGCTCTGTGCAAACTCCGGCAGCTTGCATATGAGGCGTGACGGCTCCTGGTAGTCAGGGCCGAGGGGGAAGATGCGCTCATATGTGGAATTAGACTCCTGCTCACTAGTTGTGCTCGACTGGTTGTGGTTGTAGGCAAATGTCTCACTCTGTATTGACAAACTAGCTGTTAGTTCATCATCCAGCATCCGGCGAGAAGCCTAGAATAAAGGACGCGGGGGGTGAAGGAACAGATCTGACCACCTCCCGAAAGAAGACTCAGGAATCTTTATGGAAATGCACATGAGCTCACCTTCTCCAACATCTTCTGCCACACCTGCCTCCACAAGATGATGACGATGATGGCCACAAGGATGAAGATGATGGCCACTAAACAACCAATCAGAATCCGGGTGTTGCTGTCATCTACTTTGTGGGTGGGGTCGTCTTCTGAGGAGGGATCAGATGGACAGATGCTATTTAAAATGAAGACTGTATTGTCTGCATGCATGCGTATGTGGGAGACCATAATGTGCGTCTCTATTAAATCAGGACAGTCTTTGTATGTAAGTATTTGCCAAAACCATTAACTAGACTCAGTGGTAGTTTTGATTTACAAAAAAGTAAATGTTGAAATACAGGAGGGTCCATCAGCAGAAGTGTCTGGACCAAAATTAACTTGAAACCAAAAAGTCATCTGTCTCTAATTTACACAGCACAATGTCTGAGTAGGTAAAAGGTGGAGGGGAAAACCAGCGGTAGCTTCACCTCTGGCGCCACCATCAGGACTATTAGTCAACAATACCAGATGAGGAAGTTTGGCAAAGAAGTGGACCTACAGCATGTGCAAAGTTTTGTTTATTTCCATGCATAGGAAGGCAGATTTCCTGGTAGGAAGAAGAAGATTGGCAAATACAAAAGATAAAGAGATTATTTTCGAGTGAATTGACAAATAAGCCTTTGTAGTGTAAATAGTACTTTCCTTGTCAAACAAGTGTAACTAATTACATCCATGCAGATGTACTAAATCAAGGATGCCGTATGCTGTGTGTTAATTAATACTGTTAGTTCCACCTGTGCTTTTCCTGCTATGACAAGTCTGCTGAGAGAAACCTCATTAAGCCCATTAGCAGGATCACAGAACTGTTAGACTGCTGTTCTGGAAAATAATCTCTCTCTCTTTAGCTTTTTCTTTTGTTCTCTCTCACTCTTCTTCTGTTGTGTTGGCATCAGTGAGCCTCTCAGCTGTTGAATCTCTTTAAGGAAGGAAGGAAGGTGTCAAATGAAGGCACTTGATTCTTATATACTTACTTTTATGTTTATGTTTTTATACCATCTTGATGCAGAAAGGTTGTGGGACAATAAAGATCTGAACTGTTCTCTTCCAACCGATACGCTGAAACTTTGTCAAATGCTCAGACAAGACAAAAAAATGCTATATTGATATCTGTCATGCATGTCACAAAATTTATTGAATGTTTAGGTCTTTCTTAAGTGTATGTGTGTACAGACTGATCACTGACCTGGTTGTGTGTTAGGTGGCAGTCCCGTCTTGGGTGGAGCCAGTGTTGTGTTGTACATGGCTGTATCTGAAACGCGACACATTTTAAATTAGAAGGCTTCTAAACTGACACTCAAAATATTAGGTTTTCTATGCAGAGTTTCCAAATATTTGCAGGAAATAATCTTGAAGTGTGAAACTAGCAGGGATCTTTGGTCTCTACCTGACTGGAAGGTGATCTCACTGAACAACATCCAGGCATCAGCGAAGTAGAACTGGCATTTGATGGCACTGGCCATGTGATTGGCCAGGTTGACGGTGACGAAGCGGGCGCTGGGGTTCTTCTCATCCACCACAGGGCTGAAGGAGAGCGGCGAGGCCTCCCAGTCTGATTCAGACCGGAAGTAACACACCACCTGGCGGAAGGCCTTGACATGCCGCGAGAACATGTTGTTGCAGTGGACCTGCAGATAAAAGGGACATGGGGAGACTTTCAGTCCAGAGGAGAGGCGTGCAAACTGAAAACATTATCTTGTATTATCACAGGACTCACCTTCATGGTGGTGAAGTTTCGCGTGCGGTCAAACTCAAACATAATTTCAACATATCCATTGGGGAAGCTCTCATTGTTCCAACCCACGTAATCATAGCCGGGCCACACATTGTAGACGTGACTGTGTGTAAAATCATCCAGGCCACACACTCCATCAGTCAGCTGGCCCAAGCCCTCGGTCATACTGAGAGACAGAGACAAAGAGTCTATAACAGAGGCAGAAAACATCCCAACGCCATCCTTTATCTTCACAGTAAGAACCACTGAACACTAGGTGGCAGCATTGCAAAACCAACTCCTCACTTCTGCTGTTGGCTGTGATTTTGTAATAAAGGCCATTTTCTTTTCCCTCTGCACTGTTGCCTTTGCAGAGAGAAGGAAGCCAGCCTGTGTCATGGAGGACATTATTCACCACACCATTATCCAAACACGACCGTCAACAAAAGGCTGATTGGTTCATTCCGGGTATTAAACATCATAAGCACGGTTGACTCAGTCATTCCCATGAGGTATTGCCTAACAGTAAACCACCATGACCCACTCACCACTGTCTGTCTCTGTGCTTTTACTATGGTGACCGGGCAACAACAAGGTGAGGAAAAAAGTACAGGCGGAGGATGGGAGCAATGATGGAGCAATGCAGCGGTGTGTGAAAAAGGGAGGAGGAGGGAATAATGAAACACACACACACACACACATACATACCTGTGGATGACAGCTCCATCATAGACAGAGTCGTTGACATAAACAGGATACGAAGGCAAGTTCATCTGTTCTCCCGCTGGAGCGTTGTACGATACAAGACCATCTGCAAAGCAAAGGAAATGATTCATTTTTTAATAACCTCCGAACATTTTCATTTCAGTCCAAACACATGTTGTGAAAAAAAGCATTGCTCAAAAGAAGTTAGTCCAACATCGTGTTTGAGAATTTTAAGCTCACGACAGCTGCAAATATAACAAGTCGAATTAAAGAGAAATATTTAATGATGCCTTGAGTCATGGGGAGAATTTTCCATTATGTGAAATACAAAAAAGTACAAATTGGATTTTAATGAAGTGCTGGAACAAGCAGATACCAAATATGCAATATGTGTGATGTTTTTGACCAAATGAAGAAATGGTTTAGCCTCCTGGTGACATTTAAAAACCCTTAAACTACTGTTGCTTTCTTGTTTGCTTGCCTGCCTTTTCCTTTTTTTTCCTTTTGGTCTCTATACTCAAAAACATTTGAAATGTTACTGCTTCATGCCGCTTCGTCTCCATGTGTTAGTTAGGCTATGCTAAAGAATTCTGCTCACAAGATCCATCAGGTCTGCCTGAGAAACCTTCTTCGACATCGATCCCTTTTTTCCAACCTGCTTAAAATCTAAGGTTTACTTGATGAATGCATCATGTTTGCACACAAAGCAAAAACATCCTACAGGGGGCACTGGGAATCAATCGCATGGGAATCTTGTGAAATTTGAGGTCCAAGTGAAAGAATGAAAGGAAAAGAAGAAAAGTAATAGGGTGTCTAATGTGAATTTCCCCACTGTGCAGCGAATAAATGAATATCTTATCTTAGTCTGACTTACAGGAAGTCTTTTGGTATAAGCCTGTCATTGGCCGGATCATGCAATAAGTCAGACCTGCTTGGTAAAGAGATGGTTGTAAAGAGAGAATATGATTATAACATTTGCCGTCTATCAGTCTAACAGGGACCTTCGGCCAAATGATAAAATATGTGATGATGAAGTACGTAAAGCGATCCACTTTGCAACCTTCACTACATCCGGGCTTAGCAAGATGATTGTGATTGTGGTTATTCAATGTTTCGTCAGTGGTATGATTATTGTAGTGTACATCAGTGTTGTTTAAACACTTGTTATATCTTGTCTTTATGGACTCAAAGTTAAGGACTGAAGCCTGAGCTCAGCTGGTCTGGTCTTCGTTCCCAGCTTCCTCGCTCTTCAGTCCTCACACATCCTCTCTTTTTCCCTCTGCCACGTCTTACCCAGCCACTCGCAGCCGTAGAGCTCCACTCTCATGCAGACGTTCATGGAGTGGTCCGTGACGGGCATGAAGCGGACGAAGCGAGCGATGATGGGCGGCTCGAGGTCCTTCAGCACGATGTCGTAGGCGTTCCTGTTTCCTTCAATCACCTGCAGGTAAAACAAACACACCTTGACCTCGTGAAGAAACTCACTAATGACTGAGAACGCATGTGCATGATAACATGGCCTCCTCATATCATTTATAGATAATGAAGAATCAATGAATCACTTTGATACGCTATCTCTATTATACAGTCATACCGGGAATTAAAAATTGGCAGGCTATAAATATATGACCTGAGGGCAGACGATGAGTATCAGCACACAGACAGTGCAGTTTGTTATAAAGGTCAAAACAGATTATACAATAAAAATTGAATTCCAGTCAATATCGAGCACTGACTGATTGACTGACCTGCTTGCCCTGCCTGTTTCTCCACGAGATCCAGCGGCTTCCATCACGGCTGTACTTGATCTTGTACATCTGGGCGAACTCATTCCCGATGCCTCCCGCGTGACGACCCTGGGTCCCCACAAGGGTGATGAAGTGGAGCGAGCGCAGGTCGATCTGGAGAAACTCCTTCAGGCTGTCTGGCTCCACTGTGATCTCTGGACACCAAGCGCCATCGCCCTCCTCGAAGTCCAACCTGGGAGAGACGGACAGACAAGGAGGGTGAGAGAAAGAGAAGGGGGAAAAGATGAAATAACGGCGGGTGGATGTTCATATTAGAATTACAGCAGGAAAGGGAAAAGAGCGAGGGAGAAGAAAAACTAGGGCAGGATGGAGAGGAAAAGGTGAGAGGAAAGTATAAGTGAGTGTGGCGGTGGATTTCAGTTCTTACAGCCTGTTATAAAAACACCTCGGTGACAGCCTGCGTCGTAAATTCATCTTAAAGTGTTAATTTTGGGCAAGGGGCTGGCAGGGGCGAGGGGGAGCCGGGAGAGATTGAAAACACAGCCAGGATGGATGGGGAAAGTGTATTACATCATTATCCTGATACTTACTGAAGGCCACCCAAGTTCTTCTGCACACACACACACACACACACGCCTCCTTAATCATGCGGCTGTAAGTAGAACTGATACCCCAGTTTGTGGCTTACTGCAAATAAACAGGCACGGGCACCTTACAGGATAAACCACCCACACACACGCTCATTATCAGAGCAAACACATGATGAGGCACGTGTGTGTGTGTGTGTGAGAGAAACCTACCTGCCATATCTAGCAGCGGTGGATTCGGACCACTGGCTGGAGGCAGAGATGTCCTCGTCCTGTATCTGCCCTCCTGACATGCCCAGAGGATACCGACACACACCTGAGACACAACCATATGTTGCATTAAAAGAAATGAATAGATGAGCAGATGAATATGATCATGAAGGTCGACAGAGGAGCATCCACTCATTGCCCTGATGTTTGTTGAGCCATAAACACTCATCCTGTATTTTACTGAGTGAGGGAAGTGACTAATTACAAGTAGTGTTAGTTAATGAGTAGCTTTTTTGTTTACCGGTGCTTTTTTCAGTACTTTCTGAAAGCAGTATTTCTGCTTCAGTTTACCGTAAGTCCAATTTTGATTATGCACTTTTGGAAAAGCCAGAATTATAGAAAAGCCTTTGATTATGCTGTTATGACACATTCAGGAAGATATGACATTTTACTCTTCTTTTTCTTTGTAGGCAACCTACGGAAATGATTTCTCAAGCAGGAAATCAGTGTGGTTTGAATCACTGAGTTTGAGATGCAGCGGATAGAAGTGGTGCAGGGTAACAAGGTGCACTGTATTTACTCAAGTACTTACAAGTAATGTACCCATGAATTTGTGAGGTACTTTACTTGGCTAGTTTATGCTGGTGAAAACTCCACTACATGCACTACATTTCAGATGGAAGTACTGTACTTTTCACTCTGCTACACTTTTCATATTCATATCTTTAAAACCTACAACGAGCATATGAAAGACATTGTCATACAGTACATTAAACTACCAACATTATATGAAATAATTACAATTATTTACGGAATAAAGTAACTTCCAAACAGCTCATTTTTTAACATTTAGTAGTTTGAGAATACTTTCACTTCTACTTGTTCAAATCTAAACAGTGCTTCTATTTAAGCAGGACCTTCTAATAATCTTCCCACCTCTGGTATTTAAGGCTACCTGGATCATCACACTCTCCAACATGCGGCTGCCCTCACTTCTCTCAGACCAACCACAGCGCTGGTCGGCGTTGAAAACTCAAAACCGTGTTCAAACATTCACCAGACGCCCTCAGACGTCTCTGAGACAGAACTACTTCATTTCTTCACTTCTGTCAAGAAACCTGCAAAATGTGATGGATGGTGTTGGATGAAGGGGTGGGGTGGCGATGTGAGAGCACTGCACACACACACACACACACACACACACACACACACACACACACTAACACACTCAGAAATTGTGGTTGCCTTATTGAAATAATAAGCTGGATCCATTCAGTGTGTCTGCCAGTCCAAACAGTGCTGGTATCAAGCACATGTACAGGACTCAGTGACTGTGTGTGTGTGTGGTGAAGCTGGCTGGTCTGAGCCCATCACGCCCCCACGGTGCGGTCAATAGAAGGAATATGCCCTCTGTTTCCTGCATGCCCCTCCACCCCCTCACACTTTTTCTGTCTCCTCTCTGTCCTCCTCTCACTCCTCCTGTGTGGTCTCTCTCCCCTCTCTCCTTTCTTCGGAGAGGTGATAAACGTTAAAGGCGTGATTTAGACAATCTTCGTCTCATTAAGTCTCAGCGGGCTGGTGGCTAACTGAGCACGGCCAATATGGCATCTATCAACTTTTACAAGGCTCTGAATGAACGTACTGATTTCTGGGTGTTTCCAAAGAGCAAACATGAAAGGGCACTTTTCCATCTCGTGCATTCTGCAGGGTTGGGTTGATCTTGTGTTTTGGCCTGACATTGATAACTCCACCTAACAGGATGTGACCTCTAGTTTGCCTTATTTATGGATGAAAGAGCCTTTGGAAGAACTTGATTTCTGTGTATGTGATAGCGTTGGGTGGCGGCTTTCAGAGGAGCTGGAGACGGAAGTGAAAGGCAGGCTGACCCCGTTCGCCTGGCCCCTTGTCTCACAGAAAAACCTTTGAGAAGATGCCAGCAACAGCAGAGCTCGAGGTTCAAGGCCTTCTCTGTCCTTCTCTTGCTCTTTCTTTCCTTCTTTTTCTCTCCACGTGATTCTCCTTCTTCCTCGTTTCTTGATCTCCTCCAAATATTTGCTCAAAAGTCAAGATGTGGAAACCTCTGAAGGTCCGGGGGCCGAGACCGACGACCTGATACGCTGCTCACGTCTGTGCACACAAAGCCAGACGTGGACGCGATGCGACCACGCACGCGCACGCAGGCTTTCGTCTTGGCAAGTGACACAGCGACAGCTTGAAGGAGGCACAAACAAAAACTCTTCCAGATGTCTACATTCGCCTCATCTGTCCTCCTTTCATCTTGTCCTCTCTAACCTTTGTTCCACGCTTCCCTCCTCACTTCATCTCTCATCATTTATCCCCAACTGTTTACAACCCTCCCCTCCGCTCCACTCCTGTTTCTCCCCTTACACAAGATCGCCTCGGACCACATCAAGAGAAATCATTTTACTCTTCTCATATTAGCGGTATATTTGGTTGGATAATTATAAAACCATTCTAATGATAGGCGATCAAACTGCACGTACGATAGCTGCAGTAAAACACAAATCGTCAGAACCTGCTTCAAGAGCAACAGCGCAGGTCTCCAATGAATGCTTTCAAATCAGGGCAGGAGAGATGACAAAGAGCAGCAGCGTTTTAAAAAAAAGTGGAAAAGGTTGAATAACTGGTATCAAGTAGCTGAAATGTTGCATCTGTCTTTGATGCAGCCAGATCCAGAGGTTGTGGGGTTTGAGGTGGTTCTGAGTGTAAACAGACATGGAGATGAAGAAAGAGACGACCACAATGCATCATCTCATCCTTTCTTATGATGGATGTCAAGTCAACCAATCATTTTCTTTTGACAGCAGGAGATCCGGCTACACGGTGCATGATGGATACAGCACGGTGAGTTAACATACCGGTCGCCAAATCTGATTTTACATAACAATTCACCATCTACTTTTTGCACATGAGTCCATCCAGCATGACACAACAGGCTCATGAAAATCAGGCTGTCGAACTAGAAAGTGCTGATAAAATATGACTCAAGCTTCTGTTACTGCATTGCCTATTTCACACCTCCAGTGTTTTCAGATATTTCAGTGCACTGTTTAGCTGTAACATGAGAAAGTTGTTGAAAACGGACGAGCCAAAACCAAACATCCCCAAACTCTTGGTTATGTCACCCACCAGTTACTGTTGTCGATCCAAACTGGGATGACACATTCTCAAAAAGACAAACGTTTTTAGTTTTTTCCTGAAGCACTCTTAGAGGAAATGCTGTGGTGATTATGTGGATGTCATGTGGTATGAGGTGGTGACATAAGCTGTGTGATTTTTCTATGAAGTCTTGCCAGAAAAATACAGTGATTTACATGCAGACAGTGCAATATCACCATTTGGGGAAAACACAGCAATTGCCTGGGACATAATTGATGAAAATAGGAGTCATTAACCACATCCTCGAGAGAGTCAGAGAGACGGCCTTCAGTATGCCGTGCCGGATGTATGACCGCTCTTCCAAATGTTGGTTTTTGCTGTGTTTATTTATCTACCCAACCCACTCAGAGGTGACCCCTGGGGTGAGCTATGGGGGAGGGCGATCGTGTTCGTTTGGACACACGCACACACGCACAGATTCACCCCCATATACACACACACACCACACCACAATTGGCCACAGTATCTAAAAATATCACCCCAGAAAAAGGTGGAAAAATACCAGCCTTGTGTGGTGGAGGAATAGAAAGAGAGAGAGAGAGAGAGAGAGAGAGAGAGAGAGAGGTGGGGGGAGATGGAGGAGTAACAGACCAAACCCTCTCTCTCACCTCTTGATTTTTACCGCACCCTGACTACTGAAAGGCAGGTTTGTTCTGTAGTGTTTGCTGTCCAACCGCTGGCTCCAAATACACACACATGCATGCACACATGCGCGCACACACACGTGCATGCTGTGTAATCACACAAGTTGATCTTCACATCTGCTCCATAATACCTGTCCGAATAGGGCAGTTTTGGTTGCTTATAAATTCAGCCTCTGCTGTTGACAGATGACACGCTGACGCTGTGGCCACAAGTTGAAATTAGAGGATTACAGCTCAAGATCCTGTTGAGTCAGTTGCTATAAAGATGCACAAATCAGTACTTTTAAATCAATGGATTCAATGACTACATGTAGTATGAAAGTGACAGCGCTCATAGTGACAACAGAGAATTATCAAGCTGCTGCAGTTTTAATCACATCTATGGGGCCCTCCACTGTTTTGGTATAAAAATGGAAAATGGCAGGTGATACTAAAGAGCATCATCAGCTTCAAATTGATGACTGCCACCCTTGAGCTAACCTGACAGTGACCAAAGCCTGACCTGCGCCAGGCCAGATTAGTCTGCAAACTTTACCACAATACTGCAAACTACCCAGGTCCATAGCCTGCACTTGTTTGTTTCAGTATCCTCACACAGCCTCACTAAAATGATTATCATTAAATTTGTTGAAATTTCACAATATGAATTAACTACATCAACAACACATCATTTACACTCCCTCTGTCTGATTAAAAATAAATTCCGTGAAGGATTGCATGACTTATGCAAGCTTTAAATTTTTTCCAGTTTATCAAATGCCATTTGCTGAGCAGTCTTTAACCACAAAACAGCTCGTGTGTTTGATGATATTTGTCGAACTCTTCGCTTAACATCTGCAAGCACTGAAAGGAGGAGATGAAAACGGAAAAAGGACGCGTGTTGAGTGTGGGGAGGTCGGGCTGCGGGGTGACATTACTCTCTGATTTGTTGTGACTATCTCGATGGCATCAGTTGGAAGGAATGCCAGGCTGCAGCACACGAAAAATGAACTCGCTCGACTGTTATGTGCGCAACTGCAAATACGGTTGATTTACGTATTAATCGGAGGTTCTGGTCCACTTTAACCTCTGGGAATATTTGACTTACTTTCATTAGGTGGCAAGAAACACAAGTCCAAATGAATGCTAATTTTTCTTTATGTCTGCTGGATGTATAAATATAAAACTTCCAGCTGACACGTTCACCACAACAACTCTATAAGGCGACAATAATGTGTTTTTCCCTTTGTTCTTCTGCAGCCAAGTGACCGAAAAAATATCTGTTACTGTTTCAAAGACATTCAGTGACAATCAGTCAGTTGTTTTTATCAGTGGAATCAGATCACAAACCGGAAACAACAAACATGTCTGCTGGTGAGGAAGTGTATTAAAACTGTACAAAGTTTATCTGTAACATGCTAAAACATGGCATAGCAGCAGGTTCTAATGTAATGTAATGTCAACACCAACAGCAACATCTATCTGAACCAAGTCAGACTGTTGCAGCATCAGTTGAATTGAGCAGGAATGTATTATCATTGCTTACGCACTCATCTATTCATTTGTAAGATGAAGATTTGTGATTAGATGATTCAAAAAAGCTCTAATGCATTCATTCACTCCTTCTTTCATTCAACATTTACATCCTCATGAAAACAAACCTAAACAACAACAGCGCTGCTTGGTATTCGGCTGCCCTGGCCGGGCCTTCGCTCGTGTCCACGCCTCCTCCCCCCTCCACAGTGAAATAAAGTTCGCCCACTCACGAGTAAAATGGGAAAGACAGGGATGGTATAACTCCATTGCTTGGGAATTTTAAACAGGGGAAAGTTGGCATCGCTGCACATCTCAGCTCTACTAAATTCAGCCATGAATATTTCCAGACTGTGGAAAAATGACCCTCTTCTCAATGCAGCAGAACTAAAGCATTAGACAGAATTATAGGTGGATATATCCTGCTTCCATATATTAGAGCAGGTTGAGATTTGAGCTCTTAGTGACACTGAGAGGTGATTTTTTTTTTTTTTTTTTTTTTTAATAATCGCCGGTGGTTTTTGGAGTGAAGAAAGAATCTCCCTCGGGTCAGATTAGAGATACAAAACTTTGTCTTGAACGGTGAACTTGTTGAACTTTGACCATGATCAGATGAACAAACAGTCCTTTCCATGACTTATGAGTGGTCAAATACTGGGAAACACACACCACACACACATACACACACAAGTGCTGGGGAGAAAGACAGAGCCTATTTCAATGGACTTTCCTGCTGTCAGAATGTCTGGTATGCATTAGCCACAGACTCCAGTGGGATAGCTGGATCCACAGTATGCGTGTGCATGCGGGTATATGCATGCGAACAGGCACACAAACACACACACACGCTCACAAAAACACAGTAAGAAGAGAGACGGGCGAAGAAAGTTACTCCCACATGGGTCAAACACTCAAATCCTTAATTAAGTGTAGTTGAGAAGATGCCTCGTAAAATATTCACAGTCGAAATGTTTGGTGCTAAATGGCTGCAGATTTAAGATTCGGTATGAATGTTTTAAGGATCCTATGTTACATTCAAAAAATAAATATATCAGAAATGTAGCTACTAATATACTGTAAGTAACCACAGCATGCTTACATTATTTTAGTTGAAAACTTTCCTCGCTTTTTTAAAACTTTCTTTTATTCAGGTGCAAAGAACAAATGAATGACAAAAAGGCAAAGCCAGGTTTTGAGTGTGTTACATGATGTGTGTGTGCAAACCCTCTAGAAAACAGCTGTTGTTAAAAGTAAGAAGTTTAAACATACATTTTTGTTTGCTTGGTTTGAAAAATGTGATGTTTGTAGTTCTCCTGTTCTCCATTCGAGAGGGCAGGAAACCCCCTGGCCCGTCATCGTGACCTCGTGTGTGTTTTTTATATATTCTCAAAATGCAGTTGGATTTACAGTCGTGTAACGGTGTAGAATAGAGTCGAAAGCTTTATTTTGAAAGTGGAAGTGGGGTGGAGTGAGGCGGGAGGATGTGGAAGTGATCGGGCGTTTTTTTGTTTTTTTCCACTGCTCTTTTTAAACACCGCTTGACACAGTGAGGTCAGTGTGACCTGTAAACTCTGTGTTGAACCTTTCTGACAAAACCGTCATTATCGCTGTTTAGATCTGAGTACGTGCCATTCATTATCCTTTCAACGATAAAGAAAAGTCAGCCTGATGACAGAAGCTTTGAGACTAAAGTCATAAACAGTAGCCAGATCGGGGTTTTTACTGGCAAATATCTGCTGTGTTTCTACAATTTCAACAATAACCGAAACCTCTCTTTGGTTCCTATTTGACTTTGTCTCTGCCCACCAAATGTTGCTACTCTATTTCCTTGTAAAAAATTATTGGTTGCTTTTTCATTGACATCACAGAAACCACCCGTACGGCGGAGGGAGAGCTGGAGAAAGGCGTGCATGCTGG
Source organism: Holacanthus passer (assembly GCA_025331565.1). Taxonomy (NCBI): domain Eukaryota; kingdom Metazoa; phylum Chordata; class Actinopteri; family Pomacanthidae; genus Holacanthus; species Holacanthus passer. The sequence goes on from JAFREQ010000116.1 coordinate 368,265, forward strand.
GATCAAAGAGGCCAAACCAGAGAGAGGGGACCACATGGCTCCCACAAAGCAGCACTTATCCAAAATCTGAATCAGTCGCAGTCTGGACTGGACCGGAGCGAAAAACACTGCCCAAAACTCACAAAAGCCATTTTATAGTATTCACAAACTCTCGAATATGATCTCACTGCAGCTGGAGACTTGAACACAGACACAGCACAGAAGAATGGGGGGGACGCAGTTTGGCCTCTCGAGGCAGCACAGACCTGGGTTGACCTGCGATGTGACGGCTCCTAACAGGTGGGAGAGGACGAGCAGGAGGAAGTGAACGTCCCACAGGTGCTTCATCCCAAACACAAGCACAGAGACAGGCTTCCGATCTGAAAGACAATTGAGACACAGCAGGTTAGACAAATGTGCGATGACCACAGAGAAACAGTGAACAATTGAGCAGTAACACATTTTATTTGCTTCTCTGTATTCATGGGAACCAAATATTTGTTTGGATATACAAGGGGAAAATGGGAGTTTAATTGGAAGCATGTTTTTATTTCACTCAATAAAAGACACAATAATAGCCACCAAAGTGGAATTTCCATTTATTTTGTGCTTTATCACTCCAAGAGAGAAGGCCTATTAAATTCTAACAGTGGTGATATTTCAATATCAGCCGTACAAGACAGAACGGCCCCAATTCATGTGCAATTAAAACGAAGCTTTTCATTTTTTAATTTTACATAACGCGCTAATTGTAGGAACAAATGATGAATGAATAAGCGGAGGGACAAATGATGGAGAAGGAGACGTTGAGACACTGAGTCACAGACATGACTTCAGCCGGACAGACGCGAGCGCCAACAAGCCGCCTCCGACTGACCGCTTTGTCCAACAGCAGAGCAAAACGACGAGTTTCAACCAGTTTCTGTCTGCGTTTATTTATGATCTGACTTCAAAAATGTGGAGACAAACAAGGAAATACGTACATCCTCTGTAACTTCACATGCAATTTATTAAACGGGACATGGATGCCATCAGTTACACGCTTGAACACCCACATATAGAAAAAGCTTCCACTTAGTTTGCTTCGTTTAAACAGCTTAGTGTGGTGATCTGATAATGGCCGAGTCAACTACATGGAGATTCCAGCGTTGGCACTTTTTACTGCTGCTCAAAGTCTCTGTTATATAACTGAGGTTAGTTTTATTGTTCACACTATGTTAATTACGTCTTATGTAACAAAATTGGGCAGCAAATGAGGAGAGACAGAAAAACCCAGAACTCAAGTGTTAATTTTTTAAAGTGTTTTCAGTTTCTTTTCGCCGCCATCTAATGATTTTTTGTAGCGACGGGCTTTGTGCTCCAGCTCCAATGTAAATACTAAGAGACATCACCGAAGCGGGGTTGTCTAAACCCAATTACACATGACACAAAACAAAACCAGCAGAGCACTGTGGGAATTTTCACTGAGACATCAGTGTGTGCGTATCAGACGTTTCCTGGTCTTCATCGCCGGCCAAAAGCAATATTTTCCTGACGTATCCGCATTGAAATAACAGAAAGATCAGCAGCATGCCGCTCAGAGCTGCGGCGCTTTGGTCTGGTCAATGAGACAGGACCGGACTACAGTACAGGCCTTCATTCACATACTGTTCGATCTGCTGTCAGGGACTGTATAGCATTGTACTATAACAGCCCTGTTCCTAAAATATCATCTCAGTGCTTCTCTCACGCTGCTTATATCCGACAGGGGATCTCCACCATCACTAACTTTGTCTGCTAAAGCTCCAGTTAACCTCTGTCCAAATTAACCTCTGACATTTATGAAGTGCAGGTTCACATTCACTCCGTCTCTGGGAAACAAATCCAGACCTGCTGATTTTGAGCTCGTGCCCAAATATCCTCATTGCTTTCCACATTGCCAGGCCACAATGAATGGATATGAGCATTTGGAAATATGAAAAATTAGTTGGGCAACACTAATAATTATAGTTTGTTTTTTTCCACAGATAAGCACTGTGGATGAAAATGATTCTATGAAGTCTCTTGAATTAAGAGCCAAATGCTCTTTAAAGCAGTCCTGTAGTAAAATCAGCCTCAAACTAATCTGGTGCGACCAGCGTCGACAGTCCACCCACTGAATTTTGTGACACTAATTACGGCCTGAATTGCCTCTTTCATTGTGCCTTCACACATAATCTTATTGCTTTTCTTACCTCCATTTCCTGCAGCTTCAGGTTACGGCCGTTTCCCACTGAGACTCCTTTGCTAAGCTTAACTCATATTGGCTTTAAAAAGCTAATGAAACACAAACACCTGATGGCTTGTGTGCATTTGGAAGTCAAAAATGTGTTTAGCGTTCGCTGGAGAATATGTAATGGCTGCCTGTGCTATATCGGGGAGGAGGAGTGAAGTTTGGTTCTACATTTAGAGACTCTCAAAGGACCATACTGGTGATGTTTTAGCCCATTTACAGCAAATCACATATCACATACATTTTACACACAAGAAAATCCTGTTTAATTTTACTCAGATACCTTTACACAGATAAACCACCGTCATGCCAATTTTTTTAGGGTTTTGCTCCAAGTGATAAAGAAGACTAGTTCTCTTTCTATTTTTCATCTATTCAACAATGTTGTTTTCTAGTTTTAATTTGATTTGATGAATGCATTTGTGCCATTTTTGGTTCATGTCAACATAGCAAGAAAAATCTACTTGCAGAGATTTGAAAACTGCTTGAGATACATATGAAAAGTCAACATTCAAATCGTGATAAAAAGCTCAGACATCTAAGTTTTGGTCAACAACAGATTTAACAAACCCTGGTGATGGAAAATCAAATGAAAACCCAAATGTAGTCGCTGCTTTAGCTGCACGACTCGGCCAAAAAAGAAACATTACCAAACATTAACTGTGATGGATTATCTATCTCAAGGAAATTTGGGGTCTCTCCATGTTGATTTTAATCCTGCATTGACATGTGCTGAGACCTGCGACTGCCTAAGTAGGAAAATGCTTGTATCAATTTTCAGGCCTATGGGAGCTTTGGAAAGTGGCTGTCTTAGTGTAAACTGTGTGTAATTTGTAAAAAAAATGGGCTCTATCAAACGACAGTAGTCTTTGAAAAGGGCCTTTAGAGGCTTTGCTAAAAAATGTAGACTCAAACTTTAGGCTTAAATGATTTGGACAAGATATTGTTTAAAACATGTTGCTGCTTTTTGTTTTATCGTCAGAGCTAAAGCTGCAAATGAGATCCAAGCCACTGTTGATAGTATTAAGTTGAGTGTACAGTAAGTTCAACGCTGGAAACGTTCTACATGGCCGTGGTTTAGTGATTGTTAAAAAGCTGAAATGGATTTCCTGTGCATCACTTGTATTGCCTCCTCTGGATCCAGCTGTGTTCTCGATACCTGTATGAGGTGAACAGCTGTTATTCCACCAGCGGCCTCTGTTACAGTAACATCAGATCAGTGAGCAGCGCTGGAGACGCAGACACAGGTTCACAGCTCTGGAAACTTCTCTCCGTTCTCGTCTTACAGGAACACAGCAGGAAAAACTTATTCATGTCCTATCTCGGTTTCAAAAAGGGTCTATTCCAGGATTTTTTCCTTTTCACTCTCAAAGACATATTTCAAACTTTTAAGGGAAAAACTGTCGTACGCTTAAGAAAGCTGAAGGGTTAAATTTCAACTTACGGTGTATACATTTCAAAAGTGTTTTATTTATTATGCTCTCGTCGTCATTAAACTTCAATTTTTCCACACATAAGTTGTCTCATTTCATAATTATCTTTATTCCAGCAATCATTTCATACAAGTAGGTTTAAAATGAATTTAAACAGCTACACCTTCGGTAACACCGATTTTTCTGAACTGAAAACACGAGCCGCACAAGAACCAGCTGCACAAACCCTTCAGTGGTGAATTTATTCTCATGGCCCCTGAGAGATGGAGCAGGAAAAAGACAGGAGATCTAGGTCACATAGACTTCCCCACCTGTATGTCAGAGCACAGCGCAGACACATATACAGTAATTTGACTTTTGGGATTTGTTCTCGAGCATGCAGGAGAATGAAGGTTGTTTGAGATTTGCTAAGTGAGGTGAAATGATGGAAAATAATGTCTCCTTCCAGGTACAGTATGTCTGACATTTTACTGCTAATGAAACAATTCGCTCAGTAACAACCGGCAGACACCAACAGGCAGTTTGGTTTGGATATCACTGCTCTGAGGTAAAGTCTGCTCTCCTCCGTAACTATAACTATGGCGCCTTGGTAAACTGTGTCCACCTACTTTTTTGTGTTGAGCTCACACTCTAACGAACCGAAGCAGGACGTCCAACATAAACAGGTAGAAAGAGAGTCGCTGGAGGGAAACAGGAGGAGGAACGGGAGGGGAGGAGAAGTGCAGGTTATAAGTGGGAGCAAAGATTTCAAAACAGGGTAAAGATGCCTGTGCTCAAGCCCCACTATGATAATGCAGGGTTAAGTGTAAGTAGTGGGTTTTGTCTCAAAGTGGCATCCAGAGACCTATAAGAAGATTTCTTTCCAGCCACTGGATATTATATAGTGAGAGAATACATGTGAATATATTCTCTGTCCTATTAACTGATTCCAAAAATGTTGGGACTCATTGGGAAAAGAGATAAAACAGAATGTGATCAATTGCTAATCCTTTTTGACAAAGACAATATTTTTCATGTTTCTCATCAGCTTCATTGCTTTTTGTAAATATCTTCTTATTCTGAATTTGATGGCAGCAACACGTTTCAAACAAGTCGGGACAGGAGCAACAAAAGACTGTGAAAGTTGTGGACTGATTGAAAACACCTGTTTGGATCATTCCACAGGTAAACAGGTTCGTTGGTAACAGGTGATAGTATCATGATTGGGTATGAAAGGTTCATCCTGGAAAGACTCAGTCGTTCACAAGCGAGGATGGAGAGAGGTTGGTAGAGTTTGTTCACAGTGATTGCATTGCAACGTTGTACCCTCTTGACATCATCATGTCAGCGTCGTCATAGTGAGCAGGCCGACATGCCGACAGCAGCATTTAGCTCAGAGCACCTGGATACAGCCTCACAAAACCGTTAGCATGGCCGTCAACTCTTAGTTCTAAATTCATCCTGATGTGGAAAAATTAAAACCTCTCTGATCTCTCTCTCTCTCAAAGAGGGCAGCTAACCTTCATGACAGTCTGTACCGCAACACAACTCACCCCGCGGTCACATTATCAAATAAACCAAAGTCAGGTCCGCTCACGCTTCAAAAAGCTTTCAGAATAAGGAACAAAAAATAAACTTGAGCTGAAAGTGCATGAAGTTATCAAAACAGGGCCCTTTAAAGTAGAGAAGCACGTTTGACACGTTTCAAAAGGTCCGAGAGAGTTTTTTCTTATCAAACACACAAATCAGAGTGTTACAGGTTGTTCTGTGAAATAACAATGTAAGAAGATGTAAAGATACAGAAGAATGAGAATTGGAGAAGAATAAATATTGTTCCACCAGTTTGTCACTATAGAGAATGACAGCGACATAACAGAGTTTTACATCAGCACCTTTACTGAGCTGTATGTTATAAATGTCCAGACAATAACTCATAAAGGAAAGTTGGCCTCATATATTCTTACATATTCTTATTCATTTCACTGAGAAATAAACTTTTCTGTCCCTCTGTTAAATAATTTTTGACCTGGACTTTGAGCACAAATCATTTTGTCTGTATCCAAACCCAGTATCAATATAATGATGCGTCTTTTTCTGTGTCTTCTTTAAGACAGAACATATTAGTGTTACTTTCCAACACAACATATGTTCAAGGCTCAACGCGTGATCAGAGCCCGATCATGGTCATGTGCAGCCTCCATCCTAATGCAAACCAGTGCACTGAATGTACACAATCAACATTTAATGTGAATGTCAAATATTAAAAAAAAAAAAAAAAAACATGGCAGAATTTTAAAAGAGTACAATCTGCCCATGAACTGTTTAAATTTCTTGCTGCTTGATGCTTTGAGCCTGTCACATTATAAACTGTTGACACATTATAAAATGAGCATGATAATATTTTTTTTTGCACATCATACATCCTGTTCTGCCTCTTAGGTCATGTTTTAATTTTCAGTCTTTCATGCAGTTTTTTTTTTTTAACTCACGTCTCTTCTCATTGCAGATCACTACACTTCCTGCCTTTATGTGTGTTTCTCACCACTTTGATTGTCTGGTGCACTATGATTGGTTTCACCTGTGATCCTCTCCTGTATACCATACCATGTTCTGGCGAGTAAAGACTGTGTTTTTTGGGTCAAGGTTTTGTCTCTGAGTCATGCATTTGAGTCCATTTTGCTTTTGTGACATTACAACTACCAATAATTGTCTTACAGAGTTCAGGTTAGTTAAAGACTGAGGCCCCAGGGCATCAGCTCCATTGGACATAATTGGGCAATTAAAGAATTAAATAACTTAAATTCGTGTGTATCTAGTAATATAAGATCATATAGGATGCATATTTGAGTGTACATTTTAAAAATATATGTAAAGTCATAAAAAAATCATTTAAAGGCAAAAAAAAATCTATTTGACCATACTTGCATTAATAAAAGTTAAATCTACTTTTCCATATCTAAAAATCTTTTCATAACTAACAGTATATTATAGCATGACAGCCGTTTACAGCGCTGTGACATTTTCCCAGATGATCACATAAAAACAAAACCATATGTGGTGAATGTTACCGAGTGTGGTGGCAAATTACTGTATCTACTGCACCAATGGGAGTTATAGCATGTCACTTTACGTTAAACACAATATCTAACATGTCAGTTACTCAGACTAATGTAAGTCTTCAGATATATTATGGATATGTAGGCTGCAGGGCTCGATCACTGAACCCTTCAGACCGGACAGATATGAAGAGACGTAACGAACTTTGACTGGACCTTTGTTTGAATTCAGACACGTTATTATAACACAAAATGTTGATGGGCAGCGAGCAGAGTTTATTGTGTCAACTCGGAGCAGAACGTTCCTGAATAGAACGACTATTGACTTGAATTTCGACTTCTGGGAAAAGAGAGTCTGTGCCCCATAAATATCAGCTCCCTCTTGGCCAGTTCAGGAAGTGGTGAAGGACAGATACTCCCCTCAGAAACCCACCAGCCCACAGAGCTCAACCAACACACACACAGATACTGTATTTTTGAATGAGGGGGGACAAACTGAATGCGTCGGAGATCCACTGATGAGTTTCTACATTTGTGCAACTCACAGGAAAAACTATTCTTGCAACTTTGATGAAAACCAAGACTTCGCACACACACTGGTCTTACAACCCCAGGAGCTTGTTGCCATGTCCTCCTGCAGAACTCCAACCCTGCAAACAGGATAGCGGTTTTATTTTGTTTTCCCAGGCTTTCTTGTTTGTATAAATAATCAGGTTTTCGTGGGAGGGTCGAGCACACAGAGTAACCTTGGTGTACCACCGGGCCCTGCACCCTGGGAAAGCCTGTAAAGTCAATACACAGGTTTGCCTGGCTCTGTTCCCTGCCTCTGTCACGCAGCAGAGTCAACACTTGGGGCTTTACACGAGAAGAGCGAGCAACCGGCGGAGGTTAGGAAGGTCAGGAATAACTGAACGCTTCAACATCCAGCCACCAGAAACTGTCCAGAGAGAGGAGGAAGGCACAAAGGTCTGAGTCTCCTCTTTTGTCACAAGCACAGGTCATAATTTCTGCCAAATTCAGAAATGTGGAATGCAATTACAGTACTTTCACATAATTAGAATAACAACATGACGGGTTAATTTGAAAGTTCAACATCTTATGTTAAACATATCATATAAAAATATTGGATGATAGGTTCCTTATTTTTCATCTACACACAACTCATGTACTTGATGAATGTAAATTATAATCAGTGCCGTGTATTTTTCAGTTGCACTGCATTGATTGCATTTGCATTGCATTGCCAATTTATGTTTTAAGAGTCTACAGCCATGCTGGTGGCATGTCAATAGTTTTGCAGGTATTTGGTCATAAACCAAATTATTTGACAAAACCTTTGCCCTGATGATGCTGCTAAATGAAATTAAGGGGATCACCAAAGTATTTACAATTAATCCTGAGGGACCAAGGCTAAAAACTGCTTCCTCAAACTACAAACCAAATGAAAGTTTGACTACTGATAAATCTTCTGGCTACAAATCCACAAGAATATATAACATCACTTGAAGTTAAAAATCCAAACTAATCAGCCCATTATAACTTGACGATGCCCAACGTTTAGGAAAAAATGTGTAGCAGTAGAAAGGTATGGCACATGATTGCTGACATTTTTTAATAGGGACCAGACTCAGTTTTTAGTTCTATCTCGTTCTATAAATGTATTTTGTGGGTCGCCTGGCGGCCTGGCAGTGAAGATCCATACAATATAACCACAACATCCCAGTTTCAGTTCCAGCTGTGAACCTTTATTGCATGCCATCCTTCTCTGTGTCCCATTGTTTACTGTCTGTCTCTGTACAATAAACTCTTCAATAGAAACCTGTTAAATAACCAATAGATAATTACAAACAAAGACAAGACAGGTCTAAATTGCAAGAAGTCAAATAATATCAACAACAAATTTTATTCATTTCATATCTGTTTCCTCAAACCAGAAATCATTCCAAGTGCCTTATAGCTATAAATTGCACACACATTATATAAGGGTGTGTGTGTGTGCACTGTTGGTGCTGGGCCTGATTGCTATACAGTGTGCCCATATGCTGTGCACCATAACCACCCACATGTGCTTTCTATTATATCCTCTTGTTTCTCCCCAAAGGCTGTAACATAGCATCACGGATATTTTATTTTTATGGGAATGCATGAAATCCGAATCACGTTTCCCAATCAGACCCAGGTGGAGCCATGTAAACACACACGCAGTGAAAATCTGAGAATGAGGCGCACGCACGTGCATGCAGGCCTACACACACACACATTTTCTTCACTGGAAGAGAAAGCTGCAAAGAAAACAATCCTCTATTGTGTGGGTAAGATGTGACACCTGGGGAGAAGTGTTCCAGTCTACATGCTTAATTGTAGGACATCTTACACCACATGTGCACATGTAATGATATACAAGGCAGATTTTGCTCTATGATATATTGGCTAAAAAGACCTCACAAGAAATATTTTACAGTAACATTAAACCAAGAGCTGAAAAGTTAAGGTCATGTTCTGCTGCTCAGGCCGGGCTGCATGGCTTTTAATCCATCTGCTCAATCTCGTCTGTCAGAAATTTGTGTCTTCTTTTACAAGGAAGTCAGAGCTAAAACTTTATAGAGCAGCACTGCAGGAGCTGACATGCAGGATTAAAGGTGGGTCCTGAAGGATACACTCACTGTATTGACGCTCTACTATATGTGATAAAACAGAGGTTAAAGTTTTAAGGTTTGCTCTGCAGCTGCTTTTCTTGAGGTCTCCAACAGGAGTACACCTGCTGTAGCTCCTCACTTTGTGGCGTCATTAGGGACCTGCAGTCGCCTGAGGACGTGAGCTATTCAAGCCAGGTGCTCGTAAAAGTTACCGGCTGATGTTTAGTGGCCACGAGAGAGAAAGAAAGTGAGAAACTGGAAGAGAGGGTTTAGGCTGATTCAGCCACGTATTTTATCTACCAGTAAAATCTACCCAACATTTCATCAAAGTTAACTGTTCATTTTTGAATATTGTGCAACAACAAGGGTTGTGTTTGTTATGTAAGGAGAGCAGCGTAAAAAAAAAAATCTTTGACTGGAAATCCATTTTGATCGAATATCCAGGCCCTGAACTTTACAGCCGCTCTGTCAGATTGGAAAAACACCAGTTCCCCCATTAAAGCTGAGGTCCATCCCCTGCACGCTGCTTCAGTCGAGAGCTTTTGTGTGATCAACCATGACAAGAAGAGGGGTTTTTTTTTTGTTGGAAAAAAGTGCGTCTGTGTTCTTAAACAAAGCATAAAATGACATATACCAGCACCTCATTACAATAATCAAAGGGGAGATGATGTATTTTAGACATAAGCATCACTAACATTACTAAGTCCTGCATTCAAAACAGTAATACAAAAGTATTATCAGCTAAATGTGTTCAAATATGTGTAAGCTGTATCTCACTGGTGTAGCTTGTTAAAGTGAAGCTAGTGTGAATCACTTTACTGATTCAGTGGTTCCCAAACTCAGGTTGGGAGCCCTCACAAGGGTCCCAATATATATCTGAAGGGGTGTGAGATGATTAATGTGGCAGGAAAGAAACTCAAATTTGGGTTCATTTTTTGGGACTTTTCTCTAATACTTTTTGTGATTACTTGACAATTTGAATAGTTATAAGAATGAAAACACCTGAGGAGTATTTTTTTATAGTCATCAGCCAAAAAGGTCGGGACCCACTTGTTGAATCTTTAACAAGATTCATGTTGTGGAGTAAGTGAGATAAGATAAGATAAGATAGTTTTTATTGATCCCCCTCAGGGGAAATTCACTTGTTACAGCAGCTCGCAGAACAGACCAATAGTACGATAGTTCTGAAGTGTACTGAAGTGTAAAGAAGAAAATAGAAACACTTAAGTACAGGTACCTCAAAATTGTACTGAAGTACTTGAGTAAACGTACTTTCACCACTGGTAACGCATAAATCTATAGACATTCAAATAAAGAGAAGCTGAAGCAGCAGAACAGACAGTAACAGCCGTATAAAAAGGCCCATGTTGTCCACACATCCTGATACGTCAGCAGTCACAAGTCATTCATTGCCCAGGCTGTCATTTGTACACAGTGGCGGCCTGCAGCGCGTCCCGAGGTCCTTTTGAAGTTGAAATGTCACCTCAGATCTTCCCTGACAGCCTGTAATTAGTGAAGACAGCGGCAACCGAGAGACGGCGAGGTGGATAGACCGATAATACGCTTCAGACAGACGGACAAACAAAAAGAGAGTGCCACTTGTAAACAGGAGAGAGAGAATGAGGCCACATGTGCAAACACTGAGGAGGATTTAGGCACCGGCTATTGTGTGTTAATGTGTACGTGCATCTGTCTTTTGGCTCCTCTGCAATTATTCGGTTTTAGCGATTCAGGCAGTCTCCTCTGTCGTCCGCATGAAAGCAGCAGACTTATGGAAAATAGAAGAAGTGACATTTTTGCCATACTTCCTGTCACTTGAACTAAATCACCACTGGGTTTGGAGGCAGAGATCCAGTTAGAGACAAACAAGCGAGCCAAGCTCAGGAGTATGAGGCACAAATGCAGTCTGCTTGAAGCTACGAGTAACCTAATCCCCCCTCAAACGGTAGGTGATGAGTGGGGTGCTGGCTTGGGCAGGGTCGAAGTTCAAACACGTGCGGGATACAAAGTCAACAGTATTTGAGGGACGACGTTCCCCGAAACGCTGCTATTTATACCAAATTGCAGCGTGCACCTCAGCCGGCGAGCGCGGCTGGTTTTCTCTTGCCAGAGGCATTGATTTGAAAACACTTCCAATCAAACAACGTCTGCGTCGAGTTACAGCTAAGCTAAGTAAGCAGCGGGTGCCTTCGGTGCAGTGTTTTGAATGTGGGGTTGAAATTACAGCCTTTGCTGTGGTGCGTGATTAGGGTCTGTATGTGAGGATGTCAGTCAGCCTCCAAACTGTGGAGGGAAGGGCTGCTAATGGAAATGACATGTCAGAAAGATGCAGTGATAACACACTCCTAATGTGGTTCCTCTGTACTCTCTCTCTTTCTGTCTATCCCTGAGTATGTGTTTTGGCCTGTATATGTGTGCGTACATACTTGTGCATGAAATATCAAGTTACAGCCAGGTAATGGATTGATGGCGTGGGATCAAATTCCCCTTCAATGTTCTTTCCCTTTCTGTTTTCCAACCGTCTGAACATATGAAAAGCACTAAATGTGAGTACATTATCCGCTCCCCCCGACATCCACCACAGGCATTTCATATATTTCCCTGTCATAAGCAATAACTCCTCCATTTCTGTTTTGACAAAGAGCTTATTTGCCCTGATAAAGATGGTTTCCTATTTACGAATCCAGCCAAGAGAGCACACAACAAAAAGGCCTTAAAGGAAAAATCCACGCCTCTCTTCTCTAAAGCTGTCATAAATCGTCCATCTGTGGTGATCAGTGCGTTCCTGGACTTAATCTGTGGTCAAGTTTTGTCATTTTGCTTTTTGTTTTCCTCAACTTAATATGTCTACTTGTGCTTCCATTACTTTTTTGTTCCACGGGGTTCAGAGCAGCGCGGAGAAAAAAAACTGATCGCTGAATAAGAGCAACTTCTCTAAGTCACAATATATCACGACTCTGTGCTGCTTTCTGCTTAACCAGCTGTGGATTTATATATGAAGATTGAATATGAACGTTATATTGAACGTTTCTAAACAAATGACAAATGTTAATATATGTTTTAGATTGACAGAGACATTTTACACAATATTGTAGATGAAGAAAATATGCTGATATCACATCTTGTCATCCACATTGTGTTTTCTGACTTGTTAAGACAATAATGTAAATTGCCCAAAAAAAGAATTTGAAGGTAGATTTCACTTTAGATGACAGTGTTAAAAGATTTATTTGCAGGTCAATGTAGTCTGGACATTTGAAGCTATATTGTCTCAATATCTCAGCATATAAACTTAAAAATATGATGAATAATAGTATAGTTCCTATTACAAGTTACCAGAGCACAAAGTCTTCAGACTAAACCCATTGGTATTTGATAATAACAACATAAAATTGAATGTAAATAATCATAACTCAGAGGCTTTTGTCTTCTAAATGACATATAATTAATCTGAAAGTTTGCCATCAGTTGACCAATCAGACAGAAAACAAGCTTTAATGTTACTTTATGGAGGCACTGAACACCATAAACAAAAAGATCTGCCATGTGCACAGATAAATAAAACCTCACACTGACTCACACTCTCTCTCTCACGCACACACACACACACACACCTAACGTGACCTCAAGATCACCTTAACCTTTCTCCAACAATTGTTCCATTGATCAGCGCCTCTCCTGAGTCTTCTTAACTCTTCAGATGAGTGTCGAGTTGAGTTACCAAATAACTTCAACGAGCTAGAAAAGAGGCCTCTGTGTGGACATCTATCACCCGCATACCACAGGAGGATACCTACATACCACCTACGTAACACCTCCATAACACTGAGGAACATACACACCACCGCCGTGACACAAAAGCAGGTCATGTAGTGGAGGGACGGAAATCTTTTTCAAGGCTGTAACTGGAGTATTCGACATTTCATCAGCTGACCGCAGTAAACTTTGAGAGAATCTAAGCGGCCATAAATGAGTCAGTTGTTTAACTTTTCCAAAAACATACTCCTAACGACCCCGCCACAATAAAGTGGACAAAAATGTGCACGAGCTTGATGTGAGGCATTCAAAATAAGGGCACATCATTTTTACATTAGTTACGCTTCTTCTCTGTAAAAAGTAGAGCTGGTGCCATCCTGCACAATAGAGGCATTTGTATGATGCAGTAAACATCCAGGCAGCCAGGATCACATTTGAATCTCCTATTGTTTGATGGAGTAAAAAGAGAAGCTTCCACCATGCACATTCTTTTCTTCAACCCTGATCGTTATTTGACGTGAAAAGTTTCAATGAATCACATCCAAGCACCGCAAAGTAAAACAGTGTGTTCAGGTTGAAACAGCTGGATCTGCAGCAGAGCAGAGAGAAAGTTTGAATCTGGTACTGCATCACTTTGTCCTCTCTTCTAGTCTGCCATGCAAACAGCAGCTCCTTCACACAAAGGTACATAGAGTTCAAACATGCAACCAAGGCTCCAACTATGAAATACTGGAAGGAAACTTTAAGGCACTCTCAAAGGTTTCGAGAAAAGGTGGTCAGAGTGAGGACAGCACAGTCCAAACAATGTTAAAGTTTGCAATAAGTGTAAAAGAAGAGGATGACTTACTTCTAAGATGTCTTATCCCTTCAGACCATTTGTTCAGAGATGGTTTCAGATTATTCCAGTGAGAGTCAAGACGGCTGGATGTGACGATCCGAGCCCTCGTCTCTCTCGCTCGCCCACTCTCTGTCCGTCAGTCGCCTTCACCAGGGCTCACTGGGCTGATGTAAGACACCCCTGCACGTAGGAAAAAGAGAGAGAGAGAGAGAGAGAGAGAGAGAGAGAGAGGAGAGGGAGGCAGAAAAAAAAACTTCACATTCTGTGGATTCTTGGCAGCGTGCCAAAGTCCCAGAATTCCACATGCCACACATAAGGTTTCAATTAAGTTCGAATCCAACGCTCAATCAGAAAGCTTTCTTCCTCCTGAAAAGAGCCTTTCTTTTGACAGCTAGAGGCTGAAGCAACCATAATGCAAGGTAACGTTTGTCTTCTGAACTCATTTCATAGCACATTTATAGAACTTAGAGTGTTTGTTGCGACAGTATTACACTTTTCAAGCGTGCACTTTTTATATTGCTTACAGATCTGTTGAGTGTGACCATGTAAAATAAAATCCTGACTGTGCTAGAAAAATGCTGGATGTGACTTTTTTTATTATCATTATTATTATTAAACTCAGTGACACTAACGCTGCAGTTCGTCACAGCCTTAATTTTCAAACCAGATCCGTGAAAAGTGTGAGTCAAGTGTCAGAGAGAGTTTGTCCTCTAATGACGTCAAAGTCTGTTGTTTTGCTGCCGATGGAGGCTGAACCGTTCTACCGGACTCCAGAAACTGAACGGTTGTTTGGAAATGTGAAGGTTTCGATTCAAGGTCGTCAAAAGTAGCCTGTAGTGTTTCCTGATGAGGAAGCCATACTAGTAAAGTGACGCCAATGGAGTGATATTTGTGCACTCATGTTCTCCTGAGGATGAATTATCATAACTTTGGTGCTCTCCCTTGCACCATTATCAGGTTAAAAATTGGAATTTACCCAAATGTGACCTGCAAAAAGATGCACTTAGTGCTAACAGGCAAATGTGACTTATATGCACAAAACTAAGACGGTGTAAATTGTACCTGCTTAAAAAAAGTTACTGCTGCACAATTATGACTCTTAGTCTCATTAAACATTGAACAGGTCTTTGTAGTCATATTCAGATTTCATAAAAGTTTTTCACAGTGCATTAAATCCGTACCAAGATCCATACACAGACTATGGCGCCGTCAAAGTAAGTATTTCTTCTGCTAAAGCCCCCATACTGCAGGTATTTCACATCATTATGCAGTTATGGAGCTGGAGAGCAAGAAAGAAAATGAGTCAGAAAGGAGCCACAAAGAATATTTCCTGAATCGCTGCAGCAGAGTTGCATGCTCTGGCCCATCTTAAACATAAACCATGTGCTGGAAACTCTGATTCAAGACACCAGGAGCTATAATGCAAAAAACACACCCTGCAGACACAGAGCAGCGAAACTCACACATTCACATATTGTTCGCCGATTTGTCTGAAAACTTGCTAATACTTTTTAAAATGTGCGCACAGACACATAAAGACAACGCATTCAGTAGGTTTTCCAAGTAAGAAATTTCTTTAATAAAGATGATAGAAACCATAGCATCTCTTAAAGCTGAATAATATCTAATCTTCAATGATTACAAGCAGAAAAGAAGCAGATATCATAAATACCCCCCACAGCCCGTACCACGTACTTCGATTACATGCCAGTAAGAAATATCTGATCATTTCATCTCAGTCCAATGTCGTATAAAAATCACCGTTTAAAATGAGTAGATGGTCATTTCCACCTCTATCGGTACATATAAAAATAAGTCTCATAAGCAAAATAAATAGATGCACCTGAAGACTGCTTCATCCAGTCAGATGTTTCATGTCAGGGATTTCCTCCTTCATCTCATGCTGTGTTCAATTGCTCTTCAAAACAAATAGGAACTAAGTATGACACCAACATACAAAGCAAAGAAAACTTGCTGCGAAAAGTAAACGATACACTTCATCTTGCTTCGGTTTTGGACGGCCTCTTTCATGAACACATGCATACGACATTTGTTATTGCACAGCGATGACATCACAGTTTATCCCCGCAGATGTTGAGAGACAAATGGAGGTTTGTCTTTGGGTTGTCCTTCTGTCTCTCTCTCTCGCCTTCATTGTCTAAACTCCGTTCTTCACCAGCTCGTGGACTCCATTCTCATCAATCAGCAAGGTTGGATGAAACTCTCGTCCCTTCACCAAGTCCTCAAGACCCTTAAAGTAGTAAAGAACACCATTGGGACAGTGTTAGTGTGTGTACAGATTGATTATTTCAGGTGCAGAGCAGGAGCAGAACAACATCTGGAGTTTCCATTTAATGCATCAGGCTTTGCCTCCTTACCTCTCCCCCGTAGGACACCAGTGGGGAGATCTCACATTTGATTGGCAGGTCTGTTCCGTCCTTCAGGCTGGAAAAGGAACAAGTTCAGGGAGGATTAGAGGAAAAACAGAAAGAAGCAGAATGAGTGATTCTCTCATGAAAAGGCAGAGGGGTTGTAGCTGAGAGAAACAGCTGCACATCCTTGACACAGCTGTTCTTCTACTGCGGCTTGTGATTAGAGTTCAAAAAGACAGACAATCAGAGCCTCTTCATTCCAAAACACGACCAGTGATTAGTCCTCTGACCCGTACCAGACTTCCTCTAGAAGAAAACAGATGAATGACAGGTAATGTGGTGTTGGAGGAACTCCAGCACATTACCGTCACTCAGCTTGTTTATTTCTAGGTACAGACAACAATCACGCTCACACATCAGGGATCTCAGGTGTTTTCTGAGCAGCTGCCCACACCGCTGTATCATGAGAATGAAGGAAAAGCTGAATGATTGAGGGAAAAGCGCACCCTTTAAGCCTGAATAACATTCATGAGTGCCATGAATGTTACTGAAGCACATGCTCATGTAACAACAAGCAGGTGGATTTAAACCCAAAGGCAAACTAGCAAGCAATGAATGGCTGGCCTTGTCGTAATATTTAAGACACCGGGTCATCATCTGTTGCAGAGTTGTCACTGATTGCCAGAAAGTATGACTGGCACACATTACCCAGCATGCAATACATTATGTGTATTAGTAGCAACCATTTTAGGGGAAAATGATCTGTCAGCAGGTCATTATGATTGTACATCATCTGGCCAAGGCGCTAAGAGGACTGCGTCTTCAGTCATCTAAACTGATCCTCACTGTCATTTCCTTCATCACAACACACTGCAAAGAGGGAGAAAAATGGTTGTTCCTCCTTTCAGTGGTAATGAAGGAAAAGCAACGTCAAGGATCAGAAGTAAGTTATATAGTGTTAACATGTCTGAGCGAGAGGGAAAGAAAGCCAAAACCCCATCACCATGCACTGAGTACTGCAGGGGGATAATAATTACTTTCTGTTGCCATCATCTGTGACACTGCCTGCTGCTCCGTCTCTGGAAACATTGCACGGGACACACAGGAGCAAGACCAAGCATGAAAGAAGGGGAAGTGAGAGTGTGAGGCTAAAAGAATAATACAAACAAAAAAAAAAGCCAATGCATGTAGTTGTACACAAAGTGTGTGTGGGAGGGGGAGGGGTGTTGGGAAGGTGGGAATGAGCACGAGGAACTGGTTGTTCAGGCCAAACATGTGTGTGTGTCCTGTGAAGTGACATCACATGCTGCGTTTTAGCAGGCTGGCTGAGGTCACCTGGGTATGGCGGGCACACGTCTGCCGTTCTCGTCGATGAAGTGGCCTCCGGCGTTGAGTACCCAGCGGTGGTGGAGGGACATGAGGGCGTGTCTGGCTGTGGTGGGCGTGTCCTTTCCATCCTGACTGTCTGCGTTCTTCAGCGGGGAGAACTCGTCCTCCCGCAGAACCTCGAACACAACAAATGTCCTGTTGGACCCACACAGCAGCATGTTAGCATCAACAACAGTGATGTTCATGGTATGACAAGCTATCACACCATAGCCTGAAATGATTAGACGATATACAGAAAATTTTGATTTCAATTTATCATCAATTATCAAGCAAAAAAAAACATTCTTCTCTTCCAGCTACTCAAATGTAAGGATTTGCTGTTTTCAGAGTTAAACATAAAATGATTAATTAATTGAAAAAAGAATCATTAGATTATTATAGGAAAAAAAATTCCTAGTTGCTGCCCTACCTATCCTAAATGGGGACAGGTGGAAAAGGTGCATTTTAATCGCTGTCCAGTCATCTCTAAATCTGTTTATGCATGAGCTTCATAACCTAAATAAACCATTTAAAAACCCATTGTTGTCTTAAAGATGCATTGTGGCAAAGCTGAAAACATGGCTGTTTTTCTGAGTTCATTCAAAAGCTGACATTTTGGATAGTTTCACTGGATAACAATGATCTAATACTCATTACCACAACATTTGCCCCATTATCAACACTGAGTTGCCCCTGCGCAAGGCATTTAATCCCCAACTGCACCAATGGAGCTGCTCACCGGCCACAAATCAGACTGTAGCCATACTGGGAAACTTTCAGGCATGAATGTTCTGTAACTGTGAAAATGTGAAGAAAATGTCCCTGAAATAAGAGCACTGTCCTTGAAACCTGGTTAAATAAGAGTTTAAAAATTTCAAGCTGGCACAGTTTAATCACACAGGTAATCAAAAAATTATGTCAATTAATAAATAGAGAATAAATCATCACTCTGTCCTAATGTGGACTTACAGGTATTCATGACACTACATCCTGTGACAAACCATTAAGATTACGAGATTTAGTATTTGACACTTGCACATCTGAAGTTCCAAACAATGGATGTATTAAGAAAACTTTCCAAGATAGCTACAATTCTACAATTTCATTTAGCAGACGCTTTTATCCAATGCGACGTACATCTGAGAGTAAATACAACACAAGCAATGATCTAGTCAGGAGAAAACAACCTGGATATGTGCCATAAAGATAGCATCCCAGTCATTCCTATGAAAGTTGCACACTGGGCACATGAACCTTGTGTAAACTTGTGTAGAATTATATAATGGCTCATATATAATTTTACAGTAACTTCAAGGAGTTTGTGGCACTCAGAAAAATGTATCCATTGTCTTCCAGCCATTCTTTTTGCAATGACTGTGTATGGAGAAAAGGCTTATTGAGCCAGTGTGCTTCATGTGATCCTATAATATGGAGTACAGGACCAGCGTTTCTGGGGGCTTGATCCTAATCAGTCCAAGTGCTCTGTTACAAAATAAAGAGCCAGAAATGAAATATGCATCATCATCAACACTTGGCTGGTGAACAGCGACCAAATGTACAGTGCCTTTTGAATAAGACGTACAGATATGTGGCACATGTGGCCGCATAACAGACTATGAGAGCCTCGACCAAACAGTACAGAGAAGGAACAGAAAAAAGTCTGACTTTTTTTGGCAACAGAGTGAGTCAATCCATCTGGATTCGGCTAAAGCTGCCAGTCTGCCAGTCCGGGCACAACTGTAATCCATCTCCTCAGCAACACCGAAAATTATTTCTTATCCTTTTTACTTTGAAATACAGAGAATAAACCTGGAAGGAAGCTGGACATGTCTGCAGTGTTTTTCCATCAGTCAATCATTACAGGAATCCTTTCATTAGATGTAAAGTTCTATTAGTAGTGGCGTGACTCAAAGCTGATGTCATGTAACACTGGAGGAGGTGGAATGAGTGAACAGCTCATAAACCTCCATCCTCCTGCAGAGAGCTTGGCAGGCTCAGGCTGCTGGACCAGACCTCGGAGCAATGGCAGGACTGGGGCTGGTGGGATAGGGATAGGGACTGGAAAAAGGGGCTGGTTCATGTATGGAAGGACAGATCAAGGACTAGTCAAACCCCGGGCCTGAAGGGCTGCCAGAAGGACATATGCAATCCAGCCACTTCTCAAAAGGAGCATAACATATTCATTGTATTCTTGGTACTTTAAGGCCTTTTAGTTTGAGGTGAGAGGCCGTCTGCTGATGTGTCCTCTATGGAAAGGAACAGTACTCACTTGGCGAACTGGAAGATGTCGAAGACGAACTTTTCCATTTTAATCCCATTTGGTTTGTCTGGTTTGATTAGGTGACCCTCCGAATCCACATATGGGATCTTCTTCTGGGCTACGTGGTGCTGCAGCTTTGGTTCATACTTTCTGATATTTAAACAAAGAAAAAAAAGTGGTTGATTGCAGCACATTTGCTTTATAATGATGTTGAGCAACTGTTCTTGTTACAAGAAACCACAACTACTGAGCAACAAATGACGAAAGAGCACAAACTGCATAAACTGTGAATTTGTTCAGCATGCTTACTGTACTACGTCTTTGAGGAACGAGAAGCTGAAGAAGTGATTGGCCACGTTTCCTGCGTTGAACATCAGCCGGCCATCAGAGCTGCGCATCTCAGCAGTTGCCAGTGTGATCTCACTGTACTCCACCACCTGATAATGCCCGTCCACCTTGCAGACTACACCCACCGCCTCTGTTGGATTAGTTTTCTCCACCACCTGGAAACCAAGTCTTTTTTGTTATTGCCGACAATAAAACTGTAGCTACTAAGGCGACTCGACTATTAACACATTTTACATGTCAGTCAGCTTTAATTGTGCAAGATGCTGGGAATTAGCACTTTCATCACATTTTCAGTAATAGAGGCAGAGATTAAGCACTGTCCAAAATAGCTTGATTAAAATGGGACTTTGTTCTTTTTTTTAAAAAAAGGGCAAAATAGCTGAGGGAGGTGTACAAATAAGACAAAACTAACTTTAGGGGAGTTTAATAATGAGACTCAAAAATTGCTACAGAAGGAACAGATTTCCTTAAGTGTATTTCACTTTATACAGCCAGCAAGTTAAAGTCTCCACTGACTGAAAAAAAAAAACATCTCTCCATCTGTTGGTTGCTAATGACAGAGTGGAGTCCTGATGAGGGGGTTGGTGAACGGGGTGGGGTGGGGGGGCAGGGGTGGTGGTGGTGGTGAAGCCACATGAACTGTAGCAGAGCTCAGTAATTTATGATGGGAGGGTGGGACTCTGCTCTGATCTGATCCCTCCATCTCTGCTCCACCGCACAACTCGTAATGTCAAACAGGAGCGGGGTCTGGACAAGTTTTAAGTTCCACACAGTTAAATATTTCAATCTATTCTGTGTTAGCTGGAAAAAAAATACACAGTATGATGAAATATTTGTCAGTGCGGTACTGCAAAGAGATTCCTACAAACAATCAGTCTGAGTTGGTAACAGACGTTTCAGATGCAATCTGGATGTCTAACAAGCATGACCTCATTAACATGTGAGTTTAAAGAAGAAGTGGAAGCAAAACTGTGATAAATGAAATAACAAGAAAACCTCTGTATTTTGATGACGTTGCCATAGCAGGTAGCATGATTTCAAAATGTAATTAGGAGGATCTGACAGCAATGGTTAGTCACAAATAAATGAATAACTTTAAGGTCATATCCTATTACCCAAGAAGGAGATCTTACACATTATGTTTGGACTTTTTAAGACATGATGCATTTTTCCTGATTGTTGCAAGTCTGCTTTCTTTCTATTTATTGATATTTGGATCTCCTAACAACTACCCAAACAACTTTTACAGTATGAGACCCAACTGATAACGGCCAGCATTCCACCAGCTTCACCCAGTGCAATTCTTTTCCAATGTTGGCTGCATTCTTTCCTTCGTTTTCTTTTTTTTAATTTTGATGGACCAATTTCTTTTAAACTGTCACTTATAAGTCTGGGAACGATGTGGAAAGTTTCACCTCCCAGCCGCTACTTTTAAACATAACAGCAGAGAGCTTCGTTGGGAGAGCTTAAAACACAAGTGTCCAAAATACTAATCTGTAAAATCACCACAGTATCATGAGAAAATATCTACAGTTAAACCATTTTGATGATCTTTTAGTAAGAGCTGTCCCTCAAGTCTTATCTTAATATGTATATGAAATCTTTGTCATTGTTTCATCTCTTCTCTTCTTCTAGGAACAACATTTGTAAAATTGAATTTTAGCCATTTAAAATGTAACGTGTTGCTTTGTATTGTCTTTCTTGAATATCACTATCATATATTATATGTGGGAGAGAACAAATCACTGTAACAACAAAAGGACAAAACTGACTAAACTAGCTTTGCTGGTGGATCTTCTTTCTAAACTTATCTCAAACGGATGGACCTGTTCTGTGAGGCACATCAAAACCATTTCTATTCTTTAAATACCAGACAATCAAGAATGAGAGGATTATGAAAAAAGAAAACAGTTATAAGTAATCATTTATTTACTAGTGGAAAATATTTTTTTCCTTCCCTAAATGAAAGCACACTCTGTCCAAAGTCGCTGTTTAGGAAAAACGTGGCATCTCCACATCACACTCATGTTATCTGAAACCATGATGAAAAGTGAGGCATTCTGGCCTCAACCCTCAATTTTCCTCGAAAGCTGTAATGAATTTATTGCTCAAGAAGACTTCAGGAGGAGACAGAGTGGCCTATATCGCCACCCAGTGGTGAGTCATGGAAGGTGCAGTTGTCTGGAAACTGAGCGTTAAACTGTTGTGGCAGCAAAATGACCACACCTTTTACCACAAGACAGACACACACGGAAGATGTGAATCAACATCCGTCCCCCTTTAGGATGTCCTGGAGTTTAAATAGACTAGACTGACGGATCAGGATGGATCACATTCAGCCCTTATGACTTGATTGCTGAAATAGTTTGGTTACTTGTAATGATCTTACACACTTATTACACACGCCCATATTTGAATAAGAATTATGGATATTTCTTTGTATTCACATTTAATTATGTAATTTTGGGTTATTGGACTATTGGGTTAGAATCATTGTGTTAATGCATCCTTATTTACACAGTCATCTACATCCTTATTTCTTACTTCCTAGTCTCATACAAGGTAACTGAGGAACTGAGGTTGTTGCTCTCTTAAAATGTAGCATCTGACATTAAAGAAAGACTTTTTAATGGCCATGAACCCAACTAAAAACCATTAATATCACAAAAATAAATGTAAAAGGTGACACTTTAGGCAACATCATGATTGAGGTGTTGTAATCAGGATGGCTGATTCTTTAAAATTAAAACGATGAAACCACAACATTAAGATCTTTAAAGTTAAAAGATTTCAAACAACAATCTCTGATGATTCAATTTCATGCTTAACTGGCACTATAATCTATATTAAGACATACTTGAAATCCTTAAAAGGTTTAGAAAAAAAAGACAGGTGACAGAAAGAGCAGGAGGTGTGACCAACCTTAGCTCCACAGTCCGCTCCCTTCTGCACACAAAAACCAACAAAGGAGGGGTCTGCCACTTTGACCAGGATGTTATCTACACAATACACATGGATGCTTTCAATCCCCCTCTGCTCCATGTCATCTGTGATGCCCTGGCTCCCCAATGCTCTGTAAAGACCCCCGTTCCCATCTGAAATAAAAAAACAGACATACCTGTTTTAAACACACTTACTCCACTCGGCAAATAAGGCACAACACTGTGAAAAGGAGCCAAAAGGGAAAAGATCCGAGTGGGCTCACCAGGGGCCATGGAGAGCTTTCCTTTGCCCTCCAGGATGATCTTGCCATTGTAGTCCATGGCTGGTAACATGCCCTGCTGAAAGAAGACGATGTTGTTCTTGTCCAAGCCAAAATAGTTATGTCGTGAGAAAAAGTCCTTGGTGGACTCCATCGTCCTGCTGCTGGTCATGATGTACCTGAAGGCAACACAGAGAGAACTTTGTACTGATTCGTGCATTATTTGTTTTTCTCTCCATTTTAAATCAGCAGGGAAGAGGGGACACATGGTTAGGAAAACACTTCAGAGTAAACATTTTTATATGCTGTAAAAAAAAAAAAAAAAAGAAAGAAAAAATACATGACAGACAATAAAACAACTTCTTTACTGAACCAGATCTGCTGAAGATTTTGTCATTATGCCATTTCTGATATAATCTACAGTGACTGTTAAACCTTAACACAGGATTATACAGCCTTTATGTACTCCCCTGCCTTCTTGTTATCGCCATCTTTCAAAATTTCAAACTGTCCTTGGATCTGTTCCACAGGGAACTAATCCGTTTCCAGTAATACAGTTTCCTTGACTGAGTGTCCTTTGAAGCTGGCAAGTGATTTGACCCAGTAAATCATCAAACACAACTGGCACAAATGGTTTTAGCTCTCATTACAAATAGAATGACAGTATTTGGTAGCTTAGATTGGTTTATTTTATTTCAAATAAAGCAGCCATTCAACTGACAGGCACACTAACTAAAATGCCTTAGTCATCTCTTCCTAAATAACAAGATGTCTTACCAGGGAATACAGCACTTGATTTTGTGCTTCTGCTCAGCCAGCTGTTGCAGCTTCAATATGCGTTCAGCCTGGATCTGAAAGAGGGTTTTGTGGGACGGCAGGCCCACATCGTACATGCCTTTGGGGTAAGAGACCCCCAGTCTGGTTCCCTGGCCCCCAGCCAGCAGCAGGACTGCCACTTTACTCTGAGAGATGCAGTGCAGTCCTGAAGGAGCACAGAGCAGTTTGATTTGTTATCAATATTAGCAAGAGTGTGTGTCATATAAAGTGTATTTAAGATAATGAAACATATTAAGGCCTACATTTTGATATGATGGCACATAACCAAAACAATAATGATAACATTTATCACTGACATTTTTTAAGTCATTGATCAACATTTTATGACTCGTTCTACAGGACTTTGGCAAAGTGACATAATAAAGTTGCCTTGAAGTAAAATCTAATAACCATACACTTGATTTTTCTTTATTGAGGTTCATTGGTTTAATGTTTTATAATGGTTCCAGTTTATCTTACATAAACTGCTGCTACGTGACTTGATATACAACACTGTTCTTCCTACAAGTGCCAAAAGACAAGGTTTATACCAGCAAACTGGGCAGGCCTGCTAGACTTTGACTACTCTCCCAAACCTACAAAACACACACACACCACGCCCTGCACTCAGATTTGGTCCCAACAGAGCAGAGTGACCTCATGAATGAGGGTCAAGAAACAACGCTATTTACGTCAGGCCCAAATCAAAAGCAGATGTTGTCTACTGCCTGCCTCCTCTGTCATCCTCCCCCAGGAAAAAAAAACTCAACAGACCCACTAAATGTTCAGACTCTCAACTGCAAGGGGGATTGCGCAAAGTATAATCAACAATGCAGGCTGACTAACTCACATGTCAACTCTGCGCAAGAGACTGAGACTTGGAATAGTTTCTGACTCCACACAACCACAGAGCAAGCAAAGAGGGGGTTTCTGATGCTCGTCAATGTGGACTTCTTGATAAGTTATTACATAAGGGTTCATTAAAAAGACTGTTTTTATGTGGTTATCAGGACACTGTCCAATCTCAACATCAAAGCATCCCAGTTACCATGTGATGTTTTAATCCCCTTTAGGCTTCCCAGTCAGATACCAGGAAATCTTTCTCCTCTCCCACCTGTGGGCCATCACTTCACATTTAAGTTGCTCAATAACATTAGTTAATTGCTAGGCTTCAGTCTCTCTAGAGGACTATTGTTACTGCAGAAACTATGTAAGTCTTGCTTAATAATTGGTAATTGCTTATCTCATGCTGTATGACATTGTAATGAATCCCATAAAACTGAATATTGCCAAAAATATCCTCTATGCTTCTATATAGTATGCAATACACTGCTCACATACAAGGTATAAATGTTAAGTCTCAGACACATGAGCTCACCTGTTAGCTCCCAGTCTTTAAGACTGTCCCTGTCCCTCGTCACACTCCCCAGCACCTCCCTGGGCACCGGCTCCATGCGGGTGTCCATCTTCTCTTGTTTGCTGCTGCTGGATGTCTCCATGGCATTCTTGAAGAATCCATTGATCTCCTGAAAGTCCATCCCCTGCAGCTCGAGGGTCAAGTCGGCCTGCTCCGCTGGGCTCAGCTCGTTCCAGAAATGCAGGATGTGAGACTGGTCAGCTTCAGCCAACCTCTGGGCTAGTCCACTGGCATTGGGCTCCATGATTAACAGGGCTATTGATTTAACTCACACTGAAAGACAGATTTTAAAAAGTGGAACAAGTTTGAAAGAGTGGTTAATGGTGTGCTGTAGTCATGTCCTCAGTCATATTTCTGGAAATTTGGGTGTTCTAGAGACATGAAGAAGAGTTTACATTCCACAATTACACACATCTTACAAATTGTTTTTTTAAGGCTGATTCTATTATTTTAGACAAAGTTTGATTGAGAAAAGAGCTACATAAGTTTAATCATAATGAAAGCAATATTTGATTCCCCACCAGAGTTACATTCCTGCCCACAATGTATTAGAGTTACTCATGATCTCAGTATTCTTACAATTCAAGCTACTGCTGGACAAACAAGCATAACCGGTGACATAATGAAATGCACAGCATGACATTTGCATCTCGTGCTTAAACTGCAGGTAAAGCCTTGATGGAAGTAACTCCCGGAATTACTTTGTATGAAATAACACACACAATGAGCAGCTTGTTTGTGAAATGATCACATCGTAACTGGAGATCTATAAACCTGTGAAAGTGATGCCGAGGGCTACAGCAACACACACCGATACATTTGTGTAAGATTGAGAGTTGTCAGACATAATCATGGTATGATTCTGATTCAAAACCTTCATAAGAGTTGCTACAATACAAGGCTTCATTTATCAATCATTGCGTGTAGCCGCTGTCTTCAGCAGCAAAAGAGTGACAGCGGCACCAGAGGCGAGCAGATGCTAGCAGCTAATCGGCTAACAGTTAGCTCGGCGAAAACACATAATAAGAGATAATATGAATGAAATATTTGACTCTTACCTCTAAGAAGTGCTCCTGGTTAGTTTAAGATCATAAATGTCAGCTTACTGTGTGGCTTCGTGTACTGGTTTGGACTGTCTGAACGCCTCCCACCTGGACTACACCTCCCGGTACGTCTGACGTGGCAAAGGGTGTGCGTGATGGTGTCAGAAGGGAGTCTGCGCACTAGAGTCAATTCCTGTACCACGCTGTGTCACGTGGGTATGGTCCTGAATCTGAGTCTGTTCACTCGAGTGGAAGACGTGAACGTGAACACAGATTGTGACTGACTCTTTCGCACCAGTCGTCAGCGAAATAAATATTGGACACGTTTTTCCCCAATCACATATCTTTTGAAGATTCTGAAACTAAAATTACATTTTTCAGACCGATAAATCAAGAGGAAATGAACTTGTTTCTGAGATCTGCCGCTGTTTTAGCAACACACTCTCGCGAGATCTGGCAACATAACTCTCTTCCGAAGATGCTCTGTAACATTAACGTTCAACCTAAAGCAACTACTTTATTGATTGACTGCATATGAGTTTTTTTGAGAATGGTTCAGTCAGTAGGCATCGGTTGCACGGTTTCTGAAGATGGTAACATCTAAATATTGGGGCTTGTTCAGAGAGTCTGCAGTGAATTAGAGACAAGTGCACTTTGCAATGACAGTCTGCAATAATAGCAGCCTGGTAACAGAGACTATTGAGTGAACAACATCAGCTGAAAAAGAGCCACCAGTTTTTTCCCTCAATAAATGTGACTTTGCCAAGTTAAATCAGCTACTAGTGGAGTCACTCAATCAAAGCACAGTTTTCCTGAAGTCGTTTATTTAAATTCAAATCTTCCTCGGCTGTAAAATATTTATTTTTACTTTTGATGAACTATCACTTTATAATTCAGTTCTGAACTCAACCACACGGGGGCGACAGGGTCACTTCCAAGGCGGAAGCAGTTTTCAGTCAGCAGGGACGATTTTGTTTTGGTCCTCTCAGCTCTGGTTAGCTGGCTGCTCCTCATCTGCTTGTGTTTCTGCGACTGATCTGTGACAGCTAAAGGAAATGAAGAAGTTTTTCGATGACATTAAAAAAGACATTAAGTTTAAATCTGCGGGACCTGGGAAGAAACTAACAGAAGATACCAGGTAAATAGAAAACTTTTCTCAGCTACTACAACGTTAGCCACATAGCTAGCTGTGCAACGTCTGCAGAACTGAGTTAGCAAATAGCCACTAGTTACTGCTCATTAATGATTATTGGGTTGTTATTATCATGTCGTAAAGCTAATTAGAGTAATGCTGATTAGTAATTTTCACTGTGTGCCAGATAGTATTTAACAGACTAACTGTTTTCCGCCGTTGGAAACTGGATTATATAACTTCTTAGCACAGCGAAAGGCGTCTCTAATTTCAGGGTAGCTAACAGTTAATCCCTGACCAAGCTTATTTAGCCAATAGTCTTAGTAAGTTAAGTTACTTTTGCTCGTAGTTAGGCCACCTAGCTGCTCACCAGAAAACTGACTTGCTGTGTGGCTGGTGTTTGAACAGTGTTTAGCGTTAGCATGTGAAGTAGCCTAGCAAGCTAAGATGCTCACTTCATATGCGTTAAAGTAAAATTAGTGGCTGTTTGGGAACGGAAACATTAGGGCCAACATATCTCCTCACTTTGCTTCTCTGTCATAACACTGTAGTGCCAAGCCTGACAAGGTGCAGAGCAGCTCCAGTGCAAAGAATAATCGCCATGGTCCCAGTGAAGGAGCCCAGAGAGCTGGAGCTGCAGCTCTGGCCAGGATCGAGCAACACCAGAGGCCGAAGGTCCACACCTCTCAGGACGCCATCAGGAACCAGGGTGAGACTGACAACCCTCATCCAACAGTGGCGTCTAACATCAGACTGAGTTGACATCCACTCCCAACTCACATCACCGATGCTTTTTAGATAATGACACTTGCATTAATGCTTTAATTAATGTTGCTTTATGTAATTATGTGAAGTTGTCATACGAGGTTCGGAGTTGTGGAGCCCCCGTTCAGATCAGGGTTATGGGTTGTGGTCCTGATTAAACATGCAATTTGTAGGCTGACTCTCACCATCGGACTGAATTTTAGAAGTAGTGTTAATGTCAATTCAGTGCTGTGTATTTTTGCTGATACTCTTTGGACCTGTAGTCTGTGAAGTATATCTTTATATAGTCTCCCCTTTAAAAACACTTTATCATCATTAAATAAGCAGCTGTGTAGAAAATGCATATCATATACATACATATAATCACATCATTCTCTGTGTTTGCTTGTAGTTAAAAGAGAACTGGAGGCAGAGGCGGCTGCACTGGCTGAAAAAGACAAGGCAGCTACAGCAGAGGTGTGTATTACAATGATTTTGTTAAATCATGACACCAAAATTACATGTTTCTCACAGTGATCAGTATTTAGTCTGATGATATTGACGAATCACAATTGTTTCCAGGGATCCAGCATGCCAGTGAAAGATCCCGCCTGCCTCTCAGTGTCAGGTGTGTATTTCACCTGTCCACTAACTGGAGCCACTTTAACTAAGAGTGAGAGGGAGGTACACATTAAAGAGGCCATTTTAATGGTACGTCTGAAGATAATGTCATCTGTTGTTGTTTTAGCATGAATTAGAACGTGTTTGCAATTCTTAACAACATAGTATTTGAATCTGAGTGTGACTGATGTATGTCTGTAATTCTACAGAGTATTGTTGATAAAACATGTCCTCTGTTGTTACTGTCAGCGGTTTGAGGAGGATGCAGTTGAGGCCTCTGTTATGATGGTCCACTCATTTAACAAAGACAGAGAGAAGGTGAAGACTGCTGTGGACATCATAAGCAAGTAAGACACGTGGTTATTGTTGATGATCATGATAATGATGAAAGGTTATCTTCCAACTAAGGCAGACTGTGACTTTAGTTTTTGATTTGTTCTCTACTATTCTCACAGAGTTGAAGATCTTTATTAACTTTATATTTTAAACACTTTTGTCATTTCATGTTTCTTCATTGTTTTGTTCGTAGGTATGTTGACAATATATGTAAGAATCCCACAGAGGAGAAATATAGGAAGATTAAACTCAGCAACAAGGTGTTCCAGGTGTGTTTGTACATTTATGACAGATTTTGAGGCATAAGGAAGATATTTTTTAGAAGATATTTATATCATTCCCTCTTTTGATTTATTTCAGGAGAAAGTTCGTTGTGTGGAGGGCACTAGAGAGTTCCTGCAGGCCCTGGGCTTCATAAGTGTTATGCTTCCTGTAGACGGTCAAGGTAAAATAATCCTGACTTATCAGGAGGATGTTGGGCTCAATGGTTTTCCTTCAATTTATCACAATCGACAGATTATTAAAAATACTAACGTTGCTGTTACATATTTTGATTTGGGTTTGTCCTTCCTTGAAATCAGAGGAGGAAGAGGAGTTCCTGGTGTTACCGGAGCAGAGTCCCGACGCCCTGGAGTTGATGAAGGAGAGGAGGGATCGTCTTCACAGAGGAGAGCCAGTCAGAGCTCAGCTGAACAGACAGGCACAAGCGTTCAGACCCTCTCCCAACGCACAACGCTTCGAGCTGCCACCAGAGTTCTACAACCTGACAGCAGAGGAGCTCAAGAAGGAGCAACAGCAGAGGTGCAGACTCCTTGGTTAATAGATGTAAAGAAACTGCATTTACAAGTTGTCACATTTACAAATAAACATGCTCAAATTTGACATTTAGCAAAATAGCACAATTAACAGCAAATACAGTCCAGTACCAGTATAATTTAGATGTCAAGATTGTTTATTGTGACACTTTTTTGTGGAGGTGGGTCCTGTCCAAACGATCATAAAATGTCTTTTTCTGGTGGACACATCTGATTGCACAGAAAACTTCCATTTTTATCTCTGATTGCGGAAGTGTTGCCAGTGAGGTAGAGGAAAGATCAATATCTGATTCTTAACGGCTGCTTTTTCTAATTTGAGTAACACTGTTGGTCAAAGTGAGATTATAAACTCCTGACTCATTGTGCAACAACCACATGTGTTTTGTGCACAGCAGACCTTGTGCTCTCCACAGCTTTCCGGTTTGAGTAAAAATCATCAGGGTGGTTGGAGGAGACAGTGGTGGCTGTCAGACATTCAGTATGTCCAGAAATACTATTAAAATAGAGATATCGTCTGCTCTTGGCTAAATATTTGGCTCTCTTCAGAAGACCAGAGAAGATGGATTGGCCTCAAACACACCTTTTAATAATGTATGATAAAACAATCCTGCTCTGTTTTATGTGCCTCCAAGGTTTGCGAGCCATGACAATATAATGGTGTGTGTCAGACACACCTCCCTGGACTGTGGTCTACTGTTGTTTGTCCATCATCCTTTTACGGGCCTTCACTCAGTGCCTTTGTGTGTTTCCTAGGAGTGATTTGGTGGAGAAGAACGCCATGCTGCGCACTAAGGCCATGAGGGAGAGAGAGGAGCAGAGGGAGAGAAGGAAATACAACTACACCCTGCTCAGGATCAGACTGCCTGATGGAAACCTGCTACAAGGTAAGAGCCTTTTTAAAAATCAGTTCTGAATGATACAAAAGAGCCAGCAACCTAAAAAAAAACACAGTTTTGTCGAAAGCCCTCATGGAAATTGGAGTGAGTCAGCAAAGATGATGTGTGATTCCAGGGACCTTTTATGCATGGGACCGACTGCCTGTGCTGTTTGGGTTTGTACGGGAGTCCTTGGTGGACGGCTGGCAGCCCTTTGAGCTCATCGCTCCTGGAAGTCAGAAACTACAAGAGTCAGATGAAGTCGCTCTTGCAGAGTGTAACTTGGTGAGTTAAACCAGAATCCTCTTGTGAAACTGGCCTTCATAAAGTATTAAATTTCGATTAATGTCACATATTCATTTAATGGTGATATTTTTTTATTCTTACATATGTAAACAACGTAACATATGTAACGTATGTAAACATTTGTCGTTTCCTCCATTCAGTGATATTGAATAATTTAACAACCAATATAACATGAAAATAATTCTGAGCTTTAGTCCCAATACAATCCGAGGTATCATCCTTTATACAATCGCTATTTGCAATTTTCTGCGGTTAATATCAAATCATTTGTCTTCCCTTAGGTCCCTGCAGCGCTGCTCACATTTGCCTGGGATCCAGCAGTGCAGGCAGATATTGCAGCCGCAGGTGGAAAGAGTCCCACCCTCCTCAAACCAGAGCTGCTGGAAACCATTCGGACCCTGAGCTGAGCAGACACCCTGTCCCCGAACGTCCCCTGCTTCAGTACCTCCCCCTCCAGGCACTAATGGGGTGAAATTGCCCCCAACAAATGACTAGTGATGAGTTTATTTTTTACAAATTCTAACTTAAGTCAGTAGCAGTGATAGACATGGGGCAACTTCACCCTCACGCTTTTGCTGAGCGTACCCCTCCCCCCTCCCTGTGGGACTGTCTCAGCAGCACATTGTGTTGAGGGAAGCGTTACTAACAGATCTAAGGAGAAAGCAAGGGCCAAGTGTTGTTTTTTTGTTGCATCCTGAATGAATGTACATGCTGTGTAGTAAACAGAGTGAGGCAGCAGTCAGCCAGTCAGGTATACTTCACATGGCAAGAGACCTTGTTGTGACTGTGTCGACACTTCCTCCCTTTTTTTTTTTTTTTTTGAAGTACATAACAGTGTTCACCTGACTATACTGTCATGTAGAAGAAAATCAATAGTGAAGCCAAGTGAATCTGGTCAGATACTGTTGTTGATTTGTATTGGGTATCTCAGCACCGAGCATTTTGAAAGTTGCTGGGTGTCTGTGCGCCGGCTTCACTTAAGACTTGAAAATTTTTGTTTGGCGGTGCTTAAGTTTAAACAGTGTTTTGTCCGATTTGCTGTGATATGAGTCTGGCTTGTCCGTTTGTCCTCTGCTCTGCAGTGGCCTTGCACTCCTTGGTGTTGTACAACAGACTTTTCTGATTGCTACAATTAAGACTTCAAATGTATTTTTACATGTATGAGCCTAAATTATGAATCATAAATCAAACATGTTTTTTTTCTGACTTAAAATTGAGGTCCAAAATTGAAATATTTACTGATAAGATCCCCAGTGTATTTTGTAAAGTGTTAGCCACGTGCTGATGATGTGATGGTTCTAATATCAAAATAATTTCCTCTATTTTACCAGTTTGAAGCACTTTTCAGGATTATTTAATACTTTATGAAACATTATAGGTGCAAAGCGTGCCCTACATGTAAAATGACAAAAAAACATTTTGCTTTATTCACACTAGTCAACTGATAAATGGTTTAATTTTAGAGGCTCACTGCAACAGCTTCATGTAACCAACTTGCTCCAGCATGCAGGCAGGCATGAATTACATTTCCGTTGTTAAAGCTGGCAGCATGGACTTTTCTTGCTAATGGTGGTTTTAATTAAGTCTTGTATTTTGTTTGTATCAAACACATTTCCTTGTGATAAAAAAAAGGTATATATTTCAAACATGGTGGGAGTATATGAAAATGCAGTTCACAGCACCTACAAGCCCACTGGATCTAATCAAACGTTCTGAAAATGACTGACATTTCAAATTTATCCCCAAACTGTGTGAAATGTTTTAGAACCATCCTTTCTTTTGAAATATGCCATTCCAGACTAATAGTTATTTTAGTAGTGTTTTTTTCTGCACATGAATCTATACCAAGTAAATCTATAAACACCAATTAGAATTTCTCCTGCTTGTGGTTGGTTAAGATGACAACAACCTACCTCTCATTGCTCGTCTCTCTAATACATCCCAAGTTGTACACAAACATGAAATGGACTTAGAGGTCCTGGCATTGTTTTTTGTTTTAGAATAAACTGTCACCACCATGAACCTGTATTAATATTAGTTTAACACCAAAAACACAACACCGTTATAACTTGATGTCAGGTATAAAATTTGTTGGACAATCCCAACATTCGTAAGGTCAAGCCAGCCATAAGCGACCTTTCTGCACTCCTGTGCTGTCTAGTTCACCTTGTCCACCAGATATTCAACGGAAGGGAGTAAATGTTTTATCAGCATCTTAACCTTATTCAAAGAACTAGTGAGCAGTTGTGATCTGTCCAGATGTTCTGAGTTGTGTTCTGTTGCTTTTTAACCTGCCTGTAATAAAGATCGCTTGCACTGCATCTTTTGTTTAATAAACAGAATTATGAGGCAAATGGTGATTCACTCCAAGCTGGACCTAAGGAGAATCTACTTTACAGCTACTAACATATGACTGATAAGACCTGATATACTGTAAATATTACAATGCTGAATGAATGAATGAAAATTATTTGTATTCTTGTGTTGTAGAAGTATTTAAATAATGCTTTACTGAAAACAAACCAAGAGCACCTGCAAATGAAACAATGGGTTCAGTTTATGTCTGACACCTTAAATGCAAACATGTTTCAGTAGTGGGCAAACTACTGTAGCAGAGTTGTAATACACAGCACATTTTAAAGTGTACTGCAGCTTGTTTTCTAAATTAAGTCGTTGACAAAGATGCCTCTACTAAATATTGACTGCAAGGGTTAAATACCTGTTTGACAGTCTTGATGGTGCGAAGGGGGAAAAAAAACAACCTCATTGCATCCACCGATGAGCAGCATCAGGCACTTCAGCATCTCCTATATTCTCAAACATCCATGTCTCAACCAAAACAGTACATTAGTTGATAAGAAATATTAGTGACGGCCAGAATGGTGATATTGTAGGCATCATGCAATTAAAGGTACTCAGGTGAATTGCGAGGAATAAATGGAATATAAAAGTGCAGTACTTTTATTCATGTTTAATGAATTTATCCTGTTCAAGTATTCTTGAAAAAAATACAGAAAATACATATTTATAAAACACTGACACTGGACCTAACTGTACAAGTACAGGTCTAGCAACTACTCCAGTGAGATGTCAGAATTAGAAATTGCAGAATAAATGCACCCATTGAAATCAAAGGGAAATGTTCATATGGACTTTCAGCCTCTCATTCCCCAACTCTTATTTCTGGTAAACTATATACAGTTAGACTAGAGGAAATCCAATCATGTCATGAAGTCAACATTTCAAAAACGTAAATAATGCCGTTCTTGGTGTTTTGGATGCTTCTCATGAAAATTGGGCATTTTCATTCTGCTCTTCCTCCATCTGTTCAACCCAATCTGCTGTAGCTAAAGCAGTGCCAGACAGACTTTCACTTTAAAGAGGCCAAACATGCCTGATAATGCAATAATCAGACACTTGACAAACTCGTCCTCAATAATCAATTCATACACTCATTTTACAGGCAGGATGACTCCTGACTCCTTTACACAAATTAGGTGAGAGGGAGCTCGTAAGACGCCACCTGCTGTGTGGTGCTTGTACCAGAGTGTGGTCTTTCATCTTGCTTGAAGACTTGATTCTGTCTTGGACACAGTAGAGTTCAGAACCAGGAGGGAGGAATTTACCAGGGAAACAGGGTAGCTTGGTTAGAGGAGGCCTATCCTGTCCTCAGGCAGTGGCGAGTGTAGTAGCAGCGCTGGCCACGGGGAGAGCAGCTGTGTCGGAGGGGGTGACTTCCATCGGACAGTCTCCTTCACTGGACGAGTTCTCTCTGTTTGGGCCTACGGAGAAATATTTAAAAAACAGCTCAGCCAGCGCTACAGCCAGAAATACTTTGAACAGGAATATTGGACAGGTACCAATTTTACATTTTGCTTTGTGCATAGATTAAACCAATGGGATACCTATAAGTTTTGCTGGGTTTAAACTTTGAACAGAGTCAGGCTAATAGTTTCCTCCTGCCCTCAGTCTTTACACTAAGCTTAGCTAACTGCCTCCAGGCTCCAGCTACTGTATGTGCTTAACAAAGACACGAGTGGTATCAATCCTCTCATCTAATTTCCGGGAATATGCTTCCCTGTTCCACACTTAGGTGAACAGGTGTCACTCTGAGGTATGTGGCTGTTTGTCTTTATACTTGTACTCTTCATAATGCATGTGTATAACATTTAGGGGAGTAACGGTACATGTATTCATCCCAAACCATTCAGTACAGGGTGTTCAGTTTGGTCTGCGACTCCCTCGGTTCTGTACACCCTGTGACTCAAACAATTACTGTCAAAATAGTCTATTTATGTCGACTTCTTGTGCAAAAGGAACAAGACTTATCCAAGAAGTTTTTGCAGTGCACCAGTTACTGTCTGTCAGTGGGAGCATGTTGGCTTAGCCCGGTTAGACAGGTCAGTCAAGCTCATGTAGTGTCACTACCATCCATATGGCAAACAAAAATGAGACATCAGAGTTGGAGGATTTAGATCATCTGTATGGGATCATTATGATTTTCAGGTTAGTTACAGCAAATATGGACAACAATTAGTGTTAAACCATATTCCAGCATTGTTGAAATGAAGTGAGCAACTGTTGACCTACAAAAACATGTCACTTGCAACAGCATCACCAAAATGTGTGTAGTGTAACGAGACAAAAACAGACTGAAAGGCAAGTCCTTCTCCCCACAACTGCAGATATGTGATCTTAATCATAGAGAAAACAGAATTTAAACATATGGTCAAAGTGATTGACCCCTGCGACAATGTGCCTTCATGTGTGTATTTTAGTCAGTCCATTGTGTCTAAATATGTTATGTATGTGTCTAGTTGTAGTTGGAAAGGCTGATTATGTGGGCCACAATGTCCTATTCCATCATCAGAGCTGTAATATGTGTTTGGGTATAAGTCTAAAAATTATGGTGATGCAAAACCTTAAATTGTCTGAACCTTGCAGCAAACATTAAAAGTTGACAATTACAGCTTTTAACTCGTCCTGCATAACTCACCCTTCTGCGTGGAGAGGATAACACAGTCTTCCTCATCGTCATCCTCAGTGTCTGCTTGAAAACCATCTGCCTCCATTGCTTCCGTCTGACAAATACAGGGATTTAAGACCACAACAGGATACAATCAGCATGTGAAAAGCATATTTTCATGAGATGATAATATTTAAAAAGGATACCAAAAAGAGGGACTAATCTAAGTAACAAAAAAATGTTCCAGTTAAGACTGCATGGTAATTCAAAAATCTGTTTGAATGTGTTTCTCTACCTGCTCGGTGTCGGTACATCTCTTCATGAACTTGGTGATTGACATGCTGCCTGTGCTCTTCCTTTTGTTGGAGGACGAAGATGTGGTGGAGGATGTTTGGGGTGTAGTGGGAGAGTTTCCCTGAGAGCCTGTGGCTGCCTGGGGTTCTTCTCGGGACTCTTCTCGAGCTCCTGTAGTGAGGTAGTTCCACTGGCAGGGCACAGGAAGAGCCTCCTGGCCATAACGGGCCAGGACCTCTGTGTGCACATACCAGCAGCAGCGTCTGTAGGTCGACCGCTTCTCGTAAACAGCGTTGTTCTTCATGAGGCGCTTCACCTGTATTCTGATGAAAGAGGGGAAAAAAAGGTCAATGACTGATGTAACTGATGTAAAAGTAAAATATTTATTTCTAAATAAAATGTACAGTGGCTTGTTGAAACAAATTATATGGAGAAAATGACAAATTCTGGGTTTGAATTTGAGGTTCGAGGTTTTTTTGGGGGGTAAATTTATTTGGGTCAATAAATCATTATTATTATCAAGACATTTAAACATTTAAATAATTGTATAATATTTTTTTAGCTCACAAGTTCACACAGAAATTATTACCAACAATTTCTGTTTTACCTGGTGGGAATGTTTTCTGCTGGGTTCTGAGGGCTGGACAGTTCAGGAGGCGACGGGGAGGAGGAGGAGGTCTGCTGACGACAAAACTCCTGAAACTCAGTGATGATCACTTTGCTGCTGTTGAGATTGCCGTGCAGCAGAGGCAACAGCTGACCGAGTACTGTGGGAGAACAGAACATATCTCACACAATTTTCTCATGAAATATACTGTACATAAATGTACTGCATCATAATTCACAGGACTGTGTATATCTGTATATTTCTCATAAAGGTTTGCCTGCAATTAGAACAAGAAAACAAACGAAAAATACAAGCAGTAATTTACAGCCCAACATCACCTTAAAGATGACTGTTGGATCATCAAGTAAAGAAAGGCTGGTTGCACACTTACATTGTGCCTCTGTCTGACACCTCTGTGACAGCTCCTCTGGACTGGGGCTCGTGTCTGCCTTGGGTAAGGGCTCGACCAAACACACAGCGTAAGGCTGGAAGAGCTGCAAACCAGGTCCTTCTCCCTCCCAGACACAGCCCCTCACCACTGGCTCCAGCACCTTCATCTTCTTCTTGGTGGACATTAGCTCATCCCACTCCCTTGCTTTCATTTTCTGACGTAGTTTCAGCTTCTCCAGGTCACCACCCTCCTGGGAGGTAGCGTGTTTGTTAATAGTGGTACAAACAAGTATTTTGAAACAAGAAAATCCAATCAAAACCTTTCTGTCACATTAAGGAGACAAATGAAAATTGATTGAAAAACAGCTGCCTTCATACCTCTTCTTCTAAAGCCCCCTCATCATCTGAAAGGTAGCCATGAGGAACAAAGAAGCCGTCGTCATCATCATCTTCACCTCCTTCCTCCTCATCTTCCTGAAAATGATATACAGTTTCCTTAGCAAGTCTTTTAGAAAGTAAATGATCATATCCTTGTTCAAACTTAAGATGAATATGATCATTGCCCTAAAATACCCTTTTCAAAACATCCATGTTTGCCTATTGATAATTCTGCTCTGCCAGTTTCAAGACCCTATGAGTTGATTTTTATGGTATATTGAGAGAATGGAAAGAAGCTGCCTGAGAGGTGGGTAATCAATCTAACAATGTATGGTTGGTTGACAAAGCAAATTGCATGAATGCTAATTACATGTAATTTGTAGATGCCAGGGTACATACAGGTACTAGAATACTGGAGATTGATGCTGACACTCCATAGAGAAAACGTTTGGATAAAGGTGATGTCCATACTTTTTCACCCTCCAATGAAACTCACCCCTTCACTATGTGACAGGGACTCTCCTGGTTCCTCTTCCTCCCATTCTTCATCACTGTCGACCTCATAGTCCAACAAATCCTGTGGTGACAGAGTTGTTAGTCTCAGCTACAGAAATACATTCTTGGATAAAGTCAAAATATTGAATCAAAGCTAAAATCTTAAAAGTGATCAAAAAGCATACACATATAGACATCTGTGTTACATTTAAACACATGCCAAACAATTCATTTCATCTACCAGTAAAAAAGTGATGCTTAGCATCATTGGGATCATGTGGGGAGATAAGAAAACTGAACAGACTGATGCCTTCCCATAACAGTCTTACCTTGTCTTGTCTTAAGGGGCAGCGAGGCGAGATGTGTGAACTCTTCTTACTCCATGTGCCCCAGTACGCTGGGCGGTAGTTTGCATGAAACTGTAGCAGTTTCATGGGTCCGTAACGTTTACGATCCGGCACACCATCTGGTTTAGGCCCTTCTACTGTTAGGCACTCGCTGAGAAAAAAAGTGGGGAAGATGGATAGGAAGAATGGTTAATCATAAAGCCACAGAAAAACTTGAGCAGCCAGGTTGACTGTGATGGTGTGTGTATCTTTATGAGGTTGATACATTGTTGTTGCCTTTTATATCTTGGCTTAATGTCAAGCAATCCTTGTTTCAGCAATGAAGATAAGATAAGATAAACCTTTATTCGTCCCACAGTGGGGAAATTCACAAACATACATACATGGAGGTGACTGGAAATGGGGCAACCTTGGAGAAAGCAGAACATGCAAATTAGGATAACCACTACTGCCAATCTCACCTGAGTGAGTTACTCTGTCTGGGTTTGGTGGGTCCTGACCGTCTGGGTTTTTGACCGATCCAGTCTTTCAATCCATTCCGATTATCAACTGGGTTCAACAAATACCGGTCCAGTTCCTCCAGAACAGAGTCCTCACACTGAACACGGCACAGTGGTGCTAGAGACACGTTTTCTTTTATCTCAAATGGAGCAAACTTCCCACACGCAGCTGCAAGTGTCTGAAAAAGGGACACAAGTTGCAGTTATATTATTTGTATTTATCAATTCAATGGACTATTTTCATTAAAAGGGGGGAGACACAATCAGAGCACATGTTGCAAACTTCACACTTCTGCTGAGCATGCACTAAAGATGATAACTGCTCGCTTTTAGGCAACAACACATTGCTAAAGTGGAACCAATTTCACATTTTTTGTTATAAAGTGTGATATCTACTAACCTTTGGAGCCTGTTGGATCTTGGGTTTCTGTAGAAATCGTGTAATTTCTGCTTTCTCAGCTTTGAGGCGCTGTAAAAAGATACACATTGATTAAAGGACAATTCAGTGTAATGGTCTATTACATTTTTTTGTTCAGTTGTTGTGGTCTTCTTCTTGGCTGTATGTCTATTCTTGTCTAAGTACATCAACAGTAAAAAGGGATTCAATATGTGCAAGAAATGTACACATTCACTTGAACAAAAAAATGTTGTAGCATCTACTGATTCCATATAAACAGTTTTCTACTTAAACTTACATCCTTCTCTTCTTTCAACCGTTTCTCTTCTTCCTTCATTCGCTTCTCCTCTTCCTTCTTTCGTTTTTCTTCTAGCTTTGCCCTGAAGCAAGATTAAAGTAGAACAGTTATCACACGAAAAGTAAATGTGTTTTATCATAATCTTTTAACCAACACTGACTTACGGAACTCAGTCAGATCAGTCTTGACTTTAGAGTAACAGGGACTTGCTTTACTCACTCTAGCTTTGATTTCCGTTGCTCCTCTTTTGCTTTTAACCTCTCTGCCTTTTCCTTCTCCTCCTTTTCTTTTTTCTCTCGTTTTTCTCGCTCATCTTTTTCTTTTTTCTCTCGTTTTTCCCTTTCTCGCTCCTCCTTTAGCTTGCGAGCCTCTTCTTTCTTTTTCTCCTTTGCAGCTTTGGCCTCTTCCTTCTGACGTTCCTTCTCCTGTCGGAGTCGAAGCCTCTCCTCTTGTTCTTGTAGACTCTGCAAGTGCAACAGTTCAGTCAGTTTTTCTCCTCTACTGAAATAACAGTTTTAATAAATGCCCTAAAGCCATATGTTTAAACTGACAGCTAGGGAATTTGAAACAGAATTCAAACCCCGCTTACAATGTATTCATCAAAAGTCCCACCTTCAGCGAGCGTCTTTTGATCTTTTTCTGATCTGCTGGTATCTTGGGGGTGGTCTTTGGCTCCTGTGAGGATAAGGAAAAATAAAATTGTCCAAATGTAACACAATGTCTTCCAGCCTAGTCAATGTTTTATGTGCGAGGTTTACAGTTTAAAAAAATGCTGCAATAACACTGACAGCTTATTTGAAAAACTGCTTTCATCACACCATGTATGACTGCATGCTGTACTTTTTAATAAACATATTTGTTTTGCATGTGTGTGGTGATGTAGGCAGATAATTACAAACAAACACTTAGGAATACAGATTAATTAATATTATGTGATACTACATCAGTTAATACTACACATCACTGCATCTAATAAACAAGCGATGAGAGGTGTACATACTGTGGGTGTGGTATTGGGTGTAGGGTCGTCAGTCTTCTCAGGTGAGCTTTCAGATGACGAGCCAACTGATGAAGTTGACAGCAGGGACTTGTTTCCTAAACTGGAAACGTTTCCTGACTCATTCTGCTCCTCTGGCTCACTTTCAGAATCCTGTGTTGTGTCAAGCTGCGAGACAGATGCTGTCTGATTTCCATCATTTTCCTCCACCTCTTCTACTTCATCTTTGTTGACTACTGTGCAGTCTAATGTGTGTGTTTTAGGAGTGTTATCAACACTGCTGGGCTTCTCAGAAGAGGCAGTTTTGTCTTTGTCCTGAGGCTTAACTTTTGTTGGGAGGCAGGGAGAGGCAGGAGCAGGTGAAACAAGGCGCTTTGCGGGAGACGAACTGTTGTCCGCAGTCAGATCTACTACCATCATCTCATTTGAGGGTGCAGGGTGTTTACGGCTCAGGAAGCCATCAAGGGGCCCGCGACCATTAACCAGTGGCGGACCACTGTGCACAGGGAGTGCAGAGGGCTCATTCTCATTCTCATTCTCCCTGTCCGAGACTCCTGGCTCAGGGCAGGCATGTGAGCAGGGGCGTTTAGGCGGCTGGTTCTCTTTTGGTTCTGGGTTCAGGCGTTTGAATGGGAGACGAGCTGCAGGTAGAATTTGGAAACAAAACAAAAACTCAGTCATTGCAATGGCTGTTAGTTTGTGTTAAATGCACCCTCAAACATTCTGTAAGGTTTAAATCAAGTTGAATACATTTTTATAAAAGTGTTAATTGATAATGACATTATGCCAAACTAATATTAGTGACAGCACAGCTTGAAGGTGTTTAACAAAGTCAGGTCTCATTACTGTAGAGGGCTTCTAATCACCATATGATTGAATTTTAACTTTTTATATGATTTTATATGTATTAATAGGGTTGATAGTTCGATAATTTGAGCTCGCTGAGTGTAATGCCTGTGAAAAAGGTAAAGGGTGCAACAATCATCAACAGGCATTGTAAATGTAACATATATGGTAGGACATGGATGGTATTAAATTATCAACCCTCCATGCTAGCTTATCGTTAATAGTGTCTGATACTGGCTTATAAACTTAGAGATTATCTTTCAATAGTGTGAAAAAATGTCATAAAATGAATGTTGTGTTTACCTTGGACAAGTTTCTTGTTGGCATTGTTTCTTGACTTACAATCCATGCCTGAAAAGAACAAACACATCAGAAAATTGCACTTCAAAACTTCACTTCAAAATATTAAAAGTTTGAATAATCAACTGACACAGAAGATCAATCAATATTTTATACAATATTATTGTCAAGCTTTTTGTAGTAGATGAAAACACCATACTGACAACCACTTCACATAAAGTACATAACACATTAGAATTACTGCATTTGAACTAACTGATCACACATTCTACCCATTAACATCTCCACTCACAAACGTATTATTGTCAAGATTCCATTTGCAGGAGACGAGTTTACTTCAGTAATGCCCACATGTCAGTGTAGGTAATGTACATTGAGTCTGCAAATCCTGGTCACCTTCTATTAATGTCAAAGTATATCGAACGACAACAAAATGCCACTATAATGCTA
This sequence comes from Holacanthus passer, assembly GCA_025331565.1. NCBI lineage: Eukaryota > Metazoa > Chordata > Actinopteri > Pomacanthidae > Holacanthus > Holacanthus passer. The sequence continues at coordinate 411,113 of JAFREQ010000116.1, forward strand.
TATTTTAAGGTTTTGCACTAAAGGCTACATTAGTTTGCAACGTCGTCGTGCTAACATTACAGTGTTACAATGGATGTAATGGTTGTGTTTGCTTTGCTCTCCCGCCAACCGGTGAATCAGTCGGTGCTACAGGCCCGAGCGACCCGCAGGGCAGGCAGCCTTCAGGGCTGTCAGCCAAAGGATGCATGCCCGGACAAAGTCCTGAAAACACCGCGACCAGGTTAGGGAGGGATGTTGCATGTAAGTTACTACATTCACAACAAACTTGGGTGTGTGGAAGAGCGAAGACAACGAAGCAGCAAACGAGTTTCACCCATGAAAACAGCTTAAGATGCTAATACGACTAGCTTGTCTGCTAACCTAACAAAACTAGCCAGTTTGCTAAGTACCTCGGGCAGAGCTATGACCTAGCAAAGCAATGGTATCAGAGAAACCAGTCTAGCAAAGTTTGCCACCAGAGTAACAAGCTAAACACTTTTTGAATTGTAAGGTTACTGTGTCGTTACTTGAAACACTGTTAGTTTGAGGCCTAACTTACTTCAACACAACTTCATTGTTTCTCATTTGACGTTAAAGTTACCGAACTAGCGACAGGTAACACGATAACATTAGCAACGCCGGGTAGCACGTTAGCTGAACACTGCTAGCTTTAATGTTTGAAAAGTAACCATGTTCGTTAAACCAGTTAACAATGACAACAACTAACATTAACTGTTGTCGTTAAGAAAAAGCGAGTTTGCTAACTGTAATTAGCTTAACGTTCAGCAACGGATAGATCTTCAGTTTGTCATCATTTTGTGGTCGCTTAATGGCATAGATGAACCTACACTCCGTCCATTTTATAACGTTAATAGTGGACATTTTGTTAAGTTGGTAAAACCATTTGTAAGCTTGCTACACCGGGCATTAGCATTACCTCTTCTGCGGGGAGTCGATGCTGCCAAATGTCCGTCCACAGATGGGTTTTCCGCCGCCAACATCCCAACCACTATCCGGGGCTCCACTCGGCTCGCGATATTCTCCGGCAAAGACAGTACAGAATGCGGAAACACCCGAGAATTCCCCCCGATAACGAACCAATTATTATGCTGCTAATTACACGACATGTATTTCTAGTTTATTTCACATACAACATAACGCAGCTTCTTTCCGCATCTCCCACAAACTCCCCGCTGCCAGCCGCGCGCTCCGCAGTCGGAATTGGCGGGAGTGAGTCCCGTGTATCAATAACCGTTGCTGATTGGTCAAAGACACGTTAGTGCTCACCGATGGAGGCGTTTGTTTTCCATTTAGCGTTGCACGTTGGCTCGGTGCTCCGTGTCTTGAAGCGGTTTGAACATTTATAACAGCGCTAGAGTTTCAAATTTTATATGATACTTATAATGTTCTTCAGATACATGAAATTCACCGAGTTTATTTCATTGAGTGGTCTAATTATCCTTTTTAAAAATACTATCCGCCTGTCCAGGACTTCCTGTACTGGAAACCGGAATATGTCAGCTGTATCTCACAGGACACGCCTTCTGTCTGATGTTTTGCGCTCTGCGATTGGCTGCGAGGTTTGACTTTAAGAAGTCAGGGTTGCCATGTTGTGAGGAAGTAAAATTATAGAAACCAACCTAAAGTCCGCAAAATAAAAGTCCGATGAGGCTGGTGCTCCCTGAATTTCTATTTACTAAACAATAGTTATCATGAATTGGGCATAGGGCATGATATTCCCAATACATCTATAAAAGATCTATTCAAATTTTTCTTTTGCATATTTTGAAAGATCAGCATATAATTTGTCACTCACTGTCATTCTACACGTTTGTTGGCATCAGTGAGAAAGTTGCCAAATGTTGATTAATATCGACGAGGGTTCAACTTCTCTGCTCCAAAATGATAAGAACCTGTCCTAAACCAACAAAACAGTGTATGCTCGAGATGATGCACAGGTCAATACATAAAAGATAAAGAAATAAAAATAAACAGAAGACATTAAATTAAATCAAATCAAGTCAATTGCATAAGGCTCTAATTTTCTCAGCTTTAGTGTGTACAGGTAGGATTTTAAGTAGGACATGAAGACAGTAAGGTTCTGTTTTCATTTTCTTGACAGACATTTCATCAGCAAAAAATACACAAATACATTATGAGTTTTTCATTTTCTGTTTAAAGAGGTTAGAGTTGCTTTACTTTTTAAACAAAGATTGATATCATACCAAAATGTCTGCTTAAAGATACAGTCCCAAAAACAGAGTTGTCATTTCATCTGTATGGTGACAGAAGGAGCAAAGAGTGTCAACATATAAACTATATTTTATAATAACTGAATAAACTGGGTGACACCTGTGCAATATTTTCAGAGACACCCCTCATGCCTTGTTTAATGACCATATTTTTTCACAGTCTATACCAATATACAAATATTCTAAACAAATACTGAAGCAGGTTTACTAATTGTGCCCCCCTGGATTATTTCCCATATATATTTATTATTAGCGTGGTAGAGTAATTTGATGGATAATATCTCAGGTTGCAGATGATAGCGGAATTTTGATACCTGACAGAATAGCATCAAAGACAAAAGACAATTCTCTGCGGAGCACAAGAATGTTATATTCCGATAAGATTTCATTATAAGTAAACACATGATCCTACTTGTTAAACATTAGACAGACAAGTAGTATATTATACAGCCATATTATCTTTTAAAAACAAAGATTTGTCTTTGAAACACATGTCCAAATAGTATTTGTGAGGGGGGGATTCTATTTATATACTAAGGATCAGCATAAAAGTAATTGTGAAAATTGGAGTTTTAGGTCTACAGCATAGACTGTATGCAGAAGTTTTTTTATATCGTAAGTACAAAAACTGAATCCTGCTAAGGCTTCAAATACTAATGCTAAAATAAAATTCCATAATGAATTTGGATTTAACTTAATTAATTCATTGTCCACATCCCTTTAGCTGTAATTGCAAGGGTGGGATTCATATGAGGGGATGTCATGTAGGAGTCACGCGTTTCCCGTTTACCGCTCACGTGAATCCTGGGACTTGTGGTTCTTGAGCCCTCTGAGCGCGTTGAATATAAACACCTCGGAACTACAAGCGCTGTGGTGCCGCGCAGCCGCAGTGTGTTCGCTGGGGTCGAAAAAGCGCATCCTGAATGATTCCCGGACCCCTGCGGTTGTCGACGGAAACGTGAGGAGATAAACGTTATCCCGGTAATGCTGGCATCTATAACACACTTTATTTTGACTTATTAGCTGTAGTAGACTTTTCTCACCGTATAAACTGGCAGTTGTTAGTTAAGTATAGCGGCAACATTAGATAAAGAGACGTTACGCCGTCGGACTGTTGAGCTGCTCCACAACACGCTTTAGCTGCTATCTACTGTATAACACACACATAAAGTAAACACAGATAACTTCATACAGACATAGATAAAAAGAAAACTGAACAATTTAATGTTGTTGTGTTGAAATAAGCTGACATAACAGTTTGACTGAAGTTGGAATATGCAGCTGGGACAGCGACCGGTTTAATTCACTCCTTTACCTGAATGGAGGTTAACGTTAGCATGTAAATTGAGTTTAGCCCTGAAACAAATTATAAACAAGGAATAATAAGTATTGTATATTGTCAAAACACATATGAAAATGAGTTCAAGCTTTCCTACTTTGAATGATATAAAAGTAAAAGTGTTAACTGCTTGTTTCCTTTTCTGTTTATTCCCATTATCCAGGAAAGAATTGGGATTTCAAAATGGCAGGTTTGTCACTTACAGTATGTTTTTTATCTATTTATCTATCTATGGAGGCACACTCAACATGCCACTTTTCTACATTCCTGTCCTCTGCCATGTGTTCAGGCATGTTGATAAATACTCATATGCATAATAGTAAGACAATAATAATATGGTGGCACTTTCCTTCCTGTTTCAGATCGCGTGAATAACTTTCCCCCCCTGCCCCAGTTCATGAGAATAAAGCCATGTTTCTACCAGAACATTGAAGAGGAAATTCCTGCACCCCACCAGCAGTTGGTGCGCAGAGTCTACACACTTTGGATGAGTGAGTTTTATCACATACACTTTCTGATTTTGTGTTGTTTGGAAGAAAATGATGCATTCCTCCCTCTACTGTTAATTAATAAAACAATCACTACCCTCCTTCTCATTTTCTTCTTCTCACCTCTGTTCTCTCTCCTCTGCAGTGTATTCAGGCACGCTGTGCATAAATGTGATCTCATGTATTGCTTGGTGGGCTGGGGGTGGAAATGCCACCAACTTTGGTTTCTCTCTACTCTGGCTCATCCTCTTCAGCCCTTGCAGTTACACCTGCTGGTTCAGACCACTCTACAAAGCCTTCAGGTTAGTCAGTCATCGACCAGAATAATTTTTGAACTTCAACTTCGGTTTATCTCACGTGCACTTCACTCAAAGAATCTCTGCACACTTAACAGGTTAACATATACTATCAGACACACAAGTATGCCACTTTCACACATTTAAAAATACAGACACAAAGAGGCAGAATCACGAACAATCAGGTAGGAATGTTAATATCACAACAAGATTGAGGTAACTGGTTATCAGTAGAAATCAGCTGAGGTGAAACTAGGAGCGGCCATAGCACAGAAAAAAAAGTCTAAACAGAATCTGCCTTTCTTTCAAGAAAGGGCTTGATGAACAAAGGCTGTACCCCCAAAAGATTTTTTGTCAAATCTAGGAACTGTAAAATAACAAGCTCCAAGAGAATGTGAAGGACATGATGTGTGAGGAGTAATAATATGAGTAATAATAATAAGAGTAAGTAAGACAAGTTCCAATCCATTGAAATACTAAGACAGAAGGAGGAGCCCTTTAAGATAAAGCAAGTTGCAAAGGTCAGCTTATGCTTGAACAAAAATCAAGGAAAGAGACACAACTTTACCAGTAATCTCTTTCCTCGTAAGGTCATTCAAATATTGTTGAAAACATTCACTAGCATTCACAACATAGAGTGGTTTTTAGTGGGTTCTTGTACTGAGTGGAAGATGCAACTGATAGCCCAGCAAGTGTAAGTCAGTGTTGATGTGTGGATTCAGACACAACCTTAGAAAATCCAAAAGCTTCAGTGACTGATCTGAAACTTTAGGAGGATAGACGTCTGTATTATTTTTTCAGTAATATATTACCCACCCAAGTGCAAGGTTCATATCAGCTTAGGCTATTTTTCTACATCAAGGTCTCTGCAGGCCTTGAAAAGTTTTCTAATTTATTGAATTAAGTTCCCACAAAAAGAGGCCTTACAAGCTATTAGAAAGTCTTTGATTTCATTTAAATGCCTTTTCTTGCCTGCCATAGGTGGTAATGTTAGTTTAGTTAGATAAAATATACATACACACCTATTAAACGGAAAGTGAGATTATTTAGACTGTGGATTGTTTGCGCAAGTGACTGTTTGAGTCAGCACCGTCAGGCCTGTTGCAAGCACTGTCACCACTGACTGCTGCAGTCCCTCAGAAGCTCGTCACCCTATTTTGTGAAAGTGTTAATTTCAGCAAAATTTTGAATGAACTTAAATGACCTCATCCCTTTTCATTTCTGAATCCATCCATTTCTTGCGGCCAAGGCTTCCTTAATTTATTTATATTGTTATATATTGTTACATAATGTTGGGAAGTTCTGGGACAAATGTAAAATAATAAGTAGTTCTAGGCAATATTGTCCCAACTGGTGTTCCGTTGTACTTTCATACTTTGGAGAGAATGATTGTGAAATGTGTGAAGTTGTATTCTACTTGGTATTAGAGAGACCTACAGTGTGTTGACAACTAGTAGGAAGAGGCAACATTGCTACAAAAATAGAGCAACTCCTGGCTTATTTGTTTTCTGCTGTATCATCCTTTGTATTCTTTTTCTTTCGTGTTGTTCATAGGGCCGATAGCTCGTTCAACTTCATGGCCTTCTTCTTCATCTTCTTCCTCCAGTGTGTCTTGGCCCTCATCCAAACTATAGGCATCTCGGGCTGGGGAACATGGTGAGTTGATCCAAAGCAGCTTTGAAGACTGTGTGCATGTTGCCTGCCAGTTTTCACCAGAGAGTGGGTCATGAGGGCTTGTGTCAAATGATCAAGGCAGCTGGAAAATGTGTTTTCCACCAGACTCTTGCATTTTCACGTGCCTGTTCAAATTATGATGCAAAGATAAGACACTAAAATAAAATCATTAAGTGAACACATGATGAGGTTGTTAACAGAATTAGATATTCATACGCCATCTGCAGCTTTTAATGTTTTTATTTTTATTACTTGACATTTGAAGTCTGTTTCTGAGTTGCTGGTGTTACGTGGCTAAGCCAGTTTGCAGAACCATCAGCCTCATGATGTTCAATGAAAATAGGGTGTAAATAGTATGTCCATTGATTGTTGTATTTTTTCATTTTGTTAGAAAGGAGTTCAACGCTAAACACTGATGTTTCTAAATTCTGTGTATTACAAATTATTTTTGAAGTGATCTAAAACAATTATATAAAATTATTCACATTTGTACAAATCAGCTGTCCTTAATTCTACTGTTAAATCTTTAATTGTTTTTTAATATTTATTTGAGGAAATGCCATTTTTAGTATAATTTAGGATATGTGTATTTTCTTGAGTACATTGTAAGAATTTAAATTTCAACACGTATGATGTTATAGTCAGAATGCCACATTGATCTTTTTTAGTTATGTATTTTATGTATTTTGCAACGCAATTTTCCTAAAACTTTGTGATATTTATGTCGAATAACTGAACATCTGCTTATGATAACATTGTCATGCAAAGTTAAGTTTACACTGATCATCATTATGCTGTTTGTCACTGCATCTGTTTGCTCACTTGGCTCGTCAATAACTTTGGATATTTGTATTAAATCCACCTTGCTAATTGCAAAATGTGCGATACACTAACCCGTACTACTCCATCTCACTCTCACCAACACCTCAAAAGTGGCTGGATTGCGACAGTGATGTTTTTCAGCCAAAATGTGGGCTCCGCTATAGTGATGCTTATCACAACTCTGCTCTTCACTGCGGTGACTGCTTTAATGGCACTGGTTCTCATTAGGGTAAGTGATCACATACGCTGAAAACACAAACACACACTTGCATTTCGTTTTTGTCCCTCGTGTATAATCTCACACATCTGCTTGAAAACAAACACAAACACACATTAGGAACTCATTGTTTTCCCTTTTCTTTTCATGTGGCAGGTGCACAGACTGTACCGTGGCGGCGGCGGTAGTTTGGAGCGCGCTCAGGAGGAGTGGAGCACCGGTTTGTGGAAGAGTGCACCAGTGAGGGAGGCTGGGTTCAACGCTGTTGCTCAGACGGCTCAAGGCCCAAGCTTGCCCCAGTACCCTGCCGCAGTGCCGAGCTATCCCGACAACAGTCACTGGTGATAGATGAAAGACGCCTCTAGATGGAGACAGATAGCTGGCCATTTCTGTGGTGCACAAGAAAGCGCTTCAGAGCGCCATATCACTTCACCCTTACATGACAAAATTCATAGACATATTTTTTTGAATGAGAGGACAGGATCTCTGTAAAAAGTTTTATCAAAGAGTTATGTCTCCAAAGCTCATTAAAGCCCTACCCTTGCAGCAGGGGGTTATCTTCAAAATATACCATTCCACTTCAACTTTGTTTACATATAGTTTATTAAAAATGAATAAGAAAGAAATACAATTTTATGCTCAAAAGAAGTTTGCTGAGAAAAATGTACAGTCTTGCAAATATGCAATTGGAAACACAAAAAGAGTGTGAATGGTTTCAGGATGGCAGTAAGTGAGGGACGTGTGCCTTATGGACCTTTATGATAGCATTGTTTTATGTGTTGCCAGACTCTGCATGCTAGATATCGTAGTATGCTGAAGAACAGGGTTTCTTATTCTTTTGCAACAAGAGAATGTCTGCAAACCGCAAGATTTTTAATCTGTGTATTACGTGTATTCTGGCAGGAGTTCAGTTTATTTTTGATACATTGTGCTTTATAGCTCCATGCTTGCCTGCTTTGGCTGAAATTTCTTGAAATGCGCCTTAATATTGCGTGCAGATTTTGCATGTGAAAGATATCTCGCTCGACTTTCGCCTTAAGAAGTGCTGCTTTTTTTGTTAAGCTGGACGTGTGGAAACATTTCAAGAAGTTGTTGGTGCGTAATCCTCCTGTGATTTCCCACTGAGCAGTGATGTGCCAAAACACTTGCCTCTTTCCATTATTTTGATACTGAAAAAAAGCCACACCCAAAGTAGATGTTGTTTTGTACTTTCAGTATTCCTCAGTTTCTGTAGTTCCAAAGCTCCTCTGTTTGCTTTTAGTGGTCAGCGCCCTACCGTGCAAGCACCTTATCAACTGTTGTCAATGTTCCAGTCACTTTCACTTTCCCCCAGATAGACTGAATCCTTGTGATCAGTGACTGCAGTGTGCTTGCATGCAGCCTGTCACAGGAGTGGGACTGAACAGGAGTCTCTTATTTCAAATGAACTGACCTCGTGTAACCAATACAAACAGACACAAACAACTAGCTGACTGAAAAGAATTACTGCAAATGGATTGGCAGTAAAGTGAAATCATGCATCTAAATTCTTTCCATTGTTAAAGAAACAAAATTGAACGCAATGAACGTGGCTTTTTATGCAGGTAATACAACAGTTCATTTACTTTTATTTTGGCTCAGTGATTTAGTCAAAGCCTATATGAAGTGTGAGCACTGACTGGAAGTGGAAGGTGCCCGCCTCATGCTTTGACTATTTATTTTTCTTTTCTTGTTACAAAAGTGTCCTTCATGGCCAGCTGCCAAAATTAGTATTTCGATTTTTCTCTGTTATTTGATAAGTGACAAAATAAAACGGATGTGTCAAAGTAACCTTTAAATATTGCAACATTTCAATAAATATTCTTATTCCCACTGTGTTTGTCTTATTCCCACTGTGTCTGTCTATCATAACTGAATGTAAAAGACATTTTAATGATTGAAAATCTGAGAAATGCAACAAACTAAATATAGCAGGTCAGGCCTGTGTTTGACTAATAACTCAAAACTAGTCCAACCCTACTATCTAGTCGAGTGCTTGGTAACGTTAGCACATCCACTTTCACACTACAGGCGTTAATGGTTTTAAAGATTTACTTTGATTTTCAATTCTTTTTACACTGTATTATCCTTCAGCTTTTCAAACACTGATTTTGATGATAGCACTTGCCCTGGGCCACCAGATCTGGACTACTGGCCACCACTCGGCCCATGTGCAGTCTGGTTGTTGCACACTCCTGCTGTGTTTTCTTCTGTATCCCTTGTCCTAAATGCAGAATCTTTCACCCTGGCAAAGAGATGCTGCTGTCGTATTGATTTATTCAGAAATGTTTGAAGAAAGTGAGTGTGGGATAAAAAAGCCCTGTGAGCTTCATAGAAAAACGTGCAAGACTGCTCGAACTAAAAGTAAGAGAAGAAACCTCATTAAATCTTGGGGGGGGGGGGAGTAGGGCTGATGAGCAGGAGTGAGGCCGGCTAAAAGAAGTGATTTCTAAAACTTAAACAACTCTGCATTAGCCCACTGGCTTTTTTTAGACTGAAGAATCAGAAAACAATAGTTGGCAAGTGGTTTGTCTGAATTCCCCAGTGGAAATATGCCTCTGCAAGCATGAAAGCACTTTTTAAAAAAACTGCAAAATCCGTGCAACTACAATAGCAATATTTTATTAATTGTGATTTTATTAGACCAATATATAACCTTAAATCTGTTCATGACAACTTTCTTATACAGCACTGTTGAATAATTGAGCAGAGACCCACTTCAACCCTTTCATATCTACAGTACTTGTTTGAGATGAAACCTAAGGCGGCTGTGAGCGCTGTTGTTAATGACAGAGTGTGAAAAACACAGAGCAGATTCAGGCTGCATTCCTGTAATTTTGTTCGGTCTCAGAGTTATTCCATGAAAACAAACAGGTCTGAGGTAAGGAGTGGAGTCGGTGTTCTTGTTGATATTATTCTGCCACACAATCCACAGGAGCATCTGCTCGAAAAAACATCAAGACAACAAGCGTGTCAGTTTAACTTCCAGCATCGCTTTCAAATAACTCTCCGTGAGAGAGATGGTAATCATTACTGACAGCTAGACACACGTCAAACTCCCAATAAAGTTTTTTTATTACCAACAAGGGCTGTATTTCCCAAAGTTTGACACCAAAAAACCCAAATTCTTATCTGTGTCATATCTGTGCTGTGTCTCTGATGCAAAGAGTCGATTCACTGACAGAAATATACACCAGCTCTTCTACATCTCAATGACACTTTTGTTCAACCAATGATGATCTAATGTTTACTGGAGTGAAATAATCTCTTTTTTTTGTCATTGGCATTTGAAAGCTTAAACGCAGAGGTAAATCTGTCTTTTTTAACAGCCACCTGAAAATAAGAGTAGCACAGATTACTGACCAATCATTAACACAGTATGTTCTCTGATCGATGAATGCTCTCTTAAATAAAAAGTAGTATCCATCAAATGAAATGTGCCTGGAAATTAGAGGTCAAAGTGTTGTCGTTGACCCTATTTACAAGACTTGGATCACAAATATTTTAGTTGCTGAAATAAAAACTTCATTGTGAGAAATAAATAGTTAAAAACAAAAGGTCTTGGCTGTACACAATATATTACACAAAGTGTATTCACAATTTGTCATCATACAAAAAAATACATATACAAAAAAAAAGGACTTTTCAACAATTTCCTGGAGTCGAAAGTCTCTTCGATGAACATCAGCTGCCCAGTCAGTATGGAAATGATAGTGTTGGAAATGGGCAAGGAGAAACAGGACACCAATCAAAAGAATTTATAATGTGAAAACCTTTTCTGCTCGAGTCCATCTATAGGAAAATAATTAGTGCTCTGTCGTTGGCCTTGGACTGAATTCTATACCTCAGCACAGTTAAATCTCTGACTCATCATTTATGTATCCCAGACCGTCCAGACTTGAAATGTTGGCCATAGGTGTGAAGTGGTGCTCCCCGTTCCCTTTGAAGTCAACAGCAGAGTGATTATTATTGGCACTGCAAGGTCTTCCAGACTCAGGCCCCAGGAACTTTATCTCTGAAGTTCTCTTCTGGATGTGCATGTATTCGCCTGACTGCCTTTTCCCCTCGTTTTCACTGGAGCGCTGCGCAAACTTGAAACATCCCCAACGTCCTTGACTCCAGATCCAAAATATGACACCGATCAGGGAGAGACAAAGCAGCGACAGCAGACCCACAGCCACCTCCAAACGAGTCACCCTGCCAGTGTCGCTTTGATTCTCGGGGGACAACGGGTCGTCGTTACCCCGGTTTGTCACCCCTCCTGGTGCAGCCGTAGTCAGGCCGTGAATAGAGTCTGAGGAATTTCTCACTTCATTGCCAGGAGTAGCGCCTCCCCCCGCTCCTGGGCCAGAGGAGAGCCGCAATCGATAAACAGCCATAGTCCGGTTGTATGTCCTGCCGTTGATCTGCTCTACTGAGTCGCAGGTGTACAGGCCGGCGTCCGATTCGGAGGCGCTCAGGATGAGGAGGCCCCCGTCGTAGATGTAGTATTTGTTGTTGGAGTGAAGTGTTTGGTCAGAGAATCGCCACAGGACCTGGGCCAAGTTGGAGTGGATCTGGCAAGGCAGCTGGATGTTGTTCTGTGGAACTAGGGGAAAGTCCACAGCTGCTACTGGATCTGAAAACACACGCAAGGTTGAATCCACTGCATACTGATGAACAAGGCTGCTGGGATCTTCCACTAATGCATGCAAACGACACCTTGAAAGGAGACATACCTGGCTGAGGACACTGTGAGACGTCTCCCTCCTTCAGGCTCTGTATTGCAGCATTTGAGGAGGGTGTTAAGCTGGAGACTGAGGAGCACTGCTTGGTGGTAAAGTCCCAGGCACAGTAAGGATCCCTGGCCAGGATGCAGTCAACACAGGTGTCGTAGCGGCTGCAGTTACTGACCGGCATCTGGATGGCACCAACCTCTGAACCTGCATACAGTTGGCCCTATGTTTGCACACACACACAAATTAACAAATAGCATTTAATCTTTATTACCACTGAACCATCTCTATTGCCTGTTAGTAGCAATTATGTGACAGCATATTTGAATTGAGATATAAATTCACTGGAGCTTATTGTGCTTATTTGACAAGAAAAACACCAATAAATGACTCTAACCTATGATGACGATGATGAGCTAACAATCCATACCACACTGAACCTGATATGAGTTACCTTGCTGGGCGAGAGGCGCAGGGTGCTAATAGGCACTGGGTTTTCATACAGCTGAATCTCCTCAATGATGAACATCTCTCCGGCGTAGTTGACAGCCTTCTGAACATAACCGTTTTCTATCGGGACAAAAATAGGAGAAGAAACTTTATTTAAATAGCACTTTTTAAAAACAGTTAAAAAGTGCATTACAATAAAAATACAATTAAAACACAATGAGTAAAATGACGTAAAATGTCATTAAACAAATAAAAAATGCGAAAAGCAATTTCAAAAAAGTTGGTTTCTAAAAGCAATTTAAAAGACGAGACAGTTCGCAGCCCTGATCTCCTCAGGTAGGTCATTCAGGAGCCCGAGCAACAAAGGCTTTATCACCTTTGTGTATTAATCCCCATTTAATCCCCATATAATGAGTGTATTACTCCAACACACGCAATGACCAAGATCCTAGCTTTGATGATCTCTTTCATTACTCATACTGAATGTGTGTCCTAAATGGTACTGACAAAACAAAAGGCTGGCGGCTTTAAAAGTTTACTGTTAAAAAGGCCCTGAAAACAGATTTTCTCAATCAGACTCTGGCTATGAGCAATGGACTCCTACATGAAAACACAATTTTAATCTGTAACGGAAAAATTTACACTATTGAGAAGATGTAAGAAGTTTTATGGGGTTTTAAGTTTAATCTAAGCTAATTATCTAACAGCTCCTAACTTCTTCTTTCGTCTTGGTAAAACTGAATCTATATTGTTACAGACATCCCATAGTTTACCGGTGCCGATGAACATGACGGCATGTCTCTGTCCGTCCAGCGCCAACACGCTGTCCACCACAATCCGAGTCAGCAGAGCTCCCCTCTTGACCACGAGCGGCCCTCCTGTCAGGGGCCGAACAGCCTCGTCCATGAGGGGGCGGTCCCTGATGAACTGGAGGGTTTTGTCAGGAAGGTCCAGAGAGCGATTCATCCCCATTTTGCGAGCCACATTATCGATGCACTGAAAGAATTAGAATTGTGGCTTTTTCAGATTGTATGCTTTAAAATCTAGCATCACCTCTGGCTGCAGCAAAGTCTTTAGACTCACCGCTCCTGGTCGGGGGACCGGCACCTCTCCAGTGTACATCACCCACTTGACATGAGATGTCTCCACTGCAACAGGTGTCTTAAACTTGCCCTCGTTGAAAATATCTCGAATGGCAGACACACTGTATGCACATACTGCAGATGCCTGGGACAAGCTCCTGGAAAACACCACAAGATGTTTAGTCAAGCAAACTGGAAAATACTTTCTTAAATCTTTAATTAATCATCCTCTGTCAGTTAACTTCTAAATACCTTATATCACAGTTAACATAACAAATCAGACAAATGTAAGAAAATCTAATTTAAAGATTTGTTTTGTTTTCTGACCAGTAATTGTGGGAATATTTGCAGCTTTTCATTTTTCCTTATTGACTGCTGAGCTTACTTCCTACCTTGCCCCACGTCAACACACACAACAAGCCATAAAACCATGGGATTTGATTGTTACTACTTACGACTGGGGTGTGAAGACAGCGTAGAAGACGCTCTTCCGCCAGTCGTCGTGCTTCAGCAGGAAGACATCCTGGACAATGGGTGGCAGACTGGGTTCAGGGAGGGAACAATCCAGACGAGCTTTCAGGAACGACGTCCATTTCCTCTGTAGTGTCCGCTGGCCGCCCATATCCCCCTAAACACAGGCAGAGCTCTGTCATGAGCAATTCTGCAGATTTTCCACTTAACCGCAACAAGCAGAGCAGTGTCAGACAGGGAGGTCAAACAAACTGTTATGGTATTAATCCTTCACTCTCTTACCAAAAACACATGATCATCCATTTATATTTTTTAATGTCTCTGTAAATGCAAAACATCTTGCAGAGAGTATGAGTCTTTAATCTGTATGTAGCTATACCTTGCAGACATGGGCAACTCGAGAGACTGCAACTTTGCTGTAGAAGTCGTACTCCATGGCATTCTCACTGAAGAACAAGTACACCTTATCATCGTCACCTTCAGGACTATCAAAGCTCTCACCCACAAAGTCCATGTAGACAAAGTTTGGCTCTGAAATCACAAAATATGAAATTAGTACTTAGGTGCAGAAAGTGCATCATGCATAAGTAGCTGCAGCCGATTCCCTCTAAGCTATGCACACCATTATATAAAACTTGAAATGGCCAGTTTTTGCAGAGGAGGAACTAACCACTGAGCCAGGAGCTCTTGAACTCAGTGCGCAGAGCCAAGTCCGAGCTGCGCAGAACCACCGGCTCAGAGCCCAAGAAGTTGATGGATGTGGCAGAATACAGGTCATTTCCTGTTGGACAGGAACAAGAAATGAGGGAAAATTCCTGGAGATCCATTATTTGTATTAAGTTGGAACAATATCTCATTTATATGCCTACTAATGGACTTAACGAGCTTTTTTCTGAGTAATTACTGCATATGTGGAGTGAGGTAGCAAAAGAAATTGTGAGATATTTATAATGCATTTGGTGCTCAGCTCTTGTGGCTGGTGAAATTTGCACAGTTATCATGCACTGATCTTTTCTGTTGGTGCACTTTGAACGTTCAGCAGTATTTTGTGCTTTGTTCCTTTTGGAAGCAAACCTGACTCAGACACTCACCGACCATGAGGGAGGAGTATCTCTGGAAGGGATCAAAAGGACACTTCCCCTTTCCCTCCTCCTGCTTTTCCTCCAGCCTCAGCTGTCCATTAGTGAATGTCTGTTGGAAACAAAGGAAGAGAGAGGAGAGAAAAACTTGTTAAAAAAGGGAAAAGAAAGAAAAGCTGTCCCAATTTATTCAGACACAGTACTGGGATACAGGACTGCAATTATAGGACTCTACCAGCTTGCTTTAGCCCATTAACTACAACTTGAATATATTTACATTATTACTCACTGGTTTACAAAGTGTACAGAAGATACACTATATATAAGTTTTTAGATTGATCTCTGACCTTCAACTCAGCTACTATTTTTGTCCTTGTCAAACTACACTTCACTGATGAACACTAATGTATGTTGTTCAAACCTAACAAAGCCAGTTCACAAGCAAACACAGACACTATGAAGAGACGGGGTTGAACTTATTTTTTTGAAAATCACAACCAAGACGAACATTAGAAGAAGGAAATTTAGCAAATAAGATCTACTGCTGAGAACACTGAGTGACTCTGTATTATATGAGAGAGGGTGTTTTCTAAAGTTAATACAATTAAGAGCTTTTGCTGCTTAATAGATAAGTGAGGTGATATTCCATATTTTTCTTATTGTAAAAATATCCCATGAAAAGGCCAAAACCAACAATGAAGGTAATGTGTGTCCAAAGCCTGAGGCAGTGTATTCCTGTGCGTCTCAGACTCCCAGCACTGGCCAAAAAAAATATTAATACTATCAGACTATCAGTGTGAAAGAATATCAGTGAACTATTGTGATGAACATGGGTACTGTAGTTTATTTTGAATCAATCTCTCATAAACTGTACTGCTGCTGCAAATACTCACTGGATCACCAAATACTCACTGTTATGCAGATAAATCCGCAACTTAAAATAGTCCCCAATAAATTTACCCTGTATGAAAAAGGTGCTAAAAATGATAAAAACTACAGTGACAAGTTGTTTTATGAAACCACTGAGACTTTAAAAAAAGTAAACCATACTTTTGTGACCCTGATTCTTCAGTAGGAATCAAAGCTTGTGGCGGTCGGGAGGAAGGAAAGTAATGAAAGATGGACAAACACATTGTTGGTCTTGATCCTTTCATGGATTTGATGCCAATAAAAAAAATACAGAAATCCAACCTCATCCTTTAAACATGCAAAACCAACAAACAAGAAGAAGCCAATGACGGGTCAAGGAAAAAGGGCAAATGTTTGCAAATGATTTGAATGACGCAAACCTCAACTAATAAACAGTGGTCCTGCATAAATACACACTTCATACACACAACATATACTGCAGTCAACTTACCATATAATCACAGGTGGGGCTAAAAGCATTTGTGCCACACACATACATCGTGGTTTCATTCACTCTGTGCAGGGTTCGAATGTAGTTACGGCATTCCACCTGCAACAAGATCCAGCAGAGAGAATGCCAAGGTCAGAGCTTTGTTAGTTCAGCCGCAAAAACACAAACATGCCACATACACATAGCGACTGCAGCGGCCGCCCGGAGCTGAGCCGGCGACCAGAAGGTCAAGGCTGTGTACATGCATTTTCTCCTCTAGCCTTTATTTTGACATTCAGTCCGAAGCTGGGAGCAAAAGTACTTCAAAGAGAATTCTGCGTAAAGACTTGAAAAGGGGGAAAAAACAGACTCCCATATAAATGATTTACAAATGCAATGAGATGAACTGCAGAGGAGAGTAAACTGCAGTCGACAGTCATCTTTTAAGGCTGCATCCTTGCCCTAGAAGTAAAAGTTTTTGAGAGACGTTACACAAACCTCGGCGTGTTTTCCTTTGTATGTGCATTCCCTCTGCTTCTCCTCAGTGACTCGCCAATACACCTGCATCAACAGAGGGAAAATGACGTGTCAAAGCATGCAGGAACGGTGTCGCAACCCCGCAGCACGACGGCGGAGCTGCAGCCGTTTACCCTCATTTCATTATCTGACATCAAGATCAGTCAGTACACTCAAGATGGGAATATCTGCTGGATGGGACTTCAACCCCTCTTCAGTCGAGTCTGTTAGTCGTGCAACTACAACTATGAATCGACTCTCTAGAGCTCGACAAGGCCATTTAAATTCCTCATGCAAACATACTGTGGCCAAACAGACAGGAGTGTTTAACTGGCTGCTGATGTGAGAGCAGCTCTAATCAATCGATGGGTTTCTGTGAGCCAAGGCACTCTCTCTTAAAATACTGACAGGCAGCAGAGGAAGATACACAAAGAATATACTTCTTAGACTACAGCTAGTGAAATGTTTCCAACTAGTTAGTCAAAGGCACTTTTTATGGATTCCCACCCTGGAGGTCATAAAATGTTTAAAGGGATGAGAATGCAAAAAAATATTTACTTCTGTTGCACAAAATTAGATGATTGTTTTTACTTCTTTCCTTGTGAAATACTGGATACTTTCACATCACTTTAAGTCCTCTAAAAATCCTTCAGATCAAACTGAACGAGTCAACGGTCAAGTACTGACACCAAATTGTCTTGTCACAAATAGACATGACTTCATTTTAAGGGGTTATAAGCTAAAAGGTTTGGGAAACACTGGTATGATCCATGATTAGGCACAACAAGTCCGGCCTTTAGTGGCTTACTGATTATTTGATGAAACGCTTTCAACTGCTGCAAAAAATATCATAAATGTTCAATAAATCTTTCATTTTTAATGTGCAAGAATAAAAAGTTAATTAACAGCTATTTCATCAAGCAAAAAAGCATTTTGCATGGCTTGTGAGAGTTTATCAGTTATTTTACAAGAACTTCAAACAGCTGCTGATCAGACATGCACATTTCTGTAAACACATTTTCTCTTCACGTGTTCTTACCGCAGCCTTTCTGACAGAGATGTTATTGATGTCCAGAGCATATATGGCCTCTCTGGCCCCGAGCAGCAGCACACCCAGGTCATCTCTCATCAGCATAGTGGAGTAGTTGAAGATCCCCTCTTCTCTGAACGTCTTCAGTTCGTCTAAACAGGAGAGCGTCGGCATCACAACTACATTTCATTATATTTTCTTTTCTACATTTTAGCTGCTGTGACTCTGCTGGAAAAATGCTCCCACAGCAAAAACAACATGCAAATTTGTTGAAGCACAAGCAAGCAGTAAAAGTTGCACTAATTGCTCATATATAATGGTTAAAATATTTAGATACAACCCTGATTCCAAAAAAACTGGGCTGCTGTGTAAAAAAAAACAGAATGCAATCATTTGCAACTGAACTGTGTTTACAGACACAGTTTTATGAACTGTTCCAGAGTCCGTGTAGTAATATCTTTATGCAATCATGTGTTTGACAAAGTGGTGAACCTCACCCAGTCATGATACCATCACCTGTTACCAATGAACCTGTTTACCTGTGGAATGATCCAAACAGGTGTTTTTGGATCAGTCCACAACTCTCACAGACTTTTGTTGCTCCTGTCCCAACTTGTTTGAAACATGTTGCTGCCATCAAATTCAGAATAAGCAGATATTTACAAAAATCAATAAAGCTGATGAGGTCAAACTTTAAATATATTGTCTGTGGTTTTCAATGGAGTATATGTCAAAAAGGATTAGTAAATGATCAAATGATTCTGTTTTTTTTAAGTTCTATGCAGCCCAACTTTTTTGGAATCAGCATTACAGCTACAAATTCTGGTGTTTACTTGATTGTAAATCTGTAAGAATATGCAATGACTTATCAGTGGGGAGGCGTTGAGAATGACTCACTCTGGTAGGGGACAGTCTTTCGTGGGACACAGTAGTGAGGGTTGAGCGCGCTAAACGAAACATGGAGCATCAATCCACAGACGAGGCTCAGGGCTGAGAGAAGAGACATGGCTCAGAGTCCAGGTTTGTCTAAGTGTGGAAGAGCTGCACGGTCCAGCTCTGCCACCGAAGCACCTGATCAGAGACAGAACATGGTCCAAGGTCTCAGTCCAGATGTTGCTGTTGTTACAGTGTGTTGATGTCGCTGTCCGGGACATGTGCCGCTCTGTCACCATTCATCTTTGTTTTTAAAGACCCTCTAAAGGGAGTTCATACGCTTGTTTAACCAGGCCTGTAGAGTGCACCTCCGCCTGCCTCGGGTCAGCTCGACGTCCTGGGTGGTGAGCACTTATGTCGGCGTCAGCCTCCAGCGCGGCGCTAATGAGCCACTGGTGTCCTCAATGGAAGGAGGAGCAGAAGCCATGCTGGCCGGCTACTGGTGAGGGGTGCTGGAGGAGATCATCTTCATGGTGCCCACCTGTAGGAAAGATATGCATTCAATTATTAAAGAGACCAATGAAATACTGACTTTAATGCAGACTGGAAATGTATACATTAAAAAAATGGATAAAATGGTTGCTTCAAAAATGAAAATGGTTTGCCTCCAAAAACCTTTTTCTTCCCACTTTTTCTTCATCATTCAAGGATAATAATTAGACAGAGCTACATAAAGATTTGATGTGCCCTCTTTTTAATAATTGTAATGTAAAAGTGAAGGCGCTTTTATCTACCTTATATAATCATGAAAAAGAAAATGTATGCAGTAAATTGACAGATACACTTCAGACAAACTTGGACCATAAGAAAATCCCTTGTGCCTTTCAATTTAGCACTGCGCTTTCATTATAATAAGATAAAACCAGAATGGATAAAGTAGTCGTCATAGTAGGAGTCCAAAAACACTGGATCTTACAATTCCCATAATGCAACTGAAAAGCAACTTTCTTTAGACTCTCTCTGGTAAATGTCTTTCAAAGTTCACCCAATTTTGTAACAGAGGCTTTCTGTTCTGTAGAAAGTCTCCCAAGCCAAGATAACCCTGATGACCTGGTTATTTTCTCAGAAAGCTCCCTTCAAAGCCACAGAGGACATTAAAAAACTGAGTGATGCTCCTTGTGACACGTAAAACAGTGCTCACATATAAACTCAGTGAAGCTTGTTCTGCTCACCACCTAAAGTTTAAAGAGAAAAATTGCCGTACATGTACATGCTTGCTTGCTGTTTTTAAAAGTATATTAAAGGCTTCCAACATGCAGAACACATTTAACCTCATCATTACAAGTCCAGCAGCACTTGCAGTCATATGTATGGAAAGTCATAACTGCAAACTTCACAGGCCAAACTGATTTCTGCCCAGCTGCCCGTCGACCCCCCACTCTCTCTTCCTCCTCCACTCTCTGTGTCTTCCTGTCCTCCTCCCTGATAAGAAACTGCTTCCTCTGGGCTCAGCGGGGTTCACGCAGCAGTGGGGGGATCAGTTCAGGTTTGGGCATGCATGCAGATCACAACAATTCACCACTTTAGCGCTCCATCCGTACCCTGGGATTCACGCTGAATTGAGACTCACCACTTCTTTGGCGAGCTCCTTTCTGCTTTGACTAACTGAGCGGCGCTGCCTCATTCAAAATTCATCAAGGCACTTTTTTTTTCCTCAAGAATAACACACAAAGCATACTTAAGAGTCAAACTCGGAAAAGGTAAAAACTACACTCTTATCTTTTTGGTGCACTCTGCTCAAAAGCAGCCGCACCACACAGCTGCTTTGCAACTGTTATTTAGATTTTAGCTCGCAGAGGGGAAAAAAAAAAAAAAGCAGCAGATTTCACAGAGATGCTTTGAAACACGCACCTCAGAGTCCTCGCCTGTTGACAGAAACCAAAATGACAGCATCCAAATTTCCTCGAGAGACACCCAGGCGCTCGCTCCCCTGCGAGCCTCTGAACAACCTCAGTTTTGAACGTGCGTTTTGCAACAAACTGCCATGCTCCCACCTTGTTGTTACTTGACACGGCGAGACGAGCCGCTGCATGTATGGGACGGCTCATCTGTTGTCAGAGCGCCGATGTCTTGCGTGCTTTTCCCCCTCAGGCGCTGAGGAGGGAGGGGGGGTTACAGCTGAATGGAATGACTGCAGGTTGTTTCTCACAGCGTCTGACAGATACTTCCAAACGGCGCAGACAGGCAGGTATGACTATACCAATAGTAGAGCACGGCAGCAGTTGTCCCTCTTTTCTCTTCCTGTGTTTATCCACAGTCACACTCGCACACCGACATGTACATGTGCGGACCAGGGGTGAGAGGTCGAGGGCATGCACAGCTGAGGTTACCGGTTGCATAGAGCTGATTTATTTTCTTATGGAAGAAGACCCTTAAATTTAGTTTGACAAGTTACTTAAATGAAATTAAAAATCCCTTCATACAAGTGATGGCACCACTTCTTTATTAATGCTTAATCAGCATCATTTATTTAAAGCTGCATTCATTGATTTATTTCTTGTCACTTTCAAGCAGCAGAGCAAACTGAAAACACTGACAGATCATCACCTGACACAAATATATTATGGTCTTAGCAACACATCCAACAGACACACAGCAGCCAAATTACCATGCATTTGCAGTTGTGTGTGTGTGTGTGTGTGTGTGTGTGTGTGTGTGTGTGTGTGTGTGTGTGTGTGTAAGTCAAATATTTACTCTGCTTTAGGTCTGTTCACCAGCTCCACAGGGGGAAAATGTGTCTCTTTAGCTGTTAAACGCTCGGCTGTCTTCACCAGCTACAGTTCCTCTGTCGGTCTGTCATTACATTACAGGAGGTTTATAAAAGCTTCATTCGCTGAAAGGAGCTGCCTCTTGTTGCTGGCAGAGTTTGCAGGCCAGAAACCTGAAATAATCAGTTAAAAAAATGAGGCTAAAAAACTTTCCACAGAGCTGAGGGAAGCTGCCGAGTTCTGCTATAATTCATCACTACAAGCAACACCTTTCACATCACTCATAGTCGTTTGATGTATTGGATATAGATAATATTGTTTAGTGCAACAATCCATTATAATGCATGAATAAATGTAACTTTTGGGTTGCCAGATTATGAGCCCACATTTATGTCTGTGCGTCCTCCACCTTTGCTGCCTGCTTTGTTCTTTTTAATTAATCAGGAAGGAGCCTCCCATGGACTGTTTGACCTCTTACCTGGTCATTGCCAACATCCATTTGTAAGAGCTGCAGACTTGATGGATGATTTATTAACCATTTATGTTTATAGTCACAACCCTTCTGCCTTATTGTAGCAGCATGTTTTTACTTCTTCTCGGTGCTAAGATCTCGTCTCTGTTCTCTCTTTCAGGCTGAATCATTGTTTCTTCGATACCTAGTGACCAAAATAATAATGAACCACCATCAGGTTAGGTGTGCTCTCCCCTGACTACAAGGGTATGTTGTGAAAGGCTGGTGTGAGATCCAGATGTGTCTTTTATTTATAGGGGATTATTGCTGATTCATGTGTAGCCGGGAAAAGTTGCCCAAGGATCAGTCATTAAACACACAGATATACACAGTGTTATACAACTCTGTACAACGTCATAGTTCCCTTTTGTAGGACTGAATATCACCCAAAACACACACACACATAATGAAAGAAGTGGAATACTTATGAATGACAAAGACAGTATCTGCATTAGATAAAAGAAACTATTTAACATTGTTCTTTTTGTTTCTCTTGAAGCTCAACCAGACATTTGAAGCATTGCTTGCATGTAAATACAGCAACCACAAAGTCACCGGAAAGGGACGATTAACAACTGCAAAACCAGAACAAACAACAAAAAGAGTGTGACTTAATAGTGTCTTTCAATACAGATGTAAATGTGAAAATGTGTTTACCGCATGTACAATTATGCAACACTGTGGCTGCTGGTGGGTTTTTACTCATCAAGATGTGGAGTCTGAAACAA
The DNA here is from genome assembly GCA_025331565.1 of Holacanthus passer. Lineage (NCBI taxonomy): Eukaryota > Metazoa > Chordata > Actinopteri > Pomacanthidae > Holacanthus > Holacanthus passer. The sequence continues at coordinate 433,760 of JAFREQ010000116.1, forward strand.
CTGCGGGTTCAAAGGCTGCACACGAACTCGTACAAGCGGCTGAAGAAGCCCTGCAGCAAGTATCTCCAGACACTCCAACCACTTGAAGCATGAGGATATTTATAGCCTGTTCAGGAGCCTCCACAATATCTACAATACCTCCACCATGGATTCTCAGTACGACTACGTGCTGCCTACAGAGCAAAACCCCAAACAGCGGCGTGTGAAACGTGCGCAGGCAAGCAGGCTGTTGTCATCACCGTGAGTCATAACAAATCCAAATCCAAAAAGCCGTGTGAGCAGTCAAACAGCTGGAGCGAGTGAGCTGTGACTGCGCAGGCCTTTGTCGGCTCGAGTGCACGTCTCTATTTGGATTACGCCGCGCAGCATGGGCGAGGCCTCCTCCGGCTGTAACTGATTTACCTGAGTGGTTGACTAACTGGTCTGCAGGTTTGATACTGGTTGAGTCACCGGCTGACTGGTCGGCTGGCTCGTTTCCAGAGGTGCGCTGTTTTTCCGCCTGTCTGCCAGTCAAATGTAAGTTGAGCAGCCGGCTGGTGAGCTGGTTGTGATACACAGTTCCATCACAGGGGCCTGAACAGGAAACCGGTTGTGGGAGGGTGTTCACCTTTGACACTCCTTGTGTCACAGCCCCTGTTGTGAAACATTCACTGGAAAACACACCCCAGTTCAGCAGTGGGTTGTATTTTTGCAATCTCAGATGGCTAAAAGAAAACCATTCTCTTGACAGTAATGACAGCAGCTCGTCACCTTTTGTCAGGGTGTGCAGGAGAGTTGTAATTAGCTGAAAACAATACTTCAAAAACATGCTGCGTGTGCCATTTTCAAGCCTGCTACCACACGCATCACTACACTAATGAATAACTAACAGTCAGAGCGTTTAGCACGAATAAAGACGGCACGCCAAAGTACAAAATTTAAAAAAAAAAAATGCATGCAACCTGTCCGAGAGGATCACCGCTTCTGCTCTGACAAATTACTTGTCATTGATGAGACAAGTCTGCTTGAGAGTAAACGCACGCTTGAATGAACACACTGAGAGACACACACAGGCAAGTCTCAGCAGGAGCCACGGCACAAAAGGAAAATATGAACCGCCTGCTCTGCCTGTGTCGTGTGACAAGTTCACTGACAGATGGAAACACCGGAGAAAACAAAATGTGGCGAGCACTGCGATTTAGATTCAATCAAAACAGAGGAACTGATTTGATGAAACCATCTCTCATTTTATTTAACTTCATAGAGTCGATACCAGGGATGCAACAATCATCTGATTGTGCGCTCATTTTTAAGTATTTCCCTGATTGATGAATGAATCGACAAAATGCCAGAGTGACGTCTTCAGATGTCTTGTTTTTCTGCAGCTAATCCTCATATTGTAGAAGCTGCAACAAGGAAATGTTTGCTATTTTTGCTTGAACCATTAATCAAAAAAGTGGCATATTATTTTTTGCCTGTCACTAATGAATACTCACTTTAGTCAATACAATGAAATGTATTAAGGTGTGCTGGTAGAAGAATGGCAGTGCCAGATATGTAGCTATCAAAAATAAAATGTTGTATAGAAAACTATCAAGAACTGTTTGTTGTTTATTGTTGTCATCTTAAATAACTGCCTACAAAAAAAAAAAAATATCAGAGCCCATACACAACCATTAAACTGCTTTGTTTGTGCTGTGGTTCTCTAGACTTACGTGATCAAAAGTCTGAAAAGCCACATATGTTTGCAAGCAACCTGTGAGCGTGTGTGCATTTTAACCGACGACACAACGAAACCTGGTGGGTTCTCACACAGTTTACTACAGGCAAGTGACAGACTGAGGCAGATCATCCTCCATCCTGTCACACTGACAGACAGTCAACCAGACGTGTTCATCAACAGCAGAAACACTGGTTTATCATCCAACGTGTGCTTCGCTCATGCAGCCATTTAAAAGACATTTAAACAGACCGTGTTTCACCTGTGTAGTGTGACGACAGCAACATGAAGCAGGACAAGTTCAGTGAATATCGAGGGGAGAAAATTTGCTTTCTTTTGATGATTCAGCTACCAATATTGGGGATATTGCCAGTGCACATACTGTAAAACACAAGAAGCAAACGTGCATCATTTCCAGCTCCAACCACAGAGCACCAGTGCATCATTTGCGGTGTGAGTGTCGACACCCCGTGACCCCGCTGAGCGCCAGTGTGACAGCTAAAATTGGGCAATCCCCCGAGCAAGTGCACTGACAGCACTTAGTATATCCTCTGCTCGCCCGGCCAGACACAACTGCAAGCTGAAATATCACGTTAACCCCTGAAACACCCAGCTGAATCCAGTCAGTCAAAAGTGTAAAGACAGGCACATTTATATGTTCTGTTGGTGAATTATTGATGTGGATGTAAAGATTTTTTTTAACTGTGGAGGATATTATTCAGAAATAAAGACACACAAAATGAAAACCTATATTTACAATGTGTCTTTATTTACTGAGATTTGGATAAACTAAATACTGGTTTTCAATGAAAGGAAACTTGTATACATTTTGCCTCACATGCATTTTGCACCACAGGATTCAAGCACACAGTCTTCCCATTGCTTTGACTCCTGAAGCTGCAGAGACCCTCACAAGTTAGAGCTCTTCCCTTCAGTGTTTGCAAGGCAGCCTAAACACATATCCTACTACTGCTTAGTCTAGCTTTCGGCTGCTATTATTAGATTAGGATATCCTATAATCTTAGATAAGACAGACAAGTTAACATGTGCACCTCTGAGCCTGATCCAATGCGAGCAGTCTGAAGCTCTCTGGAAACAAAAAAAAAATAACAACAAACCTGCAGCACAAACGAGGCAGTAAGAGTCACAGCAGAGACTCAGATCCGCATCAGGACTCACCAGGAGTTTCCAGGATCTACATGAGACTCCCTGCTGGTTTTCTGCTCTCGGATCCGGCTCGACTGTTTCTGCTCCACCTGTAACGTTCATCCACATCTAAATCCAGCAGGGAGCGATAATCTGGCAGCTGTTAGAGGTGGGCAGTGCCTGGTCACGTGACTTTTGATCGCACCTTTCTTGACTTCAACCAATCAGCTGCGCAGCCGCAAAAACTATTATTAACGTTGTCATCTTGTGGGTTGGTTTTTTGTTTTATTTTGATGTGTGTGGCAAAAAAAATGATTTGTGACACTTCAGAAACTGTGCAGCAAAAACAGCATCTTGACATAATAAGCACATTGTTGTAAAAATAAAATTTCAGTCCACATCATTATTGTCATACTAGAAATAGCAATAGTCATTTTTTGGTTATTTGCTATACAAAAGCTGCTGTTTGCATCATATTTAAAGGTGTTGAAATACAAAAAAAAAGAAAAGAAAAAACATAACCACAATGAATTGACACCATCTGCCATCTGGTGGTTGGAAACTATTTTTACAGGAAATACACAGAAGAAACTTAAAATAAGATATACATTTAAAGTTTAAGAATATAGGAAAATAAACATAAAATAATAATAATTCATTCACCTTTCATTGCATTATGAGTACGTCCATAGTTAAAGTTATGGCTGACTCTAAGGAGGATTGGAATGAGTGGTTTGTGAGGGACCTCTTCATTCCTTGTATCTCTGTTTGCCTTCCTCATATCTCCTGCCTGGACTGGAGTTCCACAGGTTTTGAGAGGAGGTACCCATTTTCAGGTGGTTCACCTGCATCCCAGGCCGAGGAGAGGGCTGCTTGTTGGCCACAGGACGAGTGTTTGCATAGACAGGATCTTCTGCTGCATTCAAAAGTAGAAAAGAGTTTCACTTGTTAGTCTGGAAACCCTCCATGAAGTTCATTCATTCACCATCATGCTATATTCTACATCTTTGTCCTGAAACAAGCTGCAGAACAGAATCTAAAATGTTATTTAATTGTTTGTCTGTTTGACTGATTTAGATTTTTCAATTTTTTTTATCTTGCTGTCATGAGAAGATGTATTTAACCTCAATGGAACTAAAATAAAAAATATTCTTCCAGCATTGAAAATTTGTTTTGCAGAAAGTAGAAATGTATTCTGGGCAAAAATTCAAAAAGAATAAAACAAATGTTGTTTGACCCTTTAAAGTTGTTGAGAATGATGGGATTAATAGGAAGGAAATATATTTTCACACACTTACAAAAATTCAGTGATAAACTGAAATACAAATAAAAAAACATGACTTTAGAAAGAATAATGGCCTTATGACTTATATTAAGTATTCTGTAATTTTACTTGCCATTAGTTTAATTATTTATTTTTTAGTCTATCTTAAGATATTTAATTTTTTAATAAATTCATTTCTTAAATTTCCATTTACAATTTGTCACAACTGTACAAGTACCTTGACATTATTTATCTACTATCATGACATCCTTTGCTGAACTACTGAAACAGTGAAAAATCCAAATTGCCTTCATCAAGTAATTTATTTAAAAACATACAACAGAAATTGAATAGTACATCAATTTTGGCCTAATAGCTGCTATGTAGATCTGATATATGGACAAAATATTGATTTGAAGAATACTTTTTTAAAGTTTATAAGATATATTTAAATTATTCATTGACACTGTGGGAACTCAGTATATCTTATCTTTTCTTTATGAACTCAGTAAATGCTGCCAGTTCAGATGATGAAGCTTCTTTTGTAATTGAAAGTCTATCAGGAAATTTCTACAAATATTTTCTGAGTGTCTTGATAACAAATTTTGTCTAAATTTTGTGCTATTATTGTGGTTCGTATGCAGTGCCGACCAAACATTGTTGAATAATAACTCATCCTTCAATTTCTTTTTAACATTTTGAATAGACCTTCTGGCCTGACAACAAGAACTGGAAGCCCGTAACACACACGCTCTGCGTCACCTTTCTCACAGGCATACATTTATACTCTGCAGCACAACACTTCATTTGCCTTACAAAAAGTAGTCACACATTCGCTCAATATATTTGAATCAAGTCCCAAAAGTAAATGAGCTAACCAACAAGTGCATCAATGCCACCAAATATGAAATTCCTCTTTACAGTCAAGATGTTCAAAAGGAACTGTGTTGATATTTCTGTATTAATGTTTTTCAGCTGAAACAAACAGCTTTGACAAAAAGTCCACATATACAGGCCTCTCAGTGCCTGTGTGCACCTTTCAACAATAATGTAAAATACACAAAATAAAGACACAAGAATTCTGGTAGTTGTGCTTAAAATACACAACACATATTGTGGTTTGACATAATCATTCTCTGTATGTAGGTAGCATGTAGTCACTGTCCTACTTAGAAATGTGCTCCGTCCTCTGTGACCACGCACAGGCCTATATGCTATCATATTTCCCTCTGCGTGAGAGGACTGGTCTGATGTCTGATGGAATTACTGCACCGACAAAAAAAAAACAGGTAGTGAGTTACAAGGTACATGAGATTGAGAGTCAGGTTTGTTTTTTTTGCATTATGACATTGTGGGATCGGTAAACTTTTGTGGCATGAATGTTTGAAAGGTTGTGAACTGGGGCTGAAATATTTTGCATGATAATAAACATCTTTACTACTTATTCAGTTCAATTATAGATAAGTGTAAACTTGAATTCTATATGAATGCAAGAACAAATGCATCTGGCGTTGTGACAAATGACAAACACTGATCATTTTTATTATTCATCAATCTGCCCTTCAATTAATTGACTGACGGATGAATTGTTTAGTGTGTGAAATGATAGAAAATAGTGAAAAAGTTCTTCTCAGTTCAAGCTGATGTCTTCTAATGTCTCTTTCTAACAGTCCAATGCCCAAAGATATTCAGTTTACAATCATGCAAAACAGAGAAAAGCAACAATTTTCCATATTGAGAAGCTGCAGCCAGTGAATGATTTTGGTTTTTGTTTGATTAAATTAGTCAAACGATTATCAAAAATAGCTGCTGTCTGTCCAATAATTAATTGACTAATAAGTTCAGATTGTGTATGTCAGAATTTTTCACAAATGTTTCATAATAATGATTTTCGTTTGAAGATTGTGCAAAAGCACTTGAGAAAAGCTGATAATTCTTTAAATCTGTAAAGGCTTCAATAAAGAAGAAACAACCCTCTTGAAGAAAGTTTCTGTTAAGTAAAAATCTGTATAAAAAAGTATCTAAGTATGTAAGTAAGTTTTGTACGTGAATAATCGTCTGTGACTGCCAAGGTAAAATTGTCTTCATGACTGACAAAGCAGTAAAACTGGTGAGTGGTGCAGTGTGGGTGGATTTTTCAGTTTTGCTGAAGTTACTTCTGCAACTACCTGGTATTTTTCTCAGTATTGGTCAGTCGACTGTGACCGAATCTCACTGTGCTCCTTTGCTCTGCCTGCAAAATGAGGTGCTTGTCTTTGGAGGATGTGGTCTGCCCTAGCAATGAACGTCTTTGTACATTTTTTACTTAAGACACATGGGAGGAGACAGGTGGTTTAATTTGTCTTAGTTGACACTGGAGATTCTCTCACACTTTGCTGTCAAACCACACAAACCACTTGCTCAGTTTGCGTCCACCGGCCACGAGCTGGGCAGATATCATGTGAACAATGCTTCCTCTCTCTCTTTTGTTCTGTCACTCAGACAGACAGACAAACAAAATTAGCCTGTCCCTCATTTCTTCTGTTAAATGCAAATCTTTGCACAAATGAAGCAGCATTATTCATCACAAGCATGTGTGGTCTTGTGAGGTTTTCTGTGGAAGTGTTTTGTTTCTTGCTCTCTTTTTCTCAGAGCAGCTTTCATCCCAGTGCTGCCTACAGTCGAAGCAGAACTTATCTACAATCTATAGATGCCATTCAGGGTTGTTACTGTCTAGATGATTATCTAAACCTCGAAACTGAAAAAGGCTGGTACCTCTGCTTCTGCGGCATCTTCTTCTCAGCAAGATGCATATGACCAACAGGACGATCAGGATGAAAGAAGATACCCCCACTGGGAGCCACAGCCGCCAGTTGAAATGGGGGGAGCGGACTTCAGGAGAGTCTGTAAGAGAAAAACTGTCTTGAAATGTGATCTCATTATTTAGTCAAAGTAGGCCACACAATAGTCCATTTGTCAAACAAGTCATTATCACATTTGTACTTAATTCCAATCCACAAAGCTTGACTTACTGAGTAGCTACTGTACACATTGGCCCGTGTACAAAAATAAGATTAACATAATATGATTTTGTTCAGTGTGTGATCATATCTGTTCCAACACAACGCCAATATGTGTAGGAGTTCACACCTCCCAGAATAAAAGCAAAAGACAGCTTTGACCCCTCACCGCCTAGGTCTCATCACCTCTAAGTGGAAAATGACACCAACACATGTCAGTTCAGAGAAACATTCAGCGGAAAAAAATCAACGCTCACCACCAGAATAAGCTCAGACTGTGCTGGGTCCTAAAAATATATTGTGCATTATCATTATTCATTAGAGCTAGGTACTGACATGTACACGCACACACACACACCTTGTATAACCGTGACTACAGGTGTTGGCGGGTGCTCTGTTATTTCCAATCTCTCCGCTGTCATGAAGGAAACAGAATGATACTTTAAGAAGCATTCATTCAGTCAAGCACAAAGGTATAAACTTATACTTATACGATGAAACATTATATCGATATAATGTTTCATCGTTACAGCCTTTATGGCAACACTTATAAACAGCATATAAACATGCAATAATTGCTTTATAAGCCACTATAATGTAAGCAGATATAAGTGTTTATTAAAGCATTTGTCTATTATAACTTTGGTGTATGAAAAAATAGTGAATAATAATTTAGTATCATGTGATATGAACATTTATTAGACGTTTGTATGCTGCTTACACATGTTAACCAGGAGGATTCGAAGCACAGTGTTAGCGGCTGTATCAGTTACAAGTAGTACTTACTAATAACTACTTCTGTTCCACTGCTGTTAAAAGTAATCAAAGAGGGAATCTCTCGTGTAACTCCACAAAAGTACCATCCGTTGTTCTTGTCTGTAGCATTCAAAGTGTGAGTCAACAAATTTTCTTCAGTCTTTGCAGGTCTGTTAAAGAACTTCTCAGAAATGTTGTGTGTCTCATTGAATGAAGATCCATAGGGGTTAAAGTACCACTTTAGCCAAAATCTCTCATACCCCTCTGTGCTCAAATTGCAGCATAAATTCAGAGGGGAATTAAAAGGAACTTCCACTCTTCTCTTTTTTCCATCCAGAATCACAGGGTCTTGACCAGCGATCACCATGACTGCTACTGCTACAAATGATAGACAGATAGATAGATAGATAGATAGATAGATAGATAGATAGATAGATTAACATTGTGATGTGTGATGTGAAAAAAAATCTCTTCTAATCATTTTTAGTATATATAACAAAAAACTACAAATAAGCAAATGTGCTTCATTCTATAGGTGAAATTCCAGTCTCATGTGATACTTTTATGGCTTTGTTTTTGTTGTGTATTGTCTGTTTCAATCTGTTGAATACCAAGTCAGGACTCTTACCTGTGAGCAACAGAGTCGACCATTTCAGCCACGTTTCCATCATATCATGTCAGAGGTGGTCTTCCTCTCAGACTCATCCTGTCTCTGCTGCCTGCCTGTGTGCACATATGACTGAGCTAGACACAAAAACCTGTGTGTGGGTGGGAAAGAGGTTTTTTTTTTTTTTTTTTTTTTGCTTTATTGTACTGAAGAAGAAGTTGCTGTCAGTGAGTTGTGGGGGGTGCATAAGCAACAAGTGAAGATGGAAAATGCTGTAGGCTTTCACAAACAGAGATCCCTGACCAAACACTAATGCACTATTGTTTCCTTTGCTTTTAATCAAGATGCATCAAAGCCACATGCTGCTTACTCATTGCCATAAATGTACATCCTGCTGTAGGCACACTTCTGCAGATTGGTGACAGACAGTGAATCCGTCGGTGTGATGAATACGCGTGTGCTGACTTGTTGAATGCTGTCAAACAAAATAGGGCACACGACGGTGATATGAGGGGTTTGTGAAACCCATGTGGGTTTTGGTGCAAGGGTGCTAAAACACATTTCAATTTGTCCCCCACACGTCTTACTAGAAAAGGAGCGTTTGGCTTCCTGTGAGAAGACACAACTGTGATGGGTTAGCTGAACTTTCTGCTTCAGTCTTCAACCACAACCCAGACGATAATTGCAGGAGAGACGACAGAGATGAGAGATGATAAAACAATCTTTTTCTCAAAGGAGAGTTTCTACATGATTAACATCTTATACATGTTTCTATAATGATTTTTCATATTTTATTGTCTATTTATGCTTCCAACTACTTTCTTTATAGTTCTCTACTTATTTGTTATGCACCAAAAAAACAAATTAGATTCGTCCTATGTGAAAACCTACTTGGCAGTAAATCTGATTTTGATGCAGAGATACTGTAAAAACACAATAACCTCTGAGTCTGTGACATTTACAATATGATATCTGAAATCTGTGCATCACTGATTTACTCTGATCTAGTATAAAGTTATCTTTAATTCACTTTAAGTCAAAGGCAAGGATACAAAGGAATAATACACATGATAAGAAGTGTGTGTGAAAATAAAAAAAAAGGCCTCAAGAAGAAATGTCTCAGGTTCACAGCAGGTGTATAACTTCAGAAACCTCAACCTTAAGAAGTTGTACAAACACAAAGAGACTGAAAGTAGGTCCTGTCTGTAATGTAATATAGAGAAATGATCTCAAATCATTTGCTTAGTGACAGCAGTTTGCACAGATGTGAGCAGCCACTGTGGCTGCAATACAGCTCATCTGTATTACTAAGCTAAAATACTATAAATTTCCTCTGTTATAATATACTATATATATATACTTATACTGTAAACAAAGACTCAGTGCCTCCACAGAAAACATTGATGTTTTATTTTATGGAAACAGAATTAAAATAATCCAGCATGTTATTTTCCTCATTGACCATTCAGTTAACATTCATTCAACACACTTTGAAATTTTTAGTCACCATATGAAAAAACTCATTTAATCAAGAGTTAACAATTTTTAACATCCATATACCATAATAGTATTGTTCAACTGTTGGATCTCATATATAAAAGAGGAATATAGTATCCTGTTATGCTAATAAGGAAAATCATTCATAGCAAGTCATTCATTCGGTTTGTTTTAAATCATTTTGCCCTCTGAGGAAGATGTCAGAACTTGATTCTGTCATCCCACTTTCTGCTACCTGAGAGAAAATGTTAAAGGAGTTTTTCTGTCATGCAGATGCTGCTTTATATGTCAGGAAAGGGACGGGGACAGGAGCTATAGGACATCTGAATTAAAACTGTATGGACCCTTTTTAACAAATTGTACCTCCTTTAATACCACAAACATTTTTTTTTTCAAACAAACAAGCAGATAAATCTATATCAGCAAGGCAAGAACAAAACCAACACAACTGCACCAGGTCCCCAGAATTTACAAAAAAAAAAAAAAAAAATAAATATAAATATATCACCTTATATCACAAAAGTACAATATCAGCTGGGTTCTGCATTATTATGTAATCATGTATTGTGTAAAGAGGCCTTGTAAATATATCTTTATTTTTTTGTTTGTTTCTAATGTACTATCAGGGTGCATTTTCCTAAAATCAACCTATGTTTCATTACTACAAATTAACTGATAGAGAAAACCTGAGACAAAGTACAGTAGTATTATACTTTAAAGGTGCTGGTTGGTTTCGGATCCCTGTGGAAAATATAGTGTGCTGCACCTGATGGGCCCTCAAACATATCGATCCGGCCTCATATATGAGAGACACAACAATCAACATCAGCATAGTTTTGATTAGATTCAATAATTTTACACCTGATTCGTTTTAGGGTTGATCCATTCTTTATTGTCACATAAAGTCATGTTCATAAAAATAAGGTCAACAATATGTTTCCAGTACAAACAAATATTCAAGCTTGTTATAATTAACTGGCTGTCTTGTTTTATTCTGTGTATATCCCAATAATAGTCTTCTAATCTTGTATTAATGAAATAAACCTCATGTAAGATTTGTTGAGACTCTTTTACACCCTCATCACTCTTCAAACACAATATATTTCAATTTACTTTTGTTAATTTGTAGATAAACTGACTTTTCAGTGATCCTGTTGTTGAAGCACTAAATTAAATCCTCTCTTCACCCTGAGCTGTTCTCCGACAGTCCCTGAAGGCACCATCACTCGCGCACACAAGAGAAACATCAGTACCCAGAATCCTCCTCCGTCGCATGCGCACTAGGCTCTACGGCCCAAAGGCGTTGGTGGTTGGTGTCCGTCCGAAGATGCGTCGCTCTCCGGCAGCATCAGCACCAGCTCCGCCGTGCTAATACACCGAAAACCACCGGGGGGACGTAGGAGAAACGGCGGCGGCGTTTGCGGCTCACGGCGGCGGAGCGGCGCGATGGGGGACCAGAAGGTGAGCCGGACCGGAGGAACAGGTGTCTCTGATGGGGGAAGCGGTTTCAGGGCGGAGGTTACAAAGGAAGGAGGGGACCGGCGGAGGGGGTTTGTGGATGAGCTCGTGTTTCACACTGTTTCTCTTTGAATCAAGCGTTTGTCCGGTTGGATGTGAAGCTTTATCATCGATGGTTTTGTGATCAATTGATCGGCGCTATCACAGCCAGGGACGGGGGCCTCGGCGGCTCCTCCCGCATCAACAAATAGTCCCTCAGTATGAATGAGCTTCACGACACAGTCGGAGTGGCGACATATCAAAGCTGTGATCCGTATTATAATCGACCTCAGTGTGTGTCCAGTTCCCTTTTAAGTCTGCCTGTGAGGCTGCATGATTAAATTATGAATGCGCATCCTTCCGCCCGTGAAGTGTCCTCCCTCCCTCCCTGTGCACTGAAACTAGATCCCTCTCTGATCCAGTCACTGTTTAACCGTGTTTTAAGCCCAAAGCCTAAAGCTGCATGTGTCCTTTACAAACAAACACTGATGGATGCAGGAGAATGAGCTGCTGGAGGAGAAACCTGCAGACTGTGATGGAGAAGACTCATCTGTACAGGCTTTGCTTTTCCTACATGAAATGATCAGATCAGTCTTTTTTCATGCATAAGAAAATGTTGAATTTAAGGTTCTCAGTCATCCAGGTCATTGTGTTCAAGTAAGGGTTGAATCGACACCAAGAAGCTTCTTCAGTTCTGACTAACTGGCAGGGAATCCGAGGTATTTGAGTACCCGAGTGCCTGGGATTCCCTGCCAGCAAGTCAGAACTGAAGAAGCTTCTTGGATGAGAATTGACATGTCCTCAAGCATCTACAACCAAGTCCAGTTGCCGTTGATTCAACCCTTACTTGAAAACCGTAACCTGGTTGACTGAGAACCTTAAATCCAACATTTTCTTATGATTGAAAAAAGACTGATCTGACCTTTTCATGATTAATACTTGCCATCAGTTCAACCCTTACTCGAAGTTAAATTTTGTCTTTTGTCTTTAGGAATCTCTGCGTAAGATCACCCACACGCTGGCCATGAAGAACGAAGAGATTTCAAACTTCGTCTGCACTCTGAAACAGAGCCTCGAAAATTTAGAGGTACGGAACCAACACGTGGATGAACTACAGTTTAATCCCAGCTGCTCACAGTTGTTGTTGTGTTCAGGTTACTTTCATGTATTCACTCATTTTTGCTGTGACACCAGGCAAACTCCAACAGAGTCCAGGAGGACCTGGAGTCTGAGTTCACTGCCCTCCATTCTGTTCTGGACGAGATGAAGGAAAACATGATGACACGCATCAAACAGGAGAGAGCCAGCCGCACGTATGAGCTTCAGGTAGCTGCTGCTGTCTTTGTATTTCTTTAACGTACAACATGATAGCAAATTTTATTTCATTGATAAAGGTTTGTTTTTACCAAGCGGCAACCTCCGGCGCTGAAAAATGAAGCCAAGACGGAAGTGCAAAAAGCTGCAGTTCCTCGAATTAACACTAGGGGCAGGCTCCAAAAGAGAGTCAATTACATTTGACCCCCATGATAAAATGTCCGACTTCACGGCAGAAGAAAACATGTTTACAGCCTGGTACAAAAAATGGCTTTAGTCTCTTTTGGTGACTTTCTACTTCATGACAACTGTATGGGGGTGATTTTTTTTTTTATAACACACTCGTTTAAAATCTGAAGTTGTGCATAATGAAGAGCGACGTCACTTTGATTGACAGCTGCCTGCTGACTGTCGGCTCCAAACGCGGAGCTCATTCAGTCACTGAACTTCGCCTGTGTTTGTGGTGTTTTTGCCTTTCGGATATTTTTTCATGTAAATACTGGATAACATGGCTTGCTGGGCGGTTGTTTGTGCTAACAGACTGTCGAAAAGTCGGCGCTCCCGTTTTTTCATTTACTAGTAAGTAGCCAGTTAATGAATTAGCATCGGGCTAAAGGCCTCCAGCTAGCTGCCGCCGGCTGTGTGGCGTCTTTGTCCGGGATGTCTGTGCTGTTTTCTCGGTGTGTTTGTTCTGGTGTTTGTGGAGCTGTTTGTTGGCTGGAGTTTGACTCTGCTGCCGTGTTGACTGTGTTTCTCTCGGGTGACCAGGACGAGTTTCTCCGGGGGGAGACGGTGGAGGTTCAGCTAAGCTAACGATGCTAACGGGAGCGTCTGTTAGCTTCAGTTATTAAACCTGCTGAAGTCAAAACGTAAAAACAAGTGTTATGATTTATGGTGACAATGCTTTTGAATAAAAGGCGTCTGTGTGAGGTTGTAAAGTAAAAACCCTCCACGTTAGTTAATTAACGTTACGTAATGTTAAACTGAACTGTGTGCAAATACATATTTTGTAGGTTTTGTTGTTGCAGTTTTTGTAACTTCAGAATATTAACTTCTCATTTCTGAATGTTTCCAGAAATAACGTTAACCCAGATGTTGTTATTGGTTAAACTGGAATTGGTTATTGGAGCTAAACAGTAACATACAATTTGACCCCCGAACTCAAACTTTATTTATATTTATATTATTGTTAAAACAGAAATTTTAAGTTTATTATACTCCAGAAACTGACTGACTGTGATCGGCTGGAGGTTGAAATGTTGACATACAACGTTACGCTGGTTTATTGAAGTACTGTAACCGGTGCCGAAGCCGGCTAGCTCGGTGAGCATGTTTCATTAAACAGGCTTCATTCAGCTCCACCGTCGTCGCCTAACTCCGGTTAACTCCGGTTAATCCAAATATGGGATTAACCGGAGGTAGGTAGGCGACGTCCCCACTGCCAAGATGGCTGCGCGCTACGATTAGCTTCAAAATTGCTCTTCAGAAATCTACGGGTGACGTCACGGAAATAACATCCATGTTTTTTACCGTCTATGGTTTTTACTCAATCAGAATATTCAAGTTCAAACAATTGGTGACATTTTCTCTGCTCTATATAATTTCTTGTCACGTCTCGATTATCAAATGGATAATGTGTTTTTCCTTTGAAGTAAAAAAAAAAAACACAGCCACCTGACCTTTTTGTGTCTGACTGAAAACTGAAAAAGGTATTCTGAAAGCTCAAACTGAGAACCTGACACTGTAGAGGAAACTTTAAATGTCATCAACTTTTGCTTTGAACTTGACCCAAATGTGACATTACTCACAGAAACAAAAGTGGTCTTTGAAAAAAGAGACAAACCAAATGAATATATGTATAAAACAGCCAGTAGTGATCTCTCTTAACAAAGACTGAGAGAACACAGTTTAAACAAAGAATAAAGTATGAATGAATTAGATAAAGACCATTGCATTTCCAGGATAATTAAACAAATGATCAAATAAATTCTTTAGGTAACAAAAGGAGTATTTACATGCTCAGTCATCTAGAGAAATATTAATGGTCAAAGTAATGTAATAGATTGTCAACGAAACTAATGTGTAGTTTGTAAAAGACCTCTTGGAACTGTTATTTTTTTATCAAATACAATTTAAAAATTCTGTTTTATACTTTTCTCTAGGCCAAAAAAGAAGTAGATTGTGTACTTCTTAAAGTTCTCTCTCTTGGTCTTTGGTCCATGCATCAAAAACTCTGCAGCCTCAGGACCAAGCCATGACTATCAAATGATGCAGCAAACTTCATAGCTTCTGCAGGGAACACAGTAGTCCCATTATTACTAAAGATGAATGTGTAATAGTTGGCAGGTTTTGACTCTGTTTGTCTGTGGGTCGGCATTTTTTTCAGAGTCAGCTGAGTGCCTGCTCCAAAGCCCTGGAGAGTTCAGAGGAGCTGCTGGAGCTGGCCAATCAGACGCTGTGCTCCTCTGAGACGGACGGCTTCACTCAGGTACCTGACCTGCTTCACTGCTGATGTCACGCTGCTGCACTGTTCCCTCTGCTTGCTGTTTTTAACTTCATTTATAAAGACTGATGGTGAATTTCAGTGTTCATATACAACCCTGATTCCAAAAAAGTTGGGAAGTAAGTAAAACAGAATGCAATCATCTGCAAACAAACCGTTTACTGACAACAATTTTTCAAAGTGTTCCTGATCCCATGTAGTAATATTCTTTATACAATCATGTGTTTGACAAAGTGTTGAACCTCTCTCCATCCTTGCTTGTGAACGACTGAGTCTTTCCAGGATGAACCTTTGATACCCAATCATGATACTATCACCTGTTACCAATGAACCTGTTTACCTGTGGAAGGATCCAAACATGTGTTTTTGGATCAGTCCACAACTTTCACAGTCTTTTGTTGCTCCTGTCCCAACTTGTTTGAAACATGTTGCAAATTGAGAATAAGCAGATATTCACAAAAATCAATGAAGCTGATGAGGTTAAACATTAAATATATAGTCTTTGTACTGTTTTCAGTTGAGTATATGTCAGAAAGAATGATCATCTCCTGTTTTATTTGTGTTTTACACAGAGTCTCAACTTTTCTAGAATCAGGGTTATACATGATTTATCCTGATGATGATACATCCTTCTCATGGTGCCATACTAGCAGTTATTTTAACACAGCCACCAGCAACTTTTTGTGTCAAATGACAACATGATGGGCTACAACTCAGTTTTCTCTTCGCTCCGTATCTCTCCTTTTCCTTCCCTCTCTGCTTCTCCTCTCCAGGCAGCCAAAGACATTAAGGATAGGTATAGTACTCAGCCATCCATTGCTTCCCTTTTGTCATAGCCTCCTGTAACCATTGAGCCATCTCATAATGTAGCCTGCATGCATTCAAACTATCTAGCCACCGCACCCATTCCGTAGACAATAAACACTATGGAAAACTTTCCACTCGAGTGCCTTTTGTCTTTGTGTTTCCCCACTGTCTCCTCAAGTCTGTACCATCCTGTGTCAGCCCCTCCCTGGATGAGTGCTACTCCCTCTCTAGCTCCGCTTTTTGAATGTCGATCAGGGTGAAGAGTTCAGTGCTAGTTACAGAAGTCTAGTTAGTGGCCTTTTCATAGTTAGAATCAGTGTCTGTTTTTTTTTCCCACCTGTGATCCAGTTGAATAATGGACCACGCTTGTTTCCACTCCGTGTGTTTGTGTGTTCTTGTATGTCTCTCTCTTTGTCCGCAGTGTGACAATGGCTCCAGCCTTTCGCCTTTCACTGAAGGCTAAAGCCAGTGACAACATGAGTCACTTGATGGTGGATTTCAGCCAGGAGAGGGGGATGTTGCAGGGACTCAAATTTCTCCCAGGTCTGCTCCATTTTTAATGTAAAGAAATACAGATAGAAACCAAAGATCTGCGGACAGTGACCGCATCAAGTACATTTACACCAGTAATGTACTTGTACTTTACTTGAGTATATCCATTTCATGCTACTACTTGACTGTGGTTACTTTCATTTATAAAAAAAAAAGACAAAAATCTCCTTCTTATATCTCATTTCCAAAGAACATGAGAAAAAAGCTCAGCCTGTTTTGGATGCAAATCTATTTGTTTAAAGTATTTTCTGAAATCAGGTCCCATTTTTCATAATTCTAGCACAGCCATAAGTCTTCTACTGTCTTGTTTCAAACTATAATCATAGTTTGCATTAGATCCACCTCAACTAGTAGTCATAGTAAAATGCTATTTACACATGAATACATCAGTAACGACAATCCTGTTGTGTAAGTTGCTTATAACACTGGAAGTGGCCATTCTGCACTATTTTGACTTTGATACTTAAAGTAAATATACCTGAAAATACTTCTTTTTTTTACTTAAGTAAGATTTTTAATGCAGGACTTTTACCTGCGACATAGAATTTTTACATTGTTGTTATTACTTTTAAGAAAGTAAAGAATATGTATAATTCTTGATATTTGCAACTAGAGTTCAAAAAATGGTCAGAGCTGGTGTCTTATGTTGATAAATCAGTAGTAACCACACACAGGTATTAACTTTTGCCTTGGTTATTCACAATCTCTGGGCTTGTTTCGAACCATACACTCACAAAGTCTAACCACAGCAAAACAATAGCTCTGTGTCAAACTGTTATGCATCGGCTTTGCTAAGCTCCACTTATCAACAGTTTCTATGTTAATGAGTCAAATTACTGCATGCAGTGTGAAAGGAGTCCTTCACAGCGATGAAACCACAGAGAATCATCAGCCGACTCTGCAGCTGTGTGAGGCTTCTTAACCTCTTTAGTGCGCCGGTGTGGTTTTACATCCCACGTATTTACTGAAGGGCTCAGTATCAGTGCTCGCTGCTGTTTTCAGCAAACAAAAGCTGGATGTCACCTGTTTAGTAGCAAATGAACATTTTGTTAGTGGCTGCCTGGTGATGATGATTGAACATTTACAGTAGCAGCTGAAGAGGCAGATATTTACCAAAGCAGAGCTAAATAGAAAATATTGGTCAGGTTGACTCAAACATGACTCCAAATGAATGATAATGTTGCACTGTAACTGATTGATGTGTAAATATGCAACTGTTTGCTAACACTCAATATATAATTTTATGCTGGGCTGCTTAGCTGTCAGCTTGTTTTATGGTAATTCTGCCCCCAAGTGGTAAAAATCAATTGATGCAGCTGTAACATTATTCCCGTTCTCATGTCATGATCAATTATAAATCAATTTTTTTTTTTTTTTTTTTTTTTTTTTGTTTGGCGCCACCCCCCGAGTGGCGGCCTGCTACAGCAGCTCTCGCTCCTCGCTGAGCTTTTTCCTTTCTAGTTTTAGTCTTTTTAACTTTTTTAACATTTTCTGCACGGGATTATACGTCTGAATGCCCAGGTCAACATGTCCACCATTGTGACTGTGTTTGTACTGGCATTCTCACTCACTTTTTGCAATGTTTACGTCCGCGTCTGGGGGGCCCGTCCGAGGCCCTATTGTTTACAGCCGGGATCAGCTGTTGGCGCTCCGCAACACGGCGGTGCTGCCGGACGAGAGGCCCGAGGTTCCCGAGAAATAAAGAGGAGAAGACGGGGAGCCGTGCCGGGGTCCAGCGCCGCGACAGGAGGAGAAGATACCGACCGGTCCTCCCGTCCATCACCATGGGGAACGTAAGATCTCTCCCCAACAAGATGGACGAGTTAGCGGCGCTGACCCGACACCAGAGGGAGTACCGGGAGTGCAGCATCATTGTGTTTACGGAAACATGGCTGACTCCGCAGACCCCGGACACGATCGTCACGTTGCAAGGATTTAAACTGCTGCGGGCGGACAGGACGAAGGAGAGCGGTAAGAGGAAAGGAGGAGGGCTGGCAGTGTTTGTGAACGATAGATGGTGTAACTCTGGGCACATCACTATTAAGGAGCAACTCTGCTGTAAGGACATTGAACTGTTAGCCGTTAGCATGAGGCCATACTATCTGCCGCGGGAGTTCTCGCATGTTATCGCGATAGCTGCGTATATTCCCCCCTCTGCTAACGCCGATGCGGCCTGTGACGTCATCCACTCTGTCACGGGCCGGCTGCAGACCCAACATCCACAGGCCCTCCTTCTCCTCTCCGGGGACTTCAACCATGCCTCTCCATCCTCCACTCTGCCCACCTTCACCCAATACGTCACATGCTGCACCAGAGACAATAGAATACTGGACTTGTGTTATGCCAACACCAAGGAGGCATACACCTCATCACCCCTTCCTCCCCTGGGAAGATCAGATCACAACCTGGTTCATCTCCAGCCTGTGTACAAACCTCTGGTACACAGGCAGCCAGCTGTGTCCCGCACAGTGAAGAGATGGTCCGACGAGGCTGACGAGGCTCTCAAGGACTGTTTCAACACGACGGTGTGGGAAGAACTCTGCGATTCTCATGGGGACGACATCAACAGTCTCACTGACTGCATCACGGACTACATAAACTTTTGTGTGGATAACACTGTACCCACCAGGACTGTACGGTGTTTTTCCAACAACAAACCATGGATTACCCCGGACATTAAGGCTCTCCTAAAGGAGAAGAAGAGGGCCTTTAAGTCAGGAGACAAGGAGGAGCTGAAGGCTGTGCAGAGGGAGCTGAGAAGGAAGATCAGAGAGGGGAAGAACAACTACAGGAGGAAGATGGAGGAACAGCTGCAGCAGAGCAACGTCAGCGGAGTCTGGAGAGGCCTGAAAACCATCTCTGGCCACAAGGAACCTGACTCCCAGGCTGTGGGGGACCAGAAGTGGGTGAATGAGCTGAACTTATTCTTCAATAGATTTGATCAGCCATCTGCCCTCCCCCGGCCCAGCCCCCTGCTGCAACCCTCCCCATCGACACCTCAGGTGGACTGCTCCACCCCCACCTCCCCTCCTGCAACTCTCAGCTTACAGCCACTCCCCACTGCTCAGCTCATCAGCTCAACCCACCCTCCCACACCCACCAGCACACAGCCCCCCTGCTCCAACCTGACCCTCACAACAACCCAGGTGAGGAACCAGCTCCGGAAGACCAAGGCAAGGAAGGCGGCAGGTCCAGACGGCATCAGCTCCAGGCTCCTGAAGTCCTGTGCAGACCAGCTGTGCGGGGTTGTTCAGCACATCTTTAACCTGAGCCTGAAGCTGGGGAAGGTGCCACAGCTGTGGAAGACATCCTGCGTGGTACCTGTCCCTAAGACTCCGCACCCCAAGGACCTCAGCAGCTACAGGCCGGTGGCTTTAACATCCCACCTGATGAAGACCCTGGAGCGGCTGGTCCTTGCCCATCTCCGCCCCCTGGTGGGTCCTTCGATGGACCCACTTCAGTTCGCCTACCAGCCTGGCATCGGGGTGGACGACGCCGTCATCTTCCTCCAGCACAGAGCCCTCTCTCACCTGGAGAAGCCTGGGAGCACTGTGAGAATCATGTTCTTTGATTTCTCCAGTGCATTCAACACCATCCAGCCAGCACTTCTGAGGGACAAGCTGGAGAACACAGGGGTGGACCTGCACCTCACATCCTGGGTCCAGGACTACCTTACCAACCGCCCACAATATGTGAGGACACGGGACTGTGTGTCTGACACAGTTGTCTGCAGTACGGGGGCCCCACAAGGAACGGTCCTGGCTCCGTTCCTTTTCACCCTCTACACTGCAGACTTTTCATTCAACTCACCAACCTGTCACCTGCAGAAGTTCTCCGACGACTCTGCCATCGTCGGCCTCATCACAGATGGGGACGACAGGGAATACAGAGAACTGACGCAGGACTTTATGGACTGGTGCCAGCGGAACCGCCTCCAGATCAACGTGGGGAAAACCAAGGAGCTGGTGGTGGATTTCCGCAGGCGCACTCACTCCCCTCCAACACCAGTGAACATCCAGGGAATGGACATCGAGATGGTGACATCTTATAAGTACCTGGGTGTTCACCTCAACAACAGAATGGACTGGACTCATAACACTGCTGCACTTTACAAGAAAGGTCAGAGCAGACTCTACCTGCTCAGGAGACTGAGGTCTTTTGGAGTGCAAGGGGCGCTCCTGAAGACCTTCTATGACACTGTTGTGGCATCAGCCATTTTTTATGGAGTTACTTGCTGGGGCAGCAGCATTTCGGCTGCAGACAGGAATAGACTGGACAAGTTGATCAAGAAGGCCAGCTCTGTACTGGGTTGCCCTCTGGACCCAGTGGGGGTGGTGGGAGAGAGGAGGATGATGGCTAAGCTGTCATCCATGTTGGAGAATGACTCCCACCCCTTCAGAACACTTTAACAGCACTAGAGAGCTCCTTCAGCGATAGACTGCTTCACCCGAAGTGTGTGAAGGAGCGATATCGCAGGTCTTTTCTTCCTGCAGCTGTCAGACTGTACAACCAGCACTGCTCCCTATAGGCAATACACCACCATGTCTGTATCTGTGCAATATCTGTATATTTATTCCAGATTTCATTTACTGGGCAACACTCCATTCAGAAATTGTGCAATATCCATATTGATATTTAATTATTGGGCATCTGTGCATTACTCTTTTTGTGCAATACTCCACTCCATCAAAGTCAAGCCAAGCATTTCATATTTGATATTTAACATTTCATATTTTATCCTTCTGTACTGGTCATATATATCATATCATATTCATCTTCTCATGTACATCTGTAAATAATCCCGCTTAAATTTTTAAATTTGTAAATTTGTAAATACTTTTTTAGCCTGTTTATTTTCATTCTTGTTCTATCACCTTGCTGCTGTGCACTGCAAATTTCCCCACTGTGGGACGAATAAAGGTTTATCTTATCTTATCTTATCTTATCTTATAAACGTGATTTGCTATATGTACAGTACCAGTCAAAAGTTTGGACACACTTCATTCATTTTTTTCCTGAACTTCGTTATTTTCTGCATCATAGATTTATACTGAAGTCATCAAAACTATGAAATAGCTCATATGGTATTGTGTGGTAAGCAAAAATTCTAAACAAAGCCAAATAAGTTTTTTAAATAAGAATTTTATCTGCTCATGTCTTGTCGACTATTTCAAACAATACTAAAAGTGTTAAACAAGGGTAGAGGAACTTTTTGGACATTCCTTGTAACAAACAAACTGTCTCTTCTCTCCAGTTCCCGCCACTCCAGAGATCCAGGTCTCAGAGTGCCAGGTGTGCGACAACAGCGTGAGCATATTTTGGACCCTGCCGGAGCCTGACAGCAAGATCGACCACTACATCCTGGAACATCGGCGCACAAACCACGAGGGGCCGCCGCGCATCAGAGAGGACTACCCCTGGATGGTGGTGGAGGGGATACGAGAGTTGGAGCACACGCTCACAGGTGGGAGGAGGAGGAGGACTGTAAGGGGATATTTGCTTTTTGAAATTTGATGAAGTTGACTCATTGAGGATTTGTTTTTATCCTCAGGTCTGCGCTTTGACACCCGGTACATGACGTTCAGAGTGAGAGCATGTAACAAGGCCGTGGCAGGAGAGTTCTCTGAGCCGGTTACACTAGAAACCCACGGTGAGGATACTGGACACAAACTCGATTTACAAGGCTGTGTTGTTGCCATTATTGACAATGCATGAAATGTCTTTGTTGATAGGAATGTGAGTTGTGGATTGTGTTTCAGTGTGTTAATAAAAAGACTGTCTCATTTCTGTTTGCAGCCTTCACCTTCAAACTGGACTCTGGTTCAGCCCACCAGAACCTGAAGGTGGAGGACTTGAGTGTGGAGTGGGACAGCAGTGGAGGAAAGATACAGGACATTCGCAAGGAAAAGAACCGAACCAACTCCCCGATGCACTCTCCGGCTAGGTGTGTATGAATGTAAACCTGCAGTGTCATTAAACCTGAGCTTTGATTATTAACGGGGATCTGACAAATTTTATAAGACCTGTGGTCATGTACTTACTTTATGGATATGGATCTTCCACCTTCTGTAATCAGGTCAGCCCTGATGTCACCCAAGAGAGCACCGACAGCCCGGCCCGGCAGAGACAGGTTCACAGCAGAGTCCTACACAGTTCTGGGTAAGAATACACTCTGTTAACATGAAACAAAGCACAGGAAATGTATTTCTACTTCTATAAGAATGAAACACACCTGACTGGAGTTATGACTGTACGTTTATTTGAAACCGAGCTGTTCTGGAGGCATAAATAGTTTCAATGCTTGAGATTCGAGGAAAAATACTAAAGTGTGAATAGCTGAGTAATATTTGACTTTCACTACTCAGTGGAAAGGGAAAAAGTTAAGAGATGCATTTAATACTGTGAACCCTTGTATACTAGCAATGCATGATAAATAAGCGTCTAGCCTTACTGAGTTTGAAGGCTAGCTTATTGGCCTCACTGGCCTTTCTGTAGTACCTTGTAGTTACCCAAGTAAGCTAGTTAGCTAGCCTTCCAAGATGAATGTCATGCTCCTGAATAAATAGGGAGAAATTGTTTCTATTTATGTTTAAACCAGAGTTGGCCAACTTGTGCTTGAAACGGTGCAGTTCTTTTCATTAAAGCGGGTTTACAGAGCACAAGTTTTGTGCCATTATTTGCACACTCCATATGTTTTAATTGTTATTTCAACCATCTCACTCATTCCAAAACCCAATTCATGATTTTCATTTGATGGTTGCCAAGACAAACTTTTTACAGAACTTTTCGTTCCAGTTGTACCTTGTGAAGTCAAATCAAAAGTTATGTAACCACAGATCTCAATTTACACAAATGTTGACACGCATCTCAACCACTGTAGCTTGTGTTAACTAAATGTTTTATCTGGACATATATCTCATGGCAGCTGACACCATGATCGACGCTGGCCAACAGTACTGGGAGGTTCGGTTTGACAAGGAGAGCAAAGCCTTCGCTGTGGGTGTCGCCCTGCGGAGCCTCGGACGATTTGACCAGTTGGGGAAAAGCAGTGCTTCCTGGTGCATCCACCTGAACAACTGGCTGCAGCAGAGCCTCACAGCCAAGCACAACAACAAGGCTCGAACTCTGGACTGTCCCATCCCAAACAGTATAGGAGTCTACGTCAACTATGACGAAGGTACGATAAACACAAACACATGGAGTCAGTGTTTGAATGATCACAAATAGAATCACTGTTGGTCTGTTAAATAAACACTTTAAAGTTTGTCACAGAAATATGTTGCAAATGAGCAGGTTCAGTTTAATTCAGTTCTCTTTTTTTAGTGCTGAAACAATTAAACAATTCTACAATTTGCTTGTATACAGAAATGAATCAACAACAGTTTTGAAAATGAATTAATTGTTTCAGTTAATGAAAAAAAGGCAAAGAATCTGTCATCAGTCTTCTAAGATGCAAGAATGTTAACATTTTATTTATTTATCCAAACTTTTATTTTACCTTGTTGGTCGCTTTGAGATTAGAAACTTCTTTTAAATGGCAGCATAAAACATTGCAGACAAAATAATATAAAATCTGCTCCTTTTCTGTTTGTGGATCGAACAAAACAAGTAATTTGAAGACTTCACTTTGGGCACTTGTAATGGACATTTTTCACATTTTTTGAACATTTTATGAACTAAACAAAAGAAATGACAGGTCAGTAGTCAACAGTGAAAATGTTAGTTGCAGCCCTACTTTTTTAATATAATAAATTTGCATTATTTGCCTTTTCTCCAGGTGTGCTGTCTTTCTACAACGCCAAAACTAAACAGTTGATGCACACCTTCAAAACCAAGTTCCAGCAGCCAGTTATACCAGCTTTCATGGTGAGAAACGTTTCTTCAAAAGCCTTTTAAATATACCTGTTGTGTAGAAGAATCCTCTACTAAAATGCCTGTTGATGTGCTGCCCCCTGCAGGTATGGAACGGCAGTTTTTCAGTCGTGACCGGCCTGCAGGTTCCCAGCGTGGTGCAAAGTGGCCAGAGGAAGAACAGCGGCACCAGCAGCTCCAACGCCAGCCTCACCTAGATGCATCCACTGAGCCGGCTGGACGCCTCCCAGCTCTGCTCGACCACAGTCACCGCTGCAGAACATCACCTCTGCCCCGGCTGCGGTCAAAGCCATATCACAGAAGAGTTACATCACTGGAAGATGATGGTTTAGTCTGTTCCACATGTATGGTCTGTGTTGCATGACGACAAAAAACGGGGTGAGTGAGTCATCTGCGCCGTCAGTGACAGAATTCTTCAGGTGTATGACTCTGACGCTGTTGTGATTGCTTGGGACACGTTAGCTGTAGTCTTACTAGTTTTCTTCTCTCTACACATTCATTTAGCACTGTCCCACTGCTGCTAGAGCAATGATTTAGCGCTGGCCGCTGCCCTTCCCTTCCTCTCCATCACCAAAGCTGTCAGTCGTACTGTCAGTGCAGCCAGCTGCAGGTGCAGGGTCAAGGCCCGTCCTGTCTGCTCTCTCCCTGTGCCTTCCTCCTCATTTCCAAACTCGTAGGCCAAATCAGGTGATCTGTACCAACATGCTAATATTTCACTGCAAAAAATGGTCTCTCTATTTCAAGCTAAGACAACATATCGTGTAACTGTCAATATAACTTGATTGTAACGTAGCTTAGTGGTAATTATCACCTAAGGAATCTGCCTCTTTCCATCAGCCAACCTATGTAACCAAATAACAACGTGCTCCTAGACAACGCTACTGATTACATGTAGTTTATTAATCAATCAGGATTTATTGAACTCTACTTTGCCAGGAACTAATAGACCATAAATTAACAGCACATATTAGGGATGTTGTATTTATTTCTTGCAAAGGCATGCAGACTTAAACAGTGTTTGCTACATTTCACTCTTTGTAGTCATGTCCCACACTCTGCGTGCAAGAAACTAGGTCCTTCAGCCTCCTGCTGAGCTTCTGTTTAAATTTTAAATTAGTAAGTTTTGGCTGTGGACTTAAATCTGACAGCCAGATTCTGCACAGAAAGTTAGAGGGGAGTTTTTAATCATTGGAACTCCACGTAGAGGAGTCATCAGATATGGCTTCAGTATTTTGGAAATGACTTGTACTGTATCTGTTCTGTTCACCTGACTGCACCCTAATGCTTGTATGTACCGTATGTGTGTGTCTAATCCTAATAACACAACTTTATTTCCTGAACAGGATGCCCGTTATGAGTAGTGGACTGTCTGCAGTCCAAATATAATCAATAGCTAGCAAGTAGCCTCAGCTCACAAATTGTATTGCCTATGAGAGTTAGCCAGGTTTGGGGTCCATCTAGGTGAGAAACAAAAGCGATAAACTCTGGAAACCAATGTTATGAAGTCCTTATTTGTGCACCGCCTCGACCTCTGAGTAGCTTCCGTGTGATACGTTACGCACGGTAACAGTTCTGCTTTGCCATGTCGCTCCTTCTGTATGCATCTCCTGTATAACTGTAGCCTGCAATGCTTTAAAGAAGCTGAGAATTATGTTAACTTTATTTCACATGCTGACATGTCACAATTTATTGTAAATAGTTTAATTTTTCCACTATAATGTATCAGTCATTGAGGTAATAAAGGAGTGAGAGCACTGCTGTTCTTGGATTTCTGCTTCAGCGAGGAATGAAATGCAACAAGAAAACGTCAGTTGTATAAAAAGAGGTTTAACACAGGAAACAGACCGAGCACAGAACATCATAAAACTGATTGATTTCTGATTTGTAGCTGCTGCATGGCTCATACTAGAAGTTGTTTGTTCACATGTATCTGATTTGATGTGAGAGAGGCTGAAAAATACATATAATACATTCACATACAGTAGGAAAAATAACCTCAATCCAACTCAACTGGGTACAGTATAACATCAACATATAAACATTAGATGACTTTTAAGGCAGAATAAATACAGCCACCTTAGCTATGTAAAAAAACAACAACATTTCAACAGCTAATTACACTAAAAAAAAAGACAAAAACACTGATATAAAAAAATCTGACACAGTCTGATTAGGAAAATATTCACTACTTCAAATGTGCAAAATGTACAAGACAAACATGGTGAAGATAATGTGACACGTACACCCCTCGTTACAGTCCATTCATTTGCTAATGAGTGTCTGAGAGGAGCGAATCAATAAAGCGTTAATCTTCAGAGGCTTTACTGCCGACAGCCAGCTGACGGGGAGGAGCAGAGCTGTGGAGGAGGAAAAGGAAACAGCTGGTCTCCCTTGCCATGTGTTTGCTCATCTTGCAGGGACAGACGTGAAGGTGGCTCTGCACCACTGAGAGTCCCACATGCTTTTAGAGGCTCTCACCAGGAGGGGTCACTCTTGAGTCTTTGCCTTTTGTTCCAACTTAAGTTTCAGCTCAGACAGTGCTGCGAGAGGAACTGGAGTGGAACAGACAATACGTTTTTCAAATGTCACATGAGCTAAGACTGAAAATGTATGTGCATAAATGACTATCTGGAGACGGTAAAGTGGCACAGTGAAGCATTGTGGACTCACTCTTTCCCACACTGTCTGCGTGGGGTCTCATCCTCGGTTCCCGGCTGTTTGTGGACGAGGTAGAGGAGGGCGATGATGTAGAAGAGGACCATTTGCGAGGAACAGGCGTTGGAGGCATTATTGCTTTCTTTGGAGCGTTCTTCTCCAGTGCTAAGATCAAAAACACAATGATTCATGGTCATAAAAAGATAAGTAATGATGCAGCAGGTAAAAGGAAAAATACTCTGTTTCTAAAACTGACAGAAAAGATGGAGGGACTTACACTGCAGTGGAACAGCTGGGGAATCCTCTGTCTTTTTGTCTTTCTTCTCCACTGTTTGAACACAGACTTTAGTCAGCAATGGAAAAAATGAAGTCACACCTGTTTGTGTTTGCTAGACAGAAGAGCAAGTGGCAGGAATGATTAATGGGACTGGTGGCAGAAGAGTCATACTCACGCTTGTCATTCAGATATGTGGGCTCTTCTTCAAATGATTCCGGTGCTGGTTCAGGAGTTGGTATTTTTAGAGTTGCTGTGAAACGCAACATGTAATTATAATTGTTACAGGGCTGATATATTGCAAGATGTAACAGTCAAGGTGACAAACAACCGCCGTGACGGTAGCCTTGTGAGAAGTCAAATAAACGCCAAGCTGCAGCCGTCAGAAACAGAAATAGACGCTGGTTGTAAAACATGTAAGTTCAGTAAAGGTTAATCTGAAGGTTTCTATTCGTGCCACCACGGTGGTTCAGACTGAAATACCTCAATGACTATAGGAGAGATTATCATGAAATTTGGTTCAGATATTCAGGTCTTCATCTAGCTTTCAACATCATCTTCAACACTTTGTTTTATGACCAGACACCTGCAAAACTCATGACATTCCCATCAGCCTCAGCTGCACTTGTACTGTATTTATTGCTAATTAGAAAATCAGCTCACTGGATGATTAAGAATATAGAAGAAAAACATAAATCTACTTTACCAAATGCTGTTTAATTTTTCAGACTTGGTGTAATCTTTACTGGATAATTTGACTTTAAATAACTACTGAGAAAAAGTCACTCTTCAGCTCATCGTAACCGGCACTCAAATGCACAAATGCAAAACCTTGCGATGCATAAACTGAAAAGGTTATGAATCACTCTTGTGGACTCTTACTCTTGTTAACATTTGCTTGAGTTACAAAGTCCAAAGCTAAAACTAAACTCTGTAGAGGAATTTCTACCTGCTGCACAAAGACTCTAAAACAAGCCATGAGTGATTGGGTGGGTGTGGGTAAGTGGACTTACAATGCTCTCACAGCTACATAGGAAAACTTCAGAGTTACCACAATGGTTCAAAATTCTTATAATTGATATGTATATGTCTATTTTCTAAAAATTGTTTGCACACCTGCTGGTACGAAGTGAATTAACCAACTTAAGATATGTTGCTTTTCCAGAAAGTAAGAATGTAGTAGGTTTATAATATAAAATACACAATTATACAACTTTTAATTTTTTTGGACAATGGTTGTTAAAGTGGTTTCCTTTATGACGCAAATAACAACTAAGTCATTTTATGTCATCGTGTTGGGAAAAAGTCAAAGATTCAACTATGCATTTGCGAGGTGGAATTTCTGGATAAGTGCATGCGTCACAGGGCCACAGCAAACAGGTCTGGCAGAGTGTAAATAGTTTGTGTGTTCACGTTTGTGTGGTTTTGTAGTAAAGGACACGGTACCTGGTTTCGGGGGGACACTTGGTGGGACAAAGTTTGACGGGGCCTGCTGAACACTCTTCTCTCCATTTTCATTATCAGACCTAATGAAAGCTGTAAAAAAAAAAAAAAAAAAAAAAGCGAGAACTTCAATTAGTCATTTTGCCTTTTGGTTAAAGTAGATGAGAAGAATAAATAGAGGGAAAGTGAGATTTTGCACGTACAGATGTTTTTCTCATACGGCTCCTCAATGATGAGAGGAATCAAAACCCCATCTGTTTTTTCCAGTAAATAGTTGATCACATCATGAAGTGTGGGACAAGGGACCTGCAGAGAGAACAGCTTCCTCTTAGCGATGTAAAAACAATAAAATATATACAGGAAATAAAACAGGTTGTGTTATGAGATAAGACTTGATTCAACCACAACAACCACAAATTAAAATTCACTTTTGTATTTTTGATTATGTGTTCTTCATCGACAGAAGGAAATCATGTAGAGTCGTGCACTTTCTGCCAAGAATTTAATAGAAAGCTCAAAGGTGTGTCATGACACTGGTGTTAAAATTAAAGCCTTATCCATCATGTCCAGAACACAAGTGCAGAAGAAATGTGACTAAAATCATGTGGCATTTTTATTCATTATTTTATGTTTTTATTGCCACCTCTCTTGTTTAATACTCACAGGATTGTCCACGTCAATGATGAAGCCTCCCTCGTGTTTACGAGTCACGCGGTAGTGTTTGAATACAGAACTGACAGAGACGGAGGGAGGCAATGAAAACACATAAACATAATGAATTGTCCAACAACACACAACAACGTCAGATTTGTAAAGATAAGTCAAATGCAGTGTGTTAAAATTTGGTGTGTTATGTTCTTTTCTTGCTGTAGGAGAGTACTGCAGTATGCCTATGTATTAGAAATATGTGGGAGTGTGTGTGTGTGTGTGTGTTAGTACCCGTCATGGTCCTGTCTGGTGGTGATAGCGAAAGAGTTTCCTCCTCTCCCCGGCCTCAGCAGCAGGTTTCCTCTCTTGGCTTCTCTCTCAAGCAGCAGCTCCGCCTCCAGACGGGACACACTGTGGTAACACCTACAGGAAACCAGGAAACACACTGTGAGACATCAGTCATCTAAAACTCATTTCAGAAGGTTATTAATAACTGATGCATCCAGACCTCACAGATAGAGACATGTATGATGATTGATGATGAAAACCTACAAAAGTCTTGTTTTAGATTCAAGACAGCAAGACAGATTTTTTTGGTTCTGAAATCTACTGATGCCACACATACATGAGTCTGGAGTTAAGCTTTATAATGCTGCAATTTTTAGATAATTCAACAGGCTTTTAGATGTTTTTGGTGAAATTTCTGGACTTGAAAAAGTGCTTCGGTTCAACTGAAAACCAAACAAAAAGATACTTTTTTTAAACTTTTCTCTTGACAGTAGTGCTACGCAAAATTGTAAACACTTGGTAAACTCTTCAAACTGTTGGAGGCTTCAGACAAGGTTAAGAATTTGGCAAAATAACTGAAAAAAATTAAATCCATATCCATTAAAATTCATATAAATTAAATCCATAATCGATTTTTTTGGTCCTAGATTCAGTTCATACTGTAGCTCTTCACCCTGTTACAGAATTTGAGAAACCATGAAAACCGAGGCCATGTGGGAAAGAATCATTAAATACTAAAATACTGCCAGACCTTGTTTCACTTCAGAGTGCTCTTCTCAAATATTAACTTTGGTCATGTGTTTTGCCTCCTCTCATCATTGCATTGCTGATGTTATACACATTAGAAATTACTACTATTTCACTTGGGAGTGTTGAGACTTGTTAACACTCACGCTGGCATGTCTGCTTGGAGGCTGATGTAAGGACTGGAGTTGGCGACCGCAGGTGGAGGGACAGCTTTTACTCTCTCCTTTTCCCTTTCGACCGCCTCTTTCAGCATGTGGATCTGACCTGGCAGCAGGTTGAGGGAGGACGGCACCAACAGCTGCAGGGAGACACACAGATTCTGTTTGAAATGAACTGTGCAAATGAGAGGCGCAAACACAGAAAACATTGTTATAGATAATAATTTATTATTGAGCTAAATACAGTACAGACCTCGGCCATAGAGTGAATAAAACCCTTCCACAGCTCACGAGCCTCTGCGTTAGGGGCCTGTAGAAACAACAGAGAGAAAAACTGTGAAAACGAGGAATTACTTTTGACAAAAGAAGAAGATGATTTACATATTTTCTATATATTCTCTCACAGTGAATTTGATATTTCCTTCCTTCAACTGGAGGTTGAGTCTGGCTGCATCTAAGTGACGATCCTGGCTGCTGTCGTCTGTTATTGAGATGAATCCACTGAGATCCAGTTTCTCTACGTACTGAGGAAACACACACACATAAAAGAAAATAAATTCTCAAGTGTTGCATTTTTAATGAAAAACATCTCTTATATTAACACAGATTTCAGTGATCACTCACATCGGTGTCTCTCTTGTCATTGAAGAAGAACAGCGTGTTTCCACACAGGCAGGTCCACAGTTTCCGAGATGTCTGCACAAACACACACAACAGAGACATGTTGACTAAAAGATAATGAGGAAGAGCTGCAATGACGGATTAATCGATTAGTTGATCAAAAGAAAATTGGTATTTAGATAATTCAGCTAAGGGTTGAATTGATGGCGACCTGGTTGTAGATGCTTGAAAAAGTTTCACTTGTCATCCAACAGGCTTCTCCTGTTTTGAACTGAAAGGAAGAAGTTTCTTGTCTTTCAGAACTGGAGAAGCTTCTTGGATGACAAAGCTGCTTTTCTTTGTCATTTATGAGAGTAAATGAAGGCTTTTTGACTGTTTGTCGGACAAAAGAAATAATTTGAAGATGTTACTTCGGCCCCTGGGAAATTCTGATGAGCATTTTTGACATTTTATAGACTAAACAATTAATCAATTAATCATGACAATAAAGAGGAAAAATCAAAGAAGGACACAGATGTCTCATTGTGTTAAACAGAGCACAAAGACAGAAAAGGAAGAAGAAGAGGGAAAAACTTGTTATACCAGACAACGAATAGGGCAGCTGCAGCCTGAGCAGGCGACATTCTTGATTGAGTCATGTGTTTGTAGCAACAACAGAAACCGACGTGTTATATTAATAACAGCATTTAGTGTTTAATTGGTTGGACCTGAAGGAAATCAGGTATATGTAAGTGTGTCATCCCATTGTTTTGTGTGTAGGTGTGAAAGTTGCGAGTAATGCATGAATCAGAGTTTGAGGTCAGTGTTTGTCTGTTTCAGGTCAAAGTCAGCACCAGTACCTGTGATGTATCTGAGCAGCCCTACTTTCATCTGGGATATTAAAGAGCCTCAGTGATCTTACACACTCTCATTGGGGTGTATGCGCTCTCTTATCAGCGAGGGTTTGGACAGCACACAGGATTTATTATTATTATTATTAAGCCTGCCTGTCTTTAGTTTTCTGTCAGCTCCTGGCTCGCTCTAATCTTTATGGCACAATGAGCAGAGAAGCAGTCAGACCAGTTGGAGAGAAGCAAGCGTCGCTGATAAACTCCAGTCAAAGTCCACACGACTTACAAAAAACTGTATAATGACAAACAGGCTGCTCCACCCACAGGAACAACACTCAACCTGACTGAACCTGACAGCTAGGCCTCACAAATGATTCAGTATGAAGTGTGACAATAAGCTGCAGTTTAAGCACCGGTGAGTGTGGCTAAATGAACACATTACAGTTCCTCCTGATAAGAGTTGACCATACAGATAAAACAGAGCTCCTCTGCAAACCATCCATTCATCAGACAGCTGCTGAGTGGATCTGACAAACATTAAAGCTGACAGAGGTGTTCAGAAGATCTCTGGCATCTTCCGCACATTGTTCAGATGCTCGTCGCTGATGTTTGTCTCTGTCTCACACAGAGCGGCCATCAACAATGACAGAAGACCTATTTCAAACAGTCATCTACAGCTGAAACAATCGATGATCAGTCAAAAGAAAACTTGAAAATTTGGTTGTCAAATGTGAGGAGTTGCTGCTTTTCTTCTTCTGATATGATAGTAAAATAATTTATGTGTAGTCTAAACGTAATATCTTTATGTTCTTATAGTGTGAGTCAGACAAAACAAACGAGCCGGAGAGGTCAGCTTCATGATTTTACAATTTGCTGACATTTTATAGAGGAAATGATTAATCGAATAATAAAAAAAGAAAATCCTGATTCAGTGACAATTAATTGTATGACAAAGTCCATAAAGTCATTAAACCATAAAATCTTTTTAAAAAATCTTAATCTTATCTTTCATGCTCAACATTCAATCCTTTTTTAAAAAAATTCTTGAAACTTATCCTGATGGATATTAGATTTTTCTCAGACAAAATAACTAAAAACCCACAAATAAACAAACTCATGCAAGAACAAAAGAAGTAATAAGAAGCTTTTTTAGTCCATTTCACCTGTTGCACAAAATAAAAACAAACTTAATCTGTTATAGAGTTTGCACATAAAAAAGACATCTCTAATAATCTACCTTATCTTTGAATGACCTCTTCTCCAGATATCCTTCATAGTAACAATTTGGCAGCTGGTTCTTCTGTCTCGCTGTTCGTTTTGCCATCATGATGAACAGATGCTTAAATAAATCTGAACTTATATACAGACTGAGACTATGTTGTAGATTTCTCCATGAATCAATCAGCTCCTTCTGCCTGATGGTACTAAAGTGAACAGAGCACCTGTCCTGTCGCTACACAACAGCCCTCGTCTCTGATTGGTCCGTTTGTGAAGTGGGTGGGTCTTTTTTTAAATAGCTACCTCCACAGGTGAGACTGCTGTGACGTAGATTTTCTCCATGATGGAAATCACCTGCAGGCTTCAGTGAAACCAACAGCAGCGTGTAATATGACACATTTACGGGTTTTTCAATGAACAAGAACTTGAAAAACGAGTTTATGAGTAAATGACACTGATGAAGATGAAAAAAAAACTCCATGTTAAAAACAATGTTTTCAAAAAGCTTAGTTAAAGTGGTGGAATGAAACTAAGTACATTTACTCAAGTGCTGTATTTAAGTACACGTTTTGAGGTACATGTACTATACTTAAGTGCTTTCTTTTCATGCCACTTTCTACTTATAATAGTTCAGAGGTACAATATTGTACTTTTTACATTACTGCATTTATCTGACAGCTTTAGTTACTACTTACTTTGTGAATTAAGAAAAGAAAAATTAAACTACCCAATAACATATACAAGTACAGCTGAAACAATTAATGATTAATCGATTAGTTGAAAATTAATTGGAAACTTATTTGATAATTGTTTGAATCATTTTTCATGAAAAAAACATTTCATGGTTCCAGTTTCACAAATGTTCTGCTTTTCTTTTTATTTATTTTATAAAATGAGTTTGTGGTTTTAACTGTTGGTTGGACAAAACAAGCACAGCAGTGAAGTTTTCAGTTTGGGATCTGAGTAATTGTGAAGGCATTTGACTTTTAACAAAACAAACAATCAATTGATTACCAGAGAAAATGGTTTGCAGATTAATCCATACTGAAAACTCCATACAAAATAGTTGAAATTAGCTCCAACAACAACTACAACTGCAAAACCCAGCTTTTACATTAGTGCATGACAAATAATAATCGATTGATATAATATATAATAACATAATAATCAAAGAGGCCATTTTTCTGCATTGAGCCCTTTAATACTTTAAGTACATTTTCCTGATCATATTTACATATTTTTACTTAAATAACATTTTCTTTTACTTTACTTACTTTTACTGTTTTTGTCAGTGTGTTTATATGTGTCAAGAGGTAAAGGTGTTGGCTCCCTCTGCTGGCTCTTCAGAGGAACTTGATTTGGTTTTATGAACCAAGAACCATTCAATTACACTTATTGTCACCTTGTTTACACCTAACTAAAACTAATGATACCTAAACAGTTCTACAATAAATCCTACCTTCATGAAGGTTACAATGTTCATATATGTGTCTGTGTATGTAATATTTTGTCCAGGCCATCAAATTACTTTCAATAAATCCTGGAGAACCTGGGATACTTTTAATTTTCTTATGTAGATCTGACTAAATGTGTGAGAAAGATGCTGAAGAACCAATTCAAAGTTTAAGATGGAACGAGGTGCATTAGAGATAAATGTATAAATCTCTTATAGGATGGATGCAAATGTTTGAACCCTGTTTTTATTTATTTTTTTAATTTTACACAGCATCCCACCTTTGGTCGACTCAGGGTTGCACTTATATGTATAAATCAAACTACTTATAAGAAGTGTAAACAAATCAAGGACATCACTTTGTTTTTCTTGCACTTTTCTTTCTCTGTGAGTTTGTTTGAACTGAAACAAAAGAACAAACTTGCTAAAAACTCGGCGTTACACCTCCCTCCATCCACCCACATCACGAACTAATGCCTCACCTTTATCCTTTGTACGTTTTTCTTCCTCCGTTTTCTTCTTCTTCCGTTTTTCTGCTCCACTGGGATAATTTCTTTCAGATGCCATTACGGTGTTGGCCTTGTTTAATATGCTCATTAACGGGAACGATGGGCAGCTGCCAATCATTCCCATTGTCCCTATCGGCGGCCCATACGTCACTCACTGGGTGACAGTGCAGTCCAATGATTATGACGTAATTACGCCACAAAAACACCAGCCACAGCTTATCATTGCAGTTTCTTTTATTCATATCCAACATTTATTTCATATCAGGGATATAATAAACACATGAGATCGTTACAGATAAAGACAGGTCATTTTAATTCTCCTCACATGAGGCTGAACATGCAGCTTTGGGGCCCCCTGGTGGCTTGGGGGCCATATGCATTTGCGTAGTCTGCACATAGCAAGAAACGGCTCTGCTCGGTCATGGACAGGAAGGTTGTGAAACACATTTCAATGGTCACCACTAGATGGAGCTGTGCAAATAAACTACAGGCAGTTAGTCCAACTCTTGTCTTCTGGTTTTCTTCTCACATCAGAGCAGCAGCAAAGAGGAGAGCAGCAGTTAAATAGTAAAAAGAACAAATAAACAGGCTAAAAAAGAAGATATTAACAAATTTACATGACTTATTTACAGAGTGTTTTATCTTACAGCTCTACTTACTAATGACTTTTCAGATCAATATTTTAACTATAAAACACCAGTTTATTAAATATGATGGTATTACAAATCAAACAGTCCAATAATATATAAAGTAGGTAAAACAAGCCTAACATTAAAATGTGCTTACGTGTTAATACATCAATATGTATCAAGACTAATAATGTAGCCTATATATGATAAAAATAATAACACTTTGAGTGATACTTTTTTGCAAAGGTAATTTTACTTTGGATACTCTGAGTACATTTTGCTTACAATAATTATGTACTTTTTCTAGCTCAACTTTGATTGTATGACCATTACTTGTAATGGAGTATTTTTACTCCTAACTTAAGGATCTGCTTCCACTGCTGTGATGTTTTTTTAAGAAAAGATCTGATTCAGGTTTTATCAAGTTGAGGCGATTTGTTTGGGTAAAATGTCTGGAAGATGAATAATCTTAATCAGAGGCAATCTGATTTATCTGTACCTGCAGAGACTGCTCAGTATAAGCTGAGTGTACAGCTTATGCACATAAAATAAATAAGATAAATAAGTATTTTTTTTTCCTTCCTGGGGAGCAGAGATTCAGCTGCTTATAATTTCCAAATGCAGCGAATGGAGGCAGAGCAGATTCAGTCACTCTCCACAGCAGCAAAACTTGATACCAGCAGTTGTTTTCCATCAGGATTAATGGGTCCATACAGCTGTGGTCAAAAACAGACTTACAGTAATGACTCCTCATCCTCGCCGGGCTGAGAGGATGATCCGTAAACAGCCATATCAGACAGAAACAGTGGCCATCATAAACACAGCCATCAAAACAGGAAAACAAATCACCTGAATTAATGTTCACCCAGAATTTATCCTCATGTTTTATTTGCTTTGCAAACAATTCTTGGCATATTGCAGGTTCTGGTATTTTGGTGAAGACATCTTTCTTTTTTTTCCACAGCACACCATAAACATTGTAAGATTTTCAAAATGTGAATACTGAAGAATTGCAACATAAATTACAAATGATGCAGATCAACAAACGATTAAAAGATTACAAAAGTGTTCTACAACATAAGGAACATTAACATTTACATGTTTAATTGTGCAATAAACAACAAAGAAAAAAATGATTTAAAATCCCTTTCTGGATTCAAATTGTAGAAGCTATATAAAAGAAAATCTTTGGAGACATGAGGTTCTGTCACATGTAGATCTGATAACTCTGACATGAAGGTAGCCAAAGAAGGAGCAGTGTTGCACACGTTGCGCGTTGACTTCTAACACTGTAAAATAAACTATCAGAGTGGTCAATGGCTGAAACAAGTCAGACATCTTCTACAAATTAAGTTGTTTCTTATGGGCAGGGATTGTTGAATAACTGCACCTCAGATCTTTGCTTCAAATCAGCATCAGCCCCAATAGATCCCAATACTTAAGTAAAGCCTTGTTCATGACAAACAGTAAACACTGGGATGAACAAATGACTCAAAAGCTTGTAAGGCCCCCCGGGTGCATTTCAGTACTGCAGGATATAATCCTTTGTTCTGAGATCAGTTCACAACACAAACAAATGATTAACTGGGCCAGTATGTGGGACAAGCCATCAGGAGCCAACAGTACCACAGTGTGATTAGTGGAGACCAGAGGTTTTCAAAGTGGGAGGTGGGCCCTCCTGAGGGGGGGGCTCAGTGAGTGGAAGTGATAAAATATTATATTAGATTATATTAGTGAATTTCCCCACTGAAGGACGAATAAATGAATATCTTATATCTTACTAGAAAAGATATCACATAAAATAGCATAAATATGGTTAAAGAGACAGTTGAGTAATACAGTAGTTTTGGGGAATTCTTTCCCAGAATCAGAAACGAATACTTATCTTCGAACAGATCTTTGTTTGTGTATTTGCTGTTGTGTGAAGTTATGTCACACAGCATTATTTGGCTAACTAACTGTCTATGGGATCAAATATCAATCATAATCCCATAGGCATCAAGGATGAGAGCAAAAGGGGGGAAACCCACAGTCTCAGACTTTGAAAACTCTGGTATAAGGAAATAACTCTTACAGCCACTGGTTACTGGTAATGCCATATTATCAGCTGTCAAACAGATAAGAATATAAAAAAAGATGACTACTCAACACTTACAGCCATAAATAGCTGCCATCAAATTCCCCACAAACAGCACTACTGAGATGCACCCTGTTCTTGTTTACAATGGTCTGTGTTGACTCTGTGACTACGCCACCACCACACACTAAGTTTAAATCAAATATTGTTCAAGCCTGATTGTTATAAAGTAAATATACATGTATTTTAATTTTAATAAAGCATTAATAACACAACTGTGCATAAAATCCAGATTTTTGGCCTCAAAATGAATCGTCTTAACTTTGACATCTAAAAGAAAGTTAACAGAAAGCACATAGGAAGAACAAACCATGATTGAAGCTTGATAATCAAAGTATTAATCAATAAAAAATATAAATGTCATTCCACTGAAGAGAGAAGAACCAAATCAAAAAGCCAATAATTGGAGCTACAATTTAGTCCTAAAATTAGTTATCAATCAAACGCTCACAAACAGTAAGATCTGCACAATAATACTGAACCACAGGCTTAACATAAGGCTGGATTAATTTGTTCTCAATATGTGTTGTTTTCAGCTTCAGGTTTACCTCCCTGTGAACAGGACACAGCGAGTTCAAATGGCAATTAACCGTCTCCCCATAACCTAAATGAAGTGGAATGAATGAATAAATCAGGCAGACACTGTGGTCTGTGTTTTCTGACTGGTTGATTAACAGCCACTATCAGTGACTTGATTATAAATGGCAACAAACTATATACAAGAGAGAGAGTGGATGTCCTCTACTCTCCTAAACAAAAAACACATCCAGTCAAAGGATGTTGAGGGCAAGTTTGCGTCCCAAAAAAAGGATGACATCCATCAAATGTACTTAGAAAAAGCACGAGCGTTGACTGGCTTCCTTGAAATTAAAGACAAAGCTAAAATCAGATTAAGCATTCATGGTGCTTGCATAACATACCCACCATAAAGGTCATTGTTGGTGGGTAAAGTTTAAGTTAGACTGGCAGAAGCACTAACACCAGGTTTGTTTTTCCTCCGATCAGAGAAATTGATGTTTGACCATGACTTGAACTACAAGTGCTTGCAGGAAGTTTCTGTCTTCCTGATCCTTAGTGTGATTATGGGAAGTACAAACAAACTCCATGTATATATTGTTTTAAAAATAAAAACTGAAAAGCTATAATTAAGTACTTTAACAGCCAATTTGAAGGATGCTTTAGTAAACTGCATCAGCCAGACAACAAAGCCATTTTGATGGAGTTTTCTATCGACAAGACTCGCTAAGTGCTGAAAATACAAGAACCTCTATGAGGACACTGTTAAACCCTACTTCAGTAGGAATAGTAAATCGGTTCAGTTTTTTTAAACCATGAAAGAATTTTGATTTTTACACTAACAAAAAAAAAAGTTATTAACAGTGCTTGCATGCATAACTGTGCATGTTGTAGAAGTCTCTCCAAGTTCTGTGAAGACCTCCATGTCCACAGTGTTTTATTGCACAATCTCTGGCTTTACTAACGCTATGCTGCCATCTGTTCTTGGATGAAATGTAAAAACAGATGCAGGAAACAAAAAACAAAAAACCTTGAAATAAGTCCAACAGGCTTGAGCTAAAATGAAAAGTTTGATCTCAGACAGAATACTGACATCTGGGTTGTGAAACGTAAATAAGTCAAAGATCGAAGCTTTTCATTTTTGTCTTTGCAGATGAACACACAATAACTGCTGGAAAGAGGTCCTCGATGGGCAATGTTGTGCAGAGGATTCAAGGCCTATTAAAGTGAAGGCCCTGATTTAATGATCTAGCACTTTCCTTATTGCAGCACAACAATGAACAGACCTGCTGCACTCTGCACTCATCTGTGGACCATTGATGGGCTGTCGAAACTGAGCAGAACAATCAGAAAGCTTCACAGTCCAATAAGCAAGTTCATTTGGTCATTTCCTCTTCTACTTTTACTGTTATCATTGTATCCATGATGGTGAGACTGTTCCCATGTGAATGTCTCGGCACATCTCTACGTGCTGTTCCATTCTTCAGCGCATGAAAACAGACTCTTTAAATGTGCTCCTCCCTGCACCCAAAGGACAGATTTTTTTAAAAAGAGTGAAGTGAATTAAGTACTGATGGGGCAAAGAAATGCTATTTTTTAGAAAAGCAACAAAAAAGCCCACAAGGGCTTCTGTAAAGGCCAGCCAGCGGGTTGATGCGTCGACAATCAGCCTCTGCACGTAAGGGCCCATTATCATCAACCATCTCCTTTTGGTCTCATACTATGCTCTCATTGGCAGACTTCTTAATCAGTTTGGTAGAGAGCAAGGAATGCTGGGAAGAGTTTGATTCCTTGGCTTCAGGAATGAGCAGACGAACTTTCTGATTTGTTCTTCTCCACTCAGAGTACAGCTGACAGTGGTAACGGAAAGATACCTGCACAGGCAATCAGGGAGGAGAAGACGGAAAAAGGAGGTCAATAACAGACATTAGCAAACAATTTTAAAAACTCAATATGAGTATTAGAAGAGCGCTTTATTTAAAATCTGTATGTAAATTCATTTTTACCAGCGTCCACAGGACATAGATGGTGAAGAGGGCGATGGTGAGCGCTATGAGTCCCACGGCCTGAAGCCAGCTCCCCAGCTGAAGATGGTCCTGAGCTCCCCTCAGGCACAGCCAGCCTGAAATGGCCGCTAGAGGCGTGATAAACAGGAAGCACACCATGTCACAGAACAGCGTCCTCTTCTCATTCCGAGGGCCGGGGTCCCGCAGCCACTGTGGGATAAAAAAGTGGGAGACAGAGGGAGAATTTGTACAAGTGAAAGAGAGGCAAGGGAGAGACAGGTGGACCAGACAAATCTTAAGTCAATCAAAAGAGAAAAGACACTATAACAGCAAGCAAGCAAGCAGAAAGAAAGATGAGATGTAAAAAAGTTTAATTCATATAAGCACAATCATTCACAGACCGCAGCCCAGACACAAAGATGAGCAGAAAGATTGATGCAGACAAGGCAAAGGGCATTGACCTTTGTTACCTCTGTAAGAGGCCTTGGCCGGCGCTCAATGCTGAACTCCGTGTGGCAGAGCTCACAGTAGCTGGTGTTGGAAGACGACAGCCACTTCTCCAAGCAGCTCTTGTGCACCGTGCCCAGGGTGCCGGTGCAGTCGCATGGAGACAGGAGACCCTCGCTGCTGCCTCCTTCGTGGCAAATACGGCAGATGGGACCATCGCTGAGACAGAATGAAATATATTTAAAAAAAGAACTCAATCAATTCTGAAACACCGTTTTTTTTAGCTACACACACATTACAAATAGAGCTACTCTTATAACAACAAGAACATAATGGAAAACACTGAATGTTTTGTGTTCTTCCTTCTCAGTATGTGGTTGCTTATTACAACCAGGAGACAAGCTTTGTTTGAGAAAAGGCTGCAGGCAGGAAGACAAAAGACAGCTGAAAAAAATAGGAGAGTTGGGAAATCCTACATCGGAGCACAGATGATGAGACGACACTATTGGTACCATCCAAAATTTCTGCCAATGCAAACATTAAGTCCTTAAGTCTCACCTTTGCGTGCCCATGGGTTTGAGCACAGAGGAGAGCAAGCGTCCATCTATAGCTGTGACCTGGG
The DNA here is from genome assembly GCA_025331565.1 of Holacanthus passer. Lineage (NCBI taxonomy): Eukaryota > Metazoa > Chordata > Actinopteri > Pomacanthidae > Holacanthus > Holacanthus passer. The sequence continues at coordinate 475,474 of JAFREQ010000116.1, forward strand.
TGACGTAGAGCGCCTGGCATCCGTCACCACTCGCTTCCTCCACGCCCTTCCACAGGACGGTGTTGCTGGCACAGTCACACAGAGAGCCAGGCAGGTGGCAGCAGCCCCCCGTCGTCATTGTTACAGCGGCCGCGGAGGTGGGGGTGTAAAACAGGGTGAAGGTTGAGTTGGTGAGCAGGAAGCACGAACTCTCCACAGGTTGGGACCAGTTAGTTTCTACAAACAGAGAAAGACAGAGACAGATTGAGAATTAATTTTCACATAATCCAAATCAGTGGTGTAATTTTACTTAAGTACAGTACTTAAGTAAAGTTATGAGGAGTACTTAAGTACCATTGTTTGCTACTTCATACTTCCACTTCACTACATTTCAGAAACATATCATATATTGTCCTTTTTTACTCCCCTACATTTCTTTTACAGCTTTAGCTACAGATTGAGGCATCTCTGCATAATGAGTACTTTTACTTTTGATACTTTAAGTACATTTTTATGCAAATACTAATGTACTTTGACTAAAATAAAATTTTTAATGCAGGACTTTAAAAAAAATAGTAAGGACAATAGTATAACATTACAATACAGTATAACATCATGCAGAAGCTGAAGCAAGCTGATGTTTACGTGCTGCTTAAAAAACAAAATATATAAGAGATACATTATATTGATATATCAGAACTGTGAAATGAGAAGCAATAGCAGTAACAGTTGTACCCAACAGTCTAGTTCTAGGAACCCTCCGCTCTATGTTATCACAGTGCTTATATGAAGCTGTGCTTAATGTACCAATAATTTCCAGCCATGTGAGGATAACAAAGGTTGTCTACAAAGACATTTTGTCATTTACAAGAAAGCTGTCAGTTTGGAGGTGGGCCAACTCGCTCAAAGCAGCTGCTAATCCATTATAAAAGCAAGTGTATTCGTCAGTGAGAGTGACGTGCAGCTGACTGATAAACAGCTGTCTTCCCTCAGATAACCCCTCGCTGAAGATAAGAGGCAGAGAGCTGAATGTGCCGCAGCCTGTTGTACATGTGTCTCGCTGTTTGGAAAACTGTTCAGTAACACACAGATGACAATTGATACAGTAAGAATTAACATACGTGGCATTAGACATCTCAAAACCAAAAATGTATGTCCAATATGTAGGATGATCTGCCGTCTATGTTGTTTTTAAAACAGGAGGTTTAACACGGCAGATGGAGCAGAAATTCTTGTGTTAATCTATGGGATATTTTTGTGACATTATTCTCTCTCCTTATAATTAAATTATACAATAATTCACAGTTTACAGTCATTTGAAAATGACTTTTAAGAAGAGTGGTAACTCAGATGTTGGACAAAATACTGACATCTGGTCTAATATGATCCACAAAAACAGACCTGCAGTAATTTGTGGAAGAAATAATCTTAGTGTCAGAGATGTTTCAACTAGAAATTCCCACATTTGGCCCATTAACTTCTACTTCTCATATACTCTTATCAATAGTCATATTCTTATTTTCTTTATCTTTTACCTTGCATGTGCACATTACTTTTTACAAATACAATAATCTAACATCCCCACAGTGAACAGTATGAGCCTGTCTGTTGTATTAAATATGTAGCCATTAATACTGTAGATGTTATATTAACTGTAACTAATCCCAAATATCAAATAATCTTACTTACACTTGGGTTGTCCAACACAAAATGAACAGACAGCTTTGTTATGCAGGATTGCAAATGAGGGCCTGAACTTGAACTTTACACAAGTCCTTGGTTAGATGATCTCTTAACCCATTCAAATCAATGGCAAGCTGTTTAAGAGTATCACTGCTTGGTGTGATTATTTATACATACTGATACAGCATGGGGATTAATCCCTGACCCAGAAAAACAAAAGGATGGCCCCAAAACTAAGACAGCAACCAAATAAGTCTTCTGAGTCTTTTTAATCAAACGTGTAAACACAAAAACAAAACAGGACAATGTGTTTCCAGATGTGATCAGTTGAGAAACATCTCTTTTTTAAGCCAACTTGAATGTGACTTTAGCTGATGCACATTTTAAGGAAGTGATTGCATTCAACTGTTAACATGAGCAGCTGCATTATGCCATTAAAAAACTAACTTGGCTAACAAATGAAAAAGTCGTTTTCACTTTCACTTCTTCATTGTGACAGAAGCTAAAGTAAAGTCGCTGCTATCACTGCATCCAGCTGTTGTAGCTTTGATCCTCACTATTGTCTCATGTCAATATAATCATAACCCATAATTGCGTGGCTTCATATATTAGCTTGTTTATAGCCATGCAGCAGGGACATATCATCAATTATTCTCTTTCTATCGCCATGTTTTACCAATATTTACGTCCATTGTGCAGCAAATTGTGACCGTTACAGCTGTTGTGTTGTTTGCTAGCTGTCAGTTAGCTTCTAGCTGCTAGCCGCTAACTCGTGTAAAAATGAAAGCTAAAACATTTACTCACCGTGTTTTTTGTCTTCCAGATGTTTCACAGTAGTGGGTATTATCGTCCTATGATCCCGATATTTCCTTGTCGTTTCATTTTTTAGCTGTGTCTCTGTGTGAATTCACAGCAGTCTAAGTGTAGAGGCTACACTAGCTAGCTGCTGATGTGCTAGCTAGCAGCCCTCAGCTGATGACACACACAGGCCAGACTTCCGCTTTCTCAGGGCTTTAAATATCCTCCAGAGGCTCATCATCAGCTGTCTGCCCGCTGTCTGAAAACCAGGAACACTGGTGCAAAACACACGATTTAAAGCGTGATGGGAAATAACAAGAGCTTTGCTAAAGGGAGGGGCGTTTACCGCAAACACCACATGCGCAACACGAGCAGGAGAAATAAACAAAACCAAGGAGCAGATGGTGTCTGTCAGGCTTTTAGAAAACAAAGACTGCAAATATAACCAGGATTCTTTCACAGACAGATTACATTTAACATGTATTGCATTACTTAATTATGATTTTCTAGCCAGAGAACTACTGCAACCATGTTAGATTGAACATTTTGTTTCACATAATAAACACTTTTCTTAAAACATGAAGTGGTGCTAAAATGCATTCACATTGAGAATCTTTGCTTGAATGATTATGAATTTTAAAATCCCAGTTTGTAATATCTAAAGTGGTATGATTTTATCTTGAGAGCACCTCCTCCTCCTATGTGTAGATTTTAATAAAGGCAGCTTGTCGAATGGACTTCAATGCAGCTGAAGCATGCGTGCACTTTGTACACTACAACGTCACCCATGCGTTGACACTTGAGTTGCTAAACAACAGTAGCGGACACAACATTAAGTTCAGGGTACACTGAGTCAGTCTTGTATCCAAAAATAAGTCTGTCGGCTATATGGTCATGTGGCTTAGGTTTATTTATGCTTCAGTATTTTCTGTGTAATGCAAAAGTAGCAAAACATGTTTACATTTGTTGCCTTTACATATTTTTGATGAAATGCGAAGTACATAATGCGTCGAATCAATCGCACCATGAAAGCTTCTCACCTCGATGAGTGAAAAGGGGACATTTCAGTCAACCATATAAACAATTTGCATTCCTAATTTTCAGTTCCACTTTCCCAACTAACAACCGTTGATGTGGGGCTGAGTGAAAGTGTTAAATGACCAGAATATCAGATTACACACATCTTTATCCATTTCCCTTTAACAGATATCACATTCACATGACAGCAAAGGTTGATGAAATACATGAGGAAAATGTTTTTTTTTCTTTTCAATAAACACAGTTTCCTTTACAACCAACAGGAAAATGCTAATTGATAAAGATGTATTTTTAAAATCAATGGTGATTTGTTCTACTGAAAGTATTGGACATAAGTGCAAAAAAAAGATTTTCATTTCCAGACAGCCAGCTAGAAGCTAGAAGTTTGACCAGCTCATGAGAGGAACACAACGCTTGATCCAGGCTGATTCCATTATTTCACAAATAATAAATTGCACAGCACAATTTACAACATGACTTTTGCTATATAGCATTACACATTGTTTGCAAACAGCCAAGATTGGTTTGCCAGATACAGCAATGAAATGCAATCTTAGCAGCCGTGAACACGCTTAACTGAGAAAATCTAAAACTGATAACGATTGCATCTGTCTCCTTTGGTTTCTTTGTGCACTAAGATTAACACACACACACACACATACACACACGCACAAATAAAAACACTTCATTTGTTTCACACTTGCCCATATTAAGTCAGACAGTCACAGCCAGTCTGGTCCCTGGCTCATGCTAATTTCATGCCACAGTGGGCACGGGGCTCAAAGAGGAAAATTAAAATTAAAGAGGCAAATAGGAACTCCAGATAGAGTACACATCAATACTCCAGTGGTACCTTCTTCTCATCTCCTCTTCTACACCCGTATTGCATGACAGGCAGAATCAGGTCAACCAGACATGAAATTGAGATTCCACTTTAGCAAGTCTGTATCATTGCAAGCTGAGAACCGGAAGTACAAACCACTTGAAGCACTGATACAAAGTCCTCCTGATCCCTCACCGTTCCTTCAACAGGAGCAGGTCAATAGAACCATAAAGGCTAGTTAATTAAAAAGAACTTGCAGTTTACTACAGCTTTAAAAATCAACCTCATAATAGCAAACAATGGCTATTATGAGGCTGCATAGTTTTTTTTAGACACAGGCTCTTCTGAAATCAGAGGAAGACAAACAAACCAGGAAAAATCAAAAGAAGAAACCAGCAAAAAAGGAATGCCAAATACAAGAGTCTTGGTGTCAGAGACTTCTGAACCCGCAAGGTTATCATGATGACAGCAGCGTGACAGTTGAAGTAAACCAGAGGTGAAGAGAGGAAAGACTGACAGAAAGTCAAACAGGAAAAGAAAACATGAGTGTCACAGGCTTTGGCAGCAAGGGACTTTGCTGCCTCTCTGCCCGTCCGAGGTTGGAGGGAGGCTTATGTCCACTACATTGTTTCCCGGAGACTCATCGTGTCCAGATCTGTCCGATATTTGCTTCTGAGATACGATGCGGTAAATTTCTGGGAGAGAAAACAGTGAGTGTTAAAGCAGTAACATTATAAGTAAGCTGCACGTTTAATTTATTAACAGTTTATCACTTTTCCTACCTGTGAGGATGTTCTTAAAGGCTTCTTCTACATTAGTGGAGTCCAAGGCGGAAGTTTCAATGAATGAGAGAGTGTTCTTTTCTGAGGATGAGGAAACAAAGTGTGTTTGCAAGCTTCCCCATTGTGGGACTAATAAAGGAATATCTTATCTTATCTCATCTTGACACGTTAAAGCAGTTTAAATGTACGTTAACAAGGGACTTTATGGAGTCAGATCAGTCTTAATATTACTAAATGGACACAAAACAATGCACAAATGTATTTTTGATTTATAAATGACTCTACAAAAATATTTTTCTATGCACTATGTATTTAAAAGTATTTTCTAATTTAATCAAAAAGATTGATGGAAAAAAAGACTGATCTGACTCCATAGAGTTTGAAAAATAATCTGTATATTCTTCAAATAAGTGATTTAGGTAATGTGGAAAAAATGTTTGGAAAAAAAAAAAAAAAATTCTACTTTAATTACATGATTATTTTATTCGCCATGCTGTTTCCCCAGTGGCATCACTTCATAATTTACCTGCGAAGGCTCGAGCCTCATCAGTGGGCACTGCCCTGAGGTGGCGAAGGTCACTCTTGTTTCCCACCAGCATGATGACAATGTTGTTGTCAGCATGGTCCCTCAGCTCCTTCAGCCAGCGCTCGACGTTCTCATATGTCAGATGCTTGGCGATGTCGTAAACCAGGAGAGCCCCAACAGCACCCCGGTAATACCTGGTGACAGTAGAGCAAAGAGAAATTATTAAGTCAAGAATTACTGCAATTTTTTTAAAATCATCTATTTCAAGGAATCAATGTGTAAATTTATATACGCTCATAATGCAAATATGAAAAGAGGCTGTTGACTTTGTGTGCATGAGATCCTTAGGCAAGAAATTCAACATCCTAGGGGGCACAAATGGCATATTGGCCATTAAATAACCCAACTATCACAAAACTTCTAAGTTACAAATGAAAAAAAACTCACGCTGAGGTGATTGCTCTGTAGCGTTCCTGTCCAGCCGTGTCCCAAATCTGAGCCTTTATCGTCTTGCCGTCCACCTGGATGCTGCGGGTGGCAAACTCCACCCCAATGGTGCTCTTGCTCTCCAGGTTGAACTCATTTCTTGTGAAACGGGACAGCAGGTTACTCTTCCCCACTCCAGAGTCTCCGATTAGTACGACTGGAAACAAAACACACAAAGCAAAGAACATTAAAACAGCAGCCCTGCAGTGATGGTCTGACAAAATATAGAAGATAAGTAAAATCATATTGGGGCTGAGCTTCTTCCTATCCATGTTACATTGTGCAGAGTCAGTGAGTGCAATATTAGCTCCAAGTCCAGCAGCCAACCCTGTGAATAATCTGAGTCATTAAAGCTCACATTTCTAGATTACAACTATGGGTAGTTTATTAAATTTTATATACAATGCTAACCCAGCACACAATGTTATTACTTGCACAGTGACATCCTAGTTTTTGGACTTATATTGTGGCTGATTGCTTATTCTGGCTTTCACTTGATCTCACCTTGAGTGTCCTTATCTGCTTTGTTCCGTCATTTATGTTATTACAACTTCCTAAAGAGATTAATACGCAATCTATCAGTTATGTAATAAAATGTTGATTGAAGGCGAAAATTAAAACATGTCTATGTGGATGTTAATGTATCCTCATATGATTAAAAGTGTGTCTTCATAAGACTTTAGGTAGAAGAAAACTGATGACTTCATGTGATCAGCAGCAGCACAGAGAAATATGTCCAGCAGCATTTGTGTTCGTTGTTGAACGATGTCAACAAGTTAGCTTACTTAGCTAATTTGCTTTAAATAACTCGTAAAGTGAACCAATTCAAATCAAGCTGATGTCTTGGGCGACAGAGGACAGCTGTTGAATAGAGTTTTAAGTGCACTTAAGATCAGGTGATTGTTTTTTAACGAGGCCATGTAGCTGCCATGTTAGCAAGCTAGCTTACGTATTTAGCCACTTATTAACCCGTTAGCCTGCTAAGACATTAGCGTTAAATGCCATCACTGAACTCGCTAATTGGTTCACGAGTTTAATATCTAAACTACTAAAGACGAAGTGTAGAAGCATCACACACTTCTAGATAAACTTAAAATAGTGACTACATGGTTTGCTCGACAGTCAACAGCTATCATGTTACCGATGGCTACTTAGCTAACTTTAGCTGGCTTAGTTGACTTCCTCACTTCGTCCTGCTGCCATCGAACTTTGACAAAGAGGACGGACACGCTGTCATTCATCCACTTTTAAAAAAAGAAATTACCTTTGAATAAGTAGTCGTATTCATCATCTCGGGTTCCCATTTTAGATCACTAGTTTTTGTACTTTTTAAGGACTTTCACACAAACAACAACTCTTCCCACCGGCAGCTAGCAGGCACCGCCTTCAAGGAAGTGAGCTAACACGTGAGTTCAGGAACGTCCCTTTCCGACCAATCGGAAATGTTATAACGTTGAAGGACAAATTCGAGAACCAATCAGATGCTTCCGTTGAAAATTATGACCAATCATCGTCCGCAGCAGACAACACGTCGAGGCTTTGCACCCTTTGTTCTCTAAGCTTCGACGCCCTGTTTCTTCTTAGGTTGAGCAACATCCAGTTTTTTGACATACTGGCTGTTTCACAATGTTTTAGCACAATCATATTTTCTATTCTACTTCAATTGTTATGTACAAAATTAGCAACATGAGTTACGTACTTTGTGAGCAAATGGAGCAAAACTGAAGGTTTAACTATTTTCTACTTGACCCCTAAAATACAGTAAAACTTAAGATTCAAAAACATAATTTTTGTTTGTGTTTGCACATTTTGTTATACTTGATCATAGTTTGATCACTCATTTACTTTTATATCTCATGAACTTTGTTGTAGGAGTTAATGCATTACAACTGAAATCAATGTTGATCAGTCTGATGAAGTTAAATGATCAAAAACTGTATCCCAAGACTTCATTTCAGATAATAAATCAATCAATAAAAATATCATCTGACATTATCTCCATGGACAATTCATAGAACTGCTTTATTTTATATTCATTCTGATTGAGTCCAAACACACACAGCCATCTATTTATACTCATGTATAAATAGATGAATATACACAGATATACATAAATACACATTTCTGATATGCATATTCATTTTGAAATCATGCTTTGTCTCTGTAAAGGACTCTCCCTATTGGATGAGGGCACACAGCGATTTGAAAACACATACACAACACAGCTGAACAGTTGGAAGAATCCCTATTGATTTGCATGTACAGTAAAACCCACAAATCTTTCCATTTTGGATATCTTACAAAGAAACAGCTGTGGTTTATAGACCATAAATATACAGCAGCTGCATCTCAATAAACACACTGAAGAATATGGTACAGTAAATTATGTAGATTGCAATCATTTCTTGCCCAGCAGCAAAAATAAAACCAAATAAAAATAATATTCTCCGATTCAAATGGAAAATATATTTGTATATCTTTATATATGTATTTATAATTTTATGTACACATTCTCAGGAGCACAACTATGAGAAAGAAAAATAAATACAACAGCACAAGTGAAAAAAAATATAAATGATAGGCCTACATGTAAAATTTCTCAATAAGGCAATAAAAATGAACTTAAAAGCTAGACTGTACAAAATATTGCTGCTATGGTCTCCATCTGATGAACAACAGCAAACTGATTACAACTGGCCACTGCACATCATGAGAATGAGCTGATTTCTATTTTACAAAGTCTGACATTGATGTGTCCTCTCTTACACACAAACACACATAGAAACGTACCAACCAACTGAAGAAACTGCTTCTAAAGTTAGATTTAAAAAATCAGTTTGTTACATAAAGCTGTAGTAGGCAGTTTGAACGTACACAATGCCAAACCTTCCGCCGCTCTCTCTCTGCTAAGCTCCTCCCACCAAAGTTTGAATGGCAGCAGGAGTCAACTGCCCTGCAAAACCTGAGGCCTCGCAGGGCCTGATCTCTGAGACATGTGCCTTGCCAAGAAGTGGCCCCTCTAGCACTTTGCGGCCCCAGGGAGAGCACCCCAGGCCCCAGAGGCAGCTGCGACCTCATCTAACAGCGGGATGAGAGGATGGTCCAGATATCCTCTTTGACGACCTCATTCTGCTTCAGCAGCGATGGGCAACAAACTATGGAGAACTTGAGTTCTCCAGGAGGCGGGCGAAGAATTAAACTTGAGAATTTATCACAAGTTGCAGGATTTTTCATCACTGAATCAAGCTTTCACCATCTGAAGGGACGTGCAAGCATCTGGAACAGCCAATAAGGAATGCCCTCTCTCTGAAATGACCTGTGATTGGCCAAAGTCTCCTGCTGTACACTAGATTTTCTAAAACCTGAAAAGAGGCAAGAGTAGGTGCAGAGGCCTTGTTTTTCTCTCACACCAATTATTATAGGTTTTTCACCAAATGACGCCAAAAAAGAAAAAACTGCCTACCGCAGCTTTAAGTCTTACTTGAGAGTCCTAAGATGTCAGCCACAAAGAGACTACAGTAAACACTAACCCTACAATGACTGTGATTGACTTCACCAACACACACACACTTGATAATCCTAACATAAATGCTGTCTAAATATCAGCCTGTGTGAGCAGAAACGAAGATGACGTGATGAATGTTTATTTGGCCTCTATCACTAGTTCATCTTCAGGTCCTCTTGATAAGTGCAAACAACATTCAACCCATTTACAAACTGCTGCGTCTCACTGAGTCAAGACTGCAACGTACTGTGTTCATTCACATATACAGATAACGGGTACGATATTGACCGCAAATACTACAACTGATGCTCTACATCTACAAACATTTGAAATGTCCAGTCAATGGATTTCTAATTGTGAGGAGGTGAGGGCGACCAGATATAGTAACTGTCACTGATATGCTGATTATTTTTCCACCTAAAAAAAAAAAAAAAAAAGAAAATATGAAATTCTATTGTTACAAATTATTTGTGTGCATCTGTCCAAAAATAGGGCAACACTGGAAGACATTGTAATGATGTGAAGTTTACTATAATGACTGACAATGTCTGCTGCCTTAGTGTTGCAATTGATGCCTTCTGTTTTGAAGGCAAGATTCAGAAGCCTCAGCTGTTTCCAGGAGAGGTGGAGTGAAAAAGTAGTAACACTGAATTTAAACGACAAGCACGTGATGTGAAAAACCAGCAAACTGTGAAACGACTAAAAAAGCTGCAGTGATGAAATGATTCTTTGGATGCAAATGAAAAAAAAACATAAGGATTTGAGAGTGAAAAAGTAGCAGTAACAGTGAAGATTAGAATAAAATACAGACAAAATGAATCAAAGTTCACGGTAGTAAAACAGCTGAAGAAAAGCTCATAAATAAAAAAAATGATGCAAGAAAAACATTTTAAATATAAATAATAAATTATGATGCTCTGAAAAAAAACCAACAACTTCTGATCACTGTATATGCTCACTAAAGGAAATGATGTGTTTTAATTCTCCCCTCTATAAACTTAAACTTTCTATATTCACTACTGGAAATGTGAGGATGACGGAGATGACTAGATGTTCTGGTTTGATTGGCCAAACGATGGTTATCATTGTAACTCCAGTTCTGTGAGCACAGGCAGAACCCTCAAACGTAACGGGTTGGACCACTCACTCAGCACATTGAAATCTATAGGTACACATCATATGTTGTGTTTCTCTGAAATTTGAAGGAGCGAGTAAGAAAGCCTGAAGAGCACGTTAGAGGGCTGCGCTATGAACTAGAACTGTATAATACCTACAAAAAGTATTCATCCCACTTGGAAGTTATCATGTTGTATTTTATGTGTACTGGCATTAAAGGGTGTTTTTCTGTTGATGAGTGTCAAAAAAAGCCACACTATATCTGCTCTGATTCAATGTTAGAAGATAATAAAACATGAAAACCTCCAAAGGGGGTGAACACTTTTCATAGGCACTGTGAGTTACTATGGTCTTTCATGTATGTCGAACATATAAGACTACAGCCATATACGCACTAATGTATGTCACACATACACATTATTAAATTGATATAATTTTCATTTGTCAAGGGTGAAAGGCAGGGATGGTTGAAAATCAGCAATGTCATCACTGTCAGGATTTCCCCCCCTCTCTGGTACTCAAGTCACTTTTTCCCCCTCGGTGTGTTCAGTTTCTGTATGCGTGTTTAAAATCCTGGTTCAGACAGAGATCCTGCTGCTACCGCTGAGGTCTGGACTTCAGACCGATGAGTCCTCTCCACTGAGACGTTCACTCCTCTCTGCCAGAGAACCGGGTTTACTGTTGGAGACAGACGGACAGACCACAGTGAATGTGTTAGGCAGAGTGTACACGGCATACACATTCTGATTTCACCATTGTGTGCAGTGTGTATCTGTTCATGCACTACTTGCTAATGATGGTGAAACAGCCAGCCAGATAATAAAGTGCTTTATAAAATGAAGGGGAAAATAGAATAGATACAGCATGCAGAAATCTCGTAAACACCTCTGAGTCGCTGAAAAAGTGTAGATGTATTCATGTATTATAGACCAAAGTGATAATACAGTGTAAAGTTTGAATTCCCTGTGTTTTACACCAGTCTGATTGGTGCAAGCATTAATCCACATTCAACAAATACCTTAAGTGGATTTAGTGGAATATCTTGGATCAGCTACTAAAGAAGGAAATTCCTGAGCTAATATGACATGATATGTTTTAACTAATCAGTATCATCTACATAATTTAAATTAAATACCAGCCTCTGGTGTATTTCAGATCCCTCTTCTCCAGCTGTGTTGTAAACAGACATCATCTACTTGTAGCAGAGGGGCAACTGTTTCACAGAGTGTCTGCTGTATAGAATTATCTTAAACTTGACAGTGAAAGAACGGCCAGTTACGTTCAACATGACTATTATGATGAGGGATCACTTTTATATGGCACGGAGATCAGGTTAAAGCATGTTTTAATAGTCTTTTACATCTCTCATCACAAATAACATCTCCCCAAACTGAATTGGTTATTAAATGACTTGATCAGGAATGTCAGCACAAAACTTGCTTTGGGACATCCTTGATGTAAAGATATGCCTGAGGAGATGAAAAATGAGTTGGAAAAAAGAACCAATGGCTGATGACACCTTATCAGAGCATGACAATGTTAGTACAGACTGACTTCCTGCACAAAGTGTCACTCTGCCAGATTATGAAAATTAATTATTAATGGATCCCAATTTATATTATAATGAAAAAAACTATTATTATTTTTTTTGCTAGAAACATTTTGTGGGCCAAATTGAACAGCCTTAAGTCAATTAAAAAATGATTAAAATCAATATGGCACTGCATAAAAAACACCCACATTGGCCAAAGGTAACTAAACTGATGTCCATGATCTGTTAAATGTAATCCTCTGCAAGTTTAATGTACATATACCTTTAGCGTGACCATCTACCAGCTGGGGGAGCCTGGTGGGATATGAGACTTCATGCAGGTCGATGCAGTAACTCGATGTGGTAAATGTGTATAAATGTGTGGTAAATGCTGAGCAGCTTGTTGTTGGAGGGACACAGGATGGCTGGTCGTGGACTAAATGGTCACGCAAGCTGCAAGTGACCATTTCCACCCACTCATCAATGAGGAATGAATGCTGTAATGTAGAGGTGGGTTCCTGAATGCAGAACACGCCTATTCTTGGACCATGTTGGACTTTTGAACCTGAGAAATTTGTTCTAACTGCCTGAACCTTTTCAACCTTACCCCAAATAAACAATCACCACCCAACAAAACCGATTTCCTTGTCTAAGGGATTTTCCTGTACTTAGTATTTTAGTGCTTCTCACTTACTGTCTCTCTTTCCCAATCCCCATCTGGCAGGGCCTTAGACTCTGAGCCATAGTGTAGCGGAGAGTACACCCAGGTCCTGTCCTCTGGAGGCTGTTTTTACACACCCACCACAGCAGAGGGGGACAGAGGAAAGGCCAGAGGCACAGAGACAAGCAGCAGGGGCAGGCAGGAGAAAAGACACAGGAGATCACGGGAGAAGAAAAGACAAGACAGGAAATGAAAATTAGGGATGCATATAGGAGGAAATGTTGCCGAGAGACATCGGAAAGTGTGAATTTGACAAATCAAGTAAGTGTAAAAATGTAAAAAGTGTTTAAGTGTTTGAACACAGATGAAATTTTTAGCAAATAACAATATAGTGGAGTATTGTTAAATATAATGATGGGTCTTACTGACATGTGATTAAATCATATGTCTTAGTCTTTTGCCCCATTTGGACTAGTTCCTGGGATGCAAAGTGAAGTGTACAGAGCGAGGGATGAGTCGCTGCATCAGCCAAACGGGGAGGATGAAGAGCGGGAAGGAGGAGGTGGGAATGGGAAGAAAGCCAGGATGCTGGGACAGTCAGACACAGAAAGCATCCTCGGTCAAAGCAAAACACAACAGCAGGTTTTTTTTTTCCCTTTCCAACAAGCAAAAGCGCTCTTTGCATAACGCCTCTAAAAGCTTCGGTAGGTCGTTTGTTATTGAAGGTACCAGCCCTTTAAGAGAGGGAAGCAGCTGCAGCACGGTGTGTTAGCGATGGTGATGGAGGTGGAGGTGGTGTGGGTTGATGTCACACACATGTACACACAAAGCTCAGCACGTTGGCGCTAACACGCTATCCACACAGGCTCAAAGGCGTATGAGGCAGCGTATCAGTGAGTGAGGAAACAAATGGAGATTTAAAGGAAGATGAACATAAGAGTAAGAGAAAGACAGACTGTCAATAAAGAAGATGCTTGTCCTCCCACACGTCATTGTCTTTTCTATAGGGAGAGTACGTATTGTTTTCTTGTTTCAACCAATACACCTGCAGTGAATAAATCACACTAAGCTGCAGAAAATCTTGTTTCCTCTCCACACTGTAATTTCCTTAAATCAACAGCGACATGCTCAGGACTAATCGAGTCTAAAACAGGACAAGGACCACAAGACTAGTACCATCTAACTCATTTCTCACTTACTGGCCAACTGGACTGGCTTTTCCTCCTGTGATGGAGAGGAGAGACCACCCAGGTCCTCCCATCAGGAAACTGACAACAACAGAGGGAGCATGGAGCACGGACAAACACAAAGACATATGAAAAGATGAAGGTGGAGAAGAACAAAGGATGAAAAACATGATGGAAAAAAGAAGCACACTGAGGTGAAAATGAAAAAGACTGCTCTGTGTGTAACCCCGCAGAGATACATTGGATGAGTCAGTGGTGACAGATTCACAAGTCTTGCAGCCACTCTGTTTTCATCCCGCCCCCCTTCCACACAACACGCTACTATCTCACCACTTTCATTATGACTCGTGAGGGCAATCACATGACTGAGAAAACAGCAGAGAAGGAGGGAAAGGTTAGAGAAAGTGCGAGAAGTGGAGCAGAAAGAGATTCAGGACGAGATGGAACAGAGGAACGTGAAAAAATAAAATGGGCGAACGGAGCAGAGGAAGGTGGAGGTGAAGAAGTGACGAAGAGGGAGAGCAGATAAAAGGAGAACGATCACATGTGGAGGACAGAGGTGAAGGAGAGCAGAGCGCGAATCATGAAAAGTGAATGTGGAGACTGTTGATAGTGACTGAATAATTCAGTCACGAGCCACTCTGAGGAACCTGTGAAGTCACCACACACACACACACACACACACACACACACCTGCCTCCCTCTGTGTCTTGAGCAGTCTTGTCTCACAGCAAAATGATGTGCCGTGTTTTCCCTGAGGAGCTACACAAATGCTGCCATCTCTTGTATTAAAACATATTCACTGCCCCTTCCTTCTATACATACTATTTAATTTAAAGTTTTGAAAAAAAATGATTGTCCTTTAACTAAGCAGAGGCAAGAAAATGTTGTGTATAAAAAGGTAGTGTGATAGAAACGTAAGTTAATGTGTCACAAGGAGTGACATCTATTTTGACTCTCTCTCGCAAAAAAAGCTTGCAAGCCCTGGTGCATTGGAAAACAAACCAAACCCAATAATAAAATTTGTGAAACAGTGAATTTCCCCACTGTGGGACGAATAAAGGTATATCTTATCTCATCTTAAATAAAGAAACTTTGCTCAAATGTACAGGATGTCAACTTAAGATCATGTTAATCAAAATGCAATTGAACTCAATCTTCAGTCAGGTTTTTGCAGCACTGGTGAAATTTGGCAAATTCTCTCTCTCTTACAACCAAATTGACCTGAATTACAAGCAGCAATTATGTAAACAATGGATTTTTGCCTTAGAAAATACTGTTGCTGCTCCAAAATACACAATAATAAAGATGTTTTGCTTGTTCTGTTTGTTGAAACCATGATGAAACCCTGATGATATAGGGGCAGTAACACTGAAACTGTCCCATTGTTCTTGCTTTTTTTCTGTGTGAATTCAGTGACCAGCACCTGAAACATTTATCAACGGAAAAAGCAGGTGGAGCGGCCGTGCAGAAACCTGATTTGTGTGGGTTTGTCAAAGGGGAGAAGTGATGATGATGGGGATAGCAGAAACAGACAGGGAACACAAAGGATGATCAGATGGCGAGTTGGCTGACTGAGCTGCTCAGTGGTGAAGCGACAGTGATCCTGACAGTTTAAATGTACCTTATTCCATATACAAGCTGTGTGGAGCTTTCATACATCAGTTTGGGTCTTTGGCAGATGAAACAACTTACTCTCACTTGGCCACTCGCAGCCTGTTTCTCTGTAGTTACACTTCAGGATGTGCACAGTGTCACTTCATGCAGAGCTACAGACCCCCTGCTGCTGCGTACAGAGAGCGTATCCCCTCCTTTTGAAGCACGAACTGAGCATCAGCCAGAGCCGGTCACATGAGAGGGCTGTTTGATAACTGAGGGAGCTCGTTCACTAACCTGCTGGCCATTAGGATTTCTCATGCCGCATTAGAGGGTGTTTGATTCCTGATAGTAGACACCCAGCAGGAGTGTGAGCCAGGTGGGAACGTTTCTATCTGTAACTGTGATCACTGGCTCCACTCTCCACCCGGCACCTGACACTCATACATTCATTTATAGCCGTGCTTTTGGGCACATTTAGACCTGCCAACACAACGCTATCTGATGATAGCTGAATGCTTTTAGTAGGACAATCCTGTCGACTGAACACACGCAGACTGCAAAAGCGTCATTTGTTATTCACGCAAAACGAGGTGCTGTGTGTGTCTGTGGCCTTGTTGATGATCATATTAGGTAGGAACTGCATAGAGATGTTGACATGCTACTATCACTCCAAACCAGCAATACACTGCAATACACTGTGTTTAAAGAAATTGTTCGACATTTTGGGAAATACGCTTACTTGCTTTCTTGCTGAGGGTCAGATGAGAAGATTGATACCACTCTTATGTTTGTACACTGAATATAAAGGTGGTTAGCTTAGCTTAGCATAAAGACTGGTATAAATGTCGAAGTATTCCTTTAACTGAGTGCATCACACACTGCAAGCAAAAACCTCACACACCCTTATTCTCATACCAGCCTGAGTCGTTACGTCCTTCTGTCAACGCCTCTGTAGGAGAGCATCACATAGCTCATTCCTTGACTTCATGATCATAAATACATGCTGAATAAATATTATATGAATATAGATGATTTCATGGCTAAATAAAAATGTCAAACTCAAGAAGATGAGAAGTGATGGGAGCTAATCCTAGTCTGAGATGTGCTTGCTTTCATCAGGGATAACATCGAAAAGAATCTAAAATGGTTGTGTGGTGTGTGTGTGTGTGTGTGTGTGTGTGTGTGTGTGTGTGTCTGTGTGGAGGGTTTTACTTACAAAATAGATATCTGTGATTGGCACGTCATCATCATCATCGACCGAAGCCTGGCTGGTGCACCCTGAGCCGGACATCTGGCTGGCCCTGTCTGCCTCCATCACCATCTTGGGACTGGACGGGGCGTCCTTGGCCGCCCCGGGAGAAGAGGGAGCAGCTGGGGTGGACGAGGAGGCTTCAGGTGCTGGCGAAGAGCTGGAAGGTGCTGCTGCTGCTGCGGCATCTGGAGCCTCAGCGCCGGCTACTTCCTGAACCTCACTGTGGGGAATGAGATTAGAGATTAGAGAGGTGGTATTGACGGATGTAAACAGGAAGTGTAATACTGTCATGGATTCAGTTGCACTGTGGGCTACAACTTGTTACAACTGTTTTTTTAGCCTAAATTTGTCATCATCATCATCAAAAGTATGCGAATCAGCTATTAGCATCACTTTGACACTGAAGAAAACTCAACAAGGCAAGTTCTGCAGTTATAAGTAGTCTTTCCTATGATTTCCAAGTGGGTTTATGGGTGTTCAATCCTGATAAACATCAGAGATAATGATATCCCTGGAAAGTGAGTGCGACTGAATCTAAAATATGTGTATCATTACTGTGTGTTTTGACCAGTCTGAGTTATGACTCTGAGAAGAAGTCTCAGAGTCAGGAGGTGTGTTTTCCTGCGCATTCATCAATATTTGACATGATTTTAAAAATGATATTAGTAAGATTTACAAAGAACAAAATAAACAACCTCACACACACAGACACATACAGCAGTTACCAACATTAAGAACCACTGATTTGGTCACTTGCCATGAGCCACTCTCCTGCAGCAGGGCAGACAAACAGGACCAAGCTATTAGAGAAAACTGGCTCCGGCTAAAATTCAACAGCTGTGTGTGTGGGTGTTTATCTGCTTAAGCTCTAAGATTTGCCAGCTGGCTGTGTGCTGCCACAGTCCTTCATTGTTCCTGGCCAGATCATAAACTATTAGGAGGGATTTAGGCGCATCCACATTGCTTTCTCAGCTTCTGTGTTTGAGCTTAGCTCCACTGGAGGAAAAGCCCAGCAGTTGGCCGCGGAAGCAAAAAAGCCGAGTTGGCATCTCGACGAGAGAACGGATTGGCTGAATAAATGAGAGGGGGCAGGATGGGGGTTGCCATGCAGAAAATCTCCGTCACCCCATCTGTAAATTGATTTAGATCTAATATGTATCTTTACAAAACTGTACATATACTGCATCACTCTCTGTCTGTCTATCAGACTCATCTTTCATTTGCTGCTCTTTTCTTTCTGTATATTTCTGTTTTTCTCTTCCCCAAGTCTTTTTTTTCACACATTACTTTTTCTACTCTTCTTCTCTTAGTGTCTTTCTCCTCCAATCAGTCCTCCCGTTTCCTTTCCTCTGTGCCATCTCCCTCTTCTCACACCCATTTAACCAGTTCTCCAGCTACAGGTGACTTCACGGCAGCCCGGAGGAGTGGGCTCAGTCAGATGGTTAATTTGGTCGCCTGACGCTGTCTCAGCTGCTCTCACCACTCCCCTCCATCCTCCCCGCCAGCTCCTTCCAGATCCCCAGGCCATATGTCTAGCCACTGCCTTCTCAGCATCAGACCCAATTATTCAGTTGGTTTGCCTCAACAATTTCACCCTGATCCTCAGTGACCTAACTAGAGCCTCACTGAGATGTTCCCACCAGTTCTGTTTGAATATTTGATGCATTTTCACTTTTTAAAATAAAGCTCCAAACCAATTAACTTTAATTAAAAACCAGGTTAGATTATGCAAAGTGTCAGCTCATTCCATTTTCATTCCATTTTTTTTCGTTTTGTGGGAGCAGTCCCAGGCCTGCGGGCGGCCTGCCCCACTGACCTACTTCATCTGGCTGGTTCCCCCCATGTCAGGGCTCCGTGTCTCCCTCACAATGTCACCCCACAAAAAAAAACATGCACTGCTCTTACACACAGCACTAATTTACATGCATGTGTGCACTCTCTCATAACCGGATTACTGTAAAGTAGATGACTGCTCCACACAGTGCCTGCAGCATTTAGCTGTCCATAACAGGGGACCCCAGAGTCCTACAGACACATGGGTCAAGCTGCTTTTACTGTTTATCTGTGTGCCATGTCAGAGACAATGCGTGTGTATGTGTGTGTGAGACAGGTGAGGTGTGCGAGCGAACAGCTGGCTGAGCCCAGGTGAGACACTGGCAACAGGTTATTTATAGTGCAGCGTCAAACTGAGTCATATTAATGATTGGGGTCATGAAGGACTCACTGCAGCTCTGCATCTTATCTCTGCTGTATCGAGGTCACATGCATGCTGAGAGCGTATGAGGGAGCTCTTTTCGTTTATAGCGAAAAGGACACCAACATAAGGATATATCTATATTTACCATTATGGAGTTTTTGAATTTCTTTAAAGGTGTACTAAATATGTCACCATTAGGCACGATAGACTGTAAAAATCACTAGAAAATTAATAAATGTTTCCAGAGTTTTGTGATCTACCTTATTCCATGACATGCTGATACTTGTTTCAAACAAGTAAAAGTGCATCAGAGCTAAAGCAAGTGCATTTATCTCCCTTACAGTGACTCTACTTTACTTCATTTATTGGATTACATGACATGTTTTGATGCACTGTAGAATCTAAATGTTTTTACACATTGTTAGGAATCATTAATTCTGTTCAACATTGAGAGTTTCATTGTGTTGTTGGTGTACCTGGTTTCAGGTGAAGGCTGTGGAACGGAGATGGTGGGCTCACTGTCGTGTCTCTTCAACTCCACCTCCACTGTGATGGTCTGCTGATCCTCCTCGCGCACACGCAGCTCCTCCTGGGTCCTTAACAGAGACATAACACATATAAAATAACATGCACAGAGGAAACGAAACACGTGACAAACAAACGCAGCCACAACTTAGCAACAGGAAGAATGGGCCTACTCATAAACATGCTGACCAGCAGGCTGACCTCACATTTTCTCTTCTACCCGCCCACCACACCCAGAAATGTCTAATGCTGTGAAAACATGAAGCCCTCAAAATGGTAAAAACAGCTCACTTAATCCTTTTGAAAAAGGTTTATGAAGTGAAAGTAGCATTCATGCTCCCGACTCACCTCCCGTCATGGCTGAGAGACTGGGTGTGCCTCCTGGAGACAGAGGACACAGTGTCAGTACAAGCTGTTTATGAGAACTGCAGCAGCTAACTAAGGAACACATTGGTGTGGCTTTTAAAACGTTGAGAAACTACTAATGACATAATGTGGATTTTCTTTGTTTAAATTGTAATTTAAGGATTTTAAATTAGATTAAACCAACAAAAGAATTATGTACTATTATGGAAACAAGACATGACGTGGACACAAAACACTGGTAGAATAAATGTTATTCTGTTTGGTAGCAACAGGACTCAGACTGCAGACTGAATGAGTGAGGAGAATGAATGACTCCAGTATGTGGGTGTTCATGTGTGTGTATTAGCACCTGTAGCGGGGGTGTTCAGCTGTGTCAGAGGGGGACCTCTCTGGGATGGACAGAGAGGTGGTGGAAGAGAGAGTGGTGGCAATTGATGCTGTGGTGGCCTCCTCAAACGATGGAGGAGTACATGGAAGAAGATCTGGTCGCCCTGGAGGAGAAAGAGAAAAACAACACACAAATTATTTATTAGACTTATCGTTGAGAGAGCCTGTACCTTTTGTGGCAACAGTTTCAAGCCTGTTGTTTATCAAGGGTTGGAACGATCACTAGTGTTACTGTTTACAAAGGAGACTGTGAAACATTTCCATGTCATGCAGACAGAAGCTGCCTGCAATCGAAGTCAAAACTCTCTAACCCATTATACTTCACAATGACTTGCAGATAGTAAATTCTGATAAAATCTGCATCTGTGAGTGGTCTCTTTTCCCATCATCTGTGTCACTGCATTGCAGCACTGTGTACAGGTGATATTTACCCTCGTCCTCCAGCGTTGGGAAGCTGCGAGCTCCTCTCAGGTCGTAGATATTCTCGTCTCTCTCACAGGGCAGCTGGCTGGCTGACCAGGCTGCACCAGGACCAGCGCACTTTGGCACCGTCAACGACACACGACCCTTCTTGGATGGAGATGACTTCAGAGCTGAGGGACAATGCACATTGAAACCTTAAAAGAAACATGGATGCTTGGTATGGTGCTGTCAACAGAAACGATTAAGCCTAAGTAAACAGCAAAAGGTTTTAAAATGATTTGTCCTCCTGCTTCACTACAAAGGATTATTTCTCTGTAAAAATTCTTGCAAATAGGGAAACTGCACAAGAATCAAATTGATGTTAAACTCTCACATGGCATGAAGCAGCACCTAATAAGGCAGTTAGCTACTGTATCTGATTTTCCTGTCATGGCTCGGCAGTAAAAGAGAGAAAAGCCTGGCATCTGACATTTGGGTCTGTGGCTCTTCCAACAGAGTCTCGTCTGACTATGTAAGGCAGTGTCTTCATGTAAAGTGAACTCACAGGAGCTCTTCTTGAAAACCGTGCTGCTCATGAACTTGAAGAACCTATCAGCGTAGAAGCCTGGCCGGTGGACTGATACAGTGTCCTGAGGGAGAGACGGAGAGATTAATGAGACAAACAGTGCATGAATAAAATGATCAAATCTGCGCTTACAGTAGATTAAACTGTCTATTTAGTCCCATTTTAGTAATTCTTGTTCTCTGGGTCAAACCACCAGACAGAACAACACAAACAAAAAAAGACAAATGACAGACAGAAACACAGTCAGACAAGGCTAGAGACACGTCTCTTCATTATTTATGTTGCAGCAGACTCGGATCCCTCTGCCAGCAGACTGACAGATGACACTTGGTGTTTGGTTTAGACTGATAGAGGGATGGAGGAGACTGAGGAGACTGAGGAGAGAAGGAACAGCAGCTTGGTTATTATTAGCTTTTTGCATCACCGGACTTATGAGTAACATCTTCCAAGGCATTCACATAACTGAGCCAACTGTGTGTAACAAAGAGAGAGTGAGGAGTATCCATTATCATCAGCAACAGTGACGCATAGGAGGCTGTTACTGGGGTTGCTTGCTCTCCCACATATATCTTGCTCATGAGTGTGTTTCACAGTGGCAGAGTGGAGTGAGTAAGGAGACAGATTATTGATGGGACTGAATCTGTCTTGAGAACAATCTGGTGATGATGTACAGTGTAAATCCCAGAGAAGATGAAGAGAGATTTGGAGGTGACGGAGGGGAGACAGTAAAGGCACTCATACTATCCTCTGAATGTAAGCAGTATGTTGTTGGACCAAAATAATATATCTACAAAAAGGCACACTTATGAGCAATTAAGTGAGTTAAAATTGCTAAAATGTAGTTGTGGTATGTGTTGGATGTTTTTTTTTGCTCTCATCTGTATGTATGGAGTAAACAGCTGTACTGAAATATTACCTCAAGGCATATAATTCACATTTGAATAATCCATAGCTTAAGGATGACTTCTAATACATTTTAACACCCACAGGCATTAATGTGTCTAAATAGTGCACTCAAACCTCTTCAGTAACTGTGTAAAGTACAGGGAGGGCAGAGCTACTGGGAGGATATAATACAGTAATATACACAGTTTTAGCCGCACAGGTTAAAAGAGAGTGTGATGATCAGATCACGGAAGAGACAAGCTGACAGGAAATACACATGGAAAGACAGGCTGTTCTTCAAAACAATGGAGTCTGCCAAAGCTAAAGCTAATAAAAGTCCTCACAGAAAAAAAAAAAAAAAGCTTAAGGCTGTTGTTTATAGGCTCACTATGTATAACTGTTGTTCTTTTGTGTCCTCTCCAAAGACACTTTATGTAAACAAAACCAGCCAAGTGTCCGGGTAACGTGATAATACAACAGATGGAGAGAGTTATGACAAATATAGCTTTTTTTGTTACCTGGTTACAAAGGAGTCTGTGTGTTTTGCTAATATATGTATTGAGCTCCAGTGGGTCTGTTTTTGCATCTGCGTGTCTCTATGTACAGAGCTATTAAAAACTCACCCCGTCATGAACCAAAGCCTTCCATGTGTGCTCCAGCTTCTTGATTAGCCTGTGGAAACAAAGAGGAGCACAGTTTAACACAGTGATGGGAAACATGTCTTACTGTATATACAGTATTAGGGTCATAGGCAAATGAGTATAAGCAACATGCCTGTAGGCTGAAGACATTAAATGTGCTGTCTGAAGTGATTAAGTCATTTCAGTGCATGGGTAAACAGTAAATACATATAGTTATTTCCATCTCCAGCCTGTGTCACAGTGTAAAATATATACTGTAGTTAACGAGCAGTAGTGACCACGTGTAATCACATGACTACTGTGAAGATCACCTGTAGGACTGCAGGATGTCGATGATTCCGATGTAGAGAAGAAGTCGCTCTCCTTTTCCGTTGACAGCCGGGATACCCCCCATCCTAAAATGAGAAGCAAAATAAAACTGAAAAGTAAAATTTAAATTTCATATTAATGTAAAACTGCGACGTCATCTGCCAACTGAGATGTCATTTCTACCAGCAGTCTAACATGTGAGAATCTAATGGTAAAGGCTGGATGTGTGTATAACTTTTAACTGAAACGTGTAAGGAGAATTAAGGTGTTGACTGTTTGATGGGCAAATGTCAAGTCTGCTTGCAGGGTCACTTGAAATTGAAGCCACCTGCTTCAGCATGATCCTTTCCATCTTTTCTCAAGTCTTGTTTAATAAGCCTGTCTTTTTAGACTAGATTATTATTTTCTCTGAAGGAATGTTTGCCTACTTGCGCTCCTTACAAAATAATGTATGAGAGTTGCTGTTTAAATTGAAGCACTAAAATTAATTGAAGTGTCAGTTGAAGCACTAAAAGGGTTTGACATTTCAGTTGAAGCATTGGAGGGGCTTGAAGTGTCAGCTGAAGCACTGCAAGGGTTTGAAGCTTAAGCATTGAAAGGTTTGTACCATCAGTTGAAGTTGAAGCACTAAAAGGGTTTGGAGTGTCAGTTGTAGCACTTAAAGGATTGAATGTGAGTTGAAGTTGAAGAACTGAAAGTATCATTTAAATGAGTGTAAATTTTTAATGAGAAGAGTGTGAAGAAGCTTTGTTGAAAAAAGTTTTAAAAAGAAGAGCTGAAGACAGAGTGTGAAGTGTAAGCACTGAAAGCAGCTGAACTTTCAGTAGAAGGGTAATGGATGAACTGAATAAGTGCTAATAAATAAAAGTTTATTATTGTTAATGTATATTACACTTTATTTATTACTACTAATATACCATGAAAATGCAAGTCTGAGAAGATGCACTCCCCCTACCTTAAGTGCCAGCGGTCACATTTATCACCCAGCTCCTTTGCCAACAACCTCTTGTCTCTCTGGCTAAACTCACGTGTCGTCAGTGTCGATGGACCCTCCGCAGGCAGCTCCTCCCTGGATGGACTCCATGGCTGTGGAGTACAGGGCCTTCTGCTGGGCCACGGGCCTCTTCTCATCGCTGCCGCCCTGAGAGCCCTCCATCTGCCTCTCCCTCTCCGCCTGGTCCATGTTGTGAACCCCAAGCAGCAGACTGTAGTCCATGATCTTAAAGCTTTCCAGCACCTGAGCAAAAGGACACAGACTGTCAGATTTAAGTGTGCAGTGATTGACAGACACGTGACGTATAAATCAGGGTGAAAGCTTTTATCTAGAGTGCATGACAGTGTCTCAGTGTCAGTGTCATGACAGGGAATGAGAGCTGTAACACTGGGGATGTTAATGCTATACAGAAGGTACTGAGCTATGAACAGTGACGCACTAGAAGGCACTCATTCATAAACAATGTATAAGATAGCAAGTGTGCGCGCAAATACTTCCTCCACAGCACATGAACTATTGAACTACAAGGTAGGAATCTCTGTATGTACATGTATTGGTGAGGATCCACGGAAATGTTGTGTCAAGTGAGAAGCGGTTTGGATGAGCAGTTCTCAAAAAAACATAACATCAAAGACGGAGAAATAACAACGATCATTATTATTATATTATAATTAAGGTTTGGTTCATGTTTTGGGAACACCTCAATAAACTGTCTAAAACTGGTGGCATATTGTAATATTACTGTGTTGTTAATAAAGTTTAACAAAGAAACGAGTATGTCTAAAATGGTGGGTCAGGAACTGTGCGGGCTCTCTGGCATCAGGTTGATGCAATACCAGAGGCCAAACAATCAACCCATTCCAAACAGGCATGTTTTGAAGTAAACCTGAGGTGGTGATTTACAAGACAGGCCTGCTACCAGACCAGACACCTTGTTAAACCTCTGGCTTGAAACAAAGCTCTAATTTACCGTGAGGGATGCTGGGAATGCCAAACACTCTCGTAAAAAGCTTTTTCTTTCTCTCTCTTCTTCACCCCCACCTCCCTCTATCCGTGATCTTCAATTATTAATCCTAAGTATTCTGGTTTTTCCCAATCTTATCAATTTCCTTTGTGTGCTTTCTATTCTACTACTTTCCACTCTTTTGTGGACTTTCTCTTTCCCCTTGAGATGCTGCATTATGGCATCACTTTATCCTTCCTTCTATCATCCCTCTAATCCTTTCCTCTAACCATTACTTCCTTTCTCTCTCTCTGGAGGATCTCTCTGGAGACTCCTGATCGGGGTGTTATGTGGATCTTCCTTCAGAATTCGAAAAACCATCCTCACCATCTCCCCCTAAACTGTTCTCCCTCTTTCCTGCCATCGTTTAGAAGTGGAGCCTTTACATAGCAGCTGTAATGTTCTGTCTCCCTCTCCCTCCATTGAACTCACCAGGCAGTCTCTCTGTAGAGTCTTGACCAGCGCATTGTAAGTGTCTTGGTCCAGCATCAGTCCATCCTGCAGGTCCTGCATGAAGTCCAGGTCTTTGAAAGTGGGCCTGGCCTTCTCTCTTTCCTTCTTGGATGCTCGCCTCTTGTATGTGGAGCCCTTCAGGTCGTATTTGAGGTGCATGCGAACTACGCGGGGAAGGACATTGTTCATCACCACCACGCGGATGTTCTTCCCGCCCGACTGGACACAGTAGAGGCCAAAAAACTTGGGCAGCAAAGTGCGGGGGTTCTGATTCAAGTTCTGGAGAAGAGGGCAAAAGAAAAAATGTATTTAAAGGTCTTAAAAAGTGGTGTCTGCTGCTGTGCTTTGACAGGATGTTGGGGCACGACATTTTACAGAATTGAATCTTTATAAATACCAAAGAGCAAGATACAGTACTAACAAACAGTAGTAATAGTTTTGACACCTTACAGGAGGAGAAAAGGTTGGCACTCTAAAATGAAATATGTGAAAATGCTATTGACTATAGCTATGGCTATTTTGGATACAAAAAAAAATACAACACACAGAGGAGAGGGGAACATAAGGAAACAAAAAAACAACTAACTAATAACTTTAAAAATAGCATGAGCAACAGGATAGGTGATACTGCAAGTAGTTAATTGATAAACATAACACACTTCTCAGTGTACACACACTGTGGCTACAGTTCACACTAGGAGGCATTATGTAACAACACAACAACACAAATCAAGATTTTTCTCACAGTGCTGTGAAACATGGAAGTGGTGAGGCTGTGATTACATTTCATGTCTGTCTCATCTGGGTACAATCCAGCATCAGTGCATCTCATTAGAATTAAACAGGGACTCCGGGGAAAGCAGCTCAGACTTATTATAACAGCCCGATCCAAATTTTGAATCCAATTTCAAAACAATGATTAGAATTAGAAAATCTATTTTTGAATTTTGTGTGAAATCATTGACCTTTCACAAGTAACCAGATCTTTCTCTGGGAGTAGTGACATACATGTTATATATGCAATTTATTGACTGATCAAACAACTGATTATTAGACAATGACACGCTGTAAGAATGAAGTGTACCAGGAAGGACTAAATTTTAGAAGGCACCTAATTTACATGCAATCATCTGCTTTTCCAAATGTAAAATTAACTTAAACATGGATGAATATTATACAAAGTACTTTTGCAATATTATTAAGATATTTTTACATGTTTTTGCCTTCACTCAATACACGACTCTCCCCTCAATCACCAATCTGTGCTGGATATTTCAGTAGTCAATCCAACCAAATGAGGTTAGTCTGAGCTGGGTGCTCAGTTAAAAACCTGCTTTGACCTTGGGACCTGGGCCAAGTCAGTCCCATTAGAGAAATGAGAGTGAAGAGAAAAAGAGACAGGGAGAGAGAGCTGTGGTCCATACAGTGATAACACAGAGCATCCAGGAGTAGAAATGACTTCATGAGGAGAAAGAAAGAGGAACAGACAGAGGAGACATGAAGGATGAATGTGGAAGTGTGGCTGAAAGGCTCAGTACTTGTAAGGCACTCCGTGAATGACCTTCACAAGAATATAGTGGTCAAGAGAGCAGCAAAATGATAGCAGAGAGAGAGAGAGAGAGAGAGAGAGAGAGGGAGAGAAAGAGCATCCTCTGCCCTCAGCCACACACGACCCTTCTGTCAATGTTAAGAGGGCAGAGCGGTGACGAGCCAACAACACAGACACGTGAGGGAGAGGAGAGAGAGGAGAGCAAATATGAGCATGAAAGGAAGGCACAAGGAGAAAGGCTGGATTAAAACACGGGGCAGAGCAAGAGATAAAGGGAAATAAATTACACTGGGAGTGTAACAGCAGCAGGGAGAGTGATAAGACATTAAAACGTGAGAGAGGATGGAAAGACTGGGCGGATAATAGAAGGAGCGAATACACAGAAGGGAGAGAAGTGGCAGCAGTGGAGTCGGTTACATCACTGTGATCTGTATGCTGCCCAGAGCCAGACTCCCCAGCCAGCCCACTACCATCAGCCAGTCAGCTGTAGAAGACATGCAAGCTCCACCAATGACTGCCTGCATGTTGCCTGTTATGTTTGCTACAAAAACAGATGTACGACTGAAGCTACACATTGCTGTTACGTGTACCTCTCTAGGTCGACAGTGCTGTGAGTCCATAAAAATGCATCCATCCACAATTTTCATATAATTATAGTTTTTTATTCTGTGCTTTTCTCAGTATGGGTTTGATTTGCCTGCCTGTTTTCTTCAGCCCACCTGTTCTGGCCTCAGGCTACAGCCATCCTACATGAGCCTGAACCTCCCCACCTTCATTAAACCTCTTTCTTAGCCTAATTATATCTGCAAAAATGCTTCGGAGCACAACCAAAACGACGGAAAAGGTCACAGTAAATGTGCTGAGCCTTTCACGTCCCTAAATGACTAAATGAATTCCTGCAGTGGTCTTTGGACACGGCTGTCAGCAAATGAATAAACACAAGGCTGTAGGCTGTGAACCTTAAAGAGGCTGGAATGGTAGCATGGACATACATGGAGCTGTTGCTGGTTGAGTTCATTCAGAATGAGCCGGCAGACAGTGGAAAGGGTGGGAGGGGATACTGTTGAAATACACCGGCCAGTCTCTTATGAAACCGTGTGGCCCGAGGTTTCGGTCGGAGATCATAGAGCTGTTATGTCTGCTTTAATACGAAAAGGATGTCACGCTCGGAGGAGAGATTTCCAGGGTCTTACATAAACCTGGGATCTAAAAATATGACTCAAAATGCTTGTAAGAATTTGAATGAAATGAAATGAAAGTGTGAGTGATGCGTGCGTAGGGGCCTCTTTGGACCGAGATACATGAATACTGACAAGCTTCTCCACGGTTTGCGTGTACGTTGAGTATATGAATATATGTATTCACTCTATGTGCATGTGCCTTGATAACCGGAGAGTATCAAGACAGGCTATATTTGTGAGCATGAGCAATATTCATTCACCATGCATTACCCTGCATGTGTGATGCCTACCATGAAGGGAAAAAGGGAGAAAAGTACTGAACCTGAAAGCAACTGTTCAGGCTCACTAGGCCGATACAGCTGAAATGCAGTGGCAGCTTATTTGATTTCCCATTTAGTTCTCATCTAGCTTTGACATTACACTCTGACATGGAGCTTTTTTTTCCACACACACTTACCATGTAGTATCCAGGCAGCAGTTTCTGTAAGAATTCAGCCTCCTTGTGCATCACGGTCTTGATGATGAACTCGTCGTCCTTTGTAAGGTAGAAGACCGAGCCACTCGCTCCAGGATTGGACAGCTCGATCAGAGGCTCGTTACACAGGGAGTACTGCAGAGGAACACACACAGGAACAAATAATGATTGAACATAGAAAATCTTAAAACCTTAAACTGACAGTTGCCTGATCTGATATTATGGATAAGCCAACTTTTTAACAATTAGCCTAGCTCAACAGTTCCACACCATACACTCATATTCTGGTATTAACCATAAAAATAATAATCTGCCACATGAAGAGCATTTTCTGATTACATTAACCCAGAACAAGTTATGGTTACATAAACTTAAAAGGTCAATTAAGGTGTATAATGTTCAAATTGTATTTATGTTAGTTTTGCATCAAACTATGACTATCACAGTCTTTTTGGAAATTCGCTGCACATCAGTAAATTCAGTTTGATGTCACATACCAAAGATGTTCCCTCAGGCAGGAATACCTCTCTCTTTCTCTCTCGTCTACAATATTTGTTTTAAGAAAGAATGAAACAATACTGATTTTTCATAGTTTCTCTTTCTCTACCAATTATATCATCTAAATCTAATTTGGTGTAAAAAGAGCAGTTCAGAAAATAGGCAAGGATAGTAAAAAGCAACAGAGGCAAACTATGGTAAGAATCAAATATAAAAGATAAGAGTGAACAGGAAAAAAACTCTGACAGATTTATGTTGAGGGAGTAGTTGCTCTGGTCATAGCTCTCCAACACAGAAAGTAAATCACACAGTTCTCCAAGTCCATGTAAACAGCTTCATCTTAAATTCTGTATTATGCAGAATAACAAGTTCTGTATTATGAAGAATATATCAAGATGTTAGATTATTCCAGTCAACTTAAATATAGGAATGATAGAGGAAGAGAGATCCAATTATTGCAACATTAAACTCCTCTCATAAATCCTTTTTGACAACACACATTAGAAGGGCACTCCATCAATTTATCATCGCACTCCTACAACACGATGGACCGTTATGTAAAAAAAAACGAAAATCAACACAGCAGAAACAGTTTGTTATTCTACACTTTCTTTGTCTTGCTAAAACCTGGCAACCACATTACACAGGACGGAACTGAAGCACTGATGGAGATTCTGGTGTGCTATGTTCGTAGCGGCTAATGTAGCCTCGAGCTGCTCGCCTCAAGTGTTGGAGTTCCCCTTTAATGAAGCATGATAATCTGATTACAGCCGCCACAGATGTGAATCAGGAGTCAGTGCTGACAATGAGCTCCTTTCAAAAACACTAGTGATCAAACACAAACAACAGCATGTTGAGACACATAGACAATAAAATGGCACCCAAGATCAATAAACTTAATCCAGCACACACAAACACACTTCACACGTCAAGACATGCAGACACACACATAAGTACACGTTATGATGAAGAAATGATGGTATGAAGGAGATAAAGAACGTGGGTGAGAGAGAGACAAAGAGTGAAGAACAAGTACAGTACAAATAGATTAGACTCATTTAGATGTCAAGTAACGACTGCTTTGTACACACATCAGACTCCTGCTGATGTGATGATTAGCTCAGCTTATTAGCCCATTCTCTCTCCCTCTCTCTCAGCTGCTTAAAAGCAACTAATGACAGACAATATTTTTTTTTTTTTTAAAAAAAAAGGTGAACCTGCCCCCATCTACCTTCTGCTAATGGCTCACTTTTCAAACATCTCTCTCAGAAGAGCCTGACATTTAATTTCATACCTTTTTTCCACATCAAAACACGGCTGAACAGGGCCAGTGGAAAAATGTACAAACGCTATGGCTGACTGGAAATGGTGACATGCTCACAGAAGCACGTAAAATGATGTTATCTCCACACCGAGAAGGCCAATTTAACAGACATCTTTTTGTAGATAAAACAGCCGTAATGTTATAAAGCTGGGTTAGGAAATGTAAGGGATGAATATGTTCACGGTTAAAATTTTATCTTTTAGCACCAAGGACTGTTGTTGAAACAAAAATGACTGCTCAAGAGATTATTCAAACACTGGAGCTTGTTTAACCAAGGCTTTGTCACCTAAACACTAAATCATAAATCACATGGATGAAGCAGGATGAACTCCATCCTTTAGTTTCTGATTGTGAGAGTCTGTTCCTTTATAAAGCAAGTTATAGCAAAAACCTTAAAAATTAGTCTTTTTGCAGGTTGATGTTAAATGCAAATGACTTCTGTGTGGACATATGGAGATGAGTGACCACAGGTCGGCTGAGAAGAGGCAAGATGTGGTGTTTCCACGTGGTTGGAGTGTCAATGCATTAAAGTTACTATGTGCACATGGAACTTGCAGAAACACTGACTAAGCAGAGTATGTATATTCTGCTAGACTGCTCAGGGCAGAGCGGTGAATCATGCAGCCTCCAGGTCTTCCGCCCTGATGAGGGCTGACAAGCTGCAGACCTCCCATCCCTCTATTCAACTACCATCTCTGCCCTCTCTTGTGTATGGCTCCTTGTCCTCACTCTTCCCCTCTCATCTCCCCTCTTCTCATCCACAGCTCTCATCCTTTAAATCCCCTTTGTACCATATAGTTCTAATCTTCTAATTCATTTAGGGCCACAGATGATACAGGTATGAGCAAGTAAAATCTTACCAGGTAGTCATCCGGCCTGATGCCAAACAGTTCTCTGAAGTAGCGGAAGGCCACGGGAGCGTATGTTTTAAAGCGGAAGTCCGGGAAGTGATGGGCCGGAGTGAGGTTGCTGCCTTCACTAAAGTACCGAAAAATATGAGAGCACATAAGAGGGGAAGACGGTAATCAAATTCACATTTTTCTCGAACAGGTAGCTCGACAACACCAGGAACATACATTAATATTGAATAATCCATATGTGCACTGATAGTACACTGCATGTGTACAGTATGTTTTATTTATGTGTTTGGTTGCAGCGGAGACCTGGGAAAAAAGATGCTCTCCACCACGTAGAAATCCTGCATCAACACGTCTCTCTCAGGCTTGGAGCTCAGGTTGCCCACTGTGTAACCGATGCCCAGCTGGATGGCACCTTTCAAGGCTGAGGATGTGGTCTGTGGAGAGAGGGGTGAGGGAGGCAGAGGGAAATGTGATGAGAGAAGTACTTGGCCCTTCATTAACCAGAACTGTCTGTTGGATAAAATCATTAGCATTTAATGTTTTTAAAATGCAAAAAAGGCATGTGCTTACCTTCTTGTAGGTAGTTTCCCCTGATGCATCCACCCCTCTGTGGCCAATCTTCTTTCCCTGACCAGGCTGGCCTGAGGACGAGGGCATCTGATGAGAAAAAGAGGGAGAGAGACTTGTAGCATGAGAACAGGAGGGTTTGCACCTGTTCATTAACATTGATTATTTAAATATTAAAAACTGTGGAGTGACAAAAAATTAATACACGAGAGCGGATTTCAAGCTTTGATGTTATGAACCCGCTTTCACTGAGCAGACCAGGTGTTCATTTTGAAGCAAAATGCAAACTTTGGTTCATCTGTTTCAAGAATCTTTAATTAGTGGAACTCAATCTAACTCAAACTGTGCACAGCATGGGGTCTGATAGCACCGGTTGTAATTTAATGTGATTCAGGTACTGTTTTAACAGTAGAAGCTGCAGCGAATATTTTAGATCTCAAAGCCGGTCATCCAACGTAAATATTCCTGGTGCGGCTGTAAATAATGATTTTTGAGATTTCTTGTTTAAATTGGCATTTAAAAAAAACTAAATGTTCTCAGCAATCCTGCAGCAACAATACTTCTAACTGTTGGCTTTTACGTACAGTACAGTGGCTGCAGTGCCAGATGGATGGGATTTGCCAAATTAGGAGGATTAACATAATGTGAGCTAAGTTGTCGAGCAAAGACAAAGAATAAAGAAAACATTAAAATAATTTGTTTGACTACACTTTCTGGTGCTCTGTAGTCTTCATGCACCGAGCGAGGAACAAATATTTACAGCAAATATTAACCGAGCCAAATATTAATTACCCAACATCCTCAGATCAAACCTTTGTAGTTGTTTCATTAGTGTTTGGCTCAAACCAAAGAACCAGTAGCTATTGATATGGAGGATCAAAAATGGACCAAAAAGAGAGGCGTAACAGAGCAGATGATCACAGGGACAGATGGTAGCTCACCTCTGTGATGAAGGCTTTCTTAGCAGCAGCATCTGAGAGACAGAGAGAAAGAGAGAAGAGACAGAGATGACTGTGTTAGTCGCGCTGAGGCAAAGAGGCTCCATTACTCAGCATCATTAGTGTTTTCTGTGACAAAGATGAATCCCAAAGGGTGGACGCAGCAGTCCAACATTATGTAATAACAGTGTCAACACAAGTAAGGGCCTGTCAGCTAGAGGAGCCGCAGGAAACAGTAATGTCAGCCACAAGGGCACCAAGTACTTTATAGCCCTACATACTGTGTGTGTGCCATTAAATTCATTTTTAGCCATGCTAGCGGCACGGATCTAGCAATGGAAATGCTGGTCTGTCTGTCAGTCCACCACTTTGGTCCATACTGATCAAATTCATTTTATGGTTTGCCATGAACTTTCCATGTACAGACATTCATAGTTCCCAAAGGATGAAACCTGCTGACTTTGTTGATTCCCTGACTTTCCCTCCACCATGAGGTTCACATTTGTGGTTTTGAGTGAAATGTCTCATCAACTAATGGATAGATGCCATGAAATCTGGTTCACACATTCATGTCCCCCTCAGGGTGAATTCTAGTAACTTTGGTAAACCCTTAACTTTTTTATCTAAAATCAGCATGTTGGCATTGTCATTGTGAGCATGCTGTTTTTAGCATTTAGCCCAGAGCACCGATGTGTTTAAATACAGACTCATCTACAGCATTGTCTTGTTTTAACGTGTTGAATTAAGATCAGAAATATGTAGTACAGTAGACCTGAAATGGATAAACAATATCCACTAGTGGTCAAAAGGAAAAATCTAATCACAGTCACATGTTAGGTCAAATGAAAAACTGTAAGAAGTTAAACATATGTAAACACAAATAAATTAAAATGCATTAATCATGACTGTAAAAAGCTCAGACATACTTTCACTCAAGTTGGCTACAAGACTCTTCTTTTTCCATTTAAACTAACATGGAAAGTTGAAATCTGCTACGAGTTTGTTGGAGTGGGAGTAACCTACACGCTCACTCTCTTTAGCAGACTTTACAAGCCTAATACTATCACGGCTGAAATGTGCTTCACCAAGAAACAAATGAGGTGTACACTACGTATCGCAATTTCACAAATCTCAGAAGTACAGCAATCTTACATCCTGTTCTATTATGATAATTTTTTGTCTAACAACAGGGTGTAGGCAGTAGAGAAAGGCAATCAGAGGACTGTTTTCACCAGCAAGGCCTGAAATAGATGCATAATTACAGATGTATAATATTCAGCATAATAATGAAGAGAAGGCTCACGAGGGCAGGAACGAGAGAACAGAAAATGAGCAAACGAAAGAGAGGATAGACACAGAGAGAAGGGATGAGAGAGAGGGCTTCAGATAGCACAAGAGTGAGGCTGATTGAGTCCATCTCTCATCATAACCAAAATCACACTCAGATGCCCAGATGGTGGAATTTATAGAAACAGCAGACATGTTTACAACAGCAGCAACACAGTCTGACTGCTGTGAATAAATAAATGAAGATACAAATATCAGTGATGAGGTGAACACATACATTATTGTTTATGACATTGGAATAGTTTTTATTTTTAGATGAATAGATTTGTTTTCTTGCTCACTGATGCACATGCATTAGACTTAAAAGTGCATAATAGGCCTTTTTCACAGCATATATTTTGACTTCTCATAGATGGAAAAGAAGTTCAGGTGTTACCGATTACATTAACAATGGCTCTCTTCTATTCAAGTGCCCCAGTAGGTCATTACAATGTGACAGTGACAGGACCCTGAAACTGAAGAAGCTAACCTCTCTTATGTTTTTCCTACTATGTTCTAAGGCCCATTCTTTCAGGAAAACAAAGA
This sequence comes from Holacanthus passer, assembly GCA_025331565.1. NCBI lineage: Eukaryota > Metazoa > Chordata > Actinopteri > Pomacanthidae > Holacanthus > Holacanthus passer. The sequence continues at coordinate 510,452 of JAFREQ010000116.1, forward strand.
GAAGATTGAACACGCCCAATACCAGCACCTCACCTGAGTGGAATGCATCCATCATTAATGCTGTTTAATACACCTGTGCTGTTCCTGCTATGACAAGTTAAAATGTCTGCAATGAAAAAGGTGTATTGTGGCTGAAGGAACCTGCTGTGTTCTGTTTTTGTCAAAATGTCTGTTGTGTAATGGGTTTATTGTCTGACGCTGCTTTATTCCTTTTTCACGCAGATATTTTGTCTTGTTAGAGCATGAAAAGCACAGGTGGACCTATTATCATTAATTACATCTCCATTCAAACATTAAAGTAAACCATGCTAATGACCCAGCATGCAACACCAAGACCCTGGGAGCAAATAGTAGTGTTATTAGTTACATGTGTGATTTCTCTTCTATGACCAAAATGTCAAAGTGCCTTTAAGATTGTTTACAAGTGAGCCTCTAACACATTACTGAACAATTCAGGCCAAACAAGGATGACAGGAGATGAAACATGACTTTCTGCCTTCAACCTCTAACCAGGATAGAATAAGTCTCCCTCACCCGCTGAGACACTAATAGCTAACCTATATAACCGAGTGTCACTCAGGAGTGGGATAGCATCTTCATAGCTTGACTCTGTTTGCAGCTGAACTGATAGCCAGCCTCTCGAGTCTCTGTGCGCCTGTCTGCCTGCCTGACTGCCTCTCGTGGATGCCCATGTGACTGAGCCACAGAATAGCCTGTTCGCCACCCCTCCTCCTGTCTCTCTATCTCTCACCCTCTGTCATACACACACACACACACACACACACATTTGCACCGGGATGAGCAAGCCAAAGCGTGCCAATGCAATCCCAGCAACGCTCCCTGCAAGCTGGAACATCCTGGGAATATAATTTGAGAAAAAAAAAACTGCTGCTGAAAGAATGTTTGCACTGCAGATAATTAAAGGGGAGGCTCTCATGCTCTTACCATGCCATACTATTTATTTGTGTCTGTAGGTCCAAGTATGTGAATGCATGTGTTTGGTGTGGTTCTTTCACATCTCTTCTGTAATTTCCAAAAGCCTGTTCCCTATGTGTACATGTATTTGTGTGTGTGTATGTCATATATCTTACTGCAGCCATATCTCCTCTTTTCCACATACCTGTGCCTGTTAAGACTATCATCAGTGTGTGTACGCATGTGTAGGTATGCATACACAGTTTGTGAGGGAGTGTGAGTGTGTGACTGCTAGCTGAGACTACAGATTTTAAAGCACAGTGTGTGTGCAGTGAAGACAGCCTGAGTCAGGCAGTGTGTGTCCAAGCATGTGCTCCAGCTCTCCTTGCTTGAGTCTGACAGTTTAACCAGAAACATTGACTGATTTGAACTCACTCAATAGCGTTGAACACTACAAAACCACTGTGCTTCCTAAATGTGCTGTTTATTGTATTAATACTAACACTACAACTACTAATAGCCTTAAACATGATAATAATGTATTCATGTACTATAATATTCATCTATTATCCCTGTCCTCAAGCATGAAGTAAACACAGACACAAACACCATTACTTTAAATAAAGTAAATTATGGGGAGACAGAGATGGCTCTTGAAAGAGGAGAGATGTATGAAAGCTCGGGTAAGAGCCACGCAGAACTACATTTATATCTCAGCCATCTAATTTATGTTTATGCCAGACTGAAATGTAATTATGATTACAAGCACCCATTTGTAATTGACAAAATCACGAGGCCCTGCTGCTATTTATATGGCAGTAGACTGAAAACAGAAACAGATGCATAAAGATGATGAGTATATTACAGCATATAAAGGAAATGCAGAGGAATGAGTTATGATAGTGGGCATGATGGGACACAAATGCTGGCTTTCATAAATTATGAAGTGCTTTAACAAGTCATCTTATATGTGATAAACTCAACACCTGATTACTGTCTTAATAAGGGAAAGAAGAGTATTGCAGTCTCTAAAATCTAGGGAAAGAATTAAAATATTGTTAAAATTTGTGAATAAAGAAATCACCTAGCTCACTAGCCTTTAAACCATCATCATAACATAATGTATTATTAGTGTTAACATCTCTCCATTTACCCCTAACAGGTAGCGAAGCATTTCCAACCTTGATAATGAGAGAGGCTTCAGAATGAGGACATGAGGTAAAATAGGTTCTACTCCACCATCATGCTGCTGCAGCAGTCTCTAGAGTTCTGCAGGGGATGGAACAACAAATAGACCCATCCAAATAAATAGCTTCTAGCTGAGACTGTTGCCCAGCCAAACTGCTATGTGTTGGTTTAATGGCCCACTCTTACAACCCTTAAGAGGGTGGTCCATTACCAGCTGGTGATAGCCATGGGAGATGAAGCGAGACATGAGCTTATTTATATGATTTTCACACACAAACCCTGTGGTTGACTCAGGATATAAAGTCACGTGTCCAACTGATCTTTGACCCGTTCATGTGAGACCACTGTCACAGCTTAATCCCCAGTTGTCGCGGATTCTCATAAGACCATTCATACACATATTGGTAAACCACAGAATTAAGCCTGACCATGTATATTTGTTGCATGCAGTTCATTAAAACTCTCGCCGCAGTGTTAACATGTGAAATTAAAAATAGCAGGTGATTTCATGTACTACATAATAAAACCGACAAATATTTTGGTTTCAAAGACTACATGCAAAATTACTGCTGGTGATTACCATTTCCTGTGAGAAAAAGTGAAGAATGCAAAATAGGAACCAGTAAACATGACAACATTCCCACGACTCGAAACAATAGATGCAGCAACATATTTTGCAAAAACAAGTCCTGAACATAAGGTGAGCGATATTCTATTCAAAAAACATAAGGATCCCAAATAAGTCAGGTCAGGATTCTGCTGTTCTTAGTCTTGTCTCCCTTTTAAATGATTTGCAGGGGACGTTCCAGTTTTCATGAAGCAATCTTGTTAAAACCTTTCTTGTATTATGTTCTATGTCCTGGACTTATCTGCTCTGGCCTCATACATTCATATTCCCTCACACACACACTCGTGCACACACTTTTTCTCCCTCTGGTTTCCATGGTGCACCAATTGAGGTCAACCAGCATCTTTATGACTGACGCACGTGTGCCTGGAATCAACAGACAGATGCTGCCTTCCACATGTCCTTTCATACTGCTGTTAAATAACGTGCTGTGCTAATAGAGCATTAGCACAGCCACACAGGTGATGTGAAACAACTCACAGATATATGACTAAATATCTACCTAAACAAAAAACAGCCAAACTCACTCCACAAATGGTTTGCATTGCTGCCATTCAATTCAATGTATCACTGAAGTAGATACATATTTCTTTATAAAATTAATTTGTTAAAAATTTGTTAAACTACATCAACAAAAAAGCAGCAGATCTATAGCATCGGAATAAATCTAAATCTAATGATATGGGCGTGGCACCTAACTGATGGAAGTGTCTGACCCTGATGAGATCGATACTGGGACTCCCCGAGGATGAGCTAAGTAAGAGGCAGTCTTTAGGATGACTGTTTGTTATCTTGGCAGAGGCTTTGCGACCGTGCTCCAGCTATCGATCGGGTGTTAATTTTTCATGCCATAACAAAGCAGCGCTTGCTTACTGCGTCAAAGTGCATCTGACCTGACCTAAAGAAAGTAGAAATCCATAAATCTGGCAAATTGTAAAGAGCAGGAAAATCAACAAAGCAGCTTGCTCGATAAATGTGTGGTTTAATACAGTCAGCTCTTGTGTCAGTATTTTGTCCAGCGAACAATGCTGTGGGGTTGTAATATTATCTCTGACAGCAGCGTGAGGATGGGATGAGTGTTAGAGAATCATTTGTTCTCTTTTGTCCAGGATGCTGCTGAAGTTCAGACTGACAGAGCCGCCTCGAGGACCTCCTTTTTTTAGAATATGGTAATTTATGGTTAACCTCAGTCGAGTTCACTTCACACAGGAGAGTTATGCAACATTAATGGCTGTTGTTTAGACTGAGAGAAGGCAAACTGATCCTAAATCAGTGTCATCAGGCTATTCCACCTTTGAGCTCTTGATCTCAGTAGCCAGCAGCCTGTGTATTTTTCCATGAGCACACCTGCTATTGTGGTCCTCGTCTCTGGCCACGGTCCAGAATGGAAAAGTGGAGGCAGTAAAGAGACTTAATTAAGTACATTTGGATGCACACTAAAGTTAATGAGTCAATTTTCAGGATACGATGTTTACTTGGCACACAGTTATAATGATTTCCAGCCTTCTGACAACTCTCTGCTGTCTGTGCAGGCATTATTGTCAGACACCTAATAATTGTCCTAATTTATCACAAGTAATGGAAAAGCATACAATACGTTGAGTTCAACATTTAATCTGTGTATTGTTTAAAGGAATACTTCAACATTTTGTGATACTGACTTAATCACTTTCTTGGCAAAAGTTAGGTAAGAAGATCAATAGCACTTTAATGTCTCTACAGTAAATATGAAGCTAGGGCCAAGAGATGATTAGCTTAGCTTAGCATAAAGACTGGAAGCAGGGGGAAACAGCTAGCCTGGCTCTGTCTGGAATAACAAAATCTGCCTGCAGCACCTCTAAAGTTCACTCAACACATTTTGATAAAACCTTTGTTTATCTGTACAAAAACTGAATGTTGGCATCACCATGAGACTGCAAGGCAGCCAGCAGAGACTCGAGTCAGTCATACCACAACTTGTCTGTTGCATTTCTGTCTGTATACAAATTAAACAAATGAAATAAAACGCAATCAACCTTTTTATCTAACTCAAGAGAGCCAAGAAGCATATTGTCATATTGTGCTTTTCTAACCACCTCTAATGTGATTCAAGTCAAAGGTGTACCTGTGCAGATGACAGACAGTGATCAAAAACATGTGTTTACCTGTCACAGTATCCTCGTTTCTGTCTGAGCAATCCAGCTCAACCTAACCAGCGAAAGAGCTTCTCTGTGTTTCTGTAACTAGGACATGATGTTGGCATGCACAGACGCGTTAACAGGATACTCTAAAAGCCAGGCACTAATGCGCATGTAAACATAGTCGGTGACTCTTTCTTCTCGTGTGTAGATGTAGATATCTGTGTGTGCAGCAAAATATATCAATATTTCCTCTTAATTGACCATCCCTCCTCGATCAGTGCAGAGCTACTTGAATGGCGACGCTAATAATTAAGGAGTCATCAACTTCCTAATGCTAAGCTTGTCAAAGAGGCTTTAAACGTTCCTCGCAATTACAGCAATCTGGCAGAATAATATCCTTACGGCTTATCCTTACTGCTTCTGCATGTAAACACACACGGAGGCAATCACACAGTAACAAACACAGGCAGAGATACACACACAGACGCACACAGTAATGCCAGCTACTTAGAGGCTACAGTAGGAAGTACGGTTGAACTCAGCTCTAAATACATTAACACGTCTTAAACTGGCATGGTGGTGTCGGCACACATCCACAACCTTCTCCTCTAAAATACTCTTCCCCTCAGCGTTCCTCTGATTTACAGAACAAAGCGGTGCGCTCAGAGGGGGGAAAGCTGCTCCGTCCTCTGCTGTCAGTGCATATCATACACTTTGTATAATACAGTGAATGTGTGGAGGAAGCAGGGGCTGGAGAGGACAGCTTTTCACTATGCCAAGTCATCCATTATGATCAATGGCATCAGGCAAGCAAGACGAGCAGGCCTAATAAAAAGCTCCCTGCCTTCTGCTGGCTCAAAAAACATCCCTTTGAGACATTTAGCTCGGAGCTAGATGATGAGTAACGCACAGTCTGCATACAGGCAAATGTTTGTTTTGTCAGACCAACAGTGAAAAACCCAAAGATATCAGTTTACTATCATAGAAAATATATAAAAGCAGCTAATTTTCACAAGTGAGAAGATGGATCCAGAGAATTTTGATTTAAAAATGAATTAAACAAACCAAACTTTATTACTCAAATAGAGCTCTAAATTACTGCATATCTTCTTCATACAAGTTAAGAGACTGGTCAATTAATTAATAATTCAATCGACATGAAAGCAAAAAAAAAAGCTATTTTGATAATTGATCATTTATTACAGTTCCTTGTTACAGCTTTGCCAGCTTTTCTCAGTCGACATTAGTAAGATGAGAAGAGTCTTTTCATTGGTCTGTTAGTTGCAGAACATCCTGTCTGTCAGCTCCGAGCAGGACTTTGACTCCAAACACGACAAAGACATGGCAGGTTCAGGCGGGGACAGAAGAGGTGTTAAACAGTCATTTTGAAGAGAGGAACTCCAGCAACAGCAAGCATCAGTGATTTTCTGAGGACAACAAACATCTGCAGAGCTGTAAAACAACACACTACACTCCAAAACAGACCGACACCTATAATTTTCAGCTCAGGCCTTTTCCACCAGTTTCAGATCTGGAGACACTACACACGGATACACTCGCTCCCATACAGGCCGGACTTGACTGTGGTTGACTCAGACAAAATGAGAACCCTCTGAGGTTCTGTAACTGTGACACAGGCAGACAGATGCCTAAAAGCAAAGCCAGCTAAGCCACAGTCACTATTGCTTTACCATACCTAATCCCAATCCCATTCTCTCCAGGCTACTAGAGTAACTGTCTGGATTATCAGGATAAGATGGCACCAATGCAAGGACAGGTGGAAGTCAAGAGACCGTCTGTCTGTTTTTCTGGGTTACTGTCTCTCTGCTCTGCTTCAGCATTAGGGAAAATGCAACGGCTTTGAAAAAATAATTTATTTCTTTAAGCAATGATTGCAAGAAGAAGAGACTGTATTTCTGTTATATAATCAGTCAAATTTTCTACATTTCTCTGCTGGTGAAAGACAAAAATCTTCATACATCAAAATACCACACTTGCTAGTACTCTACATCTACCACCTGCCTTCACCATCCAGCTCCATCTATTTAACATTCAAACTGACAATGAGAAGTAGCTTAAATGACTGGCTTGGCAGTTACCGACAGCAGCCGATGACTCCAGCTCGCCGGTGTCCAGGAGAGCCTGCGACAGTTACATCTCCATTTCACATTGTGGATCGGACTAATGGAACAGGTGGGTATGAAAGTGTAATTTTTCCTTGGCGAGGCCTGAAAGCTCAACAGACTTTGAAATGGAAATTCAAAGTGTGGAGGTGCAGAAAGAGGTGTCTGTATTCAAGAGGAGTCTGGCTGCTCAGCCAAGTCCTGACAGGATATTAAGAAGGGCAGTGATAGGAGCTGGTTTTTACACACACCACAGGGACACACACAAACACGTGCATACACCTCCAGAAGTCAATAAAACAGCAACTCCTGACTGTCAGCTATGCAGACATCTGCCCGTGTTTGTGGGAATGTGATGCCTGCCACAATGTGAGTCATCATGTAGGCTGAGTCAGTACAAATACACATTAGGAGAAGGGTTGTAGTAATTGATATTTCAATATTCACAATGTCAGTCAACGGTTTCTCCTGGACATTGGCTGGTGGGAATGTTGTATTAATACCACTGAGATTGATATGTCAGGAGTGTGGGTGTGTCCTATACTACCTCAGGGAGTTTTTGCTGCTCCTGAAGAGACTGGCAGGGTTGAGTAGCAGCACCCTGTTCTCTGGGCAAAGCTAAAAACAGCTCAGTCCTCTGGCAAAATGGCACACACACACATACACACACACACACACACACACACACACACAAGTGCTCAAACTCTTATGCAATTTCAGTATGTTTTTCATTACTGAGCTCCCAGATCAGAACCAAGCTTAGTGGTCCTTGCTGATCCTCAAAATGCAGTCAAAGCTTTCAACCGAGAGAAAAAGGTCCTTTTATGGACTGGAGAGGAGAGGAGAGGAAAGGAAAGGAGACTGGGTAAGGAGAGAGTCATGGGAGTGGAGTAGATAATACAAATAAACAGGTGGTGATCAGCCTGACTCCTGTGTGCTGCTGTTATTGCTGAGAGCAGCATCTTCTGCCGCTGGTGACTCAGTAGAGGGTAATCTGCTCTAACTACAGAAGGAACACAGTTGCACAACAGTGTGAGTAACTGCTGCTCATACCTGTACAGAAAAACCTACACAAACACCTGCAGATGTAGTTTGACATCTGGGGCTCAGTGCAGAGCTGAATCTCTAGCTTTAAAATCTTGTGTCAGGAAGGTAATAGAAAGCTGAAAACACACAGCAAGCTTTCTTCTCCTGTCTGTATATGTCATGCGTTTGTGTTACATTATCTCACTGTCCTGAAGCTGTGGAGCAAATGACTGTTTTTCAGAATAAATCACCACTTAAATTCACCAACAAAAGCATCAATGACTCAAATTGCAGCAACTTAACCAAGTACTTCAGTCTTAAAGCTGTCTTCTGCCGTCATCCAAACGCTCTGTGGAATTGCATTTATCCAAGCATGCCACTTAGACACGCTAAACCGTTGTGCAGCAGCCTCAGGTATACGGTTGTACACTCAGCGAGGTGTACTTGATCATTAACCATTCAATCAATACTAAGCTGCCTCTATCTCCTATTCGCAGCACTGCCTGTGTTTTCAAAGAGAAATCCTTGCCACAGCTACTGTACGCCCGGATGAATACCCGCAGAAAAACTGACAGACAGACAGCAGCCTTGGCCTTTTGTAAAATACAATGCAGTAAATAACACAGCCCGCAGCTGCTGATCTAGCTCAAACCTGTATAGAAAACACAGTATAGAAAATGAAGCCCCTTCTATAGGCTGCCCTCAGGATGTCGAAACATGGAGGAAACACAATGTTGGAGAGAGCCTGGAGAGGATTGGGAAATATTTTTCCCTGCAGTGTGAGAAAAGCAATAATCACATATTGATGGGATTTTGGGAGGAACACAACCTTGTAACTGTGACATCACAAAGTGGAAGACATCAGGGGCCAAAATCATTATTGCACATAAATGTAGAGGAAATTTTGGACTGCACCTTTCTATCAGTTTGTGTTTACAATATGCTTGTAATTGGCATGAAAGAAAGCAGTGCATTTGGATTTGGAATCAATTTATTAGTGCAAAGATAATGAAAGACAAAAGATGAAAGACAAAAACAGCTTAAAAAACACAATTCAATAGTTGAAACTGCAATGAGATGAGCAAACTTAGGACAATACATCAAAATATATGTATACTAGCAGCTATTAACAGTAATGTTTATTACACAATATTAACAAAAGTTGCAATGAAATTCTAAGAAAATGACATTTATTACTACTACTATCATTACAACTACTCTACTACTACTAATACTAACACTATCTTATAATAAATATTAATATAGGTGTGCGAAATTACGCCTGCTTTTCTGAGGCAAGGAATTTCTGCATGAGATATATGAAGAAGTCCAAAAGAGAATCACATACACTGACCATATGTCGTCCCATTATTTGCACAGTCCTTATTTGTATGCATATATATAAAGGAGAGAAGTCTACTGGTTACATCTAAGCTCAGTCTCTTCAGCCTCAGATGACAGGTGAGCTATGCTTCCATGACAGTATGCTTATTTAATAAATCAAACGCACGTCACTACAGTAGGTGCAGAGTGCGTCAGAAACTAACCGCAAAAAGCTCAGTAAATCTCCTCCAGAGACAAATCTGACCAACCGGAGCAGTAAATCCACCACAGAAACTTTTTCAGGCCACACAGTGACTTAGACTGATTACTTAAGTCTAGTCTACTGTCTGTGCCCATTGCAAATTCACCATCAGATGAGATGCAAGCAGAGGACTGCTTAGACCAGGGCCAGGGAGACTGAGTCTGCCAACTAGGCCCACATTGTTTAATGAATGAATAAATTTTCTCACTGCTCATATCCCATTAAACTTGCATAAACCCTCCAGCATCTTGTTCTTCCACATTGCAAGGCTTTGCTTGCTACTCACTTCAGGCAGGCTCAGATGGAAAACAATGACAGATTAACTGTTTTATTCTAAAATTACTGTGAGAATTTAGAAATCAAGTCTATGCAGCGCAACCTTTTACAGCTGCACTCTCAACTATTTACTGACCCTAAAATTGAATTAGGAAGCAGTAATTAAAGTATAAAGACCAATCAATGAGGATATAATGACCACTAATATACAAGCAGCCTGAGATTTAAAAAAAAAAGTTTCAATGATATTCGATCTTATATGGCTAAAGCTAACTACTATTTTCATTATTGATTCATCACTTAACAGTTTTTTGGATTAATTGACTACTTCAGCAAAAAAAAGGGACAGTTCCAAACCCGAAGATGTTTAATTCACTAGTAGGAAACTAAGAAGAAGCGCTGCAAATCTTCACATTTGAGAAACTGGAACCAGTGTTTTTGTAGAAAAAAAGAACATAAGGACCCTGTAACTGTTACAGGAGTAAAAGCTTTAACCACTGTTTTAAAAAAAGAAAACTAGTTGTGGCTAATAGCAATTAATCACTTTAATCAATTTTCTAAAAAGCTTATCTGGGGCTTATCTCAGCATCAGAGGCAGGGTACACACTGTACAGGTCACCAGTCTATGTGACACACACAGACACAATCATTCACGACTACAGTCAATATTTAGCGTTCCCACTTTACCTAACATGGATGTTTTTGGACTGTGGAAGGAAGTGTGGCGAACAAACACTCCATTACTGAAGCTCAAAGCAGGCACCACTTGAACGCTTTCTTGATTGAAAATAATCACCACTAATTCCGTGTGGGTGGTTCAGATAAGTTTGACAGCTTCACGCTCCTGCCTGACTATGCTCATGCTCCAGGTGCTGAATATGAAATAATAATAGCCTGCACAGTGGGCACAGTGACTCTCCTAATTGAAAACAGCAGGTCTTTGCCTTATTTTCCCTCTGAGGGAAGCTGGGGCAATATGACACTGCAGTCGTGCAAGTGCAAAGCTGAGCTTCATCCAGTGGCACGTTCGGCCTTTTACAGCTGCAAAGTCACCACAACAGAAGAAAACAACCAAAAATTCTTTATACGTCTTTCCCTGTTTATGTCTCAATTTCCTGTATTTGCTCCCTCCCTCACTCATCTTCTCAGCAGCTATCACTCAGAAGATAAAAAACACTGGTCAAGCACAAGGACAGACAGCAGCAAACACAAGGCTTCTGCCTGGCTGTGGTGTCTGTTTAAAATAGCTACTGTAGCACACATCCCCCCACATGCAGAGAAAATCAGAAGCACGAAAGACGCAACTAACCTGCGTCATCATTTACGTTAAATAATATGACATCAAATGACCCAGGCAGGGAGTCAAAATCCTATGCAAGCCCTGTGAATCAGACACCGGGGTACAAACGGATACTGGAACGAACCGCCACAGAAGGAGAAAGAGAGAGAGAGAGAGGGAGAGACCTTGCAGAACGAAAAAGAAGGAAGCAAATAGATGATAAATTCCACAGAAGGCAGCCACCCTTTGTGCTGCCGTCAGCAGTTCTGACAGGCCTTGCCTAAAGCAGAGAACAGAGAAAAACACAGAGGGGGGCAGGAATGATGGAGAGTGACAAATGAGTGGCTGAGCCAAGGGAATCACTCAGAGAGGAGGAGGTAAATGGGTGAGGAGAGGAGAGGAGGGGAGGCTACAGCCAAGGTTGAAGGTGAGAGGAGCTGAGTACGAGTGCCGGGAGAAGATAAGTGAGATCAATGGTGTCGTGCTGACAGGAGACTATAGGGACAAATTACGGCTGCCTGAGGATGAGGAGCTCTGAGTGGGACTAAACGCTCAGACAGCTATTTAACAGCCAGCTGTGACACCCACACAACGTCGTATTCGCACATTCAGAGCAGCTGAGCTGAACGCCGCAGCCTGCAATTACACAAGATGTTTGACTTAAACCAAGCTTTCACTTTGACATTTTACGTGAACATCCACCACCTCCAGGAGCCAATGAGAATCCAGCTACACCTTTTCAGCTGGCATTTCCATTCATTCACATTGGCCAGTGTCACTGCCACATTGTTATTACGCTGCCATAGAAATGAACACAATCCCTGGGTTTAACACATCTCAGCTGAATAGCCTTTTGCAGACCATCCCTTTAAGACCCGTCACTGACAGATGTTGCAGGGGACGCCCAGTGTGATCCACACCTACCCCTCCCTGCTGTGTGGCTTACCAGAGGAACTTGTTTAACCTACAAAAGCTTCGTATCAGAGGAGGAGACGCACACACAACTATATTAGCAATACAAAGAATAAGGTCGATGTAGGTTCACCTTAACTGTGTCAAGTAAAAATAGAGGGACATGCTCAGATAAAAATATCCCGCAATAACGCGGCACAGTGTAAGGCCAATTAATTCAAACAGTGAGAAACTATGACAGAGCAGATGATAATTTCACTGGCTTGGAGCTGAGGTGTTTGCACATTCATTGTTGTTGATATGGACTAGCATTATGACAACATAACTGTTTCCCCTATTGCCCAGTTTTAACTGTGATAAAAACACCAGCGTTTAGGTGAGTTTCCCTTCCATTAGCCTAGAATGCACCCAGGTTTGAGGCCTTCTGGGATACATTTTAAACGGCACAGCATGTAATAATTCTTGCGTTTTGCATCACAAGATTAAGCTCTCACATGTGGTTGCTTTGGTCAGGAATTTACTCCAGGAAACATGCTACTGACCGATATTAATGAGTGAAATCACAGCAGCAGCCTGTTTATTTACTCTGCTACAGCATAGTAATGCTAGGACTACAACTTTGTAGAAAAATGGATTAAAAAGTACGTATCAAATGAGTGTATAGAATATTTAGAATTAGAAAATGTGTGATTTTCCGTATATTTCACTTAGTGTCATAGCAAATATCTCTGGAAGCAGAATAACTCCTTGTTTCTGTCACTGTAAGGTATCGACTAGACTGTCTTTCTCTTTAATGGGATTTATTCAGCACGCATGAAATGCTACCCTAATGGCGTATCAGGGCAGTGCCGGATGAATGATGGGCATAATTGAAATATGCCGTGGCTCAGTAATATTTAAAACCGACTCAACCTACAATATTAGCTGACTCAGAGGTGCTGAGGTTAAATGGGGTAACAAGGATACAGATGTTGGTATGTTAAAAACAAAAGCTTAAGCAGTCAGCGGTGTCTTGCAGTCCTCTAACACACCCAGTGTAATCACAAAAAAAAAATCACATCCCATGATAAAGACGTCCTCTGTTGACTTTTAGATATGTCAGCGCCAACTGTCTGTAAACCATCAACCTGAGTACACTTGGCAGGGCAGAGGTGTATTCAATAATGCATCTGTTTAACGATGTTCATGTGCACAAGCCAGCACTCACTCTCTCTCCAGTACGGTCTGTGTTTTCCATTGGATGTGAAGGTGCACTGACTGAGCAGGTACACGCTTGCAAAAATACCTCAGCTACATGAAACACGTGCCAGCAAGCATGCTAGGAAAGAGCAATGGAAGCCAAAGACAAACCACGTCCAGTTTCACCCTCTCATACAGCTAAGTTTGACGAGCAACGCTCACCAGACAGGCGTTTGATTCATGAGCCTGTTCTGTGTGGAGGCGCTGAGCTCTTGTCAAAGTCAGCACTTTCCTCACAAGGGACAATAAAATCCCCAAGCTGTGACGTACAGTAAAACATGACCAGTGAATGCAGCATGAGTGACTACCATTAGGGATACGACCCAACATTTAGCTACAGGCACCCATATATGTATTTACAGATGTACCCACACTCATTAGTATACTTGGAAGCGATCATTATACTATATCAAATATCATGGTGTCATTTATAGTGTAGTAGCACCCATCTCTTTGCTGATAATGCAGTTGTTTATATCATTACCAAGACAGTGCTTTCAAACTAAACCAAATCTATGTTGATTTCCAAAATAAGAACTGACTGTCTCATTTTGAGAATTATTACCTATACTGAATGAGTCTGAAATAGCAAATAGATGTCATAAACTCAGATTTAAACCAGTGTCAAAGTACTGACTGAGCGGAACCTGCTTTTAAACATGATTAATCTGAACCACAATTTAGGGATGGCAGAGTACTTACATCTTAGCATACCTCTGTCATCTCTCATCACTGATACACACACAACAAATGTACTCTGTGACCTTATGCCACAAACAGCATTGACGCAACAGCAGTGAGAAAGCAACCAACAGTAATCAATGCAAACATTTCAAACATTTCAATCTCTCAAGTTAAAAATGAGTGACTGCTTTAAGACACTGTTAGTTAACTTTCAGTGTTTTGTTCTCCAACTCTCCAATTGTCTCTTGAATTACAAGGTCAGTTTATCACAAATAATACCGGATTTTTGAGGCTGATATTTGAGTGTTTAAAAAAAATCTGATAACCACTGTTGGCTGATATTCATTTTTTAACATATACACATAAAATAAATATGCATTTTTATAATCATTAAGAAATTTTAGCCAAGATACTGCAAGTACTGTCTTTTCTATACTGCAATTTCTTTCTTATTGGCTGATATACACACACAATACCAACACACATGAAAAATACCTGATTTATATTGTTTGAGTTCTAATAATTGGTTTCACAATACATCACAGCCTTAATGGATATTAGGCCTTATTCAAAGAAGACATTTTGCCATGTCATAGCAAAAGAAAAGCACAGGTATAAATTATGAAATTAATGATGGCTGAATCTAATTTAGCTGTTTCAGGGTCCTGACATTATCATGTCTGTACTGTCATGACTTACATAGATAGATAGATACATACATACATAGATAGACTTTAGTCATCTCAAACTGGGAAATTTAAACAGAACTGATCTATCAATATTTTTACTAAAACATGTGCTTTTCCTACTATGACCAGTTAAAATGTTCATGTTCTTGTGTGTTAAAATGAGAGACACTCTTAAAACAAAAACATCTGTTTGCATGGTGTCTGCAGTTTGTTGATCAATCCTCCTCCTCTATTTATACATTTGGATTTTCTGGCTCCAGCAAATGCAAATGTGGCAAATACAAACTCAAACTGGGGCTTTAATGGTTTCTTCAGAAACATAATGGGAGATATTCATGTTTGTCTACAGCCTGTGGGTGACAGGTGGGGATAAATGTGGGTGCCTGAAGCTGGAAAAAGCATTGAAGGGGGCTGAGAGAGATGTTGCACCTGAGGAGAAGGTGATCAGAAATGTTAGCTTCACCTTTGGCTGTTTTTCTGTGCAAAGCCAGGTAATTAGAGATATTTACACCTGTACCATAGATATATGATGCTGCCATTTAAACATCTATCTATGTCCAAGCCTTGGTTTGTTGTGTTGCTGGCTACACCTACATGAATGTACTATAAACATGAAACATTAGCAGATATATACAGGAGCTAACTTTACCTGTCTCCAGTCAGCTAAGTTAGCTGCTAGCCTAGCTTAACAATTCCTTGCTAGCAGAGATGAGTCGGGACTTTCTGCTCACAGCAGCAGCATCAGATGGAGACGGATGTAATGAAATAAACATTAAAGTAGCTTTTAATTGAGATGTGATCAAGTACCCATGTCTGCGGCGTCCATCCCGTAGCTCACTCCGACGACCGTGTCCCCATCATCGGATGCTGCGGCCACGGATAGCGGGCTCCCGTCCCTGGCCTCCGACAGCCCGACCGCTCCCTCGGCTTCCATTCAGCCTCCCGGAGGAAAAAAAACAGGCAAAGTCCTCCGAATAAAACAGGCACAGGGACGGCGGGAGGAAGGACGGATGTGTCGTTTGATATGTGAGAATAGTCAAACGGAGGAATGTGTGATAGTTATCCGCGACCGTCCCTTCATCTGTGCGGTGTTTTCCTCACGACGCTCCGCTCCGCTCGGCTCCGCCGCGCCGCACTTGCTGCCGCTGCGATGCTGCTGCTGCCCGGGTTTTGTGCCGCGCGCTGCGGCGCCCCCTGCTGGAAGCACGCGCAGAGGTCAGCTCGATCTGATGGAGGCCGAGTGGGTGCATCACATTTACAGCTGTTTGTCACGTCTGTGACTTTATTTGTGCTCCAAGAACTTTTAACATAAACAGAAAATAGTAGTCAGATGATTAACTAATTGTGTCATAATAAAAATCAGAAGGTATCTACTTGGTTTTGACCTTTTGACCTCTGCATCTTAATTATATAGTATTTCAATTTATAATAAAACTTATCTGATTTTATCTTATATTGGACTCAAAGCATTGATTAAATTATTTATGGCTCCAAAACAAGAGAAGGTCCCCCTTTATTCAAGTCCTCATAACACTTATTATTGTTTTGTTTGCTGAACTAAGTGTATCATTAGAAGTCCTAATAATAATACCAAATTATGAGTATTAATTGAATTGGTGTATTATGTTCATAATTCTGTTTAATAATACAGAATGGAAAACACTACTCTAACAAGACCTCAAGCACTCCTTTTTACCTGTTTCTATGTTAAACTTCCTCCTTGTAGGGTTTTAAACCACTGATCTAGGCTTGAAGCTAGAACCAACATCTTGCAAGTTTTGTTATTTACTATATATGTAATTATAGTTTGGACAGGATAGTCTGAATAGTTAATCTCTCTACAGCCATCTCTGTTGTGGTGGAACTTAAAAGACTAGATGTGTGCAATATTTACCTCCCTACAAGCCTATTAATATATAAATATGACATCTACAATTCACAACTGTGCCTGTCATCTAAGTATTGAGTTATTTACTATGAATCCAATGTCCGAACAATAAGTCTGTGACATTGCACATTTTTCTGCCCAGGAGAATGAACACCCACAGTTTCATTTTAAGCTCCAGCGTTCACTCGTGAATGGTTTTCTGACACACACGCTTGCATTTGTCAATATGGCAGAAATGGATTTTCTGTCACTTTTTACCATTTCCATTATACAGAATGAATGATCATTACTCACATCAATAGCTCAGGACATAACAACAGCAAAATAATATATTTTCAATATAACTTGAAAAATGTTTTACTGAGACAATAAACATAACAGACAAAATTATCGTTAGAACAAATTTTAAGTTTATCTTATTATGAAAACAATTCCATACATTCATCTACTAGAAGAGTTACATTTAGGCATCCTTTCTCTTTCTCTCCAGAGAACCAAATGAATGCAAGCTTGGTAATCCTCCCAGGAGGTTTGCACGCCATTTTCATCAGGTCTGCTCTGTCCGCCATGCGGGTTTATGAGCAGACCGTCACTGGTCTGGGGGTGGAAACAAACTACATCCACTGGTGCTTAGAGAGGCAAAGAAAGGAGATAAAAGTGTGATGGTAGGATAAAATGGATGGAGTATCAGTAAGTGAATCATCAATCATCCTTTAGGCTTCTACAAATATCGAGGAAGATCCTTCTCCACCACCTGGGAAGGATGAAAGAGAAGCTGACATTAACTTACAGCTATATAAAACATTGAAATCTTGCACTATTTTTGTGAGTTATGGGCTAGAGATAATGTCGGTTTATACAAAAGGTCAGTTCCATGTTAAATCCAAAATTTAACATAAATTCAGTCTTGCCCTTTTGTTTATTTATTCAACGTATTCTTCTTATTAGCTTTTATATATTCACAACAGCAGCATTTCCATGTGTGCATAATGTTAAATCTGGCCAGTTTTACAAAGTGTACTACAGTCAAGCTATATACACTCTAGTATCTGTGGTAAAGTAAGATGTCTGTACATACACTAGGATCATCCAGGGGTCCGTATCTCTTCACCACCTGACCCTCTCTGTTGATCAAAAACTAGAGAGAAAGAGAAAAAGGGAAAAATGAAATACAGTGAAGATGAAATTTATGAACAAAGAATTATTTTCTTTTATATTTTTAGATTAAAATACTCTTTGAAAAGTATTTACAGGCTTCATCCAATAATTATTCTACATCCTCAAATATGGTATATGCTATACTGTTTTGTGATAATGACAGTAAACACACTTTTGAGACAGGGTACTAACTTAGCATGGTAGTACAGGATTAGATGATCAATTGACAACTCAATCAACTCTGGTGATGTCTCTACTGTGTGATAAATAAATGATGAAATGATATTTGAATATGATATAAATGATATTTACCTTGGTGAAATTCCACTTGATGCTACTGCAGGAATGAGAACAAATAACATGTTAGAAAATAATCACTGAATGAACACTATGATGATCAATAATTGATTCAGAGGATGTGGCTCCAATTCCTGTCATTATCATATCAATAATGTTAGAATTAGCCCAGACAAGCCTCTGTGTCATAAGAAGATGAATGTCACCCCTCTATCTCGTTGTTTAGCCATTCATTTGTCCACCACTTACTTTCCCAGGAAGCCTTTCCCATTGGGCTGCTCTTTCAGCCACTTCCACAGAGGATGAGCGCCGGCCCCGTTCACATCGATCTTACTGAACATGTCAAACTGGGCATTGTAGGAACCGGCAAACTGCTTGATCTGAGCTTCAGTGCCGGGCTCCTTCAAAGTAAAACAAGTTGAGAGACAGAATATAAGTGGTCAGCACTATTCAAGCAAAAATAAGAAAACTACTGAACCAATGCTGATAAAAACAAAAGCTGGCTTAATTTACCACAATATGATTCTTTCACTTCGATACACTGCTCAAATATCATGATCCTAAAATGTTTTGTGAATAAACTCTTCCATCTTTATCAGTAAAGATACACTGCAAGGTCTCATCTACACTGTTTTGTCATTTGACCTTGTTGATTCACATTCTTTGGAACTGACACGATCCAGATCACAATCACAGACTTGTTCAAACGTGGTGCTTGAATAAAACACTCATGTGTTCTGTACCTGGTTCCCAAACTGGTTGGAAGGGAAGGCTAGGATGCGTAAACCTCTCTCAGCGTACTTGGCGTGCATCTCCGCAAACTGAGAGTAGTTCACTGGGGTTTTGCCTCATTTAGAGGCAACATTGGTGATGATGACAACGTCTCCCCTGAAATAATAAAGAGACAGAAACATAATGTTGTAGTGATGATAAGGTAAGCTTTTAATGGGATGCTCCAGGAAATTTAGGAAGAGAATGTGTCATAAATAGACTTACCTGTATTTTTCCAGGGAAACCAGGTTGCCATCAATATCTGTTGCTGAAAAGTCATAAATAGACGTGGCCAGCTGCCAGTCTTCTGTCGGAGTAGACTGTTAGGAAAAAAGAGGAGTAAGAAACAGGATTTGAGTGACGGGAGCTTAGTTTCAAAATGCACTTTTATCCTCTTTAATAAATATATTAGACAACAAGAAATATGTTCCAGCACAAAGAACACGATATAATCTCTACAGTGTGAAAACCATTGACAAATATATTTTAAAAATACATAATAAATACATTAAACATAAAAGAAATGGAAATGAAAAAATAAAGGACACACCTAATTTCCTATTACTTAAATCAATTCAGTTCAACAAATTCTGACATTGTCCAAAAGCAAGTTCCAGTACTGCAACATAAACCAACATTTCAGTCCTAATCTCATTTTTTTCTTACCATAGCCTGCAGCAGGACAGAGAGAAGGACAGTGGACCCTATCAGGCGCATGACTGCCCTTCAGTAAGGTCCTCTGAAGGCAGAGAGGGATCAAATCTGTAAAGCCCCTGAGTGGCCTAACTTACACCCTGACTGTCAGATCGCAGTCCCACTTACTGAGAGAGCACACGTTGCAGTGTCCTAATGTAAAGTAAGTGGGTGATCATTTACAGAATTGATAGGTTGCAATTCTCCAATAGGTCCCTCTTTGCTGCTGACTAATAACTCCACATCAGTACTGCATGTGTCCTGCAGTCCACAGTCCACAGCATTGTCACACACTCAGGAAGAAATTTGACTCTTTATAAAAGCAAAGATTTAGGCCACGGGGGACTGAGCTTCATGTGGTCAGGGCAAACAGTCTGAAGAAATACATGAACTCATTATGTAACAAGCTTAATATTGGAACGAAAAACAAAAGGTTACATGAGTGAATCAGCATGATTTGCAGCACACAACCTCCTAAATCTCACCATGACAAAAAATTCACAAAGGCTGAGCCCAAAACACTTATTCATTCTACCAAATCATCATAATCCGGGGAAACAAGAGACTCGGGTGTTTCAAGCAGTTCACAACATCTTACCACATTTCAATCTGGTAATACCAGTGGAACAACCAGGCAAAGCATTACATAACAAAGAGTGTGATTGGGAAACACACTGATCCGATTATTTACCGGTTTTCTGGCAAATCCACCTTGGAATCATGCTTCACAACTTGGCTTTGACAAACGGTTACATACAATAACTACTGATGTAGAAAAATTTGCTTTTATAGGTCCTATTCTATAAAAATATACAGAAGCTCAAAATATACAATAAAGTAGCCAAAATATATGTCAATGAAAATGACAAATGATGTAATGTAAAGGGATATATATTTTAGATGTACTATTGTCAGTTGAGGATTTTTGAATAAAAACGAAAGGATTTCTATAAGTAGTACAAACTTATTTTGAATGACAAGAAGAAGAAAAGTCTGGAGTCCCTTCATCTTCATGTAATAATGTATTTTTGGTAACATAGTACCAATAGTACTTCCATTTTTAGAGTACTTTGTGTTATTACTCCACGACATTTCTTTTTCAGATATAGTTCTAAGTCACTTTGAGGATCAATATCTTATTATCAGCTTTGAAAATGTGATGCACTGTTATTGATTAAATTAGAAAAACAGTATACAAAGCAGTTCCAATCGGCAAAACACATGAGCACCTAATGAGCACTTTTACTGCAGTATTTTGATGCTAATACTGTATTACTTTCACAAGTACAATTATGATGACTTATGCAAGACTTTTACTTTGCTATGGAGTATTTCTTTAGTGTGGTGTGGTTAGTTTTACATAAGAGCTTCAATACTTTTCATACCACTGATTGTGTAAGATTTAGCTGATTATACAGTAGCTGGTAAGACATTATTTATTTTCATTACTGATATGATAAAATTCCAGTACTGCCAATAAGACCTTGTGTTGCAAAACCTTTGAAGCCTGATGCTGTGTTTCTCGATGATAAGCCCACCAGCTGACACCAGATGGGGGCGTGCTGCTGCAGAAACATCCGGTGTCACTAACTACACCCATAAGAACCTTTGTACTAATTTTCACACTCCAACGCCCTCGGTGAAATATCTTGCAGGTACATACTAAAGTGCAAAGCCTGTGTGGTAGTTATAATCGTCAGCAGACAAGAAATGTTCATGTTTAACTTTATGAAAAACCGCAGATTGTCGGATGTGTTATGTAAACACGAGGATCAATACAGTGTTTTACCTGTACAGATGGTAAATGTAACAATAAAACTCTACAAGAACACTTTCAATCCATGTGTAGATTTATAAGTGAAAAACAAAGGTTGATACACACATCACTTTTAACACAAATTAGAAATCACAGGAGTCTCCGCAAACAAACCAATGACCGTAAAGGTTTACGTTACCGTTGTGGATAAAACAAAGTACAGTACCATCGCCAGTAGGACTCCGCTGCTCGCCACAGCCCCAAATGCCACAATAACATATAAAGGCCTCATTTTTGTTACAGGAGAGGCCACATTTATTCTAATCTATGGTCACATCGTGGCTGCAGACCCCGCCCCGCAGCTTGTTGTGAACGTACAGACTGCGTGCTTGCGTCATCAGTCTGCGCCGGTAAACGACAACGTGAGTGGCGTTGTCCGCAGGAGCGAAAGTTATAGCTTATCAAAATAATAATAATATATAAACTTTAGATTAAATCTAGATCAAGTGGCGCAGTTGAGACGATATGGATGATGAAGAGGAAACATACAGACTGTGGAAGATTCGCAAAACCATCATGCAGGTGCGTTTAAATATTTTTAGCTTGTTAGCTTAGCATGTAGCTTAGCTAAAACAACGGTTCCGCTTGTGTTGGAGACTTAGGGGTTTGTTGGATTTGTCGTCGGTGGCTGTTTTTTGACAAGCTATTTGTTTCTAGCTGATGATTTTGTCAGTGTAATTTAGCCGCAGCTGGCCTTGAGTAAGCACCACCAGTGACTATGTGTAAAGAATGGCTGCTCTACATAACCAAAGACTTTTAGTTGAGTCTTTCAGGAAGTGCTACTCTCCGTCTGAAACAATATAAATACCATTCTTCACGATTGAGAGATTTAAGCCTAAACAATGACTTAGCATCAACTTGAAAGGTAAATAGTGGAAACCAACACATTGCCTTGTAATTGCTATTAGAGGTGGTTTACAGGCAGTAAGTGAAAAGCTGCCCGAGAGCTCCAGTCTGCTCTAGTTAGCTTTTTACACATTATGGACTGTCCCGTACACTCTATGACTGTCACCTGTCACCTTTACACCTTCAGCTGTGCCATGACAGAGGCTACCTGGTGACACAGGACGAGTTGGACCAGACACTGGATGAGTTCAAGAGTCAGTTTGGAGACAAGCCCAGCGAGGGTCGCCCCAGGCGCACAGACCTCACTGTGCTGGTGGCACACAACGATGACCCCACAGACCAGATGTTTGTTTTCTTTCCCGGTAGGTTCAAACCTCATATTAGATACTAGGGTTAGCATTCCTTTATTCAAATACACAAAGTGTTCTGGAAGCAAAGATGAGGCCAGTATAAAGTCTTTAACAGTGAGTAAAGGGGTTGAGCTTTTTTGAAGCTGTATTATACATTATATAAGTCATCTTTTTCCTCGTTTTTCAGAGGAGCCCAAGGTGGGAATCAAGACAATTAAGATGTACTGTCAGAGGATGCAGGAGGAGAACATCACACGAGCCATCATTGTTGTTCAGATGGGTATGACGCCGTCAGCCAAACAGGTAAACAACCAGCTATACTGTAGAATCATTTTAGTTTTTCCAGATCAATACAAAACTGTACATGAAAGATATTCTGTATTTATGCTGTGACTATCTTTGTGTTCTTCACTTTCTTTCTGTTTAGGATCTTGCTCTCTTGTAAAATATATTTATTTAAATGTCTCCCTACAGTCTTTAGTTGACATGGCACCCAAATACATATTGGAACAGTTTCTACAGCAGGAGCTGCTTATTAACATCACTGAGCATGAGGTACACACCACACTGATAAGTTCACTTTATTTAAATCCCTATTACTCTGTATTTGCCTCAGATGTAGAATTACAATTTTGTTTTTGATGCATTTTATCTTTGTCTTTCAGCTTGTTCCAGAGCATATTGTTATGATAAAAGAGGAAGTGACCGAACTTCTGGCAAGATAGTATCCTTACACACATTGTGCTGCTTGGAATAATTAACTTAATTAATTAAGAATGTTTAAATCAGATTGGTCTGCAGAAAATTCAATTGATCATCTCTCTCTGTTTAATGAAGTATAAAATAAGAGTTGATTTCGCTGAAGACCACCATCAAGCTGTATTTATTTATCCTCCCTTAACGTTTTAACTCAGTAAATTAAAGGAAAGTCAGTTGCCAAGGATCCAGGCCGGGGACCCAGTGGCTCGCTACTTTGGCTTAAAAAGAGGACAGGTAATGCATCTTGAAGACTTTAATTATTATTGCTTAACATTATCTATATATGTTATATATTACATGTCTGCTTGGTGCTCTGTATTTGATCTTGGCTTTGATAAAGTCCTTTTCAGTAACATGGAAGTTATTTGCATGGAATTGTTGATGGTAGCTGTTTTTTTGAAAGAACCACAACCCATATGCAAACAAGAAACACGCACCTTGTATTCAATCTGTACAACAGTTCCTTTAACCGTCTGTAAGGCAGAACTGTCACCAATGTGGATCTGTACCAGAATCCAGCCAAAAAACTGTGCTATTTTTCTTCTCCATTTCCAGGTAGTAAAGATCATCAGACCCAGTGAAACAGCTGGGAGGTACATCACATACAGACTGGTGCAGTGACAGACAGGTACTGTGTTATCAAGAAATTAGCATATTTTATGAGCAAAACATTCACACAGATAAAATTCACCGGGTAATATTGAGCTCATAGATACTCTGCACACTGTCTGTTTTAAAGTGATATTGCATATTTTGCTTTATGATTTTTTTGTGTAGCATTAACATTTAAAGATCCCACACTTGTAATTTCTTCTAAGTAGAATTTGGGCGATCCTACAATTTTCATTATTCAAATTGTGCCAAGTCTAATATGCGTACGTGCGGACTATTAGTGTGTTGCTGCTTTAAGTAAAACATACTTTGTACTTTTTTTCCAGATGTTCTTCTTGATAAACATTTAAGTCAACAGAAGATGTTACATTTTTCATCACTCATCCATGGATTCTTCTTCTGTTTTTGACATGTTTAAATTTTTCTTGTAATTGCTGATTTTGTAAAATAAACCAATAAATCCAAAAATTGAATCACATACTTTGTCAAGATGATTTAGCTTATACAATCTCACCATTTATGTAGATTTTAAAATCAAGTAGAAGTTTTTTTTAACTTACAGCAGGACACAACTCAGTTTCACAACTATCTACATCTTGTTGTAATGGCTTTAGATGCCTACCTTCTTTTTCCTTTTGAAAGCCATGCTGTCACTGCTGTAGACTGAAGCTTTTACAACAGAACTGGTCATTGTGCCTCACGTCACAAATGATTACCACACCCACCTTAGTTAACTGTTCCTGTAGTGCCCTCCCCAGTACCAGCACCAGGGAAGTGAAAACATCCATCTCTGCGAATTGCCAGTGGTTGTAACTACACTCATATGGGTATTTTGTTCCTGCTCGTTTAAAGTCAGCTGTTCCCCATTTGTCTCCGTTGAGCTGTAAAATGCACAGAGAATATTAGATGGCGTAACAAGACTTTAACAATTTTAAAATATAATGTTTATTAAAATAGACCAAACATCCATAACAAGGCAATACAGGCAACATTTATAAGAAACTGCTAAAGTTATTTTAAAAATTTTAGTGCTGAAATAAAACCAGCAGCACTTAAGAGAATTTGTTTGGAAATTTTGCTA
Organism: Holacanthus passer; assembly: GCA_025331565.1. NCBI lineage: Eukaryota > Metazoa > Chordata > Actinopteri > Pomacanthidae > Holacanthus > Holacanthus passer. Next base: position 535,387 of record JAFREQ010000116.1, read on the forward strand.
CCCACTTTTCCTTAAGCTTGTAAGAGCAACGAGTAAAATACTTAAAATACAAACTGGCACAAAAATACATTTTTAATCATTTGAGTTGAAACCTCTGAAATGACAGACGTAATTGCATCAAACAGCAGTAAGCATGCAGAGGATAGATCAATACAGCTGCACAGATTAAACACTTAAAAAATTTGATCCTGATATACATAATAACCCTCTCAGTTTCAGGTTTGGCTGGATTTTAATGTATAAAAACCAGATTCCTGTCACCCAACTCTAACAGATTTCACACACAATGATTTTGATAATATCAGACAAACTCTGGCTCGCTGTCCCTGTTTCTGGTCAGGGGTAATTTCTTTCCACACAGACGTGCCAGTGGAAGCCCTGACAGGCTCAACATGGGGGAACAGGGAAAGTTGTTGTTGGACTGGTTCACATTGAGCTCAGCCAGAGAGGCGCTCAGCTCCTGCTCTGGCCCTGCCTCGTCATCTGGGGGCCCACTGTCTGGCAGCGCTGGGGGCTCCACTCCCTCTCGGTTGTCGGGCTCCTGATCTGCCTCTTGTTCGGGTCGGTGTGGGTTACAGACTGGCTGGACAGGTCCAGACTGTCCCTGTTGCTCAGCTGGTCGTCATCCATGCTCATCTCGCTCTCCTGCGTCACCAGTCCGCGGGGCTGTGCGGTCCTCTGGCCGCTCTCGTCCAGCTCTGAGTCGGAGTCGGGGAGCTGCTCACTGGACCCCAGCGACCCTAAAGAACTTTCTGAATAGGGATAAAGAGGCCAGTGGTTACACAGAGGTGCAAAAACTAATGGGAGCTCAACATTAAGGCCACATTTTAGAGATGATTATTCTTTTAGAAATGTTTATATCACCTAATTCAAACCACCATGAGCTCAATGGCAGCTACAAGAACATGAGTAAGCTTCTTTGGTTTACACACATTAAGAGGAAGTTAGTTCATTTACATTTACAACAGTAATAAGCAACATAAACGTTATAAAAACTTACCACATCCCTCTTCCATCTTGTCAGACTCTGGTTTATTCTGCTCCTCTCTGCCTGCATCCTCCTCTCGGTCAGCGGAGCTCTCTACCTTGGTATCTGCAGTACTACCCTGAACCAGCAGGGGGAGGACATGAGGCAGTTGTTAATAAAAACTGTTCTTTGATTTGGCCTTTTATCACAGACAACACATCAAACATGCAAATCAGGAGTGAAGAGCCATATTCAACTGAATTACGATTTTACGCCAGAACTCTGGATAAGGAAATGGATGTGCTGACATTTTAGCACTTCTGTTTTTTGGCTCTTGCCTTTCCTCAGGAAGAGTTACAGCAGGTTTTGTTTGTGCTCGTAAAATGACTGACTCCTCTTGTAAATTCCCTACAACCTCTCATAAAAAGGCAAATATCTTTGTATTTCAAGATCTATAAACTAGCAAGACTTATTATAAGTGGTTATAAGTGTGTACTTGTAATTAGATTAGGAGTCAAATAAGAATATATTTTAAGCACATTAATTAATACACAGGACATAATGTTACTGTCTCTTCCGGTGTGCCCTCACATACCAAACCAGTTCAGATCATTGAGCACATATTTGTCTGTGGGCTCAGCTGTGTATTTCAGTGACCATCATAATACAGCTTGAAGACATGCTGTCTTACCTGCTGATTGGAGGTGGAAGCAGAGCGGCAGATTTTGTGGGACTGAGAGGTTTTGGACTGGAAGATGGATGTGTAGAAGACTATGAGGGCCTCCACGATGCGGGCCTGGTGGGGGTAATCAACCAGAGAGGACAGAGATATCGTGGCCCCGGTCGGACGGGGGCGCATCAGGGAGGGACCAAACACAATACCCAAGTTACTGGGACTCATCTTGTTATCTTCCTCAAGCTCTGCAATCCTGGCAGGAGGAAGAGAGCGGAAGGATGAAGAATAAATGGGTGAACAGGAGACAATTACACAGAGCCTGCTCTTTTATTTTAGTTTGTAAGTACTGACCTCCGGAGGTGGCGAATAATGTAACGCAGCGTAGCAATGTTCGCCTTGGGCAGGTCCTTCAGAAGCTCCTTCAGCTTGTCCACCAACACCAGGACCTCTGGGTCGGTGTCAGGGCCCAGATCCACCAGCTCCGGCCCTTTGCCCACTCCCGGGTTAACGCTGTTTGACTCTGCTTCCTCTCCCTCTGGTGTTTCTGCGTCACCCTGCAGACTCTCCTTGGCCAAACCCATCAGACTGTTGTACAGGCGGAACGGCATGATGGGCTCTGGCAGCTGAGGGTGACGGATACAGGAAAAGGTGTCAGAAGCTGAATTAATCATGGACACATATGGAGAAGCAAGAGAGCCTTGTAAATCACTATAGAGTATGTTTTTATTTTGAGCAGTTACATTTAACCAATAATTAATAAGGGCTTATTAGAACACAAACAAATGAAACTCATCAGCATAGTGTGCAGGTATACCAATAAAATGCACCTTTTAGAAAACAAATCTCTTGTTTTATTGTTGTTTTTATCTGACTTTTATTTTCAAAATTAATAAAATAGTGCTTTATTATACTTAAATATATTCTAAAAAAATACTCTGGTAAACTTTTTAAACTAGATCCTCAATTAGCTGCTGCCAATGTTCCTACAAATCACTGCATGCCGTCTTTTACTCTTGCCTGTGCTGACGTGTAAACGTACCTGTCTGAGGTAAAGCTTGAGGACGTTGCTGATGTCATGTGGTGAACACTGGGACAGCTCTACCAGCTCCTTGCCATTCTCGAAGGCCTGACACAGCTTCTCCACACGGGTCTTCACTCCGTTCACCCTGTAGATGCCCTGAAAGGAGGAAGCAGTTTTAAATACTTCTGTGTGCCTGAGGGCAAAGATCCAGACATCCAGTACTCATAGTAACACTCAGTACAAATGGCTTCTCACCTTCATCTTGAGCGCCCGTCTCTCTATCTCCGAGATGCACTTAGTGATGATGAAGGGGATGCCGTCACTGGCACAGCTGGCTACCTGAGAGAAGTCCCTGCCGAACAGCTGCAGACGGCCCTGCAGCTTCTTGTGGCCACACTGGATGGCCAGAGTCTCCAGGCAGCGCTTGTGACAGGCCAGGAAACACTGAGGACAGAGGAGAAGGTGTTGAACTCATGGAACCTGGTCTAATCATCATCCTCTGCAGGCTGGATGTCAGAATACATGATGAAGGACTCACCTCCTCGCACTCGGCCCCCTGGAAGTAAACGTAGCTGTCGCACTCGCGGCACTTCGCAGGAGTCCGCAGCTTCCTCAGTCGGTGGGTCTGAGCTGCTTTAGAGAGGCCAACGTTACGGAAAGGTCTGGTCGACACCACCACATCGGGATCCATGCCGTTGATATCTGACGACAAAGACGCGCATCATACACACTCTTGAAAACTAATATAAATTTGTACAAGACATTTTTTGACACCTGTGATTTTGGCTCTGTGGTCATGTAATTGTCACATCAACAGATTACAATCTTACTTTGAGTTTCAAATGAGTTCACGTTCCCGTCTTTCTCATCTGCATCCTCATTGGACGACATTGTTCCGGTGGATGATGTCCGAGCCATTTTACTGATGTCACCTAGGATTAACATACAGTTTATTATGATTGGCTGAGAAAAAAAAACCCAATGAAATTCTGCTTGTGGTAATTTATAAATGAGATATTTTGGTTCCTCACTTGTGCTGGCATTAGGAGACTCGAGGCCTCCCTCTCCTCCAACACTGTCATCGCTCACTGTTGAACCCCATGACTTGTGACCCTGCCCTGTGGATAACGAAGGGACAAGAATATGGGAATAGTCAGTATAATGTGTGAACTGTGTCCTTCTGTAAGTGTCCACTCTTGAAATATGCAATTAAATGAATTAGATACTCCTGTACAAATGAGCTGTATTTTTGTATGGATAATTATTGAGACATCCAGGCGTCACTCACTCTTGCGTTGAGTCTCTGTGTCTCTGTTGTCTCCAGCTGCAGTTTCCACACTGATGGTGGGACTGTCTGTGTGGCTCGTCGGCTCTGTGTTGAAGCTGTCATTCCTTGGTCTGTGGCCGTGGCTGCAACAAAGTGGAAATAAGACAATTTATAAACCAGATCTGCCTGGTCACATCTGTAGGTAATCTGGCTCACATTGTGTTCAGATCTTATGTAGGTGTGAATGCAATCATCACATAACACTGATAGAGATTTTTAACTGACATAAAATACAGATTGTTCATATTTAGAGAGAGCACAAATGAGAAGGCTGAAAGAGACTCTCCTCCAATTACTGATATACATCTATTTTGTGCCATGAAAGGGCCAAACTGCCTCATCTGTCAATACCTATCTACTTGCCATCTGTAAATATCTACTTGCACACCAGCCAGGTAGTATCTTAATCTTAATTATTGGACAAATAATTAAGATTTCACAAAGTTTATAAAGTTTCCCCTAACCCAGCAACTCACAAAACTCTGATTTTTGTAAAGGCAGTCTGATTTGTCACCACCTCAATTTACTCACACAGGTTTTGCTCTGGACGACAGAGATCTGATCTCAGTGACAATGAGAATGTGTTAAAATAAACAGACAAACAAAGGCAAGATCAGCGATATGAGAGTGTTTACAATCTTCTCATCTAAACCTCAGCAAGACAGCAAATAACATAATTCTTTATTGATCCCCCAGAGGGGAAATACATGTGTTTCTCAAAATGCTAAACTTTTTCTTTGAGGTTTCAGTTGAAAACCTAGATAACTGTGACTGAGATCTTACTGTGACGATGAACTGGAGGGGCAGTAGTTCTCAAACGTGTAGTGAACATTGGGCTGCTCTGGCAGCTGCAGGTCTCGCACGTGGGCGGCGTACTGCTGGCCGGGGTCATACAGCTTACTGCTCTCACACAGAGTCTGGTAGTGGACTGGCAAGGCCACCGTCTGCATGTGCATGAGCTGGTAGTACGAGATGGTCGCCTGGTGGAGGAAGAGATGCGACAAAAAGGATCAGGAAAGAGCTTTGATTTTTCCCCTTCCATCATTGGCTTGTGTGTGAGTTTGTTCTGACCGAGCGGATGGTCTGGTCGCTCTGTTTGATGACGTCCTGCAGTTGTCTCAGCACTGTGACCTTTGTGTGCTCCAGCTCCAGCTGCTGAGTGGTGGCGTCTGCTATACATGTCCGGTAGGTGGCCTCGGCCTCGTCTGCCTGCACACACACACACACACACACACAAACTTAAATTTTTGAATTACATCCTGCATTCTGCTTCTTTCGGTTTTAATCTGTCAGATTAGCACACAGATACATGAAATGTCAGTTGTGACACTGTGGCGGCCACATAAAAATAAGTTCAACTCCACGTGACCACGCATGACTCGAAAGTCGGCGATAAAGCTCCGAAACAACAGATACAGCAATAAATTAACGTCATTGATAAGAACCTTGTTGCGAGCCTCTTCCTCTAATCTCTTTTTCTTCTCCACAGACTTCGCTGTAGATCCTGCTCCTTCCTCCTCAGCTCGGCAGGCTGCCGTTTTGGCCTTGTCGTACTCCTCGCAGCGGACCATGAAGGCTTGCTTGGCTTTCCGCAGGTTCGCCTCGCACTCCATCTAAACAAAGACGAATCATTTTTTATTGTTACTGACAGATAAAGAAAACAGTCTACTGCAACATGTGCCTGCATACACAGAACAGGAGGTCGTACCAGTTTTCTCTTAGCTCGAATCCAGTGTTCTTTGATCTCCTTCCGTCTCTTTTCATGCTCCTGTTTACGCTGCAACAGAGGCTGCACAGACACACACATGCATAGATCAACACGATGTACACAGCAGCATGAGCAGCTGTCGCAGAGTGATCCAGGAACTACCACCATGTCACAACAAACTTAAATGTTTACCTGGATGAAGGTCTGGTTGTGCAGGGTGGTGTTGGCCTGCTGCAGCCCCACGCTTTGCTCCTGGTCCTGCTCCAGAGCCAGAGAGTAGATGGAAAAGAGGGGCATGTGGGGCTGGAGGGAGTGAACAGAAAGAGAAGAGAGAGAGAAGCTTTGATAAACAAAATCAGAAGGACGAAACGCCATGTTGGTTTCAGTTTCTCCTAGTTTTTAACATTCAATATCACAGATAACCATTGAGATATTAGAGGTGAAATAAATGAGGTTTACATGTGTTATGCTGTGTTTGCAGGACTGGTATAATCTCTGGAGGCCTTTGGAAAACTCCGTCTCTGGTAAAATGGAAGAAAAGAGATAATTAATAGTGTAATGGAACAGACGACGTGTTATTAGGGCTGCAACTGTTGATTATCTCAATCACTTATTAAACTATATCTAGTCACAATTTATGGTTAAACTCATAAAATGTCAAATCTTCAAACACCAATCAAAGCTTATTAAAGTTTATCATATTTTAAACAAATCTTCACATTTCAGGAGCCAAATTTAAGTCTTTTTTTACTGCATGAATAATCAATTAATTAATTGATTGACAATTTAATAAATCCACTAATAGACTAAACATTCAGCTCTCCCACTCACCCAGTGAAGTTCTCTTTTCCACGTAGCTCATCAGGTCTTTCATGTACTTGGAAATGGTTTTGGCATAGAGCAGAGCCGAGTCCACCCCTCCCTCACTGCGCTGGAGGATCACATCCACTTCCTCAACTCTGCCTACACATCAACACACAAACACAGGTAAGTGCACAGGAACAAACACAACTCTTCTGTGACAACATAAACCGTTTTCACTGATTGTGATTGGTGAGAGGCAAATGTTTGCAGGTGAGGTGTATAAACTCAGAGATACAAATCTTAAACATCCTGTGTTTTATTTTGGCGAGTAGTTTGTCGCTGCTGTCAATGCTGCAATTTTCAATACGGTTGGTTACTTGTGTCTTTGATTTTCTGTGATAAAGACTGACTTTCTGCAGCTGTCACTCTAGCTGTGAAACACTACTTTCTAATGCAAATGGATGATACGGAGTAGACAAACATGAAAGTATGAAAAAGTACCATTTTCACATGACTAAATGAAATTGAATGGAAGGACAGGAAGTGCAGAGGTATCACAAATAACAGCCCTGCGAGAGAGAAACAAGTCACTGAAAGTGTAGCGTGAGTGAAGGAGCGAGTGATGGCCTACCCATGTCCTGCAGGTCGCTCCTGAACGCTCCCCCGTCTCCTCCCTGGCCTGTCGCAGTGTACAAGTTCTCCATCGACTACACAGCACAAAGATGATTCATTAGTGACAAACGCAGATCAAGGCTTTATCAACCGAGGGATTTTTTTTTCCTTCACCCGGTGGAAAGCTGGGAGGGGAACTTTAAGTACGGTGATAAAAAGGTTTTACATGGTTACTGACTGATGTTTGTTTTGGGTAACTATTGTGTTTTTTACATGGGCAGATGGGAAATGACTCTGTGATTCACTCACCCTGCTCTTCTCAGTGGGCAGCAGGGAGAGCAACGTGCTGCTGTCCACCTCTCCCATCAGCAGCTCAGACACACTGAGGAGAAACACAACAAAGACGCCTTTACATCTGCAAATCGGCCAGATATGATATATGATATGGAGAATGTGGCAGTAATAATAGTGTGTGTGAAACATGGCCAAGTGGGGAGGTTTTAAAAATAAAAGAAAAAGACAGGAAGGAAGAAATCTTGACGGTACGAATATAGACAGGAAGTGATCAAAGAAGGTTCATTTTAGTGATTTATCTCTACAGTGTTTGATCTGCAACCTTCATACTGTACGTCAAAGTTTTGCTCATTTTGGTGTAGTCGACTTGTTTACTGAAATACAGGCTAAACGAAAAAAAAAAAATCTCCATCTTGGTGTTTTTCTGTTCATGACTGAAAAGGAGTCAAACAGAGGAAGAGCGGAGGAGAAAATGAGGAAACAGACTCGTCAGGCAGATCTCAACTGTCTCTGCCAGCTCACTTCCTCCTAAAGCTCTGTGGCAGATGTCTAAACCCTGAAACCAGTATGTGATAAACTGCTGGTGCAATATAATCCAATTAAAACACAAAACTCACAATTTTTTCTACATTGACTTTACTTCTATGTATCAAGAATTTTTTTTAAAGATTAAAAACCCAAAGGAAAAAAACACAAATCTTGGAAAAAACTGATTTGATGATTTCAGAAGTGCCACATCTAATAAATTTATTCGCTCTCAAATCGAGAGAACGTTCTTATGATTTATCGTCTCCCTGATTTGTAACAATCTGTTCACAGAGCAGCCAGGTAGTCGACAACATTTTCAAGTTTTGGTTTTGTGTCATACGATAGAAGAAAAACAACCACTTCCTGTTTTCAGCTCTGCCTCATGCAAATGTGTCACCATCGCTGCACTTCTCTCTCCAATTCCCAACAACAGACGGCTTCATACGCATTAACACACACAGCACCTGATTCTTCTGTCTGTACAAGAGGTGACAACTGAATAGACACTATTATAGAAACACTGGTAACCACATCACAATCGTTCTCATACAGTCTTTGTGGCAATAACTACATGAAATACCAGCAGTAAACACAATTTAAGATTCATTAAATGGTTGCAATTTCATAATCTGACATATAGTAAAGTTGTCTCAGATACTCACTTGCTGCTAAAAGCAACTGCGATGGTTTCAATCGCCTTCTCAAAGTCCATTTTATCGGCCTCGTTACAAGCCTCATAGTGGAAGCCTGAAAAATCACAACCGAGCATGTGTTCAGGTTTCAGTTCAGTTGTGGTTTGGATCACACTGCTGACCAAATACACACCTGTACATCAGTTACAGCCAACTATATGTACAGGACACAGTACAGCAAAAGGAAGATTAGGTCTCATCAACATTTCTGAGTAATTTCTAAAAAATAGTTAAAAAAAAAAAAAAGAGAAACATATAAACACAGGATGTTTGTACTTTGTACTAAACAGCCTTCTGCCTACATTTGCTTTCATTTCCACTCATTGCTGATGGTTTCTCTATATTGCTGACTGACCTTTGACCTTGGATATGAGCTTGCCGGCAGCGGTGAGGATCTCCACGGTGTTGAGCAGAGGGTAGGTGTTGATGACCTGACGCAGCACCCGCAGGACCTCACCCAGACACTCGTGAGCCACGGGCCGCTGACTCTCCTTACCTGGACGAGACGGGAAGGACAGAGGCGAGACGTGGTTGGACAAGGAGACGGGAGTAGCAGCGTAACAGCTGGACTATGAAAGACCACATTAACAGTTCTGGATGTTTTATCCCAAAACAAGATATTTACACTTTAAATGGATGCGAATTTCTAGTGGACACTTTTCCTGGAGCCTTTTATTTTATTTCATTTCAGCTTGTTTCAGATGTTCAACCCATGACAAGGTGGATTTTATCATCTTCTCCATTTCCAGTCTTTATGCTAAGTTAAGTGGCTGCTGGCTCTAGCTTCATATGACAGATATGAGAGTGGTATCTATCTTCTCATCTAACTTTCTGCAAGACAGCAAATAATCCCCCGCACAGCAGCAGAGAGACGGACAGTCTGCGCTCAGGTATGACAGTGATAACGACAATGTGTGTCAGACAGGTCGGGTCGAGGTTCACAGTGTCGGCTCGTCTGCTTCGAGGTCAATGGGGAGACATCAGCAGTCGGCATCCTCATTTCCTCCTCACACACACACATATACACACACACACAGACTGGTTTCGGTCACTTTGTTCTGTCTAATGTTGCAACCTCTGTATCATTTTCCTAATTGAAGCAGCTCACTCAGAGAGGAGGCAAGAGGTCGACCGATCCTCCGTCCTCCCACAGTCTGTCTGAAAATGTGTGTCAGAGTGTCAGAGTGGTGGCAGCAGGCGACAAGAACAGAGTGACCTGAACATTGCGCCAGAGAGGATGTGGTCGCTGCTTTTGTTCTGCAAGGTTGGAAACTAATTCTGCTTTCTGCGACTCATGAAAACAAATCACCTTGACTTCACAAAAAATGGTTTGATGTTAATGAAATAAAATGGGGCCTAACAGCCATGAGGAGCTCCAGATTAAGTGGTGCATCAGAGTGCAGGAGGGAGGAGCTAAGTTTCTGATTGTGCTGCTGATTAAGAAGAGGAGGCATCCCGTCACGGCGGCGCAGCCAGCCTATCAGAGGAGGAAGTGTGGACGAGGCCCTTCTGTCAGGGACTATCCATCATGGCTTCCTGTTTAGAAAGCTTGCTCTGGGTGGAGAGCACGATGGAACAGAGCCAGATTACAACAGCCGGAAAGACACAAACAAAGATCTTTCTGTCTCATCTGAACTACAGAACTCTGCTGTGAAAAACAGGAGAAATCAACCTTAATGACCTCGACAACACCTGCTCTTTTAAGGTCTGACTTTCAGTTTGTTTAGCAGGTGGAATCAACTGTGAAGTGGCGGCATTTTCTCCATGAGGAAGGTGCAGGTGCCATTTTAAACCTTGTGCATCGTGCAGGAGGGGAAGCGTGTGTGCACGAGGCTGCAGTAAACAAGAAACTGGCTTCCTGCTGGAGACAAGAGTGCGGTCGACTCTGTGGGCGCAGCGGAAACGCAGCCCTTCGTTTGGAGAGAGGACGCTCAAAGACACTTGTTAACTCACGCAGGGTGGCTCCGCCCTTTCCCCCCTTCCCCTCCCCCCAACTGATGCAAGATTGACAAAAAACGTCTGTGGACGCCTCATGTCCTCTTTATGTAAGTAAAACTGGACTGGAGCGTACGACGTAAAGGGGAAGAGGAGAGAACAAACACTTCTGTCTGCAAACTAACGTGTTACAGATGCACACAACACAAAGCAAGGACACAGTGACAAACAGTCGTACCAGCCAGGAGACAAACATAAGAACTGGCTGCACATGCAAAGAGAAGCATGTTGGGTCTCCACTGTGGTAAAAGCATTATTTATATCTTTGTGGCAAACCCAAGTCAACCTAAAACACATGTCTTCAAACACGTTTCTTGTAATCTGGCAGAAACACACCAGCTCACACACAGACAGGAGAACTCATTTTGACTGTAACTATTTGGGGACTTCTAATAAATCAGGTTATCTGTGGGATGATTTGTGCCTGATGGAAGTTTGTAGATTTAAAAAAAAATTGATTTGTCATCGATGTTACCTTCAGCCAGCACCACGTCCTTCAGTTTCTCCACAGCCTCAGCGAAGCGGGCCACGTCCCTCAGCAGGGCCGGGATGTCCTCGACCTCGATGGCCGTGCTCTCTGGACCTTCAGACGGAGGAGTGGGGGTCAGGGCCCCTTTCCCCTGGCCTTTAGTGAACACCCACGACTGGAGAGGGAATCCTGGAGGGAGAACAGATGAATTGCTCAAGAAAATTATTCATCAGCTCCAAATTCTTAAAGGAATACTTCTGGGAAATATGCTTATTCAATTTTTGAGTTGGATGACAAGGGCGATACCACCTTTCATTGGCTCTGTCCAAAGGGAACAAAATCCACCTACCAGCACCTTTAAAGATCATTAATTAAATAATGACACTTTATATCTTGTTGTGGTTTCATGGGGCTTCATGTGCCGGACTGTTTCTTGGTGGAGTTCATTTCAGCTTGTTACCTTCATACGGAGCCAGGCTCGCTGTTTCCAGTCTTTATGCTAAGCTAAGCTAACCGACTGCTGGCTGAAGCTTCATAACTCACAGACAGACATGAATCTTCATGAATCTTCATGAATCTTCTCATATAATTCTCCATCAAAATCCTTTAAGTGTGAGGCTTTGCTGCTTTTCTCAGTTTTATATCATTATAAATTGAGTAGCTTTGACAAGTCAAACAACTGATGGGCATTTTTCACTTTTTTGACATTTTGAAGACTAAACTTGAAAAAGAATAATCAACACATCAATAAATAATGAAAACCGTACTTTAAAACTTGTAGCCTTTCCATAATTTACTCGAGGCGTCAAAATCCATCATTACAAACTTTCACTCAAACTTTTCATCAATACTAAAGTGAACTTAAAAAGATGATGGATTCATTTGCTTGTTAAATTTCTGGTAGGTAGAAGTCGTTTTTTATATTTTCTGTCCTCTATGTTCACGATCTTTCTCCAGATTTTGCTTTCTCTTTCGGCTCAGGTGTGAATGTGGTGCACGGCAAAGAATAAAGAGAGCAGAATATTTCATCAGCAACAATCACAGATGTTCTGATCCGCACCTGCAGCGCTGGCGTGTCTGCTCAGCGCCGTCGGCCTCTTCAGGGTGGACACAGGAGACGGGCAGCCCACCCCTTGCATCGCGGCCAGCTTGCTGTGCTGGGTGCTGGGGGTGCCCGGGCAGGACAGGGAGGGGTCCTGGAGCCCGGCGGAGGTCGGGGTGAGGGTCGAAGAGGAGGAGGAAGATGAGGGAGAGGTGGAGAGGGTGATGTCGCCTCCATCTTTCCGAGGCTGCTCCTGGAGGATGGACAGCTGGGACAGAGAGAGGACAGGAAGAGAGAAAAGGTCAAGACCATCACATGATTTATACTTTCCAGCTCGACCTGAATGGCATGATGGCGCCGGCGTGACTCATTTTTGCCTTTGTTGCCTTAAAAGCCGGCAGCTCTGTTGTTGGTAAACACACATGAAGACTTTCACAAGATCCTGTGTAGCGTTGTGCAACACTTCCTGACTCCAGGCTGTTGACGGGTGTGGCAAACCGAGCGGAGTGTAGAAGCACAGAAACACCATTCACTGTTTTTGGAATAGTGACATTTACATTCACTTTTTGTCTGATTCCAAAACAGACATTAAAAGTGAAAAGCCTTTCTTTGATGCATCTCATCTCTCAGTTAGTTAGTGCCTTACAGTTTTTGGGCCTGACAAAACCAAAATTCACCTCTTCAACGAAATCCTTTACATGAAACATAAGGGCCACCTGTACTGGACACACACACTCCAACATACCTGTTTAAGCCATATGCTGTGCTTGTTGGGCAGTATGTCCAGCCTGTCCGTGCCTTTTGAGCCGACTTTCTTAACTCTCTGACTCGTCGAGTAAGGGTTGTAGCTACTTTTGCCCCCACGTTTCAGCATGCTCCTTCCCTCTACAGCTCCGTCCCCATTCTAACTACAGCACAAGTTGACTTTTGAAACCGATTTTGCAAGAGCACTCATACACGCACGCACTGCAGGCTGACACTGCGCTGGTGGTAAAAAACCCCTCCACACCAGAGCCAGATGAGTCAGTGAACAGTCAGACGCACATCCGAATATTAATCTCTGTCACACCGCATCATGATGAAGTTTTCAATTAGCTTCACACAAGCAGACACTTCCTCACAATGCATTGAAATGAAAGTCACACATTCACACACACTTGTTCAGAGAACTTTGTGCAGCCTGTGCCTGCAGCTGAAGGTCATCTCACACACACACACACACACTTGTCCAGAGAGCTTTGTGCAGCCTGTGCCTGCAACTGAAGGTCATCTCTCACACACACACACACACACACTGAGCAGAGGTGATGCTGCACTCACACACTGGCCGCTGCTCTGTGGCCCCGGGCTTCCTGTTCGACTCTTCTTCGAGATGGATGGCGTCTTGATCAGTTCCCTTTTCTTCCTGGTGAACATCTTCAGGGTGCCCTTCCCGTCCATGCCGGCCTCTCGCAGTTTTACGCACAGCCCCCCCACCCACCCCCCGACTCGCCACTTGGCCGCGGTGCCGCTCGGGTTCAGCGGGAGCTCGGTGCCATCCAGGCCGAGCCTCCTCCACGGTGACTGTCTGTCTGTCTTCCTGCTCCGGCTGTCGCACATCGAGCCGCGCAGGCTCACTGACGCACAGACAGACAGATCAACCGCAACCAGGCTGCGCGCCCCGGCATCCGCTCCGTGCGTAAAGGCAGCTTCCTCAGGGGGGGGGAGGAGGAGGAGGAGGGACACCCGGCCGAGACAATTCACTGAGATATGAAGATTAAAAGTCACACTTGTTAAACTTTGCCCTGAGGTTGAAGCTGGCTCCTGAGTTGGAGAAACGCGCCCTGACGCAAACCTGATCCAAACTTTCTCTAAACTCATCAACTCATCCAGACGCACGTGCGTTTCCAACATGTGACCTTTTCACGCGTTCACCCGCCGCACACATGACACTCAGGTCCGAGATTGTAACCTGGGTTCAACTGACTTCATCCACAGGGGAGAAACTGGTCACACTTTTATCAGCTTTTAATGGAAGAAAATGTGTGAATTTGATGGGCAACTGAATTATTTGTGTAAAATTCAATCAATGAATTTAAAGCGTTTGACTGAGTTTGAATCTGAATTACCACTAAATGTCAAAAACTGTCAGGTTAAAAATATATTGGATTGACACTAAAAAGAAAATTATAATTTCAGGCCACCGAGAATCAGTAATCAAGAAAAGTTCAGATGAGTGAAGATATTTCAAAGAGGGGAATTCACATCAATTTATAGTTTTGTTTTTTCAAAGTAAATTTTAACAATAAGTATTCAGAAGTGGTTAAGTTGTGGTTTTGTTGAGTGGACTGACTAAAAAAATGAAAGAATTTGAATATTATTTGAATGTGGCTTCGAGAGCTGCATCAAACTGACTTCTACATTTATCTCCTCTGTCCACTCGGACCATCAAAGGGGGACTGAGCAATGAAGCCCGATGACATGAAATGAAAGAATAAATGACTCATGATCCCATGTGAGTTTGTGATAATTTGACTACATACATATGTGTTTCAGGATATGCACCATGTGAGCACAACATCAGCTGGTTGATTAATCAGAGGTTTTAACACTGGAGTCCTGCACAAGGCCTCAACAGTCAAAAATGCAGAAGCCACCTTTCTATTTCAGTTTATATTGAAAAACAAATGTACTATTCATTGTGGTCCTGATGGTCTGGGGTGAGAGCCCTCTTTGCCCAGTTGGTTATTCACAACCTTGGAGAATTTTTTTCATCAATAGTTGATATCAGTGATTAGCAGTGATCAAGGCTGTGTTTACTTATGTGAATCCTGGTAAAAATGCAATAAAGCAGAAGACATTTATATATTTTTGTTGTGTTGTATGATTGAACAAACCCACATTTGAAATCAGGAAAACATTTTAATGTAGAAAAAGTTAAAGAGGCATCCACACATTTAATACACTTTCTTGCATATTTCTATGAAAAACAGACATTTAGTATGATTTCTAATAAAACTAGAATTTGTTGACATGTTTCATACAGCAGCAGTAACATAGGGCAAGCTGATTTGTCTGACATGGGGTTATTTAAATAAAAAATATGAAAAGAAATCAGGCACTTTGATCTCAACATTCAGGTGAGAACCTTTTTGTCGTTAGATGTTAAAACTTTTAGTAATTTGTTAAATGGTTGTAAAAATCTTGAATATTCAATCTCCCACATCTGGAGCCTTCGTGCAGGACGACCAACTTCAGACAAAACTTTGCTTCTGCAGAAAAAAATGGTCAAAATGATCAAAGACACAAGAGTTTGGAGTGAAAAGTTCTCATCAGGTCAGACTCCGGCTTTAAAGCTCTGTGGCAGGACCCCACTCGAAGTCGTCGTCCTCATCCTCGTCGGCCTCGGAGCTGTCGCTGCCTCGGATCTGTGTGCGTCTGAACTGGACGGCCTGGTGATGATGTGCCAGCCTGTCGGGACAGAAGGGTGGAGATTATCACACATCTTCAAGTCTGGCTTTAGTCTGAAACCTAAAGACAACAGCAGAAGACGAAGACTTACACGATGAACTGAGGGGCCTTCTTCTCCTCAGGTTCTTCCTGTGGCTGTGGTGCTGCAGAGCGAGTCTGCAACAGACAACGAGACATTTGATAATGAAACGTGAGTTTAAAATTGATAAACAGATGTTACAACAAACACAAATCTTATCGGTGAATCACATATCCTTTACAACACTGAAAACCATTTTTCAAAGCAGGTATTGTTTGGTTTCTGTAAGAAAAATGTATAGAGGCTAAAACTCAAACTTGCCTGGCTACTAAATATTGACATAATCTTTATGTTTGGGTTAAAGTTAGATTGTTGCTCTGTGGTAATAAGTCTTCCACTGACGGTGCATTTAATTGCTGCTTGGAAAAGTCAGACTCTTAAATCTAAGAGTAGAATGTCACGAGGAAAAAAGGATTAAAAAAGAAAAAGGAAAATGTAGCTTTTTGTATGAAGCAACTCTGACACTTTGAAGGTTTTTCAACCAGCATTTATAAATACACAGCACAGACACATTAACTGCAACTAAGCATTATTTTCATTATCAATTAATCTGCCAATTTTTTCTAAGATAATTTTCCCAAAGCAAAAGTTGCCATATTTAAATCACTTCTTTTGTCCAATCAACAGAAAAAACCCAAAGATATTCAGTGTTTTATCATAGAGGACTAATAAAGCAGGAAAAATCTACATTTGAGAACCAATATATATATATATATTTTTTTTTTTTTTTAATTGATTACTCACTACTGCTAAATGGCCTTAAACACATAAAACCACAGGTCATTTAAATAGGAGTTTCATTCACCTGTTGTAATTTCTCCTCGATAGCAGACAGGTTGGCTTGTTGTGGGCTCTCAGGCGGCGCCTCAGCGTATAAAGGCTCGTTGGCAGTGTACCGAGTGGAGGGGTCAGGGGCTATAAAGTCTGGGGGTCCGTCTGATGGAGTGGTAGGTGGAATCACATCAAGGGCACTGAAGTCTGAGTCTGTAAAACTGCGATGAGAGGGGTCTTCCTCCTCAGCAGCGCTGTGTGGCGGGCTGTAGCTCTGCCGGCGGGGGGCTCTGGGCTCGGGAACGTGCATCAACGGTGGGATTTCTCTGAGCGAGTACGTGTCGTCGTGAAGCTCGGGGGGGTCGGCGGTGGGACTCTCAGAGGCGGGCTCGGATGATCGGGCTAAGGCGGCTCCTGCCACCCTGGAGCCTCTGGAGTGACTGGCCACGTTCTGACCGGGGTACGCCTCCTCCAGGTCCTCGTTGTCGGTGTAGGCCTCTCCGTCAGTGAAGGCCTCTCCGTCAGTGTCCTCCAGGTCGCTGGCAGCACTGAGGTAGTCTGACTGGGTTTGGTCCAGAGCGTCCAAGTCCTGCTCTCCACCACTCTCCAACTGCACAGGAATGAAACACATTTTAGTTATTAGTTTGCCACTGGACAGAAGATACTTAAAAAAAAAAAAAAACTAAGATAGAAAACACAGGTGCCAACTCTCTTAAATCAAACTTAAAAATACTTCAATTACACTTCAATTAAAACAAAGTCTAAGAGAAAAGGGGTTAAATGTGAAATAGTCAGGGTTTGTGTGTGTGTGGGTCAGGAGGAGCCGTGTGTCATACCGTGACTTCAGACACCCAGACAGGTTTGGACTGTTGGTGGCGGATCTTATTCTTCAGACTCTCGTACCAAACATGGGAGTCGGGCTGCAGGTCGATACGTGCTGGAGGGAAAGGTGGGAGAAAAACACAGTGTAAAGTAAGAAGTACATACAGTGTAGACGAATCAGAGATAAACAGGCAAAGAAAGAAAAAAGAAGTTGACAGGGACAGACTCATGTGTCCGTACCTGCGAAAAGGTGGCTGCAGTGTTTCCTCAGCTTCATGGCCTGTGAGTAAAGGCGTCTGGAGCTCTTGCTGGACTTGGGGTTGTACCTCTGCCTCATGGCCTTGACGTCCTTGCGGCTGTGAGGGTCCAAGAACAGGACCATCGGGTGGTACTGGATGTAGTTCAGCCTTTCCACCGCAGTGGGAGTGATGTCCAGAAGAGGGTGCTTGTCCTGGGAAAAGAGAGCAGCAAAAATATGGCGTGAAGGGGACAAAACAAAACGAGGTTTATGTTGTTGAAAGTGACTAAATATTCAAGTATTTCTCCTTCTGGTTCATTGAAGACTCACCTTCTCTGCTATCCTCCTCACAGTGTCCAGCTTAATAACCGTGGAGCCGCTGTCTGCTGCTCCACTGCGAGGAACCATGTCTGCGTTGATGGAAGAGACAGAAAAACAATATGTAACGTGAACATCAGATCAGGAGTAAGAACTAAAAAGGAAGAATTATCTTTGTGTCAAAAAGAAGAAACTAACCTGCCACTTCATATTCATCAGGCATCTCTCTGGCCAGCTTCTCCATGGCGATGTCATTAAGAGGACCCATGATGACGATGGGCCGTTTGAAATTGGCCTCTCTGAGCAGGACTCTCTCGTAGGCCGGGAACTTGCCCTGGATGGTGAGCTGCAGCAGGTCGTCGCGAGTCCGGCGGACGGTCTTCTCGTTCTTCTTGTTCCCTCTGAGCCCCCGTAGTTTCCAGAACTCGGCCCTGGGTCCTGACACCTGCCGCTCCCCGGTCGACCGCTGCGCCTGCTCTATGCTGGCCAGCGTCTCGGCCCTGCAGGAGATGATGACCGATGTAAAAACTGAATCATGGGTTCTTGGTTAAGTTAGAAATAGAAATCAGGTGTCTGTTCCTGACCTGGCCTGGTTGGGGATGGTGCCTTTATCCATCTCGTGCAGGTCGTTCCCCATGCGCACGGCCAGCCAGTTTCCCAGCTTCCCGCGGTACATCGTGTCCACCACCCTGAACACCTCCCCTCGGGTGAAGCTCAGACCGATGGGGCCTTCTGCCTCGTTGTCGAAGTGGGTGCGGATGTAGAAGTTGTCCGCCAGGTTGGACTTGATGATCTTCTTGTAAACTGAGGAGAGGAAACGTTCAGATCACTCACTGACCGAAGCTTTACCCTGAATTATCACACGAGCGGCTCGGTGATAAACTTACTGTCCATCTTGTTCTGAGTGCAGATCTGAACCTGCTCTCCTTTCTTGATGTTCAGGAGGAAGTTGGCTGCTTCTTCTCGTGTGAAATGACCAAAATCGACCTTATTTACCTGAGAAAGAAAGAAGGAGTGAGACATTTGATCTTAAGCATGATACATGATGATAACAGCTGACTTTTGCAGATTACAGCCATAGAGACTTGACTGCATTCAGATCTGAAACTGTCTTCATTACTACCATGATCTCACCTGCATGATCTGGTCTCCCTCTTTCATTCCCTCTTCATACGCAGGGCTGTTTGGCTGAACTCCACCCACAAATATACCGACGTCGTTGCCCCCCACGAGCCTCAGACCGACGCTGCCCTCCTTCACGAACGACACCGTGTGAACGTCTGAGCTGTACCTGAGAGCAAGAGGATCAGCAAAAAGTCTTTGAGATTAATTAACTAAAAAAAGTTGGGATGCTGTGTGAAATGTTCCTCAGCCCATGGAGTAATATCTTTTATCCTTATCTCCTCCTTCTTTAGTCTGATTCCCTTTTCCTGACCTTTGACCTGTTACTAATGAACCTGGTGTTTTTAGATGAGTCCACAACTTTCACAGTCTTTTGTTGCTCCTGTCTCAACTTGTTTGAAAAGTGTTGCTGCCATCAAATTCAGAACAAGCAGATATTTACAAAAATCAATAAAGTTGATGAGTCAAACATGAAATTTATTGTCTTTGTACTGTTTTCAATTGAGTCTATGTCAGAAAGGATGAACAAATTATCACATTCTGTTTCATTTATGTTTTACACAGAGTCTCAACTCTTTTGGAATCAGGGTTGTAAATACTTATATTGATTACCACATGAATAAAATTGTACAAATGAACATTGCTCACCCTGGATTAGCTGATGGATAAGAATCTGGAGGTAGGGAGTAGATGGGCTCTTCTGTAGGTTTGGCTAAAAGAGATATGGAAAAAGTGAGTCAATCTTTTTGGATTTAGTTGTTCAAATGTCAAAATTCATCACAAAAACCCAAAAAACACAATTCACCAAGTGTTGCCTTAGAATTTAAAGGGAACATCTATTGTCGAGTGAGAAGCTGCGACAGGATTCATTATCAAAACAATCAACGATCAGTTCTTACAGTAAAGTGGTGGGTTGCTCTTCACTGAAATCCCAGACCTGACGGTACCAGTTCCATTAGCAGCACGAGGAGCTCTGTGAGGTGGAGCAAACATCTGTCAGATTTATGGACACTTAAAAAAGTCAAGAGAAAGTTCCCGAAGAGGTTAAAGCTTTATCAAAGCAAATCAGCAGTTTGTATGTGAGGATGATACTGATTTGAGTGTGTGCTCAGTCGTACCTGCGATGACTGTCTCCTCGCTCAGAGCTCCCAGACCTCCTGAGATGTGACAGCTGGTCCGACTCCGAGGAATCTGAATGAGGTAAACAGACAGAGTGTGGTCAGGGCTAACTTTGGCCTTTTTGGATCTCAAAATTTGAGACGACAACACAAAGAGAGGATGAGAGTGACAGAGGAGAGGAGGCTGACCATCAGGAGGTGGTCTGGTGGGTGACGGGAGGCGACGAGGAGGCTCCTGGTTCACAGTGACCGCGGCGGATTTAACCTCAGGCAGGACTCTGAGAGAGGCAGACAAACACATGTGATGAACTACAATATGTTTTTTTTTGTCAACTGTTATCTGTTAATTCAAATAACTTCAAATGATGAAACATTACAAGATGCAACCCTGCAGGAAGTCACGTCTTGTGTCATCACTGTGTTTTACAGAGTGTTAAGCAGACAAACCAGTCAGACATCCTGTCAGTGTCATTTCACACAGTGAGCGTCTTCTGCACCAAATATTACAGATGATGTTGAGTCTGCTCTACATGAAGATCCAGCTTTTAATAACCTAATTTCGTCTACTGATTTCTGTATTCATACAACAGTAATTCACATCATTTTGCCTGTGCAACAATTTCTTATTTCCAATTTAATACACTGCTTTTTTTTTCCTTTAAATGTTTTTAGCATTTTTTAAAGTTTTCCAGAACTCACTTTGTGATAAAGCCTCCACTTTATTCTACAATCTATTGACTCAGTATGATGATATATGATATTTAGGACAGAACAGTTTTCAGTTGACAAATATTTAACTACATCTATGAATATTATGTGAACTTCCCATAATCTGATTCTTCACCTGCTCAGGTTACCTCCAATAGACCGTTGCTTTACTGTCAATGATGCTGGTTGAGGTTAAATTTAGGCACTTTGTTGTGGTGCTTGTTCTGGTTCATCCCACAGGTCGTGTTTATGAAAAAGCATTGAGTTCTGAAACTTTTCAATATGAAGCAACATGTCTTTCAGCACTTGGGCCGGTTTAATATTATTAACTTGCCAACAGACACCTGGCACATTGCAGAGAGTTCGGACTAAACATCTGATGGCTTCTCTCACCTGTATCTGTCTTTAGCCGTGTTGGAGTTTGCACTGTCTGTTGAGTTCCTGCGAGGGACGGACGCGTAACTGGCCTCTGATTCAGACTCTGAATGAGCTGCGGAGTTCAAGAAATGAAATCAGGCATTAAAAAAAAAATCATACATCAGCACATCATTTTGGATGCGTTCGGCCAGATATACATTGGACAGTGGCTAAAAAAATGTAGATGATCATGTCTGTACAAACATTATTATTTCAAAGAAAATATCTAAAGTTGCACAATGCTCACTGACTCAATACAAACACACACACACTTGGGTTCAAACATTAAATACACACACACCTCTCAGTGGTGGGTTGCTGGCAGGGACGCTTGCGACGCTCCACTGCGGCGGCTCGACTGCCACATCTGGCAGGACCCTGCAAGAGAAGAGAGGGAGGCGGGAGTGAGGGAGGAGGAAGACAACAAATCTGAGTCACGTTTGGAGAGGGGGGGGCGGCGTGGCTAATATGATGATTATTGATGAGAGGGTGAGACTGAAATGTTGAATATTCACCTTTCTGAGGGAAGCTCTCGCTTTGATGGTTAACTGCATTGTAACTGATCAAAATTCAGTAATATTAATTGTCTTGCTTGATCTCGTCAGCTCATGTTTGCTATTAATTTTTGAACACACTGAATAAAAACATGCAGATTTGCAAGAACTGATCGATAAAAAATATTCTGCAGACGTTTGATTGGAATATTGCTGCTTCAGTGATACGCGTCCTCTGTTTAATCAACATTTAGCCACATACAGGAGATGGACATGTTCAGTGAAAGTCACTTTTATTTCATTGGTTAACAACATGTCACCACAAACAGTACACAGTCAAAAAAAACACAAATCAGGCAAAATCAAAACTACAAAATGAGACTTAAGGCACAAAATGACCAAATCAATATAAATCACACAAGACACAAAGGGGTCATTGAAACGTAAACATAAACATGTGATTAGCTAATGTTAATAATGGGAGAGGCGTGCACAGTCTGCTCAGTGTCCCAGTCCGTCACCTCCTGTTGGGTTTCGGGGTGGGGGTGGGGGCGGGTTTGGGCGGACCTTCATCTGTACCTGTATCTGCTGAGGGAGTCCTGGCTGTAGGTGGTGCTCTGCCGCTGAGGAGGCGGCATGCTGTCATCCGACTCGGACTCTGAGTCTGAGAACAAGGAGAGCAGCGGTTATGAAGTACGGAAGATTAAAAGAGCAAAAAGCTGCGACTTGACTGAGCTGCAACATAAAATAAACACTTTGTTTTTGTCATCACATCATCCCTTCATCAACACCATCTTTTATGTTCCAAATGTGAATTAATTTCTGGATGTTGTTTTACTAATAATCACATAAAAGTGCATTTCATAGTTGATGTTAGAATATTTGGACACAATTTAACTGTCAGTGTTTAGTTTGGTTTGGTCAAGTTTGCATTCAACCACATGGAGTTGCAAAAGCTGAATGTTCCGATTATTTATCCTTTACTTTAATTAATTCTCCTCCTTTACTTGCTAACTAGTTTTTGCACACTCGATGACAATAACACCTGAGAGAATTGTTGAAATTAGCTGACTCGATATGTGGATGTATTTTTTTTAATCGAATCATTAATTAAATTTTTTTCAAATTAGTTAAGCTATTCTACTGTACAGATGGTTTAATGCCACTTTAATGCTGATACATGTAGTGTTTTAAACAAATTTATTTGGTGTCCTCTATAAAAAGCAGCAGAGAGAACGTTTCATGTTTGCACTGACTTATTTGACTGTTGATGCCTGTGCAGCAGCAAACATTCAAAGATTAAGCAAACATTGTCAAAGAAGTGTCAGACAAAGTCCAGGATGTGTATCATCACGAGGAAGTCGGATCATTGGATCGTTTGTGCGTGCGTGTGTGTGTGTGTGCGCATGTGTCCTGACCTGGGGGCGGGACTCTCACAGGGGAGTTGACCCTCCTCGGCGGCTCTGAGCGAACAGTGATGGGGGAGGCTCTCATGCCTGTGAAGGGCAGATCAGGGAGAACTCTGCGGGGGGAGAAGAAGTGGGAGGAAAAGACAGTGAGGAAGCGTCTGGTGGAGAAACAGATGGTGACGGAGTTGAATCAAGCCCGGTCCTTACTTGTATCTGCTGTCTAGGCGGGGGCTCTCTTTGCGCGGTGGGGGGGAAGCGCTGCGGTCAGAGTCCGACTCCGACACCGGCTTGCGAGGCCGCGAGGCGGAGGAGGTGGGACGAGACGTGGTCCAGTTGGGGATGACAGGAGAGGAGCGGGGGTTGGGGAGGGTGGACACACCAGACAGAGATCTGGAGAGCAAAGCAAGAATTAATTTCTGGATGGATTAAGACAAATACAGTGATCAATTCCAGATGACTGCTGGAGAAATATGACTTGGGTTTTACATGAGTGCACATGCAGGACAAAGACTTCAGACAGGAAGAGTAATGCAGAGGAATGAAATGAATGATAAGTACTCCAACCAGTTGAAAGACTAAAACTGAAACTAAATCTAAATATTTCCACAGCTGAACAGTCAGATTCAAATTTAAGAGCACAGTAAGAAAAAGTTGCATGCTTTCATAATTATAAATAACTTTTGATTACATTGTGTTTCATTGTATGTTCGGGACCTTGCTGCACATTAAATCTGATCACATCTGTCCAACTTTCAAAATGAGTTTTCATTCTTTATCTATTTTCAGTTCCATATTCAGTCATTTAAGTCTAAATATATAAAAAATAAACGCAGAGTTTGATGAACACTTTGTCAGTTAAAGAATGAGATTGAGCTGACTTGTATTTGCTGGAGTGATCCCTCACGTCCGGGCTGTGTCTCCTGACGGGGGGAGGAGAGGCACTGCGGTCCGACTCTGACTCAGATGGAGCTGCAGGAACAATAATCAACAGAAACAAACATCATTTTCATCTTTTTATTATCCCACTGTGTAGTTCACTTCCTGTCCGAGCGTGAGATCAACAGCTCTGTTGAGACTGATTCTCGGCAGGACTGACCTCTGCGAGAGGCGTAGCTTCTTGGAGGAGGCCGAGACAAGGTGGAGCGCATGGGTGATGAATCCCGAGACTTGGATGGAGGAGGTTCGGCTCTCGTTCTGGAAAAAGATAAAGGAAATCTTCAGTGCCTTTTTTCTTAAAATTGGACAAAATCAAATGCATCAACTTATGTTTATGAGTTGTGGTGGTGGGGGAGGTGTTGTGTGTACCTGCGCGTGCGTTTCTCTCTGTTGGGATGACGGGACGTTCTGTGAGTCGGGGCGTCTTCATCAATGTCTGAAATGTCTGAAACAGAAAACATTTAGTGAGAAATTCTGCAATGACTCGAGCAGCAAATCCTTTATTAATCATTTCTACACTTCTCTCATTCACGTCTTTCCTCTCCATCCCTCACCCTCCAGTTCAGAGCTGCTCTCTCGGCGGCGGTCGTCCTCGCTGTTGGGGGCGCTGTCCTCCACCTCCGGGATGCTGACCAGGAACTTGCGGTTGTCCCTGAGAACCGTCATGGTCAGTTTGCCCCTGCTCTTCTCCACCAGGTGCTTGGTCTCCAGCAGGGACAGATTCTCTGTCGTCATCCCGTTGATCTGAGGAAAGGAGATGAATCATTTAACATAAAAAGAAAAAGAAGACGTGCAGTAGTTATTGTGTTGATGCTGTGATTAGTCTTCACCTTCAGGATGAGGTCTCCCTCCTGCAGAGTTCCTTCCTTTGCAGCCAGGCCTGTTTCTGTCATGTGCTTGATGAAGATCTGACTGCCCAGCTTCAATCCATACTCTGAGGAAAACAACAAGAATCCAGTCAGAAATGAACACACAAGGGCAAACTCAGCTTCCTCTCAAGTCCCTGAAGTCTTACCATCTGTGATTTTCTTTTTAAGCAGCGTAGTTTTGATGGGTTTGTCTGGGACGTCCTGATACGGGAGCCTCTTGTAGCTGGTCGACATCAGCGGCAGCGTGTTTCCGTGGCCGTTGCGGTCGGGCGTGTTGCTGCGGGCGCGGGGGCGGTAGCGGTTGTCTCGGTTGTCGCTGCCGTCGGAGTAGCGCCGCGCTCGTCTGGGGGGGTCCGCGTCCAGCAGGTTGGAATGGGAGGCGGCCCGAGACGGCTTGGAGGTCGCTGGGATCTGGATCGTGCGAGGCCGCTTCACTGTCTGGAGAGAGAAGGACGGAGAGGGCCGGAGATTTAGAGACACGACCACACAGTAGGTTAGAAGTCATTTCAGATGCTTCCATCATACTTACGACGTTTGCAGTCTTGCCACATGACTTGAGGGTCTGGATGGTGTAGTTAGAGTGGACGTTCTCCATAGACACTCCATTGACCATGACGATTTGGTCTTTGGTGCTGCAGGACACAAGCAAACACACACGTGAGCCTGGTTCTATCGACAAACTCACAAACCTTCAAAGTACGTCTACATATGTGTGCAGGCATGAGATCAGGTGATTTTTATGACAAGAGTAAAGGTTCCTACAGTCACATGAGAGTCAACTTACAACAGTCGTCCCATGGCCGGTCCATTTGGCAGCACGTCTGACACGACCACCGTGGTGTCCCCGTTGTCTGGGTGAGGCTTGTCCTTCCCTCCTGATATGGCAAAACCAAATCCCAGTTTGGAATCCTGTCATGAGAGAAACACAAGGCTTAAAATGAGAGCAAGTGCATGAGAGAGTGGCATGAATGAAGAGAGGTGAGCAGGGAGCGTATGAGCATGTGCGGGAGATGCAGCGGAGAGATAGAAGGAGTGAGAGCGCATTCCAGCGGCCTTCAGTCTGAGGCGGGATCGCGACGAGCCAGCAGGGTGTGTCGCCGCGAATTCCAGCTGGAGACTGTGCTTTGAAACCGAGAGGTCTGAAGCTCGGTCCTGCTAAACCCCGCAAGCCTTTTTTTTTTAACAATAACTGTGGAAACGGTCCTGAAACTGTGCCAAAGAACGACTTTCACTTCTGTATGTGAGCAGCCGCCGAGCACAGACCAAACAAAACTGATGCACCAAAGATAAAGTGGTCTGCACTTCACATTTACTTTGGTTTCTTTTGAAGTTCATGCAAAAAGACATCAATGTCTTCACTATAATCTGTAACGCTGTCACATGTGAAATGCACATGATTTCAACATTGCCATATTTATATTTCTTAACAAACACCCACTTACTTTGTTTAGTGTTATTGTATGTTGCTCCCATATTGTTAGCTCCTCCATGCCTGGTTTCTGGAAAGACAAAAAAAAAACAGTGATGAGAACAAATTTAGCAAAGGAATAATTACCTCTGACGATATGAAATCATCAATTATTAATCGCAATCCAGGTCATTACATGTAGGACAGTTGAGCCTGAGCCGAGCAGGAAGAGTATGTGGGTGACTCCACCTGATCTCAGCGTGCTCTCACCTGTCTCATTCCTGCCTGACCGGTATGGAGGAGGGGCTGCCTGCCTGTGTGTGTGTGTGTGTGTGTGTGTGTGTGTGTGTGTGTGTCTGTGTGTGTCTGTGTGTGCGGTGTTGACAATGTACAACACCCGGGGCTTGTTCAGTGAGCGTACGCACACAACAACATTGTAAAGAGACTAGTGGAGCTGCAACTGACAGTTATTTACATTGTCGATTAGACAAGTTATTTTCTTCTTTTGGCCATAAAATGTCAGAAAATACTGGTAAACATCCAAGATCATTTACCACAGTGCAATGTGATGCCTCAAATGTCAAATGACCAACAGTCCAAAACCAAAAAAATATTCAGTTTATTGTCATACAACCCTTGTTCCAAAAACGCTGGTACATAAATAAAACAGAATGTGATAATTAGCTAATCCTTTCTGACATATGCTCAACTGAAAACAATACAACAATATATTTAATGTTTGACCTCATCAACTTCACTGATTTTTGTAAATATCTTCTTATTCTGAATTTGATAGCAGCAAACAAGTTGGGACAGGAGCAACAAAAGACTGTGAAAGTTGTGGACTGATCCAAAAACACCTGTTTGGATCATTCCACAGGTAAACAGGTTCATTGTTAACAGGTGATAGTATCATGATTGGGTATGAAAGGTTCATCCTGGAAAGACTCAGTCGTCCACAAGCGAGGATGGAGAGAGGTTCAACACTTTGTCAAACACACGGTTGGATAATGGAGATTACGACATGGGCTCAGGAACATTTTGTAAACCACTAAACACAGTTTGTTTGCATGTGACTGCACAGCGTCCCAAATGTTTAGGAATCAGGGTCGTATATGCAGAAACTGGAACCAGCCAGTGTTTGGTATTTAAAAAAAACAATTATTCGCTGATCAAAACAGTTGCAGTTGCATTACTCGACTAATCGTGGCAGTTCGAGAGACAAACATATTCACTCCTTCCATAAAGTGACTCATTGCGCCTGTTCTACACATCACATTCCTACGTTTGACTCTCTGTAAACAGTGGAGGCGGCGACAGAGCGGAGTCAGCGGAGTCGACAATCAAGTTCTCAGTCGACATTTTCTAAACCATTTATTTCCATGAAGACACTTTGGTGATCTTGATTATTTGTTTTCCTCGTATCCAGGAGCAGTAAGAAATCTGGACTTGCTGATTAACGTCCGTGTCTTGCTTCTTATACCTCGATGTCTCATGAGAGTTATCAGTCAAATGAAGGTGTACGCTGTTATGAAACCGCCCGAGGAAAGACGTCATGACTGCACCTTGACCCCTTCCACTGTTACACAAACCGTCCACTTCACTCCTTCATCTGTCTTGAACTAATTTCTGCATTTCTTCATTTCATTTTTTTTTTTTAACACATCAAACCACAGACATTCACTTGCTCCTCTAACGTGACAAAATTCTTCTCATGCTAAACATTCTCCACATTCTTGCTATTTTCAAAACCACACAAAAACAAAGTACAGGTTGGACATGATCTATATTTCACAGGTTGAAGAAGACACCTGTTGACTTACAGTGAGAACGGGTAAAGCCAGCTACTCTAGTGAGACACACAGAGACGTACTGTTGGAGTTTGATCAAACGCGAGGGCCGATCCTGCAGGACACACAGCGAGCATGAGGTGGTGACAGGTATTAACACTAGCTGCGGAACAGAGGTGACATTTACAACTTCGAGGAAGTCACTGAGTATCGAATGTCCCGTCACGTCCGAACACTTCATCTGAAAATACAACTTGAACCAAGTCAATATTAGTTTAACAAAAAAAAAAATGCAAAAAATCTCACATGTGGTCACCACAAAAATCTTGAGCTGGCCGGTGCAGGTAACCAGGAGCACAGGTGTTCAGAGTGTGACCTGTGAACAGTAGGCTGTTTGTTTGACCTGGTTAATCATAAACCCGAGGGAGGAAAAGAAACACAGCGACTGATCTGATCGCTCAAATGAAAGCTGTGGATTTTCTAACAGCACGTCAAGCTTTTTATCTTAATCCCAACTGAAACCTGATGCTGTTACTAGTTTCACTGCAGTTATAACTTTAGAGCACACGAGTCAAACAAGGATAATAAACTGAAGGGCAAACATGACTGTAAAAGCATGAGAGAACAACTATATTAAAATACTGTTGCAACACTTAAGACCTACATCCAGACAGATTATCTGAATCACAGTGAGTTAAATTTTAACTCCGGCCATCAATGTTCAAACTGAAAATCCAGAAGCTGCTGTGTATTTAATACTCATCATGATGTTAAAGGAAGAAAATATGCAAATATTCACGCTATGAGGTCTCAGTCGAGGGCATTTCCTAAAAATGGGCTCAGATTTCTAAAAACAAAATCAAGGAGGCCTGAAAATCAGATGTTGACTGAATGAAATTTAGCCACAAAAAGTTAGGATGGTGATTTTCTGTCTGCTGATGTGAACCGGGTGTAAGTCCACAACCTGCAGCTCCTGCACCTGTTTATCTGGGGACTCGGACACTTCAGTAATAATTTATGTTCGTTTTTAACAGCTACGTTTCAGACACTCTCTGGCGGCGGTTTACCGTAAGACCATTAATGCTTTGTGTTCCTCCCTCTCCGCTTACCTCCTGGTCTTTGAACCTCACTTCCATTTCCCACTGGGATCTCGAAAGCCGAACAAAAACACCTGCGGCCTCCCGGCTCTCAACGAACAGCTGCCTCTTTATAATCCATATGGCAACACCAAAACAATCTCAGATCCCACAGTGATCCAACTCCTCAGATCAGCTCTGTGTGGATGATGGAAACCTGATCCTCCTCCTTCTCCTCCTCCCGAAATTAGTCCTGATGTGACCAGTTATCGAGTTTCTCTCTCAGCAGGGAGAGAAGAAAAAGCAGAGACCTCACCTGGAGCTCTCCTCCCCCACCCAGCGTTCACCCACTCTCAGTCACTCTCTAGTGCCCTTCAACAACATGGATTTAAGGTGGAGCTGCACTGATATCAGGAGAAGGAAGTTTCTTAAATATGACGGGTGCTGTAATCTCACAAGTCATGAACATTAGCAGATTCCTGATGTTAAAAACACGACGTTGGAAATTAAAAAAAGAAATACGAGTTGTTGACCTCTTGACCCACAAAGTTTAAAGGTGGCAACTTCCACAAAAATAATTCTCTACACATAAATTGTAATTCAACATGCCACATTTGTAGGGCTGCAAATTTTCACAATCAATTCACCTTTTTTCCATCTTTTTCAATGAATCTAGAGACAATCTCGTCAACAAAATGTCCGAATTTGGTCTTGAATTTCTCACTTAGTCTGATGACCACCTGCTGCAGTGTGTTTGATGAAGCCCGACTGACAGATGATCGGGACAATTTGACTGCAGACAGCTCAAATTACTGTTGTATAAGTTGGTAGATATGCAAAAAGAAATTGCAGCACATGCTGTGAATTTTAGTTTAGTTTCATGTACTGGTAATATTTCTACTATGTATCAGAGGAGAAGCCAAGTGGAGCTATGCATTGGCATCATGCGAACCTGGTTTCATGATTTTCAAAGCAACGGCAGAGATAAGTTCTGTTTTCAAATGTGAAAGTTGCAAAAGCAGAAATGGTGTATGAGCAGAGCATCTGAAACTACAAGAGCCAAACTTCCAGAAAAAACCCAGGTTTTTTCCACTCAACACTGTTTTGCCACAAAACCCATATTGAAGCCTGATAAACCAACAATGGTCAAAGTTTTATTTTTCTTTGTGTTTTGTCCGTTGACTGTGTCCAAACAAATCTGCTGGATAACGTCAGCCAACGTTAACCTGCCAAGTCACATGATGATTCAATCAAATGCTGACAGGACGTTTTATATAGCTTGTGGATATAGACGAAGAATGCCACTGGAAACAGTTGCGGCTGAACGAAATGAGGTTTGTGTGTTTGACGAGCAGACTGGAAGCTGCAGGCGAGAGGCGGAGGGGCGGGTGGAGACAGAGGAGGGAGCTATTTGCATATTCATAGATCTGCACATACTACATGATGGCAAAGGTGAAGAGTTACATCGAAGCCAATATGTAAAGCCTGTTTATGTAAGTTTGATGAACAGAGATGAGTTTATAGAGGTTTGATCAAAAACAGGAGAGAAGCTTCAAAGAAGGAAATAAATAAAAGCATTACAGCATTTCTAAAGCTGCAACCAGCAAAGACTTCTTAGTTTTACTTCAATAAACTAGTGACTCTCTGTATTTCAGCTAATTGACTAATCAACAACTTTTCACTGGAGCACATAAATGGAAAATTTGGATCTTAACAAAATTTTGTATATTTGTAATGATGAACCTGCCGAAGGATCTGTGAGGGGTTGATGTTAATGTGACAATGAAGAGTAACTGCGAACTGATCCTGTGCGACACAAATGTATTAAGATCAACACAAACATGGACGATAACAACACAGACAGCTCTGGCTCGCAACAAGAGGTCGAACACAGGTTACTGGTACAATACGATCCATCCACTTACAGGCACCACCAGCAGCGGTGGCGGAGGCTCCGGGGGCAAAGAGCCAAAGTGCTTCAGTAGCTTCATTCGCTGCGTCAGATTCATGATGATATTCTGTTGACTGACTAACTCAGACGCACAAAAAGCTCCAGATGATGATCGTGCAGTCGCTGTCTCAGTGACGAACGCAGGTTTCCAAAAGAGACAAACAATCCACAGAAAGAGGCCACAGACGAGCTTTCAACTTAAAATCATCACATTCCTCTGCCTCCCACAGGTCGAGTGTCCGTCGCTCCACAGCGACGATCCGATCCTTTCTGACGGGTTCGTGGAGTCACGCAGGTCCACTCGCTCCCACTGTCAGTGGTATGTGAGCGTCTTGGTTAACTCAGTGTTTCCCACAGGGCGACAGCAGCAGGTCCCGGGCTGCTGGCTCAGGTTCAGGCCGCTGGGTGCTATGGTTACCTCGGGGGAATGAGAGCGCCGGGCTGTTAATAATTGACGGGGTGTTTGCTCCACTATAGGTCTGCTTGTCCTGAGTAAAGTTTTACTGGGTTCCTTCACAGGCCCCGAGCTGTTTGAGGATCAGGAAACGGCCCCTCTGGCAACACACAGCTTCGGCTTCACGGTGAACAAACGACAAAGCACGTCTGACTCTCATTGTCAACAACACAGTCACAGAGGAGGAAGCACAAAAATGAGGAACATTCTGTCCCTGAATGTAGAGAAAGTGATAACGATATCAAACAGGCTATCACCGATTCACAGATTGGTGTACGAGTCCTCGGCCTGGGTTCAACCAGGTGGAACAGCTGGTCAACCAGGAGCTGAATTATTAAAAGGTCTGAAGAAAACAGAGAAGGCCAGGCAGCAACTCCTGTTACTAAAACAAACACTTACTGAAGGTGTGCCCCCTCCTGAAGGGAAATAATGGCTCATTCATGTGTCACGACTTGAGTCTATTGAACAGAAGAGTCACCTCAGAGGCTGCTTCTTTCATTTTAAAGCCACTCCCGTTGGCCTCCCAACATGCAAACTACCACAGCACCAGGTGAGTCTGAGCTTCACTGTGAATCCAGAGGCCTATTTTCACTTTGACACATAACTGGAATTCTTCAGCAGCTCATCAGACAAACAAGCTGCTCTAATAAAGATTAATGACCGAGACGGACATAAAGCTTCGAGCGGGCTTCAACACACAGAGGTTCGTGGTTAATGAGGAATAGAAAAGCTTTCCCGTGTAAGTCTGGAGATCTGAAAGACAAACACTCGGGAGGTTTACAGAGCCCACAGAGCGGCTGTAATTACACAGGCCGGGGCTTTGCAGCTTCCACTCACAGCGGAGTTACTCGTGGCGTGTACTGTCAAGAGTGTTTAAGCACTGCAAACACACGCTATATAGCTACCTGCACTCACACACACACGTCTTCACCTTATGGAAACACACACACGCAAAATGGAGTCATAGATGCATTTTGATTTACTGTAACAAGTCAAAATGCAAAAAACATCTTATTGAGAAAGTTTAAAAAGCATGATGGTTGATGATTAAACCAACTGGACGTTAACCTTGTGTCATGTAAAATGACCTGGATGTAATGGAGCATGTTCACAACCTCAAGCATATAAACTCAGTCAGTTATCAAATGGATGTTATATAAGAATAGAAATAAATGAATCTGACTGTACATGTGTGTATTGATTAAGGTTTGAGAATATGAAGAGATAAATTCTGAGAGATGATTTAAAGTTGCTTAAAGATTTTACCGCAGTGTTTACACCAAAGTGTCAATGACAAGGATGATCATAAACAAGAAACATCAGACTTTATACATGGTTTCGATGTGATGAAGTTTTTTATCTGTATCACCCACACAAACACACATCAAACACACTTCAAGGAGGTTTGATTGCAAAGGTGAGGATGAGGATTCACTTCAGCTTTGATTCGCGAAAGCTTCATAAATTTGAATCCAGATTTGGAGACAAAATCTGCAACTCTTCTCTCTTTTGTCAGAGGGAACTTTCCAGACGCCTTCAGTCTGAACACACTCCTCTGTGATCAAACAGTGTATCAGTAAACACAGTGATTGGAGTTGAGGGAAAGGAAGACGCAGCCATTTGGGAATGTGGAGTCGAAACTGTTGTGAAACTGTGGCGGGCAGGTAGAAACCTGCATGTGTGGCAGAACCAGTAAGGTGAGGATGAGGAAAGTGGGGCTTCCAGCTGACAGCCAGCAACCCCAGCAACACACACACACACATACATACATACATACATACATACATACATACATACACACACACACACACATACATACATACATACACCAATGCTATGAGTGATTCAAATACACTATGAAATATGTAAATCACAGATCAAATGTATCAAACCTCTCAGCATGAAAATGACCTTTAAATGTCCACAGTCAACTTGTGATGAAGCATAATTCATGAAGATATTATTATTATTATTATCATCATCAAAGAGTTACAAACTAAAGGTCCTTTAATTATCACAGCTTTCACTAATTGGCACCAGTTTTCGTTTCGACTTGCGCAAATGTCTCCTTCCTCTTTTGATGTGAACTGACAGCCACGTTTTTACCTGAACACCTGAAACAGCGGTGAAGGTAACTCACCTGTAAACGGTGTCTCTGTTGGGCTGAACTGTGATTGTCTGTCAAATCCTCAAAGTTTCAAAAAAAAAAAAAATCCACACTCGAAATCTTCTTCAAAGTCTCTCCTGTTCACGTTGACTGTCCCACCAGCTTGGAAAGTTTCTCCTAAATCTTCCTGAGGACAGGTGTGGAGGCGGGGCCACGACGGCGCGACGCACAGGTGAGTTTCGCAACGTCATCACGCGAGGGGAGCGTCGCCTGCCGGAAG
Organism: Holacanthus passer; assembly: GCA_025331565.1. Classification (NCBI taxonomy): domain Eukaryota; kingdom Metazoa; phylum Chordata; class Actinopteri; family Pomacanthidae; genus Holacanthus; species Holacanthus passer. The sequence continues at coordinate 569,339 of JAFREQ010000116.1, forward strand.
TTGGTCCTTCTCATAAATTCATCCTCCACCCAGTTTTGGTCGAGATAAGAGAAACATTTCACTGTAGTAAAAATAGTTAAACACGAATGAATAATGGTGTTTAGTGTATGTGTCATAATTTCTGTCTTATTTTTGGCTTGTTTAAAAAGAGAATTTACAAATGATACCCTAAACTTTATTTTATATAGTTATTTCCTTAAATTGTGTATTCCTGTGTATTATTGTAATGCATTTTCAGAAAGTAATCATAATACTTCTGAAAGCAAATTATTCAGATCCTATTCTTGTGTAGTAAAAATAGTAAAAGTAAGAATAAGATAATAAAAAAGATAAAATAGACTATTATTAAAAAAAATCTATTACAAATAAAAGTCCTGAATTTAAAAAGTACTGAAGTATTGGCATCGAAATACCTAAAGTTTCAAAAGTATTCATTATGCAGAATGGTCCATTTCAAAATCACATATATAATCAATTATCGATGCATTCATGTGTTCATCATTTCGTTCATATCACACATCTGAATTTATCAGGTGATTGGTTGATTATTAGATATATTTTGTATTAATGAGAATCCATATGAAGTAACCAGTAACTACAGTTGTTAGAAAAATGTAGTGAAGAACAATAAAAATATATCAGGGTAGAAGTATAAAGTAGCATAAAATGGAGATACTCAAGTACACTGCTTGAGTATCTGGCTTATAGGTCCTGCAGGTCTGTGTCTGGTAGGTGTATAATTCATTCTGGTACAACTCACTTATGGCTGTGTGGAATTCATCAAATGATGATAAATGAATGTGATCCTGCAGCAGAAACTAGTCATAAGTAGGTGAATTTAAAGTTGGTGGCTGCTGAGTACAGATGTTTTCAGCTTTTAATCTTTATTTCTGCTCCGTTTCATCTCTTCGTCTTCCTTGTCCCAGATAAACAAAAGACTCAGTTTCAGCAATCTTCAAGTTTTTATTTGTTTACAAAGTTAAGATTGCAATTTCATATAGTCCTTCCTTAAATGAGTAGAAAACTTTTTTAAAGAATTAGTCGAAAGGCACAAATTTTACAATATATACATTTGGATCTAAATTATAAATATATAGAAAACAAAAGCACAACCCAGAATAAAAGTGCTGAACACAGTTTCTTTTTTACAGAAAAAATAGGCTTTGTTTAAAAATACATACAATCAGTAGCATGTTTTTTGTTTCATTTTTTGTTAGCAATAAATTATTTGAGAGTGATAACATTGATAACATATAATATGCAAACGGTGGAGAAACGAGAAAGATGGTTACAGTATACAGAGAGCTATCCATCAAAGATCAGAAAACACAACAAGCTTGCGATGCTCAATCATAACCAACAGGAGAACAGTAACTTGATTATGCCATTCTTAGTGCAAAATGATAATAAAATGATAAAAGGCCTAACTATGCTAATGAAGAATTCTTAAAAAAAAAGAAAGAAGCTTTTCTTCCTAAAAACGCGGTCCATATCCCTCAAATGCATAAAGCTTTATTTGTGTGGCTATAAAACACAAAATCAAAGGCAAATCTTTTGCAGACTGATGTCTCGGAATGTGCCTGATATGGAATATTAAAAGCAAACTTAATGAGGGGACGAGGAGAAACATGCACTAAGAGGATAAAATTAAAGAAGCGTTAACAAGAATCTGGGAAACTGTGAGTCAGTCTAAACATCTGTTACACCGAGGGAAGGCTCGGGCAGCTCAATAGTACGTTTCAGCATAACCCAGCTGTGAATCGAGTCAAAAATCTGTCAGCTCTAACAAGAATTAAACGTCCGTCGACTGCAACACGAGAGAAAATAAAACTGTCCACAGAGAAAATAATGTTCCTTACAAAGAAACAGCCTTTGATCTTTGCCCTAAGAAGGCATAAACATTTAAAATCACTGACATGTTCACAAGGACAAACGACAAAACCCATCACATTAAGTCTAAAACATAAATACAGCAAGAGTCACAGCACAGAGTTAAGAAAAAAAATAGCACATGTATCGGTTAGTTTCACCACTGTTATAAGGGGAAATGATATATTTCTACTAACGCCCCGCCGTTACACCTCTTGTAGGTTTCTTCCTGAGATTGATAAAAGTTCTGATATCCTAGAGCCAGTAACTTTAGGGGTGTCTGTGGAACACTTTGGTATCTCTCTGCAAACTGAAGGCCTGACAAAAGGTCTACAAGTTGGAGAAACAATTCTACTTGAGAAGAGCAAAACTGAAATGAGCAGAAATAAATCCAGACGCTGTACAGCAGTACAGAACAGTGCAATCTTATTTGGTGGCAGGTTATAATAGAATTTGTTTTATAGTAATCTTGAAAACTAGAAACTTCCCTGACCAAACATTTCGTTAACTATTCTAATAAGCAGGATAACATATCTAAAATCTAAATATCCCTTAAATATAAATAACAATAACTTTTATAATAACGATGACTAAAACATCAAGAACGCATTGCGCTCATCCCGTGAAAACTATACAAAGGTTGTATGCATTTCAGAATCTGTTTTAACTAAAAGACTATGAAGCACAACAGAAATAAGAAGATTCATACCATGCAAAAGTAACCACAAAGCTTTGCCTGTTGAGCGTAAACAGTACTTAGGCATTTATGTTTCATAACAAATGTAGAATATGGTTTTATTGCTTTTTAATCACTTGAACTTATCCCGGCATTTTTGTCATGAACCAACTACAGTGCATCCTTTTCACACAAAGATGGCCAGATCTCACAGGTTTTTAAATATGTACTATCATACACAGTGAACATCACAAGTCTACAAGTGTTTCAAATGTTTTTAGAGCCTTGACGCCTGAAATGGAAACAGAATTCATGACAAATTTGTCTCAGACTAAGACTAATATCCAAGCAATGCTTTAGTTAAAAACATTTTCTTTTCAGACTTCAAGACAATAAAAACTTGAAATTGAACTTGAAAATGAAAATCTTTGTCATCCACTGTAATTAAAGACTTAAACAAATGTTCATATTTGCGTCACCAACACAGAACACAAAAAAAAAAAACAACGCACTCGAGACTTTCCTGAGAAATTCAAAGTCAAATCAAACCAGGAGTCACATCACTAAATGTTATTGTCAGCTTTAAAAAAAAGGGGGGGGGTGATAAAATTTATGGACACAATTTTTATCCATGCTCAATAACTGATGCCACACTGACCCTGTAGCATGTTGTTGCATCAACAGGGAGAGAAAGACACAGAAAAAAAAGGACAAGTCTGCTGCTCATTCCAAGAGCAGCTTCACAGACAATCATACGAACACATACAGGCTTAATGGAGGCTTCTTCCTGAAACCCACCACCAGCATAGTGTAACACAAACAACTGACTGACTGACTGACTGACCGACTGAGGGGGCGAAACGATAAATACAAATATACCATATTTAAATTAAAACCAATGCTCAAGAGTACAAATCTATACATTAGGCTACATGGATTTTTTTAAAGACTGCATTTATAGATTTCTCCAAAGGCACTGTTTGCAACAGCAGACTGCTCTTCCTCTCCCTTTTTCCTCACACTAGTGTTCATACAAGCAGGGAGAGAAACAAGAGGGAGCATGTAGAAGAAAAAATGAAAACTGAGGCATTTCATGGCTAATCAGCTCGAAGATTTCATGGTTTTTTTTTTCTCATCTTCCAGTTCAACACTATCTTTTGTTTCACTCAATCCAAGCCTTGCATACAGCCTTGTTTTAGTCAAGACAAACGGCCATGAAGCGAAGTAACAGTAAAGCAAAGTCTAAAGATGCGGTTTTAAATGGTGAAAAGGCATTTAGAGCTTCCAGCGAACTTCACCAATCATACCTCGTAAAATCAGCAGCGGGAGGTTCGTTAAAGATTTTCCACACCTCTATGAATGAGCTTTTGTTTTGACAGCTCGTATGTTCAATAAAATACATGGTTGTTTTTTTTTTCACTTTTTTTTGTTTTACAGCTGCCTTTCACTGTGGAGGACACACACTTTGGTGCAGAAATCTGATATTGATCGAGCCCGCTGTCACCACGACAGCCTCAAGCAGGTGAACGCTACAGGTGGACAGAGAGAAGGGTGAGCCGAGCGCAGGACAGGCAGTGACGTGACTATAGGCCCTGAGGGGAGAGGGAGCAGGTCCGGGGGTGTGATCACAGACAGCAGCGAACGAGACACAGTCTGCTTTAAAAGACCGAACAAAAAGAATACCCAACGAAAAGTCCAGACGCCAGCTCCAGCAGCTGTTTCTGCTCTTAGTCTTGTTGCCGGTACTGAATAACAGACTTGCGGTCCGGTCCGGCTTGGAGCATGCTGTTCAGAGCCTCGCGGACGTCGAGGGCGGTGGTGCTGCAGTGGCCGTTGGGTAAGGAAAGAGAGTCCGACTGGGGGAGGAGATAGGGGGAAGAGAAGTGGGAGGAAGAGTTGGAAAACAGAGAGGAGGAGGAGGACGGGCTGGAGAAGAGAGAAGAGGAAGAGGATGACGGGATGAGGGTGGATGCGGGCAGGAGGCTGGCGGGAACGTGAGAGACCAGGTTGTTTGACACAGAGGTGGAGGACATGGAGGATGAGCCGGAGGAGGTAGAGGATGAAGGGCTGGCTTTCTGTGTGAGCAAGGGCACGTCAAGAAAATCTAAAAAGTCTTGTTTGTGGGTCAGCAGGTTGTGGTTCTGCTGCTGTGTTGCCTGCAGCTGCTGTTGCTGCTGTTGCTGCTGCTGTTGTAGCAAAAGAGGCTGCTGTATTTGTGCAGCGTGCTGGGCATTCGGTGCATTCTGAGAGATCAGAGACTCCAGATTAAAGTCATCTGCGAATGCTCCAGAATTACTTGTCAGACTGTCCAGATTCAGTCCGCCCTCCGTGGTGTCTGGGGAGGGGGAGGGCGAGCTCGCAGTCAGGTCCAAGATGTCCTCCAGGGGATTCTTGGAAGACAGTGCGGTCTGATGGAGTGGAAGAGACTGGTTCTTCAGCTGTGGGAAAGAGGATAAGAAGGACTGGGGGTAAAACTGTGACAGATTGGAGGTGAGGCTGACCATGCTGGGCAGAGGGCCCTGGTTGGTGGTGGAGTTGGTGGTGGAATTGTTTGGCCAGTTGTTATGGGTCCTTTGCTGGGTTTGGCTGGGATTTCTCTGTGAGGACAACATGGTTAGGTTCTGGGAGGGCTGCTGTAAAGTGGACTGGGTTTGGGCTTGCATCCTCTGCAGCTGAGAGATGCCCCCAGTTTGTGTCCTTTGTAGAGCGTTTTGGTTCAGTTTCTGTTTGAGGATCTGACTCTGGGCCAGAGAGTGAGCGAGGGAGTGGTTGAGCATGGGTTTCTGGTTGAACAGATTGGCCAGGAGGTGTTTGTTGTCCTGCTCCATTTTACGCATGCGCTCCTCGGCCAGTCGCTGCTCAATGGCCTGCTGCTCCCTCTCCTTTCGTCTCCTCTTCACCTCCTCGTCCATTAGCAACAGCTCCTCGCGCACGCGGGCCACGCAGTTCTCTGGGATCTTGATACCTGGGAGAGATGAGGAGGAGAGTCATGTCAGTCAGATCTTCCTGCAATGACCACTTAATTTATGCACACAGTAAATATTTTGTGTATATCCATCTATCTAATATCTGCCTGAAGTGCACAGATAAAAGGGACCAGACATGAATCTCCAGCAAGTGTCCTCACACTGTCGGGTTTTCATGAATGTCAAGCTGAATTGCAACATGTTCTGTGTTTCTGACCTAATATTGTTAATAAGTGTCCTTTACTCCCAGGAGGTCATAAGAGACAAATAAGGAAAGAGTGCAACAATTTCATTTCCTCAATTTGTCATAAAGAAGCGTCAGCAGTTTAACAGCATCACACTTTACCATCAAAACAACTCATTGACATCTGACTATTCAAGTTCACATTTTAAAATCAGACTCCTCATGCACCGTGTTAATGATCACTTGCGTCGGGGGCGATTGTACTGACCGACTTGCTTGTTATGCTGCTTGGTTTTAAGGCGGACAATCTGCAGGATGCTGGAGCTGGTGATGTCAGACACCACATCTGATACGCGCTTCCACACACGCAACAGAGCACCACACAACATGTGGTACTGACGGAGGCGCATGCCCTGCAGACACTCCTGGCCTTCCTCGATTTTCTTACACTTCCCATTCCTGAAGAAAGAACAGAGAAGAAAAAGTCAAATATCTTGTGCATGCAACAAAAGAGTCCACAAGTTTCTTGGAAATCAGAAAAACTGTATTGCAGGTTGAGAAACTGCTCCATCCCAGAATTTTAAACAGTTCACTGGTGACAAAGGCACTGAGAAACTTGCAGGTCATTTCTTCATAACTTGTTCTCAGGTGATCTGCAAATCCTTGGGAATGGCATCTGACCTTAAAACCACCCTGACTGAATCCTAATAAGCAGCAGCCGTGATTGGATGCATTGAGCTATTAATCCCAAGGGACATTGTGGATTCCTACTCACCAGTTAGCATGGCTGCACTTCTTGAAGGAGAAGGTGAACTGGTTCTCCCAGCTGTCCCTGGCTTCCTCTGGAGTCACCTGGAAGAGGAAATGAAGAACACTGATGTCAGCAAAGAACTCATCATATCCACAGTTTGATACATATTTACTAACACAGACAGTTTATTAACTTTAAAAGTTATATGATGGATGTATCTTGTGATATTGTTCAGCTCTTGGGTTCCTTGAACATATCCTAGTACAGTACTTTTTCATGGCCACAAGGGGGCGTCAGACTCCATATATACTCCAAACAGCAATAACAGATGAAGCAGGAAGTTAAAAGTCCAGCTCTGTCGTCAATCAAACCTTCCCCATCATCAGAATTTTTTTTTTTTCATACTTGACCTATGGATTGTCATCTTGAAATAACAAACTCTAAAGTTCATGATAAACACAATATTTGTGACAACATAAGCAAGACGACCTTTTATGAAAACACAAATATTAAGATAAAATGAAAAATATGTGGTGTAATTATACAGTATAAAGACACAGATACACAGACACAACTATTAGTCTAACTGACTCAGCAGTCATTGAGTAACTGACCTTCCGGTAACGTTGCTGCAGGTTGTCCAGGCTCTCGGGGTGAGCCTGCTTGCCAATGTTGGGCTTGTAGACAATGAGGTTCTTGCCTCTTCCTTGCTCAGCTAGCAGCACACATGGGTGGTTACCTCGCAGCTGTGGAGAAGCCACACAGACAGGAAATTATTTGCACTGTCTCAGGGACGAAAATAATCATTTAAGTTGACATCCATTGTGTTGTGAGGTCTGTATTGAATAATGAATCAAGTGCTGTCAAAATTAACACGCTAATTTTTGTGATTAAATTGAAATATATAACACGTTTAACAAGAACCTGGTGACTTCAGGCTTCGACATCACCTATCTACATTACAGGAATGTGGTAAGACACCTCTTATAATCAACCATCGTGTCAAGAATACACAGTTTGTATGAAGGTGAGAGGGCACAGAGGATGAACATGCCTGAGCAACCAAAGGACGTCTCTCACAGGGGACAGTTGGACTTCTGTGAGCAATTACAACTACTTGGGCGTCGCAGTCCACTTCACTAATTTAAAAAATGGAATCTGCATTTGTTTGCACTAAGTGTGAGTAAAACAGAAGAGCGACACTATGCTGAGGCATGTGACGATCGTTTTCTGGCTGTCGCAAAAGAATGGAAAATCATGGAAAAGTTAAAAACCATACAAGCTACATGCAGTGCGTCTCACAGTAGACATTGGGTTTGTTTTACTCATTATAACATGGACTCACCTTCTGGGACAGGTAGAATCCCTCATCAGGACTGCTGAGCTTCAGTGACTTGTTGTAGGCCTCATCCCAGGGCATTCCTCTGTCCACACTGATCTACAGAGGCAGAAAGGATCAGAGAGTAAAGCCTGTGCTTTGAAAGTCCTGAAGGTGAGACAGACTCTTGCACAGAAACCCAAAACTAATCCAACATATATTTAAAAACACACTGTCAGACAGATACACAGTATAACTGAATAAAACTCATTGTCTACCACAGTTGTGCACCCGACACTGTCTCTCTCTCTCTCTCCATACTTGCATAACAGGTCATAGCTGTGCTGCATTCTGCCCGGCTGCCAACTTCAAAAAGTTAAATGTAGGTTAGCCTGCAGCCGACAGCTAAAAGCAGAAGATACCAGTAATTATCCTGTTTCCACCTCCCACCAGTGTCTACATAGACTTCTCAGCCCCGAGCCAAACCTGTATGATCACAGTCTGACTGCTAGCAAAGTGACATCAATCAAAACTTATATAGTGCAGAGGTAGCTACTTGAGTTACCTCTGGGAGTGCAGGTTATGTGGAACAAAATTTCACAGCAGTACCAGCTCTCTTTGTATGCAAAAACTGTGCATGATGCAAACTATGTCATGAATTCAGTCATTGGTATTTTCTACCCAGTCTGAGAAGATTGCTTAGCTGCTATTAAGCATGAACTTTTAATTGTTTTGGTCTATTGGGAGCCTACAAGCACAACTGGATTCAACTCAAAAGAGAGAGCACAAGATTTTGGGTGTCATGTATATTCAGAGAATCACTTCTGTTTCGTAATGCTCAAGTTCACTTGGCAGGCACAACGACGCAGTGTTCATTGTTCAGTGTTCATGAAAAAGGTCACATCGTAAGGTGACGTGTAAAACCTCAGAGGCCTGTTAATGTGCCTGTGTTCAGCAGGCTGTCTGCTGCCCTTCTCCCGACCACTACATCCTACACACAGGCCCACGTAGGTGACACAATATTGCTGATCTGTTCCTGGTTTGTGCTACACAATTCTTATTTTCACCTCCTTAAAACTGGAGCTAACTCAAGATCTGATACAATAATGGCATTTTGCCCACAGTACTGATCGAACCATCTGAGATAAAACCTGAGATGAGGTTATGAGGTCCCTACCTTATAGAGAACAACCTGTCCGTCCTGAGGGTTTCCAGCTGTCAAGAAAGTTTCCTGCTTCTCCTCATAGATCTCATCATTACCCGGGGCAAGGTCTGTCAGACACAGAAAAGAAAAAGTGTTTCAAATAATTACTCGCATTGGAAGATTAGGCACCATCGTTCTTTTTAAATCAATCGCTGAAGGGCGAATCAAAACCCAATTTAAGGGATGTTGACAGACAATTGAAGAGGGGAACAGAAACTTTCGTCAGTACTTCGCAACACTTCTAATATAACCGATTAATAACCGGTTTGTTAAACAGTGTCTGTTTTTAAAAAGCTTACTTTTGGTGGTTGAGGCTATGTTACATTTTGAATCATAAATAGTGGATTTATGTGAAAACCTAAAACCATGCCGTGTTTTGAGTAACACTTGACCTCCATACCTAAGATTCCCATGTCGTATTTGCCCTCCTTCTTATCCTTCTCGATTAGGTAGTCAAAGTTGTCAGTGAAGTACTGGAAGAGATAGTTCTGCTTATGGACCTCCAGGCCCAGGATGCGATTTAAGAACTTTGTGATGCTGCAGTCTGGGATAAAGACACAACAGAGAACAGTTAATGCAGATGGTTAACTGGTGAAGAAGGTCTCAGATACAATGGCATAAAATATGCCTGCATGCTTCTTGAGTACTGTACCTTTCTCAGTACTGATCCCAAAGCGAGGCTCCTTACAAAAGATGCCCACATCCATCATTCCTAGTTTCATGTCTGAAATAAAGAAAACATAGTGGTTTTACTAATTAATCAACTTTATGCTTGTGAGGCTGATCTCTGTTTACACGTGCTGACAGTCAACCAAAGCTCAAACATACCTCTGAAGAACAAGGCTTCACCCGCAGGGTAGCCTTTGGGAGGGGGCACCTTGTTCTCGATGTGGCCGAGGATTGCTTTGGTGATCTTATCTAGAGCCTTGGTACCATACTGCAAGAAATCGGACATGTAATTGGGATCACTCAGAAGGCTCATTCAACAAATTAGCAACACAAATTAACTGTTAAAATAAGAGATCATGTTTTCTGCTGAACACGAGAAGCTGAAAAGAAGTATATTTTGACACTTCAGGTGTTGGTAAATGTGCCTACCTTGTTCTCAAAATTGTACTTGCTCAGGTCTCTGGATTCTGTGGCTCTTCTGTCTCCATGGGTTAATGCACCCTGCAAAGTGGATTAGCAACGGCATTATTAGCATTAGGGGTATTAGCTTCGCTGCCTTCAGAGCATCATCACACTAATACAGATGGACACTGTTGCTGTTAATCATCATTAAACGACATCATGTGTCGTTCAGACTGAGTAGGAGAGAATGAACATGAATTTTTATAATTAATAACAAAAGGATAACAAGGTATATGGATACTACACAATTATTATAGGATTACTACAACATTACAGTAGTAAATAGTGTGGACATCTAGCCTTCTCATCCATAAATTCATAAAACTGAAAATCTACAACTATGTTTAGCAAACTTATTTATAGGTCTGATACAAGTCTGTGGTTTACGAGTGATGTGGATGGAACCACAGTACAGTTTAAAATCCCAGTCAATTGACCAGAGGTTGAACCTGTGACAGTCGTCTCCCATGAGTCAAGCTCTTTTCGATGCAGGACATGTAATCTGCATCAAATAGCAGCAAGTGAAAGCTTCATTACAAACACAAAAGCACGCCTGGTAGTGTGACTACACAGCCTGGTATCTACCCAGGGCATCAGCATCAGCTTGAGGTGCGAAGTGAAACTTTTTCTTCATCTGCCTACTACTAATATTTCTACCTATGACTATTACTACTTACTATTTTGTGGCTCAACAGGCAAGATGTTGCAAACTGACAGATAAAACCGGCGTCTTAATCCACTATTGTCTTGTCTTCTAAGATCGCAGCCTGTGTTTGACCGTTTTTCATATTTTAAGTTTTCAAAGGAACTGCGATGGAGGTGATGGAAAAAATAGAAGAAGCAAAGTGAAAAGCGAACCCGTGCCGTAGCCAGCGGCTGGCTCTGCCCACACAGAAAAATGCCTTGAGATACCAAAACAAAAGGGATGTCTTAGCCAAATATGACTTCACTGCTGATCTGGAGTCAGCCAGTTGTGAAGGTATTCAGCCATCTAAAATGGAGCGACTGTGAGTGTGTGTGTGTGTGCGCGCATTTGTGTTGTATCGGGTTCAGGCAGGCAGGCGGGATGTGACCTATTCTTGATGCAGATTTACTGAGCACAGCTGGCAAACACAAGAACGACTTCCTGGAACCACCATCCCATTGCACGCTCCTTGCCCTTTTCCCAAAAGAACTGTCATGCTGTGTCACTATGGAAATAAATGGCTGTTAGTGCTGAAATGCATTGATAATTATGGAAAATAAACCTAGACTTATAAATTATCCAGACAAGCTGCTTCGCTTTTTCTGCTTATTCAGTTTTCCATTATTGAGCTGGAGAAGGGAAAGACCCAGAATCTCTTGAGGTTTGTGGAGGCAAGCTGATGTAGCTTCAAGTGAGCCAGCAATAAAAGAGACTATCGAGAGCTTCTAGAAAGGGAATACCCCAGCTAACAGGAAGGACAGGGGGTTAGGGTGTAGGGAGGGGGAGCAAATGGTACAGTCGATGGCAACCCAGAGCACAACAATCAGTAAATACAAAACATAGATGATATCTGTTTACAGTGGAACAATTCTTCTCACAGTACATACGACAACAAGATGGCAAGGATTATAATCCCACGAGATAGATTTCACTCAAGAAAAGGGGGGAAAAAAATAAGAAGAGCAAATGCAACATACACACCCACACAAACTCATCTGTAAGGCTGTGATATTTACCAGGCTCTCTAGTCTCTTAGCCACGATCGAGGCAAAACGTCTCTCCCCAGCCAACTCTGAGATGAGGAAGATGTACTCTGGGGCCGTCACCTGATTGGATCGATGGGTGCGACCTGGAAAGATGAGCAAAAGATGATGGTAAGACAGAATTTATACATCTAAAACAAAGAGAGATGAGGGTCACAGCCTGAGTGTGTTTTACAGTGTGCAGGTCTGAAATTGTGTAGTATGGGCTGATGATGTTTTGTGAAAAGTATTCCACATCAGCTTATCTTTCTGTCACTTTGTGTGCAAGATCTCTGGTTTCAGCTTTATTGGTATTAACAGACAAAAAATATGATGTTTTAACAAAAAAAGTTTGGGGTTTCATCTTAACACAAGCTGCAGCCACTCACAGAACAGATATATAATTAGGAACAGAAAAGAAAGAAGGGGATATTCTTGCTGACATGATAAGATCTGCAACTTCAAATAACAGTGAAATCTGATCTTTACACTGTGAGAAGTTCCCCTGCTTGAACATGGTTCACTAAACAACCCAAAAAACTTTCCACAAAGTTTTCTATGGAATTCCAGGAGACTTTCATAGAATCTCTTATCATGCCTGTCTCTGTGTATTTGGACAATGTATGTGTGTGTACTTGTACAGCTATCTCTGTGAAAACCAATTTTTAAAGTTAAGGTTAGAATAAGGTTCAGGGCGGGGGTTGGGGTTAGGCATTTAGTTGTGACGTGTCTGACTGTATGTATGTGCGTCTGTGAGTGTGTGTCTCTGTATGTGAACTAACCTGCCAAACAAGAAATAAGCAATGAGTTTCATGAGCAGAAGGCTGCTAATGAAATGAAGTTTCCTAATTACTGAAAACTATTAATTCATCCACTCCTCTGTGGTGGTGTGGTGTGTGTGTGTGTGTGTGTGTCTTGTATTTAATGTACAGAAGATGATGAAAACGTACTGTAACAAATCCTTGTGCCTTGCCTCAAACTCATACTCAGTATATATCTAAAACTCATACCAGGGAATACCTCTGGAAACAGGAAGGACTGAGGGTGAGTCACACTCATGCAAACTCACACTAAATATGACATATTCATGACCCACCTTTCAGCCGGTTACATCATAAAGCGCAGCAGCAAAAAACTCGCATCTCATTGCTCAAAATTTTAACTTAAGCCACATATATTGCATAAAACTGTGTGCTGAACTGTAATGTGTCATTTTTCAGACACACTTTGTTTTAGGTGTGACATGTGGATTTTTTATGAATAAGGAAAGTAATACTGATTTATATCTAACACAGTAAGATTTTGTCCCCAATCAATTATGTGATATACATATGACATTATTTGCTTCTTCTTCTGTAACACTGCTGCCTTTAACGAGGAAGAAGAAACAGGTCTTTTTGGTTTTATTCTCAAGCATTTACTGCCCTTTACTTTTGAAAGGCTCATTGTAAGATTATATGTCCTGACTCACCAAACTGTTGAATGGCCCTGTCTGCACTCCAAGGCAGCTCCAAGGTCATGTGGACCCTGCGCCTCTGGTTTTTCACCCGCTTGTCCGCCTGCAGGGAAATCCCAGAGCTGGCTGCCTCTGAGATGATGGCCACCAACTGCAGAGGGCAGAGGTTTGGATTATTGGAGATCTTATTCAACAATGTTCACAAAGTGGTAAAGATACAGATTGTTTTCCATGCAGGATGATATATATTTACGTATCTGACCTTCTCTCCACTCATGAAGCGATCTTTCTCCTTGATGTTAATGTGGTCGATGGTAAGACCCTGCTCAGCCCGTGACTCATAACGAACGCTGCCGTCAGGACGCCGCACCACACGACCCTTACGACCAGTCATCTGTAGAAAACATATTAGTATTAATACATGTTTTGAAAAACCTTCTTCTTAAAAACGTTTATTTTTGTACTTATGTGTGAAAACTGATTTAAATGGTGACAAGTGAAAAAAACATGTGAATCCCACCTGCATCATATAAGCTTATTAGATTTATGAGTTTAAGGCTCATACCTCTGAGACTTTATCTGGTCCTCCAAACTTATCGATGAGCTCGTCCAAGGTATTGAGAGGTAGTTCTTTTCCCAGTATGGATATTTTGTTGAGGAGGCCCTGCTTCATCTCCTCTATCCTGGCTGTGAGTAGAGCAGAGGAAGCAGAGGAGACATTAACCATGTAACCCAAACAGGCAAGAGTCAAAAATAATTGCCACACATCATCAAAGGTTAAAATACATTCCTTTAGTTGACATTTTCACACACAGTCCTACTGACAACACAAACAAAGAATTCTCCCTACCTGTCTGACAGCTAGTGTGGTTCACAAAGATGACATCATCATTGTCTAGCAGAGAGTCTGGTGAGGAGTTGGAGTCTGTGTCCATGCCGTCAGAGTCACTGCTGCTGTCGTCACTGATGTTGATCACGCCGCCGCTATCCACAGTGTGCTTGGGCACCTTGGACTGGCGACCTCGAGGCTTCCCTGTTTGGAGGCCATGACATAATAAATAGAGTGAGGAACAAGAAGTACAGCTCAAAAACACTTTTTGTAGAATCATTCCATAAGAGGCCAAGTAAAAGTTGTAGACTGCCAGTGTGAATCACTGCTGCCAGATGGTAATGCACCCAGATAGACACAAAAAAATACATAGGAACAGTTAACTGTTAAATTAACCTGCAGGGCAAATGCCTGACATGTCAGCTGAGTGCTGCGAACATACTACAAGAGTGAAAAACAAATATGGAAACTGTTCTAGTACTACTCAGGGGTACACACACACTGGCATGATGTGAGAACTGCATTGTCTTCACTTACGTTTTCTCTTATTTCCTGGTGCTTTCTCCCTTCTCTGTTTCTCTGACGGGAAATGTTTCGTCACAAGAGACTGGAATACTCCCCTAAAGGAAAGAGGAAGACAAGATAAAGAAACTTTTATTCCAGGAAAACACAGGGCGGTTGAGGCATTTAGATGTTCTGTACATTCCTGATTTGGTATCATTTTAACTGTCAGGTGTCGACAGGCAGATGAACAAGGTGTGTATGATCTAATACACTGTTAGAAATTCAGGCATGTCTGCTACGAGATGTTTAGGGGTCAAATAAGTTCAAAGCACTCAGCACCTGCCCCCTAACTTGTTTGTCTTGGATGAGAATGAAATTAACAAGGAGAACTTGTTCTCGAGATTGGCAAATCATTTGGCAGGTTAATGAAGCAACAACATAAATTGGAAGAAACCCACAAACTATTACGACTTCCAGCAGACAGACAACAACCCTTCCAAACAGGGTTAAAGGTATCAGGACGGAAAATGCTAAACTTTCCTGTCCTCCTAGAAAACTTTGCTGCTGTGATCGAGCATTTAGCTTTTCAGAGACTGGAGCCTGGTGAAGACATTTTGTCATTTTAGTGAGTATTCTTTCAATTAAACCTATTAAAAATAGAAACAAACAAACCAACAGACAAAATATTCCTTTTCACTCACTCTGCTGCAGAAACAAATCTGTCGAGATGGCCGTCATTCTCATCCAGGACTTCTCTGGTGCGGGACTCTCCGGTAGACTGCAGCCCAATAACGATGCACTGTGGCAGAGAGAAACAAATACACATCAACAACCAAACGGGTCTACTGTGTTATCAGTGAAGTGATGCTTCTGGATCCAACACATAAGCACTGCCCTTTCTATGCAGACAAAGCAAAGTATTGTTTCATAACAGCATTTATTACTAGGAAGAAAATCATTCTGTCTTTGCAGTCAGCCTTCAGCACTTCTCCCTGCTTATGCAACATCTACAGAATTTCAGTTCCTGCTTGGATCTTCCTCTGGGTCACTTATAGTCTTCTAGATTATACATACTATATGACTCAGTGTTCAGGAGTGTGTTGTGCTGACCTTTCCGGCCTCCAGCTCTTTTCGGGCCAGCTCCACCAGGCAGCGGACCTTGGCAGCGATACAGAGGTATTTGAAGAAGCGCTGGTGAGACGACCAGAATTGCCCCCACAGAGACTTCCTGCTGACCAGGCCCAGCTCATCAGCTGCACGCATGAAAACCTGTAACGCCTCCGCCCACTGGACACAGATTCCACATTTTAACAGTCACATTAAAGTAGGGTGTTTTTTTTTTTTAAACTCACACACAAGACCAAAAGGACACATAAGCAAAGACACAGCCACCTAATCCTCATCTGTAGGAGGCATGATGCTCACCAGTCTGGCAGCTTTGTTATAGACCAGTTTGAAGTCACTGTCCAGTCCGATCTCCTCAATGCGGAAAGACACCCCTGAGAAGCTCAGCTGCCTGGCGATGTACATCCCGCTCACTTTCATGTCCATTGCAACAATCTCCATGGCACCGACACCTCTGTACACAAACGGCATATAAATCATTCAGCATAATTCAATCACGGGTGGACCACACATTACCACAAACTGATTGAATGCATTTTCCAGTAAGCACAGCGATTTGAGGATGCGTATCCACATGCTTGAAAGGCTCTTGGAAAACATAACGCTTTTGAGTGAAATTCTGCAAGATGTCACCCTACAAACCTCTTCTCAATGGCGTGCAGGAAGTCATCAAAGGTTCTGAAGGGTGTGCCCTCACCCCAGATTCCCAGGCGGCTCATGTAGATCATGTTCTTTGGCTCAGAGGCACCTGGGGCAGAGATGACAAAAAGATATATTTTAAAATCCTTGTTTGGATTGCATTACGTATATGAGTGTGTGTTCTTCTGTGTGTGTGTGTGTCAGCCTACCTGTGGCACTGGCATACACCACTCTGGCCCGCGGCAGCTTGTTTTGCAAGTCAAGCACTGCCTTGCCCATCTTAGTAGATGTGGCGTTCTTGGCTTTGTGGCATTCATCAAAAATAATCTGTAATGGGGAAAGGTCAAGGGCAAACAGCACAGACATGGAAAGCCAATTTTTGTTAGAAAAAATGTTAGACATGAGGATGTTAAAATGAAAGGATACAACTCCGTCAAAGTCTGGCTTGCACCAATCCAGGATCTGTTTAATTCTCGTCCGGTGCTGCCCTCCTGCCTGGCTCTCTCCAATCAGCGCAGAGTAAGTTGCAAACAGGACTCCTTCTGAGGTAGCTGTGTCTCCATACTTAATCTACAATAACAATTCAATCACAAAATACATGGTCATGTTCTGCTCAGATGCACATATAACGTAAACAGCTGCCAAGAACAAAACCCCTTCTCTCAGCTTGGTACACAAACTCCACCTGGACTCACCTTGTTTAAGGCATGCACAGGAATATTCGGTGCATCTATGTCTTTGAGATCTCTCTCTGCATCAAATTTCAGGTCATTGGATATGCTGAACCTGAGGGTAGGAACCGGAAAGTCAGTAATTCACACAACTAGCCCCTACATGCTCAATATATCCTGACATCGATGTGGATACAAAACACAATAATATAAATCAATTATTGAAATCCAGTAAAACAGGTGTTATTTAGCTTTCAAGATGGTTTAATGATCCCTCCAGAGCAGTAAATCTCTCTTACCATAGTGCTTTCTTCCTTCCCTTAAGGTAGTTCTCCAGGATGATTCCTGCCACAGTGCGACCCTTCCCGACTCCTGCCCCATCTCCGATCAGGAAGCCTGCCCTCTGGTTGTTCTGAAGGATAACCTCGTGTTGCTGAGGGCGCACAAAGAGCAAGCGCATGAACAAAGACGCCGGCATAATCAGCACATAAATCATTCATAGCTCCAAAATGACTGAGTGCTTTACATGTACTGTGTGCATGTGAGCCTGTGTGTGTACCTGGCAGGCGTAGATGATGGCCTCTAGCTGCAGCGCAGACAGCAGGCCACAACTGATAGTTGTCTCAGGGATAGACAGAGTGTATGTGATGTCGGGAGGAGGGACACTGGATAGCGTGTTGGTCTCCACCACTATGTCAGGATGAGAAATTCCTATAGTGGCTGAAGGGAAGGAAAAAAAAGAACAACAGCTTAAAGAAGGGAAACATTTCACAAACATGTTGATAGCAAACTGCATGAAAGTCTTGTCATATTAAGAAGAAAAATGTAAATGCATTAATAAGTAAGTGGATGTTGACATTCAGTCTAGTGGCCTACATTTGGAAGGTCTGTACTCAGCATATGTGTCTACATGTCCCAGTTCCTCTGTCTCCTCTTCTTCTGCATCCTCTTCCTCCTCCGGTGGGGGCTGGGTTCTCGGAGCCTGGGAACACCGCAGAGACTTCAGTAATGTAATTCTAATTAATAATAGCCATATTCTTGAGTTTTACTTCTTGTTTCGGGGTAGGTGAAGTCAGGTTAGGAAAGAGTACGTAGCTGAAAGTCAGAGGCAGGTGAGCAGTTAGTAAAAAAGTTAGCGTAGCACATCTAAAGCTCCTTATTAAGAAATGTTAATGTAAAGTGACAAAATAAAACTGAAAGATGCACAAAACATGATAAAGCAGAATGAATGAGAGCTTTGAAACATGTTGACAAAAAAGTGCTTTACATATTCAAGAGACATCGGTTTGATGATGGGTCCCATTTTGACAGACAAGCCAATATTACGCTGGCTCTATTCTTGTCACATAACCAATTCAGAGAGACAATGCAGTATATGGAATAACCTGTTCTTTATGCTATGCGCATTTGCAGACTGTTCCATACATGCAATAAGCAGCAATGCTTTCATCATCTGTGGTAATACAGACTGGCCAAAGAAGGCTCAAGCATTATAAATTGACTCAGCACCTACTACTACCTTCATGTACTGCAGTGTCAAACTGTGATCCTCATTCTTTTTTATTAGATTAGATTAATAGCATGTTATGTTGCTATGTAAAATAGTGTGAGCCTTATCTTGTAAGGCAAACACAGCTGCACCTTAGACATGTAACATAATTTGCATATCTGTGCATTACTGAGAACTGAGAGCCAATGATTAGGCTCATCTTGTTAGAAAGCTTGGTGTAATTTTAACATCACATTCGAGAGGTTCGTGTGGCTACCTGGAATCCTCCTAAAGGTGGGGTGCTGATAATAGCAGTTATATCATCCAAACTGGCCAAGCCATGAAACCTGCCGGTGCCATTCAGCTGTCGACAAAACATAAAATGAAGAAATAGAAATAAATAAAAACAGTGCCAAATGCATAAGAAAAGAGAAACAAAAAAACCCATGAGTAATAACTGTATGTGTGTGCTGTCTGTGTATGCATGTGCGTGAGAGCGTGTGGGCACTGGACATGGATGCCTGATGGAGAAGCACTCAACAAAATGCAATTTGTTGTCTGGCGGTGAAAAGCCAGCGACAACAACAACAAAAGGCAGATAAAGCCGTGTGTGTCTGGGAAACATAATGGATGAAATGAGGGCAGAATGAAAAGGAAAACATAAAAGGCTTTCAGAGGGCAGGAGAAATAAATGTACTCTGATTCATATCAAAAAGATATCCTTGGACCCAGCTAATTCAAAGAGGACTCAACAGCAACGCGAGCAGGGATGGAGGACCAGCACATGAGGAGTTGCTCTTCTCAGATCAATGCATTGGAGACCATGATATATTGTAGTTTAATGAGTTTCAGTGCATCAAAAACAAAGATGATTATTAATTACAGTCTCATCTATATCTCTGTAGTGGTAGCTAATTTGGAGATACCACTGGCACAACAGTAAACAAAATCAACTGGTATAAACAAAAAATATGTGTGTGTATGTTCAACTACAGAAGTGGACAGTCACATGGTTCCAATGTGATCACAGATGAAGTACTCTGGCAATTTCAAAATAGCTGGAGACATTTTTTCCATCTATTTGAGTATTTACATTGTGAGAATAATGGACGACTAACATGCATTTGGAGGTAAAAAAAAAAAAAAAAAAATCTGGACAAGAGTGTGTGTAAAATAGTCAAAAGGTGACCTAATCACTGTGTTAAAACAATATTCCACAGGCTCATTCGTGTCAATTAATCTGGTCTTTATGATGATGCAATCGGTTTGTGCTTTCAGGATGTCACAGATTTCCAGCAAGAGAAAGCCTAGAAGAATGGTTGACCTGGTCAGACTTATGTGGTAAGAATCTAATTCTTTTAAACCACAGTGTGAGGTTGTAAGTTATTGTTATGAAGCAACTAGTCATTGCATCAAACTTACAAATGCTGTGGAGAGGGCAAACTGGAAGAGAGAATGATATCTGTGTAAAAGCTAAATAAAGATGACTTTATTGTTATTGTAGTGTCAGTGAATCATTTTTATCTAACAGATAAAAAGATTATATGAGGATGCAGAACATAAGTCACGGTTGAAACTTCAGGAAGTGATCATAGTACATAATTGTTATTTCCCAAGGAGATAACAGTCCAACTTGATACAAATTGGCTTAAGTCCATTACAAATGGGTGGCTAAGTAATTAAATATTAATAAAAGAAAACAATAGTTTTCGGTGTTTACAGTTGTAGTGTGGAGGGTATTGGCCTTTTCTGTATTGGAAACTGAACCCAGCAAATCCATGAAAGTCCCACCTGAGAGTGAAATGCGGCAGTGAGCCAGAGTAGCACTAATGTTTACAGTGGAAGAGGGACAATCTGACCTTTGCTTGCTAGTGCTTGGTGTCCATCTCCCCCAGTACAGACATACATGTGCTGACAAGTTTGTATTGCATAATAGTTGTAAGATGAGGTGTTGGTGTGGTGATCAGTATTTTTGGTAATGATGTGTGTGTGAGTGCTTGCTACTGACCTCTAGCTGGCTCTGTGCTGGTGTGGTGGTGTTACTAGTGTTGACGTCCCAGAGGGTGGGCACTGTGTCCAGGTTGCCTGTGCTGATGAAGGACTGGGCATCAGCATACTCCGACAGCGAGTCAGCCGGAGAGGAGAACAGAGAGTTTGTGGAGAGGTCATCAATGCAGGACAGGTCCTGAAGGCAGAGAAAGAGAGGAGGTGTAAAGATCAGACTCTGAAACAGGGGAAAATATGGAGCAGAGCAGCGAGTTATACTGATTTGCTTCAGCTTAAACAAGTTCATAATTGTGACAAGTAGATTCTCAAATCAAAACCAATGTATTCAACTATACCCAAACAGCCTTTCCAAACACTCCCTTTACCACCAAGCTTCATGGGAAAATAAAGGAGGACTATAAATCTTAATTATATATCCTATAATCAGACACAGCACACAGGTTGTGCAGCACAGGAATAATAAGTGTATAGCTAAGAAAGAAAAAAGGTGTGAAATAGGTATGGATGGGAGTGAGCCACAAACAATTAAGGTAGCACGTTCATTCTGGATTTCAGCCAATAATGCTCTCTTTTGGGAGTAACACGAGTAGCCTAAACAAAATCTAATCACACACAGATGTGTGAGAGCGAGCACGTAAAATAGAAAGCGAGGGGCAGGCATAATGAGGTTGCTTGTGTCTGTGTGTGTGTGTGTGTGTGTGTGTGTGTGTGTGTGTGTGTGTCATTTCAGCCATGGCTGCCTTCCAGTCGCCCCTCTATTCATATCCTTTCCAAGCCATTAGCATGCCATGCTCTTTAACTAGCCTCTCACAGGCACCCCTGGGCCCCCTGAGACTTATAAACATGGATGTGGGGAGATAGGGATTGAGTGATGATGAGGGGGGAGAGAACATGGTAGACAACGACAAGCTGAACAGAGGAGAAGCTTTTTTTTGAAAATGTGTGCGTGTGAATCGCTCCTTTTTATTACGTGTCCTTTGTTTGTAGTCCTCAAAATGTGTTTGTGCACTGTACGTTCTGTATATTTGTCCTCTTTGGACCATGTGTGGAAGTTCCCACACCCCCATGTTCCAACTACACCCCCCCAGAGGACCAGGAAGCAGCTTTGAACGCTTCCAGAGAGTCCTACTTGCTTATTCAGCAATTTCATTTCACTGTTAACCTCACTTTTAAGGGTGAGTTCCATATTTTGGGAAACATACTTATTGACCTAGGTGAGAGGACCAATCCCACTCTCGTGTCTGGACTATATTTAATCTACCACCAGCAGCCGGCACACTTTGGATATTGCATTTGGCTATATTGCAATTTTGATAATATGTAAATTAATTGTTAATTGCTAATGACTACTTGTATTTAGCCTGACAAAGCACAATTCCCAAAATGCTGAACTTTTCCTTTAAGGACTAGTTGTCTGTGCTGTATACTACTGTATTAAAGAACAGCCAAGCAAAGCAAATATTTATACAGTTAGTTTACAAGTCTCTGTAACTATCCCATTTAAACATGCTTATGTGGTTTTCTTATGGCACCTCCAGAGTTACACTATTTCACCTGAAAAATACAGTGTAGCCACAAGCAGAGACGAGCGGGGTTGAAACACAATATGTTATTATGACTGAAGATTACTTTGAGACAAATGAAATATCTATGCTGTGACAACCCAAAGAAAAAAGTGTCCAGAAACAGAGATAAATGATCTGTTGCGACGCTGCCTCAATCTCAACAATATGCTGCTACTGATTAATGCTGAGAAGCTGTGCTGTCTTCTGTCATAGCTGCCCGTTAGCCATTACTCACAGTTCAGCTGAAAATGTTTCACAGGCATGAGAGAACAAGATGTAAAGCTCTCAGTGCTAACATGACTACATCATGTGGGAATGAGGCCTAGCGAGGGAGGTAAAGAGCATGCAGACACAGATACAGTACGTGTGTATATTTTTGTCATCTGACGTTAGAGAAACAACTCAGTGACCGAAATGTGTGGATGTCTGTGTATTGGAAAGAGTGCTTTTTCAAGGGTACAGCACTCAGCTTATCAGTGTTTTGCTGGGAGCTCTGTGATTATTCTCTTTCCTTCTCTCTCTCTCTTTCTCTCTCTCTCTGTATGTGTGAGCGTGTGTGTATGTGTGTGTGCGTATGTGTGCTTCCTGCATGAGGGCAAGATCAGGCATGAGCTCTGAAAGCAGGTTCTCCAAAGCTGCTCTGCCCTGTAGACTATCGAGGTGACAGAGGAGTAGCGGCAGAGAGGATGTCTGTAAAATATTACTACCACTCGCAAACACATAACCTGTCATTTTCTACCACGTTCCCTTTTTCCATTTTCTTTGTTTATCCTGTCACCTGTGTGTCTTCCCACCCCACCTGACTCTGTCTCACCCCTCGCTCTCCTCCCTCCTTTCTTGGCTCTTCAGACTGGGGATAGAGGAGTAAACAACAAGGCTCGGAAAAGGCACACTGTGTCACCAGAGGCATCATTCCACAGAAGCATAATTGTGGAAACACACAGATAAGCACATAGACACATGTATTTCACCATGGAAAACAGTGCTGTTTTTGTTAAAGAGTAAATCACAAACTTTCAAGAAGAGTAAGTAAAAGAGTTTGTTACAAGCTTTTTTAGAGTTGATAAAAAAGCATAGCATTGAAAAATCTACTTAATTTGACTTGATTTGAAAATACAGCTTAACTTCTTTATGATTACAGTCATGAGTTGTCAGAATAGCTTTGCTTTTAAAATAGTTATAATCCATATCAAAATGGATTAATTCAAGTTTTAGCTGAAACGAGCCTTTAACCAATTTGTTCAGCAAATATGTGATTTCGACCTGCGGGTCATTGCTCTGTGTTATGTTACAATGTGACTTCAAGCTTTTCCACATCATTGAAATTCATGTGACAGAGCAAACCGTGCTGATGTAGTGTTGTTATTAAGAGGACCATCAGTCCTGATACAGAGGAATCCCAGAAAACTGCAGCAGGTTGGTTGGTGCTAACCAAGACATGGCTGACCTCAGTACCATGCTAATCGAGTTGTTAAGCAGAGCGTAACAGAGGCAGCAGTGTTTGTCCCCCGGCAGGCCCGTACCCAGGGCTAGTTCATCTACTGTTCCTAAGACTGGGCCCTGCCAAGCAGAGATAAGGCTTGAATTCCAACTGCTCTGATGGTAATCTGGCTCCTTCCACAGCACACAGCCACACAACCATATAACTACTAATCCTGCCTGTCTCTCTCTCACTCTCTCGCTCTTTTTCTCTGCTGAGCAATAAAAAAATATATATCCGAATGTGTGTGTGTTTGTCTGAGTGTTTCTTTCAAAACTGCCTTCAGGGACTTAAATCTGCTTGAAATCTAACGTAATTTCTGTGGATAGAAAAAAAAAATCATGTGAGTGTGTGTGTGTGTGTACATGTACACAGTGAAACATGTGAAAGCCCATTTGTCCAACCTCCTGTTTGTTTGCCTTTCACGTGTTCCTCTTCCACTTCAGTTTCTCCTCTACTATGAATGCTACAGCCAGCAGTATATCCTCCCCTTATGACCACACAGTAAAGACGAAATCACGCACAAACATTGAGCACTAGCCTATAACATAGTGCAATCCAAACAACCTTAAACCCAAATGGACTTAGTGTGAGAAGCTCTGTACAGAAGCTTAATACACACATGCACATACAGCATATCACATCATGTGTCCACAGAAGCGGTAAATTGTATTTTGAGTGTATGAATAATGACAGCCCGCCGATGATTAATGGAGGCACACCGCAGTGAAAAAATCGGCAGCAACAAGCCCCTTCAGTTTGCAAGACGCCTGCGGAGCTGCAGAGCTGCTTGATGGTTGTGATTGAAGGTGGTGGTTATCAGCTCTAAGAATGAGAACTGGAAAAATACACTTCAAGACATAAACCGCACACAAGCAGCTTGGCTTCATTATCTGTCATAGTCGATGTAATTACAGTGTGATGAGTAGTCTGTCACACAATCGTCCTTAAAAATCCACGTGAATCCATGATCATGAGGCAAAACTATTACAAAAATACATTAAGGCTACACAACAGCCACACACAATGTAATGACTACAATGACACTGGTTATGACACAGAGCATATGATAAGCTGAGGGGGACCATAGAGGGAAGTCTAACAGCCATATCTTTTGTTTAGCTTTCATTCACATGGCCTGTGTGCCTCTATTTGTCTGGAAATGCAGCTCCTTTACTATTAAAGGAAAAAACAGTTTCTAACAAATGTTATCAATGATAGGTGTATATCATGACATAGAGCATTTGGGTTATAATATATGGTGAGGTTTATCAGATAGGAATCTTTCTTAAGCACATGTCCTTAAAAGAATGAGCTCAGCACAAGCAGCTTGTGTTTTCAGATAAGCCCCATTAAGTTATAATCATGGCGTCTCAAATCGTATTAAAGATAGTTGTCTACACTCAGACGAGATGTGACGGTTTTATTTTGTGTTTACTAGATTTTTCTTAAGCCCTTTTCCTCCTCAATATGGCCAAATGCTTATCACTGCTAACTTCAGGGAAATATCTGGACAGCCACACGCCTCCTGTGACACACATTGTGTTGCCAGCTGCTACTTCTCTTCAGAATTTTCTTTGGCACGTTAGAAATGTCATGTCGACATGTTTTTACTGGTGCAGCAACAGGAGCATGATTCCTTACTGATTTCACACCAGAAAAAAAACCCCAATTATTTTTTGCTTTTGATGCAGTTCATGACCAAGCTAAAAGTTGACAATTTCTTCAATCAACCAAAGAAAGAATTTACTTTTTTTTTTTTACCTTCATTTACATTACTGCGACATATTAGAGGGTAAAATGTATCCCTGCTATCAAAAGGCAAACAACAGGTAAGAATTGCTGTATATAGTCCTGGGCCACATCCTGTTAAACTCAATAACCTGCCTCAGCTCAAGGCCAGGCTGAGGCCCCAGGCAGGCAGGCCAGGCCCAGGGCTTTCCCCTCCTACACACTGCCAGCTTGGCTGCTTTTCCAAGACCAGGAAACAAGTCACCCTGGCCTCCCACTTACCCCACACATATACACAAACAGACACCTCAGATGACCCCACCATCTCACCCATACAGTTCTGTCATCTCTGGATTTTTCTCTCCCACTTTTTAACTCCACCCCCTGAGTTTCCCGATCCCATTTCTGCCACCTTTCTTCCTCTCCTGTCAGCCTCTGCCTGCCTTTATGTCCTACTTTGGTTTTCCAACAGAATCTTAGAGCAAGAGGAGGATTTATTTATCCCAAAACTTACTTTTCACTGATATTAATCTGCATGTAGCTAAACATCCTTTTCTGGAGATATTATCACTGAAGTTAAATGAGGAATAAATTGCATTGTATTACAAACAATAAAATATGGAGCAAACGACAGAAAATTTAAACATCAATCTATGTCTCCTACTGTAAATACTGACTGAGACGAACTAAAATTTGAGAGCATTTTCTAAGAAAGACGCTATGGGCTGTGGCCTTTTAGAGCAGCAACCACAACACTAGGGCTGGGTGATTAATCAAATTTTATTTTCCAATATGATTTAGGCTTCCGAAGATTATGAAAACAAGATAATCGAGACAAAACGGCGCAATGACGCTCTCGTTTTGGCTTGTGTTATAAATCCAGCACACCGCTTTCTTTTACAGCTTTCCTCCCTAAAAGTCCAAACTCAGTTCAGCTCGAGCCAAGATGACGGAAAGAGAGTCTTTGTTCAACGAGAAAGGTAAAACCAATCCAGCTGTTAGACAGGGAGACATCACATGCAGCAAGCGCATGTACACACACTCATACACAGTGAGCTGACAGGCAGTAGTCCCAAGGCCTCTTACAAATAAGTTAGAAGAGAGTGACAGCTTGCAGAACATGCATTGGCTCTATACAGTGATGATCTTGAGAAAACTCAAGCTGTATCATGCAGATAGAACAAAAAAAAAGGACATGAAGTCCACAACACTCCTGTAAATGTTGCATTTAATTTTTTATTTGCTTTTCAATTGAATTATCTTTCAAGTTCCAGGAAATCAGCTATCAAAAAGAAAGGTTTTTTTAAGTTCAATAAAGGCATCTTTCAGTGAGTAATCATGTTAAATAATCGTGATCTCAATAATGACCAAAATAATCATATTTTTAATTTCTGCCTTAATCAAGCAGGCCTAAGCAACACTTTATCTACAGGGCCTTTCTCACATCTCTTTATCGTTCTAAATCTCTTGTAATGATAGTAGTAGTGGTGGGTGGTGGGCCTGTGAGTCAAATCACAATCAGGATTCTGAGGGCTATAAATGCTAATAAAATGCCATGGGCCTTGTTTCTAATGCAGGTAGTGCAAATGACAGTGGAGCATATCCCTGTCAATGAGCTAAGAAGAAACACTGAAAGCTACAGTCTCATCTGTCAATATCTGTGGTGGACGTATGTGGCTGGGCTGGTGGGATGAGGGTTATTAAATCACTCGCCCCACCCTTAGATCAGCTGACTAAAACAACCCCCACCCCGGGCTCTCCCATCTGGGGTCAGCTGCTGACCTTGTCCACGGAGTTAACAGAACCTGATTGATGGCCAGTGTGTGCCTGTGTGCCTGTGTGTGTGTGTGTGTGTGTGTGTGTGTGTGTGTGTGTGTGTGTGTGTGTGTGTGTCTTTTCATGTGCTGGGTCTGGGGCCAGGAACTGAAAAGTCACCACTGGTGTCACTCTTTCTGTCTGGATTATGTTATGCCAAGCTGTCTGCATGTCCTACATCCCTCACATATCTGTTGGGCTGTGACTTTAATAGGACAGCTCTAAGCTTTTCCTTTTCCTTGACCTTCTCCCAGACTTGAAGCAGACACTGACTTTTTGGCAAACCGGCTCTCTGACCGACTTGCTGCAGAAAAGACTGTTCGCAGTTAGACCTCTTTTAAATTCAGTATTAAATTGATTAAACTGACTGTAGAAGACATGCAGACATCAATCAGCTTATCCTCTCGCAGAGCCATTGATCCAGGAGCCAATTTGTCAAAAAGCCATTGATGGCTTGAGTGGGAGTACACATGGAAAGTTTTACTTCTTGTTTTGGTCTCGAAGATCTTTTAGTCACACATCCATGAGCCAAAAAATACATTTCAAACAATTTTAGAAGTCCCTCACAGACCTCTGACAACAATATTTAATCAGTGTTTTCTAGTGTCATCCAGGTTGACTCTCCTTGACAACTGTGCTGAAATTAATTTAGCAAATGTAAATTTTGAGGGAATGATCTTAGAAATAATAAGAGAGATGATCGGTTTTCAATTTATTTACATTTTTATAGCTGTGGGGCCAAAAGAAAATGAATTTGTCATCCTTGACTAGCACACAGATGGCCAAGTCTAGCCAACCCCCGACCAACCGTCCTAGGCCAATCAAAAAGGCAGACCCGGTCCAGCAACCTCCTGACAGGCAAGCCTTCATGTCGTGCCAAGTCTGAGTAAAGCAAGCCAGGGACAGCTTGCTGCTTACAAGCCTCCTGGAATTTTCCAGTGTTTTCATATGTTCTGGAAAATAAAAGGATGCCATGTCAAGTGTCCCAGCTCGCAGCCGAATGACAGAGCTGGTTCAAAGAACTGTTCCGCTAGTTGTGTATGTAGACGAGCCTGAAGCTTACACTGAGCTGACTACGAGAGACTAACAAGGCTCTACAACACACATAGTACAACCAGCAAATAAATGTACGCAGCAAATTTAGATTCTTGAAGTGAAAAGTTCCTGCAGTTGAGAAAATCACAAAATGACAAGAGGAAGAAGCCAGAGAGAGAAGCAGTGAGAGAAATTTCATCTGTTCTGTATTTGGGGTGGTGCCAAGAGGACGTCAGCCACATGAGTTTGCCGTGAGCATGAGCTGGCTTCACAGATCCATGTCTCAATACTTGAAACATACATCTTGAACTGATAGTTAGAAAAACAAGGACAGAAAAGAACTGACATGCATCCAAAAAGTATGGTGGGCTTCTGACAAGGTTCTTGTGAAAGTCTAACAACATAAGAAAGGAAGCACACGAAAAGTGACTCACACGGTCTCAGTGTGGTGTTGTTAACTAATGCATGTGTGAACCTGCATCTACAGTGCTCAGAAAAGTGGATGTAAAGGGAATGTTGATGCAAGATGACGTCTCAGTTAAGCAGAAATTTCAAAATACCACAGACCACTTGCATTAGGGGCGAATGCTCAAGTCATTTGTAATAGTCCTGTGCAACATGGCCTAAAGTTTAACTGAAAATGTTATCACATTTTGAATGAAACAATGTGACTGTGTCAATTGCTCATAACTGTAAAGAACACCAGTTGCACACAGATAAGATGACATTTTCTTCAGAGGACAAAAAAAGAAACAGATTTTTGTTTTTTTTGTTTTTTTACCTCTGCTAGTTCATGCTCTGAGACGGACCTGTTGATGTCTGAATACATTATTTCATGTTGATATATGTTGGTATATCCTATTTTTACTTGCTGTATGTGGGAGACCAAAGCTAAAAGCTGGTTATGAAGATGATAAGAAGATCTGCAGTTGTAGGACATCAAAGCGTTTATTCACAGGTTCTCGTTTTACCTTAAATAACCTTCCTCTAGTCTGTCTTGTGCGTTACACAACCCACACTTTGACACACACCTGTGGTCAGTGGACTACGATCATGCTGTGACTCAGAACGGTGGGCTCGTTGCCTGTAAGTTACTCACTTGGTTCTTGGCCAAAAATCAACTGCTAAATGGGGAGGTAAATTTGCACTTCTTCAACCATGAGCACATGGGCACTATTACAACAAGTCAACTAAACCTTCACCTTAACGAAATTGTAGAATTATAGAAGTTGCGTGTTGGCTGCAGAAAAAAGTTTTTATCCCGACTATCCTGAAAAGATATTTCTATCTATTAGTACTACAACAGGGAAACCAAACCATCTCCACCAAGTTAAAAGCAGCCTCTAAAAATACTGACAACCAATATTTACTGAATATGTTTCATAGTGTGGGGAGAGAGGGAATGCGCTTCAAAATAAATTCAATCAGGGACACAGTGGCTCAAAACAATTTTCATCACAAAAGTCAAACAGAGTAGTGTGACGTCCCACAAAGAGCGCAAAATATTTATGCTCTACAGAATTCTCCACTTGTTTTCAACAAATGTATTGAGCACTTGATATTGTATATACACTACAGACATACTGAGCCTGATTTATTTGTTTGCATATTTGTTCAAGGCATTTCGGCCTTTATTTGACAGCCAGCAGTATAGAGACAGACAGGAACAAGTCGAGCGAGACAGAGAGGAGTATGATAAGCAACACTCGTACAAAATAGCATTTTTTTCAGCAGCAAAAACTTAAATTTCTTGACTTCCTTGTCATACATGCATACATTGAGCAAGAGGCAGACACAGGCCAGGCAAAGACATATAGACTGACAAACACATTCATATTCACATCCACACCTACAGGCAAATTTTAGAGCCAGAGATGTAACCTGTCTTGGACCGTGAGATGAAACCGAAGCGCTCTGCATGCAGACACGAGGAGAATGTACAAACTCTAAACAGAAAGGCTGCCGCTGGCCAACAGATTCAAACCCAAGACCTGAAATGTCACTCCAGACCACTGAGCTGCTGTTCCACTTAATCCAACACAAGCATCCTGCAAGAAATCTGACCTGTACAAAGCTTCTCATATTTTGATTGATTTGAGACTATATCAAAGTGGCGTTGATTCAACTCCATGGCTATTTTTGGAGGCTGTAGTTTGCCAGGGGTTTCGAGTGGGAAAGTGCCAAAGTCCAAAATTATCTGTTTTAAGTGCGTGGAGAGAGTGTTTGCCAGTCAATGTGGCGAGACAGGTGGCTATTTGACTTGTCTACATAATCTTAAAGGAAAAGTGGTTTGCACATAAATTTAGTGCATTAACACGATGTATTTACGGCTGTATTTTATGTTTCAAAAAAAAAAGAAAAAAAAGTGGCTTAATTCTTGACCACTGATGCATACAAGCTGAAATTACTCGTTAACAGTAAAACTAGATGATCCGTGACACATGTGCTCTGACATCTTCATTCTACCGCAGTGGCTGTTTTACAGTATACTGTTAGACCTGACAGATTTACTACAGCTTGTATCCTGCATCTTTGTAGCGTGAATTCTTTTTAATGTTAAAGTTTTAAAGTTAATTTTAATGTTTTCTTTTCACTGAGCAGCACCCTGATTTATTCCTGATGTGTGATACACTAATCATAATGCTCTTGAAATATGATTAATTATTGTGGACGCAGTGAGATAATGGAGAAGACCGCATGTGAGACAAGCAAAGCGGCAACCTTTAACTTAACTAACTCTCTCCACCGCTCATCTTCAGCCCACCCCCCCCATACTCTTGCTCATCCTCACCTTATTGTTTATTCACTTCTCGTAAGCTGCACGCCTAGGTCATGCTTGAGGTTTAAAGCAATACCAGGAAACTGTCAACATGTGCCCACTGTGAGGTTGCCCTGCTGCACCACAGGCCTTAAAGGACATGTTTGCAATTTTTCAAGTCTGTTTTAAAGCAATATTCAGGAGTTTTGCACTAAAAAGACAGCAAGTTTGGAAGAAACCTGCTAACTCAGACGGCTGAAGATTCAGATGAGCTTCAGATACACTTCAAAACACATTTTGGAGGATGGGGAATTTTGCCCCCCCCCCCATAAGGAAGTTATCTCTAAATATCCAGTGTGAACAGGATGAAGGAACATAAAACCTCTTTCAATGTTCATATGCGCACGTTTTTTTTAAAAGAAATTTCAAGGGTGCAGAACAGACTTTGTGACAAAAGATGGTAAGGACTGCACTGATAATGATATTGATGTAAAGATACTGACTACAGTTTTTGAAGATACAGATACTTCGGTCAGCTTGCCAGAAAGAATCTAACGGAAGCAAATTTATTTAAAAAAGCATTGTTGTTTAAAGCATTAACTATTTGAAACCAGCGATTATGCAATTTCTCAAATTTCTGTGAAGGAAGAAATGCTGACATCATTACATTAGTCAATTAAGTTAACCAGAAATTCAGTGGAAATGGGCTCAGCGAGAATTACACCAATAAAGTCATCAGAGTGATATGAGCTGCAGTTCCACCAACGCTGTGTAGTCTAATGAATGATAGATATAAAAAACAGTTCTATTTACAGTGCAGTACAACAATGAGCATATTCAATAGGCATCCAGAAAACAGACAAGAGTGCTATTTAGCCCGAGAAGATATCAGGTTCTAGCACTTACTGGAAGACAGCAAGGAGTGAGGCAGACAATCATTTGTCATAGTTCCTGGCTCAGAATGAAGCATAAATGGGCACACTGGGTGACTGACTGGCAACTTTTGGCCTGTCAGCAAAGAAAATTCAGAGTGACTTTCTTACTTAGTAACCGGCTGACTTTCAATAGTGAGCCCAAATCCTGAGCCTGGGTTACCTTCTTTGGCATTTTTCTCTTTCAATAAACAGCAGAGGTGTTAGTGTTGTAAACAGATAATAAAAAAGGAGACTAGATTATTGTGTTCTCTAACAGGAATCAAGTCTAGTCATACTCTAAAAGGAAATTCAATTGTGATTACTATTGAAGAACATCCTTAGTCTAGCATGTGGCCCAGCCTTTGTTTGCACTAATAAGTCTAATCTAAGAACTTAAAAATTGATTTCAGAGTTAAAGTCTGTCAGCTGCCAGTAATTTTAGAAAACAGAGAGGAGAATGACAGAGAGGAGAAAGGAGAATCACAGGCCTGTCACCATTAGCGTTGTAATTACACGGAAGTACTTTCAAAATTCATTCAAGGAAGTTAAAATTAAAAAACATGGCCATAAGTAGGAAACAAATGTTTTATGTTCTTATCTGGAAGTTCTCCGATAAGGACAGTAAAAACTTCCAAGTAGGTCTCAGTTCGACACAATTTTTCATCCAACATTTCTCAATTGTTGAATCAATTACTGATTACTGATCATAACATCAAAAATAAAAACAACAGTTTTCCATAAAATAACAGCGAATCTTAAAACAACAGACTTGATTTTGCATGATGTATACAAAAAAGAAGACACAGTACCTTGGGAAGCGGTCGTCCCAGCTGTGAATAAAATTTAGTCCAGAACTGCATGAGAGACATGGGTCCAAACGCTGCAGTGTGGGGGGGTTAAATACACACACACATACACTCCTGCTTCACCTTGAATCCCTGAATGCGACAGCCTCTTCCATGTGTTGCTCAAAGTGTTGGTATTCACCTTAGAGCTGGTGCACTTCCACCCAACAGTGGACTCTCACTAGCCCTTTCACAGTTCCTCTCTGGTTCAACACACACATCTGCCTCTACCGCAGGTACCCTCGGGGCAATGAGCTCACACATACAAACTCTGGTGCTCTCACAAACAGAGACACAGGCGAGTCTAAAACATGCTTCCTGCTTCGCCAGGGCAGTCAGGTATTTGCATAGAGGGCTTAGTCATAGTGATTGTGGACTAGTTCCTCAGAGCTCAAAAAGGTGGTTGGAGAGTGAGTGAGAGAGCAGAGGAGGGGAGGGGAGGGGAGAGGTGGGGAGAAGAGGGAGGGAGGAGGGAGGAGCTTTCAGGAAATGATGCTTTTGTTGGTAAGTGACTAGAGTTACTGGCAGTCGGGCCCATTTTACTGTACATGGTGTAACTCAACCGCATTTGTAGTGTAAACAGTATTGCGCTCTGGACCTGGCTGCTCCTCACACCCTGCTGCTTACCGCTATGTTTAATGGGCCTGGGCCGCTATTTAATGATTATTATATTTAGAGACTGACTCCCTGCCTGGCTGCCTGTCTTACTTCATACTCTGCTCTTTGTCTTTCTATTTGTCTGCACAGGCTCAATTTCAAGGCTGCTGTTCTTGGAATGACTACTGATTAATATAATGATCTATAGCTTAGAGGTGTAAGGCTAATAAGAAGAAAGCAAACAACTTGTCTAATTAGCTTACTGAGGCAGTGAGTCACTTGTGAAAATACAGACTTAACTTGTCAGTTAGCCTGTCAAAACATTTCCCTATTATTTCAGCTCTGCTGTGCTAAATCAACACTGACAATGATTTGAAATCCACATTTATAGTTTTCACATGGACCTCCAATGCAGGCCAAGCTGCAGGTTTCCCTTTTTAAAGGGATTTTTAGGCATCAGACACTACTTCTATCTCTGCACAACTACACAGAAATACCTCATCATAAATGGTCATTCCCATTACTGGAACTTGGAGCGTGATTGTTAAAAAAAGAATATTCTGGGAATCCGAGGACAAATGGGTTATTTCAACAAATCCAAGATGCTGATTGAAGATGATGTCGTAACATTAGTTTTTCTGATAGGAAAGTAATGTTAACTGTTTAAGAGCTACTCATAAATGAGGAAATTTCTGTATTTAGAAAATATAAATAACGTGACTTATTTCCTTCACAAGTGGAATAGAAAGTGCACACCCAGCTTCCAGGAATATGTGATATCAAACCAGCATGATAAGGTACTGCAAAGACCATCTCAGCTGGACTGAAGAGGAGTCAGACTCTCAGAGACGGAGTGGCGCCTGTCCATGGTGTCATCAGGGTATGAGTGGGAATCCTCTGAATAATGTGTGTATGTGTGTTTGTGTGTGTGTGTGTGTGTGTGTTTGTGGGACATAGAGGGTCATCTGGGAGGAATGAATCATTGATGAGCTTCTTTTGAATACTCAAACATGGGAAACAGACACACCTTATTACATCACAACCTAAAAGCAGCGGTTCTCAAACTCAAGGGTGGGTCCCCTGTTGGGGGGGCACCGCAGGCACTTTCCCTATCATTGTTAATGATCAATAAAAGTTGTGGGGTGCGGGGGCGTAAACTTTTCAGCTCCAGAAGGGGGCCGTGCTGAAAAAGTTACCACTGGCCTAAAGAAGGAAGGATCCATGCCTGACCTTACTGACAACACACAAACAGTTAGGACTCATCGTCACATGAACATATGCACTCCAGTGCATATGTTCGCAAAAGACCAGTGAGAAACATAACAGAGGCCAGAGAGGAGCAGACTTTGTTATAGTTTAGATTTGAGTAATTCTGATTGACATTTCTATTTCTGATTATGACTTCAGTTCTCATTGCGTCCTGGTTCCCTTTTTACTTCAGTTGGCCGTGCTAGCTTTAGTTTATCTTGGGCTGTTATGATTACAACTGCATATAGTATATAGCATTTTGTATATACTGCTGCAGGAAATGCCTTGTCATGAATTCCTCTGTTGCAAAAAATTGTTTTTGTACATTAACTGTCTTTTGCTGTTTCACTAATATCTTTTCTAAGTGCTGGCATATTATAAAAACTATACATGTGCTCTGACACATTGTGTAACTCAATGTAAACAAAAGTGCAGATAGACAGAGGTTTACAATACAATGTTAATCTGAAACTAAAGTTGACAGGGCGGAGCACACACTTCACAAGGAAAACACTGCGTCTATTAACAACCCTTCAGATTAACCTTTAACTTTCTCCTTACAACTAGGCCATCCTAGTGACAAAGTGTTAGTGTCTTACAAGGAAGTAACTGAGAAATACCATCTGATTTCTATCACGAAAGGCTGACTGCAAGAAAGGCTAGAAAAACAAGATAATCTTCTATGCCAGTAAAATAAAACCCTGAGGCAGAGCACTGTTGAGTTCGTTAAAATTGCCCTAGGTTTTCCTTTAAGTATTGTAGCTTCAAAGCAAAATAAACATTTTGTCAAATCATATTAACTGACATTTCTAGATGTATTGCACATATTTTTTTAGATTTAGATTTACCTGTAATTCATGATGGCACAGTTAATATCTGTCAGCTACAGGGTCTCTGGAAGTGCAAAGGTTCAAAAGTAAATGCATGAGTGGAATACATCTTTGTTTTGTGAATTTCCCTCACTGTGGGACAAATAAAGGTATATCTTATCTTGTCTTTTTGTGCCCACATGGGTGCTCTGGGATTTTTCCCAAATTTAATACATATAACAGTATGTTTGGGACAAAGTGCTTTGACAAAGTGAAGGCTGGTCTATGGACTCTGCATAATAGCTAACCGTTGCTCCCTTAGGCTAGGATGGATTGATGACACATTCAGGGTTTTGGGTATGACATATTTAGCAAATAAAGTGATTGAATTCTTATTCTGCCAAAAGCAAAACTGAAAAGAGCTGTAAAGCAGACCTAATGCAGATGAACTCTTCCTAGAAGTGCACTGTGCATATGAGTATGCGTGTGTAAAGTGAGAGGAACCGCATCGAGAAAGAATGAGAACATGTAGCAAGAGACTAAGGCTGTGAATACGCCTAAACGTGCCTCAGTGCATGTACGTGTGTGTGTGCACGTACAGTATATGTACAGTATATACATTGAGTGTGATAGTGTGTGTGCTTGTAGAGTGCTGCTCGTTCTTTGAGGTTAGCCAAAGTGGTTAGTGAATGAGTTCTGTTTTTTTGTCTTCCAGTAAGTCTTGTTTTCGTTCTGATGCTTTGCATAAAGTTCATGTACTTAAGATCCACAAATGACCCAACCTAAGCTAAGACAGGTATGCACGTCTCACAGCGGCAAAGTGTCCAATTCTCCTTCAAACCACAATGAATCAGTTTAAGATTCAACCTCTTTTAAAGCACAGTGAAAGTGTTTTTTAATGTTGGCAACATTTTGTCCAGGTTACAGCTCTTTTTGTAATTACTTCTGGTAGTGTGTTCACAGTCAGCATGGTTTGAGTTATCAGACTTTCAGAATTTTACTAAACATAAAGGACATCTCTGCTTGACTTATGATTAATATAACCTAAATTTGGCTTTTTTTTCTTCCAAAGATTCCACTGTTTATCTTGGTCCATAGTTTCCAAGTAACTCCAAAGAAATGACCTAATGTTTAAGAGTAATTTCTGGGGAAGTTTGGGGAAGTTCAATTTGGTAGTGACATTAAAAAAAAGGCATTGTCCAGGTCTATTTAATCTGTAGAACATAGATATCTGCAAAAAAAATACAAACATCTAGATGAATTTCTGTCACTTGAGTTAGTGAACATGAATGAATTACCTAACTTAATTTCCTATATTGTGATAGATTTGATTCCCCATTCGGAAAAAAAGTTTCTGTGGAAGTTTCTATCACAACATAAACTGGACATTCTCCAGTGCCACTGAAGCACAATTCAACTGTCCACTTCAAATAAATGATACTAAAAATGCAAGAAATCCCCTTCATCCACATTATTGAACGGTGGCCATGTCTTCCATTTCAGTTATTTGCTAGTGATATATTGTAATTAACTGATGATCTAAGGATATCGAGTCTCAAACGGGAGTCTATTAATTCCAATACAAACAAATATCTGGCTCTTGTTTTCAAGTTACCAGCAATCTAGAGATAGATATCCTGTCCACATGCTCCAACAATGTGCTTCCTCACAATATGAGGATATTCCAGCAGAGCTCTGGTGAACTGCATAAACAAACTGCAACACTGCGGGATGCCGTGCAAACCAAAAGAGATTTCACTAATGACTCCACAGCTGTAACTGAAACAGGGAAATGGCTGAGATAAACATGGCAGTCACCTGACAAACTATACAATCACATCAACAATTCCACAAGTCACACTTGCTATACAGTCATGGTCAAACAGTGCAAAGAAAACAAGAAATCCTGCTTTCTGATTGTGGATGGATAGAGGAAAAAATGGGTATGTTCGGGCTGCCCTGGTGATGGAGAGGGGGAAAAGTGGAGGATGAAAAAGGGGGCTGAGTGTGAGGTGGCGGATTAGTCATGATGACCCCGTGACTTACATTTTCTCTGCGTGCCTCACATGGCAGGGAGTGTCCAAAACCAGAAAGGACAGCTGAGAAAGCACAACACAGCACAAAACGCCCCTCTCTCGCTCACACAGGCACCAAAACATTCCACGTCTCCACTGCCAGGAAACCAACCCTGCTGCTCGCGAATGCATCTACGGTGAAGGAGCTTATTCAAACTAAACAACATAAAAACGACTGTGATGCTATGTATTTGTAAATATGTAGACAGATGAGTAGATCCAACGCGTGTCACATCATCACGACCCCTCGTAATTACTTGTAAGGAAGAAAGCTACAGCCAGACAAGCAAACACAGGCAGACGGAAAACTAGGGAAACCCCACGTGAATCACAAAATCCATGCAAGCACTACACTACACACAAGATGATGACACATCACTTTCTTGTATATAAAGCCTTCATATGTGTAGACTCTTGAAATCCCCCCAGCTTAAAATACTAATACAAAACATTTTAATAGAACTTCGAGCACTATGTTTGCCACAGAACCATCGCACTCATTCACACACCTGGACACAAACATGAAGTGAAACTCTTGTGTGTGGTTTTTGAGTCTACTTGTGTTCCTTTTGCCAATTGTCTATAGTAATTCTGAACGAGGTCTAATTTCAACTGGAAATATCGTATTATTTTTAACTTAGGTTTATGTAAAATTAAGTTAACACTCAGGTCCAGGACATGCAAGTCTTCCTGTGCCAGCCACATAAAAACACGCACCTGCAAGAGCTGAACTTAATTTGGCAAAATATGCTTAACATCAAATTGAATAGTATAAAATATAGCCTTGAGCTTTTATCAAACCCCAGGGCTATAAGACTCCGGAGCCTCCAGGAAGACAAAAAAAAACTTAACTGAGCTCCTGCAGTGTTAGAAAAACACATCCTACAATGTCAAAATTGCTCATTAGTAGTATTTTGTTTTAAAGTTGTTTACCTAACAAATACCATTCCCTTCTTCAAATGAATCAAATGTAGAATTTAATAATATTACATAGCAGTCTTGTGAATGCTGCATTAGATTCAAGGAATAATATAATTTTTCTTATCATTTCTAAGAGCCTTTATTTTTGCTCCCCGTTTGCTGGGTTTCATTATCCAGCAATGTGCATAAAAGAGTTTATTTATTGAAAATAAACTATGTATAGGGTTGATATATATGGTGCAATTTAAAACTACAGGAAACCATTTCAGTGTCTCTTTTAAAAGGGTCAACTCACCCTAAGTACAAAGACATTTTCCATTTACCCCTAGTGATATCTAGCCACGCAAAAAGCAGTAGTTTTCCTTTTATCTACTGGGATTATGAGATATGTCTCTGAGCACCACAAATGAAATTCCCATCACCTAAAAGCACAGAAAAACTCAACAGGAACTTCCAAAAACACTGTCTAGGGGACTAGACAGGGGATAATCCACAAACCTCACTGTCAACAATTTTTATTAGAACTAATATTAGTGCTGTTTAATTTAAATTTACAACTGCTCTTTGAACAAGAAATACATAAAGAGGCAACACAGGTCAACAGCAGTTTAAACTGATATAATAAGATTTACTATTCAGTGAAAAGCCTTAAAAATGCACAATCAAGGTAAGAAATGCCCTTTCTTTTGCCATTGCTGTCACACCTTACACCATCCATTATATTTACAGCTTTGGCCTTATACTGAACCCCCGATGGCTCTGTCCTTTCTACTGTCAGGCTAATCATAAGGGGGACACTACCAGTCTGCTTGGTAACACATGACTGCCCTCCTTTAAAACTCATCATCATACCATATTTTTAATATGGTTCCATA
The DNA here is from genome assembly GCA_025331565.1 of Holacanthus passer. Classification (NCBI taxonomy): domain Eukaryota; kingdom Metazoa; phylum Chordata; class Actinopteri; family Pomacanthidae; genus Holacanthus; species Holacanthus passer. Next base: position 608,533 of record JAFREQ010000116.1, read on the forward strand.
ATGGCACTCATCAGCTCAACCCAAATAAGAGTCAGATTAGAAACTCACTGGTCTGTGTTATTGCAATTGGCTCTTATTCATATGATTCTAAGTATATAGGATTGGCTGGACGGACACAAACGTGCACAGAAATAGAAAATGCAAATGATGGATAGTGACCATCTGCACTGTTGAGGTAAATATATGAGTGAGTAGAAGCCTGCACCTTTATTTCACTGTCCATGTCTATGAATTTCCCATCCTGAAACAAATGTCCTAGTCTTACAGTCCAAGTCTCCCCAGGTTGGAGATAATCCCAAAGACACTCAAATTCACCACAAGAACATTTTGTAGGTAGCCAAATAGTTTCAGCGCATGTTGCATGGTCGCAACTGTTGCCAGTTCGATTCCCGCCGACCACCTTTGTTGCGTATCATACACTCATCTCTCCTCGTTTGCTATTTCGAGAATTTCCCAGTTTGGGACAAATGAAGTACATCCATCCACCTATCCATCTATCCAACCATCTGTCATGATCAAATAAATACAAAAAATGCCCCCCAATTTCTTTCTAAAAGGACAACACTTTGTGGTCTCATTTCAAGCATCACTGAAAATAACAAGGAAATTCTGGGTTTGTCTAACTGTGATTTCTGAAGATGCAGTGAGGACATGTTGAAGAGTGTTAAATTACAGTGTCTTATTAATGGCATGCCTTGACAGGAATGGGGCAGGTACTGCTGCAGTAGTCTAGACAACACTGGCCTTTAATCAGGCTGCTCTATGGTAAATTAAGCAGAGCTGAATACACATGAAACACAAGATGAAAGAAGTGGGTGGGAGGCCTGGTCCGTCCCCCTGATAAGCAAGTAAGAGAGGGAGAGGGACAGATGGAAACTAGGCAAAATTTGTCAGTGTTATTTAGGCAACTAAAATATTCCAACATGCACAGCAGATATATGGCACAAACCGGGGGGAAGTCTCCATTCCTAGGGAGGTTGAGGCTGGAAAAGTCCACGTCAGGGAATCCAGAGTACATGTCCATGTGCACATCCGGAGTGTTGGTGGTAGTGCTGCTGTTCAAGTGGTATTGCCTGGAGGGGAAAGAAGAGATTTAGTTAGTTTAGTTATTTGTTTAACTGCTACTTATTCAAGTGAAACTGCCCTCATACACTCACACAAATATACTGCTGACATCTACCACTGAATAACCACAGTCTTCTATTACTGCGTGATAAGCAGCAGCTCCAGTAGAGAAATGAAAGGGGCACTGAAAAGCACCTCATGTGATCAAGTGGTCAAGTGAACCAGTCAGAACAGAGGATGATGTTTTCCTAAGAATCTAGTACCGTAATACTTAAATAAGAAGATCTAACACTGTACTACTGCATTGCATCATTTAGTAATTTCAGCACATCATGAAAACAAGAGGAAACACTTTCGGTTTTGTTTACAGGCATTAGACTGAACATGTAGTTGTGGAATGACGCCAGTGGAGTAAAGCTTTAAGCTTTTGTATCTTTTAAAGTCCAACAGTCCACAAATGAATAACTGAAAAAAAATCTCCACCTGAATGTTTAAAGACAATTAACAAGCAACTTCAAATATCAAAAAGAGGGCTGAGAGGGCAAATTAGGGCTGTCGATCAATTGAAAAAAAAAAAAAGGTTTTATTATTTGCCAACAAGTACCGCACTCCTGTATAGTAGGTTGGCCAAGCCTTGTAGAGATAGTTTTGGTTGGGTGTTTTGCTTTGAGGTGATACTGTCAGCCAACACAGGAAGTAAACAAAACGCAGCAACCGTAATTGTGTAAAATATCATAAAAAAAATCATAAAAATCATAAAAATTAACACCGTAATTAACACATTAATTAAAGTACGTAAAAACACATCAAGTTTTACGGCACTATCCGTGATTCAAGAAGGATAAACACACAGAAACACATCTCAGACACACAGAAAGAGTTCAAGGTTTACATAAAGTAGGGGAGAAAGAGCGAAGGAAAGAGAGAAATGTCTACAGATGGACAAGGAACAGAAAACAAGAACAGGTCCTACCCGCTTTGAAAATCAAATGTCCTTCTTTCATTAACGCCAATCATTCTCCTTTACTCCAATGTTAACATCAAACTCAGGTCCACGGACTGTGTATTTCCAGCATGAACACTTTTCAGTTTCTTGCTGAGTACAAGTCATCATATCTGAACAGCCAACTTTGCTGATAGTGGTGGACGCACACTCAAAACAAAAGCAAAACTAAACCTTTGGAAAGGTGGAACTGTAACCGTATCGTTCTAGTCCTTTCATCCAATCATGTGCCAGGGCTTGGGCTCAGAGGGTTTGAGCTTGGCCAAGGCTATTCACAGGATTTGGCTCCGTGTCCTCAACCACGGGCCAGAGATCAGTGAGACTGATTGATTTAAGTTCAAAACACACTAAGAGGATGAAAGGGCAGCCTCTAGGCAGTGTATAGAAGCCAGTCTATGAAAAACACGGTTCTTGTGATTTTTTTTGTTAAATTTTCCAAACAACACGCAGCAAAATTCAATATTTAACCGTGACCATGGTGTTATATTTTTGGCAAGTATCTGTTTTCAAAGGGTTGCACTGTGAACAGCATTTTTATTTTTTTACTGCTAAAAATAAAGTGATCACAAATGCACAGATGTCTGTTAAAAACTTTTTAAATAATATTTGCTATGGTTGTTTTCTACAATGAAGCAAATAAGAAATGACAAATGTGACAACAAAATTTTAGTCTACATATTGGGAAAAAAAACAAGTTAACTATGGTAATCATGATGCGTGGTGAACCTAAATTAGAAAAAAAGGTAATGAGATCATACTGGTAAAGAATCTGTAGAGTTCTCAGAATGATCACAGCACTGTGAATGGTAACAATCATCCACACTGGAAATCCCCTTCCTGGCTCTTCAGCCAACAGTGATATGACAGTGATATTATTACAGCAGAAGTCTTGGCAGACCCGGCATCAGCTGCTTTCCAACAACACAAAGCTGGCTGGGGCTCTCAGCCAAAGGAGCTGATAGACTTACTGTTTGTGTACATGTAGTCTTCCCATACTGTGCACAGTCTGTAGCTGTGTACAGATAATCATTTGAACCACGCTGTTGTTTAAGAATCTCTTATTTGAAGCTAAAAACATACTGACAAGGCATGGGGCACAGTCATTTTTAGACATTACACAAAGATACCTGGTTATCATCTGACAACTGGCTACAATGCTTTTCATCAATGAGTGTTTTTTAATGACTTATTTCCTGATAGACTTTATATTAGGACTTGTGTCTATTGTATGTTTTCAAACATTACATTGTGGTTCAGTCATAAAGTCTTATGTTGCGGTTTATCAGGAGTGTTGTTCTTCAAAGCACACTTAACTAGCAACTGGGCGACATCCTTTCAACACAACACCACCGCAGTGCAACTCCACTGCAGTGCAACTCCACTGCAGTGCAACAGGTAAAAAGTTTAACTCTAAATTCTAAGAAGCTTTTCTATGGTTTAGAAAGAAGCGACAAACAAGTGGAAAAAGCTTCAACCAGTGGCACCTCGAAGCAAAGAAAGCAGAAGCACTATGTCAGATTCTCCGTAATTTAAACTGAGTTCAACAGTATTTACTTAAAGACAAGCTCAGTAAGATTCATCAGTGTAATGCTACTTCCATTGAAAACCAAATATGTTTATCAAAGCCACCATGAGACTATACAGTAAATACATGACAACAACAAATAGACAGATTCCTTGGAAGAACTCTCCCTTACAGCCGGCACCATCATGAAATGTAACTCTCATGCTATCAACTACTACTGTGTAGGTGTAGGTGTAGTAGGTGAACTTTGAGTCAGAGCACTGGGAAACACTCCAGTCTGGATGCAGGTAGTACCAACAGTTTTTCTTCCAGCAAATCCCTTTGAAATGTAGCCTACAGTAGGAAAATAATGTTCAATATCAAGCCATATGATAATATTTTCCACACAGCTGTGTTGACCTTCAATATGGCAAACAATCTGAGCCTTTGAGATTCATAACCTAAAGAGTTGATCGTAGACAATCACAAATAAACAACAGATGAAAATAGAAGCAGATCAGTGATCTGTTTCTTATTTTTCCGCTGTAAACAAACACCCAGACTCAGCCGTGTGGGACAGATCTAACCACACACTGCCACAAACTGTTACTGCTGTGTGCTAAAAGGATTCAAAACAGCGGGCCTTATTTTCCCTCTTTAAATTGTTTGTAAAACTGAATTAGAGAACAACAGGAAACCCCAACATATTTTAGGTAGTTCATCAACGTAATAATCGGTGTAGAGCATTTTACTGCATTTCATGTAAGTAGTAATCAAGTCCAACCTAATAGTATCAGCAGCCTGATACATCAGAGGGTCAAACCTCTAATTTACATATACACACAGACTTCATAATGCAGCCCTATTCAATTCTGTGGTCCTGCAACAAATACTGTGTGAAACTAATAGTGGGCTTTGTGAACCCAGCAGCACTGTTCAACTCGCAGCCAGTGCACTTTTGGTAATTTGGTGGCCCATATTGTGGTGAAACTGTGGAGCTCCAGGTGGTACTTTGGTCAGACTCCTTAAAAATAAGATGACGCATGTAATTGTTACCAGTTAGTGTGTCTTTCGGATGGAGACACCAGGAGAAGGATTGGTGGGAACTAATGGGAGACAGTAATGAAGAGAAAAGTGATGCAACTGTGTGAATTGTTTTCATAATATAATAATAATCATTATTCAGGTTGCCCAAAATGTAACCAGCAGATCTGCCGTATGTGACTGTGTCTTGACAGTGCACATCATAAATTAGAGACTGCAGATGGAACAGATACCTGCTGCCTTCAGGTGGCAGGAAAGAAAATCACTAGGGTAAAGGAAAGCCAACAGATGACAGATGGGGGTCACAGTGGCTCATCTCATCTTTCTTCTGTCTCGCTGGCATTAATGCCATGTTAGGAATAAAACTGTAGCCTATTTTTTCTGTCTTATCAGCTTGTTGAAGAAGGGAGTGATGGTGATGAAAGTGGAAAGATGAGTAAAACATGAATAAAGGATTTTGAAGATTTTATGACTGTACCTTGACCAAATAAAGTGACACAATTACAGACCACAGGCAGGCTGAAATGACAACCTCCTCTGAAAAAAGACAGTTATACTCGGTACCAAGATAGAAATGTGCTGGTGGATTGACAATGAGGTATCAAACCTACACAGGTGATGAAAAAGAGTGCACCCAAGAAAATCCTAGTTTGCCGGTGCAGAGCTGCACTCCTCGTCATTTACTGACGCAAAAATAGAGCATCAAGACCAGGACTTCTCAAGCTTTTCTAGCCTGTCACTCCCTATCTTAACTCCCCAAACTCTTTATTAAAGTCATATTGAGTTAGTAATATGTGTCTTGAACGTCCTTACATGAATGTCATGTAAGTGAAGTGACTGAGTGTGGGAACCCAAAGGTTGAGAAACAGCCTCCTGTCATGCAACACAATACAGCAACAAAAACTGAATATCAGTTTTTCTAATAACCACTATCTACCGGAAGAAAATATTCTGCATTGCTCGTGTGTTGGACTGCATTATGTTGTAAAGGACTTGTTGTTGTGAAGTCTATGTGCCTGCCAACTATACGTACTCAGAGTTTCAGTGATGTTTTTATCACTACTCATAAGAATAGTTTCTGCTGTGCTGAGGTGAGTGATGCACATTGGTCGGTGCATCGATCTGTGCAATCATGGCCCATTCACATTTTTTCCCTCACTGGTGCCGTGTGATCTATTCACTCATCTGCTTGTTCTCAATGGACATGTGAGCAGACAACTAAGGGCTTTACAAGTTCAATCAATTGCATCCTGACCGTACGGCGCAGGCCAATCACACAAAGCAGCAGCCTGCTCTGTAGCCTGTCGATCGTGGAAGAAAAGAGCAGCGAATACAGGGTCATGTGAAAAAGAGCCTGACTGAACATAATGAGTACAGAACAAAGTGAAGGAAACAAGACAAGGAAGAGATGCAAAAACTGAACCTTTAAAACCTCTTTCCTGTTTACTTGGTCAAACTGAGAGCAGAGATGAAAAACGTGTGCTGCAACCAAAATGGTTGCAAAGAGTGACATCATAATTAGAGTTCTTGTTCTTTATTAAGAGAGCATGTCTGCCAGGTCACTGTTGAAGTAACACCTGACATTAACAACGACATTGTTCATGAGAGATGACAGCATTTACAACACGATAGTGAAGCCCCAAGATGATATTCAATTACACCATTCTTGTAATAAACCACAGACATATCATGATTTTAATCACGACCTTTTGTACATTGTAAGACCAAGAGCATGACAAGGGTCTTATAAAAGCAGCTTGATGTCAGAAAATTCTACTATGAGTGAACCTGAAAACCACAGACCATGACTCTCACGTCATTTGATGCTTGAACTTTCAAAGAAATGCTGCACAGACAGCGATAACAACACAAAACACGATCACTTCAGCACTCCTGAGTTGTACAAAATGTGGTGACTAACTTTGGTGATGACTAATTTTAAGTCATTTTAGAAGTGCTGCTACTATAAGAACATTAAATATTATGTATTCTGTGTAGATATACAAATACAGACATAGCTCAAATTTAATCCACATATGTTTGCAGTGGTAGAAACAGTGCCATGCTAAAGTTCACAGTCTTTTAAGATACTGATATCATGGTGGGGCTTTCTCACACAAGAAAAGAAACTTTTATCACAACTGTGATACAGCTGTGTGTCATCGTCATTATTAAAATGATTCCACTAAAAGATCATATCATGTAGTTACTGCCCAGCCCTTATGCAAACACACTTTCATCAAGAAAACCTATACATTCATATGAGGCTATCACAGTTAAAACCTGTTGTTGCACTGCTACACACCAGAACTACACGACAGTAGTTTCAGTTCAGTCTTGCTTTTGCTTGCATACTCGTGCTCTGTCTCTTGCTTTCCTCTCTTACTCTTTTAAACTAGTCTTGGAGTTGTTGACATGCCAATTAATTGTCATAAAAATTAAATGAGGCTTCCCTTCCTAACAGAAAGATCTGGTCATCAAAGTCGAGCAAAGGTCGGACCAAGCCCTGCTAAACTGAAACCATGTGAAAATGCATGTTGACTGACTCAAATAGATGGTTCACCTGTGCTTCTCAACGACACTGCAAGTGTGTTGGGCTGTGAAAGCAAACCATGTGGCCCAACGGATGCAGTGTAGACGCAGACAAGGACTGTAGCTGCATCTGCACTGTTGACGTGCTGCTTATGGTAAATGGTCGGTGTAGAAAAGACGTTGCAGAGTCTATGAATTACACACACATACGGACACACAAGACTCAAACACACACCTGCCTTATGGGGGAGGAAAGAGACAAACACCTCTCATTTAGCAGTGAGGTCATAAAAAGAGAGCAGAGTGGCAAGATTAACCTCCCCCCAGTAAGGCTGACACCAGGCCACCTGCTACAGGAAATGAAGGAGGTCTGATAAAGCAGACCATCCCCCAATGACTTGAGCTGGTGGAGTAGTGTCAGGTTGAAACTGATGGATTGGCCTGATTGTGTTAACTCACCTCGGGTGTCAGGAATGAAATAATGGGATCCAATCATATTTAATAATTCATAATCAATACACATGAGATTTGAAAAAGAAGTGTCTGAAACACTTGAGGCCCTGTTGAAACACTTTCATCAAAAGGATTAAAACTTTTACCTTTAGGGCTGGCACAGCATGACAGTGTCACCACATTTTTTAATTACAGTGCGTCACATTCATCATAGGACACAAACAAAGCCTCAAGCATAGCTCACAGCACTGACCCACACAGTTACACTTCTATTTGAACTCCTCTGAACAAATATATATCACTACCAACTTTATTTTTTCTTTCTATCACAGAATACACAACTGTGGATGTCTTATATAACAGCGTATAATGATTTGAATGCATTGTAAAGCACAGTCTATGTGTCCTATAGGGTCTACAAATGAAGGGGAAGTATGTTTGTTTGCCATATGGATGTGGTTGTCTTGTGCAATAATGGATTAGTTAAATATACACACCATTAGCTACTACATGTGACTGTATAATATTTGAGAGTCCCTGGGCAGATGGAGATTTTGTTAGCTCATGTGTGAAACTCCTGTGGGTAGTTATCGCCCAGTTTCAACTGAACAAGGTATTTGTTTTGGAACTTTCTCGCCCACCATGTACGAACTTGTGCACAGTGCAAAAAGTCACTGTGACTTCACTCGTCATGTTCTCAGCTGATATACTGTCATTCTCAGCACATGATAATGCAAGGTATCGTATGAACTTACTGGTTTCCAGATTGCATAGGGCAGTGTAGGCTGTATCCAGCCTGCTGAGAGTAGGATCCCCAGGAACCAGAGGAGGTGTATATTGAACTCTGGAACAAAAGAAAATGAAAATCTATCATGCACCGAAAAAGCACAGTAAACACAACCTAAGTACAATAGAGCTTTCTCCTGGTGTTAAAACATGAACAAAATAGGCTTTATCCCACCAATAATGATTGTACTGGTAAAATTACAGCAATAATGACTTGTATTAAACTTCATTTGTTATGTTTAACATTCATTGAAAGAGAATGCTACCACCACCATGACATTAATGCATTTTGCCATTTACTATAGTGAAAAATGTACAGAATGTTCATAACATCGAACCAAGACTATGGATAAAGAGTATGTTGAATCAAGTTCTGTTTTCACGTATAAGCCCTTAAATGGTCAGTTCAGCCAAATGACAATAAATATTTTCACTACTTATATCTTGTGCAATCTAGACAGGCACAAAGATTCAGTTTTGTGAGCTGACGTTTAAAATCTTTTTCTGGAATTTCTGGGGCTTCCACATTACAGTGGAATTAAATGAAATTACAGGACTGGTGCTCAAAGACTATTGGGAGAATTTCTTTGGTAGAAATTACTTAGATTAAAACTGAAACCGGGTTTATCCAAATGTAATTTTTCAATACTTTGAGCACCAAAACCAAAATTTCTTTACTGGAATAAAAATCTAAGAAGGTAAATAACTTACTAAACATGCCTTGATACTATGTGTGAGAAAATTTGGGTGGCCCTGTAACATTTGTTCTTATCTACATGGAAACACGAGCAAATAACTGATAATTCTGGAAATTAATACCACACGGAGGCTCACTTCCTTTCTCACACATTTCTAAATGACTGTTCTGCCATGCAGATGTCACATACACATGCTCAGATGGTTAACAGTAAATATGTGTCTTTAGGTTTAGGTATAGCTGCAGAATATGAGAAAGCATGGAAAGTGTATTAGTCAGTATTTGTAGAAGCACTAAAATAGTACTTAAAGGAATTTATTTGGGCAATGGACATGACTACAAGAAAAAAACATGTAAGTTAATTTGAAATAAATGCAAATGAAATTCCATAGCATACCTCCATGTTAGAGGAGGCCACAGAGAACAAGCTGCTGTCCAGCTGAGGGCCTTCTGGATGCAGGTAGTTCTCCCCGTCCATGGCCAGCGCTGAGGGGAGGATGGGCATCAGACCACAGCTTCACACATGACCACCAGCTGACTTAGGCTACGCACCCTCCGACCGCCACCCACGTGCTGGCTGTGTCCGAGATAGCACTTCTAACAAGGGCAAAAGCTCTCCATGACCTGAGGAAGACGGCAGATATGGAGGGATGTAGAGGGAAGGAAGAGAAGGGCAAACAGACATTAGAAGAGTTGTGGAGAATTTGTTTTTCAGCAAACACGGTGATCAATATCACATCAAGATTTTGGATGTGTATAAAAGCATGAGGAAAAATAAAAAGTAAATAAGTCACTGAAGTCTTCACTGACTTATTTAATGGAAAAGCAGTGAGGGAAAATACAAAGGAAATAGTACTAATGAAAGTGTGGCTAATTTCACTTCTATTAGAGCACATCCTAATTAAATCTTTATAAAATGATAAAAGAACATTTTATGAACTTTTATGATATCAAGCAAATTAGTCTTCCTTTTTAATACTGATTCTAGTTCTACACATTCAGCACACTGAATTTACATCTTACTCATCCTGCAGTGTGAGCTTATATTTGTTGACTGACAGCCCTCATTAGCTGCTTGTCATGTGACATTACATCAAGTTTCACTGAGGACCAATTAAAATCGTGGCAGGAGGTCTACAACAGACTGAACAGGTCGATTTGAAGGGACAGTGACTGATTTATCCAGACTGATTTATATTATGACTTGCACAACTTACAACTATTGGCGCAGATCCTTTTATTTAGTGTAATTTTATATATTGAAAATCTAGAGTAAATGTTGATAAAATTAAATTGCACAAAATAATTAATTTTTGCAATCATGAAGCAGGCAGCACAAAACCCTTTCTGTCACAAACAGCTGTGTGTGTGTTGTGTGTTTTACAGTTCAAACTGTATATGTTCAATATAATGACAGGTCCAACTGGCTAGACCAGATTGTCTGGACACAAGTAGAAGGCTTCCTGCAACGTGAACAACGTCCCCACTCAGTCTCTCTCTCTTTCACACACACACACACACACACACACATTAGAAATTAGAATATGCATATAGAAGCAGGCATGTAAGTTGCACTGGTGTTTACAGATATGATTTTTACAGTGGGGTTATCCTTTTGCATCACATATTTCCCGATTTAATCTATCTGAATAAATTAGATATAATTTATTGGAATAATTGGAAACTGACCACAGTGACTAATATCTTCTGATATTGTTTCACATAGAGACCAAATAAGTCAGAGTGAAAAGCTGACACTTCTATTGCCTAACACAAAGGTTTTAGGACAAATTTGGATTAATGCGTAAGTCAAAGTCAAACTCAGCTTTAGCTCACTCTCCTAGTAAATGTTCATAGACAACAGATCTGCTTCTCTGGTTTATATGGGAACACAAATTGTAAACTACTGAATCTGAATGCATTACGAGCAAAGTAAAAAAAAAACCGAACTAAATTATATGTTATTTCCAGACTGAAAACTTAACAAATATCCCACAAATCTGACCAGTTTAACTGCTGAATCATTCCAGTCTCTCAGCACTCCACAATGCATGTCTGTGTAATGTCAGTAACACTCCCTTGCCCCAAACCAATCAAGCTGTTACCTTCCTTCCCCGCTCCCTTCCTTCATTCCTTCCTCCAGCTTGCCCCCAAATCTGCAACAGGCCAGACATGCTCACTGGGGACAAAACTGAGGTAATAAATCCTAATAGAGTTTATGAGGGTCTAAATAAGAGGGCCTTTGTGTGTCTAAGTGTGTGCATATGAAGAGAGAGACAGAGACCTGACCCAACATATTCACCACTAGCATAGCCAACACACACAAAGAGAGGCCATTTTCCCCTCAGGCTGCCAGTGTGATACTGTCTGGATAAGGGTGAAGCAAATGTGGGGAAGCCGCAAAGAACCAACTGGCAAGCTTTCCAGGCAGGAGGTCTTAGGCAAAAGGATATTAGATATTTTCTGAATATGTATGGATAGCTTCCAGCCTCCAGATGAAGGCAGGGACAGAAAAGCGAGGCAGTTCAGGGCAGTTGGGGGTGTGTACTAACAGCCTTGTGAGGCCACTTTAGTGTTGCAGAATTGTGCTTAACACAACGCCCTCGGGATACTGAAAGCTTGGATGCATCAAAGGATCTTGGGCATCTTGCCAGCTCATCTGGGTCAAAGGTCGTAACATATTCCTATACCTCTTTCAGCCCGATATGAAGCCTGCAGGCGACTCTGGTCAAATGTATTCAATCTGAATAGGTCAATGTTCAGTATCACACCCGCCTTCAACCTGAGTTTACCTGGGTGTAACACTGTTTAACTGTAATTGATTGCCTGACTGCTATAGAAAAAAAAGACCACAGAGAAGAAGAACAATAGAGTGAGAGAAAGAGAAAGCGTGCATGTAAGTGACTGAGCGAGACTAAAAACTAAACTGAAACTCAATTTGGTTACCTTATTTAATGTATATCTGTCTTATTCTATTGAATTCTGTGGTTTGGCAGTGATGTGTATGAAACTACACTTGTAGGCTCAAGACTCAGTAGTCTGAATGCATTTTCAGTACAGTATGTCATACACACGTAGTCTGAAAAAGATATTTGAGAAAGGTCAATTCAGTTGTATATATCAAGTGTATGTGAAAGCTAGAATATATAATTGCCCAATATTACAGTATATTACAGTAGCAAGTAGCCAAAACAATAATTTGATCAATATGTGCGACATCTGAAAACACTCCCAGTTGTCCTCATTAGTCTCTGCAGAAATGCTCAGTCATTCTGAAACCCTCTTCATCCACAAACTCCGGCCTGCCACCACTGCACCCTCTCATTTCTGAAGAATGGAATTTCTTGTTAAATGTTGTATTTAACAAGAAGCAGCTCTTCCCAGCGTCTTACCATGATGCCCTATCTCCTGTTCCCACTTCCACCCGTAGCCATGTCACCCACCAGTACCGTGCCAGTTGCTATCTATGAGCAACAGAAAAATGTCTGTCTTCTGCTGTCCCTGACCCCCACCCCTCCAGCGAGCCTCTGAGTATAATCGATACTGATCATTGTAAGAGTGGTCCCAGATATCTCCTTCCTGTAAGGCCTCTCATTACTGGAAAAAAACTGCAAAACCCCCTACTACTCCTAACCATTGTGGAGAGAAAGAGGGAGGTGATGAGAAGAAGAAGAAAAGCCATCAGTAGGGACAAGAGGGTTGGAGATATGGGAGGAAAAAAACTAAAGATAAAGAACAAAACATGCCCACAGCAGCACAGGATACACAGGGAGTTCATTCATCAAAAAGCAGCACGCACATAAGTCTTTTTGCAACCCTCCTGGGTTATTTTAAGATGTTTACATTGTCGATATCTGGATTTATAGTCTGTCTGTGAAACAAAATGTGTATGTCCCATATGCTGAAGAGGATAAGACCATTAATACACAAAGCATTTGTTATGAAGCAGTACAGAGAGAAAGAAAGAGGCTCTTTTGCAGTGTAATCTGTTAAATCTGTTAATTACTTCAAAGGTTACTGCTGGTTTTTGTACAACCCCCTCCCATGTGTGTCTCCTTCCATCTCTCTCTCTCTATGTGGGTGGCCTGGTGCAAAAGCTCACTGCAAGGGAGATCAGGCCATTTCATGGGCAGTAATTGTAAAATCCTTCAAAACTGAAACGAGCCCATACACCAGATGCTGAACATGCCAAAATATACAAACTGATTAAGCTGTGCAGAGGGTCCGCAAACATGGAGATTTAGTCACGTTAAAAACTGTATTTCCAGCGATATGACCACATTCTAGGCCAGTTGGTTCCCTCTGGCTGCGTGAGTCACTGTGCCGGTCTGTCAGCCAGACAGAGGTTAACAGGCAGCATGGCTCTGTCACTTCAAAAACACAAGATGTGTGTTTACTATGTGTGTTGTTAGTTACGGCACCCAACACTTGCTTGCAAGTACGTCAGGTAGGGGATAAAATGCAGTTTGTGGTAGGAAGGACTGTCTGGTTGTATGCTGGTGGCCTTAAGTGAGTATCAGTGGTGGCCAGAGCACATGGGGATCATCCAGGGAAGTGTGACTTCCTTAAGCTGCTAAGTCACGATTAACGCTCACGAGGAGAACAACCACCCTGCCTGGCGCGTGTGCCATCACACTCACAAACGCACACTTGCATGTGGAGTGTTGATACACAATCATATTTCCATACGCAACTAAATGATTTGTGTGTGTGTGTGCACATGGACTGGGTTCAGGCTGTTTATCTTGACTTATACGAGAATTAATTCACCTTGCAGGCATTTCGGTGATAAAGACATAAAATGCATGTGCTGGCTATAAAACACATATATGCATACGTGTCCCTTTAAATGCAGAGGCAAGCGTAGTACTAGTAGAAAATGTATGACAGGGAGAAAATTAATTTTTGCTAAGGTTAACAGAGGAGCACAGTCACGATGCCACTTTCTTTTATGTGCCCACAATTAGTTCCCACATTTTCTTGCTGGAGACAGTATTGCAGAAAAAGCACTGCCAGTTCTTTTAACTTCATCCCTCTATCCTGTTGACAACTGTGGCCTCGTCACCTCTCACATGTATTCCTTTACTTCTAGTCACACTCGTCTGATTGCTTTTCTTCAAGCCCCGTAAACAAATCCTTCTTAAGGTACTGAGAAAATCCTTCAACACACAGCACTGCTTCATTTGCATTAACCACATTCTCAATATCAGCTCCATGTGGCATACAGGGCGTCCACAGTGGACGCATTTTAGTCGTGTTTCTCAATCTCAATGTGTATGAGTCTATGATTGAACCGCGATTCCAAAAAAATTGGAACTCTGTGTAAAACATAAATAACAGAATGTGATAGTTTGCTAATCAGTTTTGACATATACTCAATTGAAAACAGTACAAAATATATTTAATGCTTGACTCATCAACTTCATTGATTTTTGTGAATATCTGCTTATTCTGAATTTGATGGCAGCGACATGTTTCAAACAAGTTGAGACAGGAGCAACAAAAGACTGTGAAAGTCGTGGAATGATCCAAAAACACCTGTGTGGAACATTCCACAGGTAAACAGGTTCATTGGTAACAGGTGACAGGAAAAGGGAATCAGACTAAAGAAGGAGATACAGTATGAAGGTTGAAAGTAACAGAGCTGCACATCAACACACATGCCTGTACAGTAAGACAGCATGCACAGTACACAAAAGTTTCTCATGTGACGACCCTCTGTTGGCATCCATCACTCTCCCAATGTAGTCTGCATCTGTCTTCACAGCTAACAAGTCGGCTGACGACAATCATTCAATCCAATGCACAACACTCACTCATCACCAATCTGAGTCCATCAGCATCACCAGTAATCAGGTTAGAAATGATTAGGGCCCACTGCCCTACACCAGGGCAGCAAGGGGGCTCTTAGTTGGTTATGACTGCCTAGACTGGCTGGATTCATTAGCTACTGTGATGAAATATTCATAAAAGGAACAGGTTACTTCCCAGGGAAACACTGGGCTTCGTCATTCAAAACAGCCTACATTATTCATTGGCACCTTTTTCAACACAAAAGGTCTATACTTGCCTCATATGTACAAGCACACACACAAGCATGACACATACCCTTAACCACATAGATGGAAGGACGTAGACATTAGCTACTAATCTGTTTCTGTTCCCCTCCCCACAAACAGAATTTCCATTCAGTATTACAGGCATTGCCATAAAGGGGCTGTGAACAGCCCAGTGACCGGGTAGGACACTGGATAGAGAATAATGATCGAATGACTGTGTAACTGAATCTGCTGTCTTATCAAAAGCCGGGAAATGGAAACAAATTGGGTTTTAAGAGCCTGTTGTTATTGCATTTCGCCCGTTCAAATATTTATCAAAGAGCCTCTCTGGACTGGGACAGGACATGGGAACACACTGAAAAAACGGGCAGTCATTTGAATGATTCGGTCAGACTAAAACGCAGGGTTCAAAGATTTAGCTACTTACAAAGGGATAACGATTAATCTTAATTAGATTCTCATCAACCCACTCCAAGTGGCTATTCAGCACCGTTTTGCCATGTTGATGAATATCTTTGTGCCCACAAACACCAGCTGAATGAGACATTAAAGTGATTTATCCATAAAGGGGGAACTTAATCAAGCTCTCGTGGCTCAGAGGATGTCTTTGTTGTGGTAAATGAGGAGACAGGCTGGGAGAGAGGGCCAGGGCGCACAGAAGAAAGAAAGGTGAGGGAAGTGAAGAGTTTGATGATGGTAGTAGAGTGGTGTAAAGAGCAGAGAAGTAGAAAACAATCACAAATAATGGTTTGCAGTGGCTTGATGACACTCATTTAGGAGCAAATCCCTCTACTTCTCCCGCCACCACAAGCACCCACCAGAAATAGATCAAAGACCGACTAGATCAGAGAGAGAACGATCCACTTAGCTGCTTCTTTGCCCCGTTTTCCTCTGTCATCTAATTTCCTCAGGATAGAAGGATGGTGACACAAGCTAGCTGTGCACGGCTCTCTACTCTTTACTGCTCTGGTTCAAAGAGTTAGGTGAACAGACAACAGCTAATTTTACCTAAACACATTTATATAGTGGAGAAGGCTGGACAAGCAAAATTAAAGCTGATGAAAAGTACAATTTTGTGTCGTTTCAAAAGTTTGCCAAACATTCACAAAACAGTGTAATAGAAATACTGCTATTGCTGACAAGGAAAGCAAAGGAGCCAAATGTAAAGCACTAAATTAAAAAGAGGAGATATATGCTGTGTAAGTGATAATCATTTGCAGGGTCTCATATAAAACAATTTCTTTTTGTCTTAAAAATAGACATAGGAGCCCATGTAGTAATCTCCTTTATACAATCATGTGTTTGACAAAGTGGTGAACCTCTCTCCATCCTCGCTTGTGAACGACTGAGTCTTTCCTGGATGAACTTTTCATACCCAATCATGATACTATCACCTGTTACCAATGAATCTGTTTACCTGTGGAATGATCCAAACATGTGTTTTGGAGCAGTCCACAACTTTCACAGTCTTTTGTTGCTCCTGTCCCAACTTGTTTGCTGCTATCAAATTCAGAATAAGCAGATATTTACAAAAATGAATGAAACTGATGAGGTCAAACATGAAATACATTGTCTTTGTACTGTTTTCTATTGAGTATATGTCAAAGAGGATTAGCAAATTATCCCATTCTGTTTTATTTATGTGTCACATAGCCTTCCAATATTGTAATATTAACATATTACAGTATTGTCAGATTAGTTTCAATTTGACTGAAAAAAAAAACAGAAATTTGTCAAAATTGCAAAATATGCATCTTCCTCAGTAAATGCAATGTGGACTTTCACTGTACAATCATGAGTCTAGAAACAACCCTGCTCCTCCATTCCCCTCTTTTTGCTTTATCTCTACATCAGATACTTCCCACCTTCACACTGTAGTCTACTCATATCGGCCTTTTTCATTCTCAAAACGTGGACTATCTCCTCTTCCGTTCTGTCACCCTCCTACCGAATACTGTTTCCATCACCGACCCCATGTTCTCTCAGTGATATTGCCTACTTTCCCATTTCCATCACTCCCCCTCTTTCTCCTTTCTGGTGATAGCCTGTTGTTTTCCTATTTCCATCACAATCCCTCTCTTGCCATGTGCTAGCCCACTTTATGTCCCCATGTCCCCATTTTCCTTATGTTCATTCTTCTCTCTCCCTCCCTCCTGTCAGAGCAAATCGGCGGCGCTAGTTGTTGCCTCTCACCCAGTCTGACCCTCAGATGGATTCTGCTGCTGATTGGAGGCAGCTGGTTTCCTGACTTTGAATCTCCGCCCACTGCCCACCCCTCTAAGTCGTGGTTATTCAGAGAGTCGTTCATAACACCAGGCAAAAGCTATCAGATGCACATTTCACAAGCAAACAATGTAGCACACGGAACCAAAATCTCTGGACTGCTGACCTGGACTGTGTGATACAAGACAGGTTTTCCAGCATATTCAGAGCTGTTGTGATCTTACAAACAGGAACTGTAAGTGTCCAAATACCTGAAATGGGAACTGGACAAAACCTTCATCTGAAAATCTAAATACAGTCCTTACAGGAATTAAACATGTAACCACCAAACATGAAGCTGATCAAACACACAGGAAAGTCAAATTCAGTCAACAATATAAGTGTTTCAGTTTTATGAACTCTGCCCTACTGTTGTTCAAATCCAGACAGTACTCTATTCCACTCAGATTGACCTCACTTTTTTCTGGCAGGCCTGAGAATATTGCACCACATGCACAGCGTCAGGGAGCCTGTGTCTGTCTGTCTGTTTGCCTGTCTGTCTGTGTGTGCGTGCAACTTTGCTATGCTGACTCCAGTTCAGTTCAGTTCATCTGTCTGGTGTCGACTGTGGCTGCTATCGTACTCTTGAACAATAACAAAACTGCAAGCCAGTAAACCAAGCAGAAAATGAGTCAGACAGGCAAAATCCATTCTTGAAAAATGATGCGATTAGGGTGAAGACAAAACAAAAAGGATCGATAAACCAATTAGTCTAAATATGAAAATCAGTAAAAGAACTTTAGAAACAACTAGATGACAGGACAAGTCACAGATGGGTTTTAGCCAAAATTAGAATTAAAATCTGCACTTTGATGTCCCTTAACCCCACAATACAATGGCTGGCACACCCCTATTTAAATATTATTCTTCTGATCTCGTCTGGGATGTGATTTAGATAAATGTAGATAATTCAATGTTATCAAACGTGCAGGGCATTTTTGAAAGCTGAATGTTCCAATGAAGTTGAGCCCTCGTCCCATGTGTCAGAAATATCTTCAAATTAATAACAGCATCGTGTGTGAATATGAAAAGCATGTTTCCACTACATAGTACTTGTGTGTATCTGTGCATCATTAGCTCATTAGAGTATGTCTGCCTATAAGTAACAAGAAACTGCAGTAGAGAAATGTCAAAGATATTAGAAATAGTAATGTTTGTCTCCTAAAAAGCACAGACAAGTTTAATTTTCAACTTTGAAGTGCCCTTCTCAGTACGTACAGTATTTAGGTTAGAATTCTTTAAAATATATATTTCAGTAATTTCTATTGAAAATGTTATGCATGTATGTGAAACAAATTGATATCAGCTCACATAATGTTTTTTAAACTCTTAAATATCAATTCCCATACTGGCTAGAAATCCTGTAGTCACGCTATGCAAGTGAACAATATCACTTTCATAAGAAATCTAAATTCCAGTGTAGTATTGCATTATGCTACTCTAGTAAAAAAGTGTGGTAATACTTGCTTGCACCTTCCTGGCTCAAATCCATTTAATCTTCTCACAAATCCCACCTTCAACACAGCCTCACCAACTGTGAAGGATGGGCTGAAGACAAGGGGAAAACTAACTGTTGTCTCACTGGCGAAAAAACACACACACGTAAATCCACCTGGACAATGTTGTGTGAGATTAATTGAACCATTCGTTAAGGACAAAGGTGAGTTAAGATAAATAAATAAACCCGGCTGCCAACAGTGCAAATAGAGAGTATAAGGCAGGATGAAGCAGGCCAACATTCGGCTTAGGGTTTAAATGACACTGAGCTGACTGGAAGAAGCTGTGGCTGACCAATACGGGCTGAATGGTTTTTGTTCTTTTCATGACAAACAAAATGTTTTCTCTCCCTAAAGGACATATTTAAAACAAATATCCAGGGGATCAATGCATTTTAAGTTCTTTAGAAAACAAGAATGGCAAATATTTACTCATAATGTATTGACAACCCAATAAAATTCAGCAAACCATAGGCCTCAGGGTATCCTGCTTGTAAAAGGACAATTTAGAACATTCAGAAATGCAAACAGTCTAATGAACAAAGACAAAAAAAAAACTCCTAATAAATTTCCTCAACTATAGCAATTTTGAAGCACCAACATAACTAAGAACTCACTTTGATTAAGTGTTTTGTTCCTGTCTGATCATGACTGCTGTGAGCAGAGGATTAGTTCATAACTTATTTTTTTACCTTAAATAAGATTGAACCTACTGTATTTACAACAATGATCTAAAGGCTATGTACAAAAGCTTTTTTGACAATGAAATCTCCTTTGCGATCACATTTGCACTCACAAAAGATGAGACAAATTATAAAAGCTTGCTAATTTGCAAATATCTACATCAAAACGTGAATGCATGTATGCAAATACCCCTGATACTTTAACATTTAACACAGGCAAAACATCAGGGGAAAAGGGTCCCATGTCTAGTGACTCATACTCACGTGTAACAGGTTGCCCAGTTAAATAGGGTCAACATGGGACAACACGCATTAGACGTTCTTATCTGGTGTAAAATGTGTAACACAAGAATATCTCGGGTCATCAAATCTGCTATAAGAGTCCCATGCAGGCAGGACAGCCACGTCTTGGTCTTAACATTAGTTGATCACGAGTCCTTGGCATGCTATGCCAAACATTTTACAGTCCAGGTTGGATGTCAGCCTTCAGCCTTTTTGTTTTTTTCCTTTCCTGTTTATGGGGCTGGTTATGAATCCAAGCTGATAACTGAAACAATGACACACGAGGTATTCAGTCATTCATCAATGTGGACACTAATATTTCTTTCATATTTCCTTCCTGGATGAGTCCCATTTTGAAATCGTTGTTTGCTTTTCAAAGAAGGATGTTGACACATTTTTTCCATAGAAAACCATAAGGCAAAGCGAAGAGGAATTCCAGAGTGTGGCATGCTCTCCTGCATTTCAGTCGTCTCTTACAAAGCTCTTATGTGGCTTGGGAGAGATCCACATAGCCTCCAGGTCTGGATACTAGTTGGGACATGGGATACTCAAAACAGCCCATTGTAAAGGACCTGCTTGTTTCTTGTCACAGTGTAGAAGTGAACAATATGTCCACATATTCCTAACAACTGTCACTTGTTCTTTCACTCTCTTCTGACCAAACATCCATGTTATGTTTAATACATGAACTATTATCTAATGAAGGCCAGATTCCGGGAAAGCAGGAACTGAATCAAACGTATTACCTAGCCCCGATTCCCCTCCTCCACTCCACATTTTTCACTCTCACTCTAATCAGCCCACAGACCATAAATGAGATTTATCACTGGCACCAATTGGGGAGGGGAGGAGAAAAAAAGGGCCAGCAAAGACGAAGGGAGACAGAGAATGGAGGCCAAGTCACAGAGAGCGGAGGGCATGTGCTACAGTTGAGCCGTAGATCACAGCTGTTTGAGTTCACTCCACTAGGAAAAAAAAAATATTTAAAAAAGTATTCCATTATCTGGTGATAATTATGCGACTGCATTAAACAAAACCTGGACGTCACATTCAAGAAAATTAACATTTCAGAGGACGTTGTAGCACTTTAACAAGTTATCATCCTGCTTAGTGAAACACCCCCATGTTCTCTGTGTATCATCCTTACAGTTCCTGAAGGCTCTAAACACAGTATCAACAGATTGGGTGTGTTGTGACCCTCAGAGTCCCTGCAGGGCAGACAGCCATCAATTGTCAGACACAGGGGGAATCAAAAAAGGGGGAGATGTGCGAAACAAACATGAAGCTAACAACCAAGTAAAGAAGCAGTGAGTTGTGGTTTCCAGCCTGTATTTCTGATTCCCAATCAGATAGTTCAACAGCCTGACCGCTGCTATTGAAGCCTATATTGAGAGAGAGACAGATTGACCTATAAGAAGGATATGACAGCAAATGACACCAAGGCCACTGACCATGTCATTGGGGTTAAGTGCGCTTGGGTAAAAGACAGGAACTGAGCATGTCATTCACTTCAAAGTCACCAAATAGCACCCATCAACAAGGGGGGAATGACATAATTAGAAAAATAGCCAGCAACCACAGAAACCTACTATGTCAAGGCTTGCATAAGGCCCAACTGGCTTTGGCTGCAGGCATCAGACACGCTGGAAAATAAAGAGTGAAAACTGAAGGAAAGAAAAAGAACCAGAGGGGACAGCTTTAGAGCTATTTTCATTTCCTCCCGATCACTCCTCCAGTTTTCTGAGTCACCCCCAAATATCCCTGTATGGTTGGTTTGTATCACATATTAAGCAAACATTCTAGCTCATATATTTATTCTTATCTTTAAAGACCGAGGCTGTGGAATTCAGGAAACACCAGTCACATGTTTACCTTTAACTCTATAATAGTCACATCATAGTGGTGCAATTACATAGCGCAAGCTTAATTACACATAGTATAGCCACTTCTTTCTTGGTAAGGATTTAATTCTCAAGCGGACACACACACACACACACACACACACACACACACACACACACACACAGCCTTTAACACTGTATAATTCAAGGTAAAACATTTGGGATTATATACAAAGCTCACATTACACAACTGACTGCAACCAAAGTTTACTAAGAATGTTTACATCTATTATGTTAATTATCCCTACCTCATTTATTAATGTAATGACAATGAATAACAGGCACAAACTGTGTCTATATCTCTCTGAAAACTACATTTTTTTCCTCCTGACTAACTCGCCCTGGGATTATAATAACACGTTATATTTCAGCTAACATTTCCTCCTGTGTGCATGTTTGTGTCTATTTATAATCGTGGACTTTGTATAAACGCAATCAACATCGTAGTAATGAATGTGAGTTGTGGTTTTCTTCGGAATAAAGGTACAGTGGTGGTCACCGACCAGCACAAAGGAAGGCAGCCCAAAGCTCTACGTTAGTCTCACAGCCACTACTGTTAGCTTACCGAGCGACTAACGACACATTTAACGAGAGCTAGCCCAGAAATAACGTTAGCCACGAAGCATTTCTCATTTATTCGCTTTGATTTATCGGTCAGTAAATATATCAAGTTCGAAATATATCAAAATCCCACTCTAGATTCCTAAAACAGGGCATACTTCGGCATGCTAACTGTGCTAGCTTGGTTAGCATAGCTCCATGGTCGTTTTCTCACTTTGGGTACGTTCGTTTTGTGCATAGCCTGCGTATGTTAATGTTATAACGCAGCTATGTAGTTTGTTACATTTTTAAAAATAAATAATTTTCTGACTATATGGTGCCATTTTTAGCTTGTGTTGCAAGCACACAAAGGGGCATGTTACTCCTTTAAAAGTAAGTTTTGACGAGTTAGTTGCTGTTAGCTAATAAGAAAGGAGTAGCTTACTACTAAGTAACCAGCTAGCTTTGTTAGCTGCTAGCATTTCTTGATGGTGGCGCAGTGCTGCCGACATATCAGCAACACTACATCTCTTTTCATATGCTACAGATATCATAGCTTCTATGTGCCTCAACTCAGCCTAAGTTTAGCGATAACAACTCCATTGATAATGTTTAACTCAAGGTAGCTGTTTATGAACCGGCGTAGCCCGTCGTAAAAAACATGCGCGCCTAGGAGAGGCAGCCCCGAACGCATCTTGTTAAAAGACAACTGCCGATGTGTCGCTTTCCTTTTTCCACAATATCCTCAAAACACACTCACCGTGAACGTGTTACTTGTCCTCAATCCGAACCCCCGAGCAAACGGGCTGCTTTTGAACGAAGAGCCGCGTCAAAGTAGCACGAATGAGGCTTTTTATCCAACTTATTCTTCTTAGTTGTTTTCTCCACTTCCTGATTGAGACGGTGCCATTTTGAACAGCGAAGAAATGTTTCCGCCGCTGTCGTCACGCCGCCTGATGAGCGCAGGCACAAAACAGACCGGTCACCGCGGGGTTTGATACACCTGAACCAGCCAGTCAAGTCACAATAAACACAGGAAAATAAGAGACATGAAAGCAACAATTTACACCTGAGTCATTGGCCTTAATGTCAACATATTAAATGATAATAACCAAAGAACAACAAGATTAGATTTCATTAGATGTCATGTTCAGAATTGGCCTATAAAACATGAATCTACTACTTGATGTTACTTATTTACTAGTTGACATGACAAAAACGTTGCTTAAACATTATTCTACAAATTAAACTTTTACACAAATTGAGTTAACACAATAATATGCAGTCTATAACACATAAAGGTTTTTCAAGTGAAATGAAACATTCAACTCTATCATATCTGAAAATTGAAAATGATGTCAGTTTTTTTTTTTAAATAAATCACTATTGGGAAGAGATCTATAAATAAATGTTCCTCCATGAGATGTTATTATGTTTGTACTTCTTTAAGGCACCTGAGGTTGCAACACACAGGTAAAATGGTCTATTTAAGTCCATGTTTTAGTCAAAGGATGCTATGATAATTATAATTTAAAACATCCAAAGCTTTCCTCAGATTCCTTCAATGAAAAGCAATCATGTTAAAACACACATTTTGGCATGAAACCCTTTAAGACTAATTTAATTTTCATGAATGAATTAGTATAGCATTTGTTCCACATATCATTTTTGTACTTGCAAGGTTTCACAATTATTTTCTCTCTCTCTCTAAGAGGCCTAAATTTAGCCTACAATACTTTAAATACCACTGCTGCAGCTATGACTGTTAGTCCCACTACTCCTGCTACTAACCATATTAATAATCAAAGCTATTGCCACTTAATGTGGAAAAGTGGTCACTGGGTAAAATCAGAGATGGCTCAGAAGAAAAAGCATTGCAAGTCTGCATAAAATACCATTAATAGCAACAATACCAATGCAAAATAAAATGACAAAATCTAATATATTTTCTTTTCTATATTTTTTGGGTGCATATTTCTCTGTGCAACTAAAACCAAATATGTTTTGCTCTCTTTCATTCAAATCACTTGGAATACTTCCCCACAGACAGCTATTGTATGAGAGCGTATTTCATTTCAGATGTTAAATGGAGTACACGTTCATCTTCCTCCTGCAGGTCTCTGTCTCATTTTGGCATCCATTTGTCCATTTCACGTTATTGAACGGCGGAGCTGGAAGAGCTCCAGTTGTTTCCAGCAAGCACACACTGCCACTGCTTTCCTGGTATAACAGTCGTCCCTTTTCCCAACAAAGGAGGGTGGTGGGAAGCAAAGGGGCGGTGTGTGTGTGTGTTCTCAAATTCAAGGTACTGCTGGTGAAAGATACTGGCAGGGTTGTTCTTTGTTTTATTGTATTGTGTTGTATTACCTTATGTCAGTAAGATGCTGGTTAATGATACAGGATGCAAAAGCAGTTTAAATGCATCCTGGCATATTTTAGTTGCACCTTTATGATGCATGTTACCATTGAAGACAATTTCTTTTCCTTCAATTTCTTGATCTTAAGTAGCTTCACTGTATCAGAATTGGTTCAACACAATAATAGCAGTTAACCAATTCCTATCACAATGGGAAAATTATGATAGTATTCTAAATACATTATATTTCAAAATGAACTGTAATTCAACAGCTTTTTTTCAATTATTAAAAAGTCTACTTTTTTTAGTTTGAATTTGGCGCACCCTACTGGCATCATACTGCAAACACTTGGTCTGAAGGAAACTGGCTCTTAAAAAAATAGAAGGAACAATCTGTAATTCAAGGGGTTGAGCAAAAACACACAAAGCAGAGCCATTTCAATGAGGATTTGCCTCTATTGTGCAATTCTGGTGGTGATTGAAGAAGCACTACAGAATTATTTTCCACTTCCTTTCAGTGTCTTCATTAACTGCGTCACAGCCAAAGTGGTTTTAAAATAGCTGTGTTCCTCACACTGCAGGAATGTTACAGCTCACACATTTTTTTTGCCCATTCAGCTGCTGTATTGTGACTATTCAGCAAGTAGGTTACAGTAAATGATACAGTGCACGCAATCTCAGTTCAGAGGACAAACCAAAGGGCATGTCAAAGATTTCCTTAGAAGAAGCAAAAAAGTGTAACAAAGCAAAATCAACCTCTCATCACGTGATAGTTAACTCATATGCATTTGTTGAGCTTTTTTTTTGATCTACTGAAATGTCTTTTCATGGATGGACGTTTTCATATATAGGAAATGACTATAACTTCTGCTGAGTGGAATAATTTGAGATAGAAAAAGATAAAAGAACCCACAAAAACAGTCAGTTTCCATTCACTTTTGTTGCTTAACCCCCAGAAAGAACATATTACTGTCACATCCATGCAGTTGTTGCAACACTGTTGGTATTTGTGAGTAAACCATAGGAAGCACACAATGTACACATTTCATAAAACTCCACATTAAGTTCTCTGTTGAACAGGAATCAGTATAATTTCAGAGAGGAATGTAGCTCTATTCTCTAATACGACTTATGTAAATCTCTGACAAAACCAAATTGCATAACTTTTCCCCCAAAAGCTTCTTTGTCTCCACTTCATTATTTTCCCAGGAAAAGGCCATGGGTGCCCGAGGCCAGCTGTAATTTGATTAATCCACCGAAAGGGCAGCGAGACGGTAAGAACCTGCTCTGCTTCCTTCCCATTCTATTCAAATAGCAGATTTTATTTTCATGACAGTCATATCATTTGATTTAACTGAAAAGATTTATTTCATTTGTTCCAGCTCTCATAAATATAATGATATCTTGACATAATTTGAATGTTGCTGGAGCAGATTTTATTGACTGTAAACTGATGAGTGTATTGTGTTTTCAGCAGTGCTGTGGATTCTGTGGGGAGGGAGGCTGAACAGCTTTTGGAGAGATGGAGACCTTAGTATTTTTATTTTCATTTTCTGCCCTCGGCATTCTTTATGCCATGAACACTATCCCTGAGTTTCAAGAGTAAGTCATAAAATTTACAGATTTCTTATTGCTCAGTTTCTGCATACTGTCTATTTAATGTCCACATTTTTCTGTTTTAGAGGAAAAGCTGTAAAGTGATATATAGAATTGTAGTGATAACTTTTATACAGGAATATTATACAACACATACGTTAATCGAAGTCTGTTAACTATACTAACATTTATTCATATACAATCAAGGCTGCTTTAATTATAATAGAATTACAAGAATATAAATGTTTAACAGACAGTTTACTTTACCACCACTAGAGCACACTCAAACTCAAGCTATTTTCTATTGGACTGTGACTGCCTCATAAATCCTTGACCATGTTGCCCACTATAATTCAATGATTTCCAAAGTGTATTGGCCACTTGTGCCTTAAGTTGTGTAAAATCTTTAAATGATTACGCCTGACCTTTCTTGGTGCAAAGAATAAGGAGCAAAGAGGATGCAGAATGTCATGATGTTGAAGATTTTCTAAGTTTGAAGAGATTTTCCTATCATCTGTTTTGCCTGTATACTGCCTTTATAGTGTTGCCTACGCTTGATGATTGCACGCTGCAACACTATAGGCTGAGTAACTCCTCCTTCACACTTTTAACCACAAGATATTTCTCATTTCCGACAGACTTTTATGCTCCTCCTGTGTGAATATCTCTGCTGGCTCTTTTTTGACTGTGTGGACATTGACAATCAATACAGACTGCACGGAAGAGTTTGATAAATTGCTCTTGACATACAATATGCTGCGTGCTCTCCCACTCTGCAAACAAACACTATTGTGTGCATAAATCTTCCTGTACTGTTGAATCGGAGAGGTAGCAAGGGAGCTTCCCTTTGCTCTCACCGCATTTGTTTTCTTTCTGTGAGCACACATTGCGAGTTTTCCAAGGATGCAATGTTGTTTACTAGAAGATACCTCGCGCACATTAATCTTTTCTAGTGCAAGGCGGCGGTACCTAAACATGGAGGGCAGTACTGAACTAACATGGCCTAAGCTTGCTGCTCCCCACACCTCTGTCTATGATTGATTACGCCTTTGTGAAGCTGTGCTTTTAAGCCACCGGTGGTCACACAATCGCAGCAGTGTGAAGGGTAGGATGTTGCAGATCTAGAGGTTAACAAGGGAAAGTTGTCATAATGTTTACTACAAGTACACAAAATGGCTTAATTCATCATTCTGTAACTTTGGCTTTCAAAAAACTGGACAACCGAATCAGACTTGCAAGCTAATTATAAGGTTTTAAAAATAGTCATCAAATGCACATAATACAATGAAAAAGAGGCTTCATCTCATTTCGAGAAGATTTTGCATTGCAAGAGTTTTATCAGATCAATACCAGCAGCACAGAATTAGAATCCTCACATCAGGATAGACTGATGCTTCAAAACTCAGCAATATATTTCACGAGCTCTAAGATGAAATATGAGGCGACTGCTTGTACTTTTTGTTAAAGAAACCTAAGATGGCAGGATATGAGGAGGTTAAATTCAATGTGACACTGCCGTTTCGCCAGGAACGTCCGGACACATGAGCCACCACACCAGCAGTGTCTTTGCTCTCTCTGGGTGCAGTGCATCACACAGATTTCCCCTCACACTTCTGCATTATTTCTCCCACTGCTAACCGTGGCGCGCTGCATGATTATCATTCTCGCTGACTTCCCATTCATCATCATTTACTAATTTAGCACTGCGGAAAAGACTGGCACAACTTCCGCGGAAGAAACTAATTAGTAAAGAGAATGAAGCAGAAAATCAGAGGGAGATGTCTAAAAGTGCAGTGTCAGCAGCGAGATTGTGTTAAAAACATAGAAAATGTGTTGTTATTTTATGAGACAACAGCTGAATTTCTCTTCTTTCACAGGCCTTATGTGATCCTGGAGATCGGCGTCGCTGTGTTGGTGATTGTGTTTCTGTTTTACTTCATCATCACTCGTGGCAACCCACCTAAAGACGCCCTATTCTTTGGTAATTAACACAACTACGTGCAACATATGCTGAGGTTAATCACTAGAGTGCAACTCCCACAAAAGGGTTTCTAGAACATTCGATTGCAACACACTGTGTCGTAGTGAAAACGCAAACTGTGTTGAACGTGATTTCACCTGATATGTCAAAAGCTGCTTAGACTGATCAGGCTCAGAGCAAAGCTTAGCCAGACTTTTCTGGAGCATGACTGACCTTTCTGCAAACTAAGGACCTTCACAGCACTTGGACCCACTTAACCTTTTAGCTATTCTTTTGAGAATTGACCTTGAAGCAAAATCACTCCAGTCACAGCACCTGTATAATCCCATTCATACTCCACTACTGACTAACTCTGAGTGCCATAAGGACGTTTGTATTCAGTTTGATGGTGTGACAGGAGCAGCTTGTGCACCTTTCACACACCTTTAATTAAGCTTTTATGCAATGATTTGTGTCATATTGCCTCTTGTTACATGTATAGCTATCGGTCAAATATGTTCTCCATTTCTAGCCAAGGGTTTTCCCTGCAAACACATCCCTGCAGCCGATGCCAGGGGCGATGCTAGTGGGACAGAAACCAGGTGGTATGTCAGTAGTCGGCGCCCAAGGCAGTGCCAGTGTTGTGTAGGGGGAACCACAACAACGAGGGCAAAGCTGTGGCAGGCTCTTCTCAATGATAGAGAGCCATAATCCCCCTACTATCTCACCTGTTAGATGTCAGAGATAAACCTAGCTGTCCTGAGGATTACAGAGGTCCACAGGAGAAACAAAATGTGTTTGTGTGTGTGCGTGCGTGTAATACGCGCATCCGTGTTCAAAGAGTGTGTGAAGGACAGATAAGGATGTGATACAGGGGTTTTATCTGCAGAGAGATGCCCATGTCACAACACACAGTGTTTCGCTTCATAACAGCGTTCTGCAAAGTCCAGACAGTAAATCATTATAATGGCTTTTACAGCTGTTCCCTATGAACTGATTCCAACTGTAAATCACTGATGCAGACGTGTGCTTTGTCCAATATTTATGTGTGGATGCTCCTTTTTCTGTTTGTGTTCATCCCAACTGTGTTTGATAAAGCTAATATATACTATATACTGTCCATTAACAATTATCTCCCCCAAACAGTCACAACTCCCCAACTGTTGTGTGCAGTTAAAGGTCAATTACCTCATATTATTTACCCCACTTGCTGATTCCGCCCTGGATTCATTCAATCATCCCATTCAACATTTTTCCAACATAAACAGTAAAATGGGCATGTTATCCACTGTAATACGCTTTAACAGTTTATCACAGACAGCAGAGGTACACGGTGTGTGCCTGAGCTCATTGCTATACTCCACAATTATATTGTGACGTTAAATTTCACGCCGCACTGCACACCAGCGATGGCTTGTTATGTGCGAGTCACCCAACATTTCCTATGATCATCAGCTCAAAGTCTCCAACAAGCTCTATCCAACGCTTCGAAAAGCTGGCTTATGTTGCGTTCCATTTATTGTTCGCCGGTGAGATTGCCGCCTTCAAAAAAAGTCCACTAGTGACCTTGGTCAAACCTGCCATCCTGGCACCCACAATAACCCTCATGTCAAAGAGTAAGCCAGTCACTTGTAAAGAAAATCTGTGTATCTGGAAAGAGAGAGTTTTGCAGTGACACATATAAAAAAACATTTTCAGCCCTTCTTGCAAAAGCCCAGAACCTTTCATAAAACAGTCTGAAACAGCGAGCACAGTCAGGGTTTTTTTAGTTAAGAGTAAGGCCTGTATGCCGCGTGTTTGTGCAGCTACCACACTTAAAATTCTGACTTGTGGACATTTCAGCTCTGCCGGGCTCTTAACCTGAGGACAGGAGAAGACTGTTCACCATGAACTCAATATAAACACGCCTCCAGCCTACCTCACTGCTCTAGACTTCATTTTCTCCCCACGCTATCCCATAAATCAATGACGAGCCAGTTGAAGGAAAATATTTTGAACTCCAATAAAAAAGTAGAGAAAAGACTGGGAGTTAGACAGACTGTTTAGGAGACATGAGCTTCACTGCAAATTTGCTGTACGTACTTTTCAAATGATGGAGACAAAACAGATTAATTACATGAACCTTTCAAAATCACAGTGGCTCCTGTATGACGTTTGATCAAAGCTGACTAAGCTGCTTAGGTTTCCTGAGTCCTTATACCCTCCACCCACCTTCCCTTATATACACACACATACACACACCTGAAACAACATGACTTCTCGTGGATGTTTTTAATTCCCTCTACTCCTCTTGTCTTTGCAGTTTTTGCAGAATTTTCCTTCACTTGTGTCATCGACCTGACGAGCGCCTTGGAGTATGATGGCGTTATCTCCGGATTTATGGAGTTCTACCGGAAGACAGTTGGTTTATTTTTCTCAAAATCTAAAACGCTGATGATGATTTGCACAACAATATCTGCGCCTGGACTTAAAACACTTTTGAAAGATTACACAGGCAGCAGCAGCAGAGATGATTAAACAAACACTGAATCAAAGCACAGAGAGCTCCATTTGAACCTGCTGTCTGTCACCGTGCGTGTAATGTCTGTGTTTTAGGGAGAGCCCTATCTGGGAACAGCCTATGCCATCATGATGTGTTACTGGGATGGAATAGCACACTTTATCATGTACCTGGTGATGATCAGCAGGATAACAGACAGGTGGGTGATGGTAAAGTCAGATCAAGTCACATCAAGCTCTCCATCACGAAGCGCCTGCCTAGAATGACTATATCTATAGCCTCCATCGAGCTGAGCAAACAGCTGCTTAGGAAGGTGTGGAAGCAGCAATAATACATTTCAGTACCATGATTAAAATGTTCTACTTCCAGACCTGCTATTTTCATATATTTGATTTTTGATTTGAATGCAGCTGAGTAAATCATGTGTAAGATTTACATTTACCACGTGAAATCTGCACAACCGGCCTGAATAAAAATGTATTTTTAGAACACGCAGGCCCCTCTAGAGTGAGTTAGTCATATAGTGCATTCAGTGAGTTCAAGAGTTGAGAGCGAGCACTGCCTTGAGGCGTGCGCTATCATAGAAATGAAATCTACTTTTAAACAATGTCAGCGTTTTACTGTTGGGAGGTGTGTAAAAAGTTTATACCATTACAGAGTCGTGTGATTGACCGACACTTGGTTTGTCAAACTTCTATCTCACCTCTACAATAGTATGACCCTTGTTTTTTGGTGTCTCTCCCAGGAAAGCCTACCGCACCCTGGGCTTGTTCTGGGCCGGCTCTTTGTGTGCCAACATGAGCGTGTTCATTGCCGGGATAGTGGCAGGTGAGCCTCATCTTCCGTTCCCCCTGCACCGGTCTCGTGATGACAAGCTTTAATCAAGTGAACATCTGCACCGCCGTGTACCATCAGTGTCACAGTTCAGCCTGCCAACAAAACGCGCGTGAGCCCCGTGCCTCGTCTGCTGTCACAACCCGCAGAACAAAGCAGACAACAGACTTAAAGCGTCTGTTGTTGGCATTTCAAAGTGCATACATAAGAGTCACGAGATCAAACTCGTCTACAGGCAACGTGTTGTACTCTCTGTTGTGCTATCATAGACGTACAGTACTCTGTGCCTTTGCCTCATGTGCCCTGTGGAAACTTTATTTGCAAGTTTAATTACAGATTCACGCTGAGATCTTTACAGCGTGTCTTTGCACGGACGAGGACAAACTGATAAAAGTCTCTCTTTTTCTTTGTTGCAGGTAAATATGGGTCAGAGATCCGTCCAGCCTTCTGGCTCAACTTCCTCTTCCTCTTGATGCCTGTGTGGGGAGCAGTCTCACTATTCACTAAACCCAAGGACAGACCTCTGATTGGTGGATACAACGTGAGTCTAATGCATGAGTGCTTAGATCTCGATATGAATGTGGAGAGGTTTTGTGGAAGTAGTGTTTGCTGAATGTATTTAATACAGCAGAGTCCAGCTGAATATGATGCAGAGCATGAAAGATGACAAAGGGCAGCCAATTAAGTCATTTATATTCATGAGTTGCTGATATTTCCATTGGTGTAGTCAGTGCGATGGTGGGAATGTGTGGTGTGCTCACTTGAATCTGGAAGATCATCAAAGTTTGTTATGCCAAGTTTTGGTATGATGTGTTCGCCACTTCCTTTTCCTCTCATCACATTATCCACTTACTTACTTACTTGACTTATAGCAGCTATAATCAGTATTTTTTTATATTAACAATGAATCATATGACTACTTATGTGTAAAAGGGATTGCTTATGGCGATGCACCCATGGATAATATTCAATTGCGTCTCCCCACAGGCCCAGCATGCTCAGAGCATGAAGCTGATCTGGCGTCCTCTGGACCTGATCCTGGTGCTGCTCCTGTTAGCTGTCATGGCCTTCACCGTCCTCAGAGGCCTGGTGAGTGTACATCACGTTCGTGTAGGCCGAGGCTTTAATGGTAGATTTAAACCATGTGTCTAATTTTGCTTTAACAAACAGTGCATTCAACTAATTGAGCCACATGGGAATATTCTACAATTCTACAATTTCATTTCATTCCCGCAATTTAATTTAGCAGACACTTTTATATTAATGCTCTAGAAGTAGCTTTAAAGGGCAGTGACATATTGTATAACATAATTACTATGCTACCCATTTCGTATTCAAATAAAGGAATATCATTAAATTTCATTTCATTCAGCTTCCTATTCAGCTTACTATTACTACAAATACTACTAATAACAAATAATAATAATAGTAACAACATTAGCTGAATTGAAAAAATACATGGTGTAGTTTAAACAGTGTGTTGTAGAGGTGGTGGTAGGTGGATTTTGTTACCGTAGGTTATCCAGATATAATAGTGCTATCAATTTTCTCATCTAACTCTGAGCAAGAAATAAATGTCCCAAAATGTCGAACTATTCCTTTAACCATGTTCACCGTGTCATTCTAATCATCAGTTATGAACCTTGTGTCTATCTGGATGATTTTTTTTATTCAGACAGTATCAGTGAGAGGTTCAGATCATTTTGTCCTCCTGTCATCTCGTCCTCCCTCTGCTGCAGGTGGCTCTGGACTCTCCGCTGGAGGCCTGCTCCATCTACCTGAAGCACTATGAGCCCTACCTGAAGGATCCTGTGGGCTACCCCAGAGTTATGGTGAGGCCTCTGTGTTTGCTGCACCTGAACGCCGCTCTCCGGCCCGCTTTAAATAACCGGCCACATAATGGACCTCTGCTTTCATGGATATCGCTCTGAGTGTGCTGGAAGCTTGCCCTTATCGCCTCCTCTCTTTTTGCTCGCAGCTGATTACAGAGCCATTTTTCATCATTACAGCAACAATGAGCCAGAGTTGAGAGGCCAGCGCATCTTTGTCTCTCCCTTTCATTTGTGTAAGATGGATAACAGATTATTACTGTGACTGGCGGTGGGTCCGCTCTCCTTTCATTTTCTCCTGCTGACCCTACACGACTGCGGGTTTTGTTGTGTTTTGTTCGGCGTACACAGCTTTGTCAATAGGTTATCCAAAGACCTTGTCGGGGCTGCAGTCCAGGCACAATTGCAAGTCATTGATCAGACAGACGAACCGCATGCTGAGAACTTGATAAGCTAATCCCTCGCCCAAAGCCCCCCATCAGCATCTCACTGGGTGGGCGGAGGGTGTGTGGGCAGCATGTGAAAGTATGTCTTGGTTAGCAGCCTCTGTAATTCTGTGTTTGTGTCGCACTGGCTCGTGTGTGGGTGTGAGGAAAGGAAATGGGTTTGGTTTGTTGCACAGGCTTACACTGTTTCTGCAGCGACTGACCTCTTTATTCATTGATGATGATGAACGATATGTGACAGATTACCGTGGCAGCACTTAAAAGACATTTCGACAAAAGACTGAAGGGCATATATGATTGGCTTTCAGGCCCTGGGCTGAGCTCATTAGGATTCATCTAGACCTCAGAGCAAGAATGAAAAGAAACTGTTCAGTGGTATAATTTGAGGGTTCTATAAAGTGGGAAACTGGCTTTCATGCGCCAAATATTTTAAGTTGAAGGTCAAGACGGTCTCCGTAATGACCCTTGTGTGGAAGTAGTAATTTATGCTGAGGGTGCAAATTTGAGCAAAATACTCCAGCACTGCACTTAGGAACAATTTAGAGACACTGAGACTTTAATTGAGAATGTACATTTTGTGAAAGTTCATTTTACTTCTTCAGAGGGCAATGTTGTACTTTTTTACTCTACTGCAGTTACATTGCAGAATAAAAGCCTAGCATTAAACATGAGATTAGATTAAGGTGATAAATGATCAGTTGTCAGCTGGATGTAGTTGGATCCAGAAACAGCTGGATGATAAAAATACTAAAGTAAAAATAGTTTAATGATTTAACACTCTAGGAGAAATATGAGCTCATTTACTTTTGATACCTCTCTATATTTCACTGGTAATACTTACTAACTTTTTCTTTACTTTTGCTGCAAGTATTTTTCCAAGTAGCTGTGCAACTTTTTCTGCAGCAAATTATTCTGAGGGTGTTTCTACTTGCACATTCAAAGCAGCCCTGTTCTGTATTCGGTGCGAGTAGGTGAAGTGCAGTGTAGGCCAGAGGAGAATCAGGATGTACTGTGTTAATTGTCTGCTGGAGTGTTGGTCGGGGCCCAATAACAACATAGACTGACAGTGATGGAGGGAGAAGTCTTTCTGCACTATGCTCCGGATCCATAATCCCTAATCACCAGAGGATACTCTCCAATATACACCAACAACTCACCTCATGTATAGAAGTATGGGACTACAGAATTGATGCATGTCAGTCAGAATGTGCAGGAAAAACCTACAAATTATGGTGTTAAACTAAAATGCTGGTTGTTTAACAGATGCTGCACTTGTTCTTCTACGGACTACCTCTGCTGGGTGCGTTTGTTTATGGACTCCTCAAGCCCGGGTGCACATGGATGTCAGACTGGACCGTGTTCTTTGCTGGAGCTGTGATCCAGGTAACGCCGTGAAGACATCAATAAGTGAAGCAGGCTGTGAATACGCTCCAGGTGTTGCATACTGAAGCGGGCTGCGCTGACACTTTGCTGCGTTACATTAAGTCGTTGCGATAATTACTGCCTCTGATTGATTAAAGTTTTCATCTGCAGTTTAGTTTCGGCACAAAGAGGCCTGACACGTGTCGCTGCGATGAAACTCCTTGTAGTGAGCTCTCACCCTGCTCATAATTACCTGGACCACATTTATCCTTTGAAGCATATTTTCTGTAATAAACAAACCGGCGGTGCTTTCTGCCGTACTAATCTGTCGGAAATATTGGAACCATGAACCATGAGGAAGTACTTGATTAAAGCCTTCTTTAACTATTCATAAGAGGTCGCAGATTCCACCCTGCCTGTTTTCTAAACAGCTTCTTAAGTCTGTTCGTCTCCTGCAGTGCTTCATCTTCCCTTCGTCTTTAACAGTGGACTAATGAGAGAATAAGAATAAGAGGTTTCAAATGACCTGCCATCAGTGTGGAAACAGAACAACACAGGCAACAGAGGAGGTATCAGTGCTCATAGGTACAATATGCATCAGTCTAACTTCTGTCTTGCTTCCTGTGTGTCCTTCCAGTGCCAGTGGACCCACATCGGCGGGTCCCTCCACCCTCGTACCACAGCTCCGTTTCGCATCCCCAACGATGCTTTCTGGTCGGTGCTGGCGGCTAACTTGCTCTATGCAGTCACTCCCATCCTGGTGGCCCTGCGGGTTCAGAGTAACCCCTATTTCTTCCTGAAGATCGCCCCCTTTCCCGGGCAGACGGGTTTGCCAAACAGCGAGGAGAAAGATACCAAGTACAAAGACAAATAGTAATTCTTAAATCTTGTCTGACCTTTGGAGTTAATTTCTTCTCCGGTGATTCATGAAGGCTGTTTCATTTCAAATGCCATATTTCTAAATGCCATAATACAAGATTATTTTGCTCAACATATTTGGATGTAGTGGTTATTTAAATAAACACTTCATTGTGTCATGAATAAACTGTGAAACAGCTCATTGGTTTGAATGACAATGTTTGTCCACTTTGGTCCAGACTGAAATATCTAAGCAACTATTTTATGGATTGCCATGAAATTTGGTTATGATATTCATTCATTGTGCCCAGAGGATGAATCCCAATGACTTTTTCTGATCCCCTGACTTTTCATTAGCGTCAACAGGAGGTCAAAGTTTTCACTTATTTTTTGAAACATCTAGTCAATGAATTGTCACAAAATTAGAAAAAATATGCTAAGATGGTGAACATGGTAAACATAACATCTGCTGAGCATCAGCGTGTTGCCGTTGTCATTGTGAGCTCGCCGATGTTAGTGTTCAGCTCAAAGCATCGGTGTAAGTCAAACCTCACAGATTTCATCATAGAAGTGGGGAGATGAATGAGCATTAAAGCAAACCAGGTTATTGAACGCTTCCATTATCTTGTGACTCAAGGTCTCTGGCAAAATAGCACGCTGATGGTTGAAACAGCATCAGAGGAGACATGATCAAAAAATATCCTGCAGCTTATGATGCACACAAATCGACGAAGGTGCACACAGAGCTGAAGACTAATAATAAAAGTAATATAAAAGCAAATAGGTGTTATTGAATTTAAGGTTAATGCTCAATATTCAGAATTATATTACAACCACTCTGTTCTGTGTGCAAACCAGAGGCTTCAGTTTAAAACATCCAAGCTAAGCATCCTCTGCACACTCGACCCAACAGGAAAGCACACTGCAGTCTTCTTTGCTGAACTTTGTGAAGACAGACGAGTGGGAATAAATGTGAGAAACTTTGCTTTACCTGCACTAGACAGCTTCAAATCAACCCAGTGAATGACATAACAAGGCCTCTATTTGTGTGTGGTGAGACAGAGAGGAGACGAAAGCAGCAGAAAATTCAGCAATACCAAAACTGTGTAACTTGAAATTTTCCCAAAGCTGCTGTTATAATGATAGAATACTTTGTGAACTATATAGTTGTGTAGTTGTTTCAACAGTGAATACGGCAATTTACAATTAATTTAAAATGCTAATTTATTGATTTATTGCTGCAACTTTGTGTTGAATGCATCTTTCTCTGAATTCATTTATAGAGCAGTAATAGCCTACTGACTCTGACTGTAGTCCAGAGATTTGCTTCATCTTCTATTCATTCATGTTTGTTTTCTGACAAGGTTTCAAGGACTGTATGGACGTGTGGCTGATTGACATCTCCCTCTTACTCCTGTTCGATTTGCATCATCCGTTGGGGCAAGAAAATCAAACCTTTATCATTTTGGAGTTTGGGGTGTGCAGGACCTTTAAAATACATCACAATTTAACCTTTAGTCTTGTTTGGTGCAGACATTGTTAAAAGGTAAATATTGTTTATGTTGTAGGTAATCTCGCAGATGTGTTACATAACTGTAATGTCCACATGTTCGCCCACACGTGTGTAAAATAGACACTGTGGGGGTTTGAGTAGGCAGGAGGGGGCTTGATAAATCCACAATATGCTTGCTATTTCTTACTCGACGCCACTGGAGCCGCCACAGATCATTGCTCGGAGCTGAGTGGCGAGGATGTGCCAGCATGTGCCGCAGAAGGTAATGTATACTTCAACAGCAGCTCTTGTCACTCACACACTGTGGTGAACGCACACTGCTGCTGTCTGCTGCCAGCAATATCTCAGTTTTAAAAAAGGCAGCTTTTCTTTCTCGCTTTAAGTAGGAAAACAAGACATGCCTCTGTCATTCTGCATTCCCTCTGATCCTGTGTGCCCAAATTGCGAGCGTTTCATCCCTTCTCTACTTACATTCCTTGATCCTCTCGGTTTCTTTTCTGCTGACTGATGCTGCCGTGCGCCCGCTCTGTGTGGGCGGCCCAGTAAATAGTCTGCCTCCGCTCTCATCATTGTCTTTTACAAAGACATCAAATGAATTTTGTTTGCATAGACAAACAGACTTGAAATGACCACCAGGCAGTGTGCAAGAGGTTTCTCTTGCATTCAATTAGAAGAAAATCTAAAAAGCTGATTATCACCATGCAGTGTCATTGGGAAATACTGAATGTATCTGTCAAACCTTTTCAACAACATAATGCTTTGGATGCAGCTCAGTCGTTTAAATGAACACAGCGTTTTCTTGATAGAGATAAAAGGGGTTATTTATTTAGATAAAGCTTTTTTAAACAGCAGCGCACCCCTCCTCTCCATCCCTCTCCCATCAATAGCAGCAGTCCACTCATAAGTAATTATCCCTCGTACTTCGCTGAGCAATAGGCCACGAGACAGACAGAGAGAGGCCGACTCATTTAATTCACTCTCCATCAGCAGCTTTTCCATGCTGAAGTGTGACACGGCCCACACTTGCACATGCTAGCTGTGCATTCTGTGTGTGTGTCTGTGACAGAGGCTTTAAATCAAATGTGGCCACTCCAAACGGCTCCGCAATCCCATGATGGGAGTCACTGGGGATCTGTGCTGCCGACGTCTGCTCGGCCGGGTGTTCGACGCCTGAGAGCCGTGGAGCTGTGGCTCTGAAAGATACAACAGAGAACTGACACTGCAGAGACAGAAGAGGTACCACGCTACGATAAAATGTCTTTTGCAATGATGTTTTAATGAATGCATGACATAGCTTCAACTGAGGTGTTAATGTATGACATATCATGAACTCACAACATTAATATGTGCATTTTTGTACTGTCGCCATGTAAACTGTGTGGACCCCAGGAAGAATAGCTGCTGCTGTGCAAAAGCAAATAAGGAAACAAACAAACACATGGAGGTTGAATTTTAACTGTATTACAATGTTGTGGTGGGCAACACATCTGCACACATCAGTAGGCAGTGAACTCGTGTTTAACACTGAACCAACTGATTCATTGTTTTTTGTCCAAGATAACTAGCTCTTCACATCCATGCATCTCCAGAGAGAAACTGAATTCATACAATAGAGACTTTTAATGCACGGATGCAATGCAAACACTAAATAGTTGATCTTTACCTTTTAGTAATTCTTTCTGCTCGGTTTTGTTTGGTAGACTTCTTTTTTAAATCCCCAGAATCCAGCCCACTGAATCACTGCTGATAGACATCTCCGGCCTGTAGTTGTTCGCAATTCATATTTTATGCATTTCATTTGAGGAAATGACCTCCCTCTCAGATAACAGGTTATCTTAGAAAAACCTCAGTGCTACAACAATCCTGGAAGAAGTTGCCTGAGTATATTTCTCAACTTGTAATAGTAAGAGGATAATCTTTCTCTGCATTGCTGTGAGAACCCTAAAGCATCTTCTGCAAAGGCCTTGTCTCAATCCTGTAGATGCAGGGCAGAGAGTGTTTTTGCTCATTTTATAGTAAGTGCTGCATCATTAAAGATGACATTAACTAACAGGCCAAATCAACTGGAAAAGCATCCAGCTGTTGGCTCGAGCTAGAAAGCAAGCTGTCAGTGTTGATGCTGTTGACCTTGAATTTCTCACTCCTACAAAGCATTGCTTCGTTGTCGACAGTGTTTTTCCCTTTTTTCCTCTTGTGCTGCGTCTCATGCTGATTGGTCTGCGATGCCTCTGGGGAGAGTCTGGGCCGATGTCTCAATCTCTGTTAAAACTCCTCTCACAGTGATGCACAGGGCTGCCGTAGCTCAGCGGATGATAGGTCCACTTGCTTGTTCTACAGGACACTGAGAGTCAACTTTAATCTCAGCAGTGAATTTTTTTTTTTAAAGTTTAACTCATGCTGAGTGTCCTGCCTCCTCTCATTGTCGGCTGCTATCACCTCAAGAGCCTCTCTTATTTTACCATCATCCTCATGGAGGGCTCTCGTAGAGTCGGCACCAGATGTCCATGTGGTGCTTGAGAGAGACTTCAGAGTCAGATACGTCAGTGATGCCGTTCTTAAACACCTTATTCCGCTGGTGAGTGTATGAAGAGAAAAAAAGCATGTAGGGCTACAGCCTCCCTGCAGCTGACACCATTTACATCCACAGTATTCATTGACTGGGCTGTACAAGCAAGAATCTGGATTTCACATTGTTGACTATTTCCTGACATATTTGAAGCTTTATATCATTACTAGCCACAGCAAAGGGAAAGACCTGATCTTAAATCTGGGTTCATTTCCAGCAGAAACTCACTATTGCTGGACCCAGTCTTTACTGGCAAACCCAAAGAATTAATTGAAACCACTGGTCATTTGCATTGTGGTCAAAATTTGCTCTCCTGTCTGGTATTACTATTGTTGTATTGTCATTATATCATTATAGTCAAATTTGTAGACAATAAATATAAAGTGAATACATTAGTTAGGTTCTAATAAATGGACCCCATAAGTTCTTATGTCATTATTAATTTATGTTTAGTAATGTGCCTGGCATTTATTACTCAACAGTAGAAGAAGTTTTCTGTTGTCTTGATAACATAGATCAGCCTTCATATTCAGTCTCAACACAGAAGCTTTCATTAATCTGATTGATCTTTAATAGCAACAACTTGAAAGTTAATAAGATTTCACTGCATTAACTGCAACAAATTGTGACACTCAAACTAATAATTGACAATCTAATGGGCTTCAATGATTCACATTCACACACATGAAATCAGCGTGAAATCACTGCTGTGATCTGACTCCACACAGTCTGCACAATCAAATGTGGTGTGCTGCGTCATCAGAGGACTGCGGGACCCACAAACACCGGTGGTTCCCCCTGCAGTGCGAGAGATCAGCGATGGGACTGGAAACACAGAGAGAGAGGGAGGGAGGGAGAGAGGCGAGTGCTGCTGCTGCAGAACTACATTCAGCCTGGTCTGAGGAGTTAAACGGCGCACAGCGGCACATCTGCTTCATCCAGGCATTAATCCTGTTGTGATAGCCATGGTAAGTTCACTTCTGTGCTCCATTAGTGTGGCTCTGCCCTGCAGTTCTCTGTGCTGCACGAGGACTGCAGGGATGTTCATTGGACTAACCTTGAGAAAGATGATTGCAGCAGGG
This sequence comes from Holacanthus passer, assembly GCA_025331565.1. Taxonomy (NCBI): domain Eukaryota; kingdom Metazoa; phylum Chordata; class Actinopteri; family Pomacanthidae; genus Holacanthus; species Holacanthus passer. The sequence continues at coordinate 649,742 of JAFREQ010000116.1, forward strand.
CTGTTTATAGTGTGCAGTGTGCATGTAAAGTGGCTGCTTTAGTGACTCTGCTTCACCGGGGCCTGTTCAGATGTTATGTACTGCAGCAGTGCCGTTGCGTAGGAAGCGTTTATTCACAGGTGACACTGACAATGCAGACCTCTGACAGTGCACACAGCCGCAGCCTCCCTACCTGCAGCACACATCTCTGTTCTGTTCTTCTGATCATATCGTCATCTACAATGAAGCAAAACACCAACCTACGTGTCTGAGCATTGGCTGACAGTTTGCATTTTTCAGCATCTCCTTTGCAATTCATCATGGCTTGATGCAACACTGGGGATCTCAAATGTCAAAATACCCACAAGTCTGCAGCTGTGTTCATCCATAACCTGGAGTGGGAGCTTGTAAAGATCATGAACACTTGATCAGAATAAGCAGCAGTAACTTCCAGAAGGTGTTTTTCAGCAAGGTGATCCTTCAATGGTGCCAGGGGAGATTGTTCAAATATGCTGATGACATGTGATCTCTTTCAGCCCTTCTTCATGTATGTCTATGTACAGTAGCACAACCAACACCAGCTTACTTCAGTAATTGTGATGATTTTGTATGCAGATGTTTACTAATGACCACTACTGAGTTAAGCCTCTTTTTCCAAACTACTTTCTTTCCAACTTTCCAAAAACTTCATTTTCCTTAAACTGGCACCTGGCAGTAAAGATAAAAAAAAAGTGCTAAACAAGCTTTAAGTCCTGACTATCCTGTGAGGGCTATCTCCTCCTTTCATACTGTGACTGAGAGCTACACAGCTGGCTCTTTAAAACTGGCGTGTGCAGCCGACTGCAGCTTGAAAGCACGACTCTCAAACCGAGCACAGTCGAGTCGGCTAACCTTATTTTCTTGTTTTTGAGAAAGCTGAGGCAATCAGTTATCTGTTACTTTTTTTGTTTTTCACGCTGAGCAGCTAAACTGCACAACACTCAAACCAAAAGCGTGAGTTCTCTGGTTGGATTTCAGCACGACTGAATGGAGACAGATGTGGATTTTGCTCAAGATCTTTAGGATATATTATGTGTGGTTACAGTCTATTGCTAAGTTTTAATTCATCATCATGTTTGCACAGAAAGTCCTAACAGAATTTTCATACTGAAGCTGCCTCACCATTAAGTTATTTGTCTCTTGTTTCTTCCCTTGAATTTGTTGTCCTTCATATCTTTGGTCCTCTTCACCTTTGTATTTTTAGGTCTTGATTGCGCCCCCGGATGATCACTGTGTGGTTTTTCCATTTTCAGTAAATCTCTGCTCTCTCCCTTCCTGCAGTTCTCAAAGCAGCCGCGTCCTCTGGCCTTTGTGGTTTTCATCCTGACCTCTGCCCTCTCAGTGACTTCGCTGCCTGCTGACGTAGAGAAGGGAAGGAGAAAGGTGGTGCACGTGCTCGGTAAAGGATGATTCTGTCGTTCCTGCTTCTTACAGCTCACAGCTGCGGAGCTGGGAGCTCTTTATCCTGCACCGATCTGCAAAGCTGTTACAGCATGTGCTAGAAAATATGTCAGATTCAGTGTGTGCAGAGGTCACTTTGGTGTTATATAGACGACGCCTTTGGAACCAGGCTCTCATTAAATCTCACCCATGTCTGAGAGAGCCACAGAAAGAAAAAAGAAAACCAAGGAAAACATGCATTGCTCAAGCCTTTAAACTCAGTGTTTTCAGATTCAGATGAATCCAATGAATGATTTTCAAACTGTGTTCAGAAATATGCTCTCACAGGATTTTAAACAGTATTCCCAGACCCAGTGCTGTAGTAACTCTACAATATTAATACATCATCAAAGATGTTAATATCCCATCTAGCACTACGAGCAAGTATTCACATGAGGGCTGTAATAGATTCCTAACTTCTGATGACATCAGGGATTAAACTAATCGACAGCATGAAACCTGGTCGTCCATATTATCTGCAATGTAGAGGTTTATGAGATACATTTCTTCTTGTATTAGAAGATATTCTCAAATGACTGATCTCTCTTCCTGCTGCCAGCTATGTATTTTACAAGCTCTTTATATGCTTTATGTGTAAATCTTTATATCTTTTCTGCAGCTATTTTGCAGATTAAGCAAAGTAAATATTGGATAACAATGATGTAGTGGAGAAAAAGCATATTCATATGAAGTATAAAGCTGCATAAAATGGTAAAGTTTAGCCTCAAAAATGTACTTCAAGGTGTAATAGTTGACTTTTTTGACTGCTTGAGGGCAGAATAACTCACAACAAGCTGACAGACTCACACTTATTATTGTGTTTTAAAGTCATTATGGCGAATATCTTAGCTCATAGACACATGCAAAATGATCACTCCATTCGAGCTGTGACCACTTGGATCAATATAAGTCCTATATTTACTCTCCTTTTGTGTCTGTTTTGGTCTCCACCAACCTCTGAGAAAAATATCTGAACCTTTTGTAGAAGCTTTGCAGATAGTCCCCAGTGGTTTTATCAGAACGTATTTGCTCTAATTAACAGCTGCCTGCCAGTTTTACCATGACAGTGTAACACATGTAGAGATGCACATTATCCCAGCTCCCTTCACACAGACAATCTGAATAACCAGCAGCGGTGCAGCGACATGATCCCTCCTGATCTGCAAACACCGGCAGTAGTTGTTAACTTCAGTCCTGCTGCCAGAGACGTCTGTAACCGCTGTCCTTAATGAAATGGTAACATGGAGTCGTTTGTCTTAACATCTGTCTGTTGCAGCGACGCCGTCAGTGTTGGGAAATAATGCGCTTTAAGTTCTGATTAAATGCCACTCGATGCTTTCATGGCTGCCGGTGATAAACAACTTTGCAACGAGCAGTAAGCAGTGACAGAACTAATTGCTGGCTGGCGTGGATAATTGTAGGTGCCTTTATCTGGTCACAACATAGCAGAAAACCTCTTGGAGCCACTCATTAAATGTTTTAAATGTTTACACCGCACTTGTTGTGTTTGTAGTCTTTGGCTGCCTACACACACACACACACACACACACAAACAGTGTCTGAGCAAATGTCTGCCAAAAATGCAAACTAGGTCTTGTTATCGGCCATTTGGAAGAAGAGGCCTGTGGTTACCATTAGGTTTGGGTCATTTCAGTGAATTGCTCTTGGCAGAGGTTGAGGTTAAAATTTGGAGTGGGTCAGCTGATGACAGGTCCAGGCAGAGAGGGAGTAAACCGCACACTGGACTCTTTGATATGTTGGATGTTGAGGCGCTAATGTGACAGCTCAAAGAAACAGCACACTCTGTATCAGAGAAGCCGATCAATGTTGCAGGTGTCTCACTGTGATATCCCTCACAAAGACAATCAGATTTCATTTTTAATTGGAATAAGTGTCAAGAGTGATTGCAAATAACATTACATTCCTCAACATTAAGGACAAAGACGAATTCCTTATGCTTGTTTTCACCACTTTTATTATTTAACCTTAATTTAGCCAAGCTACACAATTCAAAATATAGATTTCTAGACCTAATTGTAGCAATATATCAATGACAAGAATAAAAGTTATAAACATCAACCCATTTGCAATAAAAAGAAAGTATAATAGTGAGAAAGCCGAACAGCAAGATTACAGATCATTCCCCAGATACAGTATCGTGACAAGTCTGCCTTCCTTCTGCTCTTTCCTCCCACAGAGGATGACACCGGAGCAGTGATAGTGCAGACAGCTCCTGGTAAAGTGGTGACACATCGCGGTGGCTCCATCACTCTGCCCTGCAGGTTCCACCATGAGCCGGAGAACACCGATCCCGCTCGCATTCGGATTAAATGGACCAAAGTGACTGATGCGCTGCAGTTTGAGGACGTCTTTGTGGCACTAGGAAGGTAAAATCTGCATCTGCATGTTTCAGTTTGTATCTATTGTTTTAATGAGTTTGTCAGTTTCGTAGGGCCCAATCCAACAGATGCTGATTGATAGACTGATGAGGGGTTAATAGTCAGTATTTTTAGTCAGTATTTTCACAAAATGACATAATCTCTTTGCCTCACTTTTCTCAACACACCCTCTCTCTCTCTCTCTCTCCTCCTCATCCATTTACCTCATGCCTCTCTCTTCCCATCCCCATTCAACATCCATTCGCCCTCTCTTCCCTTCTTTCATCCCATCTTATTCAATCCTGTGCATACCTCTCCCATCTCTCTCTCCATTTCCAGGTACTGTCTGGGGCTCATAATTGGCTTGGGTAACTCTTCCCTAGCGTTCAATAAATCTGTCCCAGAAGGGCCTAAATGGACAACTTCTTCCCCTACTTTCATCCTCTTCCTCACCACTATCCATCCAGCCTCAACATCCAATACTTTCCTCATTTCATTAAACCTTTAAAATCACATTGTTGGTGTGCTGGCTAGTGAACCCACTCACATATCATTCAAAATACATTGCACTTTTCAGCAGGCAGTTTCAATCAGTAAAGTATGCCACCTTTAAAGCATTTCTCAAGTTGAAGCATTTCTTATTTTGCTCATAGCAACTTTTAAAGTGGGGGAAAAAATACTTTGAAATGTCCGTCAAATCTCTTCAGGCAGCAGCGAGTGTTTGGATCGTACAGAGGACGTGTGTTTTTGGAGCAGGCCGGACCAGGCGACGCCTCGGTCATCATCCAGAATGTCACACTGGAGGACTACGGACGCTACGAGTGTGAAGTCACTAATGACATGGAGGACGACACAGGATTTGTCAACCTTGACTTAGAAGGTCAGGAATTAAAGATGCAACCGGAGGAGACTTTGTTGAATCGTATACGGCACTGGCCAGACTGATAAACCAGTTCACATGACTTTCAAGTGAAATTTATCAATTTTACGACCTCACACTCAACAGCAGGTCTGTTTGTGTCACCTGTAGGAGTGGTGTTTCCCTACTATCCCCGCGAGGGACGCTATAAGCTCAACTACCACCAGGCAGAGGACGCCTGCAAACAGCAGGATGCTATTCTGGCCTCCCACTCTCAACTGCACAAGGTAAATTAATGCAAATGCCTGCCATGTCATGAAATATCAGAGACTAGGGTGAACGTTACAGATTGCTACCAAGAATTATTTTGAGCATTGTAGTTCAGATCTTCATTTAAAGGCCGCTCTTTTAGTTCTAACCGTGCACTTACTGGCTCCAACCTTCAGTCATAAGCTGTTTTACAGCGGCAGTAAATCTGAAATTAAGAATATGCACATAACCAGAGCAGAAATTTTACGGCAGGTCCATCCTCCTTTTAAAAATCCTTATGCATGAAAGTCCAGAGTAATGGAGTTATGTCAGAGGAGATAAACCAAATTTGTTCGCCTCTTAATAATGTATTTAATCCTGCAGTATGACTCACTAACCTACATTATCTCCCTCCACAGGCCTGGCTGGAAGGGCTAGACTGGTGTAATGCCGGCTGGCTGGAGGACGGCTCAGTCCAGTACCCTATCTCTCATCCCAGAGACCAGTGCGGCCGCAAGGACACCCCAGCTGGCGTCCGTAATTACGGCTACAGGCACAAGGAGGATGAGCGCTATGACAGTTTCTGCTTCACTTCCAAGCTCAACGGTGAGAAACACAGAGAGATGTAGGTTTGGCAGCTGTGGCTGTGTGCACATGCATGTCTGCATGTGAAGATGAGAAACACTTTGCAGCTTCATCTGCGGAATCACACAGCTGAACATTCAACGGAGTATCTGTGGCTCATGATTGGTAGAGAAGAAGACACTGGATAGTTGTGGTACTGTATAGAAGGAGGATATATCACAAGTGTTGGACTGTGGGGAAATTAGGCCCACGTCTCTGATCTGTGCCTGTGATCTCACCGGCCTAAGGCCATTGGATTTAGATCAGGCTTTGTTGATTCTGCCCTGCTAGAGCCACAGTATCCTCTGGGCGCCAAGCATCGCCTTTCATCTCCCAGTTCTTTGATTTACATCACATTCTCACAGAGAGTTTGCTAATGTCTCAGTCACACACACGCCACCTCCAGGTTAGCAAGCTCAAACAAACTTGGGAAAGTTGGAGACTGAATTAGTTTTTTTTGCATCATGAAAGTCGTCTGCAGTCTCGGGGCACATGTATGAGGAGAAAAAGGTGCAATGAAAGATTTTTTTGTCACTTGTCGTTGAAAGACACCAGCAAATAACATTTTAAGAACAGAGAACATCATCTTTGAAGTCTGGTTATCCTGTCTTAAGATAAACTAGTTAGCTATATTAAACTTATTGTATTGCTGGCCACTTTCTCAATTTTAAGGCACAACCTGCTCTATATAGCTGCGTGATGAGGTTGTGGTCGGTGGACGGTGAACCTTGCTCCGTCCTTGCTTGTGAACAACTGAGTCTTTTTCATACCCAAACAGGTGTTTTTGGATCAGTCCACAACTTTCACAGTCTTTTGTTGCTCCTGTGCCAACTTGTTTGAAACATGTTGCTGCCATCAAATTCAGAATAAGCAAATATTTACAAAAATCAATGAAGTTGATGAGATCAAACATTAAATATTTTGTCTTTGTCCTGTTTTCAATTAAATATATGTCAAGAAGGTTTAGCAAATCATCACATTATGTTTTATTTATGTTTTACAGTGTCCCAACTTTTTTGGAATCAGGGTTGTAAAATTTTATTTAGTGAGCTTCAGAGAGGAGAAGTCTTTATGCTAAGCTAAGCTAGCTTGCTTCATATTTACCCAACGGGTATGAGAGCGGTATTGATCTTCTCATCGAACTGTCAGCATGAAATCAAATGAGCATATTTAGCAGTATTCCAAACTACCCCTTTAACACATTGACCATTTTAGAGAAACAGAGGACACCGTTGGTTAACAATGAATTTTAAAGAAAACAGTTTGAAAAAACATCATTTCAAGTCTGCAAGTGACTGTTTGAGGTTTGAAAGAGAATTCGAAACTTCTCATTCATTCTGAAACCTTAATAGATTTGTTATCATCTAGATAAAAGACATTGCTCTTCATTTGAATCATAAACAATTTTGGCATCATCTCAACTGGGAAAAAAAAGCAGTGGCAGTGATTTTCCTCAGCGAGAAAAAGGTAGCATGACAGGAACCTTCAACGATTGCTCATGACTTCCCTTGTGTGTTAATTATTGTGGACAGTCTGTTGTGGGCAGGAGGTTTCAGCAGTGGTCCTGACCGATACTGTTGCTCAGTCCAGCTGGAAGGTATTTACTGAGGGTCCCCTGGGGAAATATGAGACAATATTCTGCCTCTCTAATAGCCAGCAGTCACATAAACAAGCACAAAATCAATAGCTGAGCCAAGTGCAAAGCTGAGGTTGCAGACACGAATTTCATGATAGCAGTTGCTGTTTGGTGAAACCGCTAACCTCTTTATTCTTGGTTGGGGAGGTTCTTTATCCTTTGCTTCTTTCTCAGGAAGAAGCTACCTGGTGATTCAGTTCAGTTCAAACAATTCAGCCAATCAGGATTCCAATTTCTTTAATACTGCCAGGCGAAAAGTCCCCAGAGGTGAGATGAAAGCAAAAATGGAAGCATTTTAAGAGTCATTTTGCGTGAGAGTCCTGTCTGCTGGAGTATTGCCTTTTGATTTTGAGCAGCTGCCTGGACAGTTGTTGGAATGATTTGATATTCTGAACACAATCAGACAGAGATGCCAGGAAAACTGAGAATATCTGCCCTCAGGGCTCGGTTTGTCTCTGGGGCTTCACTCTCTCATTGGCTTCTCTTTCTTTCTTTCCTTTTGCCCTCCTGAACAATGCACTGCTTTCCTTCACCTTTTCACATGTTCTTCCAACAATGACGCTCTCCTCTCCTCTCCCTCTATATCCCCTCAGGCAAAGTGTATTTCCTCAAACGCTTTAAGAAGGTGAACTATGTGGAGGCGGTGAAGGCGTGCGTTCGAGATGGCTCGGCGGTGGCCAAAGTGGGTCAGCTGTACGCCGCGTGGAAGTTCCAGCTCCTGGACCGCTGTGAAGCCGGCTGGCTGGAGGATGGCAGCATCCGCTACCCCATAGTCAACCCCCGCTCTCGCTGCGGAGGATCCCAGCCAGGCGTCCGACACCTGGGCTTCCCTGATAAGAAATTCCGCCTCTATGGGGTCTACTGTTTCCGCAAGAACAAGGATGACACGGCAGGTGGTCCTGGAATGACAAAGACCCCTACAGATAGTCTGACGAGGAGGAAGAACAGCAACAGCATCCCCATGAATGCAACGAGGGTGATTTAAAGAGGAGAGACTGAGAGCAGTTTTAGATTTGACTACAACAACTGTCGCCTAGCAGCCAAACTCCATCCATCGCTTTTAAAGTAAAACACTCACAGACAAGATGTACTCATTTGCCGATTTGCCAGAGAGAAGAAGCGAGGCTGTGTAAAATTAAGGGTGACATCTTTATTAGGGTGATTTTCCTTTTGTCTCCAGTCAGTCAATCATCTTAAGGAGTGGCTCTGTTAGCACATCTGTCCACTGGAAAACTGTGAGATTAAGCAGCAGCTCGATCACTCAAGCACACAGCAGCTCACAGGGGTCTGCCATGAATGTCCTTGTTTACATGTGTGTGGATCATATTTTGGCCCCCCGCTGTGGCTCCTGAGCTCTGAGCTCCGGCCTAAGCCAGAATCCCAGAGCCAGGGTGAACACATTCATTAGCGGGTGAGACGGGATGATCTGCCTGACTGTATGGAAAAAATCCAAGATGCCCTGTAAGTTTCGATCGTACCAAGTGTAATTGCCTGTATCCGGGTGTCATGCTTGGTTTGCAACCCTCTGGCACAATGTGAGCCATTTTTCTCATTAACCTAGACCAGGCAATCTCATCATCAGAGCTGAACAGGACAAGTAGTAAATATTGCACTAGCTCCAAAATATTTGCACTTTAAATACATAGGGCTTTATTTTATGATAGCATCTTAGCTTCGACTTAAGCGAGCATGATTGCTTGGCTGAGAGTAGTTGCTGAGCCTGAATAAGCAGAAATACAAAGCTACAATAATTGCTATTCTAAGCTACCCGGGCCTCCGATGCACTATAAATGTTATATACAGTGACCTTTATTACAGAGTATGTTTGCCACTACAGAATGGAAGAATGTTCTGGAAAAAAATAATAATAAAAGTCTTGAAATTGTTGATTTGAACAACATGTGTTTGGGTGCAGTTTTTTCTACATCAACAGATCTCCAGATGAGTGACAAATTAAAATGGGTGGAGAAATATAACAAATGCACTTGTTTCCATACAGGGAGCGAGAGGTCACTAAATGGTCTGATGAGTTTTAAATGAATGGACATGAACTGCATTTATATTGTGCCTTTATCTGAAGTACAGTTCACACATTCACACACTAATGGCAGCGAGCAACCATGCAAACCATCAGGACAGAACAACTACTAGTTGACTATGAAAATCTTTACTTGGTAGTTCTAGACCCAGAATTCATCCTCTGGGGATCATGAATGTCCAGTCTGGACCAAAGTGTCAGATTGACAGATGGATCGACCAACCAGCAGGTGGATGTTGGCTAAAAATCCTACCAGAGGTTCATCTGAAAAATACATATAGAGGATTGACATTCTCACTTTGTCCACAGAGACTCAAGATAACTAATGGGCCTAATGATGCTTTAACCTTTATTTTTTTTGTTAATAGCTATAAATCAGTTGTGTGAGTAGGAATCACAGCTGATGAGTGATGAACGTGTCCGTCTGCAGTGTGTGAGCAGTGTCGGAGCGTTTGCCAGCGAGAGAACGTGCTGAGCAGTGAACCTGGCTCTGAGTGGGAGCACACTGGTGTTACGCCAACGCAGCAGAACAAACCATGTCATCCTCATAGCAACTGGCAGCGAGCAATTAAAGTCAAGTTCATCGCAAGTCCAACATCGTGAAATAATTGCAGTGAATGACAAACCTGAGCTGTGAGAAAGCGAGTGTTTGCTTCGTATTGTCAGCTTTGTGATTTATCAAAGGGAGAAAAGGAGGCTCTAAAATGACCTGGATGATCAAAGTTGATGATTTTAATGATTCGCTGAGCACTCTCACCAGCCCCATTAGTCTGTGCTACTGCGCGAATTTAGAGTCACATCCACTAAATTAATAAGCAAAGTCCTGCTTGATGCACTATGACATTTATAATTTATGGAGGATTATGTATTCCACATTTCAGTACTGAAGCAATTTAGATGTTTTTTAATGTGCTCAGGATTGTGACGGTAACCCATTTGAAATTCACTTTGCACGGTATTTAGCAGCTAACTCCATCTTATGCAAGAGCGAGGTCATCATAAATAGCAGCCGCTACCTCAGATTTTCACTGTCAGCGCTGTGGCAAACAGAAATGACACATCTGTATGCAGTATGCTTTTGTTAACAAGAATAACAGCAGCTACATCTTGGACTAAAGTAACCACATTATCCACAGATGGTGAGCTCAACAGGCCAGGCAGTAGAAAATCCTCATGAGGCAGAACATTAGAGAGGTGTTTGCCTTGATTAAAGCTCCTTTAAACACTTTATTCGACGACAAGAGAAACACTTAATGTAAAGACGGAGAGAGAAGACAGACAGGTAGAAGGCTGGTGCGCAGACGGGGGCAACACAGACGAGCGATTGAACCCTTTGAACGAGATTGATCGGAAGATGACAGGGCTGTCTTCATTTCGCCGGGCTTCCTCGTCGCCTTTCCTTCTGAGCACGAAATGAAATTAGGTGACCCTATAACAACAGATCGCCGGCGCACAAGAAATACTAAGAGATGGGAGTGCGCTGGCGTTCGCTGGGCTGTCATTTATCAGCTGATGACAGAGTTCAGGGCTGCAGAACAGGCCAGGGATAAATGCAGAGAGAGGAGGCGTTAAGCCACAGCAAAAGTGACACAAGAAATAGATTAATATTAGTCAAATACATTGATAGAAATGATTGTGCCTGATTAGACTGATTGACCTCTCCCTGATTCTCATAGTAGTTTTCTTTCACCTCTTTCCACAAATGACACCTTTCTTTTTCACAGCAGATATTTTGACTTGTCATAACAGAAAATAACTGGTGTTACACCATTAATGATGAATTGAGAGTGAGCGTGCAGAACGCCACGACCAGATTAAAACTGAGCTTATGAATCACGTGAATTTTGTGTCATCTCATCATCTGGGACACCTCGCACCCCCTCTCCTCTAGGAGGCGCTACAGGACTCTTTGTTCCAGGACCAGAAGGCTCAAGAACAGCTTGCTCCCTAGGCAATGATTTCAGGCACAGCCACAGACCTTTGGAGGATCCACCTCCAGCATAGTTTAACCTTACCAGAGATCTAATCAGGCACTAAGCTAAAACACCTGTGTGGGTGTGCAAGGCCATTAATGTTGTGAAAAACTGATTTAAAAAAACACATATATTCTGAATTTTTGCAGGAAAACCCATCCTAGATTTCCAACTTTGCAATATGACCAAGGTGTGGATTCTAACATATCAGGATTACGGGGCAAAACAAGATGACAAAACAAAATGTGTTGTCTCAAACTTGTCTGACAGCCTCGAGTCAATCATAACCAAAATCCTGGCGGTTAAAGAGAAACCACTCAAGTGAACAAGCACTTCAACCCAAACAGATTTGTGCTGCTGTTGCTGGTTTTTGACATGAACTGCAGAAACTGAAGACTTCACTCTTTCTATATTGACCACATCTTTATAGAGGCCCAGTGTTACAGCTCGAGAGCAAACAGAGGAGTCAGGTTAGAAACCACTTTATATACCCTTTCACAAAACCTGCACAAAGCATCCTGTAGGCTGATTGGATCATTCAGCAATCAGACTCTAATGTGTTTCACCTCTTTCAATCTGTCCTCACTTTCTTTTCTCCATGTCAGCACCATCTTGTGGTCTACTTCATAGCCACACTGCAGGTTTGGGTGCATTTCAAAGGATCCACACAGTCTCACCAAAATGAAATATATGGACTTTTCACAGCAAACATAGTTAATAAGAGATCTAACTCTCTGTTTGTGTATCTGAAATGCCTCCTGCTTGGAAAGTCATTACCACCTCATTTATGGTCCACTTTATCTGTGCCTTGAAAGTATAGACTGTGGGTCGTGTGGTTCAGTTCCAGAAAATGTTTTGCTATAAGGAAAGTTGGATCCTGTCTTCTTGCAGTTGTTGTCTTGTTTTTCCAACACACAATAAGCCACAGGCTCGCTTAAGCATGCAAATAACCTCATTAGTGCCAAAAGTAATACTATATATATTAAATAATATAAACTTGTAACCAAATTGCAAATATTTTATTGATTCATAGCTCATTAATGTTTCATTAAAGAATGCCCTCATTACAATCTGGAAACTGCTGAGATCCTTCCTCCATTCTTCTCTACAAATGTCTCAGCACATGATTCATTTGTTGACTGTGTACATTGCATCCTAAGACGAGGCCGATGCAATGCTCGGAAATTAACCCCACGGGAATTAAGTTTTGCTCCGAATCAGACCTCAACATTGTTATGATTGAACGCACAAACAGGCGCCATATCCATACAACATTAGCCCGTGGGAAATAGCTTCCCCATCTCCCTAAATGATCTCCATTAATGCCTCATGCATTCTGTGTGTAATTCAGCTGGACGCTGCCGCCGTTGATACATATTATGCATTGAAAGCAGTTGGTTTGTGGAGATGGGTAATTGGCCAAATTGTGAGAGGTTTCCCCTAGAGTGTGGGGCATATTAAACAGGCAGCAGTGTTGAGGTAATTGAAAGTGTTGACCATCTAATGGAGTGCACTGTGGCTAATGAATGGGAGCGTGTGCCCTGTCATCTATAGATCCCTCTAAAGGAAAGTTTGCTTTAGTTTCAGCACAGTCCAGCCTCCAACTTCCCCATTAGCTCTCCTGTTTGGAAGCAACTGCCACACTCAGACATCAGGAGGAGGGACCGGTTTACAGCAATCCCAGATTTGGTCGAAAGAGAATAGAGGTTAATGAAACAGTTCAAACCATTTGGTTGAGAATGAGGTTCTGAGTGTGTGTGTGTGTGTGTGTGTGTGTGTGTGTGTTAGAGGGAGATGAAGGAAAGCAGGCAGCCTCAGCAGAAACACAAAGTCACAGGGAAGGACGGAGTGAAAGGCAGGCAGGGAAAAGCAACAGAGAGAATAAGATGTGTGGAAGAGAGATAGGTGGGAGAAAGGGGTTTGAGGGAATAAAATGAAGGCAGAAAGATAAGAGGGAAAAGGTAGAGAGGAGGCAAAAAAAACCGGCTGGATTGTAGACTGCTATGGAATACGGGAAGACTCAAGGGTATCTGGCCCTGCACCGGCATGCAGAAATTGGCTGGTCAGTGAGCTATTGTGGTCCTGCAGGGGGAGAAGAGGAATTGAGTGGCTCCAGGAGTACACAAACGGCCCAACCTTATCTCACCTCAGTCACAAAACCCAGTCCCACAACACCGACAATTCACTTCATGGCCTGTGTGCACTTTGATCTTTTAAGGAAGTTGGAGTGACTTCCCCGAGGAAGCCGGCGTAAAGAGGCAAACTTCTGACCTTAAAAACTGTCGAGATATTTCCGTGTTGTGTTAACTTGCTTAGTGGCTATCTCACACATCTTTCGGATTTAATATTTCATAAGCTCATTAGGCTCCACATTGCATTGGCTTTTGCTTTGCAGATAACCTTAATGCCCAGAGAACAGTTGGTAGTCTGGACGAGTTTTAACAATGTCGAGAGCAAAATAAAGGAGCCTTCCTCGCCTTCATGCTTCCAAGAAACACTGGTGGAAGAAGGACTTGTATCCTTGAGGTGAAGTGTCAAATTTACCACAAATAAAAGTCCAGAATTCAAAATTGTACTCAAGTAAAAGCACAGAAGAATTATCAGCAAAATGTACTTCAAGTTCTCACAATGCAAAATGTTTCCACTGATATATGTGACAGTTTTTCATGGTCTCCCTGAAGAGAAAATATTTTTTTAAGACATGATTTGGTTGAGATTTATGACAGTCCATTTCATGCTTTGTTGCTTCACTTATGTCCTAAATTTCTGATGAGCTCTTCTGGTTGGGTGATTATAAAAAACGTGAATAGGGTTTATAGGTATGTAGAGCACCTTATGCATTTATGTAAAACAAGAAAAAGCTGTTTGTTTGCATGATGATATGATATATATATATATATAAATGCAGTTTAGAAAGTAAATAAACATAAACAAAACAGAACCATTAAGATTAAATCAGTGATTCCTAACCTTTTTTGGTGACCTTATAAAAAAAGCAGATTTCAAGATAGTTCCATTTAAATAACTGTTAAAGGCCCAAAATGTTAAAATTACACACAAAAAAGCAAAGATCAGAGAATAGATCAAATGATGAATGAATGAATCTAGATTCATGTAACAGAATTTTCTCTTTTCTTCTTCCAATGAATCATCTCACGACCTCAGACTTATCTTGAGACCCTCGGAGGGGCCGAACCTATAGGTTGAGATGCATTGAACTAAACCAGCTAACTGAACATGAAGTCGTTAACAATAGCTCCACCATGACCAGCCACAACATTAAAATGCCATCTACACACATACATACATTAGGTGCATTTCTCTGATAACACTTCTGTACTTTCACTTATGAATGCAGTACTTTGGCTTGTAATGGAGTATTTGAGTGACTGTTGAGAAGCCAGACGATGAAGCCAGATTTCCACATCGTCGGCCGGGGTCATGTAACAAAACACTGCACAGTGTACACACAGCTGGCAGAGCAGAATGCGAGGGCGACGGCGTATGAAAGACCTGGCTCGGGCTGATGTTTTTGCTGGCTTTGCTCCTCAGGTCTGACTCACATACAAACACAGACGACTGTAAAAGAAGCTGTTAGCGAGCCGAGGCGCTGCCATCTGCAGCCGTCATTACGCCGGGCGTGAACGCAGATTCATGGGTGAAGCCATTCAACAACCTGGCTGCAATAAAGATGAGGGAGATAAACGGGGTTAAGATGCATATTAATCTTTTTGGATAAGCGGCTTGGGGTGCATGTGCGGAGACGGAGGAAAAAAACAAGTGCGCTTTCGCCTGCGGCCTCTTATGTTTATGTGCGAGATAAAGACAGGCAGTAATTCTGGAAGGAAAAGAGCCGGAGCGGCTTCGAGGTTGAGCAGGAGACTGTCAGGCCTTAAGATGATGCTAAACCCCTTGTTGCTTTTCATAATCTTCTTGAACTTTGGCAGCGTCATTAGGAGATAATGCAGGATAATACCAGAGATCCCCATCGATTCGCCATGCCTGCCAGATGAGCCTGATATCGACCCTAGAACAAGGTTATGATGAGCAAGTCTTCTCATGCCTCTAATTTATCTGCTCATCTCAAAACCAAGTTCAGGACAAATCTGGAGTATAAATAGTATGTTTTTAAGCCCTTTCATCGGTTATTATGAGAAAGTTTTGCAAGGCAGATGCTTGAGTATGCTTATGCAAGCTTCATGGACGTTCCACCAGTAGCGCAGGCCGGTCCTTGGGGGCCAAACATTTCAGGGCTCGGGACATAATGTCAGTGATTGTTTGGAGTGCCGCTCCAAGTGGCTGTAACAAATCTGGCAGAGCTGCACGGCAACAGAGGAGAGCTGAAGGTCATTTTCGGCTGTGAATTTAAGAGAAACCCGCAGCCTTAATGAGCGCTGTCCTTGGAAGTCGGCGAGCTGAGCGAACATCACTCGGTCGGCCGGCAACAGAGGAAGCGGATGTAAAAGAGATGCTATATTCAGTGTGATTGATTGTTGTAGGAAAAACAGAACTCCGGCGGCGTGACTTCTTCCGGTGTTTCGGAATAATAATGAAATGAGTCACATATCAAAAGAGATGAGAGGAAGGGGAGTGAGAGAGAGAGAGAGAGAGAGAGAGAGAGAGAGAGAGAGAGAGGAGGTTGTGTTTTTACAGGAGACAGTGCTGTGAGGCAATGAAACCATCTATTGATAAGAGAGGACTCTCATATTCAGCTCATCAGAAGAGGTTCAGGTGAGCTGAAGGTCTCTGGGGTTAGACAGTACAACAGTAGGCGTATTCACAAACTGCTGCCAAAACAGAATCTCTCTCTTTCTCCCTCCTTCCCCTTTCACCCTCTTCCCTCCCTCCTCTTACCTTTGATCCCTCTCTCTTTGTGTCTCCTCCTTCTCCTCCTCCCACTCTTTCTCACTTGCGCTGCTGAGGGATTCGCCCTCGGTGACCTGCTCTGTTGCTTCAACTATAAGCAGCAGATTTGGAACATAAAAAAAAAAAAAGAAAGAAGCAAAGTTGTATTCGTTTTGTTGTTGTCTCGGCAGTGGAAAAAATATTTTACCTAATCCAAAGAGATTTGGAAATGCATCTTCCTCAACAAGGTCAGAGAGGCACAGACTGTTCTCTGACTGAAGAAACAGCGGCTCAGAGCGAAAACCGAGTCTTTCGCGTACAGAGGAGCGTGATGATAGCGAGAGACGACACATTTGAACGGTGGAGAGAAAACAAGTCGTTTTTGCATCACTTTGAATTTAGAAGACAGAGTAACAGACTCTTGACAATCGGGTCGATACAATCATTCTGCACAAATAGATATGTGGAACAGAGGAATCCTGCCCTCGGGTAGATAAGCGAGTTTGGTTTGTAGGACTTAATCATTTCACCTGTTACGCCCCCAGTTGCCCCAGGTTTTATGTTTCGATCTAAAACTCAATAATTAACATATTATATATTTTGTTTGATTAATCTGTACAAAACCAAAAATACAAATATTAAAGTTTTTTATAGTAGCAGTTTTACTGGTTACATGGTCCCGACTATTTTTTTGGCTGGTACCAATTACCTACAGGCGTCTCCACTTGTTGCAAATTGTTGTGTTTTCACACCTAATCTTTTCATACAAATTAAAGCATGATATAAAGGTATATTTAATGAGCTTGAGAGTTGCTGGTACAGTTGGTGAATTTTCTTACCTTTGGACAGAGCCAGGCTAGCTGTTTCCCCCTGTTTCCAGTCTTTATGCTAAGCTAAGCTAACCAGCTGGAGGCTCTAACTGCAGACAGACATTAGAGTGGTATCAGTTCTCGTCTAAGTCTCGGTAAGAAAGCAAATAAGTGTAGTTCCCCAAATGTCAAACTTGTGAAACTTAATGTTAATATGGGATTGTAATTTGAAATTTTCTAACTTTTGGCGCCACCCTATGGATAACATAAAAAAGTGGTCATTAATACATGCAGTTTCCTCCACCTTTGTCTCATTCTTCCAAAAGTGTTCCATCAGCATAATTTAAATGAGAGTTTAATCAGGTACAAAATTCTACACATTAAATTAAATGAGCTTT
The DNA here is from genome assembly GCA_025331565.1 of Holacanthus passer. Classification (NCBI taxonomy): domain Eukaryota; kingdom Metazoa; phylum Chordata; class Actinopteri; family Pomacanthidae; genus Holacanthus; species Holacanthus passer. Next base: position 667,009 of record JAFREQ010000116.1, read on the forward strand.
ACACAAATAACCACTCCAACAAAGCCAGATAACGGATCCAAACAAGGGTTTCCTTTAATGATCATTTGTCTTGTAAAGAATATAATACAATGACAGGACTGGAATTCATAAGAACATACATCAATAAATATGGATAAGTACTAGTGGACCAGATTCACACAGCCGTCCATGTGCTCAGTTGCAGTTATATTGTGTCTGTGCTCACAGTCGACATGAACACATTGCTGGCTGCAAACTGAAGTGTTGAAGTGCAGGAACGGAGCCAAGCAAGTGATATTTGTCCGTATGGCAAACTATCACCTCGACTCTCCCGCGGAGTTGAGCCTCTCTGTTTTTCTGATGCAGCGGTTTAAAACAGCAGTGTGCGCGAGACAGAAGTGAGAAATCGAAAGAGGGGAAATGGGTTTTTTGGATCCACCGAGGCTGTATGAATATGGTCCAGAGAGGCTAAGCAACAAACACACCCAGAGTTTAAATGGATTTTTTAAAAAAGGGGAAAAAGAAAAAGCTCATAGTATTTACATCACAGAGGAGAAGGAGTGTTTGTCATTGGTTTCTGCTCCACGTTTGTCTCTTTCATTTCTCATTCTCTCACTGTTTCCATCCATCCCAACAGAATACAGACGTTTTCTCGACGATGATAAATAGTCTCGACTCGATATCAGGCAGATGTCTTACAAATACCACAGAAGAAGTGATGCAGCAGTCCACAAAAAGAGAAAGTCTGATGAGATGATCAAAACAAGAAAAGATGAAGATGCAAATTATGCAGAAACAGTATTTGAGCAGAAGCAATAACATGGGACTAACTAGTTTGTTCACTTGGACGCAGACGAGTGCAGCGAGCTCTGACAGACTGTTTCTCTGTCATTTAGAAAACATCCAGCGGTCTGTCGACGCTACTGTGCCGTCAATGCCATCGACAGACTTAATAGGAACCCAAGACAGACAGCCTAATCGTGAAATCAATAGTCTGTCTGTGAGCGACCGGGGACGACGGCCTCTATCGCTCTCATCGCGCCGCCATCGCCGACGAGTGCTGCGTTTAAAATGCACCAGCTTTACAGTCACGGACAGTCGTTACAGCACAAGAAGGAAACAGAGCTTTTCTGTCACAGCGTTCGCTAACAGGCCCGAACAATAAATCTTGACAATAATTACAGAGCAGGCAGCGCCATCTAGTATGTTTTCTAAGTTTTGCTGTCCTGAAACATCTTGAGCAGTTATTGCGTCGCTAATCGATCGATTCAGAATTGACTGTTTCAGCAACTGTCTATTGATCTTATCTTAACTTGTTGATGCAAGAAACCTGGCGTCACCTCCAAGGCCAGAAACATTTCATACCACATATATTATTAACCCTGTTCCCGACTTGCACATCCACTGTGTCGTATTTCGCCAACTATTACTGGACCAGTTCAGTGTCGGCTACTGTTAGTGGCTCAGTCCTGCTCTATTAGATTGAGGAAAGTTTATATTCCAACAACTCTAACAATGCATTCACCAAACACATTAATCCTCACCCTAAAGGCCATTTCTCTTGCAATGTGAAAAAGGAAACTGTTTAAAAATCTAACTTATGTATTGCTTGTATAAGCTAAGCAGCCAAACAGGGTCAAGTTAGAATAAAACAAGAGTCTGATCTTACATTTCTCTTCACCATGCTTAATAATACAAGGGATAAAAGCAATGCATTTTATTTATCTGAATAAATCATCAACTGACCTTAGTCTTTTAGTGAGATATTATGTATGAAGTCATCAAGATCCTTTGTCGAGTCTGGAAACTTTGAAAAGCCACCTGGAGACGGCGTTTCCAACAAATTCATAAACCTAATGTCTTTCCACTCCAGTTGTTATTGGCCAGAAATAAGAAGTCTGCTCTTGTCTGCCTCATCGATACTGGACTGATTGTGTCAAAGAATAATGTGAATGTCAGGTGTTGAATCTTCCATCTTTGTCATTGAACGTATGTGCCATGTAAAAATAGAATTTTTGACAGGTGTAACAACAGAAAGTAACGAGAACGGGGTTTAGCAAACGGCCAACTCTTGTTTTTTAATATCAAATGTCGACCTTGTGTTGCCTGTATTCATTTATATCCCTCGAGGGCGTCTGTTTTTAACTTTGAGGAGGTCTAATTTGCTTTTTTGTTGTTCTATTATATTTAATTTCATGCTTGGATATTATGTCTGAGTTCTATAATCCCCTTTCAGTTTTTTTGTGTTTTCTCTCACCTTGACAATTTTTATTTGTTGTGCCTGGTTGTGTCGTGTTTTTTTTGTTTGTTTGTGTGTGTGAAAAGAAAATGATATCGCTGTTTCTGACTTCTGCTGCAACCGCATGCCGTCGCCTCTGGGACACGAGCGCACCCAAAGTCAATTTCCTCCGACTTGTTTGTATCGCTCCTGTCACACTGATTCAACTAGTCACACACATCCACACAACACATACGACAAATTTACCCAAGTTGCGCTCCTGCCGTTACCGTTTAGAGAGAGGGCAATCAAACAGTCACAGCTACAAGCACACGGAGATGTAGTCGCCTTCCCCACAATCCCGCTCTTATCTCATCTCGGCTGAACTCTAAAGGCTTCAGCTGTGAGCTTTGAGCGAGGGGGGGACGACTCGGTCACAATTGGCTGAGGCTGAGAAGAGGCCTGCTGGCTGCGAAGACGTTCAATGGTTTGCCCGCTGCTCTCCCCTCAGGCGCGGCGCTCGCTGCTGAGCCAAGAGGCAGCTTGCAGCAACCTCTGTTAAGTCACTCATCTTCATAATTAAGACTCACAATTATAAGGCTTCGTCTCCGTCTCCCCGCTCGCCCCGAGGGCTTCCACTACAAAGACCGAGGAGAGGAGGGTGTGAGGAAGAGGAGGAGATGAAAAGGGGAGGGGAGTCAGAAAGCAAAGAGAGACAGACACTTCTGAGGGTCAATGTGTTTGAAATTTGAAGTGTGTGTGTTTTTGCATAAATTCAATACTAAAAGCCTTATTGTGGGAGTGATGCTGCGAGAAAACTCGGCACCTTCAAAAAACACACAATAAAAACTAACCAGTCCCAGAGAATGAGCCAAAAGCAAGCTGCCCCTCCTTCACACAGGCGACACACAAACACAACCCATCACCATCACAGGCCCATCTTTTATCTGATGTCTATTATATTTTAGGCTGGTCGGTGAAAGTCGGCTCAAACTTCTCAAACTTTATCAGTGGAAAATCCATCCATAGCAATTCATTAAGGATAGAAGATTAACATAAATATTGTTGTGGTATTTTTGTGACTAATAATCGCTGCAGAGGAAAAGTAAAGCAGCAGATTAAACATCAATTCAAGGGCTGATTTTTTCTGACCTCAACAATTCATTACTACAGTTTGTAATTGAGCTTTTTTAATCTATTCAATTTTTTTCACCTCCTGCTTTGTTTTCCAGCCCAAATTCACTTCCTCACATCATTTTTTAAAAGTTTTCTGCTCCTGTCACACAGCTGAACCTTACTGTAATTACACTGTCTGTGGGCATCAAGTGTGATTTGAATTACTGCGTGAGGGGCTCCTGTCTACCCTTTCATTCACCCACCAGTGCTCAATCCATTTTCACGGACGGACAGGGGAAAAAAAGAGGTCCGTTGCAGCCTGACATCCAAGAGACGACAGCGGTTTGACAGCTGTGACAGCTCTCTGGGCCTCCTGTCCGTCACCCTAAACCTTCCACTGGCTGCCCGTCAACCTAACCCTTCCCTCGTCATCGCAGCTCTGTGCTTCCAGAGATAGTGCAACTTGTTAATTAGGCATGCATTAGATTAATTAAACTGATACGGAGGCGCGGGTTCACTATTCTTCTCCGTGCGGAGGAGTGTTGTCATTGCCAAGGTGAGGAGAGACAAACAAAGGCAGCAAATTAATGTGCACAGGATGGATTTTCTCACCTGGTGTGACTTTATATAACCCAGCTTTAGTGTTCATTTTATAAGATGTTAAAGGCTGCTGAAAAACACTGAGTGTTCTCTTTCACCAATAAAGAGCCGGGTTAAACTGAATTTAGGTGTGCCTGTCCTCCAAAAGACAGTGACAGTGAAAAGAACGTCCAGTGAGGAAGATAAATGAAAAGTACTTAAGTGAGAAGTAGAGGAGGAAAAAACAGAACAAGATGGAAACATAGAGGATAAAAGTGCTGGAGTCAGTGTTTGGGACATAATCCCAGAAGCTGCGAAACGTCAAGTGCTGGCTTTAAAAAACACCAATTTAACCCGGCAGTAAAAGGGAAGGAAAAGAGCCAAAGTGCTTGTTTTATCCGTCTCGACCAGCTCTTTAAAGCAGGACACGTGGCAGGAGGCAGCACAGGTGTGAACATCTGTGAACATCTGTGAGACTGGCCCAGAAATGAGAAGCCTTAATCTCTCCTGACCCCCTCTGTCATCATCCTCCGGGACCTCAGCCACCATCAACATCCTCCATCATAAAAACACACATACACACACACACAAACACTCAGCAGCATCTTCGCCTTATAATCATCCTCATACCCTTTGTACTCAGCTTTGATTCATGATCGCTCATCAACTGAATCAATTACAACCCTGATTACAAAAAAGTTGTTGGACGCGTCCCAACTGTTTTAGAATCAGGGATGTAGTCTCTTCTCTACCTGTTCACCAGCTCATCCTGGTTTAGAGGGCTCTGTGGCTCAGCTTGATGGAGCATTACAGTCTCTTTCATCTCGTTTTACGGCCAATAACTTTAACGTTTTGCTCTCACTGCTCTCGCCAGTGTTGTTTCCAGCCACAACAAGTGGTGACAAAGTGAACGTACACGACCTGAGAGCACCAAGCAGCAGACGAAGTTATCAACTAGCCGGTGAACACAGTGAAACATTTAGCAGCTGAAGAGACAGATGTTTCCCTCTGGAGCTGGTGGAGACCATAAAAGAGATGAAAGTTAGCAAATGTAAATCCAATAAATAAATATTATTAAATATTGGACATCTGCTAGGCGTCCGTCAATCAACTCCAAATGAATGCTAATGTCGCTTCATAACTGCTGGATGTGTAAATGGTTTTGCGAACACGAGACCATGAGGACTTTTTAAGGCCATACATACATACACAAAGTGGTCAAAAAGAAAAATCAATTAATGCAGGTTGAAGCAAAAAATAATCTACCATTATGGTGAGATTAATTTACAAGTTGGTCAAACAAGCCAATCCAAAACAAACAATGTGGATGTTTTGCTGACCTGTTGCCCCGACCAGTGTGATGAGGGTACATCGAATCCACAATGGAAAATGCACTAAAGAGGCCATGATCATCTCACCCCAATTGCAGAATCAATTTTGTTTTATAAAAAAGTTTTGAAACTCTGAATGCATTTTGAGACTTTTTTTAATGACATTTTGAGCAGCGTACCCAAACTCTGCTCATGAGATATCTTGTGCTTGCCAAGACAAATGAATGGGACTCCTTGATCTAAGCAGATAACCTGCTCAGTCTTTTTCTCTTCATCTCTCACGCTCGGCTAATGTCTCCTCATCACACCAAAAGAAGTAAAACTCAAAAGTAAAGCAGAAACGAATGAGTGAGAGGAACTTTGCCCTGCTGCATCACCTTCATTAATTCACAGCACACACTCTTACAGCGACACACATTGTGAGAAAAGGCAAAGCAAATGTGGGATTGCTGAGTCGAGTTGAGACAAACTGGCATCAAAGGTTCGGATTAACCCTCGACATTGACGGCGGTGGACGTCTGACACAGCAGGAGCAGTTTTGTCGTGTGATGTGATGAAGCTGAGTTGAGATGTGGTGGGTTTTCCATTTTCCTCTGGGGGGGTTTAAGCATCTGATCTAAAGTAACCGTCTCACACTGACAAGAAGATACAACGCTACCAATCAAATAATTCAATTACAACTGCCTCTGATTCAAAGTAAATCAATTAAATCCGTTTCAGAATAACTTGCTTTAAGTACAATGTCTTACAAAGAGCAAAACCAAAAGCAGCAGAGTCAGGAAATAAACACTGAATATTTGTAAAAAATAACGCGTGTTCGACAGACAAAAGGCTCAAGTCGACAACATGGACGTGTTCCTTGACTCGTCTGATTTTGATACGGCGTTCTCGATGATGTCGTCCCTATTTATAGTTTGTACTAAACCACTTCTCTCCGAAGAATGTTCGGTGCAGCTCTCGAAGGTGTTTTCTTTTTTCAAAAAACAGGTCAGCGTAGCCCCGTGTTTCAGGTCGGCGTCGAGCTCGGAGGGGGAGTAATTGGGTCGAGTTAGAGGGCGGGTGAGAGACAGACAAGTTAAGACGAGAAAGGAAGAACAGAGGGAGGAAAGTAAAAAGAGTACAAAGGGATTTTTGTTATTGTCCCGGTGAGGCCTGGCAGCACTTTGGCAGGCCTCAGAGTTGACTATGATACAGGCTGACTCGGAGAGCCAGGGGTGGAGCTGAGGGCAGGGCAGTGTGGTGCAGGGAGGGGGCTGTAAGGTGTGAAGTAGTGTTGGGGGGACATGGGGTCGAGAGGACGACAGGGAGACAGGCAAACTGCAGTGGGCAGCAGAGGAGGAAAGGAAAGAGGGGGTGGTTGTTTTTTTGGTTCAGAAGTGGGCGTGGTTGTGGCCCAGCTCTCCTCCGTGGTGCCCCCCCTCTCTGTGGCCGTGCCTCTTGTGCTTCCTGCGCTCCCTCCTGCCCTTGTGGTGGTGGCGCCGGTAACGGTGGGCTCGTCGGGCTGGTGGAGGAAACAGAGCGGAAGATTGAGAGAGAGAGAGAGAGAGAGAGAGAGAGAGAGAGAGAGATGGCGAAATGAAAGAAAAGGGCAGGCGATTTATTAAAGAAGCGAGTCGGAGATGGAAAGAGATGAAAGTGGGAAAAGTGATGTACAGTAAGAGGGAGATGAATCACTGACGAGCATCAGAAGCGTTCAGACAGACGGTCGGAGGGAGGTGAAGCCAGGTAAGAGGCGAGGGAAAAGGGATCAAAAAGCAGGAAGGTCAAAACCACATGTTCTCTGTAGAAGCTTTAACCGTTTCCACCGCATTGAGAGAATCTGTTTTATCTCACATTCAGTCGACTGGGTGCCTTTAGCAAGAGCACACTGAGCTAGCCACCCACTCACAGCCTCAGTATAAGCTTGTTCCTGGGGTGTGCTGCCAAATTAGGTTCCTCCGTCCCCTTCTGAATTTTACCAACAAAGACATGTCGTCTGCAATGAATGATAACGACACCGTAACTCTGGGCCATAAACACAACTCCATCCAAAGATAAAAGAGTCGCAGGAAAAATAATTCTTATCACTTTCAACAGAGGCTACATTATTTCAGCTTTTCATCATTACTGTCACAGAGCGGAATGAAATACAAGGCGCAGTTTGATGAATATTTATATATATCAACCCCTTTATATCTCCTCTGAAGACGCGAGAAATTATGCTGAAAAGTTATGACATCTACTCTGTCTATTCCGTCATAATCCTTTAAAAGTAATCAAATAAATAAAGTTTATTCTAAGGAGGAGATGAGGTGTAGGAAAGTTGAATAATAGAGTAAAAGACTGTTATCTCTGATTTTAGAAGCCAAAGTGCTTGAAAATAAGAGGCAGGCAATGTCTTTGTTTCACTGCATCTAGAAACCTCTATGGGCAGATATGAGAATATTTCAAAGTGTTTCATTCTTTATGCACAAAAGGATAAAAGTCAAATTTCACTTTGGTTGAACATTTTCAGTTTTTAGCAAACATTCTTTGCAGTTAACGAACGGTCAACCGGTTAAAGATTTTTTTTTGAACACAGAAAAAATAAATCCTACCTCAAGCATAAAGCACTTCAAAGGAGACCCTACCACTTCTAAGTAAGCCCGGGCGATTTTAATTCAGTCTGCAACCAGAGTTATCTTTTCGTTTGCAATTATTAATAATGAGAGCAGAGATGGCAAGCCTGAATGCATGTGGTGACGGGAGCTCCCGAGGCCTGTTAATGTAGGAGGTTTGTCTTACGGACCTGTGGTGGCGTGCGTGCTAAAAATAAGAAAATGCAAATGTGAAAATGACCTAACAAATGGAAATACAGCTTTCAGCCTTGTTGTCTGCCGTCCCGCTCGGTGAACAATCCTGTCGTGTGAAACTCACATTTTATGCAGATGATTTTGGGCCGGTCCCACTTGCCGTTGGCACGACACTTAGCGGTGGGCACATGACGCTGCAGGAAGCCGTCGGCGCACTGGTAGCGCACGACAGAGTGGATGTCGTAGTGGGAACGCTTCCGGCCAATCAGGAAGGCGTTATCCACAGTGGGCGGGGCTCCGCAAAGCACTGAAGAGTGAAGGAAAGACAGAACACAAGGCAGAATGTTAATCAGAACATCCATCCTCTTGTGTGAATCCATACAGGATAAAGATGTTTGCCTGGATTCACCTTGTCGGTGTGCTTGATTAAAACATGTCCCTAATGTTTTCCTGACTTTGGATATTAAGGCTGACAAAACCGCTCGCAGCGCCAACATCAAATTGTGGATTTAGTGTCTGCAGGACAGCGTGTCTGTCCAAGACTGTGAGCGAGTGGGCAGCTGTCAAAGTAACACAGCGTTTTAGACACATAAAGAGTCGAGGCAGAGTCAGAAAAAATGTTTACACAAGCTGAGATGGAGAGAGGACTGACACTCCGGTCAGAGACTGACTGGATGGACGAGCCTCAGGGAGACATTCAAACAGCTTCACAGATTTTTTAAACTCTCCTGTCAGGGATTATCAGCCTCCCTGGCAGAGGCAGAAGGTGAAGGTGTAGTAACTCAGAGAGTCCCTAGGTGGCAGTCCTGCAGCTGAAGCCAATCAATTACCTTGATTTGCTATTTGATCTGTGATAATCTTTGACATAAAATTAGCAATATAAGCAATATAGCTTTTATTAGTCATTACAGTGCATGAACCCATTATAAAACAATCACTAGTACAATGCACTTCTAAGGAGATTTCCAGTGAGAAGAAGAAGCTCCAGTGCAGCGGATCGCAAACTTCTTCATCATCTTTATCAAATACTAAAACTATATTTAGAAACTAAAAATATTAATGATGGCTCTTGTTCACCTATCATTGTAATGCAATGCAGCAATTCACCAGCTTATTAGCTACACCTGTGTTTGCTAGTTGAAAAGCTCTAAAAAAAAAAAAAGGTTCATTCAACTTCAGTTTCATTCCACATGTTTCCTGTCATGGTCATGCAATGACTCCGCACCTGTCACCTGTCAGGTTTAGAAACCACTGCACTACTGGAATAACTCATTTATTTTGGTTGGGTAGTAATATCTTTGTGGAAGTTAGACCTCTTAAAACTGGGTACCATAGTACTGTATGTGCTTGTATGCAGCTCCATTAATTAATTAACTAATTTAACCCTGTATCTATTATTTGTCAGTCCTGTTTTATTAAACTGCTTTTTAGGGAAAATAATTACTTATGAAGCAATTAACAAATAATTTTTTAAAAAATGAACAAAATGAGGCTTTCTGAATGAGCAGACTATATAAAAAAAGGTCACCAACTTTATATTAACTGTAAATGTAAATCCAGTTTTAATGTCATATACAATTATACACACAGTGCAACATCATATTTGATCAACTGATGCCAATGGACCTACATTATCAGTCCTGACCTGTCAGAGAGAAAACTAAGAGCTGGCTAATGTGGTTAAGAGTTAAGGTGGAAAAAACGTCCATGCTGCCTTTATCACAGGTAACTCTTTTGCCAACACCAGAAACTACCATTGATCCCACCCTTGAACTTTATTTACACGTTCCAGTGGCAAAAGTGGTCGTGAGCGGACTTAATCAGCCGCCAGAAAATGTTTACAATCCCTTAATTCCCCTGTCCTTGTCCTAATACCTCTTAAATTCTTAATAAGGGAACGCAATGTCATTAACTCTGATGAAAGGTTTAATGCCACATTTACAGTTTAATGTGTTGTGGAAGGAAGAGGCAATAAGCACTTCCCTCCTCGCTCGAGACGAGACGATCACTGACTCAACACAAATGGAAGGCTAAAAGGTAGTTTTCCATTAGGTCTCACCTGTGTTCACTGTTGAATGATTTCTCACAGTGGGGGCAGTAAAGTCAGAGCGTATTGAAGTAGGGATAAAAGAAAATGTCACTAAACCCAGAAAAAGCAAATGGAGCTGTGATTTTATGGGGAATGCTTTAAGTGAGAAAAGGTCTTTTGTGGAATAAAGCCTGAAGGACGAGCAGGGCTGCTGCCGAGAGAAGAACCAGGTTTCTGAGAAAAAGCCTGTATAAATGTACTTTCCAAAATACTCCAAAGCTGCCTCTCAATCCTTTAAGCAGCGACTTAAATCGTTAAAATACAAGTATGGATTTCTTTTCCTTGGTAAACCACTGACTGTTTAAGACTAAAATATTCAGCCACTACTGGAATCTCTGTGTGTGTGTGATAGCAGATGAGTCATACATAAAGAGAAAAAGTTTACTTACATGATGAGACTGGCTTAGAGACACTACAACCCTGATTACAGAAAAATGGGGACGCTGTGGTGAACCTCTCTCCATCCTCGCTTGTGAACGACTGAGTCTTTCCAGGATGAACCTTTCATACCCAATCATGATACTATCACCTGTTACCAATGAACCTGTTTACCTGTGGAATGATCCAAACAGGTGTTTTTGGATCAGTCCACAACTTTCACAGTCCTTTGTTGCTCCTGTCCTGTCCTGTCTCCTTGATGAGGTCAAACATGCTTCCTGTGTACAGGTGTAAAGTTCCCAATACTCTCAAGATGGTGGCTGCAGATATAATTGCAGGACGTAGACGTATACGTTCTTGTACAGTTGTACAGTTTGTGCAATATCAACTTAAGAAAATCAATTAACACAGGTTTAAGAACTTTGATCCACAGTTTCCTGGAGTCGACACTTTGTGTTTGCAAAGCTGAGACACACACAAATACTAAAATCTGCTATCTTAGAAATTGAGGAGAAAAAAAAGCCACTCATTTAAAGTATCTGGACCATAACTTGGGAGAGGAACAAAGAGAAGGGAAGAAAGAGAGACGTGTGGGTGAAGAGATGGAAAACGAGTAAGACAGAAGAAAGACTGAAGATGAAGAGAAAAGAAGAGAGGAAGCTGAAGAGGAGAGATGATTTACTTCTGCTGGGCAAGAAGAAGACGACGGGATTAACAGCAGAGAGTTTTCTTGGCGAAGTTACTTTTCAAAACGGAGAATAAAGAATTTACATTACTGTATGCGAAGCTCACAGATGCAGCCGTTTTAAAGTGTTTCAGTTTAGCCAACATGCAGGTTTCATACAGTATGTGTGCTTTACTTGAACACAGCATGTTTCTCGAGGTATTTTCTGTCGCTGTGTGCCTGCGTCTGTGTGGTGGGGGGTAGTCAGTGTGAGTTAGTGGCATGGCGAGAGCTGCAGACAGTTAGATGCTGGTTCCTCTCAGCACTCCTCCGTGGCCTCAAAGCATCCACACACCTACTGCCAATCCTGTTAGAATGAATCACGGAGACATGAAAGCGTCTGTGCATTCTCACCGAAACACTACCGGGACTGAGTCTCGGGTGGAAACGGTGGATGTGGACAAATTCAGTCGTATTTATTAAGTAGCAAACTGCAGCTGCTGTTTGTGTGAATGTTTGCCGACAGGCCGGACCACCTGAAAGAAAATCGTTCATACCACATCGAGTATCATCGAGTGCTGCGAATCCCAAAACTATAAGCAGCGAATAAAGAGAAAAACAGAAGTGAGATGTACAGTAGGATTTCTTCAGACGGAGCAAAGCATCAGGCCTTTTTCACAGCAATCATTTTAAATCATAAAAGCAAGAAAGGCACAGGTGTCACCAACAACATCGATGACTCAGTTCCAATTAAGTATGCCAGTAAGCCACTGAGCCAGCGTGCACAACATCAGGCCCACGAAACCGGCACACCTGAATCGACCGCGGCCGTCATTAAAAGAACAGTTCGACACTTTGTGAAATAAAAGTGTTTGCTCTCGACGAGAAGATCGATACCACTCTCAGGCTTAATTCAGCAAAACGACTGGAAATGGGGAAAAATCTCTGCAAAATAAACAATTTGTGGCTTTGGAAGAAATGATGGAGTAGCACTGACAGACTTTATCTGTCTGTTCAGTATCTCTGCACAGAAACTCCACAGTGACGACTCAAATCACTACTGCAATTGTGAAAGCACGTACCTCACTGTAAAGTCACGCTTCTTACATATGTGTTTAAGTATGGATTGAATGAACAAGACATAACAGGTGGATCTTTGAACGGAGTTTCAGTTTCCCCTGCATTCACTCTTCATGCTAAGCTACCTGTATCCTGGCTCCAGCACCACACAGACATGAGAGTGATATCCAGGGTTCGCCACTCTTTGATAATGAAACATTTCAAGGACTTTTCAATGACAAATTATTTCATAATTAAGGGCCAATAATTCACACATATGTTCACATATAAAAGTCAAACCCAGCACAGAACTACACAAAGATTTTAATGGTTTACCTTAATTAGATGGCAGAAATTAAAGGCCAGGTGGGAATAGGGGGGAAATCCTTTTAGTTCATCAAGGTGAAACTTTGCTATGTTAATATAAACCCATTTGTTTCAGTAGAAACCTTTTTAGGCCCAACACAACAAGTCAGAACTTTTTCTCTCTGATCAATACATAAATAGTTGGTAATGGCTTGAAGCTTTTGTCAAACCCATTACTTATCATTACTGCATGCTTATAAGCAATTAGAAGCAAAGTGTATCAGCTTTGACCGGAGCACCAGATGTATAAATATGGTGATTTTGGACACTCAAACAGAGATTCCAGTTGGTTTAATCCAAGCACTTTTAAGGACCTCTTTATTGCTCTGTAAATCCAAACACTTTCAAGTATTTTCCAGACCTGTGGCAACCCTGGGTGTCCCTACTCTCATCTGACTGTTGGCAAGAAAGTAAATATGTTGAAGTGTTCCTTTAATGTCTGTTTGGCAAATTAAAAATTCCGTCTATGTAATGAATCAAAATGTCTTTAAAACAGGCCAAAGACTTATGTCTAATGAGCAACGTAGTGCAGTGAGAGAGCAGATCCTCGGACGTCTAGTGGGTCATGGACTTGTGCCGTGTCCCTGCAACACACCTCCCTGTGGAGGATGTAACTATCTGTAGCAGCAATGTCTACAAAGTGATAAGACAGGATCCTGTGGGGAGGCCTGTGGCTGCTCGGAGGAGGCTGGTGAACAGGACCTTCATCTTCTCTTTCCTGCCCTTCCTGTCTGTGTCTGTATAGATTCATCTTCAGCAATAAACACAATTCAACAGAAGGCTTAAAAAATATACACAACCATGATTCCAAAAAAGTTGTGACTCTGTGTAAAACATCAATAAAACAGAACGTGATCATTTGCTAATTCCTTTTGACAAATATTCAAATGAAAACTTCATTGATTTCTATAATATTTCTGTATTTTCTGTAAATATCTGCATATTCTGAATTTGATGGCAGCAACATGTTTCAAACAAGTTGGGACAGGAGCAACAAAAGACTGTGAAAGTTGTGGACTGATCCAAAAACACCTGTTTGGATCATAGGTAAACAGGTTCATTGGTAACAGGTGATAGTATCATGATTGGGTATGAAAGGTTCATTCTGGAAAGACTCAGTTGTTCACAAGCAAGGATGGAGAGAGGTTCAACTTTGTGTTTGAACACATGTGTTTGACTTTGTCAAACACATGGTTGTAGAAAGGAGATTAATACATGGACTCGGGAACACTTTGTAAAACCGTAAAAACTTTTTTGAAATCAGGGTTGTATAAGAGCACCCTCCTTCCCCTGTGGCTTTTCCCACCTGTCTCTTCCCTACTGAACCAAAATGTCAATTATGAGGGGACTGTGCAACACACCAGCTAAAACAGACTCAGCTCTACGAGCAACTGCAAACGTGCACAGTAGCTGGAAATTCATACAGACATAAAAATAGTTTTATGCCTTACTTTCAAAACACATTTCAGGAATGACAGTTTTACTCTCCACGATGTACCCAACAATGATTACATTACACGCCAACGGACGCATCAACCGCTAAAGGCACTGACAACAGCCTATCATTTCCCAAAGCACTCTGAGAGCGCGCTGAGTATGTCATGCAAAATTAGATTTCCTGCCTCTGTACATAAAAACCCATCAAAAATAATGGAATAATTTCATAATACTTACATGTCCCGTAGTGGGAAAAGTCCCTCTCATCTTCGCTGGAAGAGCTCAGAGGCAGAAGACTACATGATTCTCTCGTCACTATAATCCAAATGTGAATGCAAAACCTGGTCTGTTCTACTGTTTTTCCACTAAAGCCATTTTTTCTTTATCCTTCCTTAAACAATATTGACCCAGCAATCAAATACTGCTTCTGAACGCCTGCCATAAACCTCATCAATATAAGAGGGCAAAAGTCACATATATATTCTTACTCGGGAAAATTCTGTATTCTGAACGGCCTGTAGACCTCACAGCATGTTTTAATGATCTGAAAACTGTTTGAGGAGTCAGTAAACATTCTTATAACTTTATAGCTCAGGGTGTATTGTTATGGTTTGGGTTTTAGTTGAGTTTCCTGTTTGATTTTGTAAGAATATTTCCTCAGGTGTTTGGTTACTTTACTTCTTGCCTTTGTGTTTTTCCCCACCTTTAGGATTGATTGTTTTTTCCTGTTTTCACCTTGTACCTTGAGTCAAGCCTTGCAGCATTTCCTACTGTTTATTCCTCGAGCTTTTTGGATTTTCTTAATTTTCTTGGACCTTGCTTGTTTGTAGACTTTTGATTCTTGCCTGCTCCCTTTTGGTTTTTAACCCTTGCCTGCCCTGTAAGTCTTCTGATTATTTTAATAAGTATTGAACTACACTAGCTCAGCCCGGGGTGTCTCCGTTTTGGGTTCTACTTCCTGTGCATCTGCTACCACACTTGCACAAACTGCTATGTATGGATTTTTGAAAATATGTAGGAAATCAGAGGTGGGGCCAAATCAGGTTCACTGCATGTGCGAATGATGATCGGGGGCTTGTGTGAGTGGATTGTACAAATAATATGCGTAAAAAGTCTGGCTCTCTTTACCCGAGATCTGACCATCGTCTCATCAGATGACACCATCACCTCTTTTCAGCTATGTGACAAAAACTATCATCGCCATCCGTGTGACACATAACCCCGACTGGCCCCCGGGCGACTGATTAAAGCGTCCGATAAACTCATACGGTGCCGTTATCATCTAATCAGGCCCAGGGGCCGCTGATGAGCAGGCAAACGGATCCCATGAGCTGTGAGCATTAGAAATCAGGCGGAGGATTCTCAGCATGGAGCTGACAAACTCCACTGATAAGACAAGACATTACATGGGGTGAGTCGGAGTGAAGAAGAGGCTGACGGGGGAGGAGAGGGGAAGATGAAAAGATGCTGGTGATTGGAAGTGACTGATTAAGGTCAGAGGTGGGCTGGATGCTGGGGACTTGTGACAGTGTGCATCAGAGGTGGTGCAACACCTTGCTTGTGAGGGAAATACCTTCCCTTTCATACAAGAAAAGAGCTGGATGCGCTTGTTGCCTGAGGCTTTAGAAGTATGTTCTCTACACTCGTGGCCTCTGATGACAAACTGTTAGAGCACAAATAATGTGCTTAAGTTATGACCTTCCATAAGGCTGATGAGGCTTTTATGTTAAAGCTGATCAGCGATGAAGAGCGACGATAAAGGAAGCTGTTTTATTTAGTTCTATGAGGGAGTAGGAGCCGACCATAAATCACCTTATTTCCTGTCATCTCTCTACTGTCTGTAATAAAGGCTTACGGCTTACCCCTCAAAATACTTTCAACCTATCCATTAAAGATTGAACTTAATACTAATACCCTCAACTACCATCAACAGCGTCCAGATCAAGGTGGCATTATTTGGATAATCCCCTTTCAGAATAAGATTTACACTTAAAGAGACGATTTTTCAGAGTGAAAAACTGCTGAGAGTAAAAAAAATAAGCCACATTTATCAAGCGACTTTACGCTACTTACAGGAGTAAGAGCAGGAGTAACCTTTAAGAGCAGCTCTCAAGTGATCATGATAGATCACGTATGTGCTCAGAGCAGGAATCAGAAACACAGATTTACACCACATCTGCCCTTTTCTAAAGAAATCGTGATGAACGATCGCGATAAATGTGATGTCGCTCTGCAGAACCACATGTGATTTCATGCTGATAACACTGATATTTATGATTAGTAATTGTATGAATAGGCTGAAATAGAAACAAAAGAAAGTGGAAGTTGGAAGGGAATAATGCTGCTGGTTAATATCAGAAGAACATGCAGACAATGAAGATGGATGGAAAGTGAGTGAAACAAACCTGAACCTTTTTGAACCTGATAGATAAAAATTCAAATATTCAAATCTAATGCAAATAGTGGGATAAAGCTACCATAATCTGAATAACATATGATTCGTCATGACTGAAGATACTTTGTACAATCACCTCAAAATCTTTCTGTACTGCAGTCACCTATTATCTAAGATTTTCTTTCCTTTCTTCTTTCACTTACATCCAAAATGTAACTTTCAGCAGTTTGATAAATATGGGCCCAGTTCTCCAGCTACTTTCACCATTTTACAGCCACCGGTGCTTTCTTGTGTCTCCACCTAGCTATTAATATGTCTGTCTTCTTGCCACTGGTCATGAGTCTGACCTGTATGCAAATGTGTGGCAAAAATAAGCTCTAATAGGCTCTCAGAGGAGAATACGGTGGCCTAACTCCGGTGATAAGAAGGGGCGGCTGCAGCAGGGGACGTGGAGCCGAGGTAGCGGCGTGTGGAGGAACTTCATCCAGTAAGTTTGTTCACCTCGTTTTTAGTGAGTTTAAGTTTCCTGGATGTGAAGCAGAAAGTAGTCTTCACCTCACTAAAACAGAACATTAACAGAGGAAACAGAGCCGTGACATGAGTGGAGGACTTGAGAGATGGAAGAAGGAGTGGAGAATGTGGAGAACGTGGACTGAGTGAAGAGGAAGTGCTAATCTCTTCTGCCGCACCGAGACGTGTATCGTGTAAAATATGACACACTCTGGATGTTCAGAATCCCCTGAAGGTTCATGCTGTCAGTCTCTGTGGTTTAACAAAAATAGGCTGCAACACTTGTGAGCTGCTTTACATAAAAAACAGGTTTAAGAAACATTTTGTCATTTTTTGGATCTTATGATTCTCCTCACAGGATCTCAGACGAAAGAACTGACAGCACAGCACGCTTGTTTCTCCTTTTCCCTTTTTCCTCACTCTGCCTCCTTCTGTCCGATTCATCGCTGTCTCGCTCTTTGAATCGGACGCAGCTCCCTTCTCACAGCCTCTTCCTCTTTTCCATCCTCTGCCTCCTTACCTCTCTGTCAGTCATCTTAATCACCTGTTGAAGCTCCATGCACCTCCTCTCCTCTCCTCTCCTCGTCGTTCTCACCTGTTCCCTTCTTGCAGACGTAGGGCAGATTGTAGTTGCAGGGCACGTCGTTCCATTTGCCGTTCTCGTGAGCGATCATAACCACGCAGTCTTCTCCTCCGGCGAAGAAGTTGTCCGGTTGGTTTTCACGCCAGTTCTCATATTGCTGCACACACAGCAAAAACAGACACAGTTAGACAAACAAAAGTGAGAAATCAATACTACTCTCTCTTTATACTCCAATTAAACATAATTTTCTTGACATAAGACACTGATCACAATTCTCTGCAGAACACTATCCCAATTTTATTTTTCGTTTTCTCCTGTCTCCATTTCTCCTTGTCATGTTTTTTTTGTGTTGTATATAATGATGAAAAGTACTACTCCTTCTGGCAAGTGTATCCAGTGAGGCTGAAGATATGCCGTGATAAAAAATTTCAAGACAAAGGAATTTTTGGGGGCATCACAATGAAAAACAAATTCCCAGATTCATATTTTTTTCAACAAGCTGCTGCTCAGGATGTTTCCAGCTGCGATACTGATCACCTCCAAATGTACAGTTTCTCTCGGGCCTCAAACTCCGCCGGGATCGACAGCTGACTGAGAGACAAAACACAGACACAGCTGCTTCCTCACCAGGTCCATCTTGTCGGTCCACTGAAAGTCGTCCTCCACTGTGCGATCGTTTAACCCGATCCAGGTGTTGTCGTGGCTCAGACCTGGATGAGAGGCAGAAGAATTTAACACTATTCAACAAAGAGACAGTATCTTTAAAAGAGATAATAATCAGGGTTTTCATTCAAATGCAGTATGAATTTTAACTGAATTTCCAGAAAACTGGCAAAGGAAAATGTGAATTAATGCATGTTTCCACCCACTACTGTTATGTGAATGATCAAATGGTAGAAACAGCATGACATACTGTACACTGTCCAAAATATAGGGGTTTAATCTCCTGTGGGAAATATATGCACTCATGGGAACACACACACAATCAAAGTATCCACAAAGTAGAATTTCCTGACTTTTATGGGTCCAAAAATGCTGATCTTTCCAAAATGCAACCAATTGAATTTTTTCATTAGCCCGTCTGTGCCTGGTAAATATCCACATCTTAAAGTGCGTCTCCACCCATGAAGCCTGACTCAGTCCTGGAGCTGAGCCCTGAGATCCTTCCTGGCTTCAGCTGAGAGACGAACAATAATGGAGATATACTGTCTCCGTCTCTGATGCACTGGTGATGAGATTTTTGTTTGTGGGAAAGGAAATTTCACTGATGGTGTTTTGGGTTAATCTCATTTGAGTGTTTTGGGGCGTCTGTGTGTGCGGTTGTACAGGCTCGTGCACGTGCATGCTCACATGTAATGGAATTTCAATCATGGTGTATCAGATTAACATCATTACCAGGCCCATTAATCTCCCTAATGGCTCTGATCTCCTTATTGCAGGGGTGGAGACGTCCATTTTCGAGGCAATTAAACACTCTTTTTGGTAACTGTGCGTGTGCAGATGAAAGATGGGCGCTAGATGGACGGCGCTGTTCTGGCATCTGTCCGAAACAGAAGGTGGATCCAAAATTACAGGGGCTTGCTGGTGATCCGGCCTGATTACGACACATGTGGCTGTGGAGCACTGCCAGGGGGCGAAAAACTAAGAATGAGGAGATGAAGGTTTATGAGGCACTGAAGAAAAACTCTATAGATATTTGCATGGTGAAGCTGCCCGAGCCAGAAAACATGCAGTAAAACTTAAGTGGAGTAATTAGCTTTTGCGAATAAGTCAGGACAACATGCTTAAAATAGCAGATGGGTAGACTTTGCTACACAACCACTGAATCTAACAAGTCTCTAAAGTGTCTCTAAAATTGTATTTTTCTGAATGTAAGGGGGGGAAAATCAGGCCATGTAACGTGTGACAATTTCAAATCTCTCGCACACAAATCAACAACAATCCAAATTAAATCAAGTGTCATTGTCATTGTCAGTGTTTCATTGATACTGATCAAATGTAATCCACTTTCAACAAACTGCCACTTGCACTTCCTTTATTGAAGAGAGGATATTATAGGATATTAAATGTTCTGTCACAGACACTTATGTCACAGCCTATAGCACAATTTCACTGCAACAAATGGTGATACACATTTATTTGGCTGAACAGACTCGGCTCCTGGGGGTGTTTTTCAGCGGGGAGCACGATAAACCCGACAGACATTTATCACTGAGTTATGGAATACACATAAGAAAAGAGCAGAGTAAAGGAGAGTAGATATCAGTCAACATGTCGTGAAAGCAGTGTGTAGCAGGACAGCAGAGTGAGTTCGATTATAAAGGCCATGTTAATGTCATGTCTTGAGTTATAGAGTTGAGAAGTAGGGAGGTGAAGCATCACTTTAAATTTCCATTTGCAGCTTATGTCCTCAACATATGAACAACGAATGTGAGTCCTCTTAATAATTTAATGATCCTGTACGTTCATGATCAGTTCTGGATATTTCAACTTTATTCCTGGTGATCTTGCTTTGTTTTGATAAATTTGGGAAGGTGGATAGCCCTTATGCAAAAACACCCATGAGCCTCAGCTGCTTTTCAGAAAGTTTGTCAGTTTTTCTTGCATGGCTGCAGACTCTTTGTGCTGTTTACCAAAGATTCAACTGGCAGATTCTGACGTCCATCAGGTTGTGGATGTGCTCCAACTAGCAGTCACCTAACGCTGCAGAAAATAAATAGGACTTTTACCGCATGCCCAAACATATCTGCCTGATTTAAGTTTTCCTGCTGTGTAATCAGGTCAGGAAAAACCCCCACCTAGAATATTTACATCCTCTGTCTGCGCCAAGTCTGTCCTCGTCCTCTCTGTCTCCTCAACCTCCACCCACCTCTGATGAAGTTCTGCTCGGCCAGGCTGTGGATGCTGGCCAGGTGGCCGCTGTGCTCCCTGCAGTCCTTCTCGGCGTCCTCCCAGGTGTGTCTCCAGCTGAAGTACCTGTAGCAGTGGCCGTGGAACTTCCTCCACATGTGCTCGCAGCCCTCCGTGTCTGCAGGTGCGTAAGAGGAGGTAATTGAAAAAGTCTGATTAGTGGAAGGAAAATCCATGTGGGGAGAGAATTTTTTTTTTCATCATTAAACACCCACAGCTGACAGATGCAAAAGAATAATAGCATTGCACAGGAGGATTAAGGACTAAGAAGAGGGATTTGACCATTATGTGTTAGTATTTCTTTTTGTACCCACACACTTGCAGCACACAAACATACATACATACATGTTGCTTTCACCCTCCATCCCTCTCCTCCTTCCTTTCTTCCTCCAAGTACCCTCTGTGACACTCCTCTCTGTCTCCATCCCTCCATCTCTCTCTGCATCTTCTTCTCTTTGATTTGACTTGGACTTTTAATCCACAGCAGAGGCAAGCCGGCGGTGAGACAGCTTAGTCCAGTGAAAGGGCATTTTAATCTATTCAAATGACAACAATCCTTAGAAATTGCTTCCAGTGCACAGCGCTCGCTTGGTAATTAAGCCCTGTCACAGTCCTGTCAGCACACTGACTCTCTGCCTCTGCAGATCCCTCCATCCCTTCCTCCTCCTCTCCCTTCATCTCTCTCATCTACCGCCCCTCGTCTGACTGGGGGTTAGCCGCGCGACTGCGAGCTGTACATTTCAAATGCGATGTGTGCTTGTGCGCGTAGATGTGTGTATATCTGAAGATGTGGAAACGCACCCTCACCCCCTTCTTGCCCCCCCCTACAGTGTAAGGATCAGGGAAAAGGCCTCAGCTTTTCCTCCAACAAATCTGAAGCGACACCAGTAAATTGGGCGGTGCAAATTGGGCCGTATGGGGCCCTGCTTGGTATGCAGAGAGATGCAGTTTTGGCCGTGGAAAGAAAAGGGAGAGAGGAGAGGAGTCCATTATGAAAGCCCTTCTTTACTGTAATATGAAATAAGGGGCCTCGAAACCTTCACACTGCATTGAGAGTGTAAGTGCTTTTCATACTGTTAAGCTCTCCTCCATTCACTATGTTGTTGAGATACAATGCTGTGAAAGTGCAATGGCACAATCTCACAAAATGCGATGCACCGGGTCATAGCAACACTGCCTCCTCGAGTGAAGATACATTTTGTCTCTTATGGAGAGGTTTGCAAAACTCACTGTGTCTTAGACTCAATATATTTGCTAATTTAATGTCTATTTCCATGTTTTCTCTGCAGCTCGGTGCATCGGCTCAGAAGCCGGACACGAACGCTTCCAGCAAGTGCAAAAGTGTCAAACGCACTGACAGTGAGCAATGATGATGAGCGATGTGTGAGATAAACCACAATCTGTCCATCATTCAGTATAACATGTTCCAGTATTATCTCTTGCTCAGAAGCTAATGCCACGTCTCATACAGTAAACATAAAGCTCTGCCGGGTCAAAATCAAACGTTCTGCAGATTTATGTGGAACCATTCAAACACCGACACGTGCATGTTGGCTGCAGAGAGAGAGAAAGACATGAAGGATGAAGAGAGTAATGTTTGCATGTATGTGTGAAATTTATGAAGCGTCCGTCCAGTTTTATCTCTCTTTGATGCTCTGGTGCCATTCAGCGCTGTTTGAAATTCATCATTCAGCCACTGGCCTGTTTGACATGCAGCCATTCAGTCCCATACAGAAGCTAAGCTGCTGGGGATGGAGTCCTATTGAAGCAGCCTATTCCAACTGTCACAGTGAGCCACAGCCAGGGTTGAATAATGAACCTCAATGTGTTTTTGGTATCGACTGAAATGTGTCTGAGAACTGTCAGGTACTGAATCTGGCATCTGATTGGATATTTTTTACTTGTTGTTTGATCAGATACTTGATGATTCAAATCAAAATTTGACCTCAAACTGAACGAGTTCAACAAAAAAGGATTTAACTGGGCTTTGACTTTGGCTCCTGCACACACACAAGACATGAATCAATCAATATTTACAAATGTTTTTTTTTTTTCACATATGACATGAGGTTTATCCACCATAGACATAAATCCACATCAATCACTTAAAAAGTATGACAAAACTGACATTGAAATACATCCTGTCATTCATCGGACTGAACCGAATTTACAGACTATTTATGATTATTAGACCGAGAACTGTCACACACACAAAATACAGTAGTGAAGCATCACCGTGTTTTGCTTTAGTAGTATTATGTTTTTTCCAAATGGTATTTTATTTCATTAGGTGTACAAAACCATACACATATGAGGAAATGATTGTTCCTCTATATTTTGGTATTCGTTCCACCCGGCTCCCTCCCACCCGACCCTCACCCATCGCAGATGTAAAAAAAGGTTAAAAATAAAATAATAATCAGTAACATAAACATTAATGACAGGAATAACGAGTATAAAATAAATCTAAAAATACAAATAAAATAGGTTAGAGAACTCCAGACAAGATGCATTCAATCATTTCCTCACTACCAAGCTCAGGAACATCACGCACACAGCATTTTCATTTCTATTTACAGAAGTCATTATCGTGTCATACATTTGAGCAACTGGAGAAAAATACATCCCATACGTAGCACCGACAGTGAGCCTCTGAGCAGAGAGCAGCAGATTAGCATTAGGTAGAATAATGTTACTACTGTCAAAGCTGATCTTACGGGACCAAAATCAGTCACCTCACTCTCTCTCTTTCCCTCCGTCGCCACACCTGGAAGCTACCTGCTCAAAATGTTTGCGCACATGGCGGCTGGTGTGTTGTATTAGCGTTGGGAGCGGGTCCAGTTTGGCTCATGAAGGTGGACAATGGGTTGTTATCTACAGGAACAGGGACAGGAGGCTGGGCGTGTGTCACAGAGACGGAAAACACACAAACACGCACATCTGTAAATTAAACATACAATCCTCCATTGAATCACACACTGACTCCAGTGGGCAGACGGCCAAGAGTCTGTGTGTGTATTAGGACGGTGTTGGTCACGTTAAAGCCTTTAAACAGCTTTAAAATAGGAAGTACAAACTGCAGACTTGGTGTGATTTCTACTCGAGGATACAAAGCGATTCGGTGTCCAAGGAAAACAAAAAGCAAAGACAGATAAACTAAGTGCATCAAACACAGTGAGATACAGAGTGGGAGGACAGAAAAGAGAGAGAGACAGAATAAGAAAGTGAAACAGAGAGAGAGAGAGAAAGAAAGGCAGAGATAAAAAAAATAAATAGGCATGTTTTCTCCCCCTCAGATCTTCAACCTAGTCTCTGCTGATTTCTTCTCCCACTCGCTGACAGTGAGGCTCAAAGCATGACATCACATCAACCTCTTCAAATATTTAGACATTATTCAAGTCGTCTTCTTTATCCCGTTTTCCCTCTGTCAGGCGGAGAGAGAGGCAGGGGGTATGTTTCAGCGATTAATATTCCCACAGACTTTAGCGAGCGGCAGTTAGGAAATAAAAGGCCATACACTTCCAGCTGACTGATTGGGTCGTTTATCCACATCACCCAGTGATATTTCTACCGCTCGGCTTTTTTAGATCCCCTGAATGATGAAACGGTGTGTGTTTGCATGTATGCGTGTGTGTGTGTGTGTGTGTGTGTGTGTGCGCTGCCATTTTGCCTCCTCCCTGTGTGACTCTTTGAAGGCTGACAGCTCAGTGTGCCATTTGCAAGAGGGCAGATGACAGCGGTCCAGAGAGAGAGAGGAAGTAAGTGAGAGAGAGGGAGCGGGTGAGAGACACAGAGGGACGGAGAGAGAGAGCGAGAGAGATGGAGATGAGGGAGAAGCTGCTGATGGCCAGCGACAAAAGGTGAGAATGTGAGGAGACTGTGGGAACAGCTGTAGAATAATTAATGGTTATTATGAGAGCAGTGTTGATTAATGGAACATCCTAATAGTGTGATTCTCACAATTAGGAGTAATGGATGTTACAGTAAAGCAGCTACAGAGTGCAACATGAATGACTGATGCCAGTCTGAAGGCTCAATCTGCATAATCAGCCCATAGACGTGTCTTTGCAGATTGATGCTGATGGAGGAGGTAAAAGTGAGGGCAGCGCAGGCCCTTACAGTAAATACGCAAAAAGTCGGTCCAGTTTATTCAAATGGACACACACACACACACATATATATATCCACTGTGTGCCTGCATTATTCCAGAAAGAGTGGGCAGGTAATGGTTTGTCAGCAGCTAATGTAAAGCTCACACACGAGTGAACACAAGCAACGCTGGTTCCTTCTCTGTGCTTTCAGAGGACAAACTGACGTGGGATGCGTTAGTCCACCTTAAGGGTCGGAGGTGTGGGAGGCTCTACCAGAAGAGGAGAAATCTCTAACTCAGGAGTTATGTATGTGTCGTATGCTCTTAGCTGCCACCGTTACCTTTGTCTGTATTGGGCTGGTTTGCCTTCAGTAAAGGACTTCTCTAAAGGACTGAGCAAACATTAACACATAGAACAGCTGCTTGTTCAGACATAATGCCTTGTTTCTATTTAAATAAAGACTATGGAACGTGTGGGTGTGGAGGCGTTGGAGCTCGGCCAATTCTTGAAAGTAATATGGGTAACAAGCGAATTACGGTTTCTCTTGAGCAATGGAATTATTTTTTTGAAACAAGCAATATTTAATTAGCAATTGACTCAATTAACCTGCCCAGGACCTTAGGATTTAAACTCTGCGTGTCGACTCAGACTGAAAAACAGTGAGCGAGTTCGACCAATAAAGAATTAAAAAGCAACGACGAGACAATGATACAGTCTGTCAGTGTTTATCACTGTAAATAACTGATGTGAGTCTGTGTGATGGAGGCTGGAAAAGAGACTTCAGAGATGGAAAGTGAGACTAAAGATCATTTTTCTGTTTTCAAACATTCATTCAACTATTAATACGCGACATGCAGCCACTGTTCATTTGCAAGTCTGACTGAACGCTGAGAGTCAGAGTCAATGGAAAACACTGGCACAGGAGCAGGAACCAAAACTAGAAGGTCGTTGTGGTTGAAATAAAGGTCCAGTTCCTCAGCTCCTAAAAGGGATGTTTGAAAACTTCCTGTATTGGAAATAACTGTGGGATGACGACAGTAAGATGAACAAAAGGAAGTGCAATACTACAAGCCAGCCGTCACAACTTGGATAACAGTTTTCTTGGGAAAAATCAGACGGAGGAAGCACAGAAGCAAGCCAAACCTCGAGCACAGCTCAAAGTACTGTTTTACACCTCTCCATCAGAAACCTTCATTAAACATTAATGCACAGGAGAGGAACACACACTCTCCTCTCTCCCTCCATCTCTTTCACTCTTTTCATCTATTTTAACACCTGCTCTGATGCTTCCTTTCTTCCCCCTTTTATTCGCCTTTCCTTTATTTCCCGCCTGAACCTCCTTCGCTCAGGAGAAGAGAACGACAGTCGCTTCAGGAACATTGTCTAATTAAGCGCCTTGGATGAGAATAAATTACCCCCCTCATCTCTCCAGCTTTCCTGTTAAGAGAGAGAATTGGCAAGTGTTGAACACAATAGCATATGGAGTGAGAGTGATGCCTTGCTGTTATTCCATTTGAGCTGCCTCTGCCAGGCTAAGGAAAAACTTCAGGGATATTTCATGTGTGTACCTGCCTGCGAGTGTGTTTGTGCACCTGAGTCTCTCTTCAGGAGACCACTGTGGGCGAGGCAGACCCAGAACTCCAGGTTCCTCTCTTCTCAGTCTTGGCACGTGTCCCTCTCGACATGTTATTAGAATGCATGAATCTTCATTAGCATTAATAGCCTCTAAAGACCCAGAGGATGCACGAAAATGAATTTTGAGCCCAGCTTTCTGCTGAGTGGCCAGTTTAGACAGCAGCGGCCGAGCAGAGGAGCGTCGAAGCAACGCTGGCAAACTCAGACATCTTCTTCCTCTGCCTCCCTGTCAACTCCGAAAGCCGACGCTGAGTCACGAATCCACCCACTCCGGCGATAATAATACAAAACAGAAAATAAACAAAGAATGACGGACTAATATTAAACAGCAAACTGCAGCTTGTAGATCACAAGTTCAGCCAAAGTGCTCGGTGTAATGTGGTTTAACAAGACTGTAGAGAGGAGATAAGCCTGGAGTGACACATCTAAATGACCAATGGGACGTCAAGAACGGACACCTCTGGCCCAGAAGCAGAGGCTCGATAAGGGAGAGGGAACTGACACCTATGAAAGTCAAAACCTGGGTTGTACCC
Organism: Holacanthus passer; assembly: GCA_025331565.1. NCBI lineage: Eukaryota > Metazoa > Chordata > Actinopteri > Pomacanthidae > Holacanthus > Holacanthus passer. The sequence continues at coordinate 693,653 of JAFREQ010000116.1, forward strand.
GGGTCAGTAGAAACCAAGCAAGAGAACCATAAAAAGGACACTGAAACGATGACAGTATATCTCTATTTCATTGCACTCCATTGCACACTGTTAGACTCAAATTAGTCATGAAAAATGTATTAAAATTGATGCAGCAGATCCAGAGATATCATCTTTTTTATTCCACTCATTCTTCTTCTTTGTCAAAACCTGGCTCCTATGTTACCCACAATGCAACTCGAGCATCAACAGTTGTGTGAGTAGAGCAGAGATGAGGAGGCTAGAAAGAGTCTGGTAAGCTGATGTCTTTCTAACTCCACATCTCCAGAATTCCTAAGTCCGATTCAAGTGACATCACTTGAGAGCATTTATCAGATTTAAATAAAGGTGGTTACGGCAAAATAACTAAGGTGAAGATATGGTTACGTAACTCAAAAACTTCTTTAGTCAGATACATTATAAAATATACACGACCTCCTGCATAAGCACTGAATGTTGGAATTGTCCAGTGTGAAAGTAGTTCCTGTTTCAACAGGGCCATTAAAACCAAACAATACTCAATGAGCCCACAACTTCTTTAATGTGCAATCCAGTGCAAACATCACTCAGTCATTCATTCACCCCTAATGACTGTAAACTGCCTTGACTGTCAGCATGAGAAGATGAAAACCTGAAGGGAAAAGCTGGAAAGTGAAACGGGATGAGTCTGAGCGAGACGGCGATGAAAGTGCACAGTGACGGAGTGACAGAAGGATCCGCATCTGGTGCTTTTCTGAAGCACTTCCCACTGCTGTGAGTCAGCTCAGTCTGCTCTCCTCCTCATTAGTCTCAGCGTGTAAAGCCACGCTGCATCGTCTGCAGCTCTCTCTGCTGTTGCTCTCGGCGTCAACGTACTCAAAAGTCTTGGTATCAGTCTGCCCCAGATTCACCCGCCGTCCTCTTTGAGGGGGGGAAGTCGTGCTCTACTTTGCTTTAGGTTCCCTGTAACTCTGTCTAGTTTTTGTTTTCCTGTCAGATGCAACTTACTGCTGCGTTTCTGTGAATGTGTATTGAGTGTGTGTTTGAAAATGTGGACTACAGCAGGATGTGGAACCGAGTGAGCCATCCTGCCTGGAACAACACAACTTATAGTGGATTTACATTGGTTTCTATGGATAGTTATGCAAAACCACCAACACACTTGCAGGCTAAACTCATTAACATGCAAGTGTGTGTGTTGGCCACACTTGCCAGTAGCAGCTGTGCAGCCTGTTGGGGGATTTAGCACTTTTCTCACAAAACAAAAAGTTAAACAAAAATGAATAAATATTAATGATTTGACGTATGGAGGCAGAAGAGCTGAAGGAGAAGACGGATGAAATGCTGGTTTGTGTGTGAGTTTGGGGTGAAGGCAAACACATTCCTCACAGATAGCCAAGCAACAGCCGGACACCTTGGGATTAATTAGCTACACAATCCCTCTAACACAGGCTCTCTGTTTCCAATTTGTAGATTATTTGTTCTGTTAGGAAACACACACACACACACACACACACAAAGAGAGAGAGAGGGAGCAGGAGAGAGAGAGAGAGAGAGATCTTATTTCCTGTGGATTGGATTATTGTTTTATTCAGCTGGTTGTTTTGTAACTATGAGTTATTGCACCCCACTGTAATTTCACAGTCTGGAGTCGGAGTGATCGACTGTCATCTAAGCTGCTCTTGAATAAAAAGAGAGGGAAGACATCTTTTGATATTTGGAGGGGTACAAGGGTGGAGAGACTTTGTTTGTTTGTGTGGTAAATAATGTATCAGCGTGCCACCGACGGAGAAACAGAGGAAATGGGAAATGTGAGTGTTTGTGCGAGACGTTTTTGAGAGGACACATTTTGAGCGTTGGACCTAAAACAGTGAGGGAAAGCGAGACGACTTCTCACGTCTTCAAAAGGCTGTTTGAGGGTTAACAATTAATTATATTAAGGGTCCACACAAGTAGGAATATACATGTATGTGTTGCTGTATTAGTTGAAAAATGTCCAACTACACAGCTCCAAGAAACGTTAAAGCATCACACAAACAGCACACTGTCACTGCAAAACAGCCAATGCAGCTTGCACACACACATACACACACACACACTCACACACACACACTCACACTCACACAGAAACTCACACAAACACGCTCGCGGAGTGTGACAAAACCTCCTGCGGCGCACCAGAGATGAGAGGCACAAAAAGATGCAAGAAGTGCAAAGAGTGACAGCAGAAAGGTAGAGAGAGAAAAACCGAAAAGGGAGGCAACATGAAACAGAGGTGTCGACTGTAGTGGAATAGCAAAGCAACAAATCCACACTTACACATACACATTATGTCGTTTTCCTCCCTAGAAAGAGAGAACGATGGATACAAAGACAGACCGGAGGAAAGAGGCTGATGAGAAGAAACCAGCTAATGCTTCCTCTGTCACTTTTCACTTCTGTCAGGCTGAGAGAGATTTGGTTTCTGCCTCCATTGATTAGGCGGCAGAGCCAAAAAAAAAACAGCAGGACAGACTCAACAGCGCCGGGATGAAAGGAGAGTGACTGATGTCTTTGTTACTCTAATCACAACTGCCTTTTCTTTTCAACAAATACCCATTCATTACTGATACAGAACTGGTGAACAAAGAACTCCAAGAGGATGGATTCAGTTGTTTCCCACAGCTACAACTGCAGAGATGATTATTAAAATAATACAACCTCGATTCTGGAAAAGTTGGGACGCTGTGTAGGACGTCAATCAAAACAGAATGCAATCACTTGCAAACAAACTGTGTTTACAGACAACAGTTTTACAAAGTGTTCAGAGCCCATGTCGTAATCTCCTTTATATAATCATGCGTTCACAAAGTGTTGAACCTCTCTCCATCCTGTGAACGACTGAGTCTTTCCTGGATGAACCTTTCATACCCAATCATGATACTATCACCTGTTACCAATGAACCTGTTTACCTGTGGAATGATCCAAACAGGTGTTTTTGGATCAGTCCACAACTTTCACAGTCTTTCGTTGCTCCTGTCCCAAATTGTTTGAAACATGTTGCTGCCATCAAATTCAGAATAAGCAGATATTTACAAAAATCAATGATGTTGATGAGGCCAGACATTAAATATATTGTCTTTGCACTGTTTTCCATTAAGCATCCCAACATTTTAGGGAATCACGGACCTTTTTAATACCACATGAAATTGAATGTAATACTTGATCATGCCAATCATACTGATCAAAGAGTGATGAAAACTAGTTGTCAGTAATTCCCAGCTGTATATAACAATGATTCCAGGCAATATAGTCATTAGTTAATTTGACCTGGATCCACATAAACTGTAGAAAATGGACGGATGATTTACTAAATCTGGCATTGTCACACTTTTAGTTTATAGATGAGCATCTTCTTCTGACAACCAGCAACCAGGTACAAAAAAATAGAACTAATGTTACTGTCAACAGCAGAGAACAAAATATTCAATTCATGCAATTTAAGACTTTAATACCATGTAAGTGCTTTTTAAAGACCTTCACATATCCTGTGCATTAGGCCTAATACCTGCACTAACATGCATGACAAAACCGAAGAAGAAAAGCGGCTCTCTTAAATTTATTGTGTTTGTACAATTTTCATTTCAGAGTATGTCAAAGGATTAGAAAAAACACATAGCATGACAACGTTTTTGGAATCAGGGTTGTATGAATACTGCTGAAAACTTAATTACCAAAAAAAGCATCACATTTCTAAAGCTCATGAATTTCAAAGAGAGTTTCAGACAAAAACTCCTCACCAACAACAAAAGCTTGTAAAACATGTTAAAAGTATAAATATAATTGTAATAACAAGCGGTTTCCTCGGCTCTCTCTCTCTCACTACAGTCACTAAAGGACCTTCAGCCCCGTCAACTTACTATTATTGACTCTCGGATGGGATCACCATGGTAACAGTCCAGAGGGAGCCAGCATCCGTGGCCGTTCCCATCACATGCACCTGAACACACACACACACACACACACTCAAGAACACACAGAAAATGAGACAAAGAGAACCGGACCGCTTCAGAGAGACAGGGACCAATTGGATGACATTTAAATGGATGGAAGCCTCTGTGGAACGAAGGAGTTCATTTCCACCGTTCATGTCACAGTTCAAACCCCCCTCCTCCCCCTCCTCTGAATATCAAACTGAGATCACGCTGAAATGGCAGAGCGACGCCTGTTGCGAATTGTACTTTTCACAGCTGAATCCTATATTTCCGCGAGAGCGCAGCGGCGAGAGATAAAAGCGACAGGAAAACAGAGACTTTAGATTTACACAATCAGACCTGCTGCTCCCAATCAGCCATTCAGGCAGCAACGCAGCAGGAGAGGAAACGTACGCACGGCGCCGGTGCATGTCGAATGAGAGGCGCACTCTGGGGATGTGTGTGTGTGTTTGGAAAAGAGGAAAGAAATGCAATATGAAGGCTGGTAAAGCCAGAACCTGTGGGACCCAATCGACCAACCGTTTCTACTCCTCACTTTAATGACCTACCTTGATTTAAACAAGCTGTAGATTTGAGGTGAGGTTTTAACCGCCTGAAATTAAAACACGGCTGAACACAGCAACCACACACAAATTCATATACTGTATCGTCTCTGTGGCTTTTTTGTGTTTGCTTATGTATAATCTGCACCGCAGGAGAGGCATGAATATTAAAGAGGCAACCATGACCACAGGGAAATTACAAAAAAGCAGCCAGTAAAGTTACATTTGCTGTGGTGAAAGATCAAAAAGGGCAGCTAAGATTAAAGAGGCACTCGAGCACTTCACTAAAGTTGGTGGACTTTCAAGAAACAGATTTTTAAAAAGGATGATCAAAGTGACGCAGCAAAGGCCGAGATATCCCGAGTTTTAGTCCCTAAAATGGGTCCAGCACCAAAATAACTCCTTCATTTCCCATAATGCAGCTCAATAACATCTTTCATTGCAACCTCCCTGCCTGGCAAATGCCCTCATCTTTCAAACTCCACAATGTCACTTCATCAGGCTTTGCTTTTCCTGAAAATGTGCAGTCTCCACACCCAATTCTCAGACTTGGCAAAGCTCTTGCAGAACCACAGACGATATTGTACATCTGTTTTCACAGGTTGAGAACTTCATATGTCCAACCCCCGATATACAATCATGTGTTTGACAAAGTGGTGAACCTCTCTCATCCAGGAGTCTTTCCAGGATGAACCTTTCATACCCAATCATGATACTATCACCTGTTACCAATGAACCTGTTTACCTGTGGAATGATCCAAACAGGTGTTTTTGGATCAGTCCACAACTTTCACAGTCTTTTGTTGCTCCTGTCCCAACTTGTTTGAAACATGTTGCTGCCATCAAATTCAGAATAAGCAGATATTTACAAAAATCAATGAAGTTGATGAGGTCAAACTTTAAATATATCGTCTTTGCACTGTTTTCAATTGAGTATATGTTGAAAAGGATTAGTGGGTTGTCACGTTCTGTTATATTTATGTTTTATAAAGCATCCCAATATTTTTGGAATTGGGGTTGTAAATCAGTGAAGTGCTCCTTTAACTGTGACAAAAAGAGAGATGGGAATAAAACGATGACGGCACGTTCCCTAAATCAAAAGTGAAGACAAATCAGAGCAGTGGTCTCTTTTTAGCTCATGACTTCCTAAAACACCCACATCACATATCTATCAGCTGTGTGCAGCTCAAAGATTGATCCATCCACATGTTTTTTCGCTCTCTTCTATCCAGTGAATCCTCTCGTGACTCCTCTACCAACCTTTGGCGAGGTCGGGGTTAGAACGTTTAGCAACAGATGTTAGCGCGGAGACGTAAACAATGGCGATGAACGAGCCTTTCCCTGAGTCAACTCAAGCAGAAATGTGACAGCAGCCGATGTGTGTCAGCGGGCGCTCGTGTGCCAAACTCTTGTAATTTAACCAACAAGCCTGTGCACACGAGTGCGAAAGTGAAAAGATAATTAGGAGCTTTGTTTTTTCTTCTGCAAACGTGTGATTTTCTCTGTGAGAAGCTGCCAAAACTGTTTCTACAGCATTTTAAAATTGTCCTGCTTTAGTCTGCTGCTTCGCTCTGTTCACTCCCACCTCTCTCCATCGATTGCCCTGCCCTCACACCAGAGCAGAACAGGAAAAGGCTGAGCGAGACACTGCAAGTCAGACACATCGAAAAAAAATGGATATTCAAAGTCACAACTCTTCGGAGAGTTGAGGTCGAAGGTCACGCTGGACCGACAGAACTTGGTTTGGTTTTATGTAACTCAGAGCAGATTCCTAAACTTCCCTCTTCCTCTCCCCTGCTCTCTTAGTTGTCTCCTAAAAATCTGTCTTCATCTCTTCAAGTATCTTGCTTTGTTTTCATTCTTTCATTTTTAATTGTGCTATTTTAAATCTGATGTTTTAAGAGATGTAGAGTTTGCATTATTCATTAACTGGATTGCTACTTAGAAAGGAAACTCCAAACACACATCTGTTCCATTCCCATTGTACCACTGAGCCTTTATTATAAACTAAGGGTCTGTGAATTTATCAGTGTTCATTTACTTTTATTAAAAACTAAAAAAGATCAAAATCAGATAAAGAAAATTCAATATCTTTTTGGAGAACAAATAGTTTGTGGTTAAAAATCTGAACATTTTTCCTTTAAAATAGTCAAAACCTCGATGGTCAAGTGTAAACTACAACAGCTGTTGGTTTCAACTGTCAACCATGTTTTCATGCAACCAGTGCTGGAATATAATGTACATTTACTCAAACACTGTACTTTTGAGGTACTTGTACCTAACTTGAGTATTTTGTTTTCATGCCACTTTCTACTTCTACTCCACTATAATTCAGAGGGAAATGTTGTACTTTTCACTTTACTACAATTATTTGACTTTTGAATCTTTACAAGGCAAATAATCAATCGATTAGTTGCAGTCCTATACAAAATAGTTCAAATGAGCTCCACCTCAAACAACAGTAAAATGCAGCTTTTACCTCATGCATGAGTAATATTTAATATATGATCAGTCACAGGGGCAAGTTTTCTGCATCACTACTTTCATATTTTCCTAATTACACTTCCACATTTTTACTTATGTAACATTTTAACTTGTAATGGAGTATTTTTACCTGGTGGTATTTGTACTTTCTGCTTAAGTAAAGGATCTGAGGACTTCCTCCACCGCTACATGTAACGTGCAGTTTGTCAACAGCATCTTTCACGCCCGCCTTCTCACATGGGAATTCCCATAATGAGAGACGAACCGGCTGGACGCAGGTGTTCTGTATGAACCTGATACATTATTCCAAAGGGCTTCCCTCTCCCTCCTCCTCCTCCTCCTCCTCCTCTTTGTCCACATTCATATCCTCATCCTCCCTTTTCCACCATCTCCATTTACACATCCTCATTAATTCCATCTTCCTCAACCTCGTTGTTTTCTCTCCACCTCTGTCTCCACATGCTGCTCTTCCATCATCTTCATATTCTCCTTTGCCACCTCCTCTTCCTCCCTTCCCTTCCCCCTCCTTATCTTCGTCCTGCTTCCTCCACTGTCACCTTGCTTTTCCACCTTCTTTGTCTCGTGCTTTTCTTCCTTCACTGCCTTGTTTTCCTTCTTTATCTATTGTTGCCATCTCCTCATACTCCTCACAATCGTTATCCTCCATCTCCTTCTCCTCCCCGTCGTCTTCCTTCCCCTCCTTCCACCCACCACACAACCCTCTCTTGAGTTTTCGTCTGCATCGTTACCTTTTTCACAGGTAGCTCCTCCATAGCTGGGCAGACAAAGACACACAAAGGAGTTGATCTCATCGATGCAGGTTCCTCCATTCTGGCATGGATTAGACTGGCAGTCGTCAATGTCTGGAGGGAGAGAAAGGGGAAGAGGAAAGAGGAGGGGGTGAGTCAGATTAGATACAAATAGACAACCCTCACACACTTCCAATTGGCTACTTTTTAAACTACCTGCCGCAGTTTGTTGCCGAACAAACCCCTGAGAGATTAAAACTTTTGAAAGATTAGAGGCGTTTCTGAGAAAGTTATAATTAAAGCCAATTGATTGAACTTCATCAGTGAGCGGTTTGGGATGCACTGAAGCGCATGATGCTAATTGCAATGTGTTTGCAGGACGTGCCGTAGTTCTGCTGTCAAACCTGAGCCGTGAGAGTGAGGGAGAGTCGGGTGGAAGGTAGGAAAAGAGACAGAGAGAGACTTGGAAATTAGAGGGAGGAAGGTATTCAGCTAGAAGAGCCTCCTTCTTCACTGCCCACACCGATGCAGCCGTCTTGCTCGCAGCTACAAAAACTGCACGAAGATCCACTTAAACGTGAGCAAAAGTGACCAAAACGATGCAACAAGTCAGGCAGCATCTTGCAGATGTAATATCAAAAACAAGTCTAAATGTTTGTCCAGCAAACACCCTCACAGGCAAATCCACACATATACACACACATATATTTTGCAGAGGCGTTGCAGGGGTGAGAGTTCTCATTCTGTTGAAAAATGGTAACTGTATTTCTCTGGCTGATCTGGGCCTGGGGGCATAATCATTAAAACTGCAGCTGGTATCCCGCAACTGAGTGAGTCCCCCGAGGCCTTGGCAAGAGGTCACGGGAGAGGAGGGGAGGGGGGGGAGGGGGGAGCGAATGAAGACGAGGGAGGCGGGAGAAAATGGAGAAAGATGCGGGGATAGAAAGATGCTCAAATACACAGAGAATTGTTGTGTGAAGGAGAAGTCATGGAAACAAGTGCGACGGGGTGACAGACAGAGGTGATATGACGCTGCGAGTCGGGGGAAGTTGGCAAGTTTCAGGGTTGGATTACAGGGGCTTTGCAGGCAGACAGCGTTCGGGGCGGAAGAATCTGTTCGGATAAAACAGCGTGACAGCTTCATTGCTGGTGCCCCGCTTTGGGCTGGCTGATATTAAAGGCTGAATTAGATGCAGGAGGTAGAGATCCAGCCAGAGGAGTCAGAATGAGACGGCATGCATGTTGGTTTAGCGTATCGCTGTATATCCACGTACGACTGTCTGTCTGTCTGTCTGACTCATAATGGGGTGGAAAAATAAAATGTGAAAAGAGAACAAAATGACAAAAGCGGGGAGAACGAGAGAGTCACACACGTCCCACAGCTTTGACTTTTAAGTCTGGTTCAGATAATCTCACATCAAGGGGAGGGCTCATCCACATTTTTAGGGGGAAGAAATGACAAAGGCTTGATCACTTTTTAGCTTTAAAGGACACACGGCTGATTTAATACATGAATCCCAGTTTACTCATCACAAGGAATATCATGTTACCTTATGAAAGATCATGTCCAAATATAAGATACAGAGCAGGTCTAATTTTAGCTGTTTTTTGATTGAAAAAGACAACATGATTCTCTAGGTACACCAAACATTTTAAATCACATCATTTCTAATGCAAATAACAAGCACAGCTGGACAAAACAGAGCAATATGACCCTGAAAAGATCCAGAAGATTTATGACTACACGAATGCAGATCCCTGAATGAACCTCTGAGGAGCTCCATGTAATTGAAATATGATGTATGATGAATGATATACACTGAAAAAATCTCTCCCTCCGCACTGCGATCCAACAGACGAGCTGTTTGCCAGTACAGCTGTTCAGAAAAAAAAAACAGCTACTGGCCTAATACGAGGCAGCATCTGGCCTCATTAAGCACCGAGGTAAGGAGTCGAGGAATTTAAAGAGCACAGGGGTCAATAAAACACAGCTCTGAACAGCAGCTATTAGAGGAGTCACAGTAGGTGGGTAGACATGATCCGTCCACAGTGATGCTCGACGTTGGCAGCTGGGCAGACTGACCTTCGTCTTGTCAAGTATACAGATGTCTGAAGAAGCACAAATGTGGTCAATGTATACCAGAGTAATCCTCGCAGGCCAATCAATACAACAGGTGACTTGACTATATGAGGCGGGCATTGTCATTCACAACCAATCAAATGGATGGGCTTTATGAAATTGATAAGATGCAGCTGAGGAATTCAGGGATCATTGTCAAAAATGTTTTTGTGTCTTGTGTTTATATTTAAAAAAAGACTTGGTCGACACAGCGCTATCTGATTTTTTTAAACTGTCAGATATTGGTCTCCAAAATGCAGCATCACATTATAATAGGTGGTTGTATTAATATTATTATCATACTGGAGATGCAGTTAAAAACTTTTTGTCAAACTTCTATTTCCATGGTCAAGAATTAAAGATCCCCTCCGGACATGTTTTAAGATACATAAACTTACTCTGCTCAGAATAAGAATCATGGTTTATGGCCTTTAGGCAAAAAAAAAAAGTTTACCTCGTTAAAACCTACTCATCCTTCCTCGCTGAAAAATTCAGAATCTATGAATATGCAAACGTTCATTTCTTGAACGACTGCACACAAAATGTCTCGATTCTCAGCATCTGTGCACTGGAGGCTTCAAGTTTCCATATCACACTTGTTTAAGTCGCATAGTTGACCACGATTGGGTGGTGACTTTCTGGTGATCCATTTTCTAAGTCTGATCTAAATTGTTTGCTTTTGTATATTTTTGACTTAAGAATATTTGGGAAAAAAGTTTTTGCCACAATCATGTTTGCAACCTGCCAAAACTTTTATTCCACTTGTTTTCACAGGTGACAAAAAGGTCACTTGGAGAAATGTTTTTTTTTTACTAAGCAAAACCTTTCACCTGTTCCTGAACTTGGAGGAGGAAAACAATTTAAAGCAGGATCTAAATTGGATCACCAGATTTCTTTTTGCCTCTTGATGCTTCCACATAAACCAGATTTTATAACACGTTGTTATTACCACTGAGTACCATATGGCCATCAATGTGACAACACATTGTTTCTGTGTGTCTATCGGTGTCCACCTTCCTCAGCTCCACTCAAAAAGAGCGAGGGGGGCCGAGAGGCGCAGCAGGCCTGTCCACTCAAAGTCCACTCAAAGTCCACTCTGTCCGACTGGCCTAATGAGAGGACGGTCCAACTTAAGCAGGTGGCAGTGTGTGTCTTTGTGTGACTGTGTTTGTGTGTGTGTGTGGGTGTGTGTGTGTGTGGACCACTCTCTGGCTCGTTCCCCAGTACAACAAAATCAGGCCTGGGCACTAGTCCGGTCTCCAGGGAGTCGAGGAGAGCAGTGCTCCACTTATCTGCTGGCAGAGAAATGGATGGAGGGATAAACAGGTGCCAGCCACTGTGGTAATTGCTGGGTGCAGCTAACACACTAGCGACTCCACCGTCTTTCCTTTGAGCCAACATTATTAATTTGAATGTGTCAGGAGAGGCGGCAAATGAACGTAAAAGTTGATGCGGTTAACAAAATGGCAGATATGAAATTGAGGTTTAAACGTGGTTCACCGCTGATTGAAAAACACATAGTTTGGATGGGGATGTTTGATTGCAGGATAAATATGTAAGCAGCTCTTGTTGTTTATCCTCCGCCCTCTCCGCGTGTATCCAAGGGAAGCTGATGAGTTTGAGGACAGAGGACGGGGAAATAGAGACACAGGAATACGGGGGAGGATAGTGAGAGAGCAGCCAGACAAACCGGGGGTGGTGTCGCTTGACAGCATATCTGGAGGCTTACTGGAGGCATGTGTCGAAACCAGGGTATGAATAATTGAAGGGGGACGAGAAAGAGATAGAGAGACCGAGAGAAAGAAAGAGACAGAGAGCAAAGAGGAATCGGATTGGAGAAGGCACTCGGTCAGCCTCTCCCCATTTCCCTTTTGGGATTATTTGTCAGTTCAATAGATCAGATTAAATTCCTATTACCTGTGTACTCGACCAGAACTACGTCAAGCCCACGATCTACTCCATCACCCGCCCGTCCTTCCCCTGAAACACGTCGTCCCTCTGTCCTCTCTACGACTTTGCCACCTCTGGAGAGTCTTTTTCCGCTTTCCAACGTTGAGATTTATGCTTTCAATTCTCGCCCAGTTGCGGCGTTCGTGAATGTCCGCGCCAAATAAAAAGTAAACAGCTCTTTCTTTCCATTTTATAAATGAGGCCTCGACTGCAATCAGCAATTTCATGGCTATGAATCCTTGTGGGTTTAGCCAGGAAGAGTCCAGCAGAGAGAGCGAGAGAGGGTCCAATCAGAGGGTAATAAAGGCTTGGAGAAGGGAATCGATATTGGAGCCAAGGACTGGCATGCATTAAAACATGGTATATTCTTTTAGTGGCCGAGTAAGTGTGGCATAAAAAGCACGACGTGGTTACAAGAGAGAGACTTTCTGCTGCCGTCCCGTATTGTTCACTCATTTTTAAAATCTGTCAACTCTATAACATTCCAAACTACACATTCTATACGGTCTCTTTTCCTTTTAATAATGTCGAGAACACCCTGTGCTCCAACAATGAGGCAGGATCCGGACTAATAGTGGCTGATTTTCCCAAAGATTTAAGAAGCATTTTCCATCCCCACACAAAAGATATTCACTTTGAATAACATATCAGGGCTCTAAGTGGTTATTAGAGAATCCTGAGAGGTCTATGGATTAATTAAAAGCCCACATTAGACACAAATGACAACATAAAAGCAGCACTCAGTGGATTTGAAGCTGTGGGTAATTTCTTACACCACAGATTCCTCCTATTAACGTGTCGATTGAGTAGCGCGAGGCGTGAAGAGATTTTGGTTCAGATTGGTAAAATTAAAAGTTTTTTCTTGTAAATTAGGAGTAAAGGTGAATTCTGACATGACACTATGGATTATGAAAATGATAAAGTCTGCAATTGTTTTAAGACACTTATTTTTGCCTTTTGGTGCTCAAGTGAGGGCTTTAGTAAGAGCAGCTTACAGGCCCTGAAAATTTCTCAATCAGGTTCTTACTATGAGTGATTGTGTCCAACAAACACCTTTTGGTCTAAACTCAGAATAAATAATAGCTAAGAATGTTTTTTCAAAATTTGATTGTGGCTTATTTGAATATTTAATGTTACAGAGAAATCAGTTTTGCGTCTTTGAATATGCTTGTTTTCTTCCTAATCAGGTTTAAAAGAGAGTTACTTATGTTTCCGCAAGACACCAAACTGATTATTTTTTGTTGCCCAAAAATGAGATTTTTCAACTGAACAACTCCCGTTTTAACACCCAGACTAATAAAAGACGAGTTTGATGAATCTTTGAAAATCTTTCAGGAAATGAAAACTGGTCCAGAACCATTTTTTGATCTTTATCACACTAAAGGGACAATACACCTTAATTCTATACCTTGTATTTAATCCAATATTATCTGTGTAGATTTTTAATATTTAAACATATGAACATAATGACACTGGGTCAGTGAAATGAGGTCAGAGGTGAACACATGGACCAGGACCATGATGGCTCCTATATGTTGCAGAGGGAAAGCCACAGTCTGAAATGTTTGTATTCTTATCTTATCACATTAAAATGAACTGAACGGCGTCTGACTTCCTTTGGTCATCTTTCTGGTTGTGCGGCAGTGAGTTGTTTTGCAAATGTCACATTCTCTGCTCCACACACACACATAAATATTCACCCACAACATCAAATAAAAGGAAATGTCAAGGCGAGATGCATTTGAGATATTTTTTACTTTTAGCATTTGTTGGCTTTGACACAAAAATAGCTACAATTTCCTCTGCGTGAGGTTCATTCTGAGTGCGATTTTAAGTGATTGCTCTTCCTGTGTTTAGGTGTTTGCGATGTAGCTGTGGTGCAGCGGCGAGGGAGTAAAGATGCCAGCTGCCCATTTTGAATGCCAAAACAACTACAAACATCTGTTGAGAGGGTCAAGATTGCTGCCATTTGCCTGTCAATCGAACGACTGTTTGAAAGAGCGCCAGGAGCAGAGAAGTGCGGCGCCACATTTGACTTTTTTTTTTTATTTTAGAGCTATTTAACATTTGAGGGAGACTTCTGAAGGCGCGAGAGACCCGCTTCTGCAAAATGTCTCGGGCGTAATTGCTTCGGCAAATTGCAAAAAACTCTGACAAAAAGAGCTTCATTAAGTGAAAAGATGAAGAGGGCAGCAACAAAGGAGAGAGTGAAAGAGACGAAAAGGGTTAAAGAGACAAAGAAAGGCGTTCATGAGGAACGTTCAGACAAAGGATGAAGGAGAAGATCCACTGGTGACGAGAAAAAAAATATCACTGCTCGCATTTCATTTCCTTTCTGTAAATACGTCACGCACATGTACGGATACACAAGCAGAGGTGAGCAAAGCAAATCTTATTATACGTTGTATATAATGCATCTGTCGGTTGCAGGAATGGGCATTTGAAAGCCGACCAGTTTGTCCTGACAGATCTGGAAAAGCACATTTTTCTATGCAGACTAAATGCCAGCCGTACGGATCAAACAGCAGTCTGATCAATTACACAGAGAACCTTTGAACCAGTAAATGCCGCCCAGAGACTTCACATCCGACAGGGCGGTATGGAGGGCACGGAGGGACAATATTAATGCGACAGAGGAAGACTTTTTTTTTTTGTCAGCTACATGGAAGAAAACGCACATTCATTCAAGCGTGCTCACCAGTCACTCTATCTGTGACACACACCCATACAGAAACACACAGTGGAAACCACACAGGGTGCCAGTCTGCCCCCTTATCGAGCAACAGCAGTGACAGATCTGGTCACCCTTTTTACATTCTCCTAATTGCCTCCGAACCACGGCCGACATTATGTAAAAATAAATTGACATGACATCCTGTAAAATGAAGCCTTTGAAATGGAAATGTTTGTCACACAAAGGTTTTCGCTGAAAGGCTCTTTGTGTTTGTCATCTTTCATTGTGCGAGACCCTGGATGATTGACTTCCTTTAGCTAGCTGAGGGGCATTGACATTTCCATGCCCTTCTACAAAGATGGATACCTTTCTATTGAGCCGCCGCTCGTCCAAACAGCATGCCCACTCAATGGACCGTGTTGTGTTGTGTCAATAGCCGTAATGCTGGTGTGTGTGCCGCGCGTGCACAGCGGCATTAATGAGTATGAGGATAAAATTAATGTTGATGTGCGGGGACTGGATGTGTGAGGAACGCAGGAGAGGGCCGCGCTCTTTGAATGTTTGCATTCTTGTGTGTGTTGGCAGAGCACAAGGTGTGTGTTTGCAGAATGGATATCCACAGCTGCAAGTGTAAACTTGATGTATGTGTGTTTTTAGTTTGTTTTCATGGTGCTCTTGCCTCCCACTCTCTAACTCTGTTGATCACTTTTGGCAACAATAACTTAAAGCTGCTCAATATTTTTGTATTGCCAGATCAAATGTGTGTACAATCACCTGAGTATTTTGTTGTCTTTCAGCTCAAAGTTTTGGTTTTCCTGTGTGCCACTTTTAATATTTCGGTTCAGCCTCACCACTGCTCAACTACAGGTCCACACAGCATCGAAGTGGAGACCATTAAATCGCACCATTAGACATCCTTCCCTTGTTGCAGCTGGAAAAAATAATACAGGAGTTCTCTGTGTGTAAATTGATTTCTGCCTTGTCCCAAGATTCTTCTGCTATCTCAGGCAAAGAAAGATGTCAGAGCAGTCCAGCAGAGATTTGAGAGTAAACAGGTGCTCATTTTAAGCTTTTCACTTGAAAATACCTTCCACATTTTGTACACTTAAAGTTCTTTGGTTGCCACACGTAGGCTTGAGAAACAAAATGACTGACAGAAAAGATGTGAAAGAAGGAGAACATGGTTTGTAACCCATAATAACTACAAGATTACTGAGCGGTTAGTTCAGACTTATGATCAGATTGTTGTATCCATAGAGTAGATGTTGTATATTGGACCTCTCAGATTGATACAAGTCCCTATACGCTCTTTATAATTTCAGAGATATTTGAAAATGATGGTAGAACATGAGCTGAATTCAGCTTTCCAGCGTAAACATTGCATCGACCACTTTTAATGAACTGTTTGTAAATGAGATTTAATATTTCTGTTAAGCAAATAGAGAAATGTTATTAAACTATGTTAAGCTTATAGAAGTGTGTATAAGATATGGTTTTACATAATACATGCAGAGAAAATATGACACAAAATGACAAGTTGACAAAAACATCTCACCTAAAAATCCATTTCGTAGCTGTTCCAGAGCTTTTGATTATGTCACATGAGCCAGAACAACTACTAAATGGACCTTGAGGGAAACGGGGAGTTTCGTTTGCCAATTCAGTCTCAACTTTTAATGACAAAAAAATGGAAATTTGAACATCTATCCATGACAGCTGTAAAAAGTCTCAAAGTCTAAAAGATTCGACAGAAAACTCCAGCAGTGAAACGGAGGTAATACTTTTCCTGTCGACTGCTGTGTTCAAGGTTAAGAACATTAACGCTCAACTATAACATGATTAACTTTTCCAGTGTCACAGTGTTAAATCTAATACGAACAGATACTACACATATCATGCGTATGTGTGTCTCTGTGTGCATCTGTGTTTGTGTATGTGCCAGCGGTGTATATAGCGTCCCGGGCCTTCAGCTGTGTTTGGGTGCGGGTGGATTACAAAGGGATCAGGATCAGCAGGGAGAAGAGGAAACAGACAGACTACACAGCAGCTCTGGTACAGCCCAAGGCTCTGTGCTGCTCTCCAGAGAGCTCAGTGCAACGCTGATCAACCTATCAGAGGATCCGGCGTCTGGAGGAAAGTCCTTCATCCTGGGGTATCTAGTGAAAAGACGGAAAACGCTTCATCCCTTTTACTAAGATGTTGGGATGAATGGGGATATGTTACCTCACCACTAGCCCGAGACGCAATTACATCTCGGAGCCCCTACGATGTACTGAGAGCCGCACACGGGCAACGATCCAAATCGTCGGGGTTTACCAGACTTTCTTGTGCGTCGAGGGGAAGCGAGCAAAGTGAGCCTGAAACCTGCCTTCTAGAAAAAAAAAATCACACCACGACATGAAATATAAAAAACAGCAAAAAAGATCTTAATTCATGTGTTCACTGCGACGCAGACGTGCATGCGTCGGCGAGCGTGGATGCGTGTGCCCACAGTATGTTGCAGACAGGTCTTTGCTTTGGTTGACAGTGCTGCTGCAACATTCATGACAGCCTGGGAAAATGTAATGAGGTAAAGTGTCACAACATCTCACATCGCTCTGCTAGCCTTCAGTTCTGACAGCCTGACTCCGCTCACCGATGCAATGTGCCTGTGTGTGTGTGTGTGTGTGTGTATATGTATTCACTGGCTTCATCTTGAGTGTCTATTTATATTTTGTGTGGGAGGGGGCCAGTGGCCAGGAAAGAGAAGCCAGGGACAGGAGAAGCCAAAGCAAGCTGCCACAATGCCACCAGTATCATACAGGCTCACTCTCTATTCCTGGCCTGAAGGAGAGAGAACGAAACCGGAGAATTTAAAATAAGAGGAAATGCAGACTAGATCCAGAGAATCATCAGCATTTGTAGACGTGCCCTTCTTCTTTTTTTCCTTTCCTCCACAGTCATTTCCTTCCTCCTTCTTTTTCATTAGTCACTTCCGAGTCTCTTCACCTTCTATTTTCTCTCCCTCCCTCTGGAGATCTCTAAATGGCAAGTTTATCCTCCTTTGCCCCGTGGGTCTTACCAGGCTAATTTCCTTTGAGTCAGGAGGGTTTACAGGTGTCCCCTCCGGGCTCCTGGTGTTAGCGGAGGCAGCGTCCCTCCGGGCCGAGCGGGGTTCGGCCTGTTCCTTGACAACTTTATCTGGCGTGATCATTAACACGCCTCAGCTTAAATATGCCACACGTGTAAGTGTTAAAAAGGATTGCTTATGCTATCATTTTTCTCGACTTCCTTGCTTTGCCCCCTTCCTCCATCACTCATCTGTCTTTTTCTTCCTTCCTTTTCATTTTTCATCTCCTGACTTCCGCATCATTTCTTCCCTTCCCACTCTCCATCAGACTTTGTTGCTTCCTTCCCTTTATGTTCATCCTTACATCCTCCCTATTCTCCTTCCTTCCCTCCTCGCTCCCTTCTCTCTCGGTGCAAGCGTACACACTTAAAAAGTACAATAATTCTACTCTTAAAGTAGAGCAGTTCCCCAGAGGGGTGAATGACAGGCTATTCTCTGCCTCCTGTCGCTATTTCTGACATACTTTAAGAGGAAATAGTGGAGTGAAATTATCTATTTTTTCCTTAGTGCTGTCAGAATCAATTAATCACTGACAGCGAAATTATACCAGGATGTGTTTCTGAGTGGAAGGAGCTCTGATGTCGAATCTTTAAATCTATATCTGAAAAGAAACGGCTCACGAACCAAACAAACGACCTCTCGTAAATCTTAGAAGAATTTACTATTTTTCAGCTAATTTGTGTTTGACCGTCAATCATACTCAGGCCTGGTCAAGGACTTTATCCTCTCAATCATCACTCTTCCTGTCTCTTCCTCTTTCATGCTTACTTGCTTCATCGCTCTCTGTCTCATTCTTGCCTCCTGCTGTTTTTTTGCTGAATCTCTGGCACGCTGCCTTGGAGACAGGAGCGACAAGAAAGACTTTGTATTGTTGGGTTAGATCACGACGGTGTGTACGGTATGTGTACGTGTATAGATGGAATGCATGTGGTTATACATCTGTGAGGATTCATACATGCTCACAAGGACAGAAAGATGAGAAATATCTTGCAAACCCTCTTCTCCAAGGGGAGATTTTAGACTTATATTGAGTTATTGTGATTCGTCTGACCAAATATACTGAGTGTGATTTAAATTGCAATTATTTTCTGATTATTAAAATACAGGACTTTATTTGTGGAGCTTCTAACAAGCAAAATCAATATTACCTTGTTTCTACGTGAAGTCAGTGAATCAGAGAAAAGTGACATTCATAAAAAGAAAGAAATCATTAACAATCAAATAATAATAATATTCAATGATGCATTTATTGACAAAAGCTGCCTAGTTTGTTGGTTATGATAATAATAATAAGTCATGTCTAACAATGTTTTGACACTAAGATCTGAATTCAGAGCTTTTACGGTAATAACATTAAAAGTTTAATGCTATAATCTGACAACTCATTGCTCCTGTTGTCTGTCTTTTAAACTAGTTAACTTCCACACGACCTGTGAGCTACTGCGGTGAAATTGACACGAGGATGATTGTTTACGCACTTAAAGACCATTCTGTCATTCATAGTCTTTTATAAAGACCATCAGCTTAAAAAAAATGAGTGGTGCTTCTTCTTCCAACAAAGACCAAAATGTTCCGACACCAATGAGGATATCAGGCCTCTTTCACAGCAGACATTTTGGCATGTGGTGTAATAGATAACATTAGAAATGACTGCTTTCCATTTAGGTGAGCAAATTACAGGGTGCTAACATGCTGCACGCTGACTCACTGTCACGGCTTACTGGGACACTTAATGGAAAAGAGCCATAGTTAATGAAATGTGTTTCACCTGTGTTTTTCCTGATATGACACTTAAAATGTCTGCGGTGAAAAAGGTCTGTTACAGTCAGTGAAATCGACAGATGCCGCTTTGAACTGTGACTTGCCACATCGTGTTTAGATACTGTCAATTAATAAATGTTATCGCTGAATTATGGTATTGTCTAAAAAGCAGCTCTTGCTATTTAAATGTTGCCCTGCGGTGTTTTCTTGTAACCAAACAAAAATTATTTCATGTCACTCAAAATCATTGTGTGTATCTTCGAGGTCTAACAAAAACGTCACGAGTGCATTAAAACATTTAAAAAGCAGATAATACATTTATCAACATAATATGTTGCCACCACAAACTGTCGATTAGTGGTGGGATGTGAATCATGTTGCGTCCATGATACGAACAAACATGGACCTGCTTGTGCTCTATAGTGCCTCTAGTGGTCAAAAGATCAACAGGGTACCTTAAAAGTTGAGGGGTCATCGATTGAATGTAGGCTGTGAGGGTCCATCTGAGCGAGAACATGTGAGTATGTTTATATGCACTCATGACTAATGTGATCCATATTTATACTTGATGATATAAGTTTGTGTCCCAGTGTGCAAGTGTTTCTGCATGTGTGTGTTGTTGTACGAGCATTTCTAGAAACATTGATAACCCCCCCTTCCCCCCTTTGTAAAACCCACTTCACCATCTTCATGGGAAATCAATTTGTCCTGCTTTCTATGTGGCCAGCCTTTACATGCTTCACTTCCTCCTACAGCTGTCACCCGGCGTATACAGAGTCATTGCCTCCATCCATCCAGCACAACACACCCAAACACACACACACACACACACACATGCTGAGCTTAACCAAACACATATCAGGCACACGATGAATATTCATCCACTGTACCCGGCACTTCAGCTGACGAGTAAATTACGAAGAACGGCGGTAAGATGAGGCAACTCAAGGTGGCAAGTGTGTCGATGTGTGTGCATGGAAGAGAGAAAGTGAAAAGGAGATAAAGAGAGAGAAAAGAGAGAGAGAGAGAGAGAGAGAGAGAGAGAGAGAGAGAGAAAGCGGTGAGTCCAGGAAACTTGGCCAGCAGCTCATTAATCTGCAGGTGTGTTTATACCAAAGAGATACTGCACACACACACACACACGCACAGAAAGAGGCCTGCAGCTCATTGTCATTCAACTCTGCAGCCGGTACGTCCTTTGTTTCTCATTGTCCTGAGGAGTTTGGAGAGGAAGGAGTGTCCACACTGATTGAAAACTGGGAAATTATGCCATCTCTTACATAGACTGAATAGAGCACACCTGCACACGCTTGAGGTCGCATTTGCGTGAGGTTGCTTTCATGTGTCTGTATTTGTTGCTTTATTTTTGCTTTGGATGATGATTGAATTTGTGTACATTGGCCAGTTTTTGTGCGTCTCACATTGTGTGTATGCCAGTGTCTATGTGTCGCTGCCTGAGTCAGCTCCCATCAGCCACTCCTGGCCGTGTTGGCACAACTCGGGTAAGAGTACGGATGGCGGCGGGGGGGGAGGGTACAGCCAATCATAATGCTGATTGAGGAATCCAGTGGCGTGGATGAATTAATGAGGCATGTCGATACAGGCTGAGCCAGCCATTAAGAGCTCCTCAGCTGCCGACAAACTGTGACAAACTGCTGGTCATCAATCACGCCAGAGACACATAGTCGCTGTCGCATGCAGCCTGATGCAAGGTTCATCCCAGTCCCTGTGCTGAGTCATACGTTGTTATATCATTGTTAGGCTGCTTTAGTTGTTTGAAATGTATTTCACCAAAAATGACATTCAGATTATTTAGTAATATTTCTCCAGTCCACTGGTCACCATAGGATCAGGCTAGTTGTTAACCCCATTTCCAGTCTCCATGCGTAGATAAGCTAACTGCCTGCAGAGAGGATTTATCGTACAGACATGAGAGCGGTATCGACCTCCTAATCTAACTCGAATCAAGAAAGCAAATAAGCTGATTTATACTGCTCCTTTGAGTCACTTGTTGAAATGCCTGCATAGTTTTTGTCTTTTGCACTTTGCATCACCTGCAGATATTCTAAAAAATGTTTTGGCCACACAGCCAGACACTGAGTTGTTGTTTTAGTAGTAAGTAATTGGTTACTAAAAAACAAGTTCTTAAGGTAAGACAAGTGTTAAGCTATGATGGCTGTTAATGACTTTCAGAGGAGGCATCTTCAGCACAGTCTTCATTCCACAACCACAAAGATGCACACAGACATGCAAGAACAGAAATGCTAAGAATACTGGTTTCCTGCAGGTGTTTTGCTGGGAAATAGCAGGAATATATTTTGTTAAGACTTTCCAGTAAACACCAGAATCTCTATTTTCCAATATTCAGCCCTTTTATGTTTGTCTGTGCTGTTGAACCTTAGGTGAGCAATCAAATTGCTCATCGTTACATGACTCATCACTTTCTAACGGTGCGTTCTTTCACCCCTTGGCCTGCGCTGGATGCTACATTGCAGGAAAAGCAGAAGCCAAGAAATAGCAGTAAAACTCTACAACTTATTGACCCAACCACGAGAACTCGGGAGGATTTGGAGCCAAACACATAAATCCATTCCATCATTAATGAAGGAATGAATGGGATGTCCTGAGGGGAGCAGCATGGCAGCGTTGGCTCTTTCCATCTGTCTTCCCCTACATACCCTTGCAACTCACTCACAAGAATCTATCTGCAGCTTTCTTTCCTTCTTCATCCTGGTTATAACTCAGCTTTATCGCACACAATACCTCCAGATTTAAGCATGCCAATTTCACTTTCTGCCTCGATTCCCCTCAAATCACCAGATTTTTCTCAACTGCCTGTGTGTATCTACAATAAACAGTAAAATAATCATCCAGTCCTTCTCATCCGACGCCCCCAATCCTCTGTGACCTCATCGCTCAGATCTGTGGACACACTCTAAGGTGGGTTAGGGGCCGGCGATATTAATAGCCTCAACCTCATGAATCTTTCAAGCTCAATCATATGAGCTCATGTGAGAGGAGTGGGTCTCGGAGGATGAATTAGTTAATAGAGAAGCCCAGCGGGGGTGTTTCTCTTGGCCTCTTTAAACATGAGTTATGCATTAGCTCTTCATATAGTCTTAGGTACATATTGGTTTTATATAAGACTGGCCCAAACAGGTGTGTGTGAGTGTGTGTGCGTGGGAGGTTAGATCTGTGTGAGGGGAAGAGTTATTTAAAAAAAAAAAAAAAAAAGAAAGTAATAAGGAGAATATGGTTTGTGCACAACCTTGTGAGCATATTT
Organism: Holacanthus passer; assembly: GCA_025331565.1. Classification (NCBI taxonomy): domain Eukaryota; kingdom Metazoa; phylum Chordata; class Actinopteri; family Pomacanthidae; genus Holacanthus; species Holacanthus passer. The sequence continues at coordinate 716,296 of JAFREQ010000116.1, forward strand.
GGCAATTCGAGTATGCAGGTGAGTGAGCGTGTGAGCTTGAATAAGTTTCATTTTATGCATGAGTACAGAGACATTTCTGTATGAATAATTGTATTGGCCTTTGACAGGAAAATACAGAGTAGGGAAAGAAAGAAACGGAAGCAGGGAGCCAGAGAGAGGAGGAGTGGGGGGGGGGAGAGGTTAGGGGTTGTGGGGGAGTGAGGAAGTGTGGCAGGAAATGAAATGTGTTATTTGGGAGAAATGCTGGGGGGCTACGTGCTTGTTTTCACCCCAATCTCTGCACTGCGGAGCAATTTCAATACAGCGCTATACTGTGGGTCCTGCCAAAGAGCAACGTGCTGGAGAGGTGAAGGAGGGGAAGAGGTGGACTGAGCAGGAGAGAGGAAGGAAAAATGGGTAAAGGAGCAATAGAAGGAGGGAAATTATAGAGAAGTTGATTAATAAAAGAGGAGAACGAGAGGAAGGGAGGTGAAAGAGTGGCAACAGGGGTGAAGATGTGGTCAGAGGAATAAATGTTAGGAAGGGAACGCAGCGATGGAGGAGAGAGAGAGGGAGGAAGTGGGAGAGGAAACTCAGATCTAATCACCATGATTGGAAATGAGGCCAGAGTCGGGAAGTGCAAAATAATTTTTAAAAAAAGCATCAGGTGCACTTCCCGTCAAGCAGAAAACCGACTCGAGGACATCGCCGCGTGCGCAGATAGAAGATGTTGCTATTCAATTTATTTAGCTGAAATTGACCTGGGAGTTCTTCAAACCACCTGTGAATCCGACTGAGCGTTACTGTAGTTTGCGTACACGGCGTCGGGACGGCGTAGGTGTGATATTCCCACCTGCACTCGGGCTGTTGTTTCTGACAGATTTGCTTGAGGAGCTGAGGAGAAATTAAAATGCTGATAAGGGATGAGGAAGAGGAGGAAGTGGAGAGAAAAAGAAACAGCATTTCACTCTCGACAAACTGTTACTGTCATCTCCTCTAATTCAACATGCAAACCATGGAGAAAATGGAGGAAGGACAGAGGTTGAAAGACAGGAAGAGAGAAGAGTATGACCAGAGTAATTTCCTCCTTTTAAGAGGATCATTTACTGCCTTGACCTCACAAGACATTCTGCATTTAAAATCCAAAAAGCGCACATCTATTCAGCTTTTAGTTTTGATTCTGCTGTGAAAAAGTATTTATGCATATGCTGGTTATTCCAGATGCATACGACTGTCTTGCTGCTCGAAATCATTTACCTGTCTGCTCTCTTACCTCTCCTGACTGACAGACTGCCTGATGGGCTGATTGAGTTCTTTCTGAAGAACAAACAGCAGTCGACCAGAAATAATTTCTTTAACTCCTGCCCCATTTAGAATCACAGTGATTTGTTGACCTGTGCTCAGCGATAGACTGAGACAGGTTAATGCGTTTCGTTCACAACAAACCACATCTGCACTAAACGGAAATAGCTGCCGCTGTCAAAACGAATGAGATTTCATTTTCAACATGCACAAAGGAAAAAAGACAGACGCAATATAAATGTAAAACGAGGATGTATCTTCACCTTAAAACAAATCACTCAACAGTGGTGACCTCATCGCTCTATTTTTGGGTTCTTGAATCTAAATAAACTAAAAATATTGTACTTGTACAAGACAATTTCAAACCTGTTATATAAGGTCATAAATGAAAATGTGTGGGTGTAAAGAAAACCCCCTTCAACAACAATGCTATCACGACTCCTTATTACCTTAATTGATGTGTCAAAGTCAAAGTTTGAGTTTACCTCAACAAAGGGAGAGTGGTTGCATTGCAAGAATCGGCCACATTTTATGTAGGAACACAGAAAAAAGTGAAAAGTAAAGTTATATAGTTGACAAAACAGCCTACATTTACTTGCTTATTTTGGAGCTTTTGATCATTTAGGTTTTCTCCGGTGCCACTGAACTGTAAATGTGAGCAGCCCTTAGACTTTTCACCTGCTGCACATTGACATAAACGGAAAATAAATCGTCTGTGTCGACTTCAGTGACTGAACAAACTCAATCCACAGGTGAGGGCTGTCTAAATTGGTTGAAAACTCCAGAATCAGTGAGTAAATGGACCTGGGGTTGAGTTGTTGACTAGTTTCCAAGGTCAAATATGAAATGCCTGACGACTGTCGATCAAAAAGTAGAAGCTGCAGTGTTTTTCCTCACAGCAGACATTTTACTTATCATAGCAGGAAAAGCATTGTGTTACACAACAGGCACAACACCAGGACCCTGAAACCGAAGCAGCTAAATGGAATTCAGCCATCATTGATTTTCATTTTCATACATGCAATTTGTAACATGTCTTCCTGAAAAGGGTTTTTATGCTTTTAGTTGACCACAGTCCAACACTGTTTCTAAAGCTATACACGTGTAGTTTTAACAAGCAAAGTTTCCAATGTGGAAACGAGAGAAATGAGAGAGAAATACTTAATTTGTTCTGGTTACACACTGTTAGTGCTGTTTCCTGATGTTTACATGCTGTGTGCTCTTGCATACTGAGTGGGATGTTTGATCTGAATTATTTTGTAGCCAAAATGTGTATGGACAAAATCTGGTCAATTTTTGGGACCTGTATTACAGAGTGATACAAGTCTGTGATGCATTCAGTTCTGACTGGGGTCACTCTCACATCTGGTCCTGAATCAGATACGGGTCTGATTTTTCACAGTGTGATCTCAGTCTCAACAGTCACAGCAATGGCAAGTTTATCCATATAGCACATTTCATTAAAAGTAAGTAAAGAAAGAAAAAAGAAGAAAGTGAATCAATGAAGTAATGTACATTCACACAGCAATGAAAACCCCCAAAACATCAATACAATCAAAAAGAAACTCCTGTCATCTCAGACTCACGTGTCCAAGAAACAAGTGCTACCAATGGAGCACACAAACACAAACACACACATACACACACATTGTGTGTCACTGACATATGAATGGTAGAATATATTATGTTTCTTCATGATAATACCAAGCGGAAGACTGTATGGATCGAAGAGCAAGTGGTCCAAAGACTGACCCCTTGTGGAACCCCAGAGAGTTTTTTTTTCCTGCATCTTCAGTGCTAACTACTGAAACATAAAAGCTCCTGTTCTTTAAGTAGGATGAAAACAAGTTCAGAACAGGACCCGCGAAGCCACGAAGCCTTTGAATTAAAATTTCATGATCAACAGCGTCAAAGGCAGCAGTAAGATCAAGTAATACTAAAATCAAAGTTCTCTGTGAGTCACTGTTGATCTTAAGGCCATTGATTACTCTCATGAGAGCTCTTTCTGTGCTATGATTGGCTCTGGAAACCGATTGGTATGTATCATATATATTGTGAATTGTAAGATATTCAACCAGCTGTTTGGATACAACTTTTTCATGAATTTTGCTTAGAAAAAGAAGATTGGAAATTGGTCTGTAATTATTAATTACAGATGGCTCTGGGTTGTTTTTCTTCAGAGGTGAAATTACAGCATGCTCGAGGGAAGCAGGGAAAATGCCAGTCTGCAGGGAGCTATTAATAATATTTTCTATGTCATTTATTTGATTTGAACAGTTTGGTAGGGATGCAATCAAGGGAACAGGTGCAAGACTTGAGGCGCTGAATTACTTCCTCCAGCTCTATGGAGTTAACGGATGAGAATGTAGACATTGAGCTCATGGCAGTAAATTGGTGTGAGGGTGAGGCAGCGTTGGATGTGTCGCTGTAAGAAATTAATATTTCTAATATGAGGAAATTCATCACATTTGGTTGTTGAGAGAAACTCTCAATCAGTTTGTCAGTTGAAGAGAATAGGAGGCATTACTGCAATTATTGTTAACTAATTGACAAACATAGGACTGTCTGGCAGATTTCATACCTTTGTTGAAGTAGTAGAGTGTATTTGTACAGATCTCAATTTAAATCAACTTGAAATTTTTTTTTTTACTCAGGCAGATTCTTTTTGTCAGTCTTACTTTTTCAAGTCCTCACTGGTTTCCGCTATACATCGACTTAGAAATGAAACTGCAAACTCTGACTTCAGTGGCCCACATGTTTACTTCCATGTGTACGTCCATGTTTATTCCCATGTTTACTTCCATGTACAGCCAAACCAAAGAATCGGATCCGAGCACTGAGGCTCGCAGTGAAATCGCAGTATTTGATTGTGTTGCACAGTTTCATTGATCATCAGTCCACTTAAAGGCTCTGCACACCCACACTGGTGATTTCAATTACTCTGGCTGATTAGACTTCTGCTCAGGTTGAAGTTGGGTGGAGCGAAGCTGGGAATTACTGCGCTGACACTAAAGGTTGTCACGTCATAGGAAGCTCAACAAAACTCACAGAAAAGGTGAGACTGATGTCAATCAAACACAATCTGTAATCGGACAGACACTGATAGACACAACTGCCTATTGTGGCTATTAAATCTGGACATAATCAGCGGAGTAGAATCCCCCAGAGGATTCTTTTATATCTTGTGTTGGGCTATATTTTATTTTCTCATATGTGTGAGCAAATGTTCATTCCAGCTGTGGGGAAGGAAAATATAATTCATTATTGTGTCTCAACACATGGCCGTCAAACTGACAGGCTGTGTTGTGCCTCATTAATCACTTATTCTGCTGCAGGATCCAGACTTGATGATCAATGGGACACTATAACTTATAGCTTAGATTTTTAACAAGGGTGTTACACATTATTGTCCGTGTGTCTTTGCTGACAGCCCTGAATCAATTTAGATTAAGTCGGGAATACAGATGAAGAGAAGGACTTTCTAAAGATGAGGATCTAGTGGAACTGGAGTGCTAACACTGAGATGTCCACAGCTTCTTCTTCTTCTCTCTCTCCCCTAAACTCATAAATATTAACTACAGACCCACAGTGGAAACACGGGCCATCAATAATGCAACTCCCCAAAACGCTTCTTCCCAAATAATTGCAGCTACAAGCCAAGTCCTGGAGACAGCCTCTAAGGTGTTGCAGCTGTGGTGCCACTGCCTCTTTTTGCCTAAATAATCATTTCGCAGAAAGCAGAAGCAGAGCAGGGGATGTTGGTTTATATGCCTCTCCTGCTGTAATGGGGCTGTGGTGGATGTTTCTAAACTTGTTTGAAACTGACGAGGAAAGATTCAATAAGATGGTCGACCACGAGTGATGAACTGAAGGAAATAGAGGTCGCAGATGTGAACACAGAAATTAAGGCATACTTTTCTTATTCCTCTCGAACAGCACTGGGTTAACTTGGTAAAATTGTGGTCAAGCGTTCGCTGCTGTAGCCAATTAACCTTTTTGCCTTTGGCCATAATTAATATCAAAACATCAGATATGCAGCTGTTTAGCAACATAATCAACATCACAACACTTTAGCAGCACTGGGAAAAGCAATTAAACACTCCTGAGAGAAGAAAGCCGAGGGAAAGACACAAAACCGCAGAAGTAATCAGTAAATAACAAATATTTCATGAATGTGCTTTTCTCATTTATTCCAATTGCTTTGGTCTCATTCGATAGCACGGCCGAACCCAATCGACTGCAGCAAATCATTACAAACCACACGTGTGTCTAATTCATGCCGCTAACATGCATTTGTCTCAAATTATTGATCCAACACCAGAATGTTGATAGATCTCCAATGGTGTTAATGCACAGGCACACCTAAATGTTGCATAATATGTACTTTTGGGTATAAGCAGGAAAGGTTATTGATAATCAGACCCAGGACAATACGCCTCTCGTGACTCCTGACTCCTGACCCCTGATCTTTGACCTCTTTCCATGAGTAATGACCCTTAAAACCTCAGCTTGGCCTATTGTCTCTGTAGACATGAATATGGAAGACGCAGACCTCGAGAAGTCGGACCAGCGGAAGCTCTGTGGTCTTTTCTAATTCAGGAGGTTCAGGAAAAGGAACACTGCTGGTGCATCTTTTTAATAACTGTTTACTTGATCCGTAAAGTGATTCGACTCAGATAGACTCTGGTGCAGCTTCTGGAACTATTTAAATATTTACTATGGTTTAACCCGCGGTTCTCTGACTCGGACCCAGAATCAATGTGCCAAGCTGAACGCCGTCAACAACAACTTCACACCAACTGTGGTGTGTTAATGCTCAATCAAACGCTGTGGGGGTCACGTTACTGAATTTCTTCAAGTCTCATATAAAGTAAGAAATTCACTTTGATATTTTCTGCCAATGCCGCATCTTCTCTTTTTCTTCTTTATTTTCCTGTCTTCCCTCATCTGCAGCAGCATGTGCCGCTGCTCTAACACTTTAATCAGCTGCTCCACCCCTCGCTGAGCTCATGGCTCCTCTGTGGCCCATGTGTCCTTGCATGTCTCTGTCACACACACACACACACACACACACACACTACAAAAACAACGCACAGCCATTCTCTGACAGCCACATTTTCCCATCACACAGCTGAGTGGAACGATGAGCTGCCTTCTACTCATGGGGCAGAAGGTGAAAACACACACACACACACACACACACACACAGTTGAGCACATATAGCACACATTCAGCAACATCTGTCACAACTGGCTGACTTGCAGCATATGGATATTCCCTGTTCACTTTCAGTCAGGGAGGCATCTATCTTTTTTCCAACCCACTTCAGATGAAACCACGCCCACTTCAGTGTGACTGTGTCAATGTAGTGGGAAACAGTAATTGACTGTGACTATGAGTTAAGAGCTTGAGTCAAGCATAGAGGCTGGATTATGTGTAGCTCTGGTTGTGTGTCTGTTTTTCTTGGAAAACAAACAACCAGCAGTGGTTAAATACAGCAGACTGTGAGCTGGAGTTTCCACCGTTAAACACACAGACCCTCTTCAGCCGTCGCACCTCTCCTGCCCGGCCTGTTGGAGGGGCAGGAACAGCTGGGCAGGAGGAACCGCGACAGCCGAAGAAGTTGGTGCGCTCGTGGTTTCATCTAAAGTGGGTTGGAAATATGATAGATGCATCAGGGAGCTTGATCCAAAACTATTGGACCTGACAGGAAAGCTCCCTTTTAGCTTTTGAGTGCACTGAGATTGGATCCTATTAACAATGAAGGAAGCAAAACCCACATGAGAAAACCCGCTGGTGTTTCACTGCACAGCGGAGTACATGTGGTAAACGCTATCCCAACATATGCCCGTCTCTCTTCCCCTTATGCCACAATGACACAGCAATCTGTCTGTAGCCGCTGACCCTGAGGTTTCCCTGGCCCGGCTTGACCTGGCAGCGACTTACCGATCTCGCAGCTCTCTCCAGAGAAGCCCTGAGGACAGTAGCAGCTATAGCCATCGCCTTCCTGCAGGCAGCTCCCTCCGTGGAGACAGGGGTTGGTCTGGCATGGGTTATTCTCCACTGTAAAGACAGAGTGGGAGATGGGAGGAGGGTTAACTGACAATTGCGCATGTATAATTGATTTTACAGAGAAAGAGCATTATGAAAGTGCTTTGAATGTTGACAAACTACGATGGGCAGTGAGCCAGCATTATGTCCCTCTCATTATCCTTACTGAACCCATCCTCCCACCGCTCTCTGACAGAGACAGAGGAAGAGCAGAGTGGGCAGACAGTACGTAGACTCGTCCCCGTCTCTACGACTTTCTACAAGGTGACGGATTGGCTGTTGTTGCGCCTGTCGTGCCCCTGTTTATCATGACTGATGCTCGCCAGGCGAAGGACATTGTGCTGAGTCGACCCCCCTCCTGCCTCTCATTCCCAGGTCCTACTGATGAGCCAAGGTCCTCATAAATTAACTGATCATCACCCAGTCATGCACGCCAGCGTAGGCACCTATTTTTATGGCACATTACAGCGCTGCAGAGGAGGTAATAAACACATTTTACGTTGCAGGGCTATAACTCCATGCCTCTTCACGGGAAATGTTTTGGCGGATGAATGGCGGAGATTGAGGAGATTAAGTCGTAATTATTGCTCTTATGTTTTAGGATGGGACGGAGGGAGGAGGAGAGTTTGACAAGGACGGTTAGAGAGTAGAGCAGACGTCAGGATTTTTTATTCTGTGTGCAAAAGAAGGACTGTAGGGAACCGGCTAGATTAACTGTCTTTTTATTATCCAATCCTGATAGGATTGCAGCCCCTGACACAATCTGTCAGGCCATCTAATACACTGCATCTTCTCCATAATAACACCCAGACTAACTTAATGATGTATGAGCTGAGAGATGCTGTGCAGAACACAGAGTGCAGTTCCCCTGAAAGTTTGGGAATACTGTCACTTATGTGTGTGTGTTTTTATGCATGTGTCTACCTGTGCAAGTACGTGTGTGCGTATGTATCTGACCCTGACTCATTGCAGGTGATATATACAGTAACGTGAGCGTGTGTTCAATTTCCTGTGAAGCAGGGAGATAGACTCCCACTGCTGCAGAGAGGCTGCTGTTGATACACTGGGCACGAGAGATGATGGAAAGGCCGCCTTTGAAAATGCATAAAAGTGATTCGCTGAATGAGAAAACCATTAGAGACAGGCTCATTTCTTAAATCAACAGCAGGGAGGGGAAAAAAAGCAACACTCTACGTGCTTTGAAAACATACATTGCTTAAAGGTTAACGATACACTGATGGAGATGGTAAAAATCTGCAAGTGCTGAGCAGTGCGTGACACAGAAAATAAAAAAAATTTTAAAAACCCACAGATGATATGGTCAATGTGAGCGCCTGGTTGGGTCTAAAAATGTCAGCTAATGGAGGAGAGAAAATGGAGAAAAGAAGGGAGGGAAAGGAGCTGTTTGAGTAATTATTCATCCATCCATCCATCCATCCATGGGTGAAAGTAAACTGGTGAGATATTGAACTGACATTTAGTCCATGCACATAATACCAGTGTACATGTACTTTAATGTAGCTGTTTTCAAATGTTTCTACTAGTAAGCTTTTTTTCCCACTAAGCAGCAGGCAAGCGCAACTAAATACCACATCCACATTAGTCCCCCCTGACCTTTACCCCAACCACAACCTGACCTCATCCTGAACACCAACCACAGAGGGCAATGGTGTGGTAAATATTATTTGAAGGGGACTGAAATAACATTCGGGGGGAGAAGACATCGACAGAATATTGGTGAAAACTTTCTGCTCCATTCTCTTGACCTCCTTTTGCAGGTGAGGGCCGACCAGTCAGACTTTAAGAGACAAAAAAATGGTCACATGAGCCATATCCCATCATGCACCTGTCAATCATTTGCATGACACATGACAATTGTGTAATATAACTGTGTGCCATCAGTACAGAGTAGCTTGTAGTTTCACCAGCAACAGTCTTGAGGTAGCTTCCCCATTGTCCCAGTTGTGATAAATCATGATGGTAATCTACTTCCAATGACATAGAAAACCCTCTGTGATGTGTCTTGTTAATGTGTGTTGTTGAAGCACGCCCAAATGATTGGTTTGCTGTCATTTGCCACATTTTCACAACATGACTGTGCTCCCCATTCTGCCGTCGAATCAGGCGAGAGCGGATAAAAGCACTGACTGTAACATCAGTGTGTTTTCATGAGGGAAAACAGGTGAAGGCAGAAGAGTATCAGCAAGAACCTCAATCTACTTCCACCGTGGCTTCACAGCAGCTCTTCAGGTGAATTAGGTGACATGATGTGAAAAACTTTTTTTCACTTAAATGGACGATGCTCACGATGGGCAACATATCCAAAATATTACATTTTTGCTTTTCAAGTCAGCTTGTGTATTACTTTTATACGAAATTGCTCACAGGACCTTCAATTCCATGTGGTCTGTTTGTCTAATCCACCGTGAAATTCAAGGGGACAGTTTATGGAAAATAGTGTGTGTGTGTGTGTGTGTATCAAACAACATATCAACATATGCCCACTAAACAGAAGGTACAGCTGAGGCTGGTGGAAGTGCCATTAGTTAACATTCAGTCATTAGTATTAAGAAAAGTGACCTGATGATGGTGCTTGATGAAAAGTCAGAGAATCACCAAAGATATTATTATTATTATAATACGTCATTGTGAGGAGAACATCAGTGTCTGAACCAAATTTTGCAGCAATTCCTAAAATAGTTGTTGAGACATTTCACTCAAAGCCACAAAAGTCTGTAGGATTCATCCTCTGAAGACCATGAGCGTCATGAAAGTGAAGGTGTCAATGAATGATGTATCCTAAGAAATAAAAGTAGAAAGAACCAACATATTAGTCTCATTCCAATAGAAAGAATGAATGAATGTCAACACATTACCCCTAAATTAAACACCAAAGGTCGGTCTGGTCACATCAAAAAGCAAACATTAGAGCTGCTGAGGTAAAGCTCAAACTGCATGAGGCAAGAGTTCATTGAAATGATAAAAAATAATAGATTGGTTTTCTTCCAAATAGTTGGGAACATCATAACATACCTGTGAGCTCTGTGAGTAACATTTGTACTGCCACAGATAAGTCTAACATCTGAGTATCCCTGCATGCAGTTGTGGTATTAAATCTCAGCTACACAAACGCCTCCCTACTTTGAATTATGGCCTGGGCCGACATCTATCTCAAAAGCCAGTGCAAAAGGCAGTGATGCACGCAGTGTAACCGACAGCTGAGGACCGGGTCATCAAGTAAGCTCAGCGAGGAAGGCTTCAGCAGCCAAAAGGTGAACATCTCACGGCCGATCGCCCAGTCGCTCGCACCGCAGAGGGTGATACTGCAGCTCTGGCTCGTCCCGCTATCTGCAATAACACTGTGCAGGGTTTTCTTTGCTGTCGTGAAAAATGAGAGTGACATATCTTAAAAAGAAATCCATAAGCTCCTTAGGATTTAAGTGGATGGCGTCACCGACTCATAGGCAAAATTAGAGCGAAGCTAGTGTGTGACAACTGTGTGTATTCATGTGTGTGAGCATGCATGTGTTTAGGTCCATAGCTCGATTCTACTCCACAAAAGAAACAATCTATCGACACAATTTGACCAGTTGCAGCAAAAATCGCCTTAATAATGAGATGAAAAGGACTTTTCCTCTACCGACTGAGATCTGAGCTGTGGCAGAAAAGGACATTGATCCAATCTGCAGACAATTAGTTACGACTTATTACACACAAATGAGGGTGCGTTCTTCACCATCTGTCCACAAACAGTAGCCGGCAGTCGTAGAGGTGACGTCATACATACAGTGTACAGATACAGCAGTTAGGGATCGTGTGACTACAGCAACGTCTCAGGTGAACACATGTGGAATCAGCCATGTAACAGGTAACTTAAAATGAGATGTCTTAGTGTTTAAACATTCATTTCCTCATATGACATGTTGCTGTTTTCATCATTAGGAATGTGCGTGCGTGCAAACATGTGAGACGACAAATTAATATGCAAGCGAAAGACAAATTGGAAAAGGCTTGAGAGAGAGAGACCCTGGTCCAGGGGACTAAGGGAAGTGGAGGATACAAATTAAAATTTAGCACAGAGAGGCACAAGTATGAGCGAGAGAGATGGACTGAGAATGAGAGAGAGAGAGAAAAATGTCAGCTGGGGAGGGACAGAAAGTTACAGAGGGAGCTATCATACATTTCCTCCTCTCTTAATGCTTGCTGCTAGCTTATGATTAATTACACACTGGTCTTAAAATAGGTCGCCTCTTCCATTCCCACTGTGCGTCTTTCTTTTTTCTGCGTGAAAGACAGAGAGGGGAAGAGAAAGAGATGAAGGCGAAGTCCGAGAGCGAGAGAGAGAAGGATGCAGTTTATGAAACGCACGTGGAGATAGGAATGAAAGGGAGATGTATTAGGACTTACACGGGTTCGGCTTTCAGGTCTGAGCTTTGCAGTCACATTCACAGGGCAGATAATGTAAAGTCTTCTTCCCTCACATTGAGCAGATCTCTTCACTCTTGTGCAGAGCTTCTTGAAATATGTTCCTCTGTGTGACATTTTACCGCTCTATGGGGTCATCAGTTTTTTCTAAGCTTCTCAGGGGAGAGATTATCTTTGCGTTGTGGCATATTTCGGAAGCTACTCCCCGATGTCAACTCATACATACGCCCAGGATTTCCAATGGACCATAAAACAGGATTGCGATAAGGGAAGTGTCTTGCGTCCTAGGAAGTCTGAAGCTGAGCGGTTAGCAAATTCAACATAATGGAAGCCTGCAGAAAAGCTTGTGCTGACAGAAACACTGAACTCCGCACAAATCAAGGCGTGACACACACACACAGAAAAACTGCACACACGCACTTACATTTACTGTATGTACACCTGCTTATCACCTGCCGCGTTGCTGTGCTTGGACTCACTGAACCTTGTAATAGCTTTGCTGAGACAGAGATCATGCCTTGGCCTGTTCAAGTGTTCCCCATCTACGAGCGTGATAAGCCATCACCTGGGCCCGGCAAGAGCCGCCCCGTTAAAATTTAATGCTACAGCACATCCCTAAAAGGTACCGAGGCACACAGAACAGTTAGAGCTGTATGGATGGCTGCGTTAAACTGCAAAGCGCTGGCTTAAACGCAGTCGTTGTCGTCATCGCTGTGACGGTTCGCTGAGTCTGCACAGTGAAATATTCATATCGTCACTTGCATGGTTGCTACAGCGAACATGTGTTTTATGCATTTAAGTGATGATACAGAGCAAGAAAAGACATATATAATGCATGAGTTTAAGTGGCTCTGTCAGGGCTGAACGTCACCTCAGCCAGGTCCGGCAACACATCTGGAGCAAGTCTAAATTAAGACTTACAGATAATTCAGTTGACTTATGTTATTCAGTTGATTTATGTGTAAGACAAAATCTGCAAACACAGCAACATTACTACAGCAACACTGATTATTTTAACCACATAATCATTCATTCAGCAAGTATGACAGGTGACAGTTGAACCAGGAAGTTGTTCCATAAACTGTTTCATATTTACAACGGGCAGCTTGGGTAAATATTTTACTTTGTCTTTGTCTGAAGGAGCTGATCTGTTTTTTTTTTTTTTAAGATCATTTTTGGGAATTTTGCCTTCATTAAATAGCTGATAGTACAGAGGCAAACAGAAAATGAGAGGACAGTGAGATGGGTTTGACATGCAACAATGGTCTATAGTTGGAATCAAACCATATGTTTTAACCGTTGACCTACCACTGCACCCTCAACCTGGGTGCTCATGCTCCCTCAGATCTCAGCAGGGAATAAATGTTAATATCAAACATAAGAATGATGGACAAAACCTCATAAAGAGCCAGAATTGCCCTTTAAGACAGTGTAAAAACATGAATCGTTCCATGGAGAAAATTAACTTGTGTGCTGTTCAAGTTCAAGCTCAAGTTTCCCCCTCTCCTCTGACAGGATGGACACAGGCATACAGACTCACAGGTAGGAATATAATCCATGTATCAACATGTCCCCAGACAGGCAAGTCACTCACTGCAGATGAGCTACAATTACTGCCACAGCAGGCTGGATACACTCTGACGGATATATGAAACCTATTTTTACTGAAACATAGATAACACCATCTCTCCAGCACAAAGATGCAGACCCCACTGCAGTTTCAGATTCCTACAAAGCGATTGATTTACAGAGGTGAGCTACATGAGGACGGAAGGGGAGGGCAAGGAGGTGGGAGAGGAAAAAAGAAGAGATGGAGAGGAGACAGAGGTTACGTTGATTTGTTGGTGGAGCTGCTCTTGTTTGGTGCTGATGATGTCAGGGCCCCAGCAGTCAGTCGGCAGAGTCAGACAACCTAATGCGAGCTGACGGTCTGCACTGTGGATTATCACACCAAATTCTTCAGGCCTACAGTCCATTAGGTCATACACACAACAGGGAGAGTCAGCACCGCCTCGCCTCTCTGAAACCAAGCATCCACCTCTCCCTTTTAACCCTCTGCACCAGCTGTCAGTCTAAACCAGGGGTGCGCAAGAGAAATCCAAAGGGTCAAATGAAGAACAAGATAGAAAGGAACTAAAAAAATGTTCTGCTAAACAAAATTATTTTCTAACATTTGCTTTTATCAAGTGAAATATTGGGTAATTTTAACATTTCAAGCCTCTCATCAATTGCTTAAATTAACAATTTGAGATAAGAAGTGAAATTTGGTGAGAGGTTACACATAGACATTGTTTTATTTTAAGGGGTCAAAAGCCCAAAAGTTTGAGAACCACTGGTCTAGAACATGAAAAAAATTCCATCATCCATCACAGGAAACTCCAGTCTCACATAAATAAACTATTGGCGTCTATGGGACTGTGCCATAACTACAAACTTGCAAGTTCATTGCACGTGACACGGTGCAAGATGAGTCTAATAAAACTGTAGCTGCCCACTACAGGGGTCATACAGTACATCTGTAGTGATAAAAAGACTCATGTGGTTGCAAACACCACAAAACTACAGAACTATTAATCCGAGGGTTCAGACACGTATTAAGTCAGCTGTCGTAAAGAATAATAATGTTTTCTCTATTGATCTCCAGCACCTGGTCAGCCACTGAGCTGACAGGAAGTCAGCGCTCAAGGACGACTAACAACTTAGATATTTGCTGAATCGAGGCTTGAACCCAGCACGACAACTTGAGACGCTGCCATGCTTTTGAGAACGCGCTCGTATCTTTGAGGGGAAGGTTGTAGACGGAGCAGGTGTAGAGATGTGATTACTGTACCCAGGCTGAGCAGAGCGGCCACTGACAAACTAGGATTGATGAGCACTGCAGAGGAGGGAGCAGCTATTTCTGTCTGTCTGACCACATGCGGTGCCCTGTGTCTGCCTGCATATGTGGTACACCACCTCTGTGTGTGTGTGTGAGTGTGTGTCCGGGGGTGAAAGAGGTGAAAACAAACAACGTTGGACAAAAACCGCAGTCTGCAATGTCAAATGTTCCAAGTGTAATCCATTACAGTAATGCATTAATTATTACTGAGCACGCTGAAAGCTGCAATCAACACTGGATTACTCAAATGACTACGACTACTATGCCAATATATTAGTCTGGTCCAAGTTATTATTTATTTACATGGTGCTATTATCAGTTTACAGTCATATCTTTATGGTGTAAATCAACCCCACAGGTGTATGTGACATAAACAAGATGCAAGTCTGATAACATTTATGAGTTAGAATATACTTCCACTAGACTAATAAAAAAAATCCACACAGACAATTTTAGAACAGTTTTCCATGCAGACCCGTCTCCACTTTCAGCTTCACCTCTTTTCAACTGCATAAAATGTTTTTCCTCCAGTCTGCACAAGCAAACACACACACAAACTATGAAAAAGCATGACACTTGCAATTAGCTACAGTGCCAGGAGCCTGAGACAGCAGAAAGCAGTCGACGCACTCTTAGTGAGCACCTCGTGAACCGAGCGTCACACTGAATCAGCCCGGAGAGGACCAGGGAGGAGTAGCGTGCCAGCAATTCAATACAACCCCAATTCAGCGGGCCTGCACGGCGAGACTGATGAAGAAATTGAGGGTCTATTGTTACAAGAGCGGCACTTGTGGCGTCTCCATTCGTCCTAAATAAATTGCATTATCTGGGCTGTCAGTGTGGCGGGAAAATAATCCATCCTGGCTTATCATCACAAACACATTCTATCCACCTTGATTTTTTTACCCCCCTCTTCTCTTCAATGTGTCTTTGCTCTCATTTTCAGGGCTTCGTGAAATGAGAATATTGAATCAACCTCATTCCACTTTTTTTAAAATTATCTAACAATATTCTATATGCACACAAGACTTAAAATAGGCAGCAAAGAAGCGGATGTACCAGCCACTGTCAGTGATGTATCATGTATTATTCATACTGTTACTTACATGATTACTGAAAAGAACATGTATTGTTACACAAGTGATGCCTCAGTGAGATGAGCATGCACGTATGGATGATTAACAGGCCCTTGAGATAAGTGAGGGATGTACAATTTCAAGTACAATTAGACAAGTAGACATTTACTGAAGACAGTGGTGCAAGAAACACAATAATAAATGTATGTGTTCTTGACCTTGAAATGCACTTTGCCCGTCAGTTTGGTATCTTTGAGCCGTGCACAGCAAGTTCTGCATGGTGAGGAAGTGGAGGTGAGGTGCAGCAGATCAGCAGCTAATGAAGTGGTGCTAAAACTGGATCTGTGTGTCACTCAGTTGATAATGTTATAACAGGTTGTACAATGATGGAAATGTGCAGGATTATGTGATAAACCCAAACCCAAAAACAACCTTTAGATGATTACAGTCAGAATGTGAAACAGCCCGTCCTATTTCTGCCATTGTGTCCACTGCTTGTAGACTGTATGAAAGTTACCTTTCAATTGATTAAATCCGATCTGAAGGCAGCAGGATAAACGTGCATCTGCAGTTTCAACCTGGAAAGTCTCCATGATGATCCACTGTGGTTACATTGATAAAACCAGGCTGCAGCAAAACAACCACACAAGCACTTGTGTACATCAAATTAGTTGGATATACAGAAACTCTGCATGTATCTGAAGGTTATAGCGGCTCCTGTGTTCTGTGCTGCCTCGATCTGCAATGCTGAGATCATTTCTGTTTTAAATTTAAACTCATCTTTTAGCCAGTCTTTTTCATTAACGTGGTTTAAAATAAAATCACATTCATTATTATTATTATTGCACATCTCCGTACCTGAATAAATCAGTTATTTTGTGTATCACTGTGCTTCAAAATAAAACCATGCATCACTATAGAAAACAAGCTGACCAGAAGGCACATCGTCCGCCTTTGGCGACACATTTGCGGTGTCGTATATATATGTGTGTCTTGTAAGTCTGCAGCTCGCCGAAAACAACACAATTCCCTATTTGGAGGAGCTGATTTGCACTCTTCTCTTCTCTCCACTTGGTGAGCCGTTTTCATCGTGCCCCACTGTGATTGGCACAGCCGCTTAAAAGGGACGAGAGCAATGATGTGACTGGCTGAGAACACAATGATTAATCACCAAACCCTCCTATTTATATTCTACCTCTCCCAAGCCTTTTGCACACATTGTGCTGTGCAAATATGAACAACAATAACAAGTGTGCTTGGACACACCTTCACTGATCTTGCACACAGGAACAAGCCTGTCGTTGCAAATTAGCCGTTATAAAAGAGCCCTAAATCAAAGAGCAAAAACAGGAAACACACACACACACACAGACAGATTGGGGATCTCATACTCCCTTGCCTGCATGTTCTTATTCCACTGTGGTTACTATCAAGAAGTTGTTCTGACAGCAGGGCAGCACTATTAGGAGAAGCAAGCCGAGGGCAGGAGGGGTTTGCCTGGAGACCTGTTTAAAACTCAACAAAGAAGAACTACTTTACATGACCTCACAGTGTCCCTGCCAGCAGAAACTCTGAAAAGAAGCTTGCTTCCCAAAATTCCTCCAAGCCTCCACTTGCAATTTGCAAACATATCCTTTCTCTTCATAGCTCAGCAGATTCTGTAATTTACACCTTCATATCCAACAACCCCACCATTTAAGTCCCCTTGAGACCCTTCATATTTTCCCCCACCAGGACACATCTGTGGGTGTGTCTGACAAGCCCTCCATGAAGGGACCCCTCAACCCTTCCACCCGCTGTGGGCTGGCTGCTGCATGATGCGTTGTGACTGACGCTGGGAGCCAAACACCCCTGTCACCTCTCCGCTCTGCCTTCAGCGTCGGCAAGAGTGAGAGAGAGAGTGAAGTCAGTCAGGCAATCTGGCAGCTCAGAAAAAAAAAAAAAAAAACCCAGCTGGGTGCACTCATCCTCTCTGCTGCCACTCCTCTGTAGCCAGAAAATACCTCAATTTGAAATCATACATTTCACCGTTAACCTTGATGGCAGGTGGCTCCGTTTTTGACGGCGTGCGCCTGCACGTGTGACTGGCTGAGTCGCTGACGGATACGCGCGTGTCTGACTGCAAATGGAGAATGAAAATGCGAGAGTAACATCTCTGGGACACTGTTATTCAAATCTTGTTGGGGGTGCTACAGGCATAATAGACTCTCTATTTCCTGTGAGCAGTTCCACATCATAATACACATATATAACATATCCAGATCCTTCTCCTTCAGAGGTGATAAAGTGTTGGCGCAGACAGAAACTGATCTGACAAACAACATGGCTGTGTGCTGCTAGTTTGTCTCCATTCTTTGTCCTCTAAGAGGGCAGACCTGTTGGTTACAGATAGAGAGGTGAAATACTCTTTCAATATAAGGAAGCAGATTCCTGACGTCCGATCTGATAGCGCCTGAATGCTCCATTGTAACGGTTACCCACATAACCCGACCAGGTTAGTCTATCGCTGCTCTGCACATCCACACAATGACTCCACACAGAGGATTATATGTCTTCTGACAGCACCCTGCCAAGCTTTCGTTCTCTATCCATCGCTCCCATCATTTCCCAATTGGTGGTGCACAGAGGTGATGTTGTTCGTCGCTTTATGAAACTCTACGCACCCTCAGGGGCCCTAAGGTTGTACCTGACAATAAAAACTCAGATAGGAATTCATCTGGGAAGGAATGAAAAAACAACCCTTCTCAGCAAATCTCCAACTGTGTTTTTAATAGGGTGACATATGGCTCAGCAGAGGTCTTCTCTTATCTGGTTTACAGATGCGGCTAAATGAAAACGACTACAATAAAATCAGAGGAGATGACGACGCCTGAATGCTCCAACAAGCAGTTGATGGTTTCATCTGCTGTGTGGCTGAATGTTTTACTTTGCAGTTTTATTCATCATCGTGCCAGTCGGTTTAACAGTGTCTCCAAAAGCTAAAAGGGGCAAATGTTTGCTATGTCTGACTAGTATTATTGTCAACTTCCAATCCAAAAATGAAAAGTTACAGAAAGTTGGATGTTAGAATAAGGGAACAAATTCTCACACAACAAAGCTTTACTCATATACGGGCATAAGGCGTTGTACTAACAAAACAAATACATGATTAAAAAGCACATTTTGTACCCAGGGAAACAGAAAGCTGGAGCTTAGCATCCACTGTTTCTGTGTTACTGAAGTTCATATAGCACTTTGGTTTGCTGCCCAACTGATCTTCAGAGGGCCATGAGATGAGAAAATATTCATAAAAACAACAACAAAACTTGTTTTTTTTCAGTTGTGCTGCGGATCTGCTACCAGTAACAGTCAAGAGATTCAGTCATTCATCTGCCATAATGGGAGCTGTGGGTCATACAATCTAGAAAATAAAATACAGCAGCCTGTGATGGGGCTCCGAGAGGCTGAATAATCACCAGGTTTTGTTGTGGCAGCAAAGATAATAAAGCATTTTTATGATGCCGTAAAAATGCCTGTTTAAGACAGCTTTTCTGTGTTTTTTTTTCAGGCTCACTGCAGAATATTAAACCCAAATTTTGATGGTGCATTAGCTTTACAAACGTGGCTGTTTGTTTCATTGACTTTTACATGTATAAATCAACACTTTCCATTCCCCCAAAATGTCAGTGAACGCTCTGATAACGGATATTTTGCTTGAGCTTTTCGCCTGCTACACAGAAAATCCCTTGCTGAATAATTTAGCCGCTGTGTGTTTTACTTTAACAGTTTAAAAACCAGCCATACTTTGCAAAATCTATTTGCCTTTCACATCAGCGCCTGCTGTAATCTTCAATGACCTTTCCAGGCGCAGACACTTGACTCGGTCCGTGGAGAGACTGAGTATCATGAGCTGCTGTGCTTACACACGTGTAGACAACACCTCTTGAATGCTAAAAGACTGCTGCGAGAACAAATTAAACATGTCGAATTCGAGATGATGTACGGCCTTGTAATGCACTTCTTGACTTCCGAGACACTGATAACTTCTGTCTGTGTGTTCTCACTCTCCTCAATATTCTGTTCGAGTCTTCTCACTCTTGTCCAAAAGTTAGACCAGTTTATCTCTGCTGAAGCTGCTACATGTTACAGGCTGATAGTTTGAGTCCCAGGTTTGATGGCAGTGATAGCACAAGCATAACTTTGTCTGCAGATCACGAGAGGATCAGTGCTCGGCAGCATGAGAAGGCTTGCAGGAGAAAGCAACCGGTTATGTGACCTGCTCTACAGTCACTCATCCCATCTGCCTCCTGGTTGGCCAGTGTCCTCCTTCCACCCCTGCAAACAGGGTTAAACAATGCATGCTAGTAATAAAGAACTCCATTACCCACAATATCAGATTAACCTCACCAACTACAATACGCAGTTTACCCGGGGCCAGCGCTTCTGACATAGAGACTCATCAACACCACTAACATTGTCATCCATGTTGGCGGCAATAACGTAAACGTCTGTTAGAGGAAATGATGAGGTTTTGATGTTTTCGTAACACCAGGTTTATTGGTCTTCTCTCTTGGGCAGCCCCCGACCTGCTGAGAT
Source organism: Holacanthus passer (assembly GCA_025331565.1). Classification (NCBI taxonomy): domain Eukaryota; kingdom Metazoa; phylum Chordata; class Actinopteri; family Pomacanthidae; genus Holacanthus; species Holacanthus passer. The sequence goes on from JAFREQ010000116.1 coordinate 736,582, forward strand.
GAAGGGCACCACTATTGACAATACAGACGTAAAGCAAATTGGGCGGATTAAAAACTGGTGTGCATTATCATTATCAGCTGTCAGTGATGTACACAAAAGGCTCAGTGTGATTTCTCATCACAGAGAGCTTAAGCTCATTTTCAACACTCTGGTTGCTTCGTTATTCTCCTGGTTAACAGGATACAAAGAGCCCATGCTCAGTCAGCACAGAGCGGTGTGTAACGTCGTTTCATCCCACACCACGATGGAGCTCAGTGTCCCTCAAGGCTGTTCTTTAACAAATCCCATTCATTTAATATGCAGCAGCCAATAGCACAGGATTAGATTCAGCAGGAGTGTTTGATATGGAAAAATGGCGGAATTACACCATGAAAAGAAAGAAGAAGAGAAACTTGGAGAAGCAGATAGAAGGATGACAGCAGATGGATTTAAGGTAGGTGACTGTGTTTTAAAAGGCAGTGACAAGGATCCCGCTGAGGCTGAGGATCGTACAGGGGACAGATATGGTTAAACTGCAGTTGACTGCTGTGTCGTACCACATTGGGGTTCAAGAGGCTATCAAAACATTATGCCGGAGTGAGTCATAACAATGACCAGAGGAGTAATAAAAGACATAAAGTCAGGGAGATGGGGAGCGAGGGAGGCTGAAAAAAATCATCCAGTAAGGGATGATGGAGGAGAGAAGAGAAATAGGAAAAGAAGATGGGATACATAGAGAGGGAGAGGCAGGAAAATCAATAGGCTTCTATATGCAGCATGGAGAATGTGCCCTCTCGCCGCTCCAGACAGCCCATCCAAGGACTCCAACAGCCGGCAGACAAACCGAACATCTATCCACAGACCCATACTGATAATATGCCACCCCAGCCTGTCGCCGTCTCCATTTATCTCCTTCATCCCCCCGTCCATCGCCAAATACACACACATGCACACACGCTTCAACCTACCGGCTCTTCCAAATTTAACACTCTAATTTGGTTGAGGGCCGCCTGCCGTGTTATTGATGCTGCCAGAGGTCTGATCCATCTTGAGACCGGGACAAGGCTTTAGTCAAGATGGCAATAACTCAGGGGCATCCCGCTCCCTGTTTGCCAGAGAACCAGACTGGCTTTGGTAATTTAAAGGCTGGACGGACAGCCGACATTACTGTATCCACCCGACCCACTTCGTCACCCCAAACGGCTGGATGCCAGTGATCTGAACCGTTCGCTGAATTTCCATGCTTGTTGGGATTCTCTGGACCGCAAGCTGCTTTTGTAACTTTTTTGTGGTGTTACAAACTTCCATAAATGCTGTCTTTGGGATTATACAATATGGAAATGAAGATATGAGTAATTGAAAAAGAAATAAAATGAAACGTGTTTACTTTCTAGCAGCGCTCACAGTGAAGGATTAAGACATATTCAGTTGTGTGTGTGTGTGTGTTTGTATGTGATGGTGCGACATGTGGGATGGATTAACGAGGTTTACTCCTGAGCAAGCTTGGCATGCTGGAGCTTCCTCACATATATTTAGTTTTTTATGTGTGTGTGTTTGTCCACCGAGCTGTGTGGGTTTAGCTGGAGGCCAGAGTGACGGGGAATTGGAAAGCTGGATGTGGCATTATATACAGTACCAGTGTCTTATCACTCTGATATATGGCCAAATAGGACACATGGGGGCTGAGACTGTTCTGATAACAAACAATGAATGGAGATCGGAAGGAAGTAAAGAAATGTAAAGAAAGAAAGGATGAGGAGGGAAGGAAGGGAAAAAAAGATGAGGAACAATGTGGTCTCTGGAGGCCGACGGGACTGTGTTAGTGTAGTCTCTGATCATTGATTAAAGAGGTTTATGTACTCCCACCTACAGCATCATAGAGGACACGCTCACCCCTCTCTTCCTCCATCCTTCCTTCCCAGATCTGTCCATCCTTCTGCCCTTTCCCTCCTCTCTGTCTCTATCTCTCTGCTTTAATGGGCAGACAACCGTTGCTGTAATTTTCTCTGCACTACAACTGACGACTACGAAAGGTCACTCGGAGGGAGGGGTCCTCTGCTTCTAATCACTCAACGAGAGCTGGGCCACTCGGTCCATTCAAATGTCACTGTGTCAGAAAAACTGATCAAGACAAAAATGTTCTCTTGTACTCCTGTACTCTTTTCATTTCCCCATGTAATAAACACACTACCATTCAATCTGAAGAAAGCGAGTGTCCTTGAGCTGCAGTTACATAAGCCAAGATTTTTCTTTTCTGGCTAAAATCTGAAATATATGTTCACTAAATTAAATGATAAGATTAGTTTCATGGTCACGCTCCACTGTAAGCATTCAATAAATCACTCAACCTCAAACAAAAAGATGGTCTGTGTTGAGCCTTTTGCACTGTTATTAGTTTGCTGCTGCGCTTTCTACTGAAACCACAGTTTTATCAGAATATCCTCCTCCTGCTGTTATTAAATGGAAGAAAGCAAGTCCCCCGCTTCACAATCTCCTGTAAACCAGAAAACAGCACTTGGCCAAAAGATGGTTCCCCTGAGAAAGACATACCACTCAGACAATGGGGACTATTGGTGAAAAGTGCTCATAAATGACAAAACAATGGAGGCAATCATGTGGTGAATCTTCCCAGGAGAAAATCTTTGACTTAAGTCAAATGGGCAAGCATTAAAAAAAAAAACTACAGAGTATAGCTGTTCCAAAAGCATGTAGTAATTGGAAGTCATTTCACAGTACATGACAAATTCAAAATCTCTCAACTATATTACAAAAAGTTTCCCTGAGGTCTATGTATTCTGAATAGGCTGTTATCCTCATTATTAGTCTCATAAAAGGCTTCATGCAAATGCAGCTACTGAGTCCCCACCAGCTCTGACCTCCCCGTGATGACTTATGAAAAAAAAAAGTTTTAGAAATGCACTTTACAGAACAGGGTGACTAATGATCCAAGTCGTGATTTAAAAAATGTATTTTCAAAACCCAGAAAATACCAGACGCACTGAGCTGAGGATGAATGAGTGGCATTAGTTTACCAGAAACACACAACAAATGCTGTGGTAATTCTTGGCAGACGCATTAAACATTAAGTAAACACATTTTGGCTGTTAAGAGTACAAATTTAGACAAGGAAGAGACGAGTGGCCCTAAGAACGCGGCGTTTGTTATGTTCATTTACTCTGTGGTTTTCTGCCACAGTAGCAGGTCCATTAACTATCAAAAGAAATCAATGCGAGCATGCTGAGACAAACAGCACAGACACTGCTATTATTGTGAACGACAAGTTCGAGGATGGAGGGCGAGAGAGGAAAGTTGAGCCGACCGCGAGAGAAAGAGCTGAGTGAACATGGACAAACTTGAAAATGAGAGAGGAGAAGAGACCGCAGTCAATTACGAGTCCCATCTTGTAGTTTGTGTCTACATTGATTTGTTGGGGACTAGGATCTCTGCCTCTCTCCAGTTCACCTAATTGCACTCACTCTGACCCGCTAATTACTTCACGAAGACCTAGTTGGTCTCACCTCCCTGCACTGCCTCGCTGTCTGGAGCTGTCTCTCAATACCAACGTGGGAGGAAGGCAGAAGAATGGAAGAGGATGCGAAGGCAAAAAGAGAGAACAAGCCGGGATTAAGAATGCATGATGTATGTCAGAGGAGGAAAGAGAGGAGAGATGTAGAATAAAACAACAAGAGACAGACACAGTAAGGAGACAGAGGTGTATATATTGGAGGTTGGTTGCAGGGGCTGAGAACTCAGGTGGAGATCACGCAGCAGTGTTAACATACTGCTGTTACTGTTACTGTATGTCACCTCAGGACAGCAATGATGTGAATGATGTTTCTGGCTCTCACTGAGCTGCATACATAATTAAATAAATCGCTACTGATTAGATAATCACTCATAATTACGAAGATAATGATGACAATGAAGTTCATTCATTGGGAACACCGGGGAGCTTACGTACCTGATGGGATGAGCCCAAAGGCCCAGTTGGGTACAAGAATGCCGAAAGGGTTGTTTGTGTCTTTGTTGTCTTTGTCGTCTTTGTTGTCTGTCACAGAAGCTTTGTGTTCCTCTGACTTTGGGCTCATGCCTTTGAAAGGTGTCCACCGACTTCCAACCACGAAGGACTCTGACACTGCAGACCTGGATTCCATTTCTGTGGCACCAACATTGGAGCCTGATGCGAAGGTAGTCAAATGAATGACACCAGTAGTTGTTAGAGATCCCTCACTGGGTGCTGGAGTAGCTGATGCGTGACCCTGCAGGTTGGGTGTGCTTGTTGTTTTCTCTTCCTGAACCCATGAAATGGAAATAGACGGCTCCTCAGTAGTGGCACTGTCAGAGGACTTTTCTGTGCTGGCTGCTGTGGTGGTAGGATCCGTCCTCTGTGTGTCTCTGGTTGTCAGAAGTTCCACTGTGGTCACCTCAGAGGTTGTCAGCAGCTCCATTAAAGCTTCAGGTGTGGCAGTCACCGCCTCCTTTCTGCTCGTGCCTTTGCTGTGCTTCCTAAAAACAGGAGTGAAAGCTGAATTTGAACTACCCTCTTCTCTCCGTGAAGAAGCAGAGGAGTGGTTGTCAGTAGGCCGGCTGACATAGAGGATCTCTCCCCTGGCCTCCTCTGCTGTGTCCGACTCCTGTGGGCGCTGAGGTGGGGTGGTGGGCTGTTCCACTAGCTGCCACTGGGACAGAGTAGTGTGCTCTGCCACAGTCACAAGCTCATTCTGGCTTTGGCTGAGTGACGACTCTGTTTCATGACTCAGTTTGACACCCTTGCTGTCCACGTTGCTGCCTTTCAATCCAAACCCACCAGGAAAGTTCCCTTCAGCGCTCCCATCTATCTCCTTCTCCTCCCCTGATGCAGTTCTGGCAGCTGATGGAGGGTTAGCATCGTCTCCGTCCTGGTCCCTGCCCTGGCCTGAATAGTTTTCCGGGTTGTCCTGTCGAAGGGAGGTGGGCAGGGTCATCACCTCGAGTGGCCCCGCTTTGGCTTCCATAGGCTCCCAGGTGGGACGTTTACCCACATAGGCCACATTTCCAGGGGGGCCTAGTTTGGACCCACGCATGGACTTGATGGCCCAACGAAACGGGCTGCTGGGGGCGGGAGCAAAGGCCGGGCCTCCCCTGGGACCCTGAGGACTGGATACGTTGACATGTTCACTGGGCCGTGATCTCTCATCGGGACCTGATGCAGTGAATTCTAGAGGGAATAAAGAGACAGAATAGACTAATTAATACATTTCCATTACGGGGTGGGGGTGGATTTAATTTTATGGATGTGTAATTAGCAATTAAATCTGAAGCCTGGTTTACATGAGCCCAATATAACACTTACAGAGCTTCAAAATTACTATAAAACACAAGTCTGCAAGGATCCGCAGTGAGAGCAATGACCAGTGTTTTGTCCAGCGGCACTGGTTTGGGTCATGTCTGGACTACATCAGTAGGGGTTTTTTTGTGTTGTTGCTGTTGTTGTTGTTGTTTGATTGCACAGATACAGTTCAAGCTAATGAAGAATTCAATGAGAAGACTGCAAATGGCCAAAAGACCACTGTCACCCTTGATATTTCTATTTGGAAAGTTAATCCACTCAACTCTGTAAAAGTGTGTAGAAATTTAACAAGAAACCAAGGCCTTCATACCTTTCCGCTTTTTCATAAAGCTTACCAACAGACAAATACTAGTAGGTGTAACACCTCTACAAAAACTTTGGAACTTGAAGGTTTTTCTCTGTAACATTATATATTAATGACTAAATAAGCAACAACCACAGTTACTTACACAGAACCGTGTCATCAGATATAATTGATGGTGACATTATTAGCAAACAACTCCAAAACTGCCATCACATTTTGATTCATATATTATGTGAGTACATGATGTCACCTTTTTACAACAGAAAAAAGCAAAGACAGAAATATGAATACAAAAACCTCAGATATGAATGGCCTTCAAAACTCGTCCAGTCCAACCTCCAATATTTCCTGAACAAATACTTGAAGAATGTTCCAATCGCTTTGTTTTCTTGACATAAAATGATCCAATCCAGCAATACAAGGCCAGATCAAACAAAACCAGTCCTAAACCTCAACATAAAAACTTTATTTTGGCTTTTTTTTTTTTACATGAAGAAACTGTACGACACATTAATAAATGTGATCATATATTGATTTTTAAATCAGAACTTTTTCTGTGTTAATACATCTAATTTCCTGACAGCCTATATTGTATTTAGTGTGTTTAATATATGCTAACATGTGCTTTTGTTGAAGGTGTACATATGGAAATAGTATAAAGTCATTAATATGTAAGTGGGAGTTCAATTTAGCTTGTTCTTTTTAAGCTGTAGACAAACTGTACTTTTCGGTCGACTGTTATTTACTGTGACTTGGATATTTTGGGCGTCTTTCCTCACCAGTGGAGCTGATCAGTGCTGCTGAAGTTTGTAGACAAAGATGGGGGGGGCACACCTTGTGGAAGCCCATAAACACATGCATGCACACAGAGACACAAACACACCAAAAGGATGGAAGGATGTATTCAAAGTAATTTCACACTTCTCTTCTCTGTCCCTGTTTTCTTATTTCCTGTGGATTCTTTTACCCCAAACAACCTCCAGCAGGGATACACCCGCCTGTGGTGAGAGAAGCCATGTGGAAAAACGCAGGAGCACTTGCAACACGATAAGCAAATGACTTGCTCCACAACCAGCTCCATCTAGACCTGTTTATTTAGATGAAGTGGTCCACTGTACCTTATCAGCTTACGGCTTTAAACCAGACACTGTCTACACCATCAATAATTCATCCCGTCTGCATGTGTGACTCACGGCTGGTGTGTTTTTTCTAGCGGTGCGAGGCCCGGCTAGTGTTGCTACCATCGTCATCTCTCAGCTCGGTTTGGCTGTTGTTGGCTTTTCAGTTAACATGTCTGAAAAGTATAGCAATACGGCAGGGGGTGTGCAACACAAGCCAGCACAACAAATTACCAGGAGACGGAGAACATACACAAATATGTCCATGCATAAAATATTAAAATGTATGTAAATTATTCAGGAGGTCCGCTGTTGCCTGATGCCCAAGCGAGGTTTATGAGCCTGAGGTTTATTTCCATAAGAGCCATGCAGACTGGCGTAATTGTCCTATTAATAATCCAAATAGCTAATTACATACTTTTACTACACACACTGATGAAAGTGAGAATAATTAAACACATTAATCTGCTTTGATCATCTATGTAATGACCCATGTAATAAATAAAATGAGACAATTAGACATAGGTTCGGACGACTTCATGGTGCTGTTTAGAGTGCGCTTGAAGTTCAGCTCTGACACTGTAAATCTGTTGGTGGAAAAGCCACGACTCAACGCTGAAATGCTGCAGAACACATTTATTATAAAAGCCCGTTCAGACGGTAATTGTGTGCTTCCACTGTGAGTGGTTCTGCCGTGTTGACTCCACTTTACTGGAGTAAACGGGCTGAGTGAATCCCTCGGGTCAGGCAGACATGATATTAAATTGTGAGAGTGGAGACTGACAATGAAAGAGACACACACAGAGACAGAGAGTTGGTACCAATGCCACCTCAGCCATCTGCAGATATGGCAACTAATAATAGAGACTGAGGAGATGTTATTGCATGGCCATGTGAATCACGTCAGGAGCATCTTCGCTGAGCGCCGGCGCACAGACCCCACTGTCTTCTATCACATAAATTCAGTCTGTGGGTTGACAAGACTGGTGGGAAGCAGACTTGCATTTCCTTGACAGACAGCCGGGGCTCGCTTTTAGAGCTTATTCAAATTCTACATGCTGTTATTGGAGGCAGACTGTTCCACTAGGAGGTTACAAAAATAATACTTAATTTGATAAAATGTTCAAAATATTTTGATTTGCAGGGGAAATAATTGAGGTTATCGCTCTACATTCGGAGAACTTTCCCAAATTTTCAAAATAATTTGGTTCAATCCTCAAATTGTAACCTTCCATGCGGATGTACTGTCTTCGGTGCAAAGCTCTGCATCCCCCTCAATCAAAGAGGCAACATGGCACCATCAGTTACTAAGAAGTGTTGAGATCTGAGGGATAGCCTGCGGTGTGCAATAACAGAGTTAATTCAGCTCACTGATGCTAGTTTAAGAAGAGACATCAGTTGGGCAGCTTTCCATCACGGCAACATTAAAGAAAGAGACGACTATTCCTCGGCCCCCTTTCTCCGTCTTCCCCTTTCTTCCCTCCATCTCGCTCTGCTCACCCCCCCTTGTGTTGCTCATCCTTGCTGTAGTGATCATTACCGCCTACCTTCAGAGAGCCGGCGCCTAATTGGCAGAGACGTAGATGGAGGTGAGAGTGAACGGCATAGCAGCCCAACCTCCGCGTTAATTGGATACGGCTGTGAATAATGCATGCGGACTAAAGCTTGGATTTTCATTAATACCTTGGGGGTTGACATCGGATTTCAGGTAACGCAGTGGTGAGTATTTATATTAATAAAGCTGGCAATTGCTAGGTGAGAAAAGCCTATCACCTTTATTGAATCATTCTTCTGGCTGTCTGTGGGAGAGTCTAAAGTCTTTCTTTGTGTCCTTCCCTTCAGCTGATGCCAGGTGTTATTTGTGGCGACCATTAAAAGAAAAGCTGCCTTCTCCCACCCAAGGCTGTAGTACATTTTCTTTTCGGCTTCAGTCGGTACCTTCCTCTACTTTTGGCCGATGATCAGTTACAGAGCTGCAATCTAGGCTTTACTGTAGGTGTCTTGCTCTGGTAGTTATTGATCCAGCAATCTTCCAGTCATGAGCCATTCCTCTACAACCTTCAGTCTTTACCCCTGCAGTTATAAACTACGGCGAGCGGTTTTAGGTTTTGTGCCAGCGTGCTTTCAAGAAGATGTGAGCTGAAAACGGTGAACTGGTGACCTTTTCTATCCTTGGGTGTGTTGTACCGCGCCATTCCTGAGGGTAGCTCACTCCACTGTGGATGTTACCTGTCTGACATGGCCTCCGGGTTCTTCAGCTCTCACACATGCAGCACACAGACACACACTAACTAACAATGCACCCTTGCATTTGTCAGGGCTGCTCATAATCCCCTGAGCATTTCTCTCTTTGTCTGAACACAGACTTCTTAAACTTGGTCAAGTTGCTTTGTTTTCCCTCATTTGTTTAATTTATTCTCCGCAGCTAACACCAGTCAATTTTTCAGTCTAATACGTCTTTGACTGCTGAAAAATAAGCTGTAATTGGTGATGCAGGTCTGTTTTGTTATAAACAAACAATACATGTGCGAGCAAACCTTTTATGGCATCAAAGTAGATTAAAATTCAAGCTCAGCTTCTATTCTTTCTGACAGTCTGCACTGTAAACACAGCACAGTCAATAAATATGAGAATAAAGGCAGAACAGTCTCCACTCCAACGCTTTAAATTACTGTATGTTCTATGCCCCCCTTTTTTTGCTTGCAATTACTGTTAATTAAATCTACAGCAAGACTTCAAATTGCCCGCTGAGTAATATATTGTAGCACACTTGAGGGAAAATAAAAAAGAGTGGAACAGAAAGACAGAGACTATTTAAAGAGCATGACATAAACAGATCCTATATTTACCAGCGACATGTCGCTATTTGAAATGGAACAGTTTCAATTCACCCTCATTTCTAGATTCATTTCACACTCAGATATTAGTTTTAAATGTTAAAGGTGAACCAGAAATATGCACAAATACAAATACACAGACACAAGCTCATACCGTTAAGAGTGGACGGAGGGCTGGAGGCTCGTTCTCCCGGCTCCGTCGTGGTGTCGCTTTGCCCTGTGCTTTGGACTGCAGGCACTAATCGAATCAGCGGCATCACCTCTTTCTCCTGCTCAGACAGACCTTCCTCTGCACTCTGTTGTCCACTGGTAGGAGCCCTGAAGGAAAAACTATCACTCCTGTGCTCCATGATGGCATTGTCCATGCTTCCCTTGTTCACACTGGCTTTCGGTATACTCAGGTTTCTGCTGGATGCTTCTCGCTGCATCTGGTTCTCTGCTGCTTTTTCCTCAAGTGCTGAAGGTGCCTTTTCTGTGGCCTCCACCTCCTCACCCCCAGTCCAGTACCTGAAGGGCCTCATCAGAGTGTTAACAAACTCAGCCAACACGCCATTACTAGTCTGAGGCTGGGGAGTGGAGGAAGGTGTGGAGGATAACGTTGAAGTGTCAGGCGATCCAAAATAACCATCTTCTTCTTCATGAGCAGAACCCCCGTGGCTCTCCGGGTTCCTGAGGTCAGAAAGGCCCGGTGTGTTGCTCCTCTTTGGGCCATCAGACTCCTCCTCCTGGCTGGGTTGACTGCTTCTGGGTCCATCCTGCTTTTCATCCCAGCCTTCCTCTGGCCTTAGGTGGATGACTACATGCTCTTCAGAGATCTCAGAGGAGTTGTTGATGCCAGCAATGGAGTGGACATCTGCGCTGTCCAAGTCAACCAGGCCTGTCCAGGTGGAGGTCTTTGAAAAGGGGGCACTACGCTGAGCTTCAGTTGCTGAGGAGACGGCCTCTGCTGCTGGATTGGTGGTCTGGTACAAAGCCGACGCCTCCGCAGCCTGGACCCCTGCAGGCTGGTGGGCTGCAACACACGACAGCCACATTTCACAAAAAGCACTGTTTTTTTTCACTTGACCTGCTTTATCTGCTGCTGCACAACACAGCACTGAACCTCACTTTACCTCTTTCCTCCCAGTGCTGCACACCAGCTGTGGCTACTCAAACAAGATTAAATTCAGAGCATGCTGCACGGGGTCGGATTGACAAATACGCTCTGATTTTTCTACTACAGAATCCAATCATTGCAAACATTCATGTATTGTGTTCACATCATATTAATGAGATTGTATCGACAATATTATTTACATGAAACAAATTTAGGCTATTAAACAGAACATATTAGCATTTTTATCTAATTTTAGCGATCTGGAAGACACCATTTGTTTTAAACATTGATGTAAATGTGCATACAAGTGTCGGTGCAATGAAGAGGTTCATCTATCAGCTGTTTGTTTTGACAAATGCACTGCTGCTCTGCTCCCATGCTGTTCTTGTTTACTTAAAATGATTGGGTTATGCAGACGTTTCGCTTCAATGAAAATTTCATAAGCTGACACTGTGAAAGATGAAAATATTCTTGTTATTTTTTCTCCTATCTGACTGTGGAAATATAATTGCCAAATATCAGTCTGTAGTCTGCTAGCATCAATGGAAGCCAGAAACACAAAAAGTAAGCTCTAGGTGCAAAATTGTAGGTTTGATAAAATATGAAATACAAAATATCAGTGAACAGAGTGTGGTGTAAAGTCAATCCAAAGTGAAGACGAAGCTAACTTATTCCACTGTCAGTTGGCTCATGATAAAAGACAAGGTCAGACACAGAGTCACTGCAAACCCCAGTTGGTCTCATTCAAGTTCTCACTCTTTCTCTCTCCCTTTCTACTTCACTTTTCCCTCTCCCTCTCTCTCTCTCTCTCTCTCTCTCTCACTCACGACACGCAACATACAAGCTCCTAAATCCACCAGGGGGGGTTACAAATGTCACACAATCTCTTTGCAACTACTTCATGTGTGACACAAACATCTCGTGCTAATTAATAACCAGAACGGCAAGCAAAGCCCCTGGACCCCCCCCGTTGCCATGGCAACTACCACCACAATGGACTTCATCAGTACCTCCGTAGCAGTAGGCGTCAAACAGGGCTGTGGTGTCGGGGAAGCCGGTGCGGTTGGGGTTGTTGTAGACGGTCCGCACCCCGGGCTCGTCTCCTCCGCAGTTCTTCCGCGGGACGTTGATCGGGTAGCGGACACTGCCGTCGGCCAGCCAGCCGGGGTCACACTGGTCCAGGCCGGCCTGCCAGGCGAGGAAGAGCTGCCCAACAGTGGCCAGCTGGGCTCCCAGGGCATGGCAGTGGGTGGAGGCCGTGGCGAGGCTCAACTTGTCAGCCACTGCTGAGTGGAAGACTTCACCTGGAAGGAGAGGGAGAAGAAAGACATGGGGTTCAGTTTAGTGTGCTGGAGAGCCTGAGGCATTTTTAGCCCTCAGACTGTTGTTTTTCTTCATTTGGCTTATGATTGTCGGTTCTTGAGAGAGTTAGTTTTCCTTTTTTTGGGTTGTATAAAGTGATGTAAGTGCATTTAAGTCTGTTTTATGTTGTGTGTGTGCGCACGAGTCTGTCAGTATTTTACTTAAAAGGCAATAAGTTCTAGCCATTTCCTTTTTTTCCTTTGTCAACTTTGTCAAAGCAATAAGAGGAGGAGACTTGAAGGAGTGTGATAAAAGAAAAGTTTTACTTGCTATGCATAAGAATGCACTTTATTTTTTGCATAAGAATAATAAGAAATATCAGTGATTCAAAGAGCAGACTATATAAAGACAATTCTTTGAATTCAAAGCAGTTGCAAAGGGCCATCTACAAGAAAGACAAGTACACAGACTGAAGGAGAAGAAGAAAGGAGAGGCTGAAGAAAGGTGGGTTTGGTGGATAAAATACAGCAGTGATGCAAAAATAGGGCTTTAGCAAGCAAGAGCGAGATAGCTCCAGAGGACCACTGTGTCTGCGCAGCACAAATAAGATTATATGATCAGAAGATCCACTGGTGGTTCAGTGTGTGATGAAAAAAATATGAGCTGGAGGAGTGGACATTGAGAACCAGGAGTGGAGAACAGATGAACAAGTTCGATACGAGGATCCAGGAGATTTATGCCAAGTACGGAGTAAAGAATGGTGTTGCTGATTTATTGAAGTGAGATGGGGAGGTGAAAGGTAAAGGGTGAAGATGCGAACAAAATGAAAGAAGCAAGAAGCAGAATGGGATTATGTGAGGAGTGATGTGAGGGGAAAAAGATGCCTGAAAGATTTATAGGAAAGCTGGTGAAAAGTTGAACAAGAATTTGACTAAATTAATCTGATCCAGGGAAAAAAATTAAAATACATGCACAGACAGAAATATCAATGTAGCTCTGTCACAGTACATGATTGTGTATTGAACAACAGAGTTTATAGATTAAGCTTCTAGTTGTGTTTTTACAAAATGAAAGTGAAAAAAGCTACTGTATGTTTCAGCTGGTAATTTCAGTTTGATTGAAGATAATTATCTGCTGATTGTTTCAATCAGGTTGTTAATTTCACTGAATTAGAGTGTAAACTAACAAATAAATACAAAGTCTGCAGGTGGTCATGTAATCTTCTCTGCTCGGGAGCAGGGTCTTCATATTGTCTGCTAATAACTCTGGTAACTCCCACTACTATTATGCTTAATAACAGTTGTGGTCGTACCGCCTCATAACAAGTGACCCAGAAAAACTAACCCCTGTAGTGATTTTTGATTGTGGTGTTAAATCCTGCTGTGCTTATGATTGTTCTTTGGGATATGTAAATATCACAAACACCTCACAAATATTTCAGTCCGGCAACTCTTGTGGACTTGGACTGAATTTGGATTATAAAGTGACTGTAGAATATGTGCGATGTGATATTTGGCATTTGGGAAAGGAAAGGAAAGCGTTGCCAGTCTGACATATCTAAAGATCTAAATATCCAAGGAGCAGCAAGAGCCGACGAGAAACTTCAGTCACTCATGGAATTAATCATAAACAATAATTAGTGGGACTGAACCTGGAGGAACGAGGCCTCCAGTTATGTGCACATTGATTAGATTAAACATAGATTTTGATCAAGCATGTTCAAATTCATGGGCTGGAGTTTTGATGGATCTGGCCTTCATACTGGCTGTGCCCATTAGCGCCTTAATTATTCGCTAAGACTCGCTTAATTAGTGTTTCAATGCCTGTCAAGCTTTCTTCTTCAGCACATATGCATTTTACAAGGATAGTGGTGGCAGATTTACAACTCAAAATTCTCTGGAAGTGTCCATTTATGGTTGTTAATCTACAATTGGACAATTGCTGTTCAGGGGAGGGGTCAGCCAGATATGACTTAATCAAAGTCCAAGACATTTTGTCCACCTGTTGTAGGTCTTTGCCACCTGCAGCACTGTAAATCAAAAAGTTCAGTTAGGATAACACTACTGACCCACTTATCTTACGCCTGCAGATGGTATTGTCTCTCTTTCTCCCTCTCACTTCCACGAGCTCTCCTCCCTCAGTTCCCAACTCCCCTCTTCCTTTCTGTGCTAACGGAGTATTAAGTCCTGGTCACAGCATTCTTGAGCTGCACACCCACGGCTTAGTGGATCCATGCATGACTAAACCCAAATTTACGGTCGAAGCTCCTGACTCCCACCTTGAAGCTGCTTAGCAAAGCAGTAGACATCAAACAGCTCATCAGGGGACCTATTGCCGTAGTTACGGACTCCAGGTGAGTCCTCGCGATCGCCATAGCAACCGGGCCGAGGCGACTGGATGGGATACCTGCGGAGAAAAAAACCGAGAGACAGAGGAAGTGAGAGAGGGAGATTAATACAGCCTGGCCGTGAAAAAGGCAGCCACAGACAAACTTGGCTCCCTGGGGATGAGCCTGTGTTCACACGCATACAAAATAAGATGAAAACTGAACTACACTTTCATCATCTCCTGCCCTGAATACAATGAGTTTAAGTATATCCTCCTCCCAGAGATTACCCAAAAATATTACCCAAAGAATAACGAAAAATAAATACATAAACTAGCCAGAAATGCCAAAGCCGGGCACACAATAACATTCATTACATGTCAAAACAACCTCAAAGCAATTCAAAAGATACAATATCTGGCTTCTTTTAATTAATCTTCCCTCAGTGTGAGTTTCACAGAATAATTATCCAACCGTTTTACTTAAAATCATTTTAAAATGCGTTTTACGCTCTGGCAATGCAAGAATTCAAGTATAGCTTTGGAGAGAGAGGGAGGGAGGTGGAGGTAGAGGTAGGAAGTCAAGGAGAGGTTAAAAGAATCAGGAATTCCTTCAGTGGCTTGGCATGCCTGTGGGGCTGAGAAAACAGCGATCTATATTCAGGCTCCAACTGAGCAATTATTCCACAAGAACATTGATTCCAGCAGCACCAGGGCACAGGCAAAGAGGCTGATTAAAAGATTACGCTGGGCATACAGGGACTTATGAAGTACTTGGAAAAGACACATACGTACACACACACACACAACTGCACAGACACGCATGCCTGCACACGGCCATAAACCTGCAGCCCTTTTCTTAAATAGCGACCTGTTTTCATCAGAGTAGAACAAGAGAGCTAAGTCTTGTAGTGTCTCCAGTCTCAGCCTCTTTATTTCTGCTTGGTGGCTGATGTCTGTATTTTTTATTTATTTTTTTCCACGGTATTAATTGGACACTTTCCTCCTGGCTGATGTGCAGTTGGAGTCTATTGGATCTGGACCAATTAGATGGCTCCCGAGTGAAAGCAACAGGAGTGTAGGACGAAAGGAGAGAAAGAAATGGGGAAGGAAGACGCGCGGCAGGAAGGCTGCGAAAAACTGTCAGGAAGACAACAGTCAATCTGCTTGGCTAGCGGAGCAACAGCGATTTGAAATTAAAATGTAGATATGGAGAACAGTGTTGAGAGACGAGCCCTGACTGGTAATGTTAACAGAGACTTTATGGAAGATGGCAAGCCGAAGCACACGCAGCAGCTTGACAGACAGCTCAGAGGGGGCAGATGTAGTTAACTGCTTTTCCAGTGTGCAAACAAGCAATTAGGTCCAATTATGCTGCACAGTTTTGTGTTCATAAAAACGCCGAAAAGATCAAAATGACTTTCACGCTGCCTTACTTCCTACTTTTACTTAGTTCATCAGGTTTTCTGTTTTTAGACATATTTTTAGTTGCAGAGTGCATTTATTTTTGTTACAACGTTTGATCAAATTCTCTAAAATGTTCGGCTGAAACAACTGTCTGATTGAGATTTTAAAATAGCAACCTGGTCTGAAAAACAAGAGCTGTCAGCAAACCTTGCTACTTTAAGCCCAAGACTGCTAATTACTGTCTAACCCAGGATACTCAGATACAGCTGCAATGTATGTGACAAGCAGGGACTACAGATGAATTAATGTTCTCCCCCTGGATTTCACTTGTTGTTGGCTTCTCAGCTATCAAATCGTTTTAAAATGCACAGGCCTGAATTTATTCTCATGCCAGAGGATGGATGCAGGAGAGACTCTTGACTGAGACTCGGTCCAGTGGCCGGTGCTGCATATATCACAGTAAGTGCTTCAGAAGAAGAGCTCATAACTGTGTTCATAACTCCCTAACGCATGGATAACTCTGTTTAATTTGTTGACAAGCCAACTCGAACCAGAGGGCTAATTAGTCTTCTTTTTCTTTTCTTGTATACATGCAGCACCACTATAGTGAAATACCATCTTGAGGATGCACTTTACTACGAACTTAAGGACTGTAGTAATGCTGCAGTATCAAAGACACTGCTTTGGATCATAGTAGTAACCATGGTGACAGTAATGAGCTTTTTTCCACCTGATACTGTGCAGGTATCCACAGTTAAAAACCTCACCTCACAGTCTGGTCAGACAGCCAGCCGGCATCACAGTTGTCATATCCATCGGCGAAGGTGGCCTGCAGCTGGCCCGGCGTCGCGATGGACGCTGAGTTCTCTATACACACCCTCTTGGCGTCAGCGAAGGACAGGGCGTAGCGGTCATGAGGGGCCCGGTAGTGAAATACCACACCTGGAGCAAAGAGATGCTGTTACAGTTGTGCAAGCAGAGGTAGCAAGAACACAAGGGACAGGACCCAAGTGCAGATAATTGAGGCAGCTCTGGTGCAGTCCAGTAATTTATTTATATAGGTATACAGGCTTATGAAGTAGGTGAGGCAGGCAAGGGTCAAAATCTGAAGGCAGTCCAACAGAAAAAAACAAATCCAATAAGGAGCAGGCAGGAATCCAAAGTCTGAAAATCAGGTGAGGTCAAAGGAAACTAAGCAAAATCCAGAAACTCTAGAGGAACACAAGGGCTAAACACTGTGAAAAAGGCTGGAACACTTGGCACGTGGTACAAAGACGAACTGGCCAAGACTGAAGGGAACACACACTAAATACACGAGGAGAGGAGGATAAGAGGGGAGTCAGGGCATGGCAGACAATCAAACACACGCAAAGACAGGAAGCAAGGTAAGTCAACACACCTGAGGACACACTCTTGCAAAATAAAACAGGAAATAGCTCAACTAAAACCCTGACAGATACAACATGTGACTCCAGAAACGAATGGCCTGAATTTACACCCTGCAACCTATGGGTCACAGGAATATTTATGAAGCTCAACCTTGAACCATTAAAACATGAGCATGAACACGCTCCCAGGTACATAAACACAAAGCCCTCTAGACATCCTCATCATGTACTGACATTGTTCCATCTGTGCAGGAGGAAACTACGGCATTCAGGTTCAGCAATCTGCATATGTGAGCTTCATTTGCATCAGCCACTCGGTCGGCTTATCGTCACAGAAAAGAGATGTTGCCCTTGGATACAGTGTATAACAAACACTGGCGATGTTTATTTTACTGCTTCAACAGTACACGCACAATGTCACCCTGCTGCACGCCGTCTGCCGCCGCGCTCATGACGGAAAGACAAAGAGACACCCTGGATTCAAGGAGATGCATGTGTTGAACCAGGCAGGAAGAAGATGGTGAGAGGCAGACAGGAATACAAAATATCAGGTTATAGCAATTGGAAGTAGCAGAAAAATCAACTGGGAATAAAGTGAGACACAATTCCCTTCGCTGTGAAAGGAGCATATATCCCACTTAAATGCGAAAGCAATCGTTTCAGAAGTGCCCATCTAACGTTCCCTCACCTCCCACCTCTGCCTGCCAGTCACGCTGTGCTGCTCCCCTGAGGAGCATCCAGCGACATGAAAGCCAGTGGGCGTCTGGCTACTAACACGGCTCCTTTATCTTCGCCGGCTTTGTCTGGTGGAGTGACAGAGATTCCTGCGAGACGGAGGCCTGCGTGGCAATTTGAGAATTAGCACTCCGGGCTATGGGCGGAAAAAGCAAGCAGGGCCATGTGTGTTTGTGTCACACACACACACAGTTCCCATAATCCCAGCAGTCCATCAAGCCATTCTGTCATATTGGTCTTATTCTGCTTTTGACAAAAAACATGGAGCACAAATTCTCTCTTTTTTGCTCCATTTCTTCTCTCCTAATTTCTCAGCTTCCATCCTTTTTCTCCTTTGAGGCTGCGGGATCTTGTCCAAACAGAGCTGCTAGCTCGCTGGTTAATACGTACACCAGAGAGACAAATGGGTTTCCTCTCGGTGTGGGAAACCCAGTCCTATTCCACATGAGGGTTGAATGCCCGATACCTCAAGTCTCTATTTATACCTCTGCATCCTCACAGATCCCGACACAGCCTCTGGGGAGAGGAACAGGAAGGCACCATTTGTGGGCAGGCGGTATGCTTTATGACTGTATGGTGTCCTCATTGGAGCAGTTGGTGTCCTTTTACACTACATTACAGTCCAACAACATTTACAACAACTCATGTACTTTCATGAGAAGATAAAAACATTTTAGAAAGACTTGTAGAAACATCATCTAATCTTGAAGCCTCCAGTTGAACGTTTAGCATCAGCTGACTGACATCTGAGGGACGCCGTTTCGAGAGATGGGTTGTCAACCATCATGGCGCGCTTTTGACGCCACAGCCTTGAATAACCTACAAACACTGAAATAAATGTTTTTCTCCTGTTTCAACGAGTCTGCATTGCTGTTAAGAATGTATTCCAATTAGAAAATGACAAAAATACAATCCAGATTTTTATAATTACAGACAAGATTAGAAAGTACACAAGCCAAAACAAACACTAATTTTAACATCAGTTCAACTTTAAATGTGCAGACGTACAATATGATGTGGCTCTGGGTAGATTTTTGGTTGATTCCCCATCGTATTAACAACATTATGGAGAAGCATGCATATTAAAAGAGGGATTTATAAATGTATCTGAAAAGTAAAGACTGCATATACATGTACTTGTGACATGAATATATTAGAACAGTTTGCAACTATGAAGAACCTTGCTGAAACTATCTTGAGCAGAAACAACTACAGTAATCTTTTCACCAGCCCCAGTGACACACTATGTGCCATCCTCACACCAGTTAATAGTGGATGGCCATATTTCTCCACAGACAACGGCTGACACACGCAATCAATGGCACTGTCTTCTAATTGGTGAGACGCAGCCAATTGACCAGTCAATATGTGCCACATGAAACAAAATGGAGACAAAACAAAGAGCGAGTAAGACAGAGGCGGCAGGGGAGATATTAAGAAAGAGATGGCGAGAAAGGAAGGACATCTCATCGGGGCTTAGGCACGCACAAATGAGTCCATGAGAAGAGCAGCGTGGATTAATATGATATTGATATAGCCGAGCAGTATCAATACCTGCTAATTAATATGTTAAGTACTCAGTAGAATTAGTATGAGAATGGCTGTGGTCTGCCATGTAGCGTGACTGCCAATTAAGACTAAGCCCTGGAGATGGCTACTCCTCGCCAGCTACGTAATTGGTTTCTCTCTGAAGGAGTGGTTTTCATAGCGTGTTAATCGATTGGCCGAGAGGGGGAGGACGCGGGGTCTCTCAAGCGTTGTGACAGGGGTCTTGCTTACGAAACTCAAACTGCTTTTATGGAGAAAGATGAGGGGCTCCGCTTGCTTGAGAAACCCAGATAGCATTCTCGTTGAAATTATAAAGACATAGTGGCCTGTAATGTTCCTACACACACATGAATACTTGCACATTCACATCTGAGCTACATGCATTCAGCGGAGTGGAGGGTATGTGTGTTACATTCAATAGCACATGATGTGGCCACTGTAGCATGCTGTGTCTGGATAAAGAATAAGGCTACTGGGCTTTTAGAGCTGATGTTAGCAACACTAGCATTTGAATGTACAGTGGCTAATGCATTGTGCGATTCCCCGTAGTCATTATGATAATAGCATATTATTAAAAATAGTGAGTGACCTGGAAAGAATCTGATGAAAGCTCTGCAGCTAAAATACTCTGACACAGTAATTATGGTTCTACTACAGTGAGCTACCTCCAGGTACTCTCATGATTCCACAAATATGGATGTCCTGGATACACGTAATGCAGTAAATGGTTTGCCCATTTAGCTAAGCCACCGAGAGCCGTACAAAGCTCTCAGAGTAACACTCTTTGACAATAGCGTACACTGCTGGGTTCCTGCCTTATTGGTTTCATTAGGCTTTCAGTGCATGAACAGCACCTGAGTGGCCCAGGTCAATGATGTTTAATGTGTTCTGGTTGCCTCACCTTTTCCCCATCATCATACATTCTACACGGACAGTAAACAGCCCTGGGTGTAATGGCTGTATTAGCCTGACATGGAAAACAGGGTCATTATTATTCATAGTGGCAAACCTTGGGAGCAATGGGGGAGCTGTGCACAACCAAAGAGTGGAGCGTTGATACGCTGAGACAACACTTTGTGTAGGTGAAATCATGTATAATGCCTGGAAATACATAAATGGTGTTAATTACTCTGTACATCATCATACTCATCAGTTGATACTGAATCACAGAAATAATCAGGTTTACGAAGGTGGTTGCTGACTCTTGCTTTCGTGCTCTTTCCCTCTCGGTTTCAATCTTGCTTTAGTGGTTTGAATGTCCAGTGTTAATTATTTCCGGATAACACATTACAATACATAGTTATCAGATTATAACAAAACCCACTACGTGTCTGGAGTAATTAATGAAAGTAGATTAAACTTTCATTAACTCAGAACCCATCTTGGTTATTGTCCCTCAGCTCCCAACTTGAAAGGCTGGATTAACAGGCGGATTAAGTTTTTTTTTGTATAAACCACTTGAAAAAAAAATGTGGAACAACTCCTGAGAAGTAGACTAGCTGACTACTATTAGGACGTTTTCTCAAAAATGTGAACCAACTATAATCTCCAGGTTCTTGAGATAAACACATTTTTATTACATTAGGCAGATCATTAAATATTTGTCCAAACCTTATTGTTTGTTTAATGCGACTAGACATACATGTAGGTTTGCTCTAACACGAAATCTTCCACCCCAAGTGTGGCTTTAATTCAAAATGGCTGCCTTAAGTGGAAGAAATGTCTACATTTTATTCACCTGTGACCTCTAGGGGAACCGTGTCCTGCTCGTCATTGATGCCCACCACGACCTCACAGCGGTACAGACCAGAGTCGCTGGAACGTAGCCCTGACAGAGCGAGGCTGGCGTTGTAGCGGTTCTCATTGTAACCAGGAAGTGTTACACGACCCTGGAAGGCCTTCTTCACCTGAGAGGATGACAACGAAAGAGGGAAACAACTTAAACACCATACAGCTGTTTGGATTTTTGAATAGAGAGAGGTCCCTCTCAGCTTTAATTGTACCTTGACCACATTGTCTTTGGCCACCAGGACCGACTGTTCCTTCTGCAGGCCGTCGGAACCTCTCTGGCCCCAAACCTTGGTCCACTTGATCCTGGGGGGCTCATGGGATGAACTGGGGCGGAGGGTGAAGAGGCAGGGGAGGAGAACGGATTTGGACAGCTCCTCGCTAATGGTCTGATGGGTCACCTTCCGCATATTCACCACAGTGTCGCCGTTGGTTAAGCCTGACGAGAGGAGAGGAGAGGAGAGGAGAGGAGAGGAGAGGAGAAGACAATCAATGCCGTCTTGTAAATGAAGCCACGGGACGTTATTTCTCATTACGCTGAAAAACGGTTAGTTAATTGCTTCTTGTAGAAGAAAACACGCTGTCCTTCCAGGTTCTTTTGTTCCATCAGATTGTCCTGGTTGTGGAGTGAAAATGGAAAGAACAGAGGCTCGCTGTGTCTCCCTGATTATTGGTCATTGATCCAACAGGCCATTACTGTGCTACCTGAACAGTGGGAGGCAGGGCCAGACTGTGGAGGGAAGATATCAAAAGTCCTTTCATAAGCCATACATCAAACCTGGATATGCATTATGGGATCGATATCAGCCACCTCTTTGCAGCTTAAAGCAGCAGCATAGAGATAAAAATATTGCTTTCATCAAAACAAGTGATGACAGAGAGAAAAAGTATCATAACAAGAAATTCAGGAGCGCTCTGGTATGTATCAGCTGTTTTGTTCTGCAAATGTTCCACTGCGATTTCCTTTGTTGTCTTTTCTCCCAACCAGTGTAAAACTAATTTTACACTGGTGGAGTCACATCATACGTGATTATTACACTCTAATCCTGTGTCACCTTGCCTGAAAAGACAGAGGTGGCTCATTTACATTGCAGAGGAAAATGTGAATTTCAGTCTTACAATAACAGTATTACAGGTTATCATCTCTGAGCTCTATCTGCTTCTGTTTATCCAGTGTGCCCAGTGTGTGAATGAGGTTTTCCTCTAAAGCCTTAAGCCTCATCCGATTCTTTTCTGGCTCCCTTATCAGTCAATATTTCCTTTTCTTCTCACTACTGGGAACGCTGGCAAAAACATGTCACGATGTCTAATTTAATTTGCCCCAAAGCCCAACATCAATGCATACATTTTCAATCAGCTCGACAGTTTTTTAGCCACACTAGCAGCCAGTCAACAACTATTAGATGGACAGCCATGAAATTTTAAACAGACATTCATGGAGGCCTGAGGATGAACCCTAATAACTTTGTTGTTCCTCTGACTTTTCCTCTTGTGTCACCACAAGGTTGACATTCAACAACTACAACAACTATTCAACGGACTGACATGAAATTTGGTGCAGACATTCATGCTCCCCTGAAGATGAAATGTGATCACTTTTATGATTCTCTGACTTTTCAAGTAGCTCCATAATCAGGTAAAAATTTTACTTTGTCTGATACTTAAGACCAAATACCTGAAAAACTGCCTTGGCTTTATTTCCTGTTTTGTGGTGATTGGCAATAAACTGAGATGATGACCACTGTAAATATTGCATGCGTAACCAGGTGGAGGAACTTCAACATGAAGCTGTTAAGAATGTGTGAAGCAAGAGAAGACAAAGAGAAGAGAGAGAGCAGAAAAGAAGAGAAAGAAGCGACGTCTCGGTGGGCGGAACAGACAGCGTGGTTGAAAGGTGGAGAAAATGAGCCTATTGATTTCTTTTCATCAGTGTCAGTTTCCACAGCACACTTTCTGTGCGTCCTGTTTGATTAGATGCACGTTAAAGTGCTACAAGCTACAGGGGCGGCCCCACCTGTCTCCAATTAAATGGCAGATTGGTGGAACAACGTTTCTCCAGCGGTCACAGACGCACCGCTGCGCCAGTCGCTCAACCTCTCCATCCTCCTCTCTGCTCTGTCATTTTTCTCCCCATCTCCTGCCATTCTCTTGCTCCCCCACAGGACGACCACCCGCCAGCTTTCAGATGAGCATTTTCAGTTTTTCTACTCACAGTTTTATCTTTCATCTTTAAATCTTGTGTTTATCTTTCACCCTATATATATATATATATATATATATATATATATAAGATATACAGTGTTTTTGTTTTATTTTTCAGAGATTTGATTTTTCCCTCAGCTGTGCAGAGGAAAAATCCACTTCATGATTCAGATTCTACTTTGAATCAGTTTCCTCATCTTTGATTGCCAATTTTGCCAATAGAGGATGTGCTGTATGAGGTGTGTGTGTGTGTGTGTGCCCTGGTGTGCTCTCGCAAGTGAAAACATCTCATCTCTCATTTGCTATTCATGGAGCTCCATACACACACGCACACACACACACACCTTTGAAGGCACCATTTTTCATCCCCTACTGGATGGTTAATGTGCCTTTGAACACACACAAATAGCAGACTCATGAATAGCTGTCATTGCTCATTCCTGCAGCCGTTGATGCTGTTGCAGTCGCTCAAGCTACGAGGCTGAGTGTCTCTTCCCTGATAGCTCAACATCAGCCCTCCTACCACATTTTGCCCTCACCGCAGATACATAAACACACATAAATACCCGTTTCTCTGCTTCTCCCAGTGACATCGTCTTAGACAAGCGCTACTTGTCTGACTCCCTCGCCAACTGATCTATGTTGCTCTGCGCGGCAGCATCAAACGGGATTTGTGCTCTGAAACGGCCCCTCGTTTCGCACTCGAGAGAAAGTTGGGCCTGCCGAGTGAGGTGACCTGTGAAACAAAATGCATGAGGCTTTCAAAGGCAGAGGGATAAGAGGAGATGAGAGGGGAGGTGGGGGAATAAACAAGGAAAGCAGTGTGGCTGGCCAACTATGACCCAGTAGCACTAGTCACGATCTGCTTTATTTCTTGTTCTTTTCTTTCTGAGAAATCATCTTAGAGCAGCAGAGTTGAATGAGATTGACACCACTGTTACATACATAGATACAAAGCTTAGCTGAACATAAAGACTGGAAACAGCCTGGCTCTGTCTGAAGGTAACAAAACCTGCAGACTTGCAAAGCTCACTGACAATGCTGGTCCCAAAAAAGTTGGGACATTGTGCAAAACATAAATGAAACAGAATGTCTAATTTGCTCATTCTTCTGATAAAGACTTAATTAAAAAACAGAACAAAAAGCAATATATTTAATCTCAGCTTCATTCATTTTTGTAAATATCAGCTTATTCTGATGGCAGCAACATGTTTCAAACAAGTTCAAACAACACTTTGTGAACACATGGTTGTAGAAAGGAGATTACTCCATGGGCTCAGGAACAATTGGTAAACACAGTTTGTTTGCAAATGACTGTATTCTGTTTTTATTTACATTTTACAATGTCCCAACATTTGTGGAATCAGGATTTTATATGTATATTTTTGTGTATTTTCCCCCTGTTTCCAGTCCTTATGCTAAGCTAAGCTAACTGGCTGTAATTTCCAAAATATCAAACTTTGCTGTTTTAAGTTCATCACCAAATATCTGCTACTTACTATTCTCATCACTTCTTTTCAAATGACGTAGTTTTGTCAGAGTAGATTTTTTTTAGTTGGTTTATATCTTGCAGGATTCAAATTCTTCATTTTATTAACAAAGGCACCCCACAGGTTAAAAAGACAATTTTGTGAGTTACACAACAAAGTGACTCCTTCAAAACAGTTTGTGGTCCACAAGGCCTGCACAGTAATGTGCTCTGTGATAGGAGAAGCTGTAGAGGAAAATTGATTCCCTTTTGAATTTGTTTTACTTGATAGCGGCAGCAATGTACTTTTCTCTCACAGCGACAGGAGAAAAAAAGAGACGCTGCGGAAAAAGATGAACAAGCACAATTGACTCCGGCATAACACAGTGTAGGGATGTGAGCGGTGGAAGGAGGCGAGCGAGGGAAAATATATAAACAAAAAATGGAAGTGGGGAAAAAAAAGCTGGAGGCCTGTGTAATGGGAAAATTGGAGTGATGTGACGTGGAAAAGGAGTCAAGAGGATGTGATGGAAAAAGTAGAGATGCACTTTTGCGATTCGGCGGGAGGCGTGTGAGACTGACATAGTGACACATTCACGGTCGCACACACACGCGCACACACACACACACACACTTGAAGAACACATCTTTCAGAAGAGTCTATCAGATTCCACTCCCTGCTGTCACTCTCTTTGCTTTATCCCCCTCGAGGACGTGGCACTCATCTTTGTTTACCACACACTCACGCATGTGCCCCTCCCGTTCAAACACACACGCTCAAACACACACAGACACACATGGAGTGAAGTGTGGTCCCAGAAGACAATCAAACCGCGATTTCTTAACCACCTTGCCAAGAGCTTGCTAGAAACACAAAAGAGGCAAATTTATTCTTTAGCTAAGAGGCATCAATAATGTTTAATCTGCTTGCCAGTTTCTTGCCAGGTTCCACCTGGATAAGCACCATTTGGGTAACATTATGCTACTTACGTTGCCAATAGCGAGACAGTGCCACAAATGAAGCCAACC
Source organism: Holacanthus passer (assembly GCA_025331565.1). NCBI lineage: Eukaryota > Metazoa > Chordata > Actinopteri > Pomacanthidae > Holacanthus > Holacanthus passer. Next base: position 762,437 of record JAFREQ010000116.1, read on the forward strand.
AAGCTTTACAACCGCAATCTCGTTCACATTCGCTCTCTCCCCCTTTCACTCTTTCTGTCCACTTTATTTGGACAAATGTTTATCTTTGTTTCCCCGGCTGCTGCTGCTGCTGCAATTTGCGCAAGTAAACCAAATGAAATCAATTGCAGATCCCCTCTTGAAAAGGCCTAAATTACATTGTGAAGGAGAGCAGGTGAAAATAAAATAAACCATTGCTCTCCTCCTCCGTGGAAATGAATGTAAACTATAGAGGGTGCCCAATGCCATTGCTATATCAAATCTGCATTTAGATGGAAATGTTATCACAAGTTTAACCCCCGAGAGACTGTCTTTTGTTTGGATGACTATGTGTGTTTCATATTGCTTTTCTAAACAAGGCTCACCTGGCTGCCGGGTGATAAAAAGGACAAGAAATACTGAAGCTGAATGTCAACACAATGCGAGGAAAGAGCTGAAAAAGAGCTCAGTGAAACTCCTCCATTGGAAACACATTGGACAGCCAGTGCGATGTGACTTTGTTAAATGTTAACAGCCGATCTTTTATTGACCTCTCCCTGTGTCTTTGTCCGTCCAGATGAGAGTTGAGAAGGGCAAGGCGGTGGAGGACACACCCTCCACCTCCTCCTGGAAGCTCCACTTCCAACGGCTCGCGGATAGAGCTCAGGTTTTCTTTCCGCTGCTTCGCTGTGGCATCTACCTGAACATCACCGTCGGCCCATCTGTCTTCCGTTTGCTCCGGGATTATTAAACACAGTCGGAGAGCCTTTATTCGGCTGGCACATACACAGACACGGGGTGGGCGGTAATGGGCATTTTCACTGTAATAGGAGCACAATTGCGAACATCATTCCTCGTTCTGTCCCTCTCTTTCTTATTCTTTCTATTCTGAGGTGCCTGCAATGGGTTTTTCCCGTGATAAAGGCCCCTTTGTCTTCAATTTGCCCACATCAAACCCATCAGCCTGCCAGTCAAGAGACACCGGGACTGATGGAGTGCATCCCCTCCTGTCGTCGCCACTCCACTCCTGCCGCCTGCGTGTCAGCTGATTATGTGTTTGTGTGTGTCTTTGTGCAGAAGAGTGTGTAGGTCATAAATCATGACAGACAGAGGCTTGCCGCTATTAGTTGATGACTGTGTTGAGAAATGACAGCCGATACAACACAAACAACTGGACTGCAGCGGGCTCCTCAAACTATAATTCTCAGGGTTGGTTTTAATCTGGAGCGTGATGGATGTGATTTAATGCATGAGGGCAGAACGGGAGGAGAGTTTTAATTTGACTAAATGGAAATACTTTTGCGCGGCCATAATTTTCAAATAATTTCCCTGGAACTTTCACGGAAAGAAAGATAAAATTTACTGTGTCCATTTCTGCCACAATTAGTATCAAATTACATATAGTGCCTTCCAGCCATGATAGAAGTACTCCTCCTTTACTTAGGCAAAAGTAGTATCACCATACAAATACTAGTACTAGTAGAAAAAGTTCGGCATTCAAAATTTTACTTTTTATTATCTGCAAAATATATTTAAAGTCTCCAAAGTGAAAGTACTCAGTCAGCAGAATCACCCTTTTCAAAGAGTCCCTGATTCCATTTAATAATTTCCTTTATACAATCCTGTGTTTGACAAAGTGGTGAACGACTGAGTCTTTCCAGGATGAACCTTTCATACCCAATCATGATACTATCACCTGTTACCAATGAACCCGTTTACCTGTGGAATGATCCAAACAGGTGTTTTTGGATCAGTCCACAACTTTCACAGTCTTTTGTTGCTCCTGTCCCAACTTGTTTGAAACATGTTGCTGCCATCAAATTCTGAATAAACAGATATTCGCAAAAATTACTAAAGTCTGTGAAGGTTCTCAGTCATTCAGGTCATGGTATTCAAGTAAGAGTTGAATCAAAGGCAACTGGACTTGTTGTAGGTTCTTCTTCAGTTGTGAGTCACCTGATGCCAAGTGTGAATGACCTTTAACATTAACAGAGGTCAAGCGATTGTTCAGCCTCCTGGGAAGACATGATAGGACAGCATTGTGGGAGACAGGTGATGTCTGAGACCTCCTCCGTGCTGAGCGATGGTTTCTCTAGTTTGACATAGATAGTCTCTGTCACTCCTCTTTCAAATCACCATCCCTGTCCAAAATATGAAAATATGAACATTGATACCACATACTGAGAGGTATCTTCAAGAACCGACGACCAAGTCCAGATGCCTGTTGATGAGGTCAAACATTAAATATATTGTCTTTGGGCTGTGTAATTGAGAATATGTCCAAGAAGATTATCAAATGACCACATCCTGTTTTATTCATGTTTTGCACAACGTTCCAACTTGAATCGGGCAGTAAGAAAATGTACTTACATGTTTCACTTCAGTTAGTACCAATGCTTTCAAGGAACCTTTCCATGAATTTTTTAGTTACATATCAGCTTTTTCCATAGAAATTATATGAAACTATGAGAGTTACTGGCTTGACCCCAATAACAAACACACTAAACCAAAAAGCATGTTACTGCACATAACAATTTTGTTATATGGGTTAGTTTGTCTTGTTTTAACATCTAAAGAAAATATTACAAACCCAAGATGAAGTCCCTGTTGAAATGCTATAAACACTGAATGGAAAAAAAGAAACTGATGAGAAAAGAGTAAAGCGAAACTATTTGAAACGAGCGGGAAGAGGCTAAATCGTTTTGATCTTCTGATGTGAATAAAACATCTCAAGGACGGCGCCAGAAAGTGTGGGTTTTCATTTTCGCGCGAGCGGCTGGTCTGACAAAACTGCTCGCCATCTTTACTGTTTTGTTGCGGGATGTGAGGAAACGAGGCCCTGGACGATGCACAAATGGAGACAAATGGAAAAAACAAGAGACATGGAGAAAGTAACGTGCAATGAGTACCAACTGCTCTTAAACACTGATACGTTATCATTGAGGAAGAGAGAGAGATGCTGAGTCTGATGCTGCCAGGATCAGGCCTGAAAATGATAACCATGGCAACAGAGGCACCACAAATGGAAAAAAGGGGGGAAAGAACTTCTGATCAGGGCAGAAAGTACACACACACACACACACATTTAACTATGTGCTTTGGGGGTGGCCTCTTCAAAGAACAGATCTGAGGCTATGTACTGTCTAATGTAAATTGAATGAGGGGAGACTGGTTTCCTCCATCCTTCTCTACTGTGTTTGATCACTGGTCTGTGTTTCACTGCAGTGCAGCCCCCCACCCCACCCCAAGAAGTATGCACACTCTCAAATATGCAAAGACACACACACAAATCAAGACGCAAAGTTCAGTCTGATGCACTCACAAACCGTAGCAACAGAGTTCTCACTGAAGCTTCCTGTGTGTGTGTGTGTGTGTGTGTGTGTGTGTGTGTGTGTGTGTGCACATTCATGTTGCCTGTCTGTGCACAGCAGGCCTGCCAGGCGGACATCATGCAGAGTTTGGAAATGATGTCTCCATGCTGACATTCTCTCGCACGAGATCTTCTGCACCAAAAAATCCCTCCATCTCTCACCTGCCTCCTCCTTCCCTCCTCGTGCTCCTCCTCTCATCCGCCTCATGTTTTTTCTATCGTGCTCTATTTCTCCACACATTCCTGTCTTTTCTCGTCTCCCTCTCTCTCTGGTTTCCTTTCTCCCTGATTCTTTTCTTACTCCTCTCCTCCTCCAGTTTTCCCTCTTGTCAACTCAGTGTTCCCTCGTCTAAAATGTTATCACCTTGTCTCTTAGCAGAGTTAATTTTATCATCAAAAACAACAGTGAAAAAATCTCTCTCAATGCAAACAGAATCATGTATTGGATGCTAAGTTAATGTTAATGTCACATTTTGAAGGGCTGTGAAAATAATGTTAACTTTATGTTCAGTTGGGTATATTTTTGTGTTCTATCATGAGTGCAGAATTAAAAACAGTGTTGTAATGTTGTAGTTTTTTGGACTGAAACTAACAGTGATGAAAATATAACTGAAATTGATAATATAATGAAAATATAACTGAAAATAATATTACAATTACATCACAAGACTCTACTAAACACTAAATCAAAATAAAGTGCCTATAGTAACACTGCCACCCCTCACACCCCCCTCCCCGGTCTTTAGGTATATTCTCCCAATTTCACAGTTCCTCCACACTTACTGTTCGCTCTAATCATCCTTAAAACCCTTTGTGACCCTGCCCGCCTCCTCTTGTCTCCTCCCTCCTCTCTTGGTGACAAATATTAACCCCCTCGCTGCAGCTTCCACCCTCGTCTGAGGTGACTCCCACCAGGCCGTGTCAGGCTTCACAGGAAACCCCCGCAGGGGCTGCTGCCGTGTCTGATTCGCATCTTCTGAAGCATAATGATTCATTTATCTCAGGTGGCACGCAGCCAACATTTTGAAATTCATAAACACGCGTGCATGCACAGGAGCACTGGTACAGAAGTGCAGGCATGTTCATGCTATCAACACACACACACGCTTGCAAAAAGATCACCCCCTCCCCCACGTCCCAACCTCTTTCCAATTTCTGGGCTGTCAAGCAAAGTGTCACAGGGCGAGCTTAGTGGCAACCCACTCTGCAGTCCTCTACCTCCCATTGATGATTTCCAGAGTCACTCGGCCCAAAAACCCCCACAAAATACAGGCATGGAGACACAGAAAGAAAAACCAGGAGATTTTAATGCCCTCAAAAACTAAACTCTTCCAAAGCAGAAGCAGGGAGTGTGTATTTGCATGACATAAACACAAGGCACATGTGAGTGTGTTATCAGGCTCCTCTGAGATGCTCTGTGTGTGTGTGTGTGTGTGTGTGTGTGTGTGTGTGTGTGTGTGTGTGTGTGTGCGCACGCTACGTGCGAGTTGGCCGCATAAACTACCTGGCAGATGTAACCTGAGGGTCTCCACACAAACATATACACACATAGAGAGAGACAGAGGAGTTGGCTCCATTTTCATCATCATCTCTCTGCCCGCGAATATGAGCCCTGAGTCACAGAAAGGCCCTGGTGCCAGGTCCGGTGATTTTTTTTTTTTTCCCCACCACCACAGAAGGCAGAAACAATACAATACAGAGAGGAGCAGACGGTCGGGGAGGCCACTGAGAGCACTGAGGGGGCGTGCAGTCTGTCCTACATACGCACAAACACATGCAGATACACACAGATTCACAGTAGGCGAGTACATGGAGAGTATAGAGAGGGTAAAGGAGGACTCAGTGATGTGAATGCTTGTACTGCATATCCTTCCCTGCAGAGCTGTGTGCAATAGACAGATAAAACTGCCAAATGGACAGATAGGGAAGCTGTTGAGCGAACGGAGCGGACGTACAGATAGACAAATGACTCAGAGGGTCACGCAAGTTTCTGAGTAAGTCTCTGTTTGACACTGAAGCCTCCATCTTTTCATAAACCCCATCACACGTTTCCTCGTCCTTGTCTCAGCGAAATTGAGGGTTTAAAGAAATCAGTAAAATAGATGTGCAAATAAATGCAAAATGTCAAGTCTCTCTCCAGAATTTGGATAACTTGCTGACACATAATGAGAGGATTAAGATCCTAAACTCTGGCTTTTACAGTCAAATCAAAGCAAGTTTTAATGAGCTCTGCAAATATACATTTGAAATGAATGTCTGAGAGATTTAACAAAATATCAAAATCATTTTTCCTCTCTTTAAAACGAACCGAGAAGATGAATGTGAGCTTTGGAGATGGCAGATTTGTTTTTCCTTTTTACATCTCATATTTTCGCCTCTTCTTGGAAGCGTTGATGGGGTAATTATGAGCAGATGAAACGAGAGAAATTAATGGGCCGGGCGCTAAGCTGTGAAGGTCTGCCAAGTGTTCGAGATATGAACGCTGTTACGGAGAGAAACACAAAGGAACGGACAGACTGACAGACAAAGAAAATGTCAACATGACTGAGGAGATGTAAGTTATTCTCTACATGCTGCAGCTGAGCAGCTATGGATCACGATTGGTGACCATTCATTCATGGACACCAGGTGGGTCATTCAGTCTGACCTGATGGTCACTCACTCATGAATGTTCAGTTGTTTTCCACAGTTTGGCTCTGCAGTGTGAGCCAGCGAGAGCTATAATTGTACCCATGAACAAAAACCAGAGGCAGACATGAGGAAATTTGGCAGAAGTGGGTTATTTGCTGTGGTGGGAAAAGCACTTAGATCATTTACATATGCAAAAGCGCCACCAGAAAATTGTGAAAATACTCCATTACAAGTAAATCTCCCGCATTTAAAATCTTACTTAAGGAAAAGTGCATGAGTATCATCAGCTAAGTGGAGTTGAAGAATCAAAAGAGGTTCCCAAAATAGGGGTCAGGCCTTCGGTTTTATATTTGCTATTTATGAGATAATGGATAATTTTACCTCTTTGGGCAAGTTATTAAAATCAAGTTTAGAGGGGAAATGTCTCTGGTGGAAGCCAAAAAGGTTGACTACTACTGGTTAACAGTGCATTGTGTTCAGCTCATCATATGTTTTCTGATGTAAAATTTTAATCTGAAAAGTAACTATATCTGTCAAATGAATGTAATCAAGTAAAGAGTGCAACATTTCCCGCTGAAATGTAGGAGTAGCATGAAATGGAAATAGTCAAGTAAAGTACACAAAATTTTACTTAACTGCAGTCAAGTTGAATCAAGGCTGTAATTGACTGTATGTCCCTGGTGAAAAATTCTTCAACTTAATCTGTAATACTTAAGTAAAGCACTTGAGTAAATGTATTATTTTGCACTATTGGAATAAAAAGGAGCATAAGAACATACAGGCTTTCAACCACAACATCACCTGCTTTCAAGGGGAAATCTAAAGAGGTCAAGCGATTGTGTTTCATCAACATGTTTTGACTTGTTGCCTGAATGAAAAACCTTCGTCTCACAGTAACGTTGCTCTATACTATTGTTGGTTTTGACCTCTAAAGAAAAGAACATGGAAATGAATACCTGACACTTGGATAATTCTAAAATAACACTACAAAAGTTTGACTATATTGACGTCTTTATTTTTTCTTCCCTTTTGATTTATCCTCAACAGTTCTTGTCTGAGAGTATAAATAAGGGTGATTGCGAGCTTCCTGGAGGTTTTGCTTATCTTTGATTGGAAGGACATGCCTGATTACTTTTATCACACATCACTCTGCCTCTCGCCCGGTCCCCCTGCTTCCCTCCGTGCTCTACAACCAGGTTTTTAAGCAGATATATTCATCCTGGCTTAATTGCACCGGGGACATCATTTATCACACCCTGTGCACTGAAGTTGGTTCGTGACAGGAGGTGGATCCAAACTCGCCGTGTTGACCTATGGAGGGTATTTTGAGGCAAGGAGGAAAGAAGGATTGCACCAGTATACTATCAAATGTGCAATTTAGAAGTCAAACATTGATTTAAATTTAATTTTAATAAACAAATCATGTGACAGATTGAATGCACGTAGCTGAATTTGACACATCAGAGGTAATGGCTAGACTCAATTATATCGTATTAAGAGATTGGTTTGTGGTTTGTCCGTGCACACGATTATCTGCAGTTATGTGCTGTATACGCCGCAGGTCAGGTGATGGTGACCGCCTGCAGTTTAATGAGGACTCACCGCAGCCCACGGTTTGAAGCAGAAGGAGGGCCAGCAGGGGCTGCAGTCCACACACAGGCAGTACGCCCTGCATCCTGCTGCACCTGGAGACACAGAGGAGGAGAGAGGGAGGGAACGTGAGCACACAAAGGAAAGTGAAATCAACACATCGCCCTTGTGAAGCTCGCCCGGCGCTCACCGCATGATCGGATGAGTCACCAGTTGCAATTTTATTTTCAAGGGATCCTTTTCTCAGCGAGGGCTTTAGGGTAGAGGGGTATCAAGTCATTCTTCATTTTATTTTATTGTCTCGTAATGTGGGCGTGATGGAGTCTTCTAAAGCTTTGATACTGTGATTAAGGGCTTTTAATGGTTGTACAAATAAATTCAATGAGACCAATCTTTTTCAAGTATAAGAAAGAAATATGTCATTATTTTTACACTTCACACACAAGTATTGTCTAATGAAATTTTAAAAGGCATCATTCCTCTATTATCTTCAACTTTTATTTCCATTCAGGGTCGCAGGGTGGTTAAACCTATCCCAGCATGCACAGGGGAGAAAGTCGAGAAAAAGCAGACTGACTGCGGTGGACTGGCAACTTTCCCAGGGTGTTTCACGGACACAGATGCTCTCTTTATACCCATGCTCTCCAAAACCACCTGGCTCGCATATCTTTGGACTGAAATCGACATGAACATGAAGCCAATGGCGCCAAACACGAAGTCACCAAAGTCAAAGTTATCCATGTGCTAAAACAGTTTAATGTTCTTCACTAAAGTACCGTCATTGTAAAGGTTGAATTTTAGAGAGAGAGAGAGAGAGAGAGAGAGAGAGAGAGAGAGAGAGAGAGAGCGGCTACCTTCAATCTCTGGTAGAAAAACTGCCTATACAGTTTACCTTGTAAATAAAAGCTTGTTTGTTGATGTGTGGTTTGGGATTAACAGAGAACACCAACTCAGCTGTGTGCAGAAAAACAAGAGATTGTTTGCTGCACAACAGGGAAAGATACTGATGCAATTGAACAATAGTAACAGCCAGATAAGAGCACTAGAGCCAAATCTAACATGATGGACCTCTGGGTTCCCTTGTTGCGCACGGTGTGCTGAAAACTCTGCCGACCAGAGAAATATCAAAGCGCTGTTGGTGCTGTCACATTAAACACAGAAAAATATCTGTTTGAGAGCCGGGTTGACAGGAGCCGTCCATGGTTTATCTGCAGAGGTTTACTTGGACAAATACATATATTTTTGTGAAATAACTGGGGGATTTTGTTCCGGTCTTACTTTAATTCTTCAAGGGAAGTGACTTGTTTTGATTGGAGCGTAAAAAAATAGATCGTGTAGTGGCTATCTCAGTGTATATCATGGGGATGAATGCACCAAAAATGTCTTCAACCCTTCAGTTTTATTCGCGTATCTGTCTGAGTGAGAGAGCAAACAAGAGACGGAAAAAGATGAACAAGGCAGGAGTCATTTCTTTGCACCTGCAAGTTCTGGTGTGCGATTATTTATGTATATTTGACTATGGGCTAATATGTGTGTGTCAGAGAAACCAGGTGACAGAGACCAAATGAGGTGGGTCTGCCCCTGTCCTGGGGCCTGAGAAACCCTGTGTGTAAATAATGAATATGGCATCTCTGGGGACGTGGCGGGCCGAGCGGGGCCTGAGGACAGGAGGGGAGCTGGGGGCGGGGAGGAGGGGATTTGGCGGCTGGTAGTGGAGATGGTGGACACAGATAGCTGGTGTCAGTTACAGCAGCGCTGGTCGCTCTGACTCAGTCTCAAAGGTACAACCAAGGACAAAAACACTGATCTCATACCAAATACCTCTGCTGCGCCACGGCTGAACAGAAGCTGGTTTAAGGTCTCTGGGTGTTGGTGTAGATTCAGTATTTGTGACAGATAAAAATGACATAACTAACAAAACATTTAGTCGTCAAGGGCTGAAAATGAACTACAATTATAAATAAAATCAGCATAATTCGCTCATGTTTTGTGAGAACATTTTAAAACAAGCAATTTTAAATCTTACTCAACAAAACTTATGGTGAGGCATTGCACTCAAATATAGGACAGCTATAGCTATAATGGACTATTTGGGAAGTATTTTCTTTCAGGTTTGCTTTAAAGCCTCTTTTCCTCCACCTTCAGGGACCTTTCGCATAAAGAAAAACTGGTCACCACTTTTCGAGGGCATCGCTGAATTGCGCAGAGCTTGGAAGGTAGGCTCTTTGTGCTGTAAGTGGTTTTGCTGAAGGTGAAGGTGTGTGCGTGCGTGTGTGTCTTCCATTGTGCTGCAGCGGACATGGGACAGGCAACATGCTGCGAATGTCCTTTCAAAACATCAGCTCAATTGAGTCAGTCCTGACATTACACACCCACATAGAGTCTAAATCCAGCTGCAGACATATTTGCCTGCACAGGATGCAGTACAGCCACCGTTTCATTTTCCATTGCATGTATGCAATGAGGATTGGGTTTTATATTACATGCTCACTCAACTCTGTGTGCATTATTTCCAAAGAACCATAAACTTAACTTAACTTTCCCGACCGCAGCTGTGTGATCTCCTACTGAAAGCCAGCATGAGCGCTCCTGCTATGCGTGTAACACCAGCTGGAAAGATCCAGCCAGATCTCAACATGTCAGCCGAGTGCACTGTTCCCTATCCAGCCTGTCACAGATACTGTAGATGTGACTGGGAGACGGACAGCTAGACGGCTACAGACAGACAGGGCGACAAAAAGACAGATATACACTGAAAAAATGTACAGAGCCAAGCTGTCGCATTTCGTCTCTTGTACCAGACCTTTATAGGATCCACCTTTCATGGAGGAATCTGGTCCAACCCATCTGTCATCTCATCTCAATCTCACCTTTTACCTCATTCTGTCTCTCTGTGTTTGGAAAGCTCCTGTTCTACATCCGCCCCCATCTGCATCCGTGACTCGCACTTTCTTATACGTTTGTTCCTCCTTTCTTTTCTTCTCTTTTCTTTGCCTCTCTCAAATTGTCCCGTCACTCTTTCCTCACCATGGTGCATTATTAACAGGGCTCATTAATCACTCTGGCTGCCTGTCTGTCACCCCGTCGGCGCACGCGGCCGTTGTTCCTGCGGGCGCACATGCACACGCATTCATATACACAATGGCGCTGGTTTCACAGGGGGAGTTAGCCCCATCAATGTCTGTGTATAAGTCCCTTAGAGTGAAAAATGAGGCTACCCTTCGAGTGACAAAAGACTGTTTTCCTTCCAGGAGGATATTACCAAGGTTTTAGCAAGGAACCTGTCACACTGTGTCATACATAAATGGCTTTAGCGGTTCACATTTTCTGCACAAACAGGGTTCTGTGTATGCACCTGTCTTAAAGCATGCATCTTCCTTGGGTTGTTTCTTTTGTTTTTGTTAAGGTGTAAAAGCGCCTAAATGAAAGCTGAGTGGGCGGCTTTATTCCAGCTTATAAAACCTGTATGAGGTGGAACAGCAGGACACGACGGGTTTCCAAAAAATGCGAATGTTCTGTGGGCCAGAACGCGCTGTGCAATTCGGATGATTCACTGATAACTACTCAATTACAATCTGTATAAAGAGAGGGAGAAAGAGTGGCCAAGGATCACAGAGAGAGAAAGAAAAGGTGAAGACAGAGGAAAACAGGAGGTGGGATGTTGAGAGAGAGAAGGAGCAGGAGAAAGTAAGGCAAGGACAGTGTGAAAAGAGATGGCGAGAGACGGACAGAGGTACGGACAAAACCCGAAGCTTATTTCAGCCCCGCTCAAATGCCAAGCTTGAGTGGATGAGGGGCGAACTTGAATCTTAAGCAGCCATAAATTTCCCCCAATGCTTTGCTGGGGCCTGCCGCTGTATGTACACGCCGAGTAGGGAACGGGAGCTGGTGTACCAATGTGAAGGAAGATGGCAGGGCTCCCAAAGAAAGAAGAAAATGCCATCAGATTCAGGGCCCACCATATGGGTTTAGACACGTAACGTAAGCCAGAGACAGTTTCATTCCATCACGCACACACACACACACACACACACACACACACACACAGACACACACACACACAGACACACACACAGACACAGTGCACGCTCAGGCAATAACATTTCCCTTATACCGCTTGAGAGGTTGAAGACAACGTCGGTTATGAGGGAGGAGAAGTTGCGACAGCACTGCATTATAATGAAGTCTGCGATATGATGAAAATTGGACACACAACGTACAAAATACACATGGGAATGCAAATGAACCTGCGCGTTAAGAGCATGAAGTGTGAATGGCACGGGCAGATGCAGACTCAGACACACACATGCATGCATGCGGATGGTATATGCTCATTAGTGCATACATCTGTGCATACAGCTCAACTCAAGACGCACTTGAATGGCCTAACTAACTCTGACACTTTATTGCATTGGATTTTGGTTGTATTTTATTGTCCTTTCATTATGTATGTTTTTCTTATTGTTATATTGCGATTAAGCTTTTTATTTCAAAGTACTTGGTAATTGCGATTTTGGAAAGGTGCTCTACAAATGCAGATTATCATTAATAAGCTCTGTTATGCATGAATGAGGAGCCACTCGTGCTCACATAAAAAAGTGTGGTTAATCAGGAGTTGGGCGAAGAGGGACAGAGGGATGAAAGGAAGGAAAGAAGGAAGAGGGAATAAGAGCAAGGATGAGACTGCTTGTTCCAGCGTTATCGCTATGGAGCTGAAAGGTGCTGTCAATTACTGTGAAGTGTTTGACTGCACAGCCTGCACGCACGCGCACACCCAAACCCACACATTGTGCATTAACTGCCTGTGGTGGACTAAACGTCTGTTTTCAGATGCTTTGATGTCTTCAAAATAAACATGATGGTCCGGACAGCAAAGCAGAGTGAGGGAGGCTGTGTCCCACACGGTGCTGACCAGGCTCTGCCATACAGTACAAAGCGGGGGTGACATTGCCGAGCACCCTGATGGTGCAGAGTGGGAATAAGCTTCAGGGCTGCCCAGAACTATATAGAAACCTATTACTTACAGCTGAAAGCCACACAGGTCTCCCTCATTCATACAACGCACCCACCCACCAGCCCGCAGCCAACACAGCCAGGCTCCCTGTTAAGGATTTGGCTGGAAGAGTATCACCCATTTCTTTCTGCAAAACATATTAACTCTCTCTCTCTCTCTCCAGAAAAGGTGAGCTCATGCTACAGTACATGTAGAAAACAAAGTAAAAACAAGGGCGAGAGCGAGTGATAGGAAGAGAAAGATACAGTAGTGAGAAAAGAAAAGGGACGGAGCCAGGAAGGGGGATAGCAGAGAGGGAGGGATGGAGAGAGATTCTCCTGAAAAATGAGGTGACAGAAAGCTTTTTACGTGCAGGAAGGGTGGCCAGGCAATTTTCAAATGTCTGAGGCTTCTCATTTGCCGGGCTGCAAAGCCACTTTATACGGTGGCAAATGTTAAACTTGTTCTGGGCACATCAAGGTCCCCTTGGCCGATAGCTTGCCTTCGCCTGGAATATAAATGTGGCTTGAGACGAGGGTACAGGGAAAAATAGTTTCGACACCTTGTACACAAGAGTTTAAAAAGGCAGGGTGGTGAATACCCTCAGGGTCCGTGCAGACAAAAGACTGTCTTCGGCTACGCATATGTTTATGTGGATGGGGATGAAGGGCGAATGTCGGAATTCTGTGTTTTTCTGTTCTGTCTCAGCGCAGCAATAAACAGCAGGTAAACATGTGAAGGCTGCAACTCAAGGTTATTGCACTAATCTATTCATTTCATCAATTCATTTGTTTCATTAGATAAAATGGTAGAAAAAGTGAAAATACTCCTTAAATGTGCTTTTGACTGAAAGTTTTTACAATGAAACAAAAGAAAGAAGAAAGAGAAAAGCAGCATATCATCCTATTGTCGAAGCTAAATCAGAGCAAAGCAGGACGTGTCTCAAATATACAACGAGGGATTTTAATCATAATCATATAAACTGAAATAAAAGCATGTGAAGAACTAAATATGATCAAATCCAGCTCACCTATGGTTGTTAAAGCTGGACTGATGCAAGTACAGGATAAGATATGTTGGTGCTGCCTCTGTTGTGGTCGTTTCTTAATCAATATCTTTCACACACAACAAACACACACAATGAAGCATGACCACATTACATAACGATCCTTCCGTGACTGCCCCTGGCCTTATAGAGCAGCTATGACCACACACACCAGCTCAAACATACACTTCATACAGCTGTACACAGGCTGTTGAAAGGATCATTTTATTACAGGAGATCTGGGAGCAGGACGTATTTCACTGGGAAGGTTGCCAGGTTTTCCCTCTCTACACCTCTCTCTCACTCTTATTCTCTCTTCTCCACTTTGTTTCTTTCCTCTGTTGCTCCACTCCAGCCTGTACGTCTCTGTATTCCCACTCTCTCTCCCTTTGCTTTACTGTCTCCTCCTCTCTGTTTTTGTCTGTCGGCGGGATCCAGGGACGCGTAGGCTACAGTAAATCCCCGCTGTTGACTGCAGGCTGTAAAGACTCCTCAGTTAATCAAAGTCAGCGGTGCGAGGACATTGAATCATGCTGGGTCAAAGGCCTGGGAGCCGGTCAGTAAACCGGCGCTATCAGCCCCGCACCAGATCCCCTATTCTAAATAAATACAGCAGCAGCCTATAGATCAGCGGGATCGTACCATACGTGCAGTATCGTAAGTGAGGCTTGAGCTCGGCTCTTGACCTGACAGCCGTGTAGGTGTCTAGTTTTTTGGCGTACACGGAAGATTTGAGTGATAAGTCCATACTATGGTTTACAGTCTTTTAATGGAAATGCATCATAATGATATGGTCATATTGTGTTATCATGTTCAAATTCTGATGTCTTGATTAATGATTTAAATTACACCGTAATGTAAAACTAACAAAATGAGTTATTAGGGGATTTATTTTACACATCTGAAGAGTTCTGTGGAACAAAGTTAATTGCATCATTAATCAAATTAATTGATAATAAATGTCATTTTGTGATACTGGAACAAGACAAGGAGTCTAAAAGCATGCTTGCAGCTCTCTATAAGCACAGTGGCGCTTAAAGCTAAAAGCTAACACCAGCATGCCAACAGGCTTTTTATAGCAACCTTTGCTTATTAGTGCTAAATACAAAGTAGTGCTAAGGCTGATGTTAATGTCATTAGATTTCTAGGTTGAATTTTGAAGGCGCTAGTTGAAAAGTCAGGTTATAACCAAAGTTATTATAATTCATCCTAAAGGGACCATGAATTGACCATGAACTGTTTTAGTAATCCATTCAATAATTGTGTGTTAAAAAACAAAAACATAAACCTGCTGTTGACACAATAGGAAAAGTCAGAGGCTCACCCAAGAGAGGCTTTATCCTCTGGGGAACACAAATAACTGCACAAACTTTAATGGCAAATACATCTGTGAGATATTTCAGTCTGGACAAAAATGGCGGACCCAGCGACAGACGTTGCCATCGAAAAAAGCCACTTCATCCCATGAAGGATGATCCATGATGGACCCATGAACTCGGAGCAAAAAGGTTCAAACATCCATCAAAGATCTAATCGCACATCTAATGAGAATAGATCATGCATGAGCTAAAAACAGCAAATACTCCTTCCTCCTCTCTGCCACGTTCCCTCCCTGTCCTCGTTCCTCCGCCCCACTCGTCATCCAGCCACGCCGAGAGACCAGACTAATTAACAGAGGGATGAGAGCTGCCTGTCGTTTAGGGAACTCATCTAATCTTCTCTTGTATTTTCCCAAGTAAGTTGAGAGGCAGTCTGGGAGATGAGGGTCAAAAAAAAGATAGAGATGGTTAAAATGTGCAAAATTAGAGAGGTATGTATTCAGAGATACCTCTAAATGACACCCAATCAGCGTGTGTGCGTGTGTGTGTGCGCGTGTGTCTTCTTCCTCTCCCGTCTAATGTCTCAGCTCTTCAAGTTCCAAATTCCATCCAATCCACTTATATTGCTCATTAAATCATCTCACAAGCAGACGACACACTGGGAAGCATATGTGTCTGCGGCCTCAGTGTCCTTAACACGCACACGCAAACACACACACACACACACACACACAAAAGCCCACTGGCGGGGGGGCGGGGGGTGGGGTGGTAATCTGCTGCTTTGATGTGCAGTTAAATCAGTCTGCATCTCATCACAATCACAGCGTCGGTGACTGCCAGATACAGACATCCATCTGAGGCACCTTGGAGGACACACACACACACACACACACACACACACACACACACACACACACACACACACACACACACACAAATGAATCCTCAAGTCACTGGGATGCAGACAGACAGATGGTGTGTTCGTATCATGTTCATGGGGCTGATACGTGTGTGTGTGTGTGTGTGTCCTGTGTACACGTGCAAAGTCTCATCCAACGCTGCGGCCACCTGAGAGGGAGCGTCTGAGCCGGCGAGGACCCAGACAGACCGGACTGTGTCCTGTTACCTTCAGTGTAACAGCTACTGGCCAACTGATAGCTAAACACGGCTATACAATCTGGCTCCAACCAATCAAACACAAGACGGGGGAACTATTTGTGGTAAAGAAATAAACACAAAATTGTGTTTGATTAAAAAAATAAGGGCTAAAATAAAGGCAGAAAAGTGAAAGCAGTGATCTGTAAAATGGCTGTGCTCGCTAACAATGAGCACTAAACACAAAGTACACCTGAGGCTAATGGGAATGTAATTACGTTTGCAGATATCCGGTCATAAACGGCAAATTAAAATTTCATAAAAGTTAACAGATCACCACAATCATGCAGTTCATTCTGAGGGAGACATTAAGTGTTTGTACAAAACTTAATGGCAATTCATCTCACAGTTGCAGAGAAGTTTATTCTGGACCAAAGTGGTGAAAGTCATGTGATTAAAACAATTACATGCTACATTCAAACAAAGGCCATAAAGTGAAACTGTGAAAGGCTAAAAAAATGTAAGAGTGTGTGTTTAAGAATCCACCCACCACTTGTGAAAAATGAGACTGCCTGTGACGACTGAATGAAAAGTATTTTTTCTATGAGCTTTTCATCGAATCTAAACTTTTTCTTGTGCTTTACAAAACGCAATTTCTTAACCCTGAAGGTTTGTGCTGAGTGTGAGATGAACTGAACTTCAAACAGGCAATGTAAATGCACGACAGATGTTGTATTACTTTTCATAAAAAAGATTCAGTCCAAACTTCGATCACAAAGCCGATTATCTAGAATGATTAATTCTGCAGTGATGCATCGTGATTCTACAACTCTGTTTAAAAAACCTGCAATTTCTAATATACAACTCATTTTGGCTTGATTCCATTATAAATAGAATAAATGAATGAATCATGGGTAGTAAGATGTGACTGAAGGATTTCAGAGGTAATCTCAGCCTCTAAATGGAGCTAAGCAGAAGACTAGAAGTAATGAGACTGATTTAACAGGTAGAGAGAGTGACAGACAAATAAAGAGATAGAAGAGATTAGTGATTAGAGGTTGAAAATGCATCAGCTCTGACAAAATGTACCAGATTGTGGATGTAAGCGAATGGAAAGAAACTGGAATTCAGAGAGAGAGAAACATGACAGAAGAAGCACGTTTAAAAACTGATGAGAGACGGAGACAAGACGAGGAGCGTCAAAGTACGCTGAATAAATTGAGCAGAAATTGGAATTGGAGTGCACCGCGTCCGGAGAAAAGAAAAACCTGATTTTCAGGAGGAGACGGAGAGAGAGAGAGAGAAAAGAAACAGCGTGATGGAGAAACGCTGCGTCGTGATAACCGTGCGGGGAGAAGAATCGAAGTGTGAGAATGAAAGGGGAGGAAATCAAACGCTCAAAGCACAAAAAAAAAGAATCGCTGTGGGGTAAAAGGGAGGGAGAGCACAAAGCAAACAGGCTGATAGTGGCAGCAGCTTCGGCGTGCTCTGTACTTATTAAATAATAACGCTTAGAATGGCTAATGAGTCGTGAAAGTCTGCAGATGTTTCCAGCATCCTGTGAGGAGCGGCAAAACGGCGAGAGCGCTGCTAAAGAAGGAGGGCGAGGAAGGTGTGAGACGCCGGTGGGAGAGCGGAGAAAAGAACGTGTGTGAAGAATGAGATAACAGCAGAGATTGAGGAAGGGAACTCGGGATTGAGAGCAAGAGAGGCGGGCAGGGGGTTTGATGCTGCAGACTGGCAATTTCCATCTTTACTGCCGAGCAGGCCGGTCTCAGTCCGAGCACGATCCCCCGGTCTGAGATGGAGACAGACTGGGATCCCTTAGGTGTATCGATTCTCAGACACACTCATTTGGGACAATCAGAATTGATGAGACCTGCCTAAGGCCAAGGTTTATTTACTTATTTATCTGATGCCTGCTCTGGCCCCGGCCCCATCTGTCTGAGAATACGGGGCTACCTACTGGGGCCCAGCAGCTCCAAACGTCCAGGCATGACAACTAATTTGAGTGTGTGTGCGAGAGAGAGAGAGAGAGAGAAAGAGGGAGAGAGATAGCGAGCATGCAGCAGGCCACCTACACCGTGCACACTCTCCATAAATCAAGACCGGGCAGCCAGCACAAATTGACATTTCACAGAGGGGCGTAGTTTCATTTGAGGTGCACTTGATTGTTAGTTTAAGGCTGTTTTTTGCAATGTCATTATGAGTCCGTCAGCCTGCTACCAGAGGGATCAATTTCAAACAGGCTATGTGCTTTACTCCCTGCTGCAAGGTTTACAGTCATTAAATTACACCCTGTCGTTATTTTGGCTCTTAATCAACAGTAGAGATTTCCAGAGGCTTCTTCACACTTTGACACCGTCTCGAGACTTTGTGGTTGAGCTAAACAAGAATCTGTACAATGTGTAAGAACTTGCTTTACTGGGGATTAATGGCAATGTAAGACTTTATCTCAGCTGGGAAAAGAAAGGGAATTGTAGTTTTTACACTTTGGTTTTTGTAGGGATTCAACAGAGGTGTTAATTAGTGAGCTTTGGTTGTGTTAGGTGGATTTTGTTAATGTTGAACAGAGCCAGACGAGTGTTTCATTCCTTATGCTAAAGCTCCTGGGTGTAGTCTTATATTTGATGGACAGGCATCAGAGTGATATCAATCTTCTCATCTAACTCTAAAGCGAATGTTTCCCAAAATGTCAAACAACTGCTTTAAGCCTATGCTGTTATGCGGTGACTAGAAAGGCAAAGAAACCACAGCCCCCCATTCAAAGCAAACAAGTGTTTCTAAGCATCTCGTATAAAAGGTTTTCCTTCAATGAAATTCCTCATATCTCCCAGCCAGACAGTATGTTTCCCCACGACGTGCTATCTCTCTCTCAGCCCTTCCAATCCTCCCCTCCCCTCGTCGCCGCCCCAATCTTGTAAGCTACAAAGACGGCCTGATAATTGGATTTCAACAGACAGTTCAAACGGCGGCATAAAATAATTAGTGACAAACCTCGGAATCAATCTCAGGCATGGCGATCATCTCTCCGGCCTTGGCAGGTCTCTCTCTGGGAGTAGGACGGGGAAATGCATGATATCGGTTTGACACAGTTCGGTCTGTGATGGACGTGTGACGTGATGAATCACAGAGCATCCTCATGTGTAGATGAGTGAGATGGTGCATACGTGTTTGTGGGCTCATGGTGTTTGTGTGCACCCATGTGCATTCAATTTGTGTTTGCTTTCTGACCTGGACAAATACGTGTGTGTGTGTGTGTGTGTGTGTGTGTGTGTGTAGGACGTGATGAGAAGCCCTTGGAGTGTGAACCAGATGTAGCAGAGCATCGATACCCCCTCCTTCCCCCATCCCTTGAGACAGAACAAAGAGGCCAGACTACATCAGGCAGGCCTTTGATCAGCTCAGCTCTATTAGGTTCCTATCAGTAATTGACAGCCCTCGGATCTCGGATTCTTCCTCTGCAACACGCACACACGAAAAGTCTTAATGTCCTCCAAAATATCATATCATATTGTCTTTCATGTACACACCAGGCAGTCATGTGACACAGTTGTCATTTAAAATCTAAGGGTTTCAACTGCAGTAAAGAATGAATATTCCATAAATGCATTTTAATCAATCTTGTTTTCCATTTTGCATACAACACATGAAGAGCTCGGGGGAAAGCATGAGGCGCTACACGCTCCTCTTTCTCTTCCAAGTGGCCTTATCACCTGAGTTAATGTAATGAAACAGATTAGTACCTGCAGCCCAACACTTGACCACGGAAAATTAGAGCCAGCCATAAAGTGCTTATTCATCTCCGCCGAATCCACCTTCAGAGGAAAAGTCAGGAAAAAAATTAAGGCGCTCCAGCCTGAATGTAAAGTAATAAAGTGATTTAGTTTCTACTGCTGCTTTACTGGAAGCAAATTAACCTGCTTTACAGTGGAGAACAGTGTTAGCAGCCTGTAAATTTGACTACATTTATTATATTTCACCCTGCTCAATAGAAGAGGAAGTACAGAAGGGGGACTTTCAAATGTTCACTCACTGCGAGCAGACTAAATGAGAATGATTTCAGCACTGCAGAGTTAAACCAGTCCGCTCAGAAAGGCTGTTTCTTCTTAATGAGTCAACTGTGTTTTCCCAATAACACTTCACACCATATGAACACACACGCACGCCCAGGTCCAAGAGAGGAGCGCACAGCTGCTCGCTTCCTCAATTATGACAATGCAAACCAAACAAATAAGAAAGGAAACCAAACTGTGATAATTGTGCTTTACGCTCACTCATTTTTAATTCTGCATTATGACAAGCTGCCATTTAGGCTCAAATGCAACTTGTTCTCCTAATCTTGTTTGATAATAGCTTAATGGTCCTCATTGTTGTTCCACAGCATCGGTGCTGGAGTGCACAGCTATTAGCCCGTCATATATCAAGCCCTCGGTGTCATGTGTAATGGCTAAGTGTTTTGAACCAACCAGCTCATGGCAGCATGAATCTTCCTGAAGGCTGGTGATTATTAATGACAGTGGCAGTGCAGAGCAGCCACCTTCAATCACACCGCAGGTAAATCCTGCTCAGGCAACAGCGACGATGGCGGGGAAGCGCCCTTTAATTCCCTTTTTTTTTTTTTTTTAGCCGGGAATTAATCAGCCCCGTTTCTAATTTCTCAACCGACCGATGTTAATGCCTTTCCCGTGTGATGCTCTAAATAAGAGATTAGACGCCACATGGGCACACAAACACAAACACATACACACACACACAACGTTGAACTGATGACAAACGAGTACACAACGGCTCATTTGAATATCAGACAGAGAGAGAGAGAGAGAGAGAGAGAGAGAGAGAGAGAGCTGGCGTGCCAACGTAACCTCCTCCTGCCTGTACAGTAATTACTCAGCACTGGAACACAAGAGGGGAACATGGGATCAAAGAAAGTGGGTTTGAAGACAATGAGGAGAGCTCGAGGAGCAGCGTGAATGGACGAAGGGAAGAAGGAGGATGGGAAGCAGGAGGAGGCGGAGAAGAGGGCGAGAGTAAGTGGGATAACGAAGAAGGAGAAGAGAAGTTAAGAAAGTTGGAGATGATTAAGGAGGAGAGGCGGAGTGTAAAGTTAACACCATCTTTCTCCTCTTTATCGGGCTAACCTGATGGGACAGAGATGCAGGGCAGTTTCCTCGGACCATCTGTTACATGAAAACCCAATTGTACACAGCAGCCGCAGACGGAGAGCCGGGGAGCAGCCAATTTCTCTGGATGACACCCTACTTATTGGCCTGTTTAAATTAGCCTCTCCCTCCTTCTTTATCTGTATTCCTTCTCCTAAATATCTTGGGAAGCATTATACTCACATGTCCCCTCTTTTGTAATAGCCTCTCTGCCTTTATTTCTATTACAGGCTGGATTTACTGTCTGCCCATCCCTCAGCATCTTCTCTCAACAACATCTAAACAACAAAATAGGTTCATGCAGCTGCCTTTCAAAATGACCCATCTGAGCAAACAAGCTTTGAAATCTATACAGAAAGATAGGTCTCTCTGTTACTTATTCCATAATGACCATTACCAAACCATTCGAGATTTAAGTGTATGTTAAATATAAATGTGGTGTTAAAAAGGGACTAAGAGTCCACACCAGCAGCTCTATGAGGCCACTCACACAGCGATATTCTCATTTTCTTAGTGTGCTAATTTGCTAGTTGGTATAAAAGACAGAAGTTCATGGAAGTTACTACAGTTCATCCTAAACAAATTTCATGGCAATTCAGCCAGTAGTAGTGAAGATATTTCACTCAAAACCACAAGTGAATCTCATGGTGACGTTACAGGAAAGGTCAGGGAATCATCCTCTGTGGACCATGAATATCAGCACCAAACTTGATAATGAGTCCAATAGTTGATAACAGATTAAAAGAAGCAAACGAACTACTGATTGTTGGCATAATAATATCTCCTTGAGAAGAACTACTTCTGCCTTTGCTTCTGAGAGTAGCAGGTCATTTGAGGCATGTGAACAAACTGCACATGCTGTTTGCTGACGGTGAAAAGATATTTGACATCACCTGTTTTTCCAGACAAATATTTTGCTTGTTGGAACGAGGATCTCTCAAGGATGTCAAATGTTTGACAAAGGCTTTTCCTCCAATCGGGCTGTTTACTGAGCGGCACTTAAAAATTAGACCTGCATGAAAAATATCACATTGTGTAGTTTGTGGCTGGAACAAAATTTTTATATAAACATAATACATATGTACATTTTCATTAATGGCACTATTGTGAAAATCTGTGAAACAGTTGCATTACCTTCAAGTATGACACCTATTATTTGTTTCATATCTGACTCTGCTGCTGGTAGTTCCTCCTGTTCTTTCTCTTTATCTCAACTATTTTCTTTGATTCACATGTCACTCTCTCTCTCTCTCTCTCTCTCTCCCACCTTTCTTTTTTCTCTCTCCCTCCATCCAATTTCCTGCCCCGCTCCTCCCTCTCTGTGGGAGCGCTGATGAGTGTCTTGGCAGAAGTAGACCCAGTGAAGGTCTCACTCCAGGGGCCTGTCAGAATTTCCCTCAACAGCCACACACCTACACTCACACACACTCAGTGACCATATATGAGCTCCTTCATTTCGTGAGCGTGATCAAATTTGATCCATTGATAGTTTATGTGCTGTTTAAAACAACACAATCAAGACTTTCCTCCCCCTCTCTCGCTCTCTTCCCTTCTCTTTGTGACTCTCTCAGAGACCCTGCAGGTATCAGCTCTCGGTTCCAACTGAACACTTAATGACTAAATTGGAGCAATTAATTACCCTGATCGGTGATGTTAACCTCCACCTCGTCCACCTGGACTCTTGGCGGTGCAAACGAACCGGCTGATTCATACTGTAGCCTTGTACCCCGCTTGCTATTTATCCCCAATACTGCAGCGGCCCTCGAAGCACCGCTCACATACTTTACAGACACAGACTTTACAGATACTTTACAGACTTAATGCGAATTACCTTGAATCGCCAAATTAGGAAGGGAGTACAGGGTATATAAAGAGAGAGAGATCAGATACAGCTCTGGCACTGAGATAGAGATAAAACAATGAAATACGTTTGCGTGATTGCACAAACCTGGATAAACCTTGAATTTTATAGGCTACAATAACTTCTCCTGTCCTCTCCTCTCCTCTCCCCTGACCTCTCTCCTGGCTCATTTCCCTTCATCTCTCATGCACCTGCAGCAGTTTGTCAGGCTCCTTTGGCTAATTACACATCTCATCACAACCGCACACGGCCAAAGGCTCTCAGCAGTCCTCACACATTACCACTGCAGAGGGACTTCGCAGGCATGATCCGCGATTTTGACGGAAGAGTCTCACATCGAATAATAGGTCCCACCGCAACAACTGAGGCAAATTACAAACCCGGCCTTCATATTTCACAAGCGGTGATGGGTTGAATATTGGGGTAATATTTGCGAATGTGTGTTAATCGGCGCAGTCTGCTCTCTCTCTCTGGTAACCTGCCGTCGCCCATCAAGCCCTGATGGATGCCATCCTGTCAGTGCAGCCAACTGTTCGAGCAATGGCTGCCTCTCACCCCTCCATTCCCAGCCTTTCCCCAGATGCACTGCTGGCAGCCCAGGGACACATTGTGATTTTAATAGCTGCTTCCCACATGTTCAATTAATTTTCAGAAACGGGCGTGAGGATTCAAATTCCTTTAGATTATAGTCCAGAAAACAGTTGCACTGATCTAACAAACATCAAATTCAGCTGCTTTTGAATGTGCATTTCTTGAAATTGCTTGATTCTCTTGTTTTTCCCTTCTTCTTCTTCTTCTTCCTCTGCTCTGACTGCACTGACTCACTGTTCGGTGAGTGATGGCAGGGGAATTGGCTGCAGGAAAAGAGGAACTCAAAGGGGCAGGTAATGCCCAAAGGAGTGAAGGATGCACTGAACGGGGGAGAAAAAAAATCACAGAGAGACTGGACATATTTTCCAGCCTGTGGTGTGGGTAATGTGTTTCTGATAGCAGTTCAAGCTCAGTAGCGTCTGCAGACTCTTCACACACAATAACCTGAAGAGAGAGTGTCAGGATCAGCTCACAACATATCATGACAACATAACAGTTAACAGGAAGACAGACTTTGGCACGACGTCAGTGTGTCACAATGTTGAGAGACACAAGTGGAAGTAAAGGGAACAAAGTACTATGTCAGCAGGACTTTGCAATATATTAAAAGGTCGGTTCAGCATTTTAGGAAATAAACTTATTGTTGTGTTCTTGCCAAGAGTTAGATGAGAAGACTGATATCACTCTCATGCCTGTCTGTTAATTAGATTCCCTTTATTTCCTCTTTATTTACCTGAGTTGCAAAGAGAGGCATTTATACAGACGTTGTATTGGAGACAGGCTTTTCCTAATTCCACCTGCTCCCCAGTTAATACAAACTCAAACCATCCTGCATGTTTGCCTGCAGACTTGAGAAATGCACTTTTGTGTACATTTTCACAGCGCTAATCCCATCCGTGCAATCATTAGTCATGCCCTAACAGAAATGCCGCTGGCACTCCTTTCACGGCAGATTTTTCACGTTAAAAGTGTTCCGGCTTTCTCGTTATTGGGAGGCTTTTAATCTGAAAAATCTACAATAGGTTTGGGAGAAAGAGAAAGGGGGAGAAACTGGAATGAATAGGTGGATGAAAAAGTTAAAAAAAGAGCAATTTAGAGTAGCAGAGTGGTGATTATAACATGACTGTGTTCTTGTAATGATGGAATTAGTGCATTATGCGTATGAGAAGTTACAGTGTGAAGCTACAGCCTTACCGTAAATTGTCTCACATTTAAAGCGACTGGCTATTTCCCTGTTTCCTGTCTTTGTGCAGAGCAAAGCTAACTGGCTGCCGGCAGTCGCTTCATTTTTAGTGACCAGACATAAAAGTGGTATTGATCTTCACCATGACGCCAATTAAAAGCAATTCTCAAAAAGTTGAAATATTCTTTTAAACACATGAATGAATTTGCAGTGCTGTCCTGGAGTCCTTTGGATGTCATTTCACTTCTCTCTAACTCCCTTAATACAACATGGCAACATCTTTTAATCTTTCAAATCGTATCTATATAATATTAAAATGGTGGTCAAGATATGGGCCGGACCTTTTCCAGCTAAAAATATGTTTCTCCTTATCCGCCGTGACAGCTACAAGACCACGGAAGAATCACCTGACAGGACAGGAAGGCAAGGTACAGTAGGTGCAGTCGCCGCACTGTGGGGCATGAAAAAAATACTACTTCTCTGAGGCATAAACAGCGGAAACAGGGTGTGAAATGTGGTGCAAAGTGCTGTGGTGCAGTGTGTCCACACAAAATAATACGGGTGACGGACGTGATACAGCATTAGTGCATTTGAGTTTTGGGAAAAGGAAGGGAAGAAGATAGAGTTACAGGTTATTTTCTTTTCTTTTACTGTATATATATATATATATATATATATATATACTATATTTATATGTGATATCTGTGTGAAATAAAAACTTGTGTTTGCAATTTCTTGTTAATGTTATATTAAAGACTCCCTCAAATAAAGAAAGAAGAAGCAGTGAGACAAAAAGACAAAAAGCTACCTTGTTAATGCTATGAGCTCTTTACATGCTCATTTTTTAAATAGGCATTGCACAATTAATGATAACAAACATGAAAGCTGCTCCAACATAATGAGCCACAGAGGAAGCTGCACACCAAGGCTACATCCACACCAAGAGAGTTATAAATGTTACCTGAGGAGCTAGAATTATCGCCAACCAGTCAAGGTGCAGTTCACATTCATGTCTTTCCAGACTCACATAATACTGTATATGTAGTGAAGACTTTGAAGGAAATAAGTCATCACTATCTTGACATGTAGGATTCCAGGGAACCATTTCCAGTGAGAAACATGCTGTCTTCACCTAGAGGCTATTTTTACAGCGGAGTACAGAGAGAGCTTCATCACATGGTGCAACAACAATCACCTGAAGCTCAATATCAGTAAAACCAGTGAACTACAATTCTTCAAATATGGATGTTGCTGCAAAGAAGCTACAAATTCTAAACCACAGTTTCAAGGTGAACGCTCAAGATTAGTGTCGCTAATTCAGTATCTGGCGAAATCTGAAATCTGGTCACAAGTTGTGGTGTTGAATAATGGCCAGAAAAGTGTTTTTGCAACATTATAATTTTCACAGTGGTGTTGACCTTTGACCTTTTTGATATAAAATGACTTTTTACACGCTGACATTTGTGTGAAATTTTGTCATAATTAGCATATGAACTCTTGAGTTACATGAAAAACTGTTTTGTGAGGTCACAGTGACTTTGACCTCTGACCTTTGATTCTAATCTAAAATTCTAATTAGTTCATAATCAGTTCATCCTTGAGTCCAACACTTGTGCCAGATTTGAAGAAATTCCCTCAAGGCGTTCCTGAGATGTTGCGTTCACAAGAAAAGGACAGAGGGATGGACAACCTGAAAACATGCCTCCGGCCTCGGCTGACACTGGCGTGGAGGCATTTAAACCCTCCGGCGAGGCCACAGAATGAGCAAAGTCACAAAGGGCGCTGAAGCGTGACCAGTCTTTTCTGCACTACAAGCTAATCAAAGATGAGAGCGTGACCATGAACTCCGTGAATGAAGTCTTGGTGTTCGAGCCCCTTCGGTTACACTGTGATTCCCTCACCGGAGGTGGAGGAGGCGTCGGCAAAGCTAATTTAACTCATCAAACAATGTTTACTGAGAGAGGAAAAACAAACACCTGGCGCTAATTCAAAACGCACTTCCACGCAGAGGCTGAGCGGAGTGACGGGGGGCCGGAGGGAGCTTTGTTAAGTAAATGATCAGCCGGAAGGTTTAATTGAAAGGAACTGAAAAGGGGGTGGGGGGGAATATGGAGCTGCGGATAAATGGATGAGCGGAGGGTTGATGCAGCACGGAGAAGTGAAAGAATATAAAACATCTGTTTACTGAGGGAGACGTGCCGACTGAGGATGTTGGCACAACAAAGACATCCCCTACAAAATAAGATATGAGCAAGAATCTTTGTAGGTAGACACACTTTTTATCCAGGTTGAACCACTGGCAGAATCATTCCTCCCAGCCCCAAACATTTCATGCAAAATATTTCCTTTTCCATTTCAAAGTCTGTGTGGAAATGCCGTTGAAATTGCAGATTAATTGGGCAACCTGGTGGCCGAGGAGTTTAAGACGATGACCAGGATCGAGTCCAGCTGGAGACCTCGGTTACAGTCAACTTTCTACTACAACTTTTTAATTCATCCTGAAGGAAACATGACAGACTGACCAAATGTTATGCCAGTCCATCCAATAGATGCTCATCCTGTCCAGCAGTGAAACCAGTTGCTGTGGTGAACGTAGGAAATCCTGTACATACTAACAGCCAGCTTTGGGAAACAGTTGGCAGTAGAAACATACATGATCTGTGGATAATGGGCTAACACATTCAGAACGACCGGTCCTTTCAAGAGCTGAATTTTGAGTTGCATTAACAGAGCTCCCTTTCCCCAGCTAAGCCACCCTTGCTGACCTTCTGAAAGGTACCACTCTGCCAAAGAAAAGCAAACACCTCATTTATCTGGCGGCCAATGCAAAGAGCAGATGCCACAGGAGGCCCGGGGAGCTGGCAGTTGGATCTGTGGCAGTGACAAGATGAGCAACCTGAGCTCCTGGCTTTAGGAAAAGGCAATAGCCGCTTGGACATACACCACTGTTCGACGGCACGCAGGTGGGCAGTTTAAACAAAGCTAAGCTCAGATATAAAACCAGTCAGGGCAGGGGACAAACAGCACAGAGAGAACTAGAGCATCTCCATCTGAAAACACCGTTTACTGCAGCCATCTATCAGTGACAGAGTCAAATCGCGATCTCGAGAATTCATTTGCAATTACATAATTTCAGTCTGCATTTAAAAAGGTGCTATTAATCTTCAGCCTCTTCAACGGTGGCAGCAGCAGCAGTGGGTGGTTCGAGAGAGAAACATCAGCCAATTAAGGCTATTTGTAGTAATATATAAGAAATGACAAACGCTGTGATTGCCGCCATGTGCGGTGACGGGGCTGTTGAAGATGCTGTCCTGTCTGAGATCCTGATTAAGCGCAATCAAGAAGCGTGATTGCGGGACTGGCCTCTTAAACGTGCCAAAGTTCAATTGTGACCTTGATGCGTCGCATTCAGAGAGACGCTGGAGAGGAGGAAAGAGCGAGTGATTTCCTCATGTTGAGATTTAATATTTCCAGCGCTGCGGCTGCACACAAGCATATTCTTACGCACATAATTCAGTGAAGAGAATCTCCAGCAATGATCCACTGTGAATCTCCACTGGCCACTTTAAATCCACTCCAAATTGCTCTCCTGCCACCGAAGCACCGATCGTGTGAGTGTGGGCAAACCCTGTATCTATAGGTTCTAAGGCAGCGAAGTGAAGGTGGGTGGTCTAAAGAAATGTTTTCCTAATAAATCACGAGGGAGCCTTTAAAATCAGTGTGCAGTGCGGCGGGGAGTATTTCTTTCTCCATTCCCTCTGAGAACACCTGAAGCACACACAGCTTGACTGCTAATGGCTCAGTGGTAAATCACATCACGGACTGTAGCGCTCGCTCGCTTTTTGGACCATCTCGCAATACTCTGGTGCTCGCCAGAACAACAATACACATATAGGCCACATGCACGCACACAAACACAAAGCCGCAGACTACCCACTGAGGTGAGTGCTAAGCATCCACATCCAGCTTCAGACAGCTTTGACCCTCTTGGAAAAGCTCTGGGAGGCAGCTAATGGCTGCTCGGACATGATGCCTCCTCCACCATTGAGCCTGGTGGTTTGACATGGAGAGGAGAGGAGGGGAGAGGGAGGCGAGGAGATAACCTCAGCTTTTGAGTGTCTCCCTCTGATCCCCTCTGTCAAAACAATGAAGGTCACGCTAAGACGAGGCCCAATTAGGGCTTGGCCTCGAGCGCCTGAGGTGCCTGCAGCCCTGCAAGCCCAGAAAAGCCTTGTGTGTTTCTTTGTGTGTGTGTGTTTGGAGTTTGCATGTGTGCTCGTAGTATGTGCATGACAAAGTCAGGAAGCACGTGGGCAGCAGAGCGTTATGAGAGCACACGTCCGACTATGCATTAAAGCAAAGAAAGCCGAGAGAAGCATTTTACTACAATTCTACAAAAACCGAGTTGCTCTTTTTTCTCCACTGAGCCAATGGGACATTAATGTAACAGCTGGACTGAGCAAGTAAACACAGATAGGAAGAGTCGTAGTAAAACAATGTTTACTTATTAATGACCGCACACACACACACACCCACACGGTGCAGCTACAGTAACTCCCACGCAGTGACAGACAGTGGTCAGTGATCAACAGCTAAGCCAATAGTCCAGTGCAGAGAGCGATCCATCACGGACAGGAGTCCCCAATCAATCTGAGCACAGAGTTGGACACTTGGGGATAGCAATGCTCTCGGATCAACCTCTCTATCACACACACAAACACACGCACACACACAGTGAAACACACACACACATGTCTCAGGCATCCTCAGTCACTAGAGGTGCCCCAGCAACACTTCTGAAGGCAGATGCCAAATTTATCAAAGAGGTCCGGGAGCAAACTGTAGGGCTCCAGCTCTGCTCACCAAGAGTAATTATCAGGACAGACATAAAGACAGACGGGCAACCTCTTTAATTACAGCTGAGGGGAAAAGCCCAGAAAACGTGGACGGTGAAAGGACACAGGGGGACACATTTCATCAGTTTCAATATCTTAGTTGGGGTTGAGGGAGGAGGCAGGGATGCAGGAAGCCAACAACACACACACACACACGCAACGCAGACAGATGATTAATATCACTGTTGCCTGACTACTGATTGACTGCAGCGACGTCTCTTCATTTTCCGCAGTTACCACGACATATTTTCTTCTCTATTAATTTTGCAGCGTGACACTTAATTACAAAACAGAGCTGGTAACCACCCCAACAGTTCATTTTGAATTTGCCAGAGCAGAACAGAAAAGCTACTCTAACCACCGAGGGGAATTTGTGTGCAGAGCTTCGGCATGAAGCCACAAAATGGTAATTGTTTAACAGCCTTGTACATTAAAATCTGCCACCACAGAAAGTGACCTCTGTATTCAGTCGGACTATTGGCTGACCGGGTGACTGACTGGTTTTCTCCTGATTTGGAAAAACACAAAACATTATTGTGTTTCCATTTCTTCTCTCGCTCTGTGTTGGCAAAAATGCAGTAAAAGCAATTTGAATGGAAATTACCCTTTAAAAATGCAATTTTCATGTAAACAATGTGAGAAACTGGCAAAAGAAATGCTCTTTCACCTCAAAAATTGTCGGTCCCTTGACAAACTAATTCCCACATGAGGCACGGTCCTCGGGCAAAAGTTTGAAGCCTTCACTTGTTCGCATATACAAACGCACATGCACACCTGCGCATCTGCTGGCTCCCCACTTCTAGCATCGCCTCTAATGCCTCTGAGCTTTGAAGGCAGCACGCTTCATAGCTCCATGTAAAAACCACTTTGGTGGAGCATTGGCAATCTTATTACTGACTGCAAAACGACTAGCGACTCCACTGGCAGGACATCTGACCCGCTATGAGCCTTACAAATTCCATATTAAAATCAATTTGATGGTGTCTCCAGTTTTTCATTTGGCACCCCAAGGCAGTGCGGAGGAGATCAAGTGGAATCAAAGTCTGGTGGGGACTGCAAAAGACATAATTTTACTTCCATTTATTGTAGAGAGACAGAGGACTAGAAAGCAGATAGATAGATAAATAGATAGATAGATAGATAGATAGATAGATAGACGTTAAAGGACGATCATTGCCAACATGAAGGCAGCTCTCACCACGTTGTCCTTTTCACCCTCTTTCTAAGCTTCCCAGCTCATTCTGTTCAGCTCAGCACATCTCTGGATCCCACTGACCTGTGCACTCTCACACACACACACACAAAAGCACACACACACACTCACATAAGCGCTCACACACAACCGTATGTATATACACACGGGGCTAAACCTCTGGAGGAGAAGATTTGCTGATATCTGTCAGGTGGCTAAACCGACATGGACTACAAATCCGAGTGTCACCCAAAGGCTGAGTTTGGACACAATTGACTAAATCCACCTGGTGAGGGCTGCAGGTCGGCCAGCTGCTGCTGCTCACTCTGGCTCTTTCTCCATCTATTTGTGTCTGTATCTCCGTCTGTCTGACTCCCCGTTGATGGCTTTTTCACCAAAGTGCTTCCTTCTGTGTTGTTCTTAGCCAGGATAACCACATGGCTCTAGGGATGATGATGCCAATCTGTCGGTTCACCATTTTGGTCCAGGCTGGAATATATCACCAACTATTGGACAGATTGCCATTTCAAGTTTGTGCAGCCATTCATAGTTCCCAGAGGATATAGCCTAATGACTTTTCATGAAACACCTACAAAACGAATGCCGTTCACTCAGGCTCAGCTGCACTTTGTGTTTCGTTCTGGTTGTAGCATTTAGCTCAAAGCTTATTAAGCCCACAATATAAACACCATGCTGTGTCCCTGATGACACACAAAATGTTCCTCTCTCATTTTACACTTATCTATTTGCCGGTTTCGAGTCATTACTTTACTTCAACTCAATGCAGAAATGTTGAAATGAAGTCAACATAAGCAGATTTGGTTTGGTTTTCCTGGCAAAATAGATTTACCTTATATTAAGGTTTAGGACGCTGACACTCCTGTCATGCATGTTTGCCCATGTCAATCACTGTCAGCTGGTTGTTGTGTTTCGATCTATCAATCTTAGTGTACGTGTCTGTTTGTTATTAGAATGTATGAAGCAGCGTGATCAACAAAAAAAAAATGGAGTGATGTGCAGAACATTAAAAGGCAGTATTATCACAACAATAAAAAAAAAACCTTTAAGAAAATATGATTCACAGCTCTGCGCCTACGGGAGACAGACGGGAGGATTAGAGAAACCTGTTTTTTTCTCGTATATGGAATAAAAAGCAGAACTGATTTTTTTTTCACAACAAAATACACCAACAACAAACCTTTTGAAGCCAAAATATTTTACAGTAATTATGCACTAAGGCATTGTACGCATAATGCTCTTTCGGCATTTACCTTTCACTATTTGTTTGAATAACACTGTGTCTTATTTTGTGCGGCTAAAAATTAATAACCAATATCAATGGCAGCTAAAGTCAAACACTGCAATCGCACACATGCAAACTCTGCACACGTGAACAAAGCCATTGTGTAAAAGAGGAAGTCAGCACGTGTGGATCAGCCAGACATGGGTGAAGGGGATCTGAATGAAATTAATTATATCTACTTTCCTATTCCCTCCCATAAATCCCTGTGATTGGTTTCGGCGACCCCAGAGCTAGATCTCTGATTAGCGAGGAGAGCTTTATAAGTATCACACTGGTGCCTCGGCTTCATAAATAGCCCCACTGTGCCGAATCCAGGCAGGCGAGGCGAGGCAGAGGCAGACAGACAGAAATCACTCTCACTGACAATGGCTTACGTTTCTCTCCTTCTATCCACTTATGTCTTGCTTTCCTTTAGCTTTAGTTCCCATTTTTCTCAGATCCCCGCGATTCCTTTGAACCTCCACGAATTAAAATTGAACACTTGCGCAAACACAACAAAATGTGCTTCTCCTTTGGGAACCGCGACACACGAGAGTGGAAAACATTGACCATCTGTAGGCCTCTCAAGCACTCCCCGTTTACCAGCTCATAAGAGTCTGACAGATAGAGCTTGTACAACAACGACGCCAACAATACATACTTGATATCGCCCATCTTTCTGTCATTCATCGAGTATGAAGATGCGACCTGTTGAGGTTTTTGTGAAAATAAAATTATGAGATAGAGACAGGCGAAGCTTCAGGAGCTGTCCGGTGCTGAAACCACATAAAGAGCCCACAGGGAGCGTTTCTTTTTCTGAGGATTAGCTCAGACAGGAGAACACCAGCATAATGGCAAAACAAACAGCTATGTAGTATTTGCTTCTCCTCCAGGGTGCTTTAGGAAGTGACTGATAGAGACACAATCCAATCTACTGACGTGCCACCTGACTTCAACAAAGGAAGCATCGCACCCAACCGGTGAGACAAAGGAAAGGCCAGGAGAGGAAAGGTAGCTGGAAGGAAACCCACCCTCCACCCCTCCTTCCTCCAATCACTGGAAGATACTCAACTGTGGCCCTGTCATTAATTCAGCAGACAAAAACTGTTACCAGATGTCATTATTTATTTATAGTATTTAATAGGGAAAATGCTTCCTTTGAATAATACATTTGGTGGGAGAGGGGTGCAGAGCTGGGTTTGGGGAGGTGGGGGGGGGGGGTCTTTGATGAATATTCATGAGCTGCGTCTGGAGGGATTGTGGTAAACTACCTTTTTTTCTGCCTCTGTGCCTTCTGGGCTTTGTCTGTTCTGCCACTGGCCATGATGGCCCCAGCTGCACTGCTCATTTGCTTGGCTCTTGGTGCGGTGGCTAGTTCAATATGGCTAATGCCAGACTATTATATTATAAGCCAAGGCAAAGCTAGCAGCGGACCACTTGGGCTCCGCTCCATCTGGTGTCGGGCTGGAGGAGCGGAGGGACGCGGAGCTGTCGATCAAGCGGATTGACGTCCTCCGGTGAGCAAAGGTACAACCTTCATTAAGCCGATGAAACCACCCGGCGACTGGGGGAATGGAGGTGCCAAGCCTACAAGATGAACTACCATCATATGTGCTAACAGGCTCCACTGCCACATGCAAACCTGACATCACAAAGCACACACTCGCTATCATTTATACAAACAGAATCGAAGATGTGTGTAGGCTGCTGTGAGTGTTTTCACTGTTTAATTGGATCAGGGTTATCCAAGTCTGTAAATTAGTCTCTCTCTGCAGGAATCTTCCAGCATCCCTCCTACCCCTTCCACCACCATATCCAAAAAATTTCCAAAAGCACAAAAATCCACTCCGTAATAAATATCTCTTTTTACTCTTGTAGAATTACCAGGATTAAAGCCAGCAATTAGCAACAGGAGGATCACAACTGACTCAAAGCAAAACATGCTTCCAACTATAGGATTTGTAGCTGGAGGCCCTCACCAGTCAAACAGCCTAACTCAAACCCAGAGATCCTCCCAGTGATACTGTGCAGTTGCTTGGCTGCTCTCCTCTTGTTTCAGCCCGAGCCAGGGTGGCTTTGTTTGTTTTAAGCATAGCAGAAGGTTCATTGTGGGAATATTAACGTCTTACATTTGCAAAATCTCTGGAAAGATTCACAGTTTCCTATTCACTTGCTTGGACACTACTCAAGTGCAAAATTGAATTCTTGCCCATTCACATCTTCTGCTACAAGTGTCTGCGCTAAGCTGAGCGCAGCCAGGCAGAAAAGACACATTATTGAAATATGTGACAACGCAACCTCATGCAAAGAGCAGATAATTCTGTAAAATTCTTTAGCTCCCTCTCGCCCTCACTGCTTTCTCCCTTCCTTTCTTCCTTTCTTTCTTTCTTTCCTTCTGTCTTTCTTTCTTTCTCCCGAGGTGTGATGACAACATTTCTGATCAGCTTTTGGCCTTGACCACAGTTGGAGTCGAGCCACTAAGAAGCAATGAACCCCTCTCTAAAGGAATATTGTTCATCCATTGTGATGCCTCATCGCACAGAAAATGTGAAAATAGGGGCAGTGAACTGGCAATACCACGGAAAGGAACACCTCTTCTGAGAACAATGGCCTTAACGGCACACATTCTGCGATCCAGTGCAAGAGTGATAGAGTTCAAACGGAGCGAGACGAGAGGAAGAAACAGACAGATGAGAGGGGAGAGAAAGACAGAAAGACAAACATAGAGGCCTTCTACAATATGCATGAGAGTGCAAGAGGCAGAAAGAAGTGAAAGCCAGCAGAATGACTTAAAGAGCAGTTAAATGCGGAGCCAGATCCTATTAGTGCAACAGGAGCTGACACAATTCAGGAACTGGCAACAGAGGTGACCAGCAGCTCCCACACACACACAAAGGCACACACATGGCTGCTCAACCAGTGAGGAGGGAACATTTTATCTACAGTCAGTCACAGAATGAAAATGAGGCTGGGTGTTTCGTGAGCTCTGTGGTGTTGCTCTGCATCAGCTGGGAAACAAAAGCTCCTGATCCATCAGCCAGCCTCTCTGCAGGTACAGGTTCGGCCCTGCACATCGAGGATCACCCTGCCAATGATAAGGCCAAGTACAGGATTGCACGTGTGTGTGGGCCAACAGGAGGTGGGGAGGGATGAAATATCAGAGAGAAAGAGGGTAGGATCAATTCTGCCAAGGACAGCTCGTAGATACTGTAGGTTAACTGTCTGTGTGTGCATGTTAGACATACATTGAGAGCAAGAAAGACAGAATAAGAAGCTAAAAGAGAACAAGCGCAAGAGAAGGAGAGAGAGACTGGTCTAGTAACCATTTCACAAACTGCTTGGTTGAATCTCTGCTTAATTTCCCAGGGGTTTATGAGCAACTCCGCTCCTACTCTGGCTGCCATTCTCTATCTGACACCCTGACATACAGTCTTAAAATGAAGACAAACAGACCAAAAAAAGCAAAGTCCAACACTGTTTTCTTTTCCACCCTGCAACAAAAACATCCCTAAAGCCACTAAAGGCATGTTGCAGTACACTACCGCGGCAAACCAGCCGTGCTCAGACCTCATCCACTCACATCAGTTTGTAGCCTTGAGGTGCTGCTGTGCGGCGGCGGCAAAGTTTCCTCCAACAGAAGTAATAGAGAGACCCATTTGGTGGATTCTAAGTGCCATGCAAGATAATGTCTCAGGTTTCCTTCTCTGGTTCGCTGACAGCACCGACAGCCCTGCCTGCGCTGCCTATCGACTTTCACCTGAGCCAGCAGCTCCCTGCGTCTCCTGTCTGCCTCACCTGGAGGCTTACATGGGCTTTTACAACGAGAAGTGATGGTCATACAGATCCAAAGCCTACAGTGACCTTGTTAGGTTGAGTATCTTTTTAAGTTTCTCAACATAAGTAGCTTCCAAAGGGAGAAATCAAGGGAATGATAGTTTATCCTGCTGCATTTATTACATGTTAACAGACGCAGCATCATGACATCATACAAAAAGGCAAATTTCCCTAAACCAGATGAGAGGATGAATTTGATCCACTGAAAACATAGATAACAAGTAAAAACAAAGGTCTCTTGTGAAATTAAAATGCATTTCCAACATTTTTCTGCAAATCAGTCCAATGTAAGCATTGACCAGAGGAATATAAAGTGATTTTAGGAGTGAATGAACCTCTTACAATAACACACACTTACTGTATAGTGCATGTATAATTCTGATCAGAGCCATAGATCTGTCTGTGAACGATATTGACAAGCTCATCTCCAATTCATCACCAACTGTAGTGAACACAAGCTGTAAAACACCCTTTTTTTCTTGTGCATGTGGGAATATGACATCAAACATCAAACGGACTTTGCTCATTCTATTATCAAAAATGCCAAAAAACAAAGCAGCTAAACAACTCGCCTTCACCTTTGGGATGAAGTGAGGTCCAGTCCACAGGAATGTAGAGCGACGCTGGAGCCTTGCAGGAGCTGAAGGAGAGGGGAGCTCAACCATCCACCGACGCGTAAAAGCCCTGCGAGTGCGGGTGTGAAACGAAGCAGCTGCGGGTGTCGGGTAGTGGAAGCAGAGAGAGGTCTGTGTCGCCTTTTTTTTTTTGCATGCAGTGGGGGAGACTGTTGTCTGCGAGCAGCGTGTCCTGAGACGAGGAGCCGAGGCAGCAGCCGCGATGAGTGGATGAGCGCCAGAGTGGTGCTCACCTCTCCAGCAGCTGAGCGCTACTGAACAAAAGAGCGCTCCGCAGGCTCTCTATTCAAATAGCAGGAGAGGGATGGAGGAGGAGGAGGGGGAGGAGGAGGAGGAGGAGGAGGAGGAGGAGGGTGCCTCTGGTCCCGAGGTTGATGTAAAGACCAGAAGTTCCTGCATCCAAGGCGATCAAATACCAAAACTTCACTCAAAATCGCCTCATGTGGCTACATTTGCAGGGACTATGTGGCT
Source organism: Holacanthus passer (assembly GCA_025331565.1). Taxonomy (NCBI): domain Eukaryota; kingdom Metazoa; phylum Chordata; class Actinopteri; family Pomacanthidae; genus Holacanthus; species Holacanthus passer. Next base: position 799,583 of record JAFREQ010000116.1, read on the forward strand.
GATGCGTTGTTGTTTCTTCGGTGTGATAAATGATCTCATATGGGACACCCACACAGCTATTAGTCCTGATCCCCTGATGTAATCTATGAGAGAGGGAGGGAGGGAGAGGGTTTGGTTAGAAAGCCCTGATTTGGCACCACTGCAGGACCCATAATCCAGTTTTGTCTTTTGTCTGTAATTAATAACCTGAGGGATAAAATTACCTTGTTTGGCTGTGCAGCAATGACCTCGACCTGCAGTTCTTCGACTATCAAATTAGATTAGCCTGACGCTCAAATTGCACAGGATTTAGTTCGCAGGCTTGAGCAGCAAAACGTTGCATCAACATTTTTCAGCTGATTGAGGATTTGACCTGAAACATACAGCAGGGCGAGCTTGCCTGACAGGTGTTGTAGCCTTTGCATGGCAGTTAACATGGAGATCATTATTATGGTCCTTGTATAAAGCACAGTTGGAGAGTGATGCCTGCGGTCATTTTAAAGCGGCTTGCAAAGTGGAGTTGGGATCCATTCACATGCAGCCGGAGCGACCCACCGCTTTGTTGCATATAAAGAATAATGATCCCCCATGAGACACCACACTGAGAGATTAACGCTTTGTTCAGCAGAGTTGTATAATTTACGCATAGCTTGAGCTGCTTGCAATTTTTTTTCTGTTGGTTTGGGCAGTGCATTTCCACCATAAGCCAGCAGTATACTTTTTATAACTTGAGTCTTGTAATGAAGGTCACTGAAGACAGAAACTTGTGAATCAATGCAGACTCTCAAGACGGGCAGAGCTGTCCGTGGTGCTGAACCCGTTCACTTCATTTCCACATCACTAATAAAACTTGCATGGTGAAAAGTCATGCATCATCTTAGTTTCAAAAGATCCACCTTAAAAACATGACTATATTAAGGCACCAATTTGAAACAATGCCATTATCACCAAAACTTTGCATTGACTATTTTGCATATAGTCATAATGTATTTGAGTGTTTCATCCACGCATAGTACAAGTGACCAGCCCACATATGAGTTAAAGACCACTTACAAGATACAGAAAGTACTACTGCACTGGTACGTGTCAGACAACAACTATCACAAACAAAGAACTTTGGTTTTGTCTCTGGGTAAAATAAAAGGTTCCCTTCCGAAAGCACTACTCAGTATTACTAAATTGTAAATTGTAGCCTCAAATCATCATATAATGAGCAATAAATTATGAAATATGCAAGTGACTGCATCTTCAATCTTAACTTGATTACTATTACTGACATATTAGAGAAAATTTTAGTTTATAATAGTGAAGCAAGGAGGTTCACAGATGATGATTCTTAATGATTTTGGGGACCTGCTGACTTTTGTCTAGCATCATGTACAAATTTCTCTTGATCTGGTCCAAAATATCAAGACCATATTTTCAAGTGACCAACCGGCAAACATATGCATTTGTAAAAAAATAATAAGTACAGGTAGAATGTCATGAATGTAATCATGGAGTGCAACTTAAAAACTCCATAATGCTGACCTCATCTGCTGTGTGCCACGATGCAAATGCCATGCTGACAGAGTATATCTTGAAATTGTGTTTGAAGGTGTCAGCAGGTTGTGATGCCCTCAGGTCCTCCGGCTGGCTGTTCTAGAGGTGAGGACCATGACGCTAAAGCCTGCTTCGACACAGGTATTAGTCCTGGACCAGGAAGAAACCAAAAGGCCGAATAATGGAGAGACATAGACCAGACTAAAGCACAAGTGTAATCAGGTGCTAGTCCCCCGAGTGAGTTAAAATATGAGCAGAATCTTAAAGTGTATTATACAAATTACACCAAATAAAGGGCCTTTAAAACAGGTGTAATTTATTCTGTTCTTCTTGCCATAGTCAGCACTTGTAATGCTGCATTTTGTATGGTCTGCCGTTTACTCAAAGCTTTGTTAGAGCAGAAAAGAGACCATTAGTCGAGCCTGGTAGAGTTAAAAGCATGCGAAAGTTATTCTGTAACTGACCGTGAGCGAAATGCATATTTCTAAGACCACAAAAGATAGCTTAGGGACAAAAAAAAAAATTCAGATGGAGATCAAAAACTACACTGTGACATTAAGCATTGTGCAAAGCGGTCTGTGCAGCTCATGAGCCTGTTTTTGATCTTCAAAGTAAACTAAGTCCCAATATGATAAGCCTTTTTCAGCAATTTTACTCACAGTCAACTCACACACACGTACTGAGAATAACCAACCACGCGGCAACGTACATGCCGTGATACAAGGGATCTATAGAGGAAAATGATATTGGGAATATTATTTAAGATGAGACGAAAAACATGTGATGCAAATTTAATGATCATGCCGAGAGAAATCCTTTAAAGATGCAACTCATCACTTAGTATAAATCATCTGACGTGTGCAGACAGTCCGCTGATGATATAATTGCTGTGCTGCTGGGACGGCTGAAGTCCTCGTCCTGTTCAAAGCAGCGCATGAGAGTCGCACTCAAACTATTGTTGGCTGTGTGCTTGAGACTGTCGTCGGCATTAAAGAATAGTCGAAGCCAGACAGGCTCTCCAGTGGGTCTGACACCAAAAGGACTCGAGCGCCACAAAACCCTAAGCTCGTGCTTATCAGATCTCTTCCCACACAGACTCTTCAAAAGTGCAGGACCTTTTGATGATGATGATGGCTGAGATGACGATGAAGACTACAGAGACGGCGCTTCCTTTGTCGCCGCTTATTCTGTTTTACTCTTTACCTCTCTGCTCTTTCTGCTTCACCACTTCCCGGAATGACCAGAAGGCAATCAAACTACAAACAAGAGAGTAAACAAAGAAACAGCTTATATCGATCCCTGGGATTTATAGCTCTGGGTAAATGTGTTTATCTAGTGTAGCCACTACATTAAACTTAGATTAAATACATATTTGATGTGGTGGCTGGAGTTATAAGCAATGCGCTGCTTGGAAGCGTCCTCTGGCAAGAGTTTATTACGTTTTGTTAATACCTTAATTAGGCAAAGCATGAGAGAAATTAATCCCTGCAGAATTGGCTTCTTAAAACACTGTCCAGCCACCCCTGAAACCCAACGGAATAATTAGGCAGAGCACAGAAATGTGTTTGTCCCTGAGAGGATTTTGGAATAAAGTTTACTCCCACCTCCGTCTGACACAGGGGTTGTGCTTTTGTTTGCAGGAAGATTCAGTTCTGAAGGCGTAACAATCACAAAGCCAAATCTGCTTTAATGACAACAATGGAGCATTTCATATCCCCAGAAACTCACTGAAAATATCTCAAGATACAGTCGGTGGGCGAGCGTCTTGAAACGTATGCGAACAAAGTCGGGAAGACAGCGTGGAACAAAGCCGCGGCATTCATTTATAATGAACACAAGATGTATTTGTTATGTACGTATACAAATTGACTGTGGCTTGTTTTGTTTTTTTGTCTGTGAGGGAAATGATTGAAAAGGTCAGCAGACATAAAGACGCCCAGGCAGACTTCCAGTTTCTAGCTGTTCTAGTTTTATATTCATTTTTGTCTTCCAGTCCCAAAAGCTTCTCTGCAGCCTCAATCAAAAACAATGCATGTGTTTAAACTCTGACCCCGAGTGCAAGATAACCTAATATAAAGCTCTTGTTTGATTGTAGTCAACTTCATATCGACAACACTATGAGTCGACAGGCATGGTAGCGGCTGTCAGGCTGTACAATGATGCTTTGAGCAAAATGCTAACGTTATCAACATGCTGATGAAACATGAACCACGGTCGGAGTGTGACTATGAATCTATGAACCATGAAGGCATTTCAGTATGAACCAGGGTTAGAAATTAGCTGTTGTCACCCGTGGCACAGTCCAAAGTGGCAAGAGGTCATCAATGTTTTATTATTAATGAGAAGTGGAAAGAAAACGCCACTGGAGAGTTTACAAGCCAGACAATGTTCAATTGGGTATGTTGTCATTAATTATGCCATTAGACAAAATCTAAACATCTCAAATTGGAAGAGATAAAAGCAAATGCCAAGAAGAGACTGTAAGAAAGACTGTACAGGAAAAATCATCCCAGGAGGATACAAGTTAAAATAATGAAATGAAATACATAATATACATATTTCTTGATTTATGTTTTATCTTGTTTTATGATTTTTCATATGCACTTTAACACTGCTGGTAGATTTTAAAATCTACCAGCCACAGTGGCAGGTGGGCAAAAAAAAATCAATTTCCAACCTTGGTAAGAACCAGGAATGTCAACCTCATATTGGAGCTAGATAAGAAGTCAGGGAATCACTAAAGTACAATTCATCCTCTGGGGACCGCGAATGTCTATCTGTCAATTCCAAGATATGTTGCACTGAGTTTAAATTAGTTCAACAGAATACAAAAGCATCTGGAGGAGTCGACCTCGGAACTCCGCTGCTCCTAATTAGCCTGAGAAATCCTCATATTTTCACTGCTATGGAGACGGAGATGTTTAATAAGTTACATAACCATCCTGAAGATTGGATGCTAATCTTGTGAAGAGGTAGGATACAGACTCACAGCAGCTGCCTTCATTTAAAGAAAGCTGAAATTGATGCGCATCCAGTCAGCGTGAGCAAGCAAATAAAAGACTGAGGTGGGTTTTATCGTATTTGAATGTGTGTGTGTGTCCGTGTTAGAGGCAGCTTGAGAGGTGCATTCATTTTCCATCAATAAAGGTACACACACATTCACACAGGCAAAAATTTGTATATCTAACCATTTGCTTATAATAGTGATATGACCATACATTTATTCTATATTAGTATTTCCTCTCGAAGGTTTGTCTGCTGAGTGTCAAACAAGGTCAATGACAAAAGCAATAAAAAACAACTCACAGAAACAGACAGAGACCATATGGGCAAGAATAAATTCAGCAGAGCAAGCTTGTCAAAAAATGTCAAATCAATAATTATGCTGAATTATGGGTCATTTATTTTGTTGAGTTTATTATAAGTGCATGAATAAGCTCTACTTCAATGAGCATTTACAACTCGGCAGGAAAACGGATTCCAGGCTCTTGTGCCAATAACTGTAGGAGTTTTTGTTTCTTTTTATTAAATTATTGGCTTTGTCATCTCCTTGGAGAGCTTGTGGCTAGCAACACTGGTGAGCAACTCAACAGAGGGAGGGAAACAGAGCGCCGGGTTGAAGTTAAAAACAGTGTATGTGTGTAACAAATAGTGTGTGTGGGCATTGTATGTGTGGGTCGGTCACGGTGCCGATCCAGACTCAGCTCAGTGACCCTGGAACCACTGACACAAGCACTAAAAGGCAATCAACAAACTGCAGTCATATGCCATCACATGCCGCGTGCATGAAGGGTTAAATTACCTAATGGTGAAAATGAGGAGGAAGGGTGGGGGTTGAGAGGGTGAGGGAGGCAGACAAAGAGAGGGGAGATGCCGGTGAGGTTTGAGACGACTGCACCGGGAGGAGGGCTGTGAAGCAACTGAGGAAGAAAAAGAAGAGTCAGCAGACCAGAGAGGCTGTAAATGAGGGAGTAATGAAGCCGTGCAGGTGGGGGCAGGTGATCTATTATGAATGAAGCTGAGAGGGGAGGAGACATGAGGCTGTGGCTGGTCCATAATAAACAGATAACCAATGAGAGAGAGAACGTTTGGCTTGGTGTGTAATGATGTTCCCCAGGAGGGTGTGAGTGTGATAAAGAGCAGAGATGATAAATGATAAATAAATGAACTTTGTACCTTGTACTTTGATTAAAGGGTTTCAAATTTTTTGTAGGGGTCTTAGTACAAATGTACAGGGACGGACATAATAATGCAATCCAGCACTGTTTTGTATGGCTTCAAAACAGATGACTTAAACCAAAACTTCTCTTACCCAGTCTACGTTTTAACTCGACTGACCTTATGTGATTTGCCCATTTTTGTGCTCGTTCCATTTCAGCTTTTATCTCTTTACTATTGCCAGCTATCGTAAACGCATGGGAAACAGGAGTCAGAAGTCTCGGGTCTGATCAGTTCACATAACATACCGCACATACTGCACATTTATGAGAGGGTCACATGACCTGAAACCACCATCATCCACAGTAGATGTTGGATTAAAAAGACAGTCTTTGGTGCAAAGTATACATATCTAATGCATTAACTTCAACCAGCTCATTATTGTAGCAGTGACTAGCTTACATGTTTTTATCATCACATGTGTCAAGAGCACAGATGCTTAACTTACTGGTGTGATGATACATGTCTTTAAGCAACTAACATTATTTGCATTCTTCACAAACCAGCAGCAAAGTAGCAGGAAGCTTGTCTGGAAGCTGATTAATGAACATAACGATTCACCAAACTATTTTCTTAACATTATGATTTGGAGTAATGAGTTTCACAATTATAAGTTCATGACAACTAATGATACAAATATGTGCCTGAATTCCCTTAAACATGTGTGGGAAAATGTTTGGTTGGGTCAGAGAAAAAGTCTTAGGTCATTAGAAAAGTTAATAAAGTCCACGTGAAAGTTTAAAATGCTAATAATCACCAAAGCAGTCAATGTTTGTTAGACTGTTTTCTTCCAGTTGTGGCAGTCCTTCACACTCAATGTTAAATTGTGAAACTAATTAATTAATTGCTAAACTGCTGCTGCAAAGTGATCACAAGCAGCAGCTGCCAACTTACATTAGATCACAACCTTGACATGTGGTCGAAAGCCCAAATTTAAGTCTTGGTCAAACGACTTTTTCCAAGATCAAGGATGAACCTTAAGTATTTTAACTATCTTAAAAAAAACACTCAACACTTTGCTGACAAAAGACAGCAATGTTGCACATGATGGAAACTTCCTGTTTGGCATATTTAGTGAGGAAGTGGACTTGCCAGATCTATTCTCATGGCACTCAAACAGTAACGCGTGTCATTTTCGAGGGCATGACTCTGGAAACTCTTCTTGGCTGCGTTTCCGCTGGCAGGCCTTATCCAAAAACGGATGACAGTTCTCCCTCTCCTGTCATGTCGGCTGACAGATGGAAAGTGCGATGAAAGAAAATCACACCATGTGCATAAATAACTTCAATATATTCAGTTGTGATTCCCTGGAAACAGACTCTATGTGCCATTAGAAGAGAAACTCTGGGATGAGAGACAGCATCCAAACATGCTTCATAATTCACCTGACTGTGGGCCAAGCTGTTATTATCTTGTCAAGGCAAATACATGTTAATTAAAAGCATTAGTCATACCACGATGATGGTAGCTCCAAAAAACAACACGTAAGAAGTTCAATCTACTGAAGAGTGCATTCATTCCACTCCAGCCAAGAGCCTCCATAACTGACACAAATCTGTTCGTTGCTGCAGACAAGACTCAATTTCAAACAATAGCTGTGAGCAGAGACACAATGTCATGATCAAAGGCTGCATCCTGAGGCCTGGTTGTATTACAAACTAAAGCAGGAGATGCTTCGCTTTTACATCCCCGTCAGCACTGACACCAGAGACCCCTTCCCCTCTCCCGAGAACAGAATATCCTCGCTCTGTTTCACTTCTCTACAGGCAGCGCTATCATCTCACTGTTTAAAAGGCGCCTTGTCACCCAAACATCGGCCTGTGCAGAGGGAGCGGGACCTCCTCATCCTCCAGCACTTCAAATGCGCAGGTACTGACTGCTACAATAAACCCTAAAGAGCTAAAGAGGACAGTTCAGTGAGAAAGCCAGCTGTAAATGTGTCTGTCACGGTCCAGAGGGCTCAGAGCTCGATGTTAGCCAATCTCTCGTGCTGCGACTCCAGGAAGCTCGGCGATAAGACAGTGGCGAGATCAGACGCCGGCTTCACAGTTTTCTTGCAGAATATCAACACACTCTCGGAGTCGTATTTGCATAAGTGTTGCCCGCTGCCCAAAATGAAATCCTAACTATTTTAGAATTTAATATATGTATGATCAGTAGGCATTTCCTGGCATTTGGTTGTGCAAGTTGTCTCTCGAAGGGATTACAAAGTCGCAGCTGTTGTTATTCAAGTAAAGTCATCTGAGTGTTTGCATATTTTAGCCTATTAACTACAAGTTGCATATGTTTTACATCACTGCTAAACACTTTCTGACACAGACTGTTTTATTACATTTTAAGTGATTTAAATTGATTTCAATATGCAGATTTTTCCTTAAAGCTGATCTAATCCAGATTTTTACATTAGCAATCAAGCTACCACAGATGATCACTGAACAGTTCCTCTCAGCTCTACACAGTGTTTTAGCATCTTTCAGCTCACTGTTTTGTTTCTGTGACCATATTTGTCTCGGTTGAGTCTCATCTCTCCCATCAACCACTTTCAAGCCAGACATTTCTCTCAGATGTTGGCAGAAACCAAAACAAAGCTGTGGAGAGAGAAAATACTGAACTTGCATTCATCAGATGGCCTGAAATACTCTGCAAAATGAATTCTAATGTCGATCTTTCAGCAACTTTTGACATTTTAGTAGCTGACTATCAACTGATGAATGCCAAAGTTTTCCTAAAAGCACCACAAAGAAAAGTTTTTCAAATGCTCCACGCTCTGAAATGAATTACAACACAAAAAATAATCAGAGTGCGACTACAAAAAAAGTGGCTGACTACATGTTCACTGTGATGGATCACCTATCTCAGCAAGTTTCAAGTCTCTAATTTACATAGCGTATGAAGGGAGACACCGGCTGACTCTAAAGTAGGAAATCAAAGTTATGGTTCAGAAAATGGCCAGCAGTAATGTTAAGTATACATGATTTGCAGTTAATGGGCTAAAATGAGCAAAACCACTGGTACGGTACTTTAGTGATTCAGTTTTAAACTTTTATGATATAGATTTATCATCATAACCCAGCAGAAAATCTAGAAGTCGAATTCATTTTAACAATGAAACAAAGCTTCACTGAGTCGTCCTGAAAACAGAGAGGGAGAGTAACGTTAACATCAAGTCTTTTAATGGAGCCAACTCCTTTTTTTTTTTCTACAGTCAGTCAACAGCACTCTGGTAGCCCTGTTATAAATCAACATAATGAGGCATAAATCAGCATTAATTAGCATATGGGTTACAGGCACACAGTAAGATACATAATGGCACATGACATATATTCTCCATTATCGACTCTCAGAGAGTTGCAGCAATCACCACCTCATCTCTCCCTCTGCCTCTCTTCGCCAGCTCATCATTATTGGCAATCAGTGTACTGTGTGACTTCTACAAATCGTGAGCGCCGGCGCAGAGAGCCAGACGGACGACGTCTGCCACGCTGCAGAAGACTCATCCACAAACACGCCAGTGACTCTGATGAGGTGGAGGGTAGGGAAGTGATGAGAGAAAAAAAAAAATCTGATAAATGGAAGGCGACACATGGCAGTATTTAGCCTTGTTTGCTGCGCTGAAAAGGCTGAAAGTTGTATGGTTGGACTCCAGGGAAAAACAGAGAGATAGATGAAATTGAAAGAAGTAAAGCAGAACCTGCTTTTGGAATTATAAAGAGTGCATTTAAAGAAAAACTTCAACTGCACTTTGTTCCTCTCTCCATCCCTTTCTAACATATCCCTTTCCTGTGTATACTTTTCTCTCTTTCTTCTTCTATCCTTTGTTTCTCCCCAGTAATCTCTTCACCCATTTCCCTCCTTATCTTCCTCCTGTTCCCCACAGAGAGCTCAGTCAATCCAGGGGGACGGGGGGATGGGGGGGCGTTTTGAGTGTCGCCAGTCAACAAGGAAGCAGTTCTGTCGGTGACGCTCGGCTGCTGGACGGCAAACACACAACCCGTAGAGGCCCAGCAGTGATCTGTCTGCTGAAGCGTCTCCAAATGCTTCTCTCAGTCTGCCGCTCGGCATAATCGAGCCTCCGAATGCAGCGTGTCGTCCTGGCCCCCCTGGCTTGGCTTTATCTGAAAAGACAGCATGTGTAGATAGACCAGTGGAGGGAACAATTTGTACAATCGGGGGCCAGAAAAAGAGTGGATATATTTCAGCCCAAAGGCCTGGTGTCCAGCTGTAGGGCCCCTCATTCATTTGGGATGGGGAGGCGGTTGGCTGTATTCATCTATTCACTTCAGACTCCATAATTACCTCGTGCTGTATCATTTCACTCCTGCCCTCTTTTTTTCACTTCTCTTGCATCAGACTTTACTTTTCTCCGACCTCCAGCGACTCCTGCCACGACATTCAGCATCTTAAGTTCCTCAGATCTTTACTGTCATTAATTTCACCTGAAGGACGCAGCAGTTGTTGGTTCGAACATGATAAATGCAGCAAATCAATGTGCGATACCTTAAACAACATTGGAAAAATACAGTTGTGTTTTATGAGACGGGAATATAGCGCCTTTGCTGTGCCTAATAAAGGCATTTTCTTCTGCAGTCAGTCATAGAAATACACTGATAACCAGCATCTTAAGCTGCACTTTATGTAAAATCAAATAATCTTGCTCCATTAGCTTCCACGGAGGGAGACAGGCATAGTAATCACAGCTTCCCATGCACATGGAAAAGCATGCCTGGGGCCATATGAATTTGCTTCTTTTTCATGTTGATCTTTCTCTTGTCTTCTGGAGAAACAAAAGAGCAGCCAAGTTGCTGTTTTAGTAGCTCCATTATGGCGAAATGGTGATCACGCTGTTACAGTAATGCACAATGTCAGATACATGTCATATACATCTGTACGAGTGCCGGCGTCTGAATGTTAAAACATCTGCTCAAATGAGCTGTTTATGCCCCATTAAAGCCAAAAAACAATGCTCTGATCTCTAAACATGTTTATGGGCTGATGACTCAGACAGAAAAAGGATATTGTGAACACAACAATTTCATGTCAAACAGCAGTTTCGGGGCAAATCTGCCACCTTTTTTTTTTTTTCCGCTTTCTTTCATTTACGTCTGTCTGTTTGTGACATTTCTAATAAAGGTGACAGCGCTCGCTTGCACCAGTATTGCACGTCATTGTTATTCAGCTCTTGTATCTGTCTGGGTGTCATTTTTTAAACTGGAAAAAATATTCAAGTCAATGTGACCCCCACCGGCAGAGAAAATGTCTTGTATTTCTTTTCTCTTCAATATTACGCCAAAATTATGCCAAAAATAAATTATGCAGCTTTGGGTATTTTCCTAATTTAACTGTCACTTTGTTACACATGGCCATCAAATCACTGTCACGCATCCCACGCATGTGCTCGTGCCAACACATGGAGGGAACCTACTGGCGGTGTCTACCAGGATCTTTGTTTAAATAATGGACTGAGCCGAGCTGCAGTCGTGTCCATATGGCCGCCTCCAGCTCTTCCTCCTCTAATGATCTCATTGGAGAATAAATATCAGGAGTGAAGCACTCGCAGGGGGAGAAGCTCACAGATAGAGCTGTGCACCCTCTGCTTTCTTAGGGAGGGATTTATGCCAATGTGGAGCTTTACTGGGTCAATAGACACCTTCAGGAGAGCAGGTGCAAAACCCACTACAACAAAGCAGGAGGGGACAATTTTAGAGAAGACATCTGTCCTTAAATAAAAACAAAAATCTGATCAAATACACTCATCAATTGTAGTTTTTGTTGGGTGGTTGAAACGCCTCCTCTTCATTCTCTCTCATGTGCAATTTCCATACCTGTATGATCTCACAACTTCAGAGCTGACATTTTGTTAAAGAAATGTTGGGTTCTCTCCCCGTATGCCTTTTGTTAACCTGTCATCCACCTTTCTACGTAACCTTTGAAACTCCCTAAGCTCGAGTGAGACGTCTATGTATATGTAAAGATCTAAGCGTGTCTCGAATTCCATTTCTGCGAATGACACTGCTGGTTGCAAGAGTGTTTTGAAGGGAAGCTTGATGTATGTTATGACTCTGTGTCTGGAGTATTAAATGTCATGTTGATAGCATTATAATAATGTACCTGGGGGAATGAAAGTCATGTGCATTTTGAAAATCACAGAGGAAATGCCTAGAAATCACTCTCCATAATAGTCAGGTAAAAACAATGTTGGTGCAAATATTTGTGTTTTAAAAAGGTAAGAAAGTCTTTGTGGGAGCAACAACAAGGATTTGGCTAAAATCTGGAGAAAGTTGTAAACATACATGAGCAGCAGATCTTAATAATCTGTCAATCAAGATTTCTTTAGATACTTAAAATTAGGAGATTATTTTATGAAAGATGAGCTCTGGAAGAAACAATGTACCACTAACTCAGTCAGTCGAGAAAGAATTCATTTAACCATCCATCTAACATTTTACAGGCTCTGTGGCAACCCCGAGGCAAACTACAGTACAGTCATGTTTAAACGTAAAAGCAGCCATTAAAGATATTATGGGATATGCATTTCCAAACTACTGCACTGTGATTTACCAAGGGAACACTGAGGAGGCTATATGAGGAAGAGACAGATACAAGGAAAAGATTTTGTTTGCAGCCAGAAAAAGAGCTTTAACAAGATAATGGCTTTAGGCAATGGCTTGATAATGTTCAGGAAATTCAATTGAAAAGTTTAGCTGTGTTTTGTAAGTTAAGCAAAATATTTTTAGCAGATATTGGGAAAAATGGATAATTTTCAGGATCCAGAGCAACATGACAACTTTTTGATGACTATGTTATGTTGTTGTGCTGCTAGTATGTGAATTTTATTATTTCCAGAGTATGAAAGTATAAAAGAAATAAATCCAGGCTGCATTGTTCACCTGTATGCAGGTGTATACCTTGTATGAATATGATTGGATGTTACTAGTCAGCTGGTAGCCAATCAGCTGATGCAACTTCACTATTCTCAAATTTATGGTTTATGGTGATGCTGGTCCCATTTCCTCAAAGTGAAAGACTACTCACTGAAATATTTTGTAAGACTGTTTAGCATGCATGTTAAATAAAATTGAATGAGATAAAATGAGTGCCAAGAGCGTAAATGTGCTTCAAAATATCAGATGGGAATGTGTCAGAATCAAAAACCTAAAAGGCTGACATGCAAAATACACATAGAGGTATTAAAGGGATGCAGTGAAAGATCAAACATCAGGCAAATGTCTATTGACTGACAGGCTTATTTTTCATATCAACCGGCCATGAACATCAATATATAGATTATTTTGGGGGTGTGCGAGCTGAGAGAATCAAAAGTCAAGATGGACAGAGAGGGATAAGAAACAGAGACGAGGCTCGAGGGGAGCCGAGAGGGCAAAGAGGAAAAAAAAACCAAACGCCCCTGGCTGAGACTAGAAGGCAGAGAGAAAAGAAACGCTGTGAAGGAAGGAGACAGAAGATGAGTAAGAGGGGAGGTGGCAGGGGACTGGGTTTGGGGAAGTAGAGGAAGAGGGGGAGGTAAAAGGCAAAGAGTTAGTGAGACAGAAGTGGCAGGAGGGAATCTACAATTCGGGTCCGTTGGGACCAGCATTATTCTTTGTAGTCCTGTCCTGACACAGCCACAGGGTTGTGTGTGTGTGTGTGTGTGTGTGTATGTATATGTGTGTCTCCCTGACTTGTTAAACTCTAGACAACCTCTGCTTTCTGTCAAATCAACAAAGCTTTAATCTTGCATGCAGAGCCCTGTCTTCACACTGCGCTTCACCTCATTTTAGCATTGTGTAATGATGAGGAGAGCGACCTGGCACGAGTGGTTTGTCAGGGTGAATTAAGCTGAGGGAAAGAATATGTTGTGTTTACATCACAATTTAAGTCCTGCTGCTTTTTTTTTATCTTCCCAGGCTAATGCAAACACAATATTGAAGCCTTAAATGTAAGCTTGAGTACCATGACTGGCTGCCACTTGAAAAATGATTTAAACCCTTGTAAATATCCTTCGCATCCACAATTCATTTTACACTCACTCTAGTGCACCAGTGTGTTTGGCTTTTGCAATATTATATCCTTAATTGATTGTTGGCTAAGCCCTGCCACCTTTGTTACTGTCCTATTGAGGTTTACGTCCTTGCACGGAAAATATGCAGTTCACAATGATAATGGTTCATATTTAACTCTTGAAATCCTCAGTAACATTCAGACAGAAGCAGCTGTCTCCAGATGGCTTTTGTCATGTTTCCAGCTGACTCATTTCAAAAGGAGAACCCTGCAAAAGGTGTCTTAAATATGCACTTCATGGATACAGATGGGATATCTTGCTAAAGCTACATGTCCCCTCCGAAATGTGAGCATCTTCACTGATGATTCAGAGGACATGGAAGTACTGTTCTTGTATCGCAGTGCTAACCTAGTTAGTCCTACTATTATAAGCATGGTCTTACATTTTTTATTTCATTCTAACATAATCCTGTGCAGCTGCTGAGATCACATACTTAAACATTTTCAATCAGCTTGTTTAGTTGTAACGTTACAATAGAAAAGGCTGTTAGGATGAGGACTAACTAATGAGTTTAGCAGGGTTTTATTGGAGTATAAAGTCCAAATCCAACAGACCTGGACAGCACCACTAACATCAGCCTACAGTCTGATATAGTAGCTTCCAGGACCAGTTCACACACAGCGCACACAGTGGATAAATATTACATAGTGGATGCATGAGTCATGATTGGGTCTTTTTTTCTAATGTAACCAGTAAACCCACAAAAAGTAGCTGAAGTGCTCTTTGGTCTTGGGAATAAGTCATGGTTACGTTGCCACTGCAGGTAGTAATCAGATAAACATTCCTAACAAAAGTGATCTTTGGCTTTAGAAGGACTCCTGAGTATAATGGTGGTGGATGATGGTTGAGCTATGAACTGAAAATCACTGTTCGAGGGAGGTTTTGATAAGAGACTCAATTACGTTAAGTGTGTACCAAACAACGCTCTCAGCCACATATCTACAAATGCTGCAAGTGTCTCTTTCTGCCATGATACTCTGCATGTTGCACAGCAGGTACAGTATATATGAAGCAGCCTTAACAGAAACACTTCAGGCTGGAGGTCGTCGACTTAAACAAAACACATCGCTACTAATCGCCATATTGGTTTTTGCTATAGCAGCTTTTTTAGCCAATCTAGTTGAGTAAAGATTGTACACAAAGCTAAAGAAGCTCATTAAATAATTCTGCTCACTAACATTATGTTGCATATTTACACACTGGCAGCAACTCTACAGACAAGTTGCCAGAAGTCCATTAGTCCACAACTAGAGTAAACAGTTTTTCATTTTCTGGCAAGGAAAACTTGTCTGTAGCTGCATCCATCTACCAGCATAACTTTACGTCTCATTTATTATTGAAAGAGTTGATGAAGTAGCTGATTGGCGCCGCTGGAAATCGGCTGCTTGAAATTGCCATAAGACAGCTGCAATGCGATGTAGCTCTTGGCAGACAGAATGAAGGATCGGCCTGTTGGTGCAGCTACACAGAGTGGAATCAGATACTGTAGGTTCAGAGGGGAAGTGGAACAATGACTTGAAAGTTAGCGCGACTTACACACACGCTCGCACACGTATACAAAAATAGATAGTCTATTCAAGGCAGTAATACAAATACTGTCATTGTTTCTTGAAGTACGATCTGACTCTGACTCTGAATCTAAAAAATATATGTATATATTGAAGCTGCGAAAAATGTTGAATGGTTTCCTCTGACTGCATCTTATTTGTGATGGAAAAAGCCATGGAGAGTAATTAAATGCATCCTCCATATGAATGACTATACTCACCACGGGGGCTCCTGTCTGGGCCACATCATTATCAGACTTCAAGTAAAAAAAAAAAATTCACACTTAAGACTTAATTGCATTTAAATTCTTAATTGGCTCCACCGCTGGGGGTAATTAAACAAATTGTTTCTTCGACGAATTGAGCGAGAGAGAAAAGAACCATGCGGCATACAGTTATAGGAAATATCATACACAAGGGTGACACACGGTTCCTCTGAGTTTCAGATGTAATGAGAGATCGACTATTGATCGCTCCCATCCATCCACTATCTTTTTCTGATGATTCATTTAAACCATTAATTGAGAGTTTTCTTTCACTGTTAGCTCATTTATTTACTTTTCATTTATTCAACTGTCCACAGCACATAGTGGAGCTGCATCTGAAATCATGGATGGAGTCTCTTTCAAGATCTCACACGCCATGTACTGCTCTGTTTGATGTCAGCAGAGGAAGACAATTAAGGATGTAAGAAACTTGCTTCTTTTTTTTTTTCCCTCTCACTCTCTATCTGTCGCTCGTTATCCTCTCTCTCACACACACACACACATACTGTACAAACACTACCAACACTGCAGCATTCAGATTAATTCAAAACAGCTGGTAAAATAGTGTCTGGCATCACGATATGGTGGTTCAGATATGTGTTTTAGCTGTCTACACATATCTGGCTCCTGTCAAAATATTTATGCGTTTCTAAATGAGTCTGCAGGCTGACACAGACTAACAGGGGCCGTGTCACAGCTAATGTTTGTGCGTGCATCTGGAGCCGAAGAAGCAGCACTGCAGCACACACACACGAGCAACATCAAACTGCATATATACATCCAAGATCATGCTCCTGTAACGCAACTGCTCAAATACATCACATTTCTAACGCACATCTGAAGCCGTGCCATGGCATCATGCACGTAAAGCATGAGAGAAAAGCACAGCTCGGGCGGGAATTTCTGACGCTACGATTCCATTGCAACAAAGATAATTCATGCATTTTGATGGATGTCATTTTCTGTTCCTTCTCTTACTGTATGATCATGAACAGTGATCTGGTTTAAAGTCAAATGATTTCACTCATAACGGATGCTTCCTGATTGGCACATTAAGGTTACAGCATGTTGGTGAGTTTGTTAAAAACATGGCAGTTTTGTTAGTTAAACTTTTATGTGATTTAAAGCATCATTGGAAATATTCTGATGGATGCAGGAATATGAAACAAGTCTGTGTGTTGCTTTCAGAAAACTCATTTCAACGTCCCAAGGTTTGATCAACCAGCATGTGAAGAATTTTCAAATCCAACACGTAGCAGCTTTATCAAATGGCACAATAATTACTGTCGTTATTATTTACAATTTGATGAATGTTAAACCACCTTCAACAAAATTCATTCAGGAAACATTATTCGTTCTCGTTACTTTAAATATTGTAGCTACTCTTTTATACTGTGCATACTTCCCAAAAAAAAAAAATATTCATAAAGCACGATTTTAAAGAAGAGTTTTGTGCATGCTGAATGGTTCACAACACAATCACAATCCATCTAAGAATCTATTATTTTTCCCTCAGCAACTCGACAGCTGTGCCACGTGAATGTGTGTATGTGCTGTACGAGGGAGAGGAGGAGAAATAAACAGAGAAACGAGCAACAAAGAAAAACCCAGAGCTGGCTTTCCTGTGCTCTCCTTAAACCCTGCTGCTGTAGAAATAGCACTGCAGCCCGACATACTTCATAACTGTTGGAGCAATCAATAACGGTGTGACTGGGGAGACAATGTATGGTGCTGTGAAGGATGGTTTCTATGAATGACATGAGGAGTAATCAAGTATATAAATGCTCCTTCTGGTCCAGTGCTGAAAATAGTAGCTGATTAAAGGATTGGTTGATCAACAGAAACTACCTACAACTGTGATCATCATATATAAGCAAAATATTGTCATGTTCAGCTTCTCCAATGTAAGAATTTTGTGTTTTTGCTCTTTTGGTCAGAGACATTAACTTGGGCCAAGATGCGTATTTTTCACTTTTTCTTTTGACATTTTACAGGCTACATGATTTAAAAAAATAATCAACAGATTAATCAAAAATGCCATTAATCAATAAAATATTCATCAGAAAACAAGAAACAAGATTAGAACAGATTACACTGAGCAGGGATGGACTCAAATACACAAGGTTGAGCTGAGCTTAATTAAAGTCAGTACAAATGAGAATATACACATCAGGCACATGAGCATGAAATAATAAGCTTCCGCCGGGTTTGAGCCAACAAATCCTTGTTGCAGTTCGTCCATGTGTTTCTTGCCAGCTCACTATCTAATAAAGGAAAAGTACTTTTAAAAGCAGGTGTGATAATAAAATCCCACCAATCTGCATGCCAGTGCTTTTGCAGCAAAAATTCAATTACCTTCCTGCAGCAAATGCCATTGTTATTGTTAACGCTTCAGTCTGTTGGAGAGAATAAAGAGCTATTTGTGGAAATAATATACCTACAAGGTGTTTTTCAGCATTACCAAAAAACAAAAAAGGTGTGTAGACAGGTGGCATTTCAGATCAGCCCACACACAAAGACAAGGAGGAGCCCACCGCGGAGTGAACAGCTCTTAAGTGTGATTTGCTCTGTGTCTCAGTTAAATGAGCTCCATTCGGGTTACTGGCCCTCGTAAGGTTTTTACAGGTTGTACATGAGCGAAGGGAAATGGCCTGTGGTCGAGGTGATGCGGGGAAGATGTAAAGGACGTGAGCCAAAAAGTGCGAAAAAGTTCCTCTGAGCTCCAATTATTTGACAACGTTCATTGAGCATCAACATAATAAAATGTGTGGAGAGAGGGAGTTAGTGCTTTTATGGCATCTCGGTGCTATTTGACGGCGCAGAGTAAGAGACACAGCGAAGATATGAGCGAGAAAATGAGGCTATCGTGCTCTTTACAACAAATGTGCATGTTATGTCTTTTTTTCTGCACTACAGGAGTTTCACAAAATGTTATTGCCACCGCTATCATCATCGCTGTTTAAAACCTTTTTTCTGTGTTGCAGCGAGACCATTCAAGTGTTAGCGAGCTGGTTTTAATATTAAAACACACATAAACTTGCTTCTCTCTGAGCTGTAACATGTAGCTCAGTCACAAGAGAGATGAAACTACAAATCCAATTTCTCTTTATAATCTTATTCACTAGTAAAAAAACATGGAGGCCTGGAGTTCCAGATCCATCTGTACTGTCTTCACCCGACTGTGGACCGAGCATATTCTTCACTGCTTCCTGTAGATGTGAGGTATATCAAGTTATTGCTTCTTCTTTTTTTTTTTATCAATTTACCAACCATCCACATCCACCACCTGGTAAATGGGCCGTGGCTGGCAAATATAGCCGTTTATTTTCATTTTACTGAGTTGGGAACTTATTTCTACAGATAGAGAGAAAATCATATTTCACCAGCAGATCTCAGTCCTGCTTGGCATTGATGTATTACTTTGGTCTCGAGTGTTGCCATTCACTTCTCCAGTAATTGCATTTAGATTCCAGCACCTGCATACTGGAAGGAAGATCTGAAATGTAAACAAACCGGAAAAATACAATTATCCAGTTTTGAAAATGCGCCCAAGGGGGCTCATATAAGATAATACTGGCGGAGACAATAACGTGTTTGATTGCAGGAGACACTGATAGAGCTCAATTCGATGCAGATCATTTATTGTGAACTGTGTCGAGGGAGGACAGTCGGGAAGATCCAGTCTTGACTGAAAGATTCCTTCAACCTCTGCCAAGCAAATCCAACTGGAAGCATTGTCACACACTTGGTGATAACAAGGCTGTAATTATCTGCACGGGTAGAAGCAACAATTATTTTCATTGTTGACTATCGTTCATTTTAATTGATTGTTAGCATTTTTGATGGAAAGCAGTTTAGAGGCAAACAGAAAAAGAGGAAGAATGACGTGCAACAAAGATCACCTGCCGGAAACAACCAGGGATATTGTGGTGAGGTGATTTGCCCCTCAGCCTTTTGGCTATGAGGAAGCTCCCTGTCAATTATTTTTATGATTGATTTTTAATTGTTGAGTCAATGAAATGTCAGGAGAATTGTAAAAAAAATCCCATCGCAATTTACAAAATTATAAAGCAATGTCTTCACATTATTTGTTTTCTTTGATAATGATCTGCAATGACGGAACAGACCAAAACAAAAAGACATTTAATTATCAATAAAGGACCAAAAAGCAGTAAATAATCAATTTTGATAAGCTGGATCTGCATTTGTTGCTTGAATGACTAATCAATTATCAAAATTGTTGTCAATTAATTCTGTTGATCACTGATCCATTGATGATGATTCATTTTCTAGTAATTTCAGCACCAATAATGTGAAAACAACAATAATCACATATCAGGTGAATTTGCATGCACAAACTAAATTCAAAGACCCAATGAGATAAATACGGCTTTGCCAAATTTCTGGAGGCTGTGCATGTTTTTATCAGCAATTGTGGTCAGTCCGTCGGTCCACCACTGAATCATCATCGTCACTTCTTTACATCTCTCCATCATAAAATCTCTAACAACTGCATAAAGACGTCACCCAAACTATAAATCAATGGAACGCTCTGATGCTAGTACGGCAGAGTTAGTACATTAACATACACGGCTCGGACACAGTATGAGGGAGAATAAAACCACGACAATATTTTGGCTGCAAATTTAGAAACTTGCAGCCAACTGGATTCAACACAAGGCAAAGAGACACACACCTGATGTTGACAGTAGAATACAAGTGATGCCCCACTCTCTGTCTCATAACTCATTTCCACTCCCTTTCTAGATGTCAGGTTTTCCCATCCAGACCCTTTTGATGTCAGGACTTATAAATCATCTTGATCCTTATTTAGAAAGCTGAAAACCCCTCAAAACACAGGTTACCACTTAGTGAGAGGATCAGAATCGCGTCAAATGAAACGATCGAGAATGATGTAAGAGCAGTGAATGTCGGGGAGTTGTGTAATTCGTAGAATATGTGATTATGCGTGTACATGCGAGTTTTCCGATGACTGACTTGAAACTTGATTAGAGCTGACTTGAATTGACTTCCACAAATTTACAATCCAAATCAAAACCACTGTGTTCAATGAGTAAAATAAATACGATAAATTAGTATGAATAAGACCTCACACATGAAGGACAACATTTCGAAAATATAGATTTTGAAATCCGTCTTGAAGATAAAAATTTGTCATCTTCATTAAGCAGAAAGATCCATGACTTTGACTCTAAATGCAGTTTTAATCTCTAGCGTGGTAAACAAATAAATACATGCAAGTTTATGAACACCAGACTGATATGATGCTATAAAGTGTGACAGAGTGTGGACATTAAGTGAGCTGATTGTACATTTCCTAAATCAGAAAATAATCATCATTATAGAAAACCCTCCTCAGTATTACCACAAAAGAAAAAACATTTGCATCTTCATATTAGTGCGATCAAAAACGAACTCTCTGTTCTGCTTGTAATGAGTGGCAGCAGCAAAATTCAGTTAAACAGCCTGACCTGTCTTTACAAAAAGACACAAAACCTTTAATGTGACATCTAATTGCCATATTAATTTTATGCTGTATGCTTTCCCGTCGCTGTTTAGTGATCAGACACACAGTAAGTGTTTTATAAAAACTGATGTAACAGCACTGCACGGCTGTAAATAAGTTCTACTTGACGAAGCGATGAACTGAACAGAGCGGCCCGTCTGCACTTCCTGCCATCACTGCACTAAGCCTCACTGCATCAGTAACTAGGTTAGTTGTGCTACCTGTGCAATACAGTAAATCTCTGACCACACGTATGTTCTGCAGGATGACCTGAGATGGATGGTTCTCTCAATCTCCTGATGGATGACTAATCTCCTTTTTGGCAGTAGTTAATTAGACGTTGGCCAACTAGCAGACCTCTGCATACTGCTGATCATAATTCATGTCCAAAGAGTTTCTGCTGGCCCGCTCTGCTGGAGATACACAGGCTATTCTACTATAGGATACAGTTTTAGTTACAGAGCAGAGCTGGGACTAAATTATTTTAAAAGTGGTGTCTTTTATTGCAGAAGGATGGCTGTGTTTTTTTTTCCAGTGCTACCTGTCTATCTCATATCTTACAAATAAGCAATCAGACAGCAGTGATATCATTTGTGCACATGAAAATGGAAACGGCCGCCTGCTCACTTGAATGTGGTCCAGTATTTTTTATTATAACCTTTATGACAGACATCTCCCTAACAGTTGCATAATATGCAATGCTCTTCCAATTTAAAATAGGCTTCTTTTGTGAACACATTCAAATGGAAGCACTCTCCCTCCGCTAGGTTTAACATTAAAGGGCCTGACAGAGACAGAGAGCGAGGGGTGGGGGATGGGAGGAGGGGACAGGAGGGAGTTGTTGAGTGTCTGCTGATGGGCTAACTCAATTTCAGGGAACACAATGGAGCCAGAGGCTGATTTCCAAAAGGCAAATTGTCATTCTGAGCGGTATGGCACCTGTCTGGTGAGTTCATCTCATGTGCGGTGAGTGTACTTGGGGGGGGGGACCAGAGGAGAGGACCACATTATGGTGGGGCCCGCGATGGGAGGGAATTGAAAGTGAAACTGCTTGAAATGCGTTCAAAATGCATTGAAATGAAAATGGAGCAGCCTCTTATGGCTGCCATTGGAATCCATTCAGAAAGGCACTCGACTGGTTTTGACCAGATTGAGTGGGTGAACAGGCGGAGACCCGGTGAATTGACCCAGACAATGGCGCTGTTGCCTCGGCGGCGGACCGAGGACCCCAATCCTCAGGACTTCTGCCGCCAGTCTTTCTACTCTCAACCCCAACCACTCCCCCACATCACTGCACAAACACACACACACATACACCCATCCTCCACCTCTATTATTTCTCCATCTTTCAGACTGTGGGTGTACCATCAGCTGCAGGTCCCCCCTCTTCATCCAGTGCTCCAATTACAAAGCTGTCTGCACAGATTAAAGAGGCAGCCTGTCTGACAGCAGCTAAACACCTCGACATACACACAGACACGCAAACACACAAACTGTGCTGTGCAAGCAAAACAGCACATCTAACCCCATCAACGTACAGACAGAGACTTCTGCACATGTACATCCTCTAACTGCCCTCCTCTATAACTCACCTGACACTCTCAGCGACACACACGCATGCACGCATCCGTCAGTCTAACACACTTGACCCCATCGACTGCATGCACACATCTACACGCAAAAAAAAACCTCGGCACAAAGCAGGCGCTTGCCGCCGCTGTCTGTCACATCCAGGAAGAAACAACAAGCCGTAATGAGAACGAGAGCTCCTAATTGAGGGTGCCATCTTTTCTAATTGTTGTAGAAACAATTTGCCATGTTTAAACTCGGCAGTGCTGCATGTTCAGGTGTCTCCGCCGTCACAGCCGACTGAAAGGTCTTCCAACTCGTGACACGACCTCGAGAAAATGGGCTAATCTTCTTCTCTATTAGTCTTTCTTTGCCCCCATCATTCACTCACCCGTCTCCTACATCATTGCCTACTTTATGTGTGAATAACAGCCTTGTGCTTGAGAAAACAATTTACCTCATATGCACCTCATTTTTTTTCTATACTACTACTGCATGTTGAATACACAAATATCATAGTGAAATAACAAAGTTAAATTTAGGAAATGTTATCTGTTAGGATGTGAGATCAAATCTTTCATTCTTTTTCAATTTACCATATGTGATATTGCAAAAGGTATCTATATTATATATTATATAGAGAATAGAGACCTTTACATCCTAGCCTGCGTGGCTGAGTTGATGTAAATTCCTCTACATTTTCTTTAAAATATACCTTACAAATATCTGACCTGAATGAATATATGTGTGTTTTTGTGTGTTCAAGCTATTTCATTTACCTACTGAGCTATTTTTTGTGAAATGTTGTACTAAGCCTGTACCTTTGTTTGGCCACTTGGGGGAAGCACAACACGCTGTAAACACAAAATTAGTAATGAGGTCAATAATATTTGACCTTAGTAAATTATGTCTAACATGTTAATTTGCTAACATGTTAGACCTATTTACACATTCAACAGACACAGAGGAATATTAGCATCTATTTGTCGTGTTTCATTTTGTTTGTCGTGATTTTCTTTTAGCTTTGTTTTGGTCTGCACTAACTCCTGAGGTAAATATCGTGCTCTTTAGCTGCTGGATGCTTCACTAGGTAGTTGCTCATTTTGTACATTGACGGCGTGATGCTGGACAGGTGGAGTACAGCTTATGCGTAACGTTGATGAACGTGATTAAGATCAAACTAAATCAGTACAGTTGAGGCCCATAAAATTAAAAAAAGACCTGAAAGACTCTAATAGGCTTTGTGCTTTTGCAATTGTTAATATAAAAGTATTGATTACAGCAGCTTTAACAAAAATATACCAGCAGTAAGGAGGAAAGTGTGTGGGTCTTTTCAACACGACAAAATTAATTTGTGTCTGCTTTATGGAGCTTTGTGGGGGTGGAGCGGGGCATTATTTTTGCATTGTGACAGTATAACAACCACAACAAACCAGCATTAGTTCTCCCTGTTATAAAGTGAGTTACTGCTGTATATACTGCAGCTAAAGACACCCAACCTAAGGGATTTTGCAGTAGCTGGCAACAGCCTTCACCTTTTTATTCTGTTGTGAGTTTGAGTCTGTTTCTCTCTCTGTTTTTATTGCTCGCTCTCTCTCACACACACACAGTTTTCATCTGTCTTCCTGTGACCTCTTCTTTACACTGTTCCATCCACAGTGTAACAAAACAGAAAATACTTTTGGGACAGAAACTGTGAATAATGAGTGAATAATTAAAAGAATGCGCATCAGGTTGTTGCTAAGACATTGCATTATTGTACATTATCATTCAGCTTCTCATTGTGGTAAACCCGTATTATAATCATGCAACGCCACTGAGCTGCAGCAGGTAAATTAAGTTAGTGGGATATGCACTCACAGGTTTCCTGCTTCGTCTGACGCCGAGCACTGGTGAGAGAAGAGGGAGGAGGAGGAGGAGGAGGAGGAGGGTCTGTGAAGTGCTGCTCTGATGCTTGGCTGCTCATGTTCACAAGGTGTGTTGCTGTGAATAAAGTGAGACAAAGAGATTAAGAGGATGGGAGGTGGGGTCATGCATGCAGCCGGGCGAACCCGCTGGAATACAGAGCGCGAGGATTAGTTCTCCTCCTGGTCTAGACAGCTGAGGAGAGGTGAAAAGAACAATGTGGCAGATTTCAAAGAACAAAAATGTCTATCCAGCACCACTCATAGTCTTCAACGTCATTACTATGTCATATAATACCTTCAAAAACAACATGTCACAGCTTTGCAAAACTTCTTTTCTATTGTTCTAGTTTCAAGCCACAACCTGAAGCTGGTCATTCAAGTGAAACTCCCTCAACCGTGACATCCCCTGCTATTCCTCATGACAAATCCCCCTGCCCTCCCCATACAATGACACGCTCTGGCTTCTCTTTACACTGCGGTCTCCGATGGGCGCCCGCTAGCGCTCTGGTCATTACTACAGGCTCATTTCCTTGCTCAGACATCAGAGGCCAGGGCGTGCGGTTGCGGTGGCGAAGCTGCAGGTTGAGAGGGGTGAGCGAGGCATGTCCTGTGGGCCTCCAACCACATCATGAGCAAGCAGGGATTCTGACTGCTGGAGCATGAAGTGGAAGCAGCCACACTTCATAAATCCTGCCCATCGCGACGCTGCACATAGTCGGGGATGCAAAGCCCGGGGGAACAAAAGAATTGCAGTTCTTACATGCTGTGTTCAGCTATACAATATAGTAGTGAGCGTACACCTGCATTATAGCCCAGTGTCTTCAGGCAGCACAAGTATTATGTTGCTATATCTTGCCTTAGTAAACAAGACCTGAATTATTTAAACCAATATTTGAAACTCGTGGTCTCTGTCACTTTGTGTTGCTGGTGTCCACAAATTTACAGTATTTTCTCTCTGCAATTCTGCAAAGTGCGTCCAACCTCTTGGACACAACTCTAGGTAATCCCAGAGTTCCATTATCCTCCAGTCATCCATCAATCTTTCAGTAATTTAAAGCCGTGAAAGCAAGCGTCTCCACCTTTCTACTGCCTGGAACAATAACACAAAACCAAGAACTCTCACCGCAGACAACAACTCAAATCTGACGCTCCCTCATCGCGAGCGAATAAATTACAAGCAATCGTGCTTTGTAATGAAGGCATTGGAGCATATTGTGCAAATGCTCCGCTTTTTAATGATTTAATTAGAGAACCTCACTCAAAACTGGAGCAGAAAATTTCAACATGGAGATGAGCGAGGAGCTCTGCCAAAAAACGGCACGGCGACTCAAGATCCTGTGTTAATTGCTGCAGCAGCCGACAGATGTGCCTCACGTTTCTGCCCATTTCCTGCTTTATTAAAATGAGTTGGACCCAGAAGAACGCCAACTGTTGTCTTCCTCAACTAAATGATTTACGACCACTCAGCGGCGTCATGTCATTCTAATTTCCGACATACCCCACCCAATTTATAAAGGATGCTGTCTGTGGCTTCACGCAGCTGAGCTTGTGTTAAATCATTAACTACAGCTATCATGAACGACTGATTTGTCCCTAAATGACAAATGTAATAGGTACAACTTCCAACAACTAAACTTCAGAAGCATCAAATCTATTTTCCTCCGCCTCATTGTACACCAGCAGTGACTAGACCTACTGTTTTCACACCGACTGACTCCCTCATCGCCCCAGAAAGTTCCAACTTCTCAGGCGGACTTCACCTAAGTCAAAGTAAACGAAAAAAATAAAAAGTTTAGTCGTCACAGAGCCAGTGAAGCCAAAAGGGGTCAGTTGGATGTGCTATAGTGCTGCCACAGCATGAATGCTGTGTCCCTCCGCTAACAGCAGCACAGGCATCAATCACCCAACTCATTAAGACGACCTGCACAAGTGCCCAGAGCTCATAAATGTTGGAACAGACCACAGTGACTGTTTTACCTCCTGAAGCATCTGCTTATTTACCTCTTAATACAGTCAACCCACCCATGCAACCGTTTCAGATGACATGGGGCTGTGGCTGTTTATCTCCATCATCTTTATGCACAGTCCAAGTTTAAATGTCTTATCCAGAAATCCTTCACAATCGGGTCCCCAAAATACCACCGCTATTCCATTTTGTAGGTGACTTAATGAACTTGAATGAATCCTCCATGCAATTTTCTTCAAGTATCTCTGAATAAGAAAAGGAAATCTGACTTTTCAATAACATTGGTGACCAAGGAATTGCATTGAAATTGCAAACAGAGGAAATACAGGGAAGAAATTAATTTTCAACGCGAACGCACATCTCTCAAAAAGAACAAACTATTAGAATGAACAAGAAATGAGAAATATATCAGTCAAGAGTGACCCTGATTCTGCTGCCAAGGCTGGAGAGGATTGCTGGAGGTTAACTGCAGATAGCATAGCCTAAATGCTTATCATTTCATCAGAGTATGTTACTGCCGAGCTAAGAAAGCTCCTGCACAAAAAGACAGCTCACACAACAGCATACACAAGGTCCTGACTTGAATAGACGGAGTTTTCTAATGTTTCGCACTGCTCCATCATCCAGGCACAGCGAGCATACTTTTCATTCAAACAATATTTTATGGTCAGGCTGAGATTATGAAAAGATTGTTGGCTCACACGAACAGCTTCATGTTCTCCCAAGGCTGCATTGAAGAAAACATTATACGTGCAATGTATTGTTGTGATCCCTCATGATGAAGCTATGAAAAAAATATGAACCACCGGATAATAATTTCTTTTTTTTTTATTACTAATAAATACCTTCTATCATTTCGTAGAGGCTTTGTAAGTCAGAGTGAGCAAATGCACTGAAGAAACTGCTGCAAAGACAGTCAGTGTCATCACAGTTCCCTGCAAAAAGAACTTTTTAAAATCTGCGTCCAAGTTGACAGAAACGTCTGCAGCAATATCGTTCTCTCAAAGTGTCGATTGGTGAGGAGTCAGACTGAAAATTAAATTGCATGGTGATACGTACAGTGTGAAAAGTGACTCACTGCAGTGACGCTAAAAAGCCAGCTAGGGTTAAGCCCAAAGTTAGTTTGCTAACCACTAATCCTGCCTCATGGGACACAGCCCAGAAACAGAGGTGACAAAAAACTCAGAGAGCAACAGCAACCGCCGTGGTGAAAGAGTGACAAAGACGGCTGAGGGAACATGAGGATTTAAGCCGTATCAGTGACAGAGGTGAAGATAATCCTCTAACAAGCTCAGTGAGCAAGAAAGGCCAGAAATGTCTCATTGTGACAAAGTTGACCGTGAGATGTTGGAACAGAGGTACAAACAAAAACTGCTTTTCCACAAGTCGACAAAGCTATTGTGGAGACAAGTATTCAAGACAGTAGTGACAATAATAAAGATCCATCTTGGCCCAGGTTAAGGGAATAGTTTAGTCACAATCTGCCTCTCTGATTCTCCCTCGACCCACTTCCTCAAACACATTCATTGCCATTCTCACCCTGTCCACCAGATGCCCTGTCTCCTGTCCCAGTCATCTCACTTCCACATCCTTCCACTCCCTCCTGCTCTGCTATAACTCCTTTCCCTCCAGTCCCCGTTACCTGACCTTCCCCACCCACCTGCTCACACATTTCCACACTCCCTCGTCACCCCTGCAGTACTTAACAGGCCATTTTCCACTCACTCCTGGACAGATCATCTTATGTTGCTCTAGTATTTCAAGCCTGTTACCTGGAGCCCTGTCACCTGTAGGCCTACCTGCCTGCCCGTCTGACCTTCTGCCTGATTATCTAGACTTTGGATTCTTGCCTGCTCCCTGTTGGATTTGTCCGCCTGTTTGGACGGCCTTATCTGGTTCTGACCCTCGCCTGCCCCACCATCCTGGAAGCCCTTTGTTCATTGCCCTTTAGCAATAAAATCAATGATCTGCACCAGCTTCGCCTCTTTGCTCTGCATTTGGGTCCTATCCTCTTGATTCTTGTTTCCCTGTTTGCACAACTGTGACAAATTTGACATTTTGTAAAATACGCTTATTCGCTTTTTTTCCATGAATGTCTGTCTGTTAAATATAAGCTGAGCATAAAGAGCCACCAGCACCCACAACGCTCACTAACATGTTGTATCTCATTTGTTTAATCTGTACAACAAGTGTAAAAACATCATGTTGTGGTTTTACTGGGCACCGTGTGCCAGAGTATTTCTCATGGGGGCGCAGTAGCCTCTTGGAGTGAACCAGTGAAGACACAAAAATTGGGTTCTGAGCATGATTGCGCATGTGAGCCCCACTTGCAGAACATCTTGGCATTATTATCTGCCCACATTGGTAAAACAAACATGGGACCTTTATGGAGCCAGCAGACAACATTTAATGGCCCCCAGTGCCAGCTCATCATTCACCCATGTGAGGCCCACATGGGTTTGTTGGCCAGGTGGGGGTCCAAAATGGCTACAGGCCAGAATAGGAGCACCTGGCAAATTCATTGTTGAGCCAACGTTTCTGATGAACAACTCCACAAACCCCCCCAGTGATATCCACCACATCCAATCACAGGTATGAGACAAATATTACAGCAGCTTTAAATTCACACTAGATCTGGACAGGTGGCTGCAAAACCTCCCATATGAACCAACATTGTAATAAGAGCAAGGATCACAAAGTGTGTGTGTGAGCGTGGTGCTGATTTAGAAAGGGGGTGTGTGTCCAACCTTAACAATCCAGTCTCTCTCCCCAGCCCCCTGCACTATTTTCACAGAGGCTGGGTTTCATCAGGTTTCGTATTTCAGACCTATTGATTATCTGCAGTGAGGGCTGAGGGAGGGGGGGCACTGTGACAAAACCTCAGCAGGAGTTCTCCATCTGCAACAAGCCATGTTCCAAATAACACTCTCTTCCACACACACACATTTGCACTCATGTTTTTGTTTCCCTGGTTATGACAGAAATATAAGAATATGCTCACTAATAAAAGCAGTGAAGCTCCTGCAGGTTCATTTATGGGATAATGCAAACAGCTGTGGATAAACATAAAAATATTCAGAGCTATTTTAACACCTGTAACATTTAAAGGTGTCTTTCCTGTGTTGTGCATGTTTCATTTGAAGCAGATCGATTCACCTTTAGTGAGGCTCAGTGTCTGAAGTCCTCTCCTCCTAATCGATTCTTATCTCAATGACTTTCCTGCAGACAACAGAGACACACGCAGAAACAAATAAAATGAAGAGCAGCACCTTACTGGACACACTGTTGGGCTCACAGATGAGGAAAAAGTCGAATTAAGTTAAAGTTTTTAAGCTCTTAATTGTTAATTTTGAGCTTACGTGATGATTCAGCTGTGATAACGACGCTTCTCAATGTTTGACGGAACGCGACTTCCATCTAGTGGTAGGAGGAGAAACAGCAACCCGAGTACGTCACTGTCGTAAAAAGGCAGCGCGTTGCCGAATCGCTTGACGGCAGTCTAGTTTTCGACATGGCGTCCTCGTTGATTTGTAGTGAAATTCAGAGCAGGTAACTATAAATGAATTGCTTTTATACATGAGGACATAGCCGAATGACTGTGTCTCATTTGTACTATACAAAACAACTCGTAAATTAAACATGTTCTGCTGTTTGTTTCGTATATTAAACCACTTCTTATCTAGTTGATATGTAAACTAAATGGGATTTTGTCATTTGTAATTCCAGGGTGAGTTCAGTGCTAAACAGAGATGTTAAGCAATATGGAAAGAAGTACATGTTTGACTGCAATGAAGAGACATGCTGGAACTCAGACCAGGTAAAACTACAGCTGTGTCCTAATTCAATACTACATACTTACTGTGTACACTATGTACTATATAGTAATTGTCATAGTATTCTGGTCTTGCAGTTAATACTTAAGAAATCTTCATCCTTGTATACAAGACAATAATAATAATCCAACTGCAACTTAAACTCATACAGCCTGCGCCAAAAGTGCCAAATACTTTCTCCACAAATTTAATAATTATGTTTATTTTAATGAAATGTCCCCGAATCTGTTTCCACCACCATCTACAGGTTAGTTTTAATATTTTGCAGCTCTGAACACTCCTTTCTTGTGCATTGCACTGTGGGAGATTAGTGTACATCACCAGCACACTGTACATACATACTGACTGCTGTGAGTGGCATTTATTTTGTCAATGTTCCAGTGTAAACACACAAGATAATCACAACCTACTTATGCTTCCTGTGTGGTTTGGAATAGAGATAAACAAATGTAGTCAAAGACTTCCCACAGGCACCTGGGTGTCATACTGTTCATGTTACAGTGAATAATCATCAATATCTTTGACAGGGTGAATGTCAGTGGGTGGTTCTGGAGTTCCCCCAGTCTGTCAAGGTGTCAGAGATCAAGGTCCAGTTCCAGGGAGGCTTCTCGGCAAAAACATGCAGACTAGAAGGTAAAAGAGAGAGACTGCATTTTCCAGCCGTGAGCCACATCACAAACGGTTTCCTGTTACCTGTGGTTATCCATCATCTTCAAATTTGAGTGTTTCACACTGTAGACAAGACATAAAGTGAGACATAACATAAATTATTTTTCACTTGTGCTCTTTGCAGGTTGCCCAAAAGAGGGAGACTTCACAGTGATCAGCCATTTTTATCCAGAGGACAACAACTCTCTTCAGATATCCTTCAGTACTTGACAAAAGAGACTTGATTGATAACAAGGGAAATTCTACTTCATAAATGAGACCGACCCTGTAAAGGAATTTTTTAATTCAATACAAACTGTGGAAGAAATTTTTTAAAATAAGAAACCATTTTCAACAACACATCATTCTGTACCAGTAACTGTTTCAGTAGTTCAGTGGTGCATTTAACCCTTTAACCACATTAATGCATTAATAGTAGTATGCATTAATCATGCAACCAAAGATATGTGCAGTACATAATCTTAAGGCTGAACAAAAGTACTCAGACAAAAATTAGTATTCCATCACTGATTGTTTTGTTTTTTTAAACTCACAGTTAAGGTAATACTAAAAGCTTAACACATTGCTTTAACATAAGTCAGTCAACAACAGGGTTCTTAGAGTAGCTGAGGCCACACCTGTCACTCAAGGAACAGGGTTTCCTGTTATTGCTCTCGATGGTTCATAAAAAGTATTAGACAATATTTTCCTGGACATGCTTTTCATTAATGCCATGCTTATCTTTTTCTTAACTCCACACCCACAGCTTTCCCATACAGGAGGCCCCTGCAGTGGACAAAGTAAAAATAATGTTTGAGAATAGTGCCGACTTTTTTGGGAGAATTATTGTTTATTCCTTGGACATCCTGGGGGAAAGAGCCTCATGACCATTTTTTTTTTAATTCTCTCATGAGAGAGGAAATGACCCCTGAGTGAAGTACAGGATGCAAGATGGTGTGGTGGCACTTGGGAAACATGTCTTCTGTACTGCCACCTTATGAACTGATGTGAATGTGGCCTTTTTTGGTATGGACGCTGTCATGGATCTGTCAAGCCATCTCACCCTGGATTACTCAAACACAGAAGGCTTGGCATGAAGTCTGAATCTGAGTTTTAATTGCAGATTTAACAGGTTTCTTGTGGTTAGATATTATTGGATATCAGCTCTTTAAAATTATATTGTGCCTTTCAGTTGAATCACCATTCCAGTGGAACACACAGTATAAAAATACATTTTTATTAAAACTTGTTTACAGTCCTTTTTTGCTGCCATTCAATGAAACAAAATCATTCTACTGCACAACTGTCACACTTTAGTCCTTGTTTATACAAAGTTTTTGTACATTGTAATGCATACAAATGGAATAAAGAGTGTATAAAATAACAAATGCAGTTTACTCAGTGTAAATTGTTTCTGCATATGTTCTGGTCTATTACAATGACTTGTTTTTGTGACAAAGGTCTTCATCTCACCACCGATGATGGCTGCTTGTAGATCTGAGATCAACATTGTCAGACTGTCCTGTCCATGTGTTCATTTTAACTACTGTCATGTTGGTGGCTTGTAGAGTTTCAGAATATGGTCCTCCAATACTTTTTGAACTAGGAAACAAATGAAAATGTTAATTCAGCAAAATATTTTTACAGTAGCCTCTTATAAAAAGAAAATGCATTTGTCAGGTATAAGAAGATGAGACATACTCTTTTTGTGTCCAAGGGCAACAGCTAACGCCATTGGACTGTACCCAGAGTCAGACTCAATGGTCATGTCGGCCCCGTTAGCTGCAAGAGAGTAAGGCAATTAATCAAAGCATGCAAACAGAATTTGCTAGAATTTATCATGACTTTACCTAATAAACATGCAATTTACCTAAGAGTGCCTCTCCACACATTTGATATGGTTCCCTCGTACAGCATAAAGAAGAGGAGTCCCACCATTCTGAGATGAAAATACAAGAGGTCATTAACAACAAAATCACATTGTAGTTAGAATTCTATGTTTAATAGACTTTTTTTTCTTTTTAACAATGAGTGTTGCCTTGCCATAAAACAAATCTTAGGAATTTGTGATGATGTTTCTGACATAAAGAAGTCAGTACGTACCCAGTCATAGGTGTTAATGTCTACTCCATGTCTGAGAAGAGACTCAACGATGTCCACATAACCTCCAGAGCTGGCCAGTGTCAGGGCACTTTCTCGCTCTCTTGCAATTGTCTTGGGGTCTGCACCCTAAAACAAAAAAAATCCCACAAACATTGGTGAGACAGTGCATTTTGGGTTAACCCTAACCCTAACCCTTACCAACACATGCACTTCTTTCTGGACAGGAGTCGTTCATTTCTAACCTTTTCCAGGAGAAAATCCACCACTGCTTTCTCTCCGAACGCCGCTGCCCACATGAGCGGCGTGAAGCCCCGTTCGTCCTGTTTGCTGAGCAGTGAACTGTCTGCAAAATAAATCAGCTCATCAGGAGGATTTTTGTACAGTTTCATGCTGGAGAAAATGTGCACTGCATTACACCAGATTCCTCACCTTTACTCAGGTGTGCAGCCACTTGTGAAACCTCGCCTTGAGCCGCCAGCTGGTGTATGGACAGAGCTGATGGAAATAAAGTCTCAATAACCTCACACGCTCAAGATGATGATCACACAACAATTGCTCATCTTAACATACAATTCTGTAGCTTTTTGCCATCTTTGCCAGTACTCACAGTCTAACGTTGCTGGTCGTACCGTAACCTCATTCCCACGCTGCTTGTTGGTCAGGGTGGTGGAGTGTGTAAACAAACCCTCTTCATCCACATCCATGTTCTCTGGAGACACTGGCTCAATCAGATGAAGCACAGCCATGTGAGTGGAAGCAACACATTCACTGTTTAATTTTAAGGCTGCAAACATCAGGTGAGTGCACAGAAAAGAACACTTATTAATCATGTGCAGAAACTGATCACAAACAGGAAGCTCATATTAGAAGATAGAAAAGCTACCATTGGACCTCTCATCTCTGGACTCGGAAGGACCAACATTAGCTTTAGATGAGTGAATATTTTGACCATCTGCAACCTCTTCATCACCTCCGGCCTCCATGATCACTGCAATGAAAACAAGACATCAACTACTGGCAGGAAGAAAAAGTAGACAAATTTAGTTTATAAAGCGAATCACGTTGTCTGCTCACCACATCCAGCCTCACTGTCTAATTTGCGCTAACTTCCTTTTGGGAAAACTGAAAGTAAAATATTTCAGATCGCACGATGGACCTCGCTCCTCATCGAAATGCACCGTCAATCATCGCTCAATTGATCAGATGCTCAATTAATCAATTGTTTTAACGTGAGAGATGAAAACACGTTTGATTC
The DNA here is from genome assembly GCA_025331565.1 of Holacanthus passer. NCBI lineage: Eukaryota > Metazoa > Chordata > Actinopteri > Pomacanthidae > Holacanthus > Holacanthus passer. The sequence continues at coordinate 834,002 of JAFREQ010000116.1, forward strand.
GAGCGGAGAAACGCATCGCGGCGTTTGGGACTCTTTGAAGGAAGAACTGTTTTTTAATAATCGCTATTTCTGGCCGGAATATTGTCGTGTGACACATGACAACAAAAATACGGAAGAAGCGAGAATCAGGTGACTCGACTCGCCTACAGCTGCTTTGTGTTGTTTAACCAGCTTTCATTATGGAGGATCAGGAGATGCAATTGAAAGTCAGACGAGGTAAATATTCGCTAAATACATCACAACTTACCTCATTGTTGCGAGGCTGCGGCTAAGCTACTAGCTGCTAGCTCACCTTAGCCGCTAAGCTAATGCTACGCTAGTATCGCGTTTAGTATCCGTCCGTGTCCCGCGCTGCTGGATGAAGTATTTTCTAACACATGTGGTATTTTCTATGTATTTGTCTGTTCCTCTTTGACCCTACAGTGAGTGACAAATTCACGGAGAGCATGTACGTCCTGGCTAACGAGCCGTCGGTGGCTCTGTACAGACTGCAGGAGCATGTGAGGAGGTCCCTGCCTGAACTGGTGCAACACAAGGTGAAGCACCCAGTGTCATACACCTGAATATGAAACAACGAGGACATAAGAGGGGAAATCTATCTCATTCAAAAAGACCTTACATTGTATTATTCCAGTAACATCTGACAGGAAAAGATGTACTTAGATCTGTCAAACAGCATCAAGACTGTTGGACTGTGTGATCAGACACTTGGGATGTTTTTCTGTTTGCAGATCTGAATATCTTCATATCTTAAAAATCCCAATAGTTGCTGTCATATTGTATTCAAAGTAATTTCAGTTATCAGAGCATTTATACTCATAAAGCTGCAAATGCCACAAAATAGTAGGTGGTTCATCTGGACTGTAATCAAACAAGGTGAACAACACAACCCTCACATCTCTGTTCCCCTGCTCCTTATTGTAACATCATTAGCATGTGCCATTAAATACAGAGTCACATGATTGATTAGTTAAAACAGAAGCACACAATAATAAAGAAGTAAGACACATGGATTCTGCTTGGATGACTTTTGCTATTATGACTTTCTTACTTCTTCTCAAGCCTCAAAAGTCGTTGTTGTTGTAGTTATCACCCACTTTAAAATCAGAATGCAAAGCATCAGCCATGAAGATTGTGTGTTTCATGTGTAAAACATATGCTTTGCTGTCAAAAGCTCTCTCAGCTGTGTGCTGCAACATCTTGTAAAATGTAGTTCTTCTCTTTCTCCTGAATATTTAATGGTTGTATGTTCTGTTACATCTCACACAGACCGACATGCAGAGCTGGGAGGAGCAGAGTCAAGGAGCCATCTACACTGTCGAGTATGCGTGCAGGTGAGAAGAAGCGCAGACCTGCATGTTTGCAGAATCCCGCTGCTGTCTCACTGTCATGACTGTTAACACTTTCATTGATCTGTTGGTTTTCGCAGTGCCGTGAAGAGCATGACAAACAGCAGCATGTATTTCAAAAACATCGACGGCCTCCTCCGTCAAGCCATCAGCATGAAGGAACAGATTAGCAGCTCTCAAGGACGCAGGTAGGAGGAAACAGTGAGATTATCCATATAATGCCATCACGCTTTAATAAATCGTTTTCTTATCTTGGCATTAATACTGTTATTATTCATCTATTCATCAGATAGGAGCATCACTGTTCTCTGGTCCTTGTGCCTTTGCTGTGCTTTGTTAAAATGTCTATTGCTTTCGATTTTTCAAAAAGCACTTAAAAAACAACAAAATGTGCAACTTAACATGACGACTCTTCCATATGCGATACATGCTGGTAGCTACTTCCAAGTTTAAGTCTTGCAGCATTTTTTAAATAGTGTCGCTTGAATGTTTTTTCTCATTGGGTGAGATTTCATCATTCGGTTTTCATACACAATTATTTATCCAAATCAAAAATAGTCATTGACATAATTATTGTATTATTTGAATAAGTATTGAATATTTGAATAGCCCAATTATAGGATGAGATATACCTTTATTCATCCCATAGTGGGGAAATGGAAAAAGGATGTTACTTTTTTGACCAGATCACGCCAGGACTTCCCGTGTGTCTGGAGTTTTATCCTGTTTGTATTCATTCTTTGCTCCACATCATACCTTTGTTCATGTATAACCTTTGTTTCAGTTTTGTTTGTTTTTTTTTAAAATTACCCCTCATTTATATTTATTTGTGTCATTTAATATTTTGGGACATGGGCTAATACAGCTTTTTTCTTTCAGTTAATGCCAATTTATTCACCCAAATAACTGCAAAATATTGATCATCCCTGTTTTGAATTCTTTGCAGTTAATGGGAGCTTCATTTTTTTGTTCTATTTGTCTGTGCTGTTTTTGGTTTCCCACTGACACCTGCATGAAGCTTACATGATGTGACCCCCTCTCCCAGTCCCCTTGTCTCTGCTCCACATGCCCCTCCCACTTCCTCATGACCTCTGGACAGAGGTGTCCAAGGTTAGTAGTTCCTCCAGACATGACATAATTACATTCAGGCCTGAATTTTGACACAACAGTCTCTTCTATCGAAATGTGTATTTAAATGACCTTTAAAGTGGACAGGTTTTTGTGAACATTATTTTAATGTTTTATTTAGGCATCAAAAAATGTCAAACTGAATTATGTTTTCTCTACTTAATTAATTTAAAGTTGATATGAAATCATTTTGAACAGCACGTAACAAAACACAGCTGCACATTGTGCACAAATATTTGGCAAAAAGCCACCATATACAGCAGAATAAAATATTTACAATTACATTACAATGAAAGCTATAAATTTGCCAGATTGATACTTGGGCAACATTGGTGCATATTTAAATCAAGTTAATTCTTATAAAACACTACAAATTATACAAAAGTTGTGCTCAGTGTGTTCAAATCAAATAGAAAATGCTTTAGAATCTGAACAGGAGAAATCAGTTGATAAAGTGAAAACATTTTATACAATCTCTGTCCCGTGTTGTCTGCAGTCAGTAAGAATAAACATGCTGAGTGTAAAAAGGTACAACCTGACAGTTCTACACTTGTTTGAGATGACACTTGTGTTAGCAGTCCCCCAATCAGTCTCTTTAACCGCGAGCTCAGCTTCCTTCATGTCACACAAGAGTAGAGTCTTTTGCAGAAATCCCTGACTTGCGCGCAAGGACACTCCTCATCTCATTGTTGACCCCATTCCAGGGTTTAGCCTGGGCCTGCAGTAAACCAGATTCAGTAGACAGGGTCCTGTGCATTCGTGGACAACTGCCACCGCTGCTGTAGCCATCTTTATCGCTAGCGTGGCCCTGGGAATCTCCAGCCGGAGAGTACTGCTGATGCTGGTACTGTTCTCGCTGTCTCGGGTTGCCACAGTGAGGGTAGGAGATCGGGTGCTGGAGGTGAGAGTGGCTGCGGTGCATCCGCGGTTTGTCCACGCCAACTTTGAGCTCACAGGGTCGGGAGACGGGTGTGCTGCTGCTCCCGTGGTCATTCTGGTAGAGGGTGTCGAGGTGGTCGCTGTGATCGCGCTTGGCACTGTGGGAAGCTTTGACCAGAGAGTGGATCACAACCACCAGTAGGATTAAGATCCCAGAGGAGAGAACGCAGGCGCTTGCGATACCTGTCTCCACCTCAAATATCAGGAGCATAAAGATGGACATAGCTGCCAAGGAAGAGAAACAGAGAATTAATATACACAGAAAAACCAGCAAACAATGTTCATCTGTTATTTGGTTCATGACTTTTATTAAAAGTTGTTATTTTTTACTTTTATCTTTGCTACTAGTTTTTGCTTCATTTTTGTTTTCACATCATGTTTTGACTGTTTTGAAATGATTTAATTTTGTTGGAATGTCATAAAAGCTAACTGTTCTTAGCTGAGCTGTTCTATGTTTATGTCAAGGAAAAGGACTGTGGACTCAGGCATGCTGAAGGAAGGGGGAGAAAAGCACAGCTCTGGGATGTGACGCGACTTCCTGAGCTGACGGTGTTGCTTCTACAGCCCCTCGCTCTACTACCTCTTGATTGAGGCTGAAGGGGGAGGTCATAAGGGCGACACCTCCTCATCACAATGGAGTGACTGCCTCCAGTGACCCCCGCAGTACAAGCCTCTCAGTGGAACAGCACACTACGGCGCTGCCAGGTTCAGCATTAAAAACACTTAAGTCATGGACGCTGCTCAAAGAATGCATTGTTCCCCTGGGCTCGCTGGAGGGACGAGAGAGAAAGCAGCCGTGCTGGCTTTGCCTCTGTTGTTGAAAATCCACTGCACCACCAATGTTTTGGACACTAGTCTTCATGTTTTTGTGAGTTTGCCGTTAAAGGTTAAAGACTGAAAAGTACTCTGCATGTATATTATACAAGCTTAACACATATACAGAAGGAAAACATACAAATGTGTGCTAAGGTAATAACAGGTGCCTGTTTATAACATGTATTTCAGGATTAAATGTCTGCACATGCCAGAATAGGCAACATGTTCTTAAAGAGAACATCCAGAATCTTACAAAATAAGAAAATGTCTTTTGTTCTTACCTGCCAAGTAGACAGAAACCCCCAGGCAGAACAGTCCAATAGCCACATGTCGCACAGCTCTGCTATCCAAAAGAAACCAGTCTGCTCTGTGGAAACAAATGTCCTATGTTCAATGTCATGGCTCAGACATGTTTACACTTTAACACTGCGACTGTAGTTTTCTCATCAGTGCAAAAATGAAGATGATTTTATGCAACTAAATTTGTCTCTGTTTTCTTTCGGTTCAGTTCATTGCACAACTTTGCATCAAACTTTTCTTGGTCCTTTTTTCATGTCTCTCCCATTAACAGAACTGTCAGTCCTGAAACATTTGATTAATGATTGGCTATGGTTAAATGCTGGATATTTTGTATAGCTCATTATTATTCACATTTTCTTGGAATGTCCCCTCTGTCAGCGGGGAGGTCCTGGGGTATGTTGTTGGATTTGTAAACCGACGTGGGAAAGGGCCAGCTCGAGGCCGTGCGCTGGGTGCATAATGAGAGGAAGGCCATTGTTTAGATAGGATTCATAGGGGTTGAGAGGTGGGGGTCGGCCAACATCAGTGCTGCGCGGGCCTCTGCACTCTGACACACAAGGACGGCCCTTTTATGCTTCTGAAACTATGTTTTCTTTTAATGAAACTTAAAATGGTCAGCCAGGATCCGCTGTGGTTAACAGAGAACAATTAAAGAAGATGATGTGGGCTCAGGCAGAAACGCACACTAAACTGATTAAATGTTATTTTCTTAGAACAGCGTTGTAGACTGTGTGACCAGAAAATAAAACATGTGGGATGTAAAGCAAAGTGGTGCTATAGTGCAGTAATTATTACCTTTCTTGAAATGTGTTTTTGGTCTGTATTATTTGAGGTGGTACTTTATGATCTTGCTTCCTCTGTCTTACATCCATATTTTTGCTTTTCTCATTTACATATACAAACTACAGCCTCAAAAATAAACTTAACTTGAAGTCTGAGCAGCAGTTTAAAAAAAAAGTTTACTCTTTTATCATAGCTTTTATTACAGGGTTGTGTTTGATGGCATTAGGTTGCACATCGGTTTCATTCATTACACTTTATATTACTTAATGTGAAATGATGCTTTTGCATAACACTATTCACAATGGCCTCAAGTGACAATTACAGGATAATAGTGTTTAAATGTAACAGTAAGACAAGTAAATTGAGTCACGGCTGTTGCATAATATCTAACAGATCATACCAGACTAAGTAAATCTGTAACAGTAAAACTACTGAGTGGATTTAACTGAAGCAAGTTGGGTTTATTTCTTGTGAATTCCACTTGTGCGATTTCTTCTTTTAAAACTCATATAGTTGCTTTAAATGTCTCTTTCCTCCATAAGTGGTGCTTTAATATTGTAACTAATCATAATGGATCACAGGTGAGTTAAAGCCTTCAAACCTGATCCAGCCTATCAGAGCTGAGTGGGACTATTTGTCTGCAGCAGGATACAGGTGAGTGACGCGGCAGAGCTCAGGTGTGTCATATTTAAAAACAGGTGGTGGAAGTGAAATACCTGTCAGTGTCCTGGTCTCCTCTGCAGACCTCTGTCGAGAAGTAGCTGTGGAGGAGACACACCACCACCGAGCTGAGGTGGAGGGTGAGGGACAGAGCCGAGAGGACGGTGGAGACCGGCAGCAGGACGAGCCACACCTGAGCCGGGATCACCGAGGAGGGGGTCTCCTTCACGGCCGCCTGCTGGGACTGAAGCTGGAAGATCAAAATGACCGACAGCACAGACATGATGGCCGATAAAACCCCCAGTAGAGACAGAACTATGAGAGACCTCTGGCTGTATTTGAGCGTCATTTTTTTTCAAATCCTCAATCCGCAGCGACCATCCAGAAAAAGAAACCGCTTCCTAGAATTCGCACTTTTTTGAACGCACTTCTGCAGCGATCCTAAAGTCCCACAAAGTGCATTGCAGCGCAGAGATGTTTTCGCTCGGTGTTTGCAGGGTGAAGAGTTTCCTCCCCTGCAGGGATTTGTGCAGGAGTTGTGTTGGAGCGCCCCGCAGCCCAGTCTGAGCATGTGATGGGCTTTAAATCCCCAGATTAAAAACTTCACCACAACAATGGACTTTTTCTCCTGGATCCTCGGAAACAATGCTCTGACCTGCTGCTGATCTCACTGACCAGAAGCATTAAAAAAAATAGAACATTAAAACAGTGCAAACACACCAACAAGTTAAAATCACTTGCACCTAATTAAACTTTTTCTTGTGCGACGATTGCACAAAAAATATTGAAACTATTATTTTCCCTAAAGAAAAAAACACACCTGAAATTACAAAAACATCTCCTTATGGCAATGAGCTAATAGATTAACCCACTTCTTCTGCTGTGTTGCATCCTCATAAAGTGATTAAAGGATTACAACAGCTCCTCTAAACAGGCTATTTGATCATCTACAGCCTGACACCAAATTAAATCATTACAAAACTGACATGCATTTTATAGAATAATGCAAAACAGTCCTAAAGTCGTCCACGTGCAGACGGAGACCATGGCAGGTGGAGGCTACGTTACAGCTCCTTTGGAGGAATTTGCAGCCTCGGCCACCTCAGCTGACCCCTCTCCATCGGAGAATACCCCCTTTTATTCTTAGTCCAGCTCCTCAGACTCTCCGAATCTAATTAACTTTTCAGTAGCTGCTGTGGAAACGTGCTCAGTTTACCAGGGATGCACCTTTTTTCTCCACTGCGTCCACTTGTTGCGCAATCACCTAAACTGTCTCTAATGGTTTTTATTTTAAATGCATGTTGCAACCGAGTAATAAAATAAGCAACTTGTTCAATGTCTGATATTTAATGTTCACTATATATACACATGGCCAACACCTTGACATACTTAAAGTGTGTGTTACAGAGGACTTATTGTTCTGTTAGAGGTTGGGGTTTGGTGTATGTGTGTGGGGGGGGTGCGATGGAAAGGTGTAACCCTTATTCTGTTGAGATGCAGATAAGACTGCAGCTATAAAGGTACACAATGTGAACAATTGCTCTCACACATGTACACTGACCATGGAGGCTATTTCTGAATTCGACAGCCTCACCACATGCTCTAAAAGGGTCGGGGCTGATCTTGTCGAAAGCAGAAGTGAGAAGTTTCAGGAAAATGAAAAAAAAAAATGGACTTGATACGGAAAGTTCTCAAAGGCACCTTTATCTCTCTCTGTGCTTTCTGCTTAATGGCTCCTGCCTCGTGTGTTTGTCGGTAATATTTATTAGCTGTGGTTGCAGCTCGGGCCTTCGCTCTCTGGCTTGATGGAGCTGTCGCAGTGTTTAGATTAAACGTATGCACCAACACAGTGAGTGTCACATATAATTCCCCCTTTGGCCTCAGGTGATTAGCTCGCTTTATGTACAGGGTTTGCACTATTCTTTGTCGGATTGATGGGGGCCCACGCAGGTGAATCCTGGAGGTAGAGGCTGCGGCGGTCTGCAGGGATGTTGCTAACTATTGCATCAGTTTCACAGTTCGAGCTGCCTCTCGGGGATCTCAAACCGTATGTGCGTTGCCCCGTGCACAGCTGTGTGTGTGTCTGTATGTGTTTGTCTGCGTGTGTGAGAGAAACAGAGTTGTTGTCCACAGATGATCTGTGCTAATAAATTCTCACTATATTATTTTTAGGAGTACATTGTGTCACATCCCAAAAATAGTCGATAATGCAGCCCATGCAGTGATTCAGTTATTAGCTCTAAATATATCTATTAAGCTGACAGCATGTCTGTTTTCCATTAGTGCCTTAGCTTTGTTTTTCACAGCGTTTTATTTCTCCTTCTTTACCTCCGTCACCCCATTAACTTGTGATACCATGGAATGGATAATAATCATACATCCACAGTTTGGACACACTGCACTCAGAAAGACTGTATATAATATTTGTATTCATGTATGTTTTTTAATTTTATATGCACAGTGGGTGAACACAATAACAGTAATATACTTTAATACAGATGTTTGAAGTTGTTGAGGCTATTAGAGATCTACTCATCTTCAGGGCTGTAATCTGTGGTGGTGTGATGTAATAATATAGACATTATAGCCTGTTGTTAGGCGGTCCTGTAATTAATCCAATAGGTGTGTATGTACAGAGGTGGACAAAATTACAATTATAGTTTCAGTTCACAGCCTCAGTTAGGGTTCAGCATAATAACTAAATTAAACTGGAATGCATGTTGACTGGTCTAATCATAGCAACAGCAGAATTTAGCCATGATGTAGTAGAGAGGCAACTGTGAGCAGATCATATACTGATGATACTGAGACACTGAACATATAGATGTATGACAGTAATTCCGTAGGGGTTCAGTGCCAGAGGACACTTCAGCACACAGCCTGCCGGTGGATTGAACCTTCATCCTTTGGTTTGTCTATTGAGCCAGAAGGCTGATGTGCAAAGCTCTTTAATGAACTTAACTTAGTACAACAACAAAAAAATGATCCAGTGATCCATCATTGAAAAGCACTCAATAAAAGGAGACATTTGATCGTTTCCTTTCAGAACCTGGTTGATAGTTTGACAAATTAGATGCACAAATTTCTTTTGTAACTCTGCTGCAATTCAAGTCAGAGTTGAATCAAAGGCAGCTGGACTTGGTTTGTAGGTTCTTGTAGATGTTTCACTTCTCATCCGAGAGGCTTCTTCAGTTCTGACTGACTGACACAGAAACTCAGGTACAAACCAAAAGCCCAGTTGCCTTTGATTCAACTCTTAGTCTGAATACCATGACCTGGATGAGAACCTTCACAAACATGTGCTGCAATTAACTAGTTTAAAATTCTAAAATAATTCCTCTAATTTCACACATATTGAGAGCAGAGTGCACTTTTATCACATCTTGAATTAATATCCTCATCCTCATTAATATCCTCATACAGAGGTGTGAGAGGAATCTAAGGGGTCATGAGATCATTATCAGGGACTGAGAGAAAGTTCTGTTGCACAAAATTACACTGATTTTTCAGCTGTTAATCTTCTAATCTATAAAAAAAATATTTAAATCAAGTGGTCTAAAAGGAAAAATCACTCTGAACTACTTATAACCTGTGAAGAGGGGTCACAAGTACACATTGCCTTGTATGAATGGAATCACTGATTTGGGGCAGACTGTAAATTCCTTCAGGTGTTTAATCTGGGGTTCATTCACAAACACTGAAACAGGGCTGCCCAAAGTGGGGCCCACAGGTCAAAGGTGACCCACCATAAGGTATGATTTGACCCACCGGATGTTTCTAGCAGGGAAAAAAAAATTAAATGTATATTAAAAATATAATTTGAGCACAGCAGGTGAGTGACACTTTGCACAGGAAGTCAGTGGACGTCAGTGAACCGAACTTGGGATCCTTGTAATACATTGCATATTAACAACAACATAGAATAGGTGTTTGCTTTTGACCTGTGGTGTGGTTAAGTTTCAGTTTTGGCCTTGCAAGAGAATAAGTTTCAGCTTTTTTGAGTTAGTCTATTTTCATACAATCCAAACATCATACAGTCTCATTTTATAAATTATTCAGTCATTATCACCCTTTAACAAACTGAAGAGACGCAGCTACCCATTTGAATTCCTCTCGAACAGGAGAACACTTATAATGACACTTTATCACATTATAATCCCAAAGAAACTGTGTCGCACCACAATCCTTGATTATCCCTGTGGTTGATCTCATTTAGGAAACAACTGAGGAAATCAACAATGATACCAGTGTGAGAAGTTTCCAAAGTAACCAAAAAGGAGCTTTAGGTGATCTATAATAACATTTATTATAAATCTATTTGATGAGTGGTTTGGTTTGTAGTTGTGCAGAATTTTCCTTTACTAGAATAAAGGTTATATGATTTTTTTTTTTTTTTCTCCCTCAATAGAAAATATGCAAATTCCTGGCAGCTCTGGTTTTCAGTGCATGCAGTGTAACTCCTGTGATCTCAGCCCCTGACTGACTGACTGACTGACTGCCTGGTGCGGCTGAGGGCGGGTGGGGGGCGGAGGAGGGCGGCCAATAGCGGGGCTGAGGGGGCGGTGAAAGGGGGGGGCAGGAGGCGGGCAGCAGCCGCCAGCTGCTGGGGAGAGGAGCTCCTGAACCATCCGCTCCTGCTGCGCCAGGTGAATATCTGTGTGCATCACAAGACGAGAGCACAAGACGAGACCAGACCTGAGATCACTGACACATCTTTTCCTCTTTGACTGGAGTCGATCAGGAAGGAGACAGAAGGAGATCAGGTGAGATCACATGTGTTTTTTGAAAGCTTTTCTCTCTGTTGTTGCAAATGAACTTTTCTTTGTGTCAGTATTTATTGCAAGTATCTGCTGTATTATCGAAAGCAACCAATTAAGACGCAAGTTTTTCAATGATTTACTCAAATTATCTGCAGCATTTTTTTATTTTTATTTTTGCTGTTTTTATTTTTAGTGCTTTAAACACATCCCATGACTCTTTGGACTCATATCCATTCAACCTGTTGCATTCACTGCTCAGTCCCATTCAAAATGTGCATTGATCATTCTCATGTTTTCATCAGATCATTGGCTCCAGATGTACAAATTTAACATCTGCTTTCGTTCAAAAGAGTTGTCATTAAGGTGTGTCTCATCTCACATGACAACTTTTTTTTTTTTTTTATTCGTGGAAAGATCAAATGTTCATGCTCATGCCTGCGTGTACTATGGCTATTCTGGCTCTATCAAAAATATCAAGGCAATTCAATTATCTCCTGTTAAAATTAGACAAATATTTCCTCACCATTTCTCTGCAAAGGCCCCAGCGAGCGCATGAACTGTCTGACCCTGGAGGTGACACAGACGGAGAAAACACACTTTGTTTTTCCTGGTTTGCTGATGCTTTCTTATAAGAAATAATCTTATTTAGTTTTGAATGCAAAGGATGAGTTACATCATCTCTTCTTTAAACATGTTTCAGTTTTGCAGTCATAATTTATAGCCATCAGCCCTTTTGACTTGGGTTTGAGAGGTTTTAGGTTTTGGTTCATGCAAAATCTTCTATTTTTGGAGACAGTTTCACATTTTAACATCTTAACACGGGACCTTGATGTGACTAATCCAGGAGTGACAGAAATGACTGAAAGAGTGAAAAAAAAAAAAAAAAGGCTACCAGCTCAGTTAGGTGTCATCCACACCGCTGCCGTGCCGCTGTTGCATTCAGAGTTCAGTATGTCAGTGTAATGCAGCTGCTTGGCACAGTTTGATTGCTTTCATTCTTTAATCAATACATGACTGAAGTAAGAAAAATAATATTTCACAGCAGCAGCGAGACAGCGGTGCAGAAACAAGCTTAGACAGAGTTAACTAAATGGATTATTGTTGCAGGTTCACTTAGAGAAGCTGATAACACTAATATCAGCCTTTGATTAACCTGGCCTTCATATTTATCCATATTTAACAACCAATACTGCAAATGTGATGGAGAAAATGTGTGTTCCAGGCATCTGCTTTGCCACCATTAGCTTCTCTGGCTAATATTCATACACGTGTTTACCGTGTTTTTGCAACATTCTCAAGCCACCGTGCTCTGAATGACTCATGGAAAGAAAACCGCCGAAGCAGAACCCTCAATATTTTAGAAATGCCCTACTTATTTTTCCCTTCTCATTCATGCATACAGTTCACAGCGGCAAGAAAAACATCCCGCCCGCGATACATTGAGCATCATCACAACTGATCAAACCCATTAAACTCGTCTTGTCTGCCGATGCACGAGCTTTTCGTTGTGTGTGCATGTGCTCTGTTGTCCCAGCGAGGTCCCCAGAGATCAGTCAGAAACTCCCAGGGTATGTCAGAGAGCAGAGCTACTGTGTGCTGGTGCCTGCTCTGCATCTCTCTGCTCAGGTTTTTCCACCACCTCGCCTCTGGGAAGGCGCCTGACAAAGGTGCCGTCTTTCCCTGTAGAAGCCAGAGGCCCAGGGGCAAATGTGCAATTATTGCACTAATAAAGGACACACGGCGGATCTGCTTTGCGTCTATATCTTGTCATAGTAGTTCTGTGACTAGTTTTAGCAGCATGAAGAAGTAAAATAACATCTTTTTCTAAGTGATGAGAGTTGACCTCAGAGATGAAAGGTCACAGGCTGTGTTGCTTTTGCTCGTTCTGCTGCGTTCACACACCTCAAACGGCTGTTGTGTAGTAAAACATCCAGAATTAGCTGATTTGTGAGGCACAGTCAGGCTGCCTGTCTCGGCCTTCAGACCTTCAACAGACCTACTAAACCACATTATGCAGTTCTATAGCGAACCCCGTACCGTCTGGCTGGAGGTGTAGCTATATTTACCCAGCTAGTCATGCGTTGTGAGAGGGCTGTCTCTGGCAGCGATGGTCGTCGTTCGGTTATATCTGAGAGGAGAGGAACTTTCTGCAAATCGCTGAGATAAAGATCTTTCTGCCCTGTTTAGAGCATACGTCCCACTTCCCTCTCTTCTCACCATTAACATGATATGAGGTTAAATTGTCACTTCTACCCCCCCCCCCAAAAAAAAAAACAGAACAGCTTGACCTGAGTTCAATTCTTTGTTGTAGTCGAGTTAGACAGATCAATGCTGGTTATTGCGGTCCTTTTCTTACAAGCAAGAGCGTGTCTTGTTTTACTGTAAAGGCAGAGACGGGTTCATCTGCAGCTGAGGTGTGTCTTGTCTCTGTCGTATATTCGGCGCAGTGGATATCACAGGACTTTATAAGGTAATAATGAGGGTAAAGAGGTGGATTCCTCCAGAAATGCCCCAGATGCCTGTGTGCCAAGCTTACGTTGAGGGACAGCGGGCACTTTAGGGGTCGTGGGAACACAGGCGCCATATCCGCTCAGGCACCATCAGGAGGGACGGGGAACTAAATATAGAAGTCCGATAGATGTCCAGTATTAAGGGGAAAAACCAGTGAAAACTCCTCTGGGCTTTGGAGAAGCACTGTATGGTCAGGTCAGAGGAGTCAGACCAGCACTTCATGTCGCCATTTGACTGATGGTGTAAAATGGACATAACTCATACACAGAGCGAATGTATGAATGCATTTGATTTAGTGTTTTATGGTTTTGTTGTAAAGTCACTTCATGGTTGTCTCCCATAATGCAAAGAGTGAAAACAGTCTGATTTCACATTTTCCACAGTGTCCAGCTCTGTACAGTCTGAAGGGGCAGGGAAAGTACAGGGGGGTTTGTAGACCAAGAGAAACAGAAAAACAGCGGGTGTGAGTTTCAAAAATGGACATTCTCAAGCCGACCGCAATCCATCCATGCCTTCGTCTTCTGCCCCTCCAAATCCCGCTTTTTTATCTGACCTGGCTGTGCATGAGAGACGAGTGGGTGGCTTTTAGCTGCAGCCATCTTTCAAAAACACGCCGTTTTCCTTCTGCTGTTTGGTTTTAGCTATTGCCTGATGAACCTTTAAAAGGAGCTATCGACTGTATTTTTAACCCTGTCTCTCGGGGCCGTGCGGTGCAGTCGAGCACTGCGCTGCTGGCCTGGGGGTAACCCAGACTGTGGGGGTGTCAGACTGCGTGGACTGCTGGCCCGGCAAGGGCCACTCTAAGTTTAGACCGCATCGCCTCATGGTGGTAAAAATAAACACCCCGGCCTTGCTTACCAAGGGGGAAGGGACTTGAGTCGCTTAAACCAAATGGATGACATTTTCCCACCAGAATTATATGAACACAAAGAGAAGTATTATTGAATTGTTGTGCTGTTGTTGTTGTAAAATGTAGACGTGTAAACACAAGAATAAATTGTTGTGGCCGCTGCGTAGAAATGTGACTTTGAACCTCAAGAAAATTTATTATATTTTATTTTTCATTTTTTATTTTGAACTAGAGAGTGAAATAAATATTTTTGTGTTTACTATTACATTTATGTTTTGACGGTAACTGCAGCAGTATGAATGCATACACACAAACATTTTCTGCCATTATGACGTTATATTTTCTCTTACAGGTGTCATACAGCAGAAAAAATGGGAAGAAAGAAAATACAAATTTCTCGTATTCTGGACCAGAGGAATAGACAGGTGGGTCAATATCCAATATTTAATTTGTATATAGTAAGAATCAAAACCATAACCTTTTGTTCTACAGTCAGTTTGTCCTGATTGATGTGTATGGTACAAAACATAGACATTAGTGCCTCATCTTAAGAGCAAAGAGAGCACAGGAGATGTGATTCAAAGCCGGCTGAAAATGTCACACACTGTCGCTGAGAGTCTGGGAGCAACGTGATGCTCGTATTGATTTAGATGTAAAAATAAGTTGTGTGCATCGTGTGTGTACTGTAGCTCGATTTCTTAATTCTGCAAGACTGTAGAGGAAATGTCACGTTATGATATCTAGAATGACAAGAGACAGGCGTGTGATCACAGTTAGATCTTACAGTAATTGTAGCATGTATGTGTCATTTTCTCACTTGAGGGCCAAACTGGAGCCAAATGGGTTCAAATGCAACACTGTTAGACTCACTTTATTAAAGTCAGAGATCACAACTGAAGGACACAACCGATGACCTACTGATGTAAATTAAAGGCACTTGTGCTCTTTCATGTGACAGTACAGTTGTTTTATCAGTTTGATGTAAGATGATAACACATATCATTAATAGTCTAATCTTGCTGTCACAAGTTTTTCTGAGTCGCTGCAGACTGAGGTAATGTCGATTACTGCGACATGACAGAGATGACTTCATGCTCGTAACCTATTAATATGTTGACAAGTACGTATGACAAAATGCATCAAATGCACGTAAGGAATCAGTGGAGACAACAAGAAAAACACATTAAACTCAGCTCAGAGGAGCTGCTGCAAATACGATTTGTTTCCTATATCTGATCTTTAGGACTGAGTGTTTTTTGGTGATAAGGTTTGTTTTTTTTTGGAGTTTTTCCTTATCTGAATTGAGGCTCTGAGGTTAGACAGTGTTGTATTTTGTACGTATTGTGAAACCTTCAGGGACAAACTTCAGGCTGTATTTGAAAGTGATCAGTTTGGATTTGTGTGTTATGCTTTTTCCAATTTAAAAAGCAATGATTTTTTTTTTTTTTTTTTAAAGCAGTGTTATTTATTATTTAAACAGCAGTAATCATTAATCTGATAACAAAAAAGTTTGGCTGATTATATGCAAACTAATCCAAGTTGGTCAAAATACTTTTTTTCCATTTTACAGTCTGGTTCTTTTTATTCTCATCATTCATTTCTGCAGAAATATTCAAGATCATATCAAAACTTTTTTATAGATATTTGACTTTAGATGGGTCTAAAAACTTAAGAATTGGCTGAAGTTAAAGCTAAATAATTGAAAGCGCTGTGTGGTTTTTTTTTGTGTCGTAGGTGACTTTCACCAAGCGTAAGTTTGGTCTGATGAAGAAAGCCTATGAGTTGAGCGTGCTGTGTGACTGTGAGATTGCCCTCATCATCTTCAACAGCACCAACCGTCTGTTCCAGTACGCCAGCACAGACATGGACAAAGTGCTGCTCAAGTACACCGAGTACAGCGAGCCACACGAGAGCCGCACCAACACGGACATACTGGAGGTACGAGCTGCTGTCAAACGAACTGACAGTAAAGGATGATTTAGTGAATTATTTCAGAGCAGGTAGCATGAACGTGAATTCCAGGTTACAAAGAATGATGCAGTCGTTCTTGCTTTTCTAAATCTGCATTCGATCAGTGTGGGTAATTTTCCATGTGCACTTTCTGTTCTGTATCAGACTCTGCGGAGGAAGGGCCTCGGTCTGGAAGGCTCAGAGCTCGACAGTGAGGAGAGCATGCAGGTGGCCGCGGATAAATATCCTCTCAGCGAGGGCATGGATCTCTCTGTGGCTCGCCAGCGCTTCTATGTCAGTCCACGCACACTTCTGCTATTGGCACACACGAGCACGAACACACACACACACACACATCCTGAGCTGACCAGAAGTTGTTTTAATGTCTTCTAACTCTCATCATTTTAATGAAATGAAACAGTCCAGAGACACAATATATTTTTGCACAAAAATGAAATTTTTCCTCACAGTTTTTTGGACTTTACCTTACTTTGGATTTTACTCTTCAGGCTCCATCACTCCTCTCGCCAGAGGCCCAGTTCCTGGTGTCTGCAGGCTGCGAGAACGGCTTCCCAAACTCCTCCGGGTCCGGCATGGTGTCCCACAGACCTCCGGGCTTTAAATCTCTGAGCTCCAGACCTGGCTCTGCCAGTCCTGCTGCACCTCACGCACACACTGCATTCGTGTCTCCACATTCAGGTGAGCAGCTGCTGGTCCTGCTGCATGAAACATGAGCAGAATCACTTCAATCACAAAGTGAAAGATTTCCATTTCACTAAAGCAGGTCAATTCACGACCAACAGACCACATACGTTTCATTCAGAGGGTGACCTATATATATCATTATAATAATAATACAGTGTATGTGTGTATTACTATATACTATATGTCATAATTGCAGCCTGAAATAGCACTTTTTTTTATTAAAAAAATGGATTTAAGTTTAAAAGTGAATTTAATGTTTTTTTTTCATATAATTTGTAAAAATGGGCTCTTTTACTATGAGAAAATATTTTTTGCTACTAAATTAAAACTGTCCTCTCACTAAAACTGTTAACTGTATGGAAATATTGAGCAATGAACATTATCTGCTTAAAAATAGACGGGAAACATTCAGCACGAAAATCCATCAAAGGCTCTTGTAGGGTTCTCGGTAAACGCTCTCTGTAAAACTCACATGTCTGCTTTCAACCCTCTGTGCAGCTGGCTGTGAACTCACAGGAAGCGTGTGCGTACGTGCATGTGTGTGCGCACCAATCCACACATGCAGTCGGCCTGTTTTGTGAAACTGGCCCTCCACCAGTCTAACAGTGGCTGTAACCAGTTGTGTGGTTTCTGTACAGAATGTATCACACCTGCCAGTCATGTCAGCCTCTTCTACACTCTTTAACTATTTGGATGCATTATGATGTCATAGTGTTTTTTTATGGTTTTGATAATAACCAACAATGACCAATTCAAAATCTCTCAAGTTAAGTGATACTTACAAACGATGTCTGCTCATTGGCCCAGAAAGATCAGATACTAACTCAAAGGTCAAACTAAAAGAAGAAGTTCATTTTTATCGCACTTGCAGACAGAAACAGAGGGAGGTGATGAATGTATCACAGAAAATGAATTATTCCTCTGTGACTGAAACAGGCTCACATCTCTTTTCACTTCCTGCTCCTGTCTTTCGCCACGTAGGTATCGGCTACTCCGTGTTCTCCCACGGCGGCCTGAACCGAGCCCTGGACATGAAGAGCCCTCCTCCTCTGAGCCTGGCTGGTGAGAACCTGCGGGGAGATGCTGCTAATCAGGCCGTGGGGACCACACGTGCTAACCACAGCTCGGCTGTAAGTAGCTGCTACTATCCAGTGTGATCTGCACGAAAAGATGTCAGTGAATTGAACACATATGAACTGATGTGCCAGGAAGTCTTAAATATCTTGCATGTGTTTCTGTGCCACTCTCACCTCTCACACATGCATAATTTATGCAGCATGTATGCAATGATGTCACTGTGTCACTGCTTGAGATTTTCAGTCTATTTCTCTGTCCCTGTTTGTCAGAGAGGTGTCTTGTACCAGGGCCTTCACAGCGGCAGCTCCATGGTGGCCATGGGCAAGGCAGGGCTGCTGGGCCACAGTCTGGGAGGTTACGGCCTCCCGTCTCCTGGAGCCTCTGGTACGTCTCAACTATTCTATTGTAAATTAGGATGAATGTCCAAAACAAAGCAGCTGAAAAGGTACTTTAAAGAAATAGTTCAGCATTTTGGGAAATATATAAGATATATATAAGAAAAAACAGAGGTGCAAAAATGACAAGCTCGTGCAGGACTATTTTTTTGCTGGGTGCTGTGACCTCCACTGCGATGTTGTCAGGCATCAACTTTACAGGAGGTTACTCCAAGAAATAGTCCTGCACCTAACTTCAAATTTACAGATGAAACAAACAAGATCTAACATGTTAGTTAGTGAGTTTTAGCTCTTTCCAGTCTTTGTGCTAAGCTAAACTAACCAGCTGCTGATTGTACAGTAGCTTCTCACCGTACAGACATGAGAGTGGTATCAATCCTCTCATCTAACTCTTAGGAAGAAAGCAAAGATGTCCCAAAATGTCAATCTTTCCTCTTGTAGTGAATAATATGTCTGTTGTTGTGAATTTCATCTTTGTGCCCTTTTTTATACATGTTTTAATTGATTTCCACATCTTGTCTTTCTTTCCAGAGTACAGCCAGTCTGGTTTTTATCACTCTGTTAGTCTACAGCGAGGAGTGAACCACTGGCAGCCGCCTCAGGAGCCCCAGGGGCCTCATATAAGCCCCGGGTGAGGATGTTAATGAGTGATATCTCTGTGTGGATAATGTTTGGAATCATGGCAGAAAGTTGAATCTGCACATTGTTTTTGCTCATCAATATTTTTTTATTCACTCCTGCTCTGCAACGTTTTGATCAAGGTGATATTCAGGCACCAAACAACCGTCACATTTTAGATACATAGATCAAATTGACGGCCCAAGGAAACTATAACTGTGGCTTCAGGAGACAGTGAAGTTATCACTGACGACAGGTGTCAACAGCTAGAGTGCAATTTGATAAAGAGACAGACAGAACAAAAAAAGGAAAAGAAAGAAAATATGTAATCATAATATATAAATATATATATAATTATATATAAATAAATAAAAACAATATAATCGAGTAATTCAACTGTAGCTGCTACAACAAAAGAATTTCCCAGTTTGGGACAAATAAAGTACATCTATCTATCTATCTATCTATCTATCTAATGGAGTAAAAAAATAACAAATTAAAGAAAAAAGAAAAACAATAATTAAAAAAAAAAGAATACATACAATGAGAAGTACAGAAAAAAGTTTAAAGGACATAAGGAAGTAAAACTTGAGAAAGACTGATAATAAATAATAATAACACATGAAAAATAAAACATTCATTCAGTGTGGAAGGGTTGTGTTTAGCCGTGTGAAAGTGAGCTGCCACTTCAAGACACTTTCTCAGACAGTCATTTTCTCTATAAATTGAATCACACACTTATGTACAGTCTGTTCTTGGGTTACATCTGGTTTCTCTTCTGGTTTTATTTCACTTCTTGTTGTTTATATTTAGAGAACAGAAGTATTTGAAAATGTTTAATCCTTTTTGCCGGATGAATTTCAAATGCCACATTTTCAACCAGTCTTTTCCTTGATTTTAACTGCATCATATTGTCATCAAGACATAAGACTTAAGTAAAGACATAATTGCAGAAGTGACAATGTTCAAACTCTTTTGTCTTTCCTCTTGTCGTTCCTAGGATGTCCAGTGGAGGGTGCTCCTTCCCCTCCCAGTCTTGCTCCTCAAACTCTCCACATCTGCCCTCCCTCAACCTCAGCATCAAATCGGAGAGGAGCTCTCCTGAGCACATGTCCTCACCCACCTCCCCTCCTCTACACCACCTCAGGCAGCACTCGCCAATGAGCAACCCCGACTCGGCTCGCCATACCCCCCCGGAAGCCCGTCCGACCAATGAGACGAAGGAGTTCCCCAAAGCCGGCTACCCACAGGACGAAGAGGAGGGGGGGCAGCCGCTCAGGCAGTTAGAGATAAGTGATGGGTGGCAGAGATAGCTGGCTGCTGCAGTCTAACACCATCTCCCATTCAATCAGCTATCTTCCATCAAAACCAGTCCTCTCTACACACACACACACACACACACACACACACACACACACACAGATAAAAAACAGAAGATAGCGAGACGGGGGCGATTTGTCCCCATCATCCCAGAGAGGAACTCCTCTCTTTGTCTCCTCACACAGAGCTGGTCTCTCCTGGCCGACGGAGAATTTTCTCTGCATCACTTGATTGATCCCACGAGGAGACAGATGCGTACAGACGTTTGCTTTTTTTTTTTTGTTTGTTTGTTTGGTTAGGTTTAGTTTTCTGTGTGGAGTCAAAAAATACAATTTGAAATGAGCTGGTTTTTGTTCTGGGACTTTGTTGAAGTTAGATACAGCAGCACATCGGGACCAGCTGAATTTCTCCAAAACTGTAAAATCGCAGCCTTTGGCCCAAAATCAGTGACCTCCCACGTAAAACCAGCCAGACGTCACCCATCACTGCAGCCTTGACCTTTATGAAATACACTAGGACTTTTTAAAGGATGAGTTCAGGTTTTTTCACGTCTTAAAACTATAATTATGTGCCCATGTGTACAATGGAATAGGTCTGATTTGTGCTAATCTTCCTCCTGTTCACACTGGCCGTGAAAAGATCCCTTGATAATGTAATTCTAATGTAAGAAAGGAGAACAAAATCCACAGTCTGTGCAAAAATGTGGATGGAAAGAAGGAGTTTTTGTACTGAAAATAATAACCAACGTTGCAAGATGCCCTTTTGATTTGTCTGACTCAAGACAGCTGAAGCCTCATATTAGCTCCACATTAACTTAAGAATGCACTTTTACATGGAAGGACATTGGAATCACATGAGGCAGGGATCTCAAACCAAAAACAGTCTGAATGCACATATGGACATGAAAAAAAAAAAAGAATTCATCCTTTAAAATTCTGGGCATCAGTTTGTCTCAGGGACTTGGATGATGGTTTCTTTCTATGTTTGTAAGATGTTAATTATAGTTTTGGTTGTATTATTCCTCCAAAAAGCTACTTTCATCTTTACTCCATCAAAACCAAAACAGTTATGACAATCAACTTCAACTGAATATTAAAGTGTTAATTAATATCGTCCCTGCATATGCAATCAAATACTGCAACAGCCAAAGACATCATGTGAGTCTAATTTGATTTAAGTAATATGAGAATGGTGTCATTTATTTTCTCTCAAGGGCTTAATTTAGAATCTGCATTATATAGAAGTCATTGAGCTTTACTGCCATTATTGTCTTATATTTTTAAAATATATGAGACACTGTGTAATGAATGAGTGTAAATATTAATAGGATATTTCATAAAAACCCCACACGTTACTTTTTTTTTATCGAGGAATGTTTTCATTATATCTGTAAATGTACTTTGCACTGTATTTTTGTGCACTGGATTTCTGTGTGTTTTAGTTTTGAATATTGACAAAAAATATACTCTGGTTTGAGTGAATTTCCCCTTAATGTCCACAAGGGGGCATTACATGTCACAAAATGTGGATTTGAATGGGAAAGTGCAGAGCAGCCTAAACTGTTGGTGATTAATTATCTAATGAATCTCTATGACAAGAGGCAGCTTCAGTGGTTCACCCTGAAGACATTTAACAAATACATCACGGCAAACTGTGCAGAGATTCAGCGAAGCGGCCGGTGGAGGTCTTCAAGTTCAAGTGCTGCTGTGGAATTAGCTCTTTTTTCATTTTTTAAAACGCAGTTTATGTGAACTAATATCAGCATGAAAAACCAAATTATCAGTATTCTGATGTTTTGGGTTGAGTTTTTCTATGTTTGCTGAATGCTTCACTAACAGGACAGAGATGGATTTTTATTTGACATTTGTTGTGATTTCATTAAAATAAAACCGGTTTGATTTGTACGTTTGCCTCGGCCTGTTTTCTTTCTTCTACAAAGGACATTTAGTTTATTATCTTTCTTTTGAGAGAAAGTTCTATAGCCACCGTTTTTTTCATGTATGTTCAATCTGAAGACAGATAAAATGCCGTCCGCTGTGTAGCTATCAAGCTTTCATGTGTCCATTTATTTGGTCTTGTTCACCTCCGTTCCATCTTTTGAACACACGCACTCCCTCATTATCATGTCGGGCCCCTGTCAGGCAGCTCACCATGCAGCCACCAAACGAGAGGACCACTTAAAAGCATGGAGACCTTTATGTCTTCAAAAAAAAGAAATACATTCAGCACAAAATGGCTCATTTCCACAGCTGGTTGTCTCACAGTAACTATGCCAGGATGTTTCCTCACTCCACCACGACGGAGCGTTTCATTTAAAGCAGAGTCGAGCCTCGGTCCATCTCTGTCGTCTCTCTTCCGTAAATGAAAAGAGACTCTCACTGGGGTCATGTCTGGTCTGCTCCCCTGAGACCAGGCCCCGGACCAGTCTGTAGGGCATGTCTGGGTTCTGCACGCACACACGCACACACACACACAGATTTCTATAGCAACCACAACCAGCCATGGCCGCCTGACTTGGCCCGCTGCAGTCCACAGATCAGACCGAGGGGCCTGAGGCCTCCAGCACAGATGCACATAATTAATGTGATTATATAGATACGTCAACCTTGTCACCTCTCGGTTTGTTAGGCCGCACGCTCCCACAGACCCGTCAGAGGCTCACACAGGAACACCACTGGTCACGTTCGGTGATGATGCTGCTTACAAACTTATGAAGCTCAATCATGTTATTTAACAATAGAAATGTTGAAAATCATCCCAATGCTAAATCTCAAACAACCATAATTTATATGGGATGTCAGGACCTTCCCAAATATCTTCACCTTCTCTGTGGCTTTGTGTTTGTTGATATCCTCCAGTGAAGCATGTCCCAGCTCGCATAAAAGACAGCGACACGGCTGTCCCTCCCGAAATAAGAGAACCTTTGTGGCCTCTGATTGGACGTGGAAGTCAAATGATATCACCAATAAATCACGTCAACTTTCAGACAAAGAGCCTCTGCAGCCTTGGTGTGCTGAAAGGTCACGTTCCTTAACTGTTGGTAAATGACGAAATGTAAAATCTGATTTTTTGATAATATAAAGCTCATATGTCCAGTTTGAATGTTGTCTGCTGACAAATAGGGAGGATTTCAAGAGGATTCAACAGTTCCTACGGCCAAGCTGAGCATCTACAAACAATATTTCTTCCCAGAGTCTTGAGGGGCATCAGGTTCATAGTAATTATCAGTGATTAAAGAATGATCTTCTCAGGAGGTTGGGGGTCAAAGATCAGGAACCCAGCGCAGCGGCGAGACACTCCATTGTCATGCATGATGTCTTTTGTCAACTGGAGCACAGATTTTTAAAAGGAAATGTTTCATTGGCAGTATCTCCCACGCTCCTCGAGGGAAAGCAGAATTAGGTGGGACAACATGAGACTGAAAATAATAAATGTTTTATTGAGCCACACAAACAAAAACGTTCAGGTTACAGCAAAAAGTTTGCACACCATGCATTCAAAAAAAAAAAAATCTCAAAATGCAACATTTTCATATGAATTTCACAGTATAATGATTTCAGAGATTAAATTCAAATACAATAAAAAAAAAACACACACTAAAAATCAAAAATTGCCACAAACTACAAAACTCATTTTGTCATTTCTAAATAACACAAGTTATTAGAGGCAATGTATCATAAATAAATAAATAAAATCCAATGACGCATAACTGATTGTGAACTTTGATTAATCTTTCATGTACATGACTGATTGGCAAACAGCAAAAGCAAAAGCTGATCTAGCTAATTAAGACACTGCAACTAAAAAATGCTGCCAGTGAGTAGTGTCTGAAAATAAAAAGGAAAACAGAAATGTGTTGGAGTGTTAATTTTATCTATCAGCAGATTCTATTTACTCTACATACGCATTGATCAGGGAGAAAGAGGATTTTATAACTGACTCCAAATCCCTGAGCTCCCAGGCACTTAGGAAATCTGAAGGAAACTCTTCAGATAAAAGCAACAGCTCTTCAGTTCTTGGCTAAAACACAGCCTCGACCACAGTTCTGATTCACCTTCAACTGCATTTAAATCAATAGGATGAATCTGAGCCCTACTACTTATTTGCAATCAAAACATTACAGCAGAAAAAGATCACACAAAAAAAAAAAACATTTAGCACTCTTGAATCGGTTCCTTAAGTGGGACAAAGAGTCCCTCACAAAAATAAAACGTCTTATCTACACAGGGATTAAGCACTAATACTTATCCTGGTACCAATTAAACATCTTATATGCAGCATTTAACATATGTTCCATTAAGAACAATTCAGGTAACACTGGCATAGATACATCTGAAAAGTTGCAGAAAAATGTTCTGCTGAAGTAGCTGCGAGATCAGCAGGAGTCTGGATCACAAAGCCACATTAGTGGGTCAGCTGGATGTCTTTGGGCTTAAAGGGTAATGATAGTATAATAGGATAGTTAAAATTGGGCCCTATTTTTGCATATTTGTTAAAGACTAAGATCGTTTTTGTTTAGCCAGAAACATCCATTATATCACCCTGTTCAAAGTCACCAGACTCCTTTGACAAAAACAGTAATTTTACCTTTTACCAATCTGCTCGGAAATTTTTTGCTTGGATAACTTTTGCTATTTTTGCCCTACAAGATAAAATTATTTTTTTTGTCAGTGGAGTCTGGTGGCTTTGAACAGTTTGATATAAAGACAAGATATAAAACAAAAAGGATTTTGGTCTTTAACATAAAGGTTTATCTCTGTAGGGAGACCTTTTCATAATATTTATTTATCTATGTTGATCTACTGGAGCCATTCCATTTTTTTTTAGTCATTTGTCACAATTAGAGCCCAGGTATCACAAAGCTGGTTGACTATAAACAGGGACAGATCACCATGGTAAGCTATGCTGCACTGCAGGTTAACGGGATAAACTAAACTTAAACTGAATGACTGGGAAAACGTAGTCATCATTTACACAGGATCCCGACATGGACGAAAGTATTCACTTTACAGTAATTTTTATAAGGCAGTAGAATCACTTTGCTTATCATGAGATATATAAGACGTGGTTTTTGTACAATCATGTGTGAGTTTAAAACAGGACTCAGACAGGTCAGATACACCTTATTAGGCATTCCTTTCTCTTCTCCTTCTTTATCTCTGTATTTATCCTGACTGCTTTAGCAGCAGTAGGGGCCACACTTCTTAAGTGTATCACTTCGTTTCTTCAGTGAGACGACATGTAACTTTTCTAGAGTGAACATGTTGGAAATGCCAAACACACATACACAGCTCTAACTCTTACACTTATTTATAGCCTGACTTAGAAAAGATTCCTCGTATTTCTGCAGCTTCATCCTATTCTACTTGTGTAATTACACTGTATATATTTCACTTTGATGAATATCACCTTTTGCTACCACAATAACCTAATTTCCCTGTGGGTATCACTGTGTTATATTTAGTACTCCACTTATTGTTCTTTTGATGCTGGATGTAATTAAAACACACATGAATGCACCCGTAGCTGGATCGGTGAACCACAAGTTCACTGAGCCAGCTGATAACCAGCTTCGTGATACCTGTAATTAAGGGCTGCCAGGTAACCCAAAGACAGCCAGACTAAGCTGGACTTGCTTAGTGATATAGGCCCCTGTTCTCTCTGTCCATTTGTGTTATTGATACCAGAAGCCTGCTGGTCACAAAAAGTCATAAGTGCAACAAGGCAGCAAATACCGCAACAGACAGTGTCCATCAAATGTCTCCTCTCAACAAACCTTGATCAGACCTTCTGTTGCAGCCAAAAACACCGTGCATTCTGTCTTTAATTGTGTGTTTTAAAGAAAGGTCCCCTTTGCTGTCAGCAGCTGTCCTTTGCAACAGCATAACAACAGAGGGCTGGGGTTGCATTGCAGGTAGAACAGTATGTTTCCCTCAGTTAGTTCTGCATAAGGTACTGGTGGAAGTAGATGCCAAAGAGAGAGCTGATGACCTGGCAGGCAGCCACCCACCACGTGAGGAAGGCGAAGAAACCTCTGAAGAAAAGCGGAGTGAGGACGGAGCGCAGTGCTGTGAAGGTCTCGGACAGGCGTGCTACTGTGGCCTGGATGTCCTCCTCCATGTCCTCCATCCCCTCTTCATCTTCATCCAGACTGCCGGGCAGCACGGGTGCTGCTGTGGGCATCACTAGTGCTGGTGTCACCCCGGGGGTCTCCTCTGCACCAGATCCCCAGGAGAAGTCTCCTACAAGATCAGCAGAGATCAGTCAGTATTTAGATTTTACCACTGAACGTAGAGGAAAAAAGAAATCATTGCTTGTTATGTTAGAGACACTAAAACTTGACATTTACTGTGTTATTACAGGTATGTGTTAGACTGTTTTTGGCCTGAAGCAGTAGCTTTTTCCCCGTTTCCAGACATCATGCTAAGCTAAGCTAGCCCGCTCCTGGCTGTAACTTTATATTTGACAGACAGATATGAGAGTGTATCAATCTTGTCATCTAGCGCTTGGCAAGAGAACGAATAAACATACTTTCCCAAATGTCAAACTATTCCTATAAGTCTACATTTGGATGTTTGGGGAAAAAGTAGGAACACATAAAGATCAAGTGCGTATTCTTCCTGGAATGCAGTAGTTGTGATGATAGTAGGGTGGTAGGGGTGTCTTACTTACCCAATGCCTTAAGCGCCAGTGTGGAGAACAGGATGAGAAAAATAGGAACCAGATACTGGAGTGTAACTACAGTCAGGTAGCAAAAGATTCGAGTGACCTGAAAAACAGCACATTTATTCTCAGTTTACACAAGCAGTTAGGGATGTTTCACTTTTCTATTGCCCAGTAAACATTTTCCTTATGTAAAAAGTTCTGAGCTAAAATTCAACCCTTCATTATTCAAACAGCTGACCTTCCTCTGAATGTCAATCGCAGCAATACGTCCTGCCTCCTTCTTCATTTGGTCCACCCACTTCTGGGCCAGATTGAGGTAGGCCTGCATGTGGTAACGAGTCAGTGCTAGCCTCAGCACACACAAGGCCACGATGATCCACAGGCGCATGCTGTCAAATGCTGCACTGGACACTCTGCGAGCATGAAATTATTAGAGGATCAGAAAACTTTAGGATCCACAATGTGCCATTTGAAGGACATATTGCATTAGCGGCCATTGTTTCTGTCTTGAGAACTGAGAGATTGGTTGTTATGGATAAAATCAGCAAAAAGTACATGCACTTACATTGTGATAGATGTCTTCCCCATAGGTGCATTGGCCAGGAAGTCCCTTGCAATGGGTTTCACCCAAAGAACCAACACAATGACTGGAGACAGGAAACTCATGTGCAGCAGAATCCTGCAGAAAACATTCAGGACATCTAAGAGCATAAATACTGCTAATGCTATGTTTTTAATGATGAGCACATTGCTTATTGCTGTATTAAATGCATCAGTTCTTACTGGATGAGTGGGCGATCTGTGTTCATCTGTACAGCATCTAGATGAGTCTGAGCCAGTCGCAGGCCGGGAAAGGCCAGGAGAGAACCGATGTAAGCACAGACAGCAGCCAGACCGAGCTTCACTGTCAGCTTGGTCACTGGGATTCTGAAGGGAGTCAAAACAACCAAAAATTATTCTGCATCCAGCACAGATATATGTCAAGTTGGACAAAATGAACACAGATACTTACGACCAGTCGGAGTAGCCCTGCTGTTTGGCAAAGATTTCCAAATTGTCAAAGAGGCTGGAGAAGCCTGACTCCAAGCCGAACTCCAGATAGTCCTCTCTGACCACAAGCACCAGCATGGCCACGAGCAGAGAAAGGAAGCCAAAGGCGAGACACACCGAGCGTTCGCCGCCCTCTTCAGAGCGGAAGTAGTGGCTCATCAGAGTGTGAAGGGTCTTACTGAGGGTGGCAGGTTAAATGAAAACAACTGAGAGGATAAAGGAGCATTCGTCCAGTCCAAGACTCTCCAGATATACTAATGAGGTTACTTTATTGACAAGTTTTAAAACAGCAAAAATCTTTTTAATATGCCTTTTTAATGCTAGCAGACAAAAAGTTTAAAAATTAGGAGCAGAAAAAGATAATTATGTTTTGTAGGATGTTTAATGTTTACTAATTACTTATGTCTTGTCATGACGTAAGTGACTTCACAGCTGAAGGATACAGGCCAAAGAGAACAGTCAGGACACACCAGATGGCTCCAATATTGACCTCTTTTGTGGCATCTACAACACTGTAGTAACACTCAGTGAACAGGAAGACAGCTGTCGAGTAGACTGCAAAATCTACCAGCCACTGGTACTCCAGGAAAAAACGCAGCACTGAAAGAAGAGACAAGAAAAAATTTCAACCTCAGAAGATTCTCTTTTGCTCAATCTGTTAATCAAAAGTACAGTCCATACATTGTTCTTGGGCGGGGACTATAAAAAGTGTAAATAGTGTAAATGTATGGTGGGTCAGCTGTGAATCTGCTGTGAGTGTGTCAGTTGTGAGCCTGAGCAGTGTTTGTACTTACAACGTCATTGTGGTTTAGATAAAGGAATGTTTGTTTTACCAAGAGCGTCAACAGAGTTCACTGGAGCTTTCTCCAGGTGAAGGTCGATGTCTTTGGGCACAGTGAGAGGTTTGTTCTCCCCGTTCTGTCTCCTAGAAATCAAACAGAGAAGACATATGACACCATGTAAAAACAAAACAAAACAACAAATGTGTCTTCTGTTATTGAGGTTCAGAAGAAGAAAAACAAAAAAAGACTAGCATGTCTACAGAGGCCATTTTTTGCTCAGAAGGAAAGTACAGCACTGGCAGCAAAAGGTAAAACTCTGTAGCTTTAGTTCAGAGAGTGCAAAGATCTATATGTTTTTAAAGCTGTTTCTTCCTCCAGGCAGCATTAGAGGTGACTCTCTTCTGCAGTATCAGACCCTCCCCCAACTCCCACCTGTCTCTCCTGTTCTGTTTGGGCATCTGCTTCCCGGCCAGGGCACACAGCTCTCCTTCTGACGGGTGTTTGAAGCGGAACAAGCTGGAAAGAATCACAGGCAAATGTAAGTCAACAGTCCACAGCACATGATGTGTATAATATAGACCCGACTGTTAAGGTGAGATTACCTGCCATTACAGAGGAGCCAGCGTGCAAATGAGCAGTGTGGAGCCATCCTCTGCATAATGCTGGCAGCCAGCAAGCTGACCACCAGCTGAACTCCCATCACAGCCTGTGAGAGCAAACACACACATGTTAAAGTCTGAGATCCAACTCTGAAGCTCCCATCTTGCACATGAGACACGCGTCAGCAGGTAATGCACCAGAGAGGATCTGACAGCAGCTCTACAACTGTGACAGTCAGTCAAGATTTCATGTTGACTCACCATACAAGGACTCAAGAAACTTTCAGGAACAGATACAGCAAACATGAGTTAGTTCACATATGACAGGCTAACAGGAGAAGCTAACTCTCATGGTAAACAGCTAACAGCAGCAAGAAATTAAAGTCCAACATCCTTAAATATAGGCTGTGTTGAAAGCCCCTGCGAAATGAATGAAAGTTAGCAAATGGCTATCGTGCTAAATTTAGCTAAACTTCACCACCTGTCAGTGTTGCAGCGAGCATTAGCCAGCTAGCTCGTTAGCATTCTAGCTCTTATACAAACTAACACAAATAAAATGAGCTCGCAGGCGACTTTTACAGCAAACTGTTAAGACTGGAAGCTACAAGACAACGAACTGTGCTGCGAATTAAGTTACCATGTCTTCTCTGGAAAGATGTGGTTGAAAGCAGAGGAGCTTCTTCACATGCAGCAAAGTCCTGACAGCTGAACCGACATGTGAAGGGACTCAATGTCCCGGATGTAGTAGTGGAGACCCAAGATGCCTTTAGGTGCCGCTCGAAAGCGTTGGAAATTCAACAACTATGAATTTCCAACAGTACAACTGATGCCTCTGCTGCTTCTGAGTAAAATACATTAGCATTACTGAAGTACTACAGTTTTTGAGTTACTGGTATTTCACTGTTTAGTCTTGTGTGTTTTATATTACTTCATCATCACTTTTCTGAAAGATCTAAATTTGATTTCTTTGAAAGTTTATTAAAACTATTGATTTAAGTGAAATTTTATGCTAGACAATCCCTTTGAGTATTTCTCTGTTTCTACTTTAAAAAAATCAATATAAATATTAACAATAGTACTTTTTCTAATGCTAATACTACTACTAACACCTTTGTGCTTGTTTAATATAATATTAATAAATTGTGGATCTTTTGGATTACAGCCACCAGTTTCAGAAGCGAGAAGAGATAAAAATGTAAAAAAAAAAAAAATGTAGATATGCTTATCCAGGTTGCGCTTTATGAGCATTGCAGACTTTATAAAGAATTATCTAATTATCACCTTTCAGGCAGCAAATTTTTTTGACAAAAAATCTCTGAATGTCTATTTTAGTTCATAGTCAATGTTTTCCCAAAAAAAAAAAATGCATGAATTGTACATTGTTCAAACATAAGGCAGTAAAGGACAGTAGTGTCATTGTGCTGTTTGTTAAAGATGCAATATTTATCTCAAAGTATGATGCCTTAATGAAAACCAAATGTGATTTTAATGTGTATTAATACAACAACAAACCACAGCCAGTTAACCACTTTCATATGTTTGCAGGAAGAAGCATTCAGACTGACTTAATGTGTTCCCTCCATTTGTGAAATCAAACCTACACCCTTTGAGTTTAACAGCTTTATTGAAAAGTCCAACAATTGAACACAACCAACAGTGATCTAACATCTAAAAGCTCACTGGTCTCATCAACCATCCTCAACCTCGATATTCGTTATTATATTCAGCATTTACGAGTTCATGAAAACATCATAGCAGCCTCATGGTGACGCTGACTGAGAAAATATTATCATGATATTTAAGATATTGTTAAAATACACAACCTTTCCTTAATAATACTGTTGGACATGCAACATTTGTGTGAACTGAGCAGATAAGCGTTCTTATTTAAGACATATAATCTTCCAGATAAAAAAAGGGAAAATGTGGCCTATTAAGGTATCCAGTAGAGCAGTTTTAATTTCACCATCATGCTCCCACTCCTCATCTCTAATTAAAATGTAAAATTGCATCCGTCTTAGTTCCTTGTTCTTCGTCAGTACCCCTGAACATCTCTGCGAGATCTTCCTAATGATAATCTCCGTGTTTCATGCTTCCACCATCATGTATCTTAACATTTCATTGGATGGAAACAAACATTATGCAAATGGTGAAGCTTAAAGTCTCAGATATGCTCCTCAGCTTACTTTGGCATTAAAACACACCAGGGAGGGGGGGGGGAGAAGGGAGCGGGACACACGTCTTGATGTAATCATGAACTTAAGCATTATTTTTCCATTCAGATGGATCAGAATAAGGAAATACTTTATAATACTGCTATGGTTATCTTGGAACCTGTAGACAAAGTTTATGTCTTTGTAAATTGTTGCTGTATTATCTTGTATGATCCCTGAGCCTCAGATTATTATAAACCATGAGGTGTTTGGGGAATATTGTGGTACAAGGACGACAGCTCTGAGTGCACTGATGCATCCTCCATGTGTGGTATGCTTGGTCACTCAGGATGAAAACACACACACACACACACACACACACACACTGGCCTGTACATGCATTATAATGTCAGCTCATCCTCTGTAAAGCAGAGGCCCGTATGCCTCCAACAGTGCGGAGTGTTTCCAACTGCACGCCCTCTAAAAGATCTTTTCCCCAAAACCATTCACCACATTCAAATCTGTGTTTAGCATGTGCGTTCGTGTTATTTGGGTGGTCCGCCGAAGTTGATTGAATTCCCACTTTCTGCTAATTGGCGGCACCCCTTCTGCTGAAGATGTGTCTGATCCTTTGCCCTGTGAATTTGCGCACGAGAGCATGACATTTCAATGAGAGCTGTGAATTTGATCAAATGGAGCTTTGTGCGATGAAGCAACAGCATCTCTGGTGGGCATGTATGCACCGCCGGGCAGGCATCTGTAAACATAAATCACATAAAATTAGTTGTTCAGCTCAATATCAAACTCTGTGCGGTTGTTTGATCTTTATGAGTCTTGTTGATGCAACTCCAGCCTTCACCCTAAGGCAATTAGTTTGTGAGATTCTGAGTAGACATCACACTTTAATTGGGATTTCACCTTTAAAGAAACAAAGGTGTTGTTGGTCCATCTCTTGCTGCTGCTGAAGATGAAATAGACGCAGCATGTATGGACTGACATGATGAACTAAAGCATTTGTATGTACGGTGTGACCTCTTTACATGCTGTTGGTGTAACACAGAGCAACGTGTGTTGTTTTATTCATCTCCATAACATCATCTCACATTTGCCATCGATCACAAGCTGCAAAAAAAAAAAATATATACAGAAATAAGTCAAATTTTCTCTCTCAGACATTAAAATGTCAGTCACACTGTGAGAAGAAATGTCTCTGTCTGCGTGGAAAAACACTTCCATAATCATCATCTTTGACACAAATGCTAATCCCTCTGCCATGTTAGCCATCTGTGGCTGAAGTGGCGGGGCAGAAATTACTGAGGAAAATGGACACAAATAAAATGCTAATTCACTGCGGGCTACAAGTGGCTCCCCTCCCTCTGCTGAGCTCGGGGGGCCTCTCGGTTCCCACACCACTTCCCTGTGTCTCTCCCAGGGAGCTGCTGGGATACCGGCGGCTGCTTCTGAGCCCGCAGCAGGGATGCAGCCCCCCCACCACCGGCCCGTCTTTGTTTGCCCTCATGCATGGTATTCAGTCTGATTTGAATATATGCAAATGTTGCAATGGTGCCCCGTCAAAGGAAACTCCCACCACCACCACCACCGTGGGCTTCTTTCCCTCCCCGTCTCCCTTCATTTTCCCCGCTCTTTTCCTTTTTGTCTCTTTCCTAACTGCTGCCTCCTCTGCAGCGAGGGGGGAAAGCTGTGGGAACCAGATCTGCTTTGTCACAGGGATTTATTTAAAAGAGGAGTGAGACTCATGACTGTTAATTACCGGGCGCAGGGATACAGTATATCACAGAAAGAGAGAAAAAGAGTCTGTAATCGCTCGTTACTGTCTGTGTCAAACCAAATATCATGATCCTGAGTGTCAGATACGGTGGTGCCACAGAGGCCTTGGTCGCTTTTTGTCTTTCTCATCAAGCATCTGTCAGGTTGCAAGCGAATACATTACATGTCTTGCTGATTACTTTATATATACTTTATATATTCAAGGAGGGTTGAATCTATAGCAACTGGACTTTTGACTTTGACATCGAAGATACTTGAAAACCTTTTGCCTCACATCCAAGAGGCTTCTTCACCTCTAAGTGAGTGAGGGAGTCCTGGGTTTTTCATTTCTGTGGGGTACAACAACTAAGCACCAGTATACATTCAACCCTTCATTCAAGATCTGGATGACTGAGAATCTTCACAGACAATTTTCATTTGTGTTTTTATGTGTAAACTTTCTCATTTTTGTATTACTTCAAGACAAAACAAGAACCTCAAGAATTTGAAAAGCCTATTTTTATAAGGACTTTTTTCACAGCAGATGTGCAGATTTGTCATAGTAGGAAAATCACAAGTGTTACAAATAATAATAACGATGGCTCTCTGTTCTTGAGTGTGACAGTGAATCAGTCAGTGAAATATCTGGACTCTTCAACTGGAGCAGCTGAATGGAATTAAGCCATCAGTCATTTGCTCATTCACACCTGTGCTCGTCCTGCTGTGACAAAATGCCTTCAGTGAAAAAGTTCCTGTTAAAGCCATTCACCTTTTCACCTGGTTTGGAGATTTAAAAAGCCATGTTGCACGATGCCACTGCTGCAGATACAGTCCTTCCTCTGCAATGGCCTCCATCACAGTGACAGCAGAACTGAGGCTGTGGATTTCTAAAATAAGATGCATGCACACGACACTGTACACTAAACATACACACAAATGAAGCTGATCTGCTTATAGGCTTCATATCTGCATAATGACCGACTGTATGTGGCTCCTGATTCAAACAGGGGAGAATTAGCTCGGCCTGATTCTGCTGCCATGTGCTAAGCCGTCGCCGTGGCTCGTCCTCACACAGATTCTGGATTTGGACGACATGAATCGTCGCACACTTATACTGTAATTACGCAAATGCACGCTGCTAATTCAATTTCAATGAGCGTTTTGTAGCATAGATGATCCCATGGATGATCCAGAGGCCAGCATGCACAGATGGGGGATGTACATGCAAACACAAAGACATACACACAATGTAAGCTGGCACTTGCAGTAGGCTTTGGTTTACATTATTTTTTGTCCTGGTGATTTGAACATGTTTGCACCAATGTTCATTTACACCAAATGAACAAAATATTAGATGACTTTCTGACACCGAGTTGCAGCCCCCTTTACACAAACTCCCATTTATCTTAAAAATCTCTTTTTTTCTTCATCTGCTTCTCCTCTTCTATGGCTGATATGCAGTTTATACAGGAGATGCATGGAATAATAGCATCTCACCTCATCATGTTCACACTTCATGAAAAAAGAAGCTCTTTATATTTTACTAAGGAGAAGATTTCTGATAACAGGCCTCACCAGTCCATCCATAAAAAGCTATTGACCAAAATAAAAAAGCACTTTTTCAAGAAAAGCAAAAAAGCCAACTGGATAGAATTTTTTTTACTATGTCTTAAAACAAATACATACATTCCTCCATTCATGTATTTATTAAAAGTCAAAGCTGGGGATCTGTTTTTTCTCATTTTTTCCT
Source organism: Holacanthus passer (assembly GCA_025331565.1). Classification (NCBI taxonomy): domain Eukaryota; kingdom Metazoa; phylum Chordata; class Actinopteri; family Pomacanthidae; genus Holacanthus; species Holacanthus passer. The sequence continues at coordinate 868,930 of JAFREQ010000116.1, forward strand.
GAAACTGTGTCTAAATATTTTCCCATCTTGTCTTAACATTGTCTCAAAGAAAACCACTTTGTTTGTGAATACATCTCATTAAGAAGTGATAGATTAATATTGTTATAATTGATAAGTTATATAGTGCATTCCAAGAGCTCCAGACTTTGAATGTGTTTGCAGGCCTCCACCTCCCCCAGTGAATCTGCTCTGTGCATCAACGTGGTTTGAATGACAATCACTGGCGCTGTGCTTGAACTTGACCGGCGGACTTGCCTGGGAAAGGAGGCGCGACTTTGGCCCTTTGCTCCTCTCCTTTATGGACTGGAGGCTGTTAAGACTGATGTCAGCGCTCATTAGCATAAACTTCAGCCTGTTCCCAATTAAACCAGCAAAGCAGCCAGAGCACCAGTCTGTTTGCACATGGAGGGGAATGAACCAACATCTCCCCCTCATCTTCTCCTCTGAGCATCTGAAGAAGCTGCTTCAATGTAAGTTGATGAGTTTTGGGTTTTTTTTCAGTTGGAATTGAAATTGAGTTTTAATATTTTAACTTTAACTTTAAAGTTTATTTTTTTCTGATTTAAACTCGCTATTGGTTCTGAACAGGCTGGAAATGTTCTGCAGACATAATTCAGATTTAGTCCATTTTTGCACATTTTCTTCATTGTGTCTTTTTTGTTTTCTGCTCATGAAAGTGATGTTTGTTATTGTGGGAGTTATAATGGACACATGGCAGCTTCACTTTGTCCATTGCGTCCACCTGTAGACCTGAACATGTGAGAAATGTGCAGAACGGTCCAGCATCTTTATGAGTCTGGAGCTGATTCCATATTGATGCAGTGAGGTGCTGGTCTCCTGAAAGCTTTTGCATTAAGACAACCTTTCTGCTGAGTGTATCCGCAGTATAGTACTTTACCTACTGTGGTGTGTGTGGTTGTGTCAGCATAATGGAGCAGACTGTAATACCTGCTTTCTTTACGATTTCTGGCACGCTGACCATCAATGTTAGATCCTCTTTACTCACCTGTTTCAGAATCATCATTTTGGGGCAATTTGGTTTTCAAAATGAGCAAAAAATGCATTTGTTGTAATATTTGTTGCCATTTTTAAGTGCAAATGTAAGTGTACAAGTGTAAATGTAAGGAATCCATTTTTATTCTCAATGAAAAATGCTTTCATGTCTTTAATGTGAGGGAGAACTCTATGAAAACCAATACGGCTCCTTTTAAACACATCAGCACGTCTATAATGTTGCTCCTGTTGCACAAGAAATTCAAACAGTTTCAAGAGAGCTGAGAGAGTTTGGGTGAAAATGCCTGCTGCTCTTGACGTGCAGTTCAAATCATGTGTGTAGTTGACAAAAATACACCCCTTTGAAATGTGTAGTCCTCACGACGATTTCCTCCGGACGTGATGATATCACACTATAAAATAATACTTTAATAGTACTGACCAACACACATCTGAGGAATTTACTAATAGCTCACACCATTCATTTGGATTTGAGTTTTAAACTTTCTTTGTGACCTTTACAACCTCCATCATCACAGAATAATAACTTATAACAATTATCTGCTATTAGGTGCTAATTTGGGGGCCTGACAGAGGGAAGGACAAATATTTGCTCCCTGTTGTTCTTCATGTGTGACCTCTGACACTTTCATGTCCCTGTGTCAGGTCAAGCCCCTTTGAAGAGCGGCCATTACAATTCCCAGAAGTGGCCACTTGAATTGGTCAGTTATTAGCGATCGAACCCAACAGGGCTTGGTGTGGTCGTGCATGGTGACACAACAACCTGACAGAAATGGATGAATTTGAAGTGGAAGCAGTTTGAAATGGGAGAAGTGGGATTTTAATATTTGTGGCTGGGTAGTGTGTGTGTGTGTGTGTGTGTGTGTGTGTGTGTGTGTGTGTGTGTGTGTGTGTGTGTGTGTGCGGTGGAGTTACCAAGTAATGCCAAGTAATATATTCAAAACAAAAGATGTGAACTATGTGTAAGATTTTTTTTTGATTACTGTTGAAACTGTTGAGACTTCATGTTAATGAATAATTTAAAAACAAAAAAGTATTTTTAAAATATAATGAGAGTGCCAATAAATACACCAAACATTCCTTTATTCCTGCAAATGGTGCTTAAATAAATTACTGAATATTTAAATGCATTAATTTATTAGATTAATAAATACATTGGAATTTTTTAAAGGTCTTATAGGGAGAGAGGAGCAGCAAAAAAAAAATCCTAATTCATAAATGCAGTTAATGCTCTTTATTCAGTAAATGAACATTTGCATTTTACTGCCCTAACCCTAACCCTTTTCAAATATTCTTTAAATTCTTATTTCTAATGTATTTTATAAAGAACAAAGATAAAGTTTAAAGACAGAATTGTAACATATTTTTGTCTGTTGCTGCAGAAAAACCATTTTACTACTTCTGTTTAATCACTGGTCTGTATTTCCACTATAAAGCTAATATCTATTTAAATAATTCAGCTATTTATTTATTCACTTTGCTGAAATGAACAGTCATATATTAATGAGCCAAATAAACCCATATATACAGATATATTTAGATTTAGATGTACATTTTTTTTTTCAGTAACTCAAAATCAAACCACAGGATTTATTGGTGACATGATTCTAAAAATTTAAAACCACATCAACTTAATTTCAGCTTTAAACTCAAAATCTTTGTGAATCATAAAATATAATTTTAGAGCTTTTTGAGGATTTTATTCAGCATCTTCTCCTGCAGTCATCATTACTTCTCATAAATAGAAACCCTCTCCTGCTGAAGCCATAAAAACACACAAACACAACCAAACCAAACCAAATAAAAGACACAACAACAATTTCTCCATTATTTTTTATAAAGTCAAAACATCCCATAATATTATAACACGTTCTCTATATAATTGAGAGAGACTGTCATTGATAATAGCCTGTTGTTTTAATGGTATTCTGATACCTGTGTGTTTTAAATCCCAATGTTTTATACTCTCATAGTTTCAGTTTTTCGGGTCCGTTATTATTTTAAAGTGAATCTCATGTTTTTTAACACAGATGTTGGATTATAGATGATTTCTTTTATTCCCCATCATCATATAGGCCCTCGAGTTATTCTGCCATACTCCTCTAATGAAGCCACCTGAAAATAACAAAAATGACTTCTCTTTATATACATCTTTACTATTAAACACATTACAGTTTTAAGATTTTTAAATTTCATCAGCATTTATTTCAGTTTGAATAAATTAAGAAAGAAAAGGCCTCCTCTTCCTCCATCGGTCACAGGATCACTTTATCTGCAAAACTGGACAGATTTAATATTTTCATCTGATTTATTTGCTCTATTTCTGATATATTGTTGCTGTGAGCTCATAAGCCGTTTTTATAAAGTCTTTTCATTGTGTGAATTTAGGCCAGTCACACCTGACAGGCCGGAGCTGCAGTGCTGCCTTTCAGCCAATAGGTGTCACTGTTTACCTCGAATACTCTCGTTATTTATTACTGCCTGTTTTGTGCGATGTGAAGTTTCTAAAGAACACGAAATATGATGTCTTTACATCCCATAATATGCTTTGTGTAACGTGCAATGTTGCTTTGTATAATCCTGCATCTCCAAACTGTGTGAATGTGAAGTCCTTATACGACCCACAGAAGGTTTATAATTTATGAGGTTGTGCAAAAACTGAAGATCCTAAAATGTATGTGAAGGTAAAACAAGACTCTCCGGACTATATTTAATATATTTATAGTTCAGCTAACAGTTAGTTTGTCATTTAAATCTTTTTCATTTCATTATACACGTTTGTTGCTTGTAGAGAAAAAATAGAATAAAAGACACAATGTAGGTCTATAAATATAAAATAAGAATTTATATCAAATTTCTCTTGTGTTATTTTAATAAAATTTTAATGTCATTATAAATTCACTGAGAAGGGAAAATATAATGTCATGGTTTCTACACTACTTCTGGAGACTGTGGGCCTAATAACATTATGTAATAATAATAATAATAATAATAATAATTTCTTAGGCTGCCTTGAATTGGTGAATTCATTAAATTAGAATTAAGAAAAACTGTGACCTATTTCATCTCGGATGGTCTGTCAGGTTTCATTTATTACAATCATCATTTTCACAAAATAGTTTTCAGGTTTGTGAACAAAGTGATAAAGACTGTTGTTCTTTATGTTAGATTTTTAACATGGTCCAGTTTTCATTAAAATCTGAGTCGTGTTGAATTTGCATTTGCACACACACGTGCACACACACACACACACACACACACACACACACACAACAGACCTACACACATTTTTATTCCAAAATTCAGATTTTTTTTTCAGAGAGAGAAAAAAATCTTCTCCATAAAAAATAATACAACAAATTAAAGCTCTGTCTTTAAAAGTAGTAGCAGAGGTAGTAAATCAGACTCGTGGCACACATCAGTCCTGTTGAGACCTCATGAAGGAGTCTGGACCGTGGATCCACACAGGCGCACTGGAGAACATGTAACCCGGCGCCTGACGTCAGCACGCACACGACCACGCACATTTCAAAGGCTGGTTTTACTGCACGCAGCGTTGACTCTCATCTGCCTGCGCCTACACTCTGCACTCCTGCTTTCAAACTCTTAAATCAGTGGTGTTTTGTTCTCTTCGTGGCTGACATTTGGCACAGTGGTGTCCACCGTGCGCTCCGTTACGCACGGAGAGGAAGGGGGACGTCGCGCCACGCAGAGCAACGTGACCTGCACGAGCTCCGGGGAAACATCTGCTTCTCCTGCTGCGGCTGCGGCAACAGCATCACTGCTCCTCTGCTGCTCTCTCATCGACTCTCACACATCCTTCCTCTTTTCACCTGCAGCCTGCACAAAAACGCGTGGAAATATTTAGATCTACAGTCGTTCCTGCTGCTTATTGGCTCGATCTGGCTCGCGCCTTCTTGTTGACTCAGGTGCTTCAGCCGAGCAAGGTGCACAGAGACGGAGCTCAGTCCTGCCCAAATCTGACTCTCTGCCATCAGGACTGAGAGGGGACAGGGGGAGGATGGAGGGTGCAGAGGATGTTGGTACCTCCTGTGGAAAAAAAAACAACCCTCCAGAGCTAAAGCCTTTGGATGCATTCTTTCCCTCCACCTGACAAAACCCAGAGTGCGGGGGGTCTGCTGCACCTGTCCCCCAGGGGTCCTCAGAGGTGACGTGCAGCCACAGAGGCTTCCTCCACAGAGGCTGCACGTCTCTCACAGCCTCCATCCAAAAAATCTGCCAAAAAACAAAAGATGCTGGCTGCAACTAAAGGACAGAACAATGGACATCAGTTCACATGCATGAGGGCTGAGAATGTTTGGGTTGCGGTACATGTCGTGCACAGCAGCCGGTGTGTGTGTGTGTGTGTGTGTGTGTGTGAGAGAGAGAGAGAGAGAGAGAGAGAGAGAGAGGAGGGGAGGGGACCAGAGGCGCAGCAGTTCGGCGCACACTGTCATCCGAGGCTGCTGAGGAGATGTTGGGATGCTGGGAGCAGAATCACCTCTGCTTCTTGTCTCTTTGGCCACTGGTGCAAAAGTAATACTGGTGTTTTTTTCATTTTTAAAAAAAGCCTCTCCTGTGGGTTGGATCAACTCATTGTGCAGCTTTCTCCCTGGACTCCTGGCTCTCTTCTAGTTTGGTTACACTTGAGAGGTGATGCTAGAAACTTGCCTTAAAATACTGAATGGACTAGAACCGGAGATGCAGGATTTATTCAGAGTTGGTGGCTTGTGAGTATAATTTTCGAATATTTTATTTGTGCATTTATGATGTTTGCAACCTTTGTGCTGTAAAAATAGTGGATGCATGACGATTCCCTATACTAATAACAATAATAATAATGTTAATAATAATAATATCAGTCAAAAGTGATCACAAAAATAATGCAAAATACTAATGTACCATTTCAGTGAGGTTGTCATTATGTTTGAAGTGTAATAGAAAATTGCACCTTCCACTATGTTGGAGCAGAAAGTGCTGAGGGGCAGCAGGCTGTTCATCCATTGAGCCCTGATGAGGCGGGCTGAGTGGCCCCAGAGCTGGCGTTTATAAAGCAAACAGTTGTGTGATTGTTAGCAGAGCCTGGGAAAATGTCCCCTTGGCTGGGAGGTGGAGGGACTTGACGCCAGAGCCTCTTGTTAAGAAGACTTGTGTGCTCCCAGACAGCATTGTGATGCTAATGAGCACCAGCACGTTGTTGAACTTGATGTTGACTTTTTTTCTTTCTTTCTTTTGGCTGATTTTTTTCTTTTTTTTCTCCCTTCTTTTTTTTTCTTTCTTTCTTTTTTTTTTTGGTCACTTGTTTGTGGGAAAATCTTCTCCGGAGCTACAGTGTGAAATTAATTAATCAGGCCTTTGCAGATAAATACAAAAGAGAACCATCAAATTCTTGGAAACATACAAAGTCACTTTGATTCAGGTTTTTGGTTTTTAGTGTTAAAGTTTATTTTGCCAAACTTGTTCTAAAGAGAGAGATGAGACACTTGCTTGGATTATTTTGCAGGATCTACATTTCTCTTTTTTTTCCAAATCCAAAATTAATAGACATGTCAAATTATTGCACATTTAAATATCTGAAATTTAGTACTGGCAATATTTATATATTTAAAAAACAGAAATGTGTGAGTGTGTTGTCATTATAGTGATTTAAAATAAATTAATAAATAAAAAAAATCTAACAGAATTTTATTACGTTTTTTAAAGGATTAAAAGTTTCTTTCTTTCTTTCTTTCTTTCTTTCTTTCTTTCTTTCTTTCTTTCTGTCTACATTGTGCAACAGGTGTAGGCCTACTGTAAATTGAATTGCCAGCAGGACTAGTAGCTCATCTCCTGTATTCATTTCTACTTAAAACGCACAGTTTATCATGTCACATAAACTCAAACACACAACACTGGCGCTTTATTAATCCTGAAGCGAATAAACTGTAGAAGTAGATTTAACTTAAACACACAGTTTCGCTATAAAGACAATAACTTAATAAAATAATATAAATAAATATCTTCAGGTGTAAAATTCGGCTGATATAAATATAAAAATAAAAAGTTAGTTAGAGTTAAATCATGTGTATTTTCCTCTTTAAAAAGTCAGTTATAGCAAAAAAATAAAAGCATAATTGCGTTTCCTTCTTGAAGCCTATTTGCAGATTTTTATTAGTGTGGTTAATTTCATTCCTTTGATTCAGAAATGGTTAAAAACTGAAGACAAACTGCTCTGTTTCATTTACACTGCTGAATCCACCAACTCCTCCACCAGAACATTATAATTATTTTTACTTATTATTTTAATTTGTAAACGTGTTTTATCACAGCCCATCAGATCCTTTCAGGTTTAGATTTGCCTGAATGAAGGTAAAATATTTCACTTTTTTCTTCTCAGCCTCCGATTTGAAAACAGCGCCGTGAATTAATTTCATTGGTTTCAGCACCAAGGACAGAGACTGAAGTTTGACAAGCAGAGGTGCTGAACGGAGTCTTTTATACAACAGCTAGTTAATACACTCATTTTGTTTCAGGCATATTTTCAATTACTGCTCATCTGTGCTCTTTTTATTTAAGTTTTGCAAAAACAAAATATAAAAAAAGAATAATTTTATATTTCTATCTACATCTGTGTTTAACAAAGAACATAAAACAGGCAGGAAACTTCAATTTAGAGTGACTCGCATTTTTTAGATTTCTAGGAAACATGTGAGCAAAGAAGAAGACAGTGAAGATGACATGTCCAATCTGCAATAGGCTACAACAGAATAGAAAAGTGTTCAGGTGTTCAGCTCTTGTCTCTGCTCACCTGACTGTACTGTACGTCTGACAGGACGTGACGCCATCAGGGGGCGTGTTCACATGGATTCACGTGAGGCGGATGAAAGGCTGAGCTGAGAGTCAATCAGCGTTAATGTACAGTACAATCATGCAGAGGCAGAAGAGGAAAAATATCAGAGAGAGAGAGCACTCACACGCACTCACACACACACACACACACACACACACACACACACACTTTGAGCACTATCTTTTAACCTTTATAAATTACAGCGATGCAACAATCTACTTTTCAATTTAGAAACATTTATAAATAAATCACAATTTGAATAGTTGTATGTTTCTACTTCAGCAAATCAGTGTTTTGTAAGAAATAAAAAAAATGTCTTATTTACAGTGGTTATGGCATGAAATGGAAGTTAAGATAATTTGAAAGTAAAAAGGGAATTTCTCTATTTATTTTTACTTTCTCAAACAAGGCATGAAGTCTCAGTAATTATAGAGTCGTTGACAATGTGGTTCTTATTTTGAAAAGGTGAAAAATATTTCCTGTGTAGCTGCTGTTGAGAAAAGCTGCAGCCTCCAGCTTGTCTGTGATAATTTCCTAAAATTTCCTCAGCTCTTTCCTGAAATAATTCTCCCACACAGGAGACTTGATTTGAAGAACCAAAGAAAACTGATTAAAATTCAAATTAGAAATAATATAGTAGGTCGGTCACACACACACACACTCACATACACATTAGTCACCGACTGTAACTGTAGTGAAAATATATGAGAGGCTCGTTACTTCCTCTTTGAAATGTCATTTTGTGCATCTATAATTTTAAATAAAATTCACAATTTTGAATAAGATTTTAGCCCAGTGTGGATGTCTCTATTTAACATGTGAAGCTGAAGGGGACACGCGAACGCATCATGGCTCCTATTATTACTGTGATGGAAGACAAATGATGTTAATCTTACTAATAGCCATTCTTTGCTTTTCCTTCATTAGACTCTCAGATAATCCTCGAAATTACTAATTAAAACCGCTCGTTTTGTAGGCTCATTTAGCAAATTAGAAAAATAGAAAAATGTGCAAAATAATAGAATAAAACTTTAAAAAGATGATTGAGATTTTTAATTAACATTATACTCATATGCACTAATAATAATCCTTTACCACTGTGAAGCTCAGTCCTGTGACCTGCAGCCTGTTTCCTGAACACGTGACTCACTGTTTTGCTCTGTGTCTCTTTATGGGGACAAACTTTGTGTCCTTATTTACGCGGACAGGGTGTGGCTGAAAGACGGATAGTTTATTGTCAGCAGACCCTTAAACGTGGACAGCTGTGTGATGTATTGCTCAGGGCCTGGACCCTGTCTGGTGACTGCGCTGCTGCTCCATTCAGGACAAAACTATTGTGATTATTACTCATCTGAATACTGTGTTTACTGTGCAGCTTTGATGTTGAGGAAATTATGGCACATGTTATATTCTGTAAGTGGATGTCTTCTAGTGGATCATACGAATTATTCCTCAGTTTGCTTGAGGAGCTCTGGAGACCCCCCCCCCCCACCAGTGGATTTTGGAAGATCCCATATTAAGATCCAAGTCATTTAGAGAAGTGGTGGCTGTTTATGATGGTGGATGTGTTTGGTAGCATTTAAAGGCCTGTATCATATTTTGGAGAACCTCTCAGTGATTTCCACCAGTATTTACCCTCCCCATATCTCCGGTGCTCACCCACGTGTGTGCCACTGAGCATGCCCAGCTCTGGGACGCCACCTCCGGCAGTCTGACCCGGAGGCGGCCCCCTCATCTGACACCCCTCACTTCTCGGGCTTTGCTGCAGTGTTTCTGACAGGATGAACTTTATTCCTCCATTATTCCTTCATGCATCCACGTGCACACACCGATTCTGGCTGTGCGTAAAAAAAAGGGGGCTTTGTGCCACATGGTGGAGGACAGGGAGCATCAGGGCTGCAGGGAGCCGGGGAAAGAGGCTCCCATCCCGGACTGAGTGTGAAGAAAACCTCGGCTGTATCAGAGCCTGGTGGATTTAAATAATTTTGTCTTATTTGATAAAGATGAATGACTGTCCGATTATGGAACCAGCGGTTTAAAATAGACTGAATATGTGAGTATGTTTATTCTCACTTCAAAGCTATTTAATAGACAACGAATTTATTGAAGGATGAATATAGTTAAATTAAAATAATCTGCTTTAATTTGCCTGTAATATCATGTGGTTGCACACTGGTAATCTTAGAATTACTTGTGCCAAACGATGTTGAGAAATATGTCAAATCTCACTCTTTCTGTCTTGACCTAATCTTTATCTTTGATCTGTATTTTTTTTTTATTCCTGCAGTAAAATTTAGATTTAAAGGCTCAGCATTAGAGCTTTCTTGAAGATATTTACTCAGCACAATAACCATGTTTTGCTGATCACAAAGGGGGATTATAAAGGCTGGTTTGTCCTGCTTCAACTTGTCAGCATGTCACCAACTAATCCAAAGTACACAGTGACATCCAGTGAGGCTGGACTTGTTCCACTAGATCATGTTGTTGACATTTAGCTGGAAGCCCCCCGTACTCTATATGGGCCTTTGGTTGTTTGTCATGCTTTCAAACAGTCCATGGATTAATTCACTCAACAAGGAAACTTTGGTCTGTGGTCTGAAATGGGTCGATGTGAGCTGGCATTTAAAACAACAATAAGATGGTTGTTTGTGAGGGTCTGCTAGTGTGACAGAGGAAGTAACTAGTCTTTCATCTATGGGAGCTCAAACTGGGCGTGATATAGTCTTACTAGCTGGTAAATGTGCTGTATTAAGATTAGTTGCATGGAGCCTTGTTGTCTTTCCTGTGCATGGATGACAGGCGAGTGTGTCATCCTCCTCCTGCAGCTGGATGACTTCACCCTGCAGATGCTGACACTTGCAGTGGGAGGAAGTTCAAACAGAAATGACGACCTGGCTCCACAATCAAACTGTGCATATGCAATTAGGGACTACTTTTGTTTAGACACTTTGCAGCCTGTTTATGCTGGTGATCTCAGGGGTGATGGAGGTTATGGTGTGACATTTTTTTTATTTGGGCACGCCATCATTGCCATCATTGCCTTTGCAGGTCTTAGCTCTTGCAAAGCAGATTGAGGACAGCAGGGACAGGCAATAATCAAAACAGGATATTACCTATAACCTATAGCTTTGTGCATGCATGCGCGCGGAGAGAGGGAGAGAGAGAGAGAGAGAGAGACAGAGAGAGAGAGAGAGAGAGAGAGAGGCGTGCGCATGCAGGCGGACTGCGATGGCTCCATGTGACCACAACACAAGCAGCTCCGGCGGCCCCTTTAAGAGACGTGGGTTAGTTTTTCTCTTTGGTTATCTAGCTGTATGAGTTTATGTAATATCATAAAGCTAGAGAACCGAATGTATGAACTAATCCTGCAGTCGTCACGGAACCGGGACCGATGAGGAGGGTCGGGATGCTGGAGGAAGGAGGAGGAGGAGGAGGAGGAGGATGGGGGGCGGCTGCCGGAGCGGATGGATGGATGCAGCCCGCACGGAGGACTGGAAGCCCCCGGCAGCGTCCGTGCATCTCACCCAGAAACGCCTCCTGCTTCCTTGGACGCATGCAGAGGAGAACACCGCCCCCCCCTTTCCTCTCCCTTTAAAAACCGGATCCGTAGCGTTAGATTTCTTTCATGTGGGATGCGCGGAGTGACAGTAGTTAGCAGGCGGAGACAGGCTCCATTCATAGAGATGATGAGGAGGATGAGGAGGAGGAGGCAGTGATGCTTCTGCTGTGTCTCTTAATGGAAGCAAACCTGCCTTTTAGTCACAAGGCAGCATCGTGTTTGACACCTTTTCCTGCTGGTTGTGTAGTTAGTTGGATGCTGATAACCAGGTGGAGAGATGAACACGGTTTGTAGCAGGAGAAGCACCTGATTGGACGACTCCTGGGAGTCACGTGTTCCACCAGTAGCCCCCATATCCCTTTGCTGCTGGCCTGTCTATGTGGTGATATGGGAAAGAGCTTCAACAATCAAGGTCTGCAGGAGACTCTTATATGTGTCTCTGCAAAAAGAAAAAAAAATGCATGCTTCATTTTGTTTGTAAAAAAAGTTGCTGCATGCAGTGAGAAATAATCCCACAATCAGGTCTCAGGGTTTAGTGTATGTGGTTCTGTGCAGCAGGTGAGGCGAAGATCAGGAGAATGTGCAGCCGTCAAAGTAACGTGTCACAGGTTATGAAGTGCAGAAGAAGACGATATTGTGATTCAGTAGGTGTTTGTCAAAGGGATCATCTTATATCCCTGGATTTAGCTTGATTGATGCGCTTATTAACAGCAGCTTCAGGCCTCATGCACAAAGAAGAGGGAGCGAAACAATGTCTCACACTGCTGAGGAAAAGACCTGCAGGATGTCAGGGAGACATTTGTCCTTTTTTTTAGCAAATGCATTGAAAATTTAGCTGCATTTTCATAGATTATTCTCATAGTTCACAGGATGAGAACATTATGTTACAAGCTGGTTGCTGATGTTATAACTGTATGTAGGTTTCTGTAATTGATCCATGTCAACACACACACATGCATCACCAGTGAGTGTGTCTCTATTGCTGATGTACAGTCGCAGGCCGAGCAGATATTTTGGGGCAGTATCAGGGGAGGGCAGGGTCGGCCGGGTCGTCCAGACACCGGGCTGATATTCAGGCCTGTTTTCCAATGCTGTTTGGGCTGCACATCATCTCTTCTTTCTCCGCTCCATCCGAGTCAGAGAGGAGCTCCTGTCTGGTCCAGCACTGCCTGAGTGATAGGTTGTACTCTGAAGTGGAGCCTGTTGAATTTTAAACAAGCCAATTCTGTGCTAGCTGCTAAAGCTGTAGCTGCTGTGTGTGGTGGCTCTGCTCTGCACGGTGGACTGTATGTGTGTGTGTGTGTGTGTGTGTGTGTGTGTGTGTGTGTGTGTGTGTGTGTGGGCAGCACACAGCCTGGTGCTACTGTTAGCAGGCCCCGGCTTTACTGCGTCACACACCAGGGCAGGTGGAGAAGGAGCTAGCATGGAAATATCTCTGCTCTCTCTTGCCTTTTGTGGTGACATGCTGTATGTGTTAATACACACTTTCTGGCAGTGTGAATATATTCTGCGTGTGATGTGAAACAATATGCTTCCTGCTTTTGTAATTATGATGATAATAATGATAATTTCAGGCTCTCAGTATGAGCTGTGCAGTTATACTTTTGGTAGTTTAATAGAGCGCAAATGAATGTTTTCATCAAGGAAACACTGCAGGAGCCTCAGGATACCCATGTCTCCATTATAATGTGGCAAGAACCAGTAAATGGTAATGTACCGTAGAGACAATATTTTAACGCGCAGAAGTAAAACTTGTTTCAGCTGGAATATCTCATATAGTTATAGTTATAGGAAAATCCTGATTTCAGAAGTCTGTGTGCAGAATTTGCCTTTTTTTTCCAAATGCGCATCCCTTCGGTCCTTTTGAGGATTAATTGCAATATTAAGCGAAAGCATTAATAACGTGGCATGTTTCCAGTTGTATTTGACAATGGCGTTTTGTGCTGTGGCTGCACCACACGCCACGCCAGCAGCACCACCCTCCCAGCTTTCGCCCAGTAGAAATTAATGCATTGCTGAGGGGCAATAAATGGAGGATATGGGAAGAGCCCTTTGAGATTGAAATGCAGTCTGAGAGGCAGGCTAGACGTCGGTTTTCCCACATTAATATGTGTCTGTCTGGGCCCTCTCCACCATCAGGAGGAGGCCCTCAACACCAGATGGAGCCCAGTCTAGTCTACGTCTAGCCTAGCAACACCTGCCATAAGGCTGCATTACACTTCCCATTGTCTTGCACAGTGATTTATCCATTTGTGCATCTATTTGAAATTTTATAGTTTCACCAGCTCAGGTTTATTCTACGTGCTGTTACGTTAGAGAAATTAACAAAACAATTTTTAAAAAAAAGCGCAACTACAGAGAGAGAATGAGGTTGAAAATGATGCAGGAGGAATGAGGTGAGAAGATAAGAGAGTAGGAGAGGAGATGTGTTTATGCATGCATGCCGTGCATTTCTTACCAACCTGTCATGTCTGCAGCCTTTCCTGCTGAAGCGTAGATATGTCAGTATGTCCCCCCTCCATCTCTCCCTCTTCCTTCCCCACTCTCTCTGTCTCTGCACTGTATTGATAACGTTGAATATTTTCATGTTGTGGTTCTGGTTGTTGCATGAGGGCGAGCGTGTTGTTTGTTGGAACAAAGCAGCCGTCCTGTCCACTGTCCTACACACAGCCGAGCCATTGTTTTAGCTTTACAGCCCTGCTGCATTTCCAAGCTACCATCCTATAGATGTTATCTTGTTTGTGTCACACTTGGCCACTAGATTGCAGAGCTGTGTGTCTGAGTGTGTTTCGGCGTGTGTGCACATGTTTTTGAACATTTGCGCATGTGCTTCTCTGCATGTGTTTTTGTGTGTGCCTCTGCACGTTGTTACTGCACCCTCAGCACCTCATTTTCTGTCCCTACAGAGCACAATAAACATGACAGCGTACTGTCGATTACTGAACAGGCCTGTTTTTACTACGTGAGATCAGGCTGCACAGCTTTGTGTTTTACTCCACCGCAAGACTGTGATTCAATATCAGGAAGTGTGACTTGTATTTTCGCCAAGGATGCTTCTGCAATTTCTGTCTTATAACAGATATATAGGTGAATTTCTGATTTAGTACTTCCTGGAAAACATTTTATAATGTTTGGACAATTGTATTGTTCTGTGAGCATCAATTCAAGTAAACATTGACAATTTTTTCTCCAAAATATAGTTTTAAAAATATTTATTTAAGCTATATACACTTGGCTCTTATCATTATGAATAATGATAATAATAATCTTAATATTATTATTATTACATTTTGATTCCGATCTGAAACAATTTATGGCTCATGGTCTATTTGCTCCCATATCATCAAAATCCATATTCCAGCCTTATCAATTTTCTATTATCATTTTACCTTGAATTGTGATGGCCTATAAAAACCTTTTCTCTGAACTTATGAATTCTGGGTTTGGTAGCCTAGCAACAGCCTCTGACCCATGCAAGTGAAAGAGAAAAAAAAAAATTGAAAGGCTGACATGCAGGCTTTAAACCCGCAAAGGACATCAGGTTTCAGCGGATGTAATCTTTCAGTATTTTGTGTAATCGCTTGTGAAGTGTGTGTGTGTATGTGTGTGTGTGTGTGTGCTGAAGAGATTGGTATTGTCATGCGTTTACGACTGACAGTTGAAATAGGAAATATAAGAAACTTTCCACACTAGTCGAACAATATAACGCTGCAATTTTTTCCCCCCAATATTACAACATACACTCTTTTCACTATCAATGTGTCGTCATTAATTAGGTTTTTCTGTTTGGCATTTGTTTTCTCTTTCCTTTTACAGTTTAATATATAAATCTTGATTTTTGCCACGTAGTTTGTTTTACAGGCCCAATTATTCCCAGATAATATGAGGACGTTTCTACCAAAGTAGTTTGACAATTAATGATTTTATATTTGGACTTATTTTATTTTGCAATATTGCGAAAATAATTTAAAGATTTTTAAATCAAAGCAACATAACTGAAAGGATTTCAAGTGTGGCCAAAATATTTATTGCCTTAGATCATGGTGGTGAAAGTGAGAATAAAGGCGACCCTCTCTCTCAACTTAATTCTTTGTGTTTTTGCAGGAATCTGTGGAGCTGCAGACAGAAGAGCAGTCACACAGAAACACACACACACACACACACACACCCCATCTGCAGGCCTGCGTCTGAACCTGCAGGACATCAGGTCAGCAGAGACACACACCACCTCCTGCTCTGAGGATCAGAGGTCGCAGACCGGGTCAGAACAAGACTTCATCACTCCAGAGTTACAGGTGAGACTTCAAAATAATCTTCGTCCATGTGCTATCCCTCACACTGCTATGCCAGTGATTTACAAACACACTTGAACTTGAACACTCATATAATTACACTTGAACTTGTTTGCTTTGAGGCCTGAAAAGTTGCACATTACAAAGGTGCATTAAAAAGAACGGTGACGTGGGCGGGCCTCTCATTCTTTCCGCGTGCACTTCCTGGTTCGCCTTCCTCGCCTCTCGCTCGCCCCTCGCCCCCTGCTTTATAACGTCTGATCCAATTTGTTAGATTCTTCGGTTTTGGCAGATAAGACGCAGGGTGGCCACTTGTGTAATCTATATTTTAATTCCTTTGTCCGTGCTTTTTATCCCTTTAAGGATACATAAGGGGGGCTTTGGCCTGGTGTGTGTGCAAGGTGTGCTCATGTGGAAAGACTGCCAGGGTGGCTAAGTCCCTCACGCCTCTAATTCCCTCCCTCCCTCCCCTCTGTGCTCCCCCCCCCCAAAACTACTTACTTTTCCTGTCCTCTGCTCTCTGTCCAGGCCTTGTACCCCCATCCACACACTCACACACAGATAAGCATCTCCTTTTTATATTTTCAAGTTTGGGAAGAAGTTTCAGGAACACATGTAGTGTAACATAGATAGAAAAAAAAACATTTACTTTTTCCCAAGATGTTTAAGTTTGTGGCTTCATAATGTGAAGCAGCACTATTTTAATTTTCACCAAACTTCCTGCCTCATCATTGTAAAGGCAAAGTAATCTATTTGCAGTAATACATGTTAACTATCTTATATGTTATATATGTTGTTATAAACTAGTATCCACACAGACAGACAGACTTTTGGCCCCAGCTGTCTGCTCAGTAGTTAGCGAAAGCTTACAAGCGGCATGTTTTTATAACGGCGTATAATGCTGAAGATGATGGAAGGCTCAAACTAGAACCAGGTGACTCACTCACTTCCCCCTCAGCTTCCCTCTCAGTGTTGAGTGACACGCCTAAAGATTACCTTCGCTCTCTTAACAGCTGCTATAGCGGCCCATCAAGGCCGAGAATGCCGCTCAGCTCGTGCATGTTCAACCTCCTGCGGAGAACAAAGTAGACGGAGTGATGGAGCAAGCGCTGGAAAGGGGAGGAGAGGGAGATGAAGCCCCATCCGCAGAGATTGAGGTCCGTCATCGGGGAGAAACAGAAGGAGTGATTTTTTTATTTCCCTCCAGGGTTAGATGAGCGTTCTGTGACATTGGCCTAGTTCTATATCAGCATGCCCCCCCAGAGAAAGAGTTGCGTTTGAGAATCAGACAAGGGAAGATCAGAGGAGATTTCACAGCCTGTGGCTATCCTCCTCCATAGCATTCGACCACCTCTTAAACCTCCTTCGCTTTGCTTCAACTCGATAAGGGCTGCCGGTCTACTTAGTCAATATCATATCCACAAACTAGATAAATCGATGCAAACAAGCTTTGGTTGGACATGGGCTTTAGAAGTGGAGGCATAGCTACAGGCTAAATTTGACGCAGAGACACATCAATCCAGAAGTGACACTCTTCACATCCTCTTTGTATTCATAACAGCAATTAAGAGCTAGCACGCATGGGTCTGCCTTGCTTTACCCGCACAGGACCCATGTTACAATGTGCATTTGTTACAATTGTTCATATAGGAAGTGTGGGCCGGAGGATGTGCGATTTCACACATAGCAGTGTTGCTTCCACAGTCGAGCACTCTCATGTATATGGAAAGGCTTGAAGAGGGGGAAGCAGTAATCCGCTCATTTACAGTACCTCAGATCCGGTCTGCCATCTCTCTCTTCTGCTCTCATACTCTCTCTTTCAAACACACAAACACACATACCTCAGTGTACCGTATCTCCTCCCCCCACAGCCCCCCCAACCACCCACCCACCCCTTTCCATCCCCATTCGGCTCATCTTGCCATCACCTCTCCAGCTCCGCCACCCCAGAGAAACCAATTCAGACTGCTGCTCCACACCGTCATGGCATGTTGGCCAAGGGAGATGGAGTCCTTTCAGGTTCTCGGCTACAACCTCACTCCCTCCTCCTCCCCCGTCGCTGCCCCCTCGATGCTTCTCAACATTTCCTCAACACGCCTGGTGTATCAGCGGGGTAGCTCGACAGCACGATAGGACTGCTCCTGAGAATCTGCTGGAGTTATTCTGCACATTATGTGACCTTTTAAAGTTTCTCTAAAATTGCATGTGGGCGTGCATGTTTTGCGATTCCACTCCGAGCCTACCTTTGCACGCTCATACTGTCAGATTAGTAAGAGTTTCTGAAAGAAATGAAGCTTGCATTATGTGTTTAAACAGAGGTTTATCAGTAATAGGTTATCGTTAATGGCAAAACCAAACACCCACCGCCCACCCATGGCTTCTTAAAGTTGGCAATCTTGCTTTTAACACCCTGCTGTTTTGCTGGGATTTTTTTTTTTTTACCACGCTCTCTAGATTTGTATACATAAACTGCACTGCTTGGCTGTTCTTAAAAGTTGATTTGAATTATACCCTCTGCATTATGCGGCTTGATAGGAAATAAATCTCTTCAAATGAATACACTGGATGGAGGGGGTGTGTGTGTGTGTGTGTGTGTGTGTGTGTGTGTGTGTGTGTGTGTGTGTGTGGGGCGGTAGCACTGAGTGTAGAGTGGTGGCGTATGTTAACATAAATTAAAGTCTATCTGCAGAGGGCCTCGGAGGAGGAAAGAGAGAAGAGAATGTGAGAAAAATGGGGCTTGAAGAACAAAAAAAAGAATAAACTCATGAGGTGAAGAAGAAGTGTGAGAAATCAGGCAGGAGCTCCGATGAGTTTCGGTGTTTCAGTACGAGCCTACTAAAGCAAATTAGTTTTGTTAGTTGCTTATTTTGCATCGGAATTGGTTGCTTTATTTCATTAGTCAGTTAGCTGTGTTGTTTTTCTTTACCTCCTTAAAGCTCGGAGGCCTCTGGCATCTCAATGCACCGGCTGAATGGCGAGGTGGCTGTATTAAAGGTTGGTGGTGGCTGTGATGGTGGGGTGCAGCAGGGTGACGAACAGAGCGCAGGAGGGAGGGACGGGGGTCCGCTGAAAGGCAGCAGGCTGCGGAGTGAATGGGAAAAGGAGGGAGGGAGGGGGGCATTAGCGGCGGAGGCAGGTTGGGGGTGGTGGGGGCCTCCATTGGTTCAATGCAACGGCCGGAGCAGCTGTGAAAAGAGGTCTCCCCTTTTTCCCACGCCCAGTACGACGCAGAAACCCTGCTTCAGCCTGCCAGGGTCAAGTCACATTTCTAATATATACACTGGGCCTGTGGACTCGCACAATGCATACGCACAGCTCATTTATTTTATGTATGCACACAGACAGACACACACTTGTATGCACACAGCGAGTAGACAGCCTCTCAGACGGAGACAGAGGTGGGGGCCGCTGCAGAGAGAGAGAGAGAGAGAGAGAGAGGGAGTATTATGACACTGATTTCTATCCCGTTGGCACTATTGTTTCGTCTTGGATCCTGCAAATTAACAAGCTGCAACTGACATGCCCAAACACACACACACACACACACATACACACACATGCACGCACATAGATTTCACCACTACACCTGCTAGTTTGAGCAGTTTCAGCTTCAGTTTGTGGGAAAGAAATTGCAACAAAAACGGCATGAAAAATTTTAATGGAGATTTTTAGAATTTCTTACACTGGTGCAGGATTTCCATCGAGCCGCTCATGACTCCCTGAATCCCAAAGTCTTCTTTATACGTTTCGACTAATATATCTGTTGGTGTCTTCACTGTATGCACCCGTAACTGTGTCATCCACCCACCTCCTGCCGCCGCCGCATCTCAGCCCCTTTCTTCTCCTCACACGTTTACGTCTCAGCCGCCATTTACAAACTATAATCATATTCCAGGGAGGGGGATGTAAACGCTTTGTCCTGACAGACCCCCCCCTCCACCCCAGTGCCAGATGCCCTGCTGTATTGTGTGGGTGCTGGGGGGCAGACAGGCAGGCAGCCCCCTTCCTCTGTCTCTCTCCCTCTCTCTCTGCACCATGATGTCACCCTACTTGTCTGTCTGTCTGTCAAGGCCTTGACAGGAACTTGAGTGTGGGAAGGGATGGAAAAGGGGAGGTGGGGGTGGTAGAGGTTCAAGGAGGGGTTGAGGGTTGGGAGGGGATTTTTTTCTTTTAGAGGGAGAGTTTGGGCGTTTTGGGAAGAGAGTGTCTGGCCTGAGAGGTCAGCGAGTGGACTTGAGCATGGAGCGAGTGTGTGTGTGTGTGTGTGTGTGTGTGTGTGTATGTATGTTTTGGGTGGGTGGGTGGGGGCCTCTCCTAGCAACTCTGAAGAGAAGTGGAATTTAGATGAGTCTGTCGGTCTGTGTCCTCCAATAATTCAGTTGTTCAAACTCCTCGGTTTGCCACACAAAAGGCCTGAACAGTGACGATATGAAGAAGAAGGGTTAACAAATACACCTGCTTTCATTTTTCTCTGTTTGTTCATTAAGGATCAAGGATGTAGTGAAGTCAAAAAGCTGATATAGCCCAACTATTGCAGCAGACAGCGTAATGCATGGTGTGATATTAGGAAATAGCAGGATATTACACATACGAGTGGAATTTCTCCTTGAATGAATTCACTTGTTTGTGAAGCTCAAGTTTCCAAAGTGAAATTTGTAATATTTCCTATTTGGTATTTTTGGACGTGAGAGTTGAGGGCAATTTTAGTTAAACACCCTGACTCACTCCTGGACCTGTTCCAGCATTACTTCCTGTAAGTGTTTTATAGTGTAAACATTTTCTAAGAATGAATCTTATTCAGATTTATATTGTGATATATTGTCAAAACTGCGCAGTTGAAGTCAGTAAGGATAGGTAGAATTTTTTCTTGAATTAGGAAGACTCAGTCAGTAATGCCTTTTCCCAGTGTAGGTGACATACGTACACACATACTTGGCATGTTTTAATACATATAAAAAGCACAAAAACATTCAATTGTCTCATCAAAAATTCTTAAATTGACATCTAATTTTCTCCCATGTTGGAAAAAACCCAGAATCTTTAAGAATGCAAATATTGTTCATTTCAAAATTGAACAACTGGACACATCCTTCCTCTCTGTACAGTCTATCTCTGCACTGGAGGTTTCAAGTTTTAACATCACATTAAATTAAATATTTGACCAATGATCACCTCCAAAACTAGTCGTGAAGTCAACAAATCCTGTTTATATGTGCACGTGTTAAAGTCAGATTTAAGGTGAGCGCAGAGAAACTTTCCCCCCTTCGACAGATGAATGTGAACACATCCTTCTTGTGTCAAACTCTGACCATTCATCAGTCTGCACAGCGAAGGTCACACGTCCGAACAAGAAGCGAAACACATTTTTGACCGGAGGGAAACTTTAAGCCTTTGCAAGATGCTTCACTATAATGTTGTAGTTTATTCACTCCCTGTAAGCGCCTCCTCTTTATACCGGTCATGATCATCAGCCGAGTAGCTCGCCGACATTGACATCTAACAGTAGTGAAAATGTTCTGGCCTCGCGTTATCATTTTAAATACATTGCTGTCAATCTAAAAGAGAGAGCCTTTTCCCTCCCCGATTCCTGAAATGACTTCATGGAGAATGAAGATTCTCCGTCTGACAGCAGTAATGTGGTGTTTACGGCTCGCCGGCAAACACAGACAACAGGCACCTTTTTCAACTGGCAAACATTTACTAGGACACAGACACATGCCTTTGTCATTCATCCTCTCTCTATTTGGACTCCTGCCTTTGTATTTCTTCCACCTCTTTGCTCTTTCCATCTCTTGCTTTAATAGTTCTCTCTCTCTCCCTCTCTCTCTCTCCCTCCCTCCCTGGCTGTGTGAAGAGGTGATAGTATTGGGAGACAATGGGAAAGACTCACTTAATTAGCTGGACGAGAAGATGCATTGTGGCAATTACTGAGCACAAAGGGAGGGGAAGGTATGGCTCTGTAATGTGCTGCTGTGTGTATTTGCCCGGCTGTTGTAGCCTGGAGTGCAGGCAGGCCTTTATAGGGGCGAGTGAAAGCAGTAACAATGGAAGACAGGATGTACTCCACATGTAGAGCCATTTCCAGTCCTTTTACAAACAGGGACAATAGCTGCTACAGTCTCTTTAATGGCTCGAAATGCAGAAACTGGATTTCCTCTACAGATGGATTATAGAGCCTCAAATTTACAGGTCTGGCGGCTCTGTGCAAACTAACTTTCCAGCTGTACATCATTGTGTGGTTTTGCTGTGAATATTTAATCATTGTAGAAATAATTTGTGTGCGTAATAAATAATTTATTAATAGTAGCCATAATTCATAAATTAAACAATTAGGGCTGCAACTAATGTTTGTTTATTTTAAATTAATCTGTGGATTTTTTTTTTCTATTATGTCAGAAAATAAGGAAAAAGCACATGTACATTAAACCCCTCTCTCAAGCAGTGATCGTCCAATCACAGCTTAGCTTAGTTAACCAGGTACCTGTGAAGTGTGTGTGTGTGTGTGTGTGAGAGAGAGACTCTAATACTCTGAAGTTTGGCTGGTGGAGTGGAGCAAAAGTGTAATTAACGGATTAAATACGGTGTTACAGGGTTCTTGTTTCAAAATGAGTCACCTGCAACTGACACCAATGAAAACTCGACTGAGATTCTTCTCATCAACTAACGCTCCGGTCGACTATTAGGGAACAGCCCCAATAGTTGACCAGATGACAGTTAACAACACTGAATGACTACCTAAAGATACATAAAGACTCCTTCAGGTTGATGACAGGTGTCACGTCATGGTTATAATGGTGTTGTCAGTCTTATGCAAACACTTCAGTGGATGAAATGGGAAACCTACTTTTGTCTCTTCTGAAGCCAAGGACCCATTGTTTCTAAACTTACTAAGAACTTTGAGTGATAAATCTGCCACTGTTGTAATTGTTAACTACATATGTGATGTGAGAGACTGGAAAGCTTGTTAGGTGTAGCTACGAGAAGTCACTTTATTATAATAGAGGTCAAAGAAATCTAACATAATATTAACATATGAGAAGCTTTTCAACATTTATACCAAAAAATGTAAATGATTTTAAATGAAATTTTTTCCATTTGTGTGCCAAAAACTGATGACAATTAATTAACTAATTGTTTCAGCTGTTTAACGTTTGGGTTGCCAGGTTGTATAAAATCTCCCTGGCTTGGGTTTATCCTCCTCCAACATGCATGTGTTTTAAGCTGCTGCATCTTTATCCAAATTAAGTTTGACTTTTACCTTCTTAAAAAGTGCCGCAGTCCACCTTCCAAAAGTTGTTCCTATTAATGACTTATAATAAGCTATAAAGCATTAGAACAAGAGCCATTAAGCTTTAAAACAACAGTTACAATACATGAACTCTTTCATAAATTGTGCCTTCTAAGAAAATGGTTCTGTAATGTTCATGTTTGACCTTGTTGTGTAACACAGTGACTAATTTTCTGATTTCCTCTTTCCGCGTCCATTCATCCATCCTCTTCGTTTCTATTCCTGATTGTCCTGTTGCTGTGTACCAAACTGGACATGCTACTTTCTATTTCTGACTGACTATGAGTGGGCCGCTGCCTGGTGCCACTGTGTGTTGTGTGTGTGTGTGTGTGTGTGTGTGTAGAGTTGGGTCTGGCAAAGAGCATCCTCCTCTAGTGGAGTGGCCTGAGGGGATTTCTTTCATGAAGTCAGATAACATCCAGGCGACCCCCTCTTCCCTTTTTTATAAGAGTTCTTTAACCTTGATAAATGAAGTAGAGGCGGGGAGGGAGGAAAAAGTTGCGGGCTGTGGTGGAGGGGGGGAGTGAGGGTGTGATGGAGGGAGGAGAGATAGAGAGAGAGAGAGGGAGAGACACCGACTCCCTGGCCGGCTTGCTCTCAGGATCAATAACGTTCGGAGAGCTGCTGAGCACTCCTGTCTGGCAGCTCTACCATAGGGGATGGAAGGAACAGAGGGAGGGGGGGGGAGGAGGATGGGAGGGAAAGCAAGAAAAGGAGTGTTGAGAAAGCCTCCCTCTTGTCACCCTTTTTTTGTGAAGAGAGGCGGACGGCGATGTAAAGACGGAAGGATGACGAGGTGGAGAGGAGAAGCATAGTTTAAACCAGTCCACCTGTTCGTGCCACCCACCCGCCCACCTGCCTGCCTGCCCACCAGGAAAACACACACGCACACACACACACACACACTCTGTGGTCTCCTTTTACGGAGCCACAAGGTTACAGAGTGTCGATACAAACGCGCACAGCCCTCCGACAAATGGGATTTGGCATGTTCAATCAACAGTGCTGCCAAATCCCTGTTGTTAAGTATTGCAGAGCCATATCTGTCTGCAGTGGGCCTGAGCTATGCTACCAAGGCCCGCTAACTGTCCCCTAAATATCCTCTATTAAAGTCGTCTGTAATAGAATTATCTGCCGCATTCGTCATTGGATTTGAATAGGTGTGTGTGCTGAGGCATAAATAGGGAACAGAGAGCTAGTTTTCACATTGTGCACCTGTTATAAAAGGAGGCCTCTTCCACCGGTGCCCCGAGGTCACGGACACCTGAGCTCTCTCCCTCTCCTCTTTCTCCCTCTTCTACTTGATTTCCTTGCTTGGAGTTTAAGTCGCCGGTCTCCCTCCTCTGGCCATCTCTTCTGGCCCTTTTCCTGTCCTCTGTTAGACCTGATCCTTTCATCTCCTCCCCCCCTAATCCTGTGCTGGAGAAGCCTTCTCCTCACCCCCTCCACCGCTTCCCATTGCTCTCTTTTTAACTCCATGCCTCTTCTTATTTTAGCGTGTCCCTGCGCTCCTCGCACCGCTTTCTTCTCCTTTCACTTTCTCGTCTTTGCTCCCTCTTTTATCGCCCCCTTCTCTCTCTTGGTCTTCCCTTCCTCCTGCCCTCTTACTTTCCTCTGCCCTTAATTAAGTTAGTGATCAGTTGACTGCCCCTATCATTGGTAGAGAGCAGGTCGGTCCTCCCATCCCAGGAGGGGGGTACATTGTCTGTGCTGCTTGACCAGTGTAATCCCCCCACCGGGGACAAAGGGCAGTACCCTCACTACCTCAGCCACCCCTGAAGGGCATTAGCCCCCTGACGGGAGCCGTGCCCCGGCCTGCATCACACCGCTGCCTCTTTCCTTATCCGAGGAGGGCAGTTTGACTCCACGCTGCCGAGAGCGAATGCAGATGATGAGGAACGGTTGACGGCCCTGACGTCAGAGCTCACAGAGGATCGAGGTGCACCTTAATGGGATCCCTCGATTCTTATTTCCACCCTCACGCGTAAAATCACATGCACACATGTTGTATTGAGATCAGGAAGTGCGACTCGAAACCTCCACACACATACGTCTCTCGCTCTTTTTCTCTACACACACACACACGCGCGCACAGGAACGAGTAGGTGAGGTTGCTATGGGAACGGTTGGTCAGAGTTTACCAGAGGGGAAACAAACAAAGTCCTGTTCATGAAAGCAGGTTGTTCTGCGCAGAAGCAGCCGTGATACCGAGTGTGTGTGTGTGTGTGTGTGTGTGTGTGTGTGTGTGTGTAAATGTGTGCTGCGTGTCATGTGTAGTGATTACATACGTGTGTGTGAATCCGCACATGCTGCATCCTTTTATATCTCTGTCCTGTTCACCAATACCTCGCTGATACTATAGCTCATCTGTACCATACCTTCATAAAATCTTTGAAGTGCTCGGTGGGAAGGCGGATGTTCAGTGACCATAGCTGCCAGAGGAATCTGATTAGACGTCTGTGAGCCTGTACACCAGCACAGTGTTGCCTTTTGTATGTGAGGCATCCAAATCATCATCAAGTTTATTTTAACAAAAGCTGAGAATGCTTTCATCCTTTGTTTTACAGCTGCAACTACTGATCATTTTCGTAAATGATTAATCTACCAACTATCTTCTCAAGTAATCATTTTGTCTGTATAAGAAAGTGTTTGATTGTCAGATGTTTTGTTTTGTACCATTTTACACCAAAATTAGCACACGTATGCAGGTTTTTGAAACCCTGCTAAAAATAGGTGATCGAGTCCTTTCCCATTGCCAGTAGAAGAGTTTGCCTTTCTGTTTTTTTTTTTTCTGGTGAGTCACGTTCAATGTCATGAACATGCTGGAAAACAGGGTACAGTAGGAAGCAGCCTGGAGGCCAGTGACAATGTTAGTGCAGTTATTTTTTTCTATCTTTTACTTCAGTCTCTCAAACTGAACGCCGACTCAAAGATGTTGCTGCTGCACATCGTTTCCAGACTGTAAAAACGATAAATAATGATAAATAACGATAAAGGATAAATAATGCGTGCCATCGCATTGCGCCGAAAAGGGGCAAAAATGAGTGTATCCATCCGAGTGTCCGCCACTGCCAATTACTGGAGAGTAATTTGACCCAGGTACGAATGCCAGTTGTACCCTTTTCCAGTGAAGACAAAAGCCAGATGTTTTAATGGTTTTTTTTTTCCAGTGTAAAAGGTATGACAGCCCTTAACTCAAAAATATTTAATTTGCTATAATTTTCACATTTTCCTACTTTAAGAAATGACTTAAATGATTAATTTATATAGTTGCTGTTTTGTTGTTTTTCTGCTAACTGACAAATGCATTAATTGACTAATAGTTGCAGCTCTGCATGATTTAATATTTTAAGCTACACAGTCATCGGCCTCCTCTCAGGTACATTTCAGTCCATGATTGTGTGTGTCTTCACAATCAGTGCGGAGGTGACTAGGAGAAAAAAGTTTTTACGCATGGCTCTAGTGGAAAAGTTGGTGTATCAGTTAAAAAATAACGCCATAGAAATGAAGAAACACGATAAAGTGTAATGGAAGCAGATTTGTGGATAAATCGTGATGATCATACATGAAGCATGTGACTTAAACATCCAGTGAAAAGATGAGAAATGGCAGGAAAATATCAGATGTGTGTGGACAGATAAAGAGATTTTAACATCAGTAAATGAAACATAAATGCCGTCTTTCCCACAAGGTTTTCCACTATTTGAGGTTCAATTAGCTCCGTCAACCAACAGCTAAGCAGTAGTGGATGGAAACCCGCATTAATTCACATGTAATTTTGCTGATTTCCTGGAAATTCAGTTGTGATTTGTGCCACATTCGGATGGAAAACCTCTCTTGTTTCTGTGTCTAAGTAACAGCCTGCATTCCCCAGTGCCTGCTGTGCTGGTTCAGCTGTCTCACTTTCTTCTCCCTTCGAATTATATCTCTCTCCTCTCTTTCCCTCTCCTCTGCTCTCCTCTGGAAAAGTAGGTCTCGTGGTAGCTGGATGTCACCTCATCTGAGTCACAAACAGCAGCAACCTACACAGCTCTCGCACTCTGTCGTTCCCCTTTTCTCCACTCTTCTGCACTCTCTCCCTCTTTTGAGGCGTATGAGCAAAATGCATCTAAACTCCAAAGCAGCAAACCCGCTGTTTTTTTTTTACCATAAAAATGCCACCATGCCTTCCTCTCTCCATCTGTGTCCCCACCCCCTTTAATGCCTCTTTAGCCCTGCACTTGGCTGCTTGAGTAATATTTATTGCTCTTTTAGTCTCAGTTTTTCCGTTTACTTTTTCCCTGAAACAAACAAGTCCAATGCCATGGGGCAAAACACCCCCCGACGCCACCACCTCCGCCGCCCCTCCCCAACCTTCTCCGCCCCCTGTTCCCTCTGCCCCTCGCTCCTTCAGCACTGACAGATAGACAAACGTACTGTTCTCTCTTTCTTTGCCTTTCACCTCTCAAACCTCCCTCCATCCATCCTGCCGGACGGGTACAATGCAGGCGCTCTATCCTGCGGCAGGGAGAATGCAGCCCTGAACTAACAATATCACCAAGGCTGCCTGAATGCCGCCGAGTCCCATTGTGCTCTGTCAGAGGGGAGTTAACACCCATGTCTGAGCCCAATGAATAGTATTATTGTGTCTGAGACATGCACCGCACCCCCGGTCCCCATCCATGTCCCCCTAACTCAACTGGCCCCCCTCTCCCAAACTTGCCTCTCTTGTCCCAACAGTGTAACCCCCCCCCCACCCCACGCCACTCTCGCACCCCCTTCGCTCTTTCCTTAACAGACAGCTCCAACTTTCCAAAGCCTTGCCGGCCCACCGACTCTAAACCTCTGCACTTTACTTCTCTATTCCCCTGGCAGTCGGCCCGTGGGTTTTAGTCTCTTTTTCAGGCCTGCAGAGGGGTGGAGAGAGCTGGACAGAAGGGCTGTCACAGCTCTGCGGTGGCTGCGGCGAGGATATTCTGGAGACGGTGCGGTTGGTGCGGCGCGGTGCAATGTGGGTTGGTGGGGGTTGAATTTGGCCATGGCTCTTTCTCTGTTGAGGAACACAATGGGACCATGAATCCTCAAAGAAATGTCCCCCCCCCCACAACTGCTATTATCATAAGAAGAGGGCTGCTGAACCCATTTGAATAATTCTGGATGATACAAAAGCTGAGATGTTTTCTTTGACAAAGTTTCTATAGAGCACCACTGGTCTGGCCAAAACATTTCCATTCCTTCACACTCACTATGGCGCAAACAGAGACGGGCGAGGAGGGAAGGGTCGCTTGAAATATCCCCTCAGTTTTAAATGTTGCTTTTGTTATACGTAACCATTAAAGGCAAATAAATCTAAAACTCAGTGGGTCTGTGCAGCTGAGGGAGAGCAAAAGCTGTGATGGTTGGTGAAGAGAAACTTTTCCTGTAAATATTTCTAATGTATTCTATTGACGCAGTGGTGATTTTTATAATGGGCCCACTCTCGCTATATTTTGCTATCTGCAGCACATCAGAATCTAATAGCTGAGAGTACCTTTGGCAGACAGTATCTCTCTGCCTGACACACTTAACTCTCAGGCCTCCAATCCCAGCAGTTTCTGCTCTCCGAGGTTAGCAGGTTCACATTACTGGCTGGGAGAGGATGCCAGAATCCTCACCCCTGACTTCTCGCTAATCAAAGACCAGGATTGACATTAAGACTGGGTATAATGCTGAAAGTTAAGATTAACTTGTTTTTTCTCCATCTCTGTCTCTGGTTGTTTGTGTACAGCGGGAAGAGGAGGAGGAGGCAGTGGAGGAGGAAAAAGAGAAGCAGAGTGGGTGGAAGGATGGAAGGAGAGAAGGATAGAAGCAGTTCGAGGAGGTGGTTCGAAGCGGGTCAACCCAGAGCAGGTGAACACAGCTGTGGATCGCCATGGGCTCTCTGGCTGCCTTCCTCCTGTGGCCCCGGTGCTGCGTACAAGGGTCCCGGGAAGCCGGCAGGGGCCAGCCAAAGCTGCGGCAGAGTGGGCAGGCTAGGCCAGCCAAGCCAGGAGAGAGGCAGGTGAGGCGGGTGAGCCGAGCTCTCATCCCCGCCGGCTAGGAGCCTCCGCGGCAGAGCGGAGCAGCGCGGAGCAGCAGAAATCAATACAGAGGAGAGAGGCTAGCAGAGGTTGCCCAGCACCGCCTGCAGGCCTCGGAGCCCAGGGACCAACCACCACCACTGCTCCCAGCTCCTCTCTCCATCTCTCTTTCTATCTTTCTCCAACAGTCCCAGCACCAGCCAGGGCCGTAACCCTGCAACCGCCCCACACGCAGTGTGTGTGTCAGTAGGTGCACATGTGTGTGTGTATAAAATAGAGAGAGAAAGGGAGAGGGAAGAGACAGAGAGAGAGAGTCTTTGTGTGTGGTTCAGCCGGAGGGGTTTTTGCTGCGTCCAACACCACTTGATAAAACTTTGTCAGAGAGACACGGAGACAGCGAGGGAGGGAGAGAAACGGAAGAAGAATAAGACAGGACATCGAAGGTCTTTTTTCCTCCAGCTCCCTCCCTCTTATTACTCATTCCACCTTAACTGTTTGAATAAGGATCCATCGGAGACAGTACACCGGATGTTTCTGCTCAGTCCCACTTCCAAGCACGTAGCGCACAATATTCCTAAGATCTCATGAGCCAGGATGAAAGGACAATTTGAACTTTTTCTCTCATCCACTGTATCAGACACAACCTGTCTTTTCGCCTTAGATTTTCTTACCCTCACTACAGCAGCTCCCATCAGAGGATATGGCAGTGCAGTATTGATCTATAAGGTGGAAGGGAGGAAGGCGGGCCCAGGCTTTCATACCTCTCTCTCTCTATGTGTGTGTGGAAATAGCACCTGAAGTCCACTTACTGCTGTGCAGCAGGGATCCCGTGGCAGCACAAGTGAATGGCTGCTAATTGAATGAGAGATGAAAAGGACAATACCTGTTCAGTGCCCCCTTCCTCCTGTCTGATACCGCTCGGGTTTTCATCTGACGTTTTTCTCCTCCACGTTTACAAAAGTCCTTCCCCCTCACAAAGAGACTCGGTCTTCAGATGATTTAGCAAATCGGCGATGACTAAAGAAAATTGGCAAAACCCTCAGAGAAAGTGGCAGAAACATCCGGCTGAAAACTTTGAGAGGTCAAGCCACAGAACTGTACTGAAAATGGAGGGACATTATGGGACAGATGGACAGTTTTACAAACATGAAAACTTAACCGAGATCACGGCGGGACTCGTACCTCATGGTGAGTACAATATCCTCGTTTAATTGCTTCTTTTGTTGTAAATAAAACCAATTATTTGATTCCGAGAGATATATGTTGAACTAAGCAAGGAGAATAACGGGAATAGGAAATATTTCCCCTCCTGGAAACAGTGTTATGATAAGATACCATCTCTGCTCAGAGGTGTGTGTGTGTGTTTTTAAAGTGAACACAGGCACGTTATGTTGTAGTTGATCTCCTCAGTCAGCTCTCAACAGGAGCCCTGGGCTGTGATCAGACTGTCACAGAGTGTTGGAGGAGTTCGTTGTTGTTGCCTGTACCAGGGAGGGTATTGAAGCGCAACTCCCCCTCGCCTGCCAATCTCCTGGCACACAGAGAGAGACTGGCGCCTCTCTACGCCTCAGCCTGGCAGCGACCCATGCTTACAAAATGGCCGATTCCTGTCTGCCAGCTGTCTCCCTCAGCCAAGATGGCGCTCGGTCGCTTTTTCATGCCCGCTGTTTGCCATCTGCCCTCTAATTGTTAACGGCTATGCAAATATCTTGTAATTGCATTTGCATGTGCTTGATACTTAACCCCTCCCCCTCGGTTGTAAATAATAGCGCTAGCGTAAGAAAAGGAGAAAAAGGAAGCACAATCCTGCGCGTTTGCTGATTGAATACACAGCAGGAACAATTAGCCCTGTTGTTGCCCTCCTCTTTACTTTTCTTTAAGCTCACCTTATGCAAATCGCCGATGGCGCGTTCCTGCTTTTGATGCTCAGTGAAAAATGGAGCGTCGCCCTGTCTTTCTTTGAGCGGCTCATTCGGAGACGCTCATGTGTCTTCTCATTGTGCCATATGTGACATCTGTGGTTGGCTGCATTACCAGGGTACCCTGCCTCCTCTGACAGGCAAAGCCCACACTGTAAAGGGGAGCAGGAGCGAGGGAGAGGCATAACATAATGACCTCATTAGCATGCTCAGCACTCCCTGCTATAGGCCCTGGTGCGCTGCTGCGCCGTGGGACCCACGGGTGTACGCCCTTCTCACAGCACTCAGCATGCAACATTGTGTTCTCCCCACACAATGCGGCGCTTCATACAGGCTTTATTACGCCTTGTCAAAGCGCAGGGGGATCAGGGGTATCAGTGCAGAAGCAGCAGGATGCGGCCAGTGTACGTGGAGCAGGAGATGTATTGGTGCTTTATGGTCTTAATGTGGTGTTAGCTGTGCTGATGGATCCTCTGTTGCTGCTGTTGTGCATTGACATGTGTGTTTATGTTTGTGTGTGTGTGTCAGGGGTCCGTAGTTGTGTGTTTGTGCAATTGTCCGTTTCATTGTGAACTCCCGCGGCATTCGTGGCCGTTTTCACCTGTCAGTGCTAATTATTGGAGAGAGCGATTTGGTGAATCGTCTGTGTCCTGGAAATAGGCTATCATCCACTCTGAAGACCTGCTGTATGGTTTCCGTGTGTTGGTCTGTGGTAGTGTAGCCTTGAACTTCACAGCGAGGACTGGAGGACGACGCACACGCATGACCCGCCTCCAACAGGAAGAGCCCATGACAAAGGGCCAATAACAGCAAATCACAGACTATGTTTTTTCCTTGAAATCTGTGTACAATTTGGAAATAAATCGTCTTTTCAAATAGTGTAACCACTGCTGTCATTTACCCATCATCAAAAGGCTGCTGTCGTCTTCTCTATCACACTCAGGCAGTTTTAATCAAGCTCGTCTGTCTAATCAGCCCACACCGACACTGATGAGGCTGAGGTGGAGAGCAGGTTTTGTGTAAAGAGCCCAGTTTAGCTGTATTTAGCCCGGAGGCTCTGCAGGCTACTGTATCCTTTTGTGGTTGAAAATGGCAATCAAGAAGACAGACAGGCAGGCTCAGATCTGCTCTCCTGGCACGGCGAGGCAGTCCAGACCTGCTAGAGCTAATTGATTTAATGTGTGGATTTTCATTCCGCTAATTTTTTTTCCATGTTAATAAATCTTGCAGAAGGGTCAGAAAGAGTTAGACAAACAAGGCGACGAGAAGAAGACGGAGAGCAAAAGAGAGGAAATAAAAGAGGCTGATGGAGGAAAATCAGTTAAAAAATTGTCGTATAATCTTGGATGTTGATGTGTGTGTGGATAGAAGGGTGGGGTTCTCTTGGTGGAGGGATGGAGGACAAGCCCAGGGATGTGGGTGTTAAGTCCTCCTAAGAGGAAAGAATAGTTTGTCTGAATAATGGGGGATAAACTGGGTGGAGCCATTTTAGTCTTCATTTGCATGTTCAAATCAAACACGGAGGGGACCATATGTTTTATGAAGCACCAGATGAACATAACATAGCCGCCATGACTGTTACATACGCGCTCATGCACACATGCCACATGAACACACACACACACACACACACTGACTTGCATGCTAATCCACATCACGTGGATCTGAATGTGTCCATTCACACTTACTCACGCACCCCAACACCATCTCCTGCAGAAAGCTTTTATCCTAATAACCGTTATGGCCATGTGTGTTACTACGCCGCTGCAATTATGCATAATTCAACACAAAGAGAACAGGCGGGATGGTACAGTAGACCTTGCTTTTGGTGGACATATTGCATGAACATAGCGTGTGTACGTGCACGTCTGTGTGTTTGAGACACTTGACAGGAGATGAGCAAAGTGACAGTATCCACTCTTTCCATTCTCATAGGCTTTGAGACCTTCAACAGTAAAGTCTCATGCCACACACATCTTTTCCTTCTAAATTACTGTCTAAATTATTAATATTAATGAAAACATGTTCTAAATAATAGATAAAAAGTTATTCTAATGAAATTGTTGCAAGATTAAAAACATTATTTTATTGGAGTGAAATGCAAGAACTTCACCATGCTAGAAAAAAAGGAAGGTCAAAATTTTGATATGACCTCAACCCTTAGAGTCAGACGGTCTTATCAGATTATATAAACCAGATATTTAGGGGTGGATTTACTAATAATTTTCCTGGGACATCTTGCATGTGGACTGTTCATTTGTGTGTGTGATTGTCGTCCAGTCCGTTGCAGCTTTTCTCATTCAGACTGCCCACTGCTTTTTATTTGCTTAGGTATTGATTGAATGTGTTCCACCCACTGAAGTAATAGTTGCTGAAAGCATTTACAGCCATCGCTCAATTCATCCTGGCCCGTTCCACACGTCTCTCTTTTTTTTTTTTGTTGAGACCAAACAAATAAGTGATCGCTTTTTTTTCTCGAAAACACTTTGTCATTCAAATGAAAAATGAAAATTTGAATGGGTTTGTTGATATCTGTTTAAAAAAAGCACACAAGGTAAAGTGGTCATTTGTGATTTGCCATTTTCAGGTAACTTTGTACATGTGAAGCTTTTCCTTATGTGACGTTAAAATTGCAGCGACTGTTTGTTGTATGGAGGTAATGATGTTTTATTTTGAAAAGACTGAATGGCATTTTATTTTGAAGAGATTGCTGAGCCAAATTATCAGAAAAGCTTTTTTAATGTACATTTTTCTCCACAATTTTTTTTACACTTTTCACACATATATAAATGGAATATATATTGATAATGCAATAAAAGCTAAAGATAACTATCCATTATTTTTGACAAATTAGGGATTTTGACATTTTGTATTTGTAACCTTCCTGCCAATTCAGATATAATTCGTCAAACAGATTGGCTATCTGTAATTAAATTATCCTTATTTCTTGTGAGAAACAGTTTTATTTGAAAGCTGTACGAATAAATTCACCGCATTGATTCTCAAATTCTTTATGTGAAACTACCCTCCTTAGGAAGTAATTCCTGAGTCAAGTGTTGCTTCTGCTGTTTCCTCAGAGCTGCAACACTGAGCCCCAAGTCTGATTATAGACTCACGGAAAAACAGTCAGGCATTTATCCAAGTCACTGATTATGTCATTTCAACAGGCTGCAAACACTCAGATGGGCTAGACAGCTCTGAGGGGAGAATTATGAAGCCGGAGTGGAATGGAGGCTGTATGAAAAGGAAATGAAAATGGAGTAGTGCTGTATGTGTGATTAAACTGCCTGCTCGCCAGCAAAAGGCCACGCTGCTGTAGCACAGGCCTGAGATTTGGCCGTAATGAAAATGTGAAGGTGGAGGGGTTTGAACCCCCTGAATGACGTGTATGAGCGCACACACGCTCGCACACCCTTGCACATACATTACATAGGCTGAATGGTTCATATGAGCGAGCCATTGAGAGAGACTGCAGATGCAATTTGAGACGTAAAGCAGAGAGGAAGAATGTGCGGAAAGAAAGAAAGAAAGAAAGAAAGAAAAGCTTCCCGAATTGAAAATAAAACATTCAGATTAATGCTTAGCAGGTAATTCATATGAGCTGCAGATAATCCTGGAATTGTTGCTGCCCTTACAAACACACAGACAGGAGCATAAATATTAAATTGCACCATTCACATGCAGAGACAGCATCCCAGTCATCAAGCGTGGGAACGGGCTAAATGATTAGGTGATGAGGGGACCGTGCAGCGGAGGGGGTTGCGGTTAGTTCATGGCTAGACGCCCCAGCTGCACTGACTTCCATTCAGAAACAGGTTAGGAAGGACCTCAAGGGTCAAGGTCAGGGGTGTGTGTGTGTGGGGGGGGTATCACTGCAGTGTAAAGCTGTGTGTGTGTGTGTGTGTGTGTGTTTGGTTCATCTGCTGTTCATCCCCGGCTGGCTGGCTGACTGTCTGTAAGCTGCCTCTGTGTTTGCTTATTTTATAAGCTGCTTCTTATTGCTTCGCTCCAGGGACGACTTGAGCCGAGAAGCAGGGGGAACCCAACCCCCTTCAGTCAGCCTCTGGCCAGTCTCCAGCCGGCCCTGAGCCAAATCGAGCCAGAAATCAGTCCTGCAGCCCAGTCAACCCCCTGGTCAAACAACCCCCAGCCCAGCACAGTCAAACCCAGTCAGACACTTTGACAGCCCCCCTTGTCTGTCTCAGTCTGCTGCCTCCTGTAATTTAACATGTCGGCTCCTGGGTTCATCGTACGTGCACGCCAAGATCAGAAAACGCACGCTTTGGTTGAATCATTTTAAATCATCGCATTTTAAAATTCAGATCAAACATCTGCTCTGATACGCTGCTCTCGATCTTAGCCCGGGCCATTTGCTAATTTCATACGTTGCTTTTGCCGTGAGTCACATTTCCTTGATGAAGCCGCCCATCAATAGCAATCCTCTTTACCGGTGAAATGCTGCTGGTCACTGTATCATTGCCATTTCATCAAATCATCTGAGAGGCGAGTGCGTGAGCTTGCGGCACATTACGCCTCTTTTGAAATAAACAGTGTAAGCCCTTTAAGAGGAGGGACTGCGGCGCGTGAGGAGAGGGGAAAGAGGGGATGTGGAGGAGAGGACGGAGGAAGAGGGGAGGAAAAAAGGGGGGAGAAACGGAGAGGAGTGGAGACACAAGCTAACCCACCCTGCGGTAGCCTGCCTCCATTCTTCATCGAGGACTTATGCTTCATTAGACTGTCTGAAAGAAAGACCCGCTTTCCCTCATCACCTCAATAGACTAGTCCCCCTTCTCTTCCATAGCCTGGAGGGTTCTCCTATAAAAACCCACCTCCCTTGCTCCCTGTTTTCCTCCTCATTTCTGCCTCCGTCTCCTAATCATCTCAACTCGCGCTGAAATCAAGCTCAGTAACGGCAGTTTTGTGAGCCCCTCTGGTCTGCTGCCTCCACCACCACCCCCCCTCCTCCCCTCCATCGCCCCCTCCACCTCCCTATCATCCTCCGATCCCCACCAGCTCCCCTTCTCTGCTCATTCACTCACCTTGGTCAGACACACCACCCACCCACTGCTTAAATCCCTATCAGCATGTCAAGTAAATGTCTGCCCAGCTAGGGTTGACACACACACACACACACACACACACACACACACACACACACACGCATGCATGCTGAAATATAAATGCACTGCACACACAATCTTTTGCTTGCTTCTGGGGTTTAGCCTTCCTCCCTGCTGACCCTTTTCACCCGTGTTTTGCTCTCTTCCCCTTCTCGCCGCCTCTCTTTCCCCCTCTGCCTCTCCTCAGGCACTGATCTGACAGGATGGTTTGGCTAGCTGACTATATCTGCAAGAGGTTTATCACAGGGCTTCGCCGCGCTCCTTCTGCTGCCTACCTATTTTTTTTTTATTTTCAAAATTAAAGTGCTTTCTCCAAAAAGCCGCTCCGTACCTCAGGCCAAGCTCACCTTTACATCCCATCTATTTGATTAAAAGGTTACAGGAATCCTCTAAATTTGTTACCGTAAAAATCTGGTCAGTTTATCTCTTAATAAAATCTGGAGCTGAAATATCTGTGCTGTGTGTTACGAAATAAGGTCTCATATCTGCAGTATTTTGAAGTCACTCTACTACCAAATATCCTTGGAGGGTTTTTTTTTTCAGAAGGAAGCAAGGAACATTTTTCAACTCCAGTTTTCCCTACATTTTTTTAAAAGATAAATTGTGTTTAAGATATCTCAGTTATAGTCATTTTTAACAACAAAGCACTAGGATTACATTGTGATTAAGATGTTTATTATATGTGAAGAGATCAGATTTGTTTGTTGGAGAAAGAGCTTTTGTGTTTGTCTCATGAGCGTTTGCATATCTGTGTTTATTTCAGCATCTCCGTAAAGGCAAAGTGATTTCCTTGTTTATCTAAATCGTCACTTATTCTACTCTCAGTCTCACGGGTCGTAAAAATTATTTGTGTAATTTGTGTTTATTTCCCTCCCCTGCATGTGTCTCTGGTTCATATACTCTGCCGATGCCATTAACATAAAGGGGGACAGGGAACGCTGAGCTCCTGGCAGACTTTAAAAAAACACACAGCTCCCCCCGTTTCTTCTCAGAATAAAGTGACCGTTTCCCGTTTTATCACCCCCCGTCTCCCCTCCCCTCCCTTCCGCGCCACATTTCAATCATTACTCTGATTTTTGGGGACAATGACGAGCACGGTGCATTCTCAGCAGCGCCTCTGTTAACGTGGCACAATCTTTATGTAAATGTATTCAGATGCATTCTCAGCCCCGTAGACCAGCCTCTCTGCTGGGTGGTGGTGGAGGCTGTTCACTCACATTTTCTCGTGTAGCAGGCTAGCAGGCTGAAAAACGTGCAACTCGGCTGGTGGAGCGCACCACGGCGAGGTGGACCCCTGCCAACGCGCCTGAGAAACCCCTATTAAACCCTATGTTTATATTGGGGCTGTGATTTACAAATGTGCGTTTTCTTGCCTTTAGGCATGTGCACCCCCTATGTCGTTCTGCTTTTTCATCAGGCGCGCAGCAGACAGCAATAGAATTTGCGAGGACGGGGTCCTTGCTGCATGTGCGCGGCGAGATGGGAAGGGGAGGGGAGCAAGAGAGCGAGAAGAGGAGGTGTGTGTGTGCATTTTCATCTTAGTGGGTGCTCTTCTCCAGAGCCCGGTGCTGTGCTCATATTGAGATATTTCCTCAGCGCGTTGACACAATTATGCACACACACTCTCACACACACACACGCTCTGTTCCTTTGTGTACAGCTGTGCTCCTCAGTTCTGGTTCATCTCTAATGTTCTGAACTTGACTCTCAGCAAGTTCATTGTTATTCATTTCACTGTCATCCTGAGCGCCCTGCGAGACTGACTAAGTCTCCAGCCCAGGTTTCCCAGGCAGGGCTGTGTTTGTCACACACACACACACACACACACACACACACACACACAAACCTATTGTTTCTGCAGCAGGTTGTCTGTGGTCCTCTGGGTAAAGGTGTGTGCTGACTGTATCAGAGGACACCATGAGACGGTGCAGTTTGTCACTGACCTGGTTCTGCTGCATCCAACTGCTGCAAAGTTCAGTTCTCAGGTGATTCGATGCAGAGGGAGCAGATGTACAGAGTGTTCTGCATAGGATTGCATTGTCTTTACTTTGGCGAGGCGTTGCTGGTGGATTTGAAATGAGTTTGACTGCTATTTTTAGCTGTGTTCATTTCATATCACATAAAACCTAATAAAAAAATAATATCTCACTTTTTTGGTGCGTTCTTTAAAGTTTTCTTATATCCCATGAAAACACAACAACCTCTTCAGCCATTTTCTCTCTTATTCTCTCGCCCTTCACTGTCTCCTTTCTTTTTTCTTTTTTTTCCACTTTCTCCTTCTGGCGCAAGAAAACCAGGGGCTGCAGTTTGCTTAGCTGAGTCCATAAAGAGGCGTTTTAAAAAGCTGTGTTAACAGACCAACAAAGCTTTAAATGTGCCCCCCTCTGTGAAGGGGTGGTTCCCATAGGGATGTAGCGTGGCGCTCCATTGGTAGGCCCCTATCCGGCCTCTCTTTCAGCCCAACGCTCAGTCACGGCCACTTATGGTAGGAGGGAAAATCACACAATTCAGCCCAGGCCTGATCCAATGACATGTTTTTTTAATGAGGTGGCTCTATGTCTTTGTTTGGGCACCAAATTCAAGTCCAGACCTGCGCAAGTCCTGCTGAATAAGATGCAAGACCATGGCCAGGCACAACTCACAAGAAAAGCACAAAGAGCTTGGCTTCTGTTCAGCCTGTGAATAGCTCTCTGCTTTGCACTGGTCCTCACTAGAACATCACCAGCAGCAAGCACGCCGATTCAAGCAGGTATTCAAAAGTCTAGTTTCTTCATTTTGAGTCATCTGTACAGATCTTATTTTAAAATGTGGCCTGAAAGGTTCAAATGTGCTGAGGGACAAGCTCCAAACTCTTGTTTATTTTTAACAGAATAAAGTGACGGTCAAAAGAAGAAGCTGTTAGTCTTTTCTAGGTCCTCCAGTTATTTTTTCCAGGGTCATACACAGAGAGATTTCTTTCTCTTTCATTTTCACCAGTGCGAGTGTCTTTTTTTCAGAAAACACCACACCATATATCACACATATATGTGCACGTGTCATACGGTGTGTGTACATCTGCGTGCGTGCCGCCCGCTCACTGGCTTGTATGTTCAGGGGTGAGGACTGTCATTAAACTGTCTACCTGCATCACCAGACTCAACCATCACCCAGCCGGGCTGCTCATTCTGCTTCTCGCCGGGCCCTCGAACAACACACACACACACACACACACACACACACTTGGCCATCAGCCAGGATTCACATACACAAAGCATACAGCATGTTTCCTCACACTTGACATACAACTGATACAAGCTTCAGGAGGCTGACATTAATACTGATATGTTGATGTTAAAGCTACGGATAACTAATACTTTGTGCCAGTATTCAATTTTTTTTTTTTCAAATTCATGCCACAAGATCATACAGCGTTGCCATATTTTTTCTTCTTTGCGATGAAAACTGTCTTTGACACAGCAATTTAGATCTGTTGTAACTTGTGGACCCTCACAACAAAGAAGCGTCTAGTCGTGACCCCTCATGACGAGGACGTGAAAAAACCTGAAATAATTATTTTTTCCAGATTGTCCCATTTGGAGGATATTTGTGGTCAGAGAGAAACAAAGTGTGCAGCACAAGAAAAAAGGCAAAAAAATATGAAAATGTAATTTTGTGCAATTTTTCTTTTTTGATCCCTTTACTCATCTGGAGACCCTTCAGATTTTTAGATTTTTTAGATTTCAGATTTTGACCCCTTTAGGAGTCTGATGTAACTAAATGTTTCCACTGAAACTCAGACAACAACAAACTCAATTCATTAAAATTAAATGAAACATGCAAAATAAATAAATATTGCAACTGTTATAAAGCCTCCATTGCACGACCTGTTTAACACAACAACGCGCTGCTCTGACCCAGTGAATGTGCCTGCCTGGATGCTGAAGTGCTCTTCTAGCCTCTCATACAACCAACCCATCAGCCGGGCTACTTGTCTCTGATTTAGTCCGACTCTGTTCTTTGCTCACGTTCAAGGTTGTGGTAATGGGAAATTAGTATGCAGAGAAGCAGACAGACGGCCATGTGGATCTAATAGGTAGCCAGACTGGAGAAGAGGACTGGAGTGTGGAGAGAGGGGGGCATCTCTAGTGGAGAGGGAGTTAAGCATGGCCTCCTGCTCCCTTCCCTCTCCCCTTTATCGCCTTGTTCCCCGTGCCCTGTCCCAAACCTTAATGGGACGTCAGACGGACAGCCTCGCCTGAATTGAGCAGGGAGAACAGCCCCCCCCTCCCCGCCTCCCTTGTTGTCTCTCCAGAAAAAGAGGCTCCCCCATCCCCCTACCTTCCCCCCATGCCCCTCTTGCTCTCACGCTGCTAGCACCCATAGCTCCCCTTGCTTCTAAGGGGGTATTGATTGCCGTCTCCCAATCTGCCCCTCATGCTGTCACCTTCTGTCTCCCTCCGCCTCCCCCATCTACTGTATTCTACCAATCCTCGACATCCTCAAGCTAATAGAGCTCCTTTCTTCAAATCTCATCTCCTTTCTAGTGTTTGGCGTTTCTTCCAAAAATCACTATTGCTTCCTCTCCTGCGTCTTTTGCGTCAATCCTTCGCTTCCTCTTCTTTCTTTTTCCCCCCCTAAATCCCTTGACACACTCACTCCCACCTCACCTGCTTTATATTCTCCACATTCTCTCTCTCTCTATCTCTACTTTTCTTATCCTTCCAGCACCATGTTACCCAGATCAACCGAGCACTCTCTCCTCTCCTCTCCTCTCCTCTCGTCCTCCTTTTCGGCCAGGATATTGTTTACATCTGTCTTGCTAATCACTGGCAGAGCCTCTCTAGACCTCACAGATGTTGCAATAATACAGGGGATTAGCGGGCTTAACACTCGGGCTTATTTGGGGAGTTTTCCCGATGGCCTGGCAGCGAAGCCCCGTCAGCTCCTCTGAATTTGACCTTTTTCCTGTTTCGCTCTGTGCTGAGATCCTGCAGTCCCGCTTCTCTTTGATTTGTGATTTTTTACAAGCGTCTGGCATGCTGATGTTGTTTCATCCAGACTGGTGCTCTGAGCTCTCACTTCCTGCAGCTACATCAGTGCTTGGGTTAAATGCAATTACAGAGCTAAACCGCTTGACATATGACAGAGAGTTTAGTAGTTTAGCAACAAACAATGGCTTTTTTTCTTAACTGCTTTTCAACCTGGTGCATTTTGAAAATTT
Source organism: Holacanthus passer (assembly GCA_025331565.1). Lineage (NCBI taxonomy): Eukaryota > Metazoa > Chordata > Actinopteri > Pomacanthidae > Holacanthus > Holacanthus passer. The sequence continues at coordinate 910,189 of JAFREQ010000116.1, forward strand.
GAATGCCTGTAAAATCACCTGTGCATTTTCATATCCCTCACATTTAACACGCTTTAGTCTCCTTTATTATGCAGCGTTCACACTCTGTAGCTACCTAGCTCTGTGTTAGCTGCTGTCTCTGCTCACCATGCTGGCGTCTCCTCTGCTCTCCTCTTTAACTCAGCGCTGAAAGATAATTAGATGGCCTTCTCAGACTCAGCATCTCTGCGTCATGCACTGCAACCGAGTCCTGTTTTATGACCAAGCAGATCCAGTGTCTGAGACACTCAACGTGTGTGTGTGTGTGTTTGGGGTCAATGTATTTCTGTCTGGATCCTAATCCCAAAGGTGATATTAGTCTGGTAGGGGGGCAACCCATCCCCCCCTCTGTGTGTGTGTATGTGTGTGTTTGTGCTGCAGGCGTTGGGTTCAGCCAGGAAGCCCAGACAGGCTCTACCTTGACCTTTGACCCAAGGCTGTCTGCTAGCTCAGGGGTCATGCACACCATTGATACAGACAGCTGATAGACGCACCAACAAACGCACATGCACACACCCCCTCCCTGTAGTAAACATTAACAGTTTGGTGTGTCTGGAGAGATGATGACACAAACAGCGTCATCCCAGCTCGCTGGGTGCAGAGAGCGCATGTGCATGTGATTTAAGCACAGATAGTAATTTCTCATTTTAGATGTACAGCTGCACCTGTCAACTCAAGCTTTTAGATTCCACCAGAAATGCATGCGTAACGTTTATTGAATTTTGCTTAAGGACACCCAGAATTACAGGAATATGGTTGCACATCTTCTTTTCACTAATCACTCTTTTTTTATTTGCTTATGTCTTCACAGATGCAGCCAGTCAGGAGGCCACGGAGCGGAAATGCACCTTGGACCTTGGACCCTTCTCTAACAAAGCACACACCCAGTCTGTTGCCAGTTTCTCTGAACACGTTTAGCCTCATCCACATATGGAAAACGTCACTTCTACACCTGCACGAACAGTGAGTTAGACGCACACCATTAGAGTCTGATTATCAGTTGTGGAGGCTGCGGTCTTTGTGGATTTGGACAGGTAAGTCAGAGCCGCTTCTAAAAGGTAAGTTTAGAGGTTGAATCAATTTAAGAGCTGTCTGAAGTGTAAAATGGAGCTGCCGAGCAATATTTTCTAAAATTAGTTTCATTAGATATGAATTACTATATTTGAGTCGGAGATTGGATGAGACCCCAAGGGGTCCTTCTTTTCACTCAGTAATTTACATTCAAGTATTTGACTGGAAAATCACTTGACAAGAGTTTGTCGCTGTTGAATTACTTTCCCCTTTTCTGTGGGATATTATGTACACATGCGTATTTATACAATCTTTTTCAAAGTGTAATGAAATGATTTATCATAAAATGTTAAATGAGATTGCTGAATGCCAAAAGTGTTGCCCTGATATATATTTTCAATAAACTTGAACAATTTGTGAACTGAAAATTTGTCTGAGTTGTTTTTTTCATCTTCTGTTTAATTCTTGTTTCTCTATATGTCAGTAAAGTTTGTTCTGTTGCTGAGATTATAGCCGAACCTGACAAAAATGAAATTACATATTTGTGACCCATTTTTAAAGATTTAGGAGGAAACACTGGGCTTTAGGCTGAGAAGAGAAAGGTTAAAAGGTAAGGAAGTCCGACGGTCAGAGAAATTGTTAGTTTGGGATTTGTTGACAAAAACAAAAATAGAGAATATTGCCAAGTGTCACCTCCGATGTGGTATGAGAAGCTATAGGAGCCTGTTCACTTCGATTACTCTGATTATTCCAGCAGTGGCTGAAGGGTTGGAAGGGGAACAGTTAAACCTAGTGGCCTAAATCTGTGGTGTCAATTAGGTGCCTTTGTGTGTGAGCAGCAGGGGTGTTGAAGCGAGTTGCTGGAGCTGAAGGAAACTCTGAACAATGATACACATTCATACACACACACACACACACACAGTGGTTATACATTTTGTGGGGATCACACCTCCTTTTGTTTTCCCCCAACAGCCAGTAGAGGCGATGCCCCAGTGCCCCCAGTGTGCTCCACTGCTCTGGCTGAAATGGGCTGCTCCCCTCTGCCCCCACCCCCCCCCCCACCCCGCCCCAAACACCACTGTCCCCTCGCTCGCTCTGGGCTCCCCGGCCCTCGGCCTCCCCCTGACTGGTCCTGACCTGAAATAAGGGCCAGGCAAGCCTCCGTGGCCTGGCTGGCATAAAAGGAGATCTGTGTGTGTGTGTTTGCGTGTGTGCACCATGGCCCTGAAAGAAAGTAGGAGATTATCCCATTCTGTGTGTCCAGTCACCAGTGCAGTATTGACCACGGTGGGCCACCCAGGGAGCGTCCAGCCAGCCGTGAGATGGCCCGATATACATGCTTACTGGCCATGCTAGATTCCCCCACTCTCACCCGGGAGAAGGCCTGAACCCTACAGGCGCTGGACGCTTTCTAAAGACACTGGAGCCTGAACGCGGAGTGACCCACCCTCCCTACACACACACACACACACACACACACACACACACACACACACACACACACACAGAGAGGTTTCAGTGCAGCCTCTGTACAGTGAAAGACATTGCCATCAGGTCGTTTTCTGTGTCCTGTGAGGCGAGGCGGAGGTCATTGGGAAGGTGGAAAACCTCTTTAATGGTGGGAATGATACCATAACACCTATAGATAGAGTTACGGATCATGTCACATACAGTCTGTATACAGCGTACAACTCTGACAGCGAGGCCCGCTCGCTGCTGATGGTGAATGTGAAGACGAGCGTAAAAAAAATGTAGCTTGTGTTGAAAGATTACTTGTTTCTCCTTTTTTTTAAAAAAAAAACTGATTACTCTTTTATTCTTTACAGTTTTTTGCATTTAACCTTTTGATCACTGCAAAAATTCATTCATTCATTTTTCCTATATTTTTGCTGCTCTGCTTACATTGATGGTGCCTCTTAGAAACAAGGAAATACAGTAAATAAAATTCATAATTAAGGGTTTGTGAATTAACCGTGTCAACTTTTACCCTACACACATACAGATAAATGATTGTGAACGCAGCCTCTCAGAGTTTATTAAAACTCTTTCCAACCTGTCCACCACGATGATTTGAAACAGCTCTCTGAGTTGTAAAAGCAGCCCATTGTTGACCTGAACAAACCCACAGGGGTCAACTAATTGTCTTTTAATTGCTGAGCTGTTTGTTTGTGGATGGAGGGTCTCTAACATCCCGGTCCGTTAACAACACAAAGGCCTTTAACAGCAGGACAGAGCTGCACAAAGGGAGGAGGAGTGTGTATTTTTTTTTACTACATGTAAACTATATGGTGTCACAATAAAGCACTGGAAATAATGTAAAGTAAATTATTCTTTGTTTTGATTTGTTTTTCCTTGACAAGATTAATGTGTTGGAATAAACAGGCTGCAATAAAACAACAGATTAACATTTAAAACGATTGCATTCTTTATTTATTTTATATGAACAAAGTTAATATCGTGTTATTTCTATGATGTAAAGAATAGAAAACACTTCCAAATATTTTGCTGTAACAAATGTGAGCTTTTTGTTTTTACACGCACGCCTCTGATTGGCTAAATTTGCTCACGAGGCAAACAGTCCATAAAGATGCACAGAGGAAAAGAGTTTTAATTTATTATCCAGAAAGAAGAGAAGAAACAAATCATCCAAGCACATTGAATCATTTAATAAACATGACATAAAATCCTATTATTGGTTCTGATGAGTAAAAAAACTATTGTGCTCAAATTGCACTCACATTAGCTTTAATAACTAGTCCTAAATTTTTATGGTGGTTTTATGTGAGTGTCTTTCTTCACTTTTTTTTTTTATTAATATTTTTTATTTCTACAGCTGGTGGATATTATTGCATCTTTTGAGACATTAACATTAAAAATGACATGAGAATTTGCTAAGATACTGTAATGTTCTCCAAAATACAGTACGGTTTAATTTTCCAAATTGGGTTGGTTGAATAGTATCTTAATTGTCCATCATTACACAGAAAGAGCACATTAGTGTGAAGTGTATTCACGGCCCTCAGTGGGTGTTTTATACTGAGACCATTTACGCAAACACTGCAAGAACGTATTATAAAATACAACTCTGATTAACAGGGGTTCATTACACCCACCATAATACAAAGCATCAGTTCACATAAAACAGTCCAGTGTTAATTGTATCTATTTATTTCACACTTACATTATGGTGATGCTGACTCACTCTGAAATCATTAACACAATAAGCTTAAAGGCCTGATCAGCAAACATTGCAAGAATGAGCACGTATGACAAAACACGCAGGTTGTAAAACAACAGAACAGTTTTTTGTGTGTGAAATAAATGACTTTTTTCTCTTCTTTTTTTTTTTTTTACCTTGTGTTGACGCATTAGCATCCGAAGCGTACGAGTTCAGAGAGTTCAGCCGTGGCCCACTGATGTGCCGTCCCAGCATGCACACATACAAAATTAAATTCTTATGTAAGCGTTCTAATTTCAGACCCCAATGACTGTTCTCACATTCACGTGTAATGAAAGGCTGACTTTGGAAGCGTGTTGATGCGGCGCTAAGAGTGTAGGGAAGCGAAAAGTGGAGGAAAAACTGTCCCGGAAGACAGTGGATGAAACCTGCAGGTTGACAAATCATGCGTAGGTTAGATTTGGTTTGTGGGCTTGTTTGGATTTGGGAGAATGAAAAATTAAAAGATAGCTGAAATTAAAATGCTCAATAGGTCTGTGCATCTATGTTTGTTGTGTGTGTGTGTGTGTGTGTGTGTGCACACTCCTGGCTCCCCTGAACTTGGTTGCCCCCCAGACACCTCATAAAATGTGTAGGCTCAGCCCACAGTGCACACGGAGCAGCAAGTTGAGGGTAAGGGGGTTTGTCAAAAGGGGGTTATGGTGGAATCAGGACATGGATGGGGTGGGGTCGACAGAATGAGAGAGCGAGGGTGGGTGGGGGTGGGGCTGCTTTAAAAAGTCCGAGAACTTGGAGCCTAGTTTGTCATGCTAACTGCAGCAATGCCATTGAATGTGGACGCAGGGAGCAGAAGGTTCACAGGACCCCGGCCATTCTCATGCAAAGTCTGTCAGAGCCTTCTCCTCCGTCCCGTCCATCCACCCACCATCCACCCACCCACTCACCCCCAGCCTTTACTCCTGCACAAGAAATACATACATGTTTATAAATGGGCACACACACTCACTGAGGCCTGGGTTGGGTGCCCCTTTCTTTATGTGTGCTTGCTCTGCAAATATGTGAAGCTACGTGGAGCAACAATGGAAATAAAATCATTTGTATCAAAAGACAGTCGCTCACAAAATATGATGTAAAATATGATGCCGATGTGAAAATATGTGACATTTAACATTCTTATCCTACAGCTTTTATTTGCAAGACGCTTCATGTTAGACAAAACATGCTACATTTTAAATACATGATTAACGTCTCTCACTAAAATTGTTCATTTTCAGGGAGAGGTTTTGAAATGCCTCTCAACAGCAGGACAGAAAGCCTGGAGAAAGAAGGAGAATGAAGTCGGATGCATATATTTACTATAACATCATAAATATGGCTTTCTAGTTATGAGACAGGAATGCACTATAGCTCACGTTAGCACTCATCTCAACTTCCCATGACCTTGACACTACCTTGACAGGCGGTGGCAGAAAATTGACCTCATTTCCAGACTGATTGCGGAAAATAATTTTTGCGCCTCGTGTTCCACACAAAACACAAATTCTATTTAAATTTCTATTTTGGCATCTCTATTAAATCAGCCTCACTCCCTGATTCTTATTTCTGCTTGCTGCTGCTCTCCACCGCTCACCTCTCATCTGTTTCACCTGATTCAGAGATCAGGGAACGCTACAACTCATTTAGCGTCGAATCTGCTCAAATGCCAAGTGGTGAAAATGTCAGCTGCAGTACAAGCGCACACACCTATGCATTTACTCTCTTTAAATGCAAACACTCCATGCAAATGAATGCGTTACCCCCCTCCGGGCTCGAAGCAGTGAGCACAAGCACATACTCTGTGTGTGTGTGTGTGCGTGTGTGTGTGCCTGGATTTATGCGCTCAGATTTATGCGTACTATAGTTTCACAACCAGGGATTAAAGGAGTCTCCATTTGTATGTGTGTATGTGTGAAAGTGTGTGTGTTTGTGCCCTCTCATCTGCACTTGGAGCAGCCGTTTGGAGCCTGCATTTGATTGAGTGAAGGCCAACGCAGCCTGAACACTCCCTCTAATGGAAGAGTGGAGCCCAGCAGCTCAGTAATGCACTGACCCCAGAGCTTTTACAACGCTGCCAGCCGATAAGTGGCAATATGCTGGATCTTATAAAATTAACAAGACTGAGCTATGGGGAGAGGGAGCTCCGAGGTTGTGCGATAGGAGAGGATGACGTCCCTATAGCACTTGTAAATATCAGCATGCGTGCATGGAGGGATTATAGATGTCTTGACTGAGTTTTATAGCCACGGCAGCGTGATTAGGTGTTTTTCCACTCGTTTCTCGGCTTTTTTAAGGCGAGTTTACGGGGAAACGTTTACAGGCCCGTTTATGTTAGATAAAATGTCTCTCAAGGCGTTTTTAATGCCGCTGAATTTATGAAAGATAGCACAGAGCCAGGTGCTTGAGAAGCTAACGCTGAGCTGACCTTCAAAGTGGCGGCAACTGGATCCAGGCCAGTGTGGTTTTCGCAGGCCGCCACAGGGGTGTGAACATGTGTGCATATGCATATGTTTATTGTACGTTCTCCCCTTTGCCTCCTGTAGCGTGACATCCACGGTAGAAGCTCAAAGTCAAACAGCGCCTTTGCCTGGTTGTGCACAGGCCTCGGCTAAACAGAACACAACGGCTGTGGAATACATGCAAAGCGATATCACAGCCGCCGTCTAGTTGCATCCGAATCTGATTTGGTCTTGAGAAAGGCTTTATTCCTGCGTGCCTCCCAGTATAACCTCCTCACCTCTCTCACACAGGATCAGGCTGGGTTTGCGGGTGCGGGAAAGCTGTATTTTTGTGTGCATTTTTCGCACATATTCTGTGCATTTATCTGTGTGTGTGTGTGTGTGTGTGTGTGTGTGTGTGTGTGTGAACGGCTATTGTCTGCCAGAGCTCCAGCAGGGGCTTCAAAGTGAATTATTCATGCGAGATTTGAATACATGCAAATGGTTCACTCCCCTCTCCTGGCACAGATCCAGGTTTCCTATGGCAACGGCGCCTTCAAGAAGCATCTTTCCACCCCTCCTCCTCCTCCTCCTCCTCCTCCTCCTCCTGCTCCTCTCAGGCACCCACCCTCCGACCATGTTATCCACCCAGTGGTATTGTTTCGATTGTTGCAATACCAGGCTGGGTGGCTGCACACTGTGGGGTGGCAGGATATCCCATAATTCACAGTCAAGGTCATATAGGCAGCAAAGGATGAGAGATGGAGGGATGGAGGGTGGACAGATGGAAGGAGGGCAGGATCCCTCCATCCAGCTGCTCGGATGTGAAGTTCAGGAGACGGCTCTCAGCAGCTGGTAAAGAAAAGGAAGCGGTTTCAGGTGGATGATGCTTTCACCAATGCGACGGACCGGGCACACACTCACCTATGATTCAGATTTAGTCACGGCTCATGCGCAATAACCAGTGCAGCAAAACAGGAGGAGCATGGAAGAAAATTACTGCCCTTGAATGCAGCACACCATTACCCAAATATCTTTTTTAGATATATATATATATATTTGAAGCACGAATCAGGACGTCACTAATACATTTTTTAAAAATATGTAAAACTTAGTATTGTATAGCATTAAGTAGTGTTTCATCAAATATGAGCTAATTTTGATATTAGGATTTGGCTTGATGTGTGTTTGTCTTGTTTTAATGCACTTGATGGAAGTGTGAAAAATTGACGTGTGGTTTGTGATGGAAATTTTCATTAAATGTGTTGCTGAAAACATTTTTGTTTTTTCATCTTTCTCTGTAATTGCTACTAATTTCTGAGTGTTTTGACTGTGTAACTGTTTTTTTTTTAAATCGACTGCTTTGTAAGTTAGATAAAAGATAAAAATATTATTCAAAGATAATGCAAATATTTTTATTGCAAATTTCAGTTATTATAATTCTCTTTCAAATGCACTATCATCATAATTTTGACATCAGAATATCTGCGTATAAAAATAAGTGGAAAAAATACAAACACAAATTATTTAGACAATATGGCAGTGTGTAATTAGACTTTGCTGTGTTTTGTAGTATTAATTCACTCTATTTTGCTTTAATTTTTTTTGCTTTGTAACACAGACATATAAAAAAAAACATTGCACCATTATATTTTCACCATTAAGAGAGTAAGAGAAATTTTACACATATTTTTCAATTGAATAAAACAGAGAAGAATATAACAGCAATAAAAGTTGTGTCAGTGAGCAGAGGGAAGGTCAAGTTCAGGCCATGAGGTGATCAGAGCCTAACTAACCTCCATAATGGTCCAGGATGCACAGAGAAGAGGAGCTACTCAATGCTGCCATCTACTGGCAGTGAAGAGATATGTGGGCTCACGCACACGTGGGTCAGATATGATTAAATTAAATGTACTGTAATGTTACATTATTATATAAGATACTTCATGTAATCATTTATATTTTAAATCCAACTAAGATTTAAAATAATATTTTAGGGAAAATAAACACAGAAGCAACACCTTAATTATAAAGTGGAAATGTGACCAAAAGAAAAAAAAAGAGCCAGTGATTTTGCCATAAAAATTGAAGACATTTGTGTGGGGAAAAAACCTATTATAACCACACCATTCCAGTTCATATGTCCAAAATTAAAGGGTCTTTCATGTCCCTGGTGGTGGGATGAGCTTTGCTTGTCACATGGCTCCCTCAAGTGGACAGAAGGACTCACTGCTCAGGGTTGTGGATTGACACATTTATTGTAATTGGTTGAACTTGAAACAACTTTGAACTCACATCTTTGGAAATACTTTATCTTTGATATGTACATTAGAAGTGAAAGTACAATTACTCCATATTCACAGGAAATCTATGACAGAGTTTAGTACATTGGCATATTTAAAATTTTCTTACAATCAAATAAAGGCAATGATAGAATCTGCACAACAATGTGAGCACAGTAGAGAAATAAAATCATTATAATATACACATAAGCTAAAATATGTTTATATATATATAGATAGATTTAGTTTTCATATATTTGATTAGCCTCCACTTATTAGACATTTGATTTCTATATCACACCTCCTCAGAGCTGGATGGACAATGAAACTGTGCAGTCCTGCTGACATGATCACCCTCCTACTGTACAATCATTCATCAATTTCAATTCAATCCACATTGGCACCATCATAAAACTGACAATCAAAACAAAATGTTTCGCATAAGCACCCACTCATTACAAAATCGTAAAGCTGCATGATCAAGCAATTTGAAATGATCAAAAAAGGAAAAAAAAAAAATGTGATTCAAACAAAAATAAAATTTCCCTCCAAATTAAAAGTAATAAAACTCATTAAAAGTACTCTCTGTTATTGCAGGATTAAGTTGAAAGAACACTGCAGGTTTAATAAAGTGCAAGCATCGTTTTATTAACACAACACAAACAAATTCCGTATCCATCTACCAAAAACAAAACAGTCTTTTTCCACCTTGAATCACTTCAGATACTCTGACGGTGCCACAATTTCAAAACAAAGTTGTGAGCGTGCGTATGACGACGCAAAGACACTTCTTCTTTGTCTCCTCATTCTCTCTGACAGTGAATGCTGAGTGTGTGTTTACAACATTATGAGATACGGCGTTTCTTTGTGCACAACATCATCTCCCGTCCACTCATTCGCTCCTTTGTCACCCTGTCTGAAGGGAACAGGACTTGATCCAGCACCAACCCAGTGCAGAGACCTATTATTGCCATATGACAGAGTTGACCACCATCCTCACATCCGTCTCATTTGTGCATTACATTGTCCTTCTGTCACTCCCACCTGATTCAGGGAAGCAGTTCATCTGATGCAGTTTGACCACAAGACTGTGCATGATGTCATACGTGGCGAGGCTGATCCCTGCACAAATGGGCCCTTTGATCCAGTTCATGCTCAGGCCTTTGTATAGTCCGCGTATTACTCCCTCCTGTGTGACGATCTCACGCATGGTCCCCAGAATTGTGCTGTAGGATGAGCCAGTGACGCCGGCTGTCTGCATGCGCCGACGTACTATGTCTAGAGGGTACGCGGCGGATTGTCCAATCAGGCCTGCACAGGCACCAAAAGCCAGTCGCTCGTAGGAGTACGGCTGGGGTCGCTTTGTTTTTTCTGGAGAAACAAGAAAGACAGAGTTCAAACATCTGAATGACACATTTTTTATTCAGCTAAATATCTAAAAGGTCACTTTACTGAACTCTAATGAGCAGTACCTGCGTGCAGCTTCTTGAGGGTCTCATATGTGAAAAACACGATCCCTGCGTATGGGATGACACCGAGGATCGTGGGAGTGAAGCCTCTGTAAAGCGTCTTCACACCTTCCTCTTTGGTGATCCGCACGAAGACGTGCATGATGTTGCTGTACCTGTGCCAAGAAAAAAAACAAAATTGTACCAAACCATTTACCATTATGTGGCATTTTATGACTTCTATGCGCTGCAATGGGCCACATTGTTGTAATAATAGAAAATAATACACACAAAGGGTGAATCTGAGAGAGAGAGAGTAGTAGTGCTTACATTTCTCTGGCTGTGACTGCCATCCTGGCTCGTGCCATGTCCAGAGGATAGGTAAACATAACTGCAGTGGTGCCGGCCAGAGAACCAGCCAGTAAGCGTGGGACAGGAGGCAGAGCTCTGAAACAAACAGCACAAGCATCTGTAGTAAACAATGATACATCAGATTTTGATTTTGCTGATTAATAAAAATGGCTAAGAGTCTACAGCCAGTGACAAAGCAAACTTGGTGATGTTGAGCAGGAATAAAATTTACCATGTTCACAATCTTAGTTTACCATCCTATCATTTGTTAATTAGAGCTTAGGTTGGTGGGAATGTTATTAGTTTTAAAAGTATATGGTCATACAGCACAGGACTGATTATGGTGACGGTGGAGGAAAAGTCAGGGGATCATTATTACAATTCATCCTCTAGGAGACACGAATGTCTGAGCCAATTTTCACAACAATCTAATAGTTGTCCAGATATTTTCAATAATAAAAACAATCAAGTAGTTTTTTAGTTATTTGAGTCTGGATCAAAGTGGTGGACTGAACAACACTTCCATCACTGCCACTCGCGTGGCTACAAACGTAGCCAAAAAAAAAGTGATATTACTGAAAGACAAATATTCTACTCACTTCCCCTGGCAGCCGTAGTAGCCTCCCAGGTGTTTTTTGTACTGTTCATGGGCGCAGTACTGGATGGCAGCCTGCGGCATGACCCTCGCCAGGGTGGCAGAGTTCCCCCTCCACAGACTGAGCAGGCCATCCTTCATGTAAGAGCAGTAGATGAACCTGAAGGCCTCCTGGGGGTAGAGAGCAGGTTGGGTCAGGAGCAGAGATAGATGCCCTTCACATTTTCTAATATATATCTAACATGATAATCTTAATATGTCCAAAGCTGTACATTTCAAGTATGTAAGTGTGTGAGTGTGGCTGTGAAATAATGACATTTAATAATTATCCTATAAGCCTGTCCTGGCTGCCAGTTGAATTTACACTCATTTATATTTAATCAGGTTAACTGAGAACGCATCAATGACTGACATTCTGCTGAGATAGAAATCTGAACCCACCTTTGCTGAGAATCTGTTTGAGGACACTGTGGAACAACAACAAGAGACACAGTGAACGCCTGGGTTAAATAACACACTCTCAAGTAGGCTAAACATCCACTAAGGGGATTAGCATTTAGTTAAGAACAGTTACAACAGTCAGTGAGAACTCTGCTACAAACAGAACAGTAGTTGCATTTTATGTGGAGTGTAAAACACAGAGGAGAATTTAAGCTGCTTACATATACAGTGTTTTCTGTCTCTAGATTCTATACTTAGAAAGAATTCTTTGTGTTGCTCTTGCCTTGGAAAATGATTTTGGTGCGATCTAGTGGTGCAATAGTTGTTTTGGCTATGGCTCCAGCGAACGCCCCACACACCAGGGAGTCCAGCACAGCCCCTGTGGGCCTGAAGACCTGTTTGGACACACAGACACGTTTGCATTGCGTTAGTTGAGAAGACACGTAGTCACCTTATGCTGATACAAACTGACCCCTAAGATAACTCGAGATATCTTCACGACCGGATTACTTTGTCACTAAGCGTGGACAAAGAAATTAAGTTTAAGAATGTTTCTCTCATTATCTAGCTGCTTGATCCTCACAAATATGTAGCACAAATGTCACATGATTATCAGCGCAAACACTCCCGGATCCATCCCTCGGCAAAGCCTCTGCGACAGAACAGCAAAATCTGCACGTGGATTAGAGCCAAAGTGACTCAACTGTTATGACAAAATCACAAGAGATAACAGCGACTGACGCTTCAGTGAGGCAGAGCGGCTTGTTTGTGTGTTTGTGTGTGTGTGTGTGCACGCACATGAGCAGTCATTCAGCTGGAAGGGACAGTTGAACCCAATAAACAATCCCACTAACTGATAAGAAGAGCATTTGCCATTTGGCACGACTGACAAACATGTTTCACAACTGAAACTAGAGTAGCGAAAACAGAATTTTCCAGTTCATTTATTTACACGTATCATTTTTTAAGATTTAAATCTGATGAGGAGCTTAACACATAATCAATAACCTTACCTACTTAGCTACATACACTGTCTGGGGTCAGCTGCTGCCAACCAGTGGTGGACAGTAACTAAGTACATTTACTCAAGTACAGTACTTACGACCAATTTTAAGGTTTACATTTTCTGATACTTTATACCTCTACATTTCAGTGACAAATATTGTACTTTTTTACTCCACTACATTTATTTGATAGTTGTAGTTACTGGTTCCTTTGCTTATCCAACATGTAAATTATAGTGCAATATTATAGATCAAGATAAAGATAAAAGATAAAGATTTTACTATTCGCAAGCTCCCCAGCAAATAAAGTGTATAGCGTAGTTTAAATTAGCTTCAACATTCTGAAATGGACCAGCATAATGAGTACTTTTACTTTTTCTGCTTTAAGTATATTTTGATGACTTTGATACTTCTGTACTTTTTTCACTTTGTTGGTAAATTTTACTTGGTTCCCTGATATGATCTAAAAATAAGCTTACCTCAAGTTTTCTTAGAAAGAAAACATCTATAAATATTGTCTTGTACACTGACTAACTCTGTGTCACTGCAGTTAACATGTGCCTTATTCAACAACACCTACTGTATTGCTATGTAAACTGAGGCCAGCTTTAGATTAGCTGGCATCTGCCTGCTATTTACAGCGCTGTTCCCGCTGAGGCATGTCCTTCAAAGGTATGTATAGGACCAGGAAGCTGTATGTCACAACAACACCGAGCAGAGTCGACTATAGACAAATTAAAGCACATGTAGATAATGGAAGGATTTCACAACACTTTATGATCTTAAATGCAATCAGCCTAAAAATAGAAAACTGAAAATGATCCAAATACCAACTCATCTATTGTTTCATTACTAGTGAAACATTTACTAATTTTGAAGCTGAACATGTGAGTGAGTGGTGACAGAAACACTCACCTGTGCCTGGCTGGGAGGTGTCAGGGCCATCACAGTGGTCTGGGCCACAGGAAGGGGGCTCTGGTGGTCTTTAACAAGGTGGGCCATGTGTGCCCTTCACAGATAATCAAGACTGTCCACACACTCAGTCACTCATGCAGGAAAATCAACTGCAGACAGAGAGGATACAGGAAAATGAAAAACTGCAGATGCAATTAAAAAAAGAGAGCAAATTCAAGATCTGTGTCGCACTGGATCAGTATCTTCACCACACAGGCCCTCCTCCACAAACATGGATTACAAAACCTCTGCTGATCAATCCGACCTTTATTTCAATCACATAACCAAAAACTGATCACATCCATCAATAATCAATCTGGCCTACGTGTCAATGCCTAAAACTAAAAGGTGCAGATAATAACTTCCTGACCACACCTCAAATAAACAAACTGCGAAACAGTGTTACACAATTAACAATAATAAACAAATAGGCCTGTGCATCGTTATTGTGGTGAAATTACTGATTATATGTTGCCATGTTCTTACCTTTGTCTGTGTTTAAAGTCAGCCCGTGTTGACAGTCTTCGCTGTGTCCAGTCAGTCAGTCCTGCAGATTCATGCACACATGTGTTGTTTTGCTCGCATGAAGCAGCTTTGGTTGGTCTTGAAGTTGCACCACGCAGCGACGTGTCTGCGGATGAATGTAAGAGACAGCAGGTGTCAAACTGCGGAAGGTTTTTACGTCTATTTATAGACTGGGAGCAAATTCTGCCGCTGTCTGGTTTCTGCGCACAAGATTATTTGGGCTTCCAAGGTCTTAAAGAAACTGGGACAGCCTATGTTTGTATTTTGGACTACAATGCCCGTGAGCGAGCGTCGTTATTTGGGTGAAATCTCGCGAGTTTAGCTGCAACATTGGGTTGCCTGGTTTGCTCAGAGGCTGTGTAGCATGCGCTGCGTTCATGTTGTGACATGATTAAACACTTCTTCATTTGGAGTTTCCGAGCAGTTTCAGCACAACACAGCTGAACTACTAGAAAATAAAAACACCAAACACATCAATATGTGATTAATCCACTAATCAGTTACTTGGGTAAAATCAATTTCAAGAAGGTTCCCTTGAAGAGTTTTAAATAACTAACTGTACATTAACCTTAAAGGGACACTTTTAATGTTATAGGTAAGCGATAGAATTCAATATGGTTATCATATATTGACTTTATTGTTTTAAGCTTTGAATATAAAACCGTGCCATTGTGAATGAAGCATGGTAAAGCAGTAGTGCTTCTTACAATATTGCATATTTTTTATTATTATTATTTATAACATTTTTTAATCATTATTTCTATCTTGTATAGAATTCCTGGATGTAATTTGTTTAAACTCAATCTTTTTTTTCTTTTTTTTTTAGCTTTTAATGTTTCTTATTTCACTGCCCTTCATCACCAAGACAAACTCTGTTCTGTTCTGTTTCTAGTAATTTCTCACAAAATAGAACCAAACCACCAGTATCTCACAAAATAGTAGCAGCCCTTGTGGAAATGATTTAATACGTACATTTATTTCACTTTTTAAAAATGAATTTTAAATAAACGTTTTGGCTGTGGGTTCTGTACGATCGAACCTGGCAACCCGGGAGTCTTGCCACAGCGCTGAAAAACTTGTTGTTGTCGGGGAAAATGGCGTCAAACGTCGAGGCCCCGGAGCGCTGGTACCTCGCCCTTCTCGGCTTTGCGGAACATTTCCGAACCTCCAGTCCGCCTAAAATCCGGCTCTGCGTGCACTGTCTACAGGCGGTGTTTCAGTTCAAGCCTCCGCAGAGGATCGAGGCCCGGACGCACCTCCAGCTGGGCTCGGTTCTCTACCACCACACCAAGAACAGCGAACTGGCCCGCAGCCACCTGGAGAAAGCGGTGAGCGCCGTTCGATCTAGGAAAGACCGGGGATGCGGCCGGAAGGGGGACGGGTGTAGGCCTCAGGCAGAGAAAACGGCGAGCGGCGGAAATCTTTCAATAGCTGTTCATTGAGGAGACTATATTTATAAAGTAGTTGGAATAAAAAAAATGTTTTGTTAAATAGTCGGCTCCTTCCGTCCTTTCTGTGCTGCTAGCCAAATAGCGTTATGGGATTATTCATAAAGCTAGCAAACATGACGCCGCTAACATTTCATTATCTTTTGTTTTTCAGTGGTTTATATCTCAACAAGTCCCTCAGTTTGAAGATGTCAAATTTGAAGCTGCCAGCATTCTGTCTGAACTCTTCTGCCAACAGGTAAAGCCTGGTTTACATTTGAAGCATTATCCTGAGCAACATTAGCTTAGCCTCATCACTTCTTTTACCTGAAATTGACATTGTGTTAGAAGTTGTGTGTGTGTGTTCTGGTGCATTCAGGGTAGGTTGTGCATTTTGTATTTATCATTAACTACTGCTCATTTTTAATTGATTTTCAGAATTTGGTGGACTCTGCAAAGCCCCTGCTTCGTAAAGCTATCCAGATCTCACAACAAACCCCATACTGGCACTGCAGACTGTTGTTCCAGTTGGCGGTATGTATCAGTGCAACAATATGAATGTGTCCCTTCAGGAGTGACATTGATTCACAAGCCATTTTCATGTCCAGGTCCAACAGTGTTCTGAGTTGAAATGAGAACTAATTCACAGCAACCTTAATAAAATTCTTGCTGTTTGCCCACACTTGCACTTAGTATGTTATTGTTAGATATTGAGTTTAGATTTGTGTCCAAATAGAAAAAGAGTCTCCAGTAACAACAGGAACATAATCGTCTCTTTCAGCAACTTCATACTCTGGAGAAAGATTTGGTGTCGGCATGTGACCTGCTGGGAGTTGGAGCCGAGTACGCCAGAGTGGTTGGGTCAGAATATACCAGGTAAATGTGACCTAGTTTTCAGATTCTGACATCTCCAACTTGATCAAACATTACTTTTAATCTGGGTCACACAAAAACTAAATATTTACAGATCAAGTACCTTACTGGTGTTTATCTTACACCCCCACAGATCCACTTCCCTGCAGTTTGCAAGAGTGTATGAAGGCTTTGCTATCTTAAGGGCTATCCCAAAGTAGATAATGGGAAGTGGACTGTGAAACTCTTGACAGCGATTCTGTTTTGCTGACAGCTTCTCATTCTGAGAATCCCTCTACAGAAGCACAAGTGCCACAAAATACAGCAAACGTTATTTACATGTATCCAATTATAGATCCTCAATCTAAGTTCTGTTTACCTACTTTGCCAATTTTAGTTTTGATCTGTAGATTAAACTACACTTTCCTTAAATCGTCTTTATTATGTGACAAATCACACAATATGTAGTGAATTAAAGACAAAACAATACAAACTTTCTTTTGGACAGATAATAATTCATTCTTAGTTGTCCATCTTCTCTCTCCTGACTGACACATTTAAACAGTTCTGAGTACATTTTAATGTAGTGTTGATACTGGTGTACCCTTGCTGCAAATACAACAGTGACATGAAGTGTTAATTAATATTTATCATGAGAACTTGATGATGAATAAGCTTACATGATGTTTTTGTTTTTTAGGGCATTGTTTCTCCTCAGTAAAGGAATGGTGAGTCATCTGTTCTGCTTTACTTTGTTATGCTATATAGACACGCTTGCTGTATCAATGGTGATCCCCCCGTCCAACACTGCACAAATACTTTTTTGACCTTTTTATTTTTTTGTGTATACCAGTAACTTGATAATAGCCATACAACAATATTAGTAATTCTATCAAGTTTTGATTGTGGTGATGTTTTTTTTTCTTTAGCTGTTGCTAATGGAGAGGAAGCTTGGTGAGGTGCATCCTC
The DNA here is from genome assembly GCA_025331565.1 of Holacanthus passer. Lineage (NCBI taxonomy): Eukaryota > Metazoa > Chordata > Actinopteri > Pomacanthidae > Holacanthus > Holacanthus passer. The sequence goes on from JAFREQ010000116.1 coordinate 927,718, forward strand.
TGCTCACACTGTGCGGAACTATTGTAGAAAACTGGCAGGGAAACCCCATCCAGAAGGAGTCCTTGAGGGTGTTCTTCCTGGTCCTTCAGGTCACACACTACCTGGATGCTGGACAGGTAGGAAAACCAGAAGAGTTGGTGGGACAGAGTTGATCATAGGGGTTAATAAAGAGTGTTTATTACCACACAGGAAAATGACTGATTAGCATGCATACATATGTTAATTTCATAAAGGGATGATAAACATGTTTTAATGTTTGGTTGTCTCAGAATACTTGAAGCTGAACTGAGATATATTGTCACATCCATGCCTCCCCAGGTGAAGAGCGTGAAGCCATGTCTGAAGCAGCTGCAGCAGTGTATCCAGACCATCTCTACACTCCATGATGATGAGATTCTGCCCAGCAACCCAGCTGACCTCTTCCACTGGCTGCCCAAGGAGCACATGTGTGTCCTCGTCTATTTGGTAATGTCACTTCTCTTTCTTTGCCACATAAAAGCCTCTAAAAGTTGGAATCTCCCCAAACCCAGGGCTGTCATTGCTTAGATTTTTCCCTCACTGTGGGTTATTTTCATACCTACAGCAGCAAAAATCCTAAATGTTTTTAGATGAGCAGCAAACTACTTAATTCAGCAACTTTACACTCCAGCCTCTCCTGTTTTTCTCCTTCTCAATGTTTTTGTTGCACTACTCTGTAAAACAGTGAGCACAGTTGACAACTTAATGTTGAAATCTAATTTCCCAGACACAAAACTAAATGCTGCATTTTGGTGAGTTTTTAGTTCAATTTAGTGTTGACTTTGAGTGGTTTAGATGATGTAGTCAAGTATGTCCCATACAACAGGAATAGGGTCAGACTAGTTTCCAGAAAACACCTCCTAAGCATGTAACCTCGTATCTGGAACTTGTGAACTGAAAATTCTATCAATTATGTCTGATACTGACTTAGTTGGTGCATTTATCCTCCTAAAGAACACACACTATTCATGTGTCAAAACTGAACCAGCTGGGAGATGTTAGAAGTGTTTTAGAAGTTTATTATTTGCTTGTTATTCATTTAGGTTACATGTAAGATGCTGCTATCTAACAATGTTGCTGCTTGTATTATCTCCATGGATAGCTTGACACAACTGCAGTGTTACAGAGATTTCCTTACAGTGGCGCTTACAAAAGTTATTTTGTTTAACGTGCACATTATTAGGACTTAGTTCACAGTGATTCATTTGTACTTTTTCTTGTCATTTCACAGGTGACAGTCATGCACTCCATGCAAGCAGGCTATTTGGAGAAAGCCCAGAAATACACAGACAAGGCTCTTATGCAGCTAGAGAAACTAAAAAGTGAGCTACTCAACTTGTTCCTGTGCTTTTCTAAACAAGTATTTAATTATGAATACAATGTGAAACTAAGCTTTTTAAACTCTTATCACCACATTTCAGTGTTGGACTGCAGCCCAATCCTCTCTACCTTTCAAGTCATTCTACTGGAGCACATCATCATGTGTAGACTCGTCACAGGCCACAAGGCCACTGCGTTACAGGAGGTACATTGTTTCTTTATCCGTTGTCATTTCTGGAGTTTTGCTGTATTTAATATGTGGCAATCCAGGAGCCTTGAGAACTCTGATTTGTAACATCAAAATCGTCACGAAAATCAATCATCATGCTTGTGAAAGTGAACATGGACTCTTTGTCCTGTCCATTCAGATCTCACAGGTGTGCCAGCTGTGCCAACAGTCCCCCAGGCTGTTCACCAACCATGCTGCTCAGCTTCACACGCTACTAGTGAGTATTTTCTACCCAAGTACTGTGTGTGCTGGGGCTGTTACTTTTAGTGTCATCCCACATTTAGCCACCATATACCTTATTGTTTAAAATACTGTTACCTTAAAAAACAGACTTTTAATGAGTTCCTCACATCTTGCATTAGACAGCTAAATAAGAGAATCAGACAAGATGTTAGCAATGCCAAGACAACAGTAAATTTTAATCAAATTGATAAACAAGTGATAAATATCGTATGTTGAAACACAGAAATCTGCCATGAGAAATATAGCAGTTATACAAAAGTAATCAAACATTTTGAATAATCTAACTGGGTCCCTGTTTTGATGACAAGTTGACAAATATAACAGTCTATTCCTCTTGTTCTTTTCATATCCCAGGGTCTGTATTGTATCTCAGTGAACTGTATGGATAATGCAGAGGCACAGTTTACCACAGCCTTGCGGGTGAGTACATAGTAATTTTATTACCTCTTCTCATATATACTGTCACCAATATTTTGTTCTCTCTTTTCTCCTGTTCTGCTCTCTGCTGCAGCAGCTCTCTCCTCCTCTTTCAAACATGTCCATACTGTTGTTTCAGCTCACCACACACCAGGAACTGTGGACATACATTGTAACCAACTTGGCCAGTGTCTACATAAGGGAAGGAAACCGGCACCAGGAGGTTAGTTAAGTAATAACGGGCCACATCTTGAAATCAAAACGGAACAATGCAATAAACCACTTCTAAATGAAGTGGTTAGTCTACATTATATCATGTTTGTGATTTACTTCTTTGTATTACATCAGCATTGCTGATAAGCTTATCACAGATATATTGATGTTAACATATATATGGTATGTTGTAATTTAGAAACTGTGTTGCCATTACATAGTTTGTCCACCAGAGAGTGCTGACATGCAACTCATACAGCTGTGAAATGTCCCACTCAGTACTTTGATAGTCAAATTTTTTTTCTAAATTTTCTTTTTCTAAGAGCACAGTCAGTGGATTGATATCTTGGTTAGAAGCACATTCTTGTTGTGAAAAAAGAAAACATGACTACAGACAACCCTTTTAATAATATCTTATAGGTGCATTTTTAAACTTATTTCCTGATGTAATTTCTGCTTCAGCTGTACAGCCTCCTGGAGAGAATAAACCCAGACCATAACTTCCCAGTAAGGTAAGAGACATACATTATTTTTACAGTTTGTGTATATATAACACAGGGCGATAAATGAAAGCAATACATCTTGTTAAAACCAGTTCAGTTTATTCAATATCAACCATTGTCTTTGTTTTTGATCCAGCTCCCACTGCCTCCGCGCTGCAGCCTTCTACATCAGGGGACTCCTGTCCTTCTTTCAAGGACGCTACAACGAGGCCAAGTATGACCAGTCTTAAATTGTTTCATGCAAACGTACTTACAGATTCACCCTGCGCCTGTACATATTTATATGAACTGTATGTGTTGTGTTACAGGCGTTTCCTAAGAGAAACCCTGAAGATGTCCAATGCTGAGGATCTGAACAGACTGACTGCCTGCTCCCTCGTTCTGCTGGGCCACATCTTCTATGTGCTGGGCAACCACAGAGTAAGACTCAATACATGACAAATTTGATTTCATCTTACACTATTTGGGTTGATCAACAGGTGTTAGAACAGCTGGGTCACCAGAACAGAACATTTTGTCTAATCTTTTATAATTGAATCAAGATAAGGAGAAAATGTTCTAATTTATCTAATCTGTTCTAGTTCACTTCCTTGATGTGCCATGAGCAGCCAGGGCTTCATTTATAAAACCATTTATACATGTTGCACAAAATCAGAACATTTTGTGCACTTATCAAATATCCAGATTCATAAAACTCTGCAGACATTTTTTTTTCCTTTTTAAAACAAATCACGATTAATTTGACAAGATTTTTCTGTATCCAGACCTCATATCCTTATTTGACTTCAAATTAACCTAATCTAATCATGAAGTATGCCCTTCGATTTTCCGATCAACTTCACACTTGGCTGATGCATTACTGAGGACCGAAGGAAGTGTAGTGTCATGGAAATTAGATGACAATTATTGAATAAAGTATTGAAATATCAATGAGACAAGTTTTTGATATTTGGGTAAATCATATTTTGTAGAATAGTCAATAAATTAGATTAATTGAAAGAATCATTACATTCATAGATTAAAAAAAAATACTTATTAAATTCAGAATTTAGTTGTGGTTCATGTTTTGGGAACACCTTAATAAACTAACTAAAACTGGTGTCATATTGTAATATTACGGTGTTGTTAGTAAAGTTTGAAAAGGAAAAAATAGTGTGTGTAAACTGCGATAAAGAAAGCTGCAAGCAGCAACGCCAGAGGCCGACCAATTGGCCTGTTCTGAACACACACTGCTCTAGTCTGTCTGTACAGATTTGCACATAAATCAGCTTGTGTTTTTAGGCTGAGGTTGTGGCCAGATGAACTCTTGAGAACTTGTTATTGTTGAGGCTTGAGCAAATAGAAAAAACTGAGTGGCAGCATGTCAGAGCAGCAGTGATTGAAGCTAACTCAGGGAGCTGAATCATCTTGAAACTAACAAGTGTTCAGATGTCACACTTGGAAAGGAAACATGTTGTTGTGCATGAGTACCATTGCATGAGCATGAGTACCCCCCCCCCTCCCCCCAAGACTCCTTCATTAATGTTGTTCCACAGAGGGAGGTGCACTGCAAGAAGTTTTATGAGCCACACTTTATACTTTATTTTTATCTATATTTTAAGTGTTCCCTCTTTTTCTGTATCCTGTGCAGCACTTTATAACTTTGTTTTAAAGGAAAAAAATTACTTTACTTTTACTCACACTGTGTATACATCCCACATCACCTGACAGAAAATATTTTACTGGCCAGAGTAGCCACAACAACTGTAATTTGAGGGTTCAAAGCGACTTATGTGTGGAGATTATTTCTTATTGTGTGTGCACAAATTATTAATTGGGGCAGATAAATGTATGTTTTGTGTCCATGAATGAACCATGAATGACCCCTGTTCTGTAGGATGTAATATCATTCACATATTTCAAAACTCTTTTAATGTTTACAGTGTTTTTAATGGGGATCATTGTCTGATGGTTTTCACCTGTTTTATTTTCTTAAAAAATGCCCTTTTCTCTTGTAGGAAAGCAACAACATGGTTGTACCTGCCATGCAGCTGGCCAGCAAGATCCCTGACATGTCTGTTCAGCTCTGGTCTTCAGCACTGTTGAAAGGTACATAATAACCTTTTCCCTTATCTTGGTAGTACATCATTTATGTTCTTGGATTTACTTGTTAACATTTTTAATGAAAACTCCGACTTTTTGCTGTGAGAATACTTGACTTTGCCATTACATTAAAGCACAAAGTCTCAGTTCTCAAGAAGTGTTGTGGTTGAGAGGAGAATTTTTGACCATGTGTTGTGCTTGCAGATTTGAACAAGGCCCTTGGGAACACCATGGATGCCCACGAAGCAGCCCAGATGCACCAGAACTTCTCCCAGCAGCTGCTGCAGGACCACATCGCTGCCTGCAGCCTCCCTGAACATAACCTCATCAGTGTATGTAAAACAGATTAGTGTTTAAAGTTTCCATTTCATTACTCGTTATCACTTTTCACTCTAGTGCCATATTGGATTTACATATTGACATTTGTTCTGGTGCGTATTTGTTGCCTGTGTTTTGTAGTGCTGAAATGATTCTCTGTCTGTTTTTCAGTGGACTGATGGCTCCCCTCCTGTCCAGATCCAAGCCCAGAATGGCCCAACCACCAGCCTTGCGAGCCTGCTATGAGAAACCACCTGTCTGACCTAGCATATGACGGTAGCTGGTGCATTATCACAAGCACCAGATTGATGCCCAACAACCTGCTTTCAGACCACTGTAGCTAAGATTTGAGAGGATTTTAACAGGTCACAAAGTTCAGGCTGTCACTTTATTTGCTTCTCAAGATTGCTTCCTGATTGTCTGCTATCACATTTTAAATTGTTATAAAACAGTTAACTACTGTTTTACATGTATTTCACATTCTCTGATGGCTTGGATGCTTACAGGGCATAAAGGCAGGGCCGGACTCTTCATTAGAGTCGTGAAGGACACATCGCGACCTATAAAAGGACTTTTCTGCCTCAGATATGGAGAAGCCTACTCTGTTTGCCTGCTTTCTTTTCCATTTGTTGGAAAAACAAGATGGTAGACTGGGGGAAAGTAAAGAAATGTAGAGGAAATTAATTTATTCATGTTGATATTTTTGTAACTGTTGGTAAATATTTTACATCTTGCCTTTTTTTTTTTTTTTTTTTTTTTTTGTATGGATCCTGTTTTTTTCCATGCATGGAAGTTACTGATGTGGACTCTCTGTACACTAGTTTCTGACCTGGGTTGCTAACAATAAATTCTTGGTAGATAATTTTTGCACAAAATCCATTTTAGAGAGAATAGAGGCATCTTGTAATATATTTTCACACAGTAATCAGTTCAAGGTTTCATAATACAAACTGGTGGTTTGTGTTGTATCGGGACGGAGCATGATCCACTGTGTGCTGTCCCTCGATGGACCAGAATTTGCCTCTGTTGGGTCTGTTAATGAGCAATGTTGAAATACTTTTCATTTCATACTGAACTTTATATCATTTGGTGGCTGAGGGTTGCGGCATACCCTTTAATACAACACATAAACTGATGTATTTTTTGAAGTTCCATAATATAATATATGAGGTCCTTGTTGATTTATTAATTTTCACAAATTATGTTTAGACTTTTGGAGCTTACCGTAATCTTCAGATATTCAAAAAAAAATGAATTTATTTTATTTTGTTATATTTTAATTTCTCTTGATAGTTGTACTAAATGGTTTCTTTACAGTATGTTTGTATAGACTTGCCACTCGTTGAACCTTTATTGTACAGTGACATTTTATAAAGTCAATTTAGTAAAGTGTGACATGTATTTTTAGCTCCTATGTAGAAATCTTGGTGCTTGGTATTTAAGGCACTCTGTAAGGACACAGTTTAAGCTTGAGTACTAGCCATATTCTATCCAATGCCTATGTTTTTAATGCTTACATTGTTTTCAATAATTTTCCAATAAAAATTGATTGAAATTTTGTAATTATTTTTGTAGACATTATTAGTCTATCTGTCCCATTCCTGTCAATGGGTTCTCTCAAGAACAGGGGACTTTCTTCAAATTTTTCACAATTTGTACTCAAGGATTAACAGATTATAATTCGGTGGTCAAAGGTCACTATGACCTCACAAAACATGCTTTGGGCCATAACTCAAGAATTCATATGCTTCTGACAAAATTTCACACAAATGTCTGATATAAAATCATGAAGTAATGACATTTTGCATCCAAGGTCAACTTCAATGTGACATAATGTTCTGCAAAAACACTGGTAATTATTGAACACCATAACTCAGAGAGATTGTGACCATATTTCAGATTTGGTTGGACACTGAATTGGTGACACTAAACTTGGATGTCCACCTTGAAGCTGTGGTGATTGTACAGATACTCTGTGCTCCCATGTTCAAGATGTGTGTGAAGCATCCATGTTTTACAATTTGTGACTTCTTTGCAGCAACATCCATATTTAAAGAATTGTTGTCCACCAGTTCATTGGTTTTGCTGATATCAAGCTTCATATGACTGTCATTACACCATGTGATGAAACTCTCTATCAGTCCTCTGTGAAAATTGTCTTTAAGTGAAGACCACGTGGAAATATTCAATGGGATCATACATGTCAATACAGAGACCAAAATTCCCTAAGTCTTCCCTACATATAGAGCATCATGTGAGTCTGGACATGGATGCAAACTGCAGCCTGACTGGTTGGTGGATACAGACAACCGTGAGGCGGTGACTCCAGTTTTTTGTTTGTTTTTACGCCGGTTCAGTGGTGGGGCGCATTAGACACGATTGCTTAATAATCATGTTTAGTGGAGCTAAACTGGGTCACTCATAGTGCCGGTGACCTGAAGGGTTCGACAGTGTCAACAACAGAAAGGAAACTGAGAGAATACTGACTTCTGTATGACGCACAGGAGTTATTTACTGACTGCTGCAGGAGTTACTGTGAGTTAATGGTGAGGATGTTCTTTGAAGTAGCCTTTAGGTGGTGCTAGAGTTTTCAAATGCACTTGTATAATTGTCTTTTCTTCAAGACAACATGCATAAATGTACATTTTAATGCTAAATACTGTAATATTTTCTCACTGAATCTACTTTTACGAAACCATTACTTGATATGTGATTCGTAAAATTGATCAACTGAAGCTTTTCAAAATAGAAGTGTAATATGATTCATTTGTATTTAAATTAACACGTTACTTTACAGCATTGTAGTAATTTAATCGTCCTTAATGTGTTTCCCATGCTTGATTCTCTCATCTGTCTTTGTCAAAAAAAACAAACAAACCCAAACTAATTAGCGCCACAATACAAAGAAGTGGAAATGTTTCTAATGGATAAGACCTTTTGGTGGTTTGAAATGTTACAGGAAACTGATCCAATATTCTGCTGTTTGTTTCTGTCTAACAAGCTGCTGGCTCCGCTGGGATATCTGTGTCTACATGATCTGCTAATATCCACATATTAGTTTTGGCACCAGTGCCCATCTGTTGTCCATGCATCTAAACTTTCAGCCAACTTTCAGCCCCCCCCTTTTTTTTCTGTCATAGTCAGGAGTAGGGTCGCTCCATTCTCGCAATGAAAACATTCATTTGTGCCACTCAGAAGTGCATTTAACAAGCTATTTGAGTCCTGCGTGGAGCAGTAAACTAAGAACTACACTCAGCCTTTTATGTGTCCTCTGGGGTTAACAGTGCACAGATACAAAGCCAAACCTGAACTTTGTGCTCACTGTGAACCAGCATTGAAATACCCCAGTTGCAAGGGCCTTTGTGTCCACCTCCATTCCTGCACCTGTTTAATGAGCTTGTGTGGGGAGGTGAGAAATGAGAAGAGGGGCGCTGCTCTCATGCCTACTTTGTCACATGTAGCAACACAAACAGAGCCGCTTGCAAAAGAATAAACCTGAGAACACGTCCTCCATATTGTAGCCAAGGATCCTATGCGCCATTATTTCCCTGCCTTGAACCTCTAACAAGCTGCCTGTCTGCAGGTTGGAAGATTCAGACGTGATTATTATCGAGGCAGTCTGAACAGGTCTGCAATTAGTGAGGAAACAAAGTAAGGAGGGGTGTCTCAATTAGTGAGGATAACCACAGGAATTCCCACACCAGCACCTGATCACAAGCTGTGGCCAAATCAATGATCTGGCTTGGTTACTGAGTTGTCCAGCAATGCAACATGACGCACTTGTGTCTCTGGGTGTACTTCAGGAGCCGGCTGACCAGGTACACCCTGAGGACCACAGTGTACTTCAGAAATGGACAGAGACTCTCAGGAAGGTGAAAGGGGCTGGTTTGGCACCAGACTCTTACAGCAAAAACTCCTGTCTCTGTTGATCCAGGATCTACTACGGGGTCCTCTGTGGTCACAGGAAGGCCCCAAGGGGATGGCAGTGGGCCAGATCCACTGTAATGTCTATTCTGCTTCCAATAGTTCTGTTCTTCCTCAGCTGCCATCCCATCTAATGCAGGGTCATTGAACTGTTAAACATCTAGCACAAGCAAATGCACCAAGTCAAACAACAGAATCTTGTTAAACAGACTCAAGTAATTACACTGAGATGATGCTGGTTATATTACTATATTACCTGTGATTCGCTGAATAAATACTTTTTCCAATAAAAGTTGAATCAAACTTCTTCAGAACTGAAGAAGCTTCTTGGATGAAACATGAAATGACATCAAGCATCTACAATCAAGTCCAGTTGCTGTTGATTCAACCCCTTATATGAATACCATGACAAACCTTTTTTTGATTTATTCCTGCTGTTATACTGTCAGTTAAACCCCAGTATACTTATATATTCAGATTCAGCACCTGTTGGTATCCTCACTTCTTATGATATGTGGTGACAAAACTGAAGACGAGCAGTTTGATGCTTTTAAAATCAGTAATGTTTAACATCAAATTGGATCCAGTGGAGTAAAAGAAGGAACCATTGCACATGAGCATGCACACACACACATGCACATAAGGAAGCCTCAAGACATATAAAACACTATCATGGTGTTTTGTCATTAAAAATAAATGTGGATCATATAAAGTGTAATGCACGAAAAGTAGGAACTCACATAGTTGTGACTAACAAAGTGATCAATAATAGAAGTAAAACATCTCTGAAAGAGTCAAAACTGACTTTTCATGTTTGCTTATTTTATTAAACGGTAAGTTGCAGGTACAAGCTTATAAAGTGTACTTATCCATCAGAAAGTGGTTGATTGTTTTCATTAATTATTCTATGTTCTAGGAATTAAGCAATCATGTAATCAAATCAAATTTACTGAATACAACAATTATTATCATACAATAAAACTGTGGTCTTTATTTTTTTTTTTGGATATCTAAATTTCATGCAGGAGATTAAGATCCCATTCAATAGTTCTGACCTTGTTTTTACTCTATCTACATCCACAGTACTTATCTCTTCCAGTTCCAAACGCATCATTCTTCTCCTATCTCGGCACTTGGAAACTCAACATTTCCGAGGTGTGTATGAACGCAGCATGACGCCGCCTCATTACATTATCTGGCAGCCGGAGTGGCAGCGGACAGACGAGAGAGGGGATCCCCGGGATTTTTACACCGAAGCCAGCTAAAGCCTCCCATCAAACACCTGAAAACCGCGGGGGAACTCGGTCAAGCTCCTCCTAGACTCCGTAAGTCCCCGCTTTTCATTATGAGACCAACTAATCCGATATTTTAATTGTCAATTAAATTATGACGACGAAGGGAAGTTTCTCTTTCGGTGTTAGCTAACTCGGCTAGCGCAAGTTAAGCTAGCTAGCATAGCTTGATCTCGGCTAACGAGCAAGGTAACAGTTTGTGTGTCGCATAACGTTACACGACCGAACCCGGACTACCAGGAACAAACCGCCTCAAAAGTCCAGGGATATAAAACTAACTTCCCCGGCAAACTTGTGTCGGGATGCACCGCTAGTCAGATATAATGTAAGTTATTCTTTGTATTTGCACCTAATGAAGCTTCAAAACTCGGAGACTAAACTGTCATCACCACGTTAATTAACGCTTGATTATGTGCGAATAAATTTAGCGACTGTCTGGGCAGGCGAGTGTCCAGGGAGTTAGCATTAGCAGGCTAACGTAGCTCGCTAGCTAGCCTTTTAACACTAGCGGCTCCCTGAGATGGGGTCGGTTTCATTGTCTGTCGTGTATCGCTATTTGGACAGACATCCGAGCTAAATATCCTAATCTATATCATCGTTTTTTGAGGGTGTGTGTGCTCAAGTGTTCGGTGACTTTTCTACAATCTGTGTAACCTCTGATGACCACAATTGGCTGTTAGCTCGCATTAGTTAGCCGCTGGTTTTGTAGCCGGACAGATGGACAGGTTGTTGTTGGCAAGCCAAGTTAACGTTAGCATGAGATAGCTTGTTGTTGTTGATGGGTTAGTTGGAAATAGGTAGCTGTTCTTTTTTTGGACAAAGTTGGTTCACTAAAGTTTATGAACATCATAAGCAGTGTTGCCACCGGTTATAGCTAAAGCCGACTGTTCGTCTTAGCCGTGGATGGGGATGATTATGGCTTTATGAGCCATTGATCTCAGAACTTTGTCAGATTAGCTCAACCGTGAAAAGCCTTTTTATGGAGGCGTAATGGTGGACGGTGGTGCCTCCGTCTGGGTGTGTGTCTCTCTGTCCACGACGGGTTAGTAGCCATCACACACTGTAGACAACTAATATCATACTTTTGTATTTGTACTAGAATATCAATATTTCTGTAACAGATCAAAATCACCTTTTAATGTATATAATGAGATGTCTTATTCTCAAGTCTAAGGGCATGAACTATGATTACTATAGCACTGTAGTCAAGCATTTGATTGCATTCCTGTGATCATTTGATGTTAATGATGAGATTTATTATTTATGAGATGTATATCTGTATTATTCAATCTTGTAATGACTCAGTCAGGGCTGTTTTTTTAAGGCAGTCACTGCATCCACAGCAAGCTATGAATCATGGGTCATGTTGTCTGAGTGGACACTTCAAGTCAGTTTTGCCTTCATTTGTCTTTGAGGTGTGTTTAAGCTTAACAGCGGTGTGTATATCCCAACCTCTGCTGAGCAAGTGGCCTCCTTTTAGTGCAAGCAAACAGTTAGCACCCTTGGCTAGTAATGGGGGACACATGTCGCTTTGCATTTTCTGATGAACCTTTGATTTGCCTCAGGAGGGGTGCCTCTTATGAAAAACCCTCCCGAGATTGATGCAACCAGACAGGCATGACTTGAGATCCACTCTTATTCTGCTGCATCAGGACTCAAACTTTTTAAAGATACATCTAAACAGTACACACTAGGTTTTTTTTCTTTTGTGAGATTCATAGGTACATCGCTCATTGTTACCTGTTCAAATCCACATCTGGCTGTGGTGTTATGATTATAGTAAGGTATAGTGTAGCTCACAGCAGTTAGTCTGGTTGACTGTGAGCCCAGTCATTGTGAAAAGGTAAATGAAAAATAAACATTGATTAACATTTATCAGATAAGATGTGAAAGTGATAATTGGCCTCTTGTTCTTTAGGGGTAGTTCGTTTTGTATCTTGCCTGCTACACTGAGCTAAGAAGTGTATGCTGTACACTGTTGTTGAATTACTAGCTTTTCTAAAATGTTTGAAAGAAAGTGGTTGCTTTGATGGACCTTGGTTCAAATCATGTAGTAGTCACGTCAGTTTTATTTATATATTGCCCAATGTCACAAATACGCCACAAGGTGCTTTACAATCTCTACAGTATACGACATTCTCTGTCCTTAGACTCCCAGTTCGTGTAAGGGCATACAATAGATGTGGTGTGTAAGAAATAGACCAACATAGTAAAATAATTGTATGGACATTCAGGATGGCAAAATGAGATTGCAAACATATAAGACAAATGTGTATCTTGGAGAACGTCAAGCAACTTACAGGTGTGTGTGTGAGAAAGAGAGATATCCTAAGCTTTTCCAGACATTACCTACACGAGCTCTATGTGTGAATGCAAATCTGAATCAGTTGACCTGGACATTAACTGGACTTTACCCTGCCAGCTCCCTAGTACAAAGTCTGTGTAATGTACGATTGAGCCCATGCATGAATAGAGGGGGTCATTGTCCAGAGACTTCAGTGAGTGAGTGGGCATGTTGAGGACGTTGCATGGTGTGGAGCTGCTTCATAATCTGTTCTGCTTGCCTCTATGTTGCTTTCTATATATTTGAATATGTCCAAATACATATAGTATTGATCTATGCAAAAACATTCATAACTGACACACTCTCCTCCTGCACGCTCTCCTGGGCACCCTCCCTCGCCTAAACCAAACAGTATTTATTTCCAGTAGGTGAGAACATGTCTGACACGGACAACTTCCTGCTGTGTGCTTCATGTGTGAAAGGACAGCTTCGGACAATGACCAGACCTGATTCTGGAGTTCATAAGACAGAGTGAGACTAAATCTCCTGGAGGACGAAGCTCCAGATCAAAAACATCTGGAATGAAGCACCGACAGCCAGGGGAGAGAGGTCCCAGGATGGTTGACGGCCCAGCACAGGGTAGCCTGAGAGAAAAGAGAGGACAAGGAGAAAACAGGGAGGACAGAGAGCAGCACACAGTTTGGATGCTCATGTGCTTGTGGAGCAACAAACAAGAGTGTCAGAGGCATTTAGTGGTTTTCAGAAAGCTCAGTCGTCTTGCTGGCAGGACAAACTTGGACTCTCAGTAATAGGGTTAAGAAGTAACAGGTACAAGGCCTGAAGTAATCAAAGAATAAGCAATTAACTGAAAAGATAAGTTTTAAGTTTGGATTTGAAAACCTCTAGCTGTCTGATGGCAACAGGGAGATTATTCCAGAGGAAGGGGGCACAATAGGAGAAAGTCCTGCAGCCAGCTGACTTCTCTTTAACTCTGGGGACAGACAGGATCCCTGTCTTCTGAGAGCAGAGAGCACAGGATGGGATGGAAGGCTTAAGGAGATCAGACAGGTATGAAGGGGTGTGTCCATTTACAATTTTGTCATCAGAGATCATTAGTCATATAGTTTGATCTGACATGGTATTGTTTCAATAAGCAGATCCACATAGAATCTTTAAGGTCTGAATTTTTCCTGTTTTTGAGAACTGTCTGTTGTTTTGTCAGCTTCCCTGTTGCATCAGATGCCAGGAGACAGGAGTAGTCGTATTGGCCACAGGGTCCCACCCAAAGGCCTTGGGCAATTCTAGGAGCATGAGGAGAGGAATCCTCCAATGATTGCCTGGCTGTTTCTTGTTTACCCTGTTGGACTTCATATTGACTCAAGCACGTGGGTTATCAGTGTGACCAACCTGCTTTAGACAGTTAGAGGTATGTACTGTATATCAAGTGATGAGTTTGGCATTATATTTAATGAGATTAACCTCCTCAAATTTTTGTTGCACTATAAACATACACACTTTGAGTTCAGACAAATTCATAGCCTCCACTATACTTCCCAAACTCACTGTGCTATTTTTGTGGCCAATACCTAATGAAATACTGCCCTCCGGTTCAGACTAGACATGCATCATTGTTGAAGACTTCTGGTATTCATTTGGTAAATGGCCGCCTGTTGACCAGGTGGGCCATATGGCTTACAATGAGTGGCCCTTAAATAAACAGTAAAAAGTGGTGTTTGTTGTTGGGAGATTGCCCTGCATATCTGTAGAGGCACTATTTTCGAGGCACGGGAGAAATCCGCAAATTAGTTCTTACTCAGTCAAAAGGTTTTCTTTAAAAAATAATGTATTGTTGAAAAGACTACACAACTCAGATAAGAACATAAAAAGAAATAAGGTTGAGATAGAGAGACAAACTAAACTGAACCTCAAACTGAGCAAATTTTTTCACTTCTCAGTGATAAAAAAAAAACCTCATTAGGCACAATGACACCAGGCCAGCTGATAGATGCATCCTGACAGGTATTGTGGGCTCCTTCCCACTGCACAAGTTTTCCAATCCTTAAAGAAATCAAATATATTTAACACATACAGTAATATGCATTCACAGGACTATTCCCAAATCCTGGATGCTGGCTGAATGAACAGTTCCCTGCTTGCCTCTGTCTGATGGCCACTTCTGCAACTCTACATCTTTAGAGCACTGGATTGATTCTGCAGCCAGTCAAATCCTCATATTTTCAAAACTGTATCCATCACTTGTTTCAGTGATTATAAGAAACTTACTGTTGACTTAGATAATGTTATTGCATGTGCACAGAGCATTTTTGCTCTCAAGTGACGACCCATGTGACCATTAAGGCCTGAAATGGCATCTAATCTGACTGAAGACAAATTGCACCTTTATAGGTTATGGAATACACATATTAAAAGTTGTTTTTACAGCCTGCCTTTAACAATTGCTTCCTCTGTGTGGCCAGTGCTGACATAGCAACTCTCGAACTCTCAGTTCAGCAAACAGGCAGACCGGCCACTTGGATACATGCAGCATCAAGGCATGTGTCCAAGAGGGGACAAACTGCCCTGCCTGACTCCCTGCCACATGGCTGTTTGCATATTATCATGCCATGCCTAAAAGTCATCAAAACAAGGGTTAACTGAACTGATTTTGAAGTTTGAGCCTATTGGTCACTTACCTAATTTATTATTAGCCAAGTCCTCTGTTTCTCTAGTACAGAGTGTACAGTTTTAGACCCAGAACATGGTTGTAAAATCACAGCTGTGGATGGGCGACGTAAAGGGAGCGCATGAAGAATCAGGTGGAATTTTTTAGTGTCACGCCGGATGAACAATGGTAAAAAATAGTTCTGAGATGGTCTTCGAGCTGTGAGGTGTTCTCCACACTGCATTGTCCTTTACCATGTCACACAACATATGGGAAAAAAACTGATTATCATTCCTGAAGCTCACTGTCATTCCCACCGCCCCATATTTGTTGGATGATACCGTTATCAGGCTGATGTCATGTAGCCTTTAGAGGAAAATAACTTGTTTCAAATGTTATTTTTAACATCACCATAATGAATCCAAAATTGAATGTTGGTTTTAGTATTGTAGGCATGCAGGAGTGTTCCCCCACAATTCCTGGGTATGGTGGTACAGTATCATTGTTTTATGCTTCATAGGAAATACCCTGGGTGCCCAATTATTGTTTTTACTCTATCCAAAGTAGATCAACTCCTTGGCGGAGAGCAGCAGTGGATAATGGATAACAATAGTGATGATGGCTTAAAAAAAGTTTACTCGCACTCAGTAGCAGCCTGGTTATTCTTGTTACGTTCACACATATGGAGTCAAAAATGGCTTATGATGCAATGCGAGCGACAACCGGGCGAGAGCCAGTCATGTTAGTTTTAATGGCCGCAAGAAACAGAAGCACAGAGTTGTTTACTACTCCGCTCCACTAATGGAGTGGAGATCGCTTCCTGCACAGATACAGGACCGCAAAGCCAATTAGTCAGCTCAGGCGCATTTTTTGTATTAATACAGTTTCAACAATGCGTACTGCATTAAAAAGGCTCTATTCTGCACAGAAAGAAATGAATGACTTTCTCCTGTTTAGGAAGGCAGCTCTGTTGGAACTGTCTGGCCTGAGTATGTTAATTACACGTTCAGTGTAACACACACACAGACACAGCTACAGCTTCATGAGATGCCGGACACTACTGACTGCTTTGTATCTGTAAGTGTGAACGCAGCGCTAGTTTGGTGCGGCTATAAACATTGCACGACATTGAAGAGGTGTAGAGCTGGAAGGGTGACGACTGACTTTTTAAATCAACTTTTCAAGTACAGATGCTTGGTGTTTTATACTTCAAGGGTCAGAACTTTGGTGGAGTATTGTTTAAAAATTGTAATTATATTCATGAGCACATGCATGTGGGATGGAAAATGAAAACAAATGTGAAGGATGTTGATACGAGGTTTGAGGTTCAGCTTAAAAGCAACACCTATCTAGCTAATGTCTGCATTTGGACACTTCTTTGAATGTCAAAGTTTAGACTATAAACTACATTATATATTTTTTTAACCTAAAACTGGATATTAACACTGTCAAGGCAAAGTCACAACTAACATAATGAGTATCTGCATATATCAAAGCACCTCAGCATCCAATGCCAATACTTTAATGTTCTTCCCACCTGTAAACACTGCCAAGACCTTTCAAAGCAAAAGTAAACAGAATGAAGAATCTGACCAAATATTAGCAGCCAATTTTGGGAACTTGACAACTTTGGGATTGTGGGGGCTTAAGTCATAGTCCAGCTGGTATTTAAAAGTATTGATGTTCAGTACCCAGCCATGACAACACTGTTGGGTGTGGTAACAAGTTCAAAAGACAACACTTAGAACCACACCCAATGGGGATGTTGGGTGTGGCCATTAATAACACACTTAACTTGTGCCAGGGATTCTGTTTTAATCCTTGTCTTGTAGCATTATCGTTTCTTTAATGGATGTGGCTGTCCTCCATTAGGTGTAGGCCAACATTCAAATTTTAAACAGGTGCAACAAGGAAGTCATGCTGATTTGTAAGATTAACAATTGGTGGGCATTAATTATGAGTATTACTGAGCACCTTGACTTCACTCTTTGTCTTCATGTGTTTTGTGTATTTGTGCTAGGCTTGCTGTGGTAGTAGGGCACACACCAATTGCACTCTATTACATTACTTGCCCACTGCCCCCAACATTGTTTGGCTTTTTTCTATACAAATATATTACATATAAAACACATTTAGTTCATTGTTGTGTGTCAGTGATCGCGTTCCTCAGAAAAAAACTAATTTGTAAAATACTAAGTGTTACAGGATACAGTGCCTAGTCTGACAATGGACGCTACAATTATAAACTGAGCGTCTGCAGGAGTCAGGTTTCACTCATCACATGGCAAGAGTTGACTGACAAGATGATGCCGGAGGATTCGGTGTCAAAGGAAAAAGCAAAAGCACCTATTTGGCAGTATTTTGGATTTAAAACCCAATGCTAATGAGGATCCTGATAACATTAATGAGGCCATCTGTAAACTTTGTCTGATGAAGGTGGCAGCATCTGAAACAACACCTCTAATCTACATACACACCTTCAAGTGCACCACGAGAGTGAGGCCCGACAGAAAAAGCTGGAGAGGTCTGACACAGCCATCCAGATCAAAGTGAGCACTCTAGAAATACTGAGTGTCATCAATAGACAAATAGTCTTGTAAAATGTCCACGTAATCAGTAACACAGGTATTGTCACAGGTTTATAAATGGTGGGAAAACGTTCTTACTGTCCTATGCCTAATTTAGACTTGAATTAGATTTTGCAACCATTTTAAGCATCTAATTGTTGGCTAAGCTGTTGATGGCTTTTCTCAAGTATGCTGTTACTGTACTTGTTGCTTCAGAGTTTCAGAAGGTGAAACCCCACGATCTTCAGTGGAGTTCCACCGGAAATGAACATTGCAGAAACTGTGTAGTGTATTTTGCTCATTGTTGAGTATTAAACACTTGAAGCTTCATGAAAAGGAGACTGGCCATGGAAGCTACGTTCTAGTTGCTTAAACAGTCACCTAACTTTCAGCCATTCATTAGATCTCATACAGTTTCTCATTTTCACTCTTCTTCTTCTTCTTCTTCTTGGAAAATGCTAAGTAATTAACAGTGTTGCTTGGCAAGTTTTTCTGCATGCATGGTTGAATGAGAACTTGTTGTGGTAAAGAATTTGCTTTTCCTATGTCATCAAATACTGTATTTACAGTGTCATTACGTCATTCGTATCCTTAATTTTCATCTAGTTAATGTATAATTAATACAAGTTTTGTTTTTGATGTTTGTCTCTTCTTGCTTCAGAATGTTTTATTCTCTGTGGACCAACCTTGCTTAACCCTGCTGATCCTGATCCAACTTTACTCAAAAATATGAGGCCTACTTTACTCAGTTGTGTTTGTGTTCTTCAGCTGTGTGCGCACTGATGATGTGCTCCTGGTTGTCTTGTCTGCTGCGCTGTATTTCTTTGCACCCTTTAAGCTCTTTTTTTCCTCCTACTCTGGTCACTTCCTGCTACCATCCATTTCTGAGAAATGTAATCTGATAGCAGTCTGCGTGTGTCCTGGCCCTCCAGTCTGTATGTGGGTATGGGCTTCTGGTTTTACAGGATTATAGAGTAACCATTTGGAAGCAATTTGGCTGAAATTGGAGATTATCCCTGTCTAGGGTTTTTGAAAACATTTAGCTGTTCCTTTTTATTATAGCTAGTAAACATTTGTGGTTGAAAATATATGCAGTGATTTTGTGATTTGAGGCTGAAGAAAACTACTAGAGAAGGTTGACTTGAGATGTTAAGGTGTTTCAGAGCTTCAGAATCAAGATTTTAGGTTCTGTTAATGGTGTGAATTGATGACTCAAAATACTACACTGAAGGCTTTTATGCATTGCACATGTATGTCTGTGCGTGCTCGCCAAAATCGAGAAGAGATGTGGGCTGTGAGAATGGTGTGTGCTTTTTCTTTGTATGTTAGTTCTCTGTTAAAAGGTCACATTAACAAGTAGATCAGCTTGTCTCTGAGTGTCTTGTGTTTTAAAAATAACCACAACCATATATGCTTTAATGTGGCTGTGCTGTATGTTCATGCATTCTTGTGTTCTCAAAGTCTGGTTTGCACTTCCTAGACTTAACTGCTGTTGTCGTTGTCACGTTGCTGAGGGAGAATCCAGGTGGAGACATGCGCACACATACATACACTCTGTGTGGCTCTGGCTCTCACTCGCTCACTCACACACACACACACACACGAACACACACACACACACACGCCGAGGCAGTCTGGCAGATTCAGGGTTAAAGGCTTCCATTTTGTTAGGTAACACCCTAATGGTCTGATCTGTCAGTGGCGTTAAAATGGCAGGGGCTTAACCCTTGGCGTTCGGGACACAACCAGTAGGGGCACACACACACACACACACACTCTGGGCTGGCCGAGCCTACAACAGAACAACTGAGGAGGAGGGGGGAGTGTGTGTGCGTGAGACAGGGAGGGGTAGAGGGAAGGACGAAGAGTGAGTGAGCGAGAGAGAGAGAGAGAGAAGACAAGGAAGAGTATTTTTCACTTGGGTACAGTTAGATTATGGCTCAGCTAACCACATGCGCTCTTCACCCTTCTCCCTCCCCCAACCATGGCACCACCTCAGCTGGGTCCCTGCCCCCACTCCTAGCCGGGTGAGCACAGATTAGCATAGGTAGTCTGAGGTTTTTTTCTTTTTTTCGACAATATCCCAGAGGAAAAGAACTTTACTCCTTGATGGCCTGTAATAATTTTGTAATTGAAAAAAACATTTTATAAGTAGGACATGACATAAAGAAAGCAGCAGGAGTAGCCATTCATGGTGAGTAAGTAAGTAATCATCCTGAATTTAAGATGATGATCTCGTGGTCATATCTGCTAGTAAGATTATTGGCAGTTTGAGCGATTAATTCAATATTACAAGGGCCAGGGCCCCTTAGCCACGTGAGAAAAAGAGTTGTCGCTCTGCTGTCTTTTATTGGGCAATAATAATCCATACTTGTATTGCTTTTATTGGACAGCGTAAATGTTGTTTCCCCTCTCATTGAACCCTAAGGACACAGTTGGAAAGCCTTAGTTTTTTTTAAATGGCTGGTAATGTGTTGGCTGGCTGGGTCCAGTCCCATTGGGGAGATCATTACAGTGCTCGAGATGAGAGTCTAGCACGCTACCTTGGGGGGGGGATGAGCCTTTGCCATTGATCTGCTATCTATGAACTACTGGACACAATAGGAGACAGACTGAGGACTGACAGACTGACAAAACCTGCCGTGTCAGTCCATCCAGGGCACAAGATTTCCATTAGCTTTCAGGCAAGTGCATCTTGTCCTGCCAAACTACACACAGGGATGAGAGGTATTATTCATACTTATTTTATAAGAAGACTGATATTTGCCCTGAAAGAGAAATGCAAATTAAATGTATTGATTTGAGAATTTTTTTTAAAAGGCGTACTCGCACGTGGCTTGTTTGAAGCAGTTGTTTTGAAGATCATTTCCCCTCCAAAGATCGGTTAGTTTGGACATATGTGAACACACTAATCGCGGTCGAATGAGGGCAGCAAGTGGACCAAGGTTGCCAAGAAAGAGGGGTCACGATCGCTTTCAGTCGAACCTCAACCAGTTTGTTAGCAGCGAGAAGGCTGTCAACTCAACAAACCGAAACAGAGCCCATCTTTGTCTGAATTTCTTGACGTGGTACGTCTTCCAATTAGATGCAACGGGACATTGTTATCTAGTGGCGGTCTAGATTCTCAGTGGAACTGGATATTTTGTCCATTTAACGAAGATGAATTTATTAACCACAGAAATGCGATGAAACAAATTAGTCACACACGCTATTGCTCATTTTTCTGTGGAAATAAAGAAGAGGAAACGTTCTCTCCCTGAGGCGAATCCTTCCAGTAAGATTTCTAGTTGGAGAACAGTTTGCTCGTGCATACCATTCGTTTTCAACTTTGGAGCGTTGTTGAATGTTGCCGTGTGAACACAAACAAACCAGGGGACAAATAAAACAATTATATCATTTTAGCCCCTCAATCGGAACAAAGCAAACAAGCTACGTGTGTGTAAACACCTTAACCTGGATTTGAATGGGCAGTAGAGCTCGACTCTCACTTGAAGCCCCTAACTGTCTCATCCTCTGTTATTTTTCTGTCTAAGATGTACTCTGCCCTTAGGCCTTATTATTCTGAGAGAAAGGAGAGGGACATGCATCCACTCCTCCTCCATAGTCTCCTGAGAGGAACAGACACAGATCACTAATCACTGGCTGTCATCTTCTACTCTCTTTCCCATCCTCTCATTATGTTCGTTGCTGTTGTAGGTAGGTAATGAATTTGTATATCAAAGAGAGGTTTTCATGAGGTTTGATCATTACATTGGCAACAGCAAACTCAAAAAAATGTAGACGATGATTGTTCAACATGTCATCAACATTATGCAGATGCAAGTTAATGTGTAAGGTACACAGAATTCATGGTTTGGAACAAGCCACATTTATGGAGTGATCAGTTTTTTGGTACAGCGAGGAAGACAAAGACATGCAGAATATATTAACAGTAAAGAGTGGCTCAGGTCTTGCTGTAAATATTTTAAGACACTGAAACCTTTGCATGTAGGCAAGTCAAGAACAGGTTAGTATTGTTCCAACTTAATGAATGAACACATAATATTCTCCAGTATCAGTTGGGCCAGGACAGGTGCATGCAGACTACATATGATTACATTTGTATAATTTATAGACTCGTATGGGGCACAATGTTTTTTGTTTTTTTCGTGTGTGTGGAAGGAGGCCCACTCACGCTTTCTTAAATTAATTAATACCATAAATAAGGGACTCCACTGCAAATATTTTTATTGAGTCCAAAAAAATAAGTGAACAATATATACAGCTCCATTGCTTCACTTTGTGTCAAATAACTGTGAGTCTTTCGTCCTAATGGCCACTCCGAGCATCGGTACCATAACAGCATGAGTAGACGTCCTTCCTCGCGCGTGCATGATCATGTTTTGATTTCAAGCGTGCTCAAAGAGGAGGGGCTATTCACAGACGGGTCCATTTTCAATGCGTATGTGAGAGAGAGAGAGAGGCGGCTCGAGCGGGGCGAGGAGGGGCTGAGCGAATCGATGCGCTGCGCATGGCTCTACCATGAAATAAGATTTTACCCATTTTAAATGGTAAAAAAAATTGAAAATCAATATGTGGCAGTCAGTGTTGATTTTGTGGCGAGCTGACGCAAATAAATCAATGTAGGGGAAACACTGAGTGAGGTACACCTGATAACAGGTGATATGTAAAGCTCACCTTAAACTACTTAAAACCTTGCATTCTTCCATTTTTCTTGTTCATCGTTCAACCTTGCAGACCCATTCATGCGTTCCTCTGATTGGACAACACAGACAGCCGTGATGACATAGTAGGGCCATATATGCTCAGATTCAGCTTTTGTCACTATAAGGTGCTTGAATTGCTTCTTCAGAAACAGGAAGCATGCCTTGGAGTCAACATGTGTGGCACCAAGAAAATCAACAGCAAAATTATCCTGATTGTAAAATGCAGTGTGTATGATACAGTGTGTTTCTTATACTTGTGGTGTGAAAGAAGATCATTTATGAACCTGATTTCAAAATCAGTCAGCATTATTAAATTCCTGTAACCTGAGCCCGGCCTCAAGAGTACATGAGCTACGTGTGTCGTGTAAATCAAAGAGCTGTCATATGACATGGCTAGCAGGTTTGATAGTAAAAAATGAATAGTGGAGTGGAGTTCTGTTCGAGGATTGTGGACCTAATAGGCAGAACTGATCCCTGAGTCCCAGGCAGTGAAGTTTGGGGTACCAGTTCCCTCTAGGCATCTCCCGATGGACTCACTGATGGACAAGTCAGACTTGTTTGTGAGATTGTAGTGTCAGTTTCATTTGGTTTTACATGCTGGATGGATGGAGTGGTGGGAGCATCGAAACTGTCAGGACTGCGCTGTGTGTTTCAGGATCATTTCTCTGTCGATTGCCTGGCCTGAAGAAATACCTAATGTCCATCTACAATCCAAATTGTTTTGTGTAAGTTTAAGCAAAGTGTCCATCATAATGAGTTTTATCTTTTGGCTCATAGACCGGTGTTATACCAGCTTGTCCCTTGTCATCACAAGTCTCCTGTCATCACAAATACTCTGTGCAGTGTCTCTGTTTTAAGATGCCTTCTCTAAATTAATCTCCTTCATTGTTGTGCTTCACATGTCTGATGGCTCATAGTGTGAGTCTCCTATAACCTGGAGGCTGTGAATGACCTCCTATCATACAACGGACCCTCAGGGCTCATATAGAAACCAAGGCGCTGAATAGAAAATGGGCTCCAGTGAGTGGTCCTTCACTGAGGGCTAAGTGAGATGGAGTGTGATGCAACAATGAGAACTAGCACACACGTTGGTCTTTTGTGTGTACAAAACACTGATAATCCCAACATATGCACGGACAACAATTTTACTTTTCCCCCTCGTTGCTAAGCAGCTGTGCATCCAGCACATCAAACATTACATCCATCTCCATCTCTTCTGGGATGAAAGTTGCCACGTGTCTCTAGACCTGAAACTAGCAACCACAGCTGTCCTAGTAACATGCAGGTCTGACACTGCACCATCCCAAAGGATTACAGTCATTTTGTACCTTACACGGTTCACTGCCACACCGTTACAGCCAGAGCAATGTGCAGCCACCATTTCTACAATCTTACAGGGTGAAGTATGGTTTCTGAAGCACTGTGTGTGGTAGATGGGTATGCACACATACACACCCACACACAAGCTGTCATCTCAGGCAGATAAATAGCCTTTGTGTCCAGGGATGGTACAGCAGGGCACATCTGTCCTTGTGTACCAGAGCACAGTGCATTTTAGGCTCCACATACTCATACACAAACACAGACTGAATGTTTTAGCTGTGTTGTAGTTGCATTATTTTTTGATGTTTGTTGGTTTAGTTATTTCTAGCATCTCTTAGCTCAACATCTTGCAAAGTGTCAAGGATGCCTGTGTGTTATCTCCAGCAAAAATAAAACTTGGCTGAATTCACAGATGTGAATTGTTAGAACAAACTGCAGCCTTACTGCAGACAGCGATTTGTCGAAATTGCTGAAAAGCAGTTTTATTTTCCTACCTTACTTTGCAATTCTTTCAATGCTTTGTTGGGATGCCACTGCAAGGACATTTTCCCACCAGTTATAAACTGAAACACCAGTGTTACTGATTACACCGGACATTTCACAAAAACAGATATTTAGCTTTCTCTGATCTCAGGTGGAGCTTTTGTTGCAGGGTCCATTTTAGCAGCCTCACTCTTTTGGTGCATTTGAAAGTTTGTGTGTAGATTAGAGGTGTTTTCTCCAGATGCTGCCATCTTCAACAGACAGAGTTTACAGATTACCTCATTACCATTATCAAGTTCCCCATATAAATCACTCGGTATTCCTGGTTTTAAATCCCAAATACTGCCAAATAAGTGCTTTTGCTTTTCGCTTTGACACCAAATACTCCGCCATTGTCTTTTCTTGCTTTTGATGAATGTGAAAATGAACAAAATGGGTATTTATTTCTATTTTTAAAAAAACCCAAAATCATCAGTGTATGCCTGAACACCATGTAACATGAGTAACATCTGACAACCGCAGCTCTACAGACAACAGACCTGTAGTGGGAGTTTTTGTATACATTTAGATTCCCTTTGTGAGTCACGATCTTTGCCTTTAATCTTTGAGAAAACATTTTTGAGGTTTTGATTATGTCCAACAGTACTGAAATAACGTTAATCTAATTTTAAGCGTATCAAATATCATATCATGAAAGGTGTGTTTTGGATCATAATCTTTTAATGTTTGTCAGCAGCTGTTGACTCTCGTCTGCCGCAGACGTTAGTCATGTCAGCGATGCGTCCGAACTCCTGTTGTCTGGTAAATGTTTTGGAATGTCTAAAGACGACATAATTTTCTCCTCCTCCCTCCTTCCCTGTGTGGGACGTGTCTGTGGCTTCCCCGTCTGCCTCCCTTCTGCCACTCTGTCTCTCCAGGGGTTAAACCTGCGCCTTCTCTCAAATCACAGACCAGTCTGAACCGGTTTTCAGCGAAGCAACGTTCGTCTCTCATGGCATCCTGGTACAGGGTCATGTGGAGCTGTGATAATGATGTCATGTTGGACTAGGAGGACCTTGAGTCAGCTTTCTGAATCAGAGATGGTGTATATGCATATGTGCACTTGGTTTTAGCCCAAATCATCCCTTAGACTATCATATTGGAATATTTAAATGTGCAGTGATTAGTCATGAGCACTCGAGTACTTGATTTAGATGTCAATATTAGTTTAACGTACTGTATAGAATAATCACTTTTTTTTGCTTTGTAAAAAAAAAAAAAGTATAACTCAACATATTAATAAGTATAAATGTTCTATATTAACAGTTTACTTTTTGTTGGACAGGATGCAGTGATTTAACTGCTATCTATGAATATTTGCACAGATCCAGATAACAAAAATGAGACAAAATAAGCAAAATGAAGTACAAGCTATGTAACATTAAATGTAATTGTGAATATGAAAATTACTTAAAATGCCCTAGCAGTGATAGACGTGCTCATCCTTGGCGTTTATATGCATCACATATTTATTAATGATTGTTATAAAATGTTTATTCAGGAGAGTCAGAGAGTGTCTGGTCCATGATAAGTACATGGCCTACATTGGTGTGAATGTTGCACAGTGTTGGTGCTATTTTTCTGCTGTGTAATAGGTTTTTCCCAGAAATCTTAGTGAGTGAGATTTGGGTCAGCATCTGGGCCACTGGCATTAGGACAGGAGATGCCTATTCACCTCAGGGTTGTCCTTTTTCATACTGCTGGAAATATCAGTGAAATCAAGTAAATTTTCAAGTCAATGACCCCAAGATGATTATTTCCCTCAAAAACCTGGGGTTATACAGTAAATAGACTCTCTAGCCTGGTTTGTTTCTTAAGATCCAGTGGATGTCTATGTTCAGGGTGAAACAAACACCAGTGCAGATTTGGTTGTACAATCTCAGTCCCTGGTTAATGTAGTGGAAATGTGAGGAATCAAATGTGAGATAGTGATATTCATACACAATAGGTGGGATTGATTTAAGAGTTTTTGTTTTAATGAAATAAATGGCATCTTCACTTGTGTGATGTTGTAGATTTTGTTTAATTTCTTCACTTTGTTGCTCTGTTGCCTCTGACACAAAGGTAGGAGAGACTGCCTTCAGGTCAGTTATCACTCCAGACCTTACACCCTGCAACACTGTCGTCCAGTTTTATTGTCTCAATTCCAAATTAAATTGAAGCAGTTACAACTTTCTGTCTTCCCTGCAATGGACACTCCACCTTGTTTACTGCAGCCACAGTAGGTCCCAGTTGTACCTCAGCCAGGGTAACTCGACCGACAGTTTATTTCACAAGATGTATAGGATGACTTCTTTCTCATCGGACCTGTACTTGTCTTCTCTATTTCTAAATTAGATTTTTGGGTATCCTCTACTGGCTTTAGATGCACTGACCATGGAATATGGTTTGTTTTCCTTAAAATAAAACTCAGTAGAATTCTTGATGTAAAAAGTGCATCTCATTTACTGCCCTCCTGAACTTTGCAATACCACAACATTAACGCATTACTGTGTGGTTGTTATGGTGCTGTAGTGTAAAGCTGAGATTCTGATACTAAAGTGTGCATTACAATATAATTAAATCATGAAAAATATTAGTATTAAGTTTGAGAGTTGCTCTAATGAAACCAGCACTCTTTGTTTATCTAAGTAAAACTTGTAGTTGAGTTATTTGACTTATTGGTAGTGTTTGCTTCTTGTTTTGTTAATGTATTTACACTGTAACCAAATGTTCTGTCTCCTGTCTCTCCAGGGTGAGAGCAGCCATGTCAGAGGAGGCAGTGCGTCAAACGCGCAGCCAGAAGCGTGCTCTGGAGAGGGACCACGCAGCTCATGCCGGCCCCCTGGGCGACATGGACAGTAAACGAGTTAAGCTGGAGAAAGGGGATGCAGCTGGAGCTCCCCTGGCCCTGGTGGGATCTGGAGCCGAGGGCGTCAGGCTGAAGAGCGAGCAGGCTGCAAAGGTGGCAGCCAGCATCCTGAAATCCGGGGAAGTGAAGGCCACGATCAAGGTGGAGGTGCAGACTGGAGACGAGCCCGTTGACATGAGCACATCTAAAAGGTGAGATGAGGACAAAGAACACAGGGTTTGATTTTTGCATATTGATCTTGAGGTAATATTAGCAGTGTTCATGCGTAGGGGGCTGAGAGCTTGTTGGTCATACAGAACATATTGTTGTTCAGTTTACATGATACTGTGAAACTCATGAGTCTGTGAACAACAAAATGAATAACAAACACTTCAGCTTAAACAGTTATGTCTATTCTTGCACTGGGGCTCAAAATTGCATAGTCAGCCAACTTTGGCCACAGTAAACCCTTTGTAAGTATTTCCAGCTGGACAAAATGAACCATAATCTCCTTATGAACTAGTTTGTATCTGTGGGCGTATCAAATGCAAAGAATAGTTCTATTTGCTTATGCTTAACTGATGTTGACTCGTCATTAGGGTTAAAGGGATGTGAACGGTGAGCAGGATTCACACAAACTGACAACCCAGGAACAATATTTGTCTGTGTTTTTGCGTATGACTTTGTTTGAAAACTTTAGGATTATTTATGAAACCGAAGGCCTTGGATCTCATGCTTGCATGCACAGTGTGTGGTTGTGCGCAGAGATGTGTCTGTTGGAGTTTCGGGTTTCTCTCTTAAGTTTGCACTAGCAAGTGGTCTGACAGGAGTCAAACAGGAAGTCGCTGTGCGGTTGTCGACAGCCTGCCCCCATTTTGAAAAGTTTGAGGCTCCTGAGGCCCGGGCTCCATTTTCTCCCACAGCAGCACCTGAACTCTGCCTCACACTTCACACAAAATGAAGGCTATGTGTCACAAACTGGTTCCAACTGGCCGTTGCCATGGTTTCCACATTGGAAGGAGCAGTTGGAGGAAGGAGGGGCCGGGAGGGGTGGTGGGTGTGTCACATGACCACACAGAGAAATGCCTGATGTCATGTGACGTGTTTGGTAGAGCAATAAAAACACACACTGATGTAATGGCAGTTAAAGTGGAGCAGAGAGGTGATTAAGCTCAAAGTGTGTTGGCTCTGTTTGTGGTATATCATAAGTGTCAGCTTCGGCCCCTGTTTAACCCTCAGCATGTGTCTGTGCTTACTCAATGCACGGCGATTACCTTATTGTTGTATGCAGAGGACTTAGCCTGTGTCGGCCAACTTTGTGAAACCATCAATGAAATGAAATGCAAGCCAAATTTCCTGTGCCAGAAAATCATGCAGTAACCGGATGGAACATGTCTTGAATGGGTTTGTGTATTAAATGAGTGTCACTTTTAATACTCCCTTCTTTTCTTAAGTGGTTCAAATGCTTTGTGTACATTTTAAAAACATGTCATTATTTGAGCACATGTTCTCCAGGCCCGTTGCCTATTTATAGCTCGGCTGTTTCATTTACGTAAAGAGCCACGCGTAGCTTAAAATGGCACTGATCACGGCCGCGCCGCATTTTGAACGAAGGAGCCACTGCACCTAATAAAGACTGATTCAGCAATCCTATAGTGGGGTCAGTGTGAAGCCATGATCGGAGAAGCCGAGGCGCACAGTAACACTGGCCCTTACATAACCAAGCTGCTGTGTGTTGTGATGCTTGTGTAAGCTGTTCTCAATAGAGTAGTAGCAACCATCCCAAGCTAGTCTGTGTCATTTTGTCAGAGATGCCAAGTCAGTCAAGGCGCCGGGTCGCCATTAAGCTCTTCTGCTTGTGAAAGATGATGAAGCTCTTGATTCCTCTCTAATGCTACTTGTGTCTGACATAGTTTATCATATTGTATGTATGGAATGTAAACAGAGCTGGGGAGGAAAACTGCTGCCTGTTCAGGCCTCAGCTGAGCTTTAGGCGAGTAATCCTTCTCAGAATAGTAGTGTGCTAAAGGTGCCAGGGCATTAGACATCGTTCTAGATTTGAATGAAATATATCGAGGAAGTATTTTCCAGGAAGTAGCGGTGTAATGTATTAACATGGTTTGATTGTGTTCGTAGCAGATAAAGTAACATTATGACAGTGAATGTTAAATGTCTCCTTTGTGTTGTGATTGTTTAGTCTGCTTAAATACTCATCTCATAATATAAGTCGAAACAATATGGTTATTGTCATATAGTTGACCTTGTTGAACTGAGTATGCAGTGTCTGTAGAGGGAGAGCTGTTACACAGCTGTTGAGAGGAAGGAGAGGATAGCAGAGAAATGTGTCTGAAGACAGGAGTGTGCAGAAAAAGTGTGAAGAACTGAGTCAGTGAGTTGGCCTATCAAAGATGAAAAAGTAAGTAAGGATGGGGGAAGGGTGCGTGAAGTACTGACTGAGTGATTGACTGAGAGAGAGAGAGAGAGAGAGTGTACACAATAGGTTGGCTCCTGGCCATGTATTCCCCTCCCCCTCACTGTCACCCTCTCCAGTGTCTCCAGCGGACCTCCGCTCTGCTCAGCTTGTGACTCTGGTGTCGGCAGCTGGGAGGGAGGGGAGAGCTGAGGCCCAGGCTGTGCCTATCCGGCTAGGCCATAGGCCTCGCCACGGAGGTAGGGGAGGGGTGAGGCCCTGTCTGGGTGGTAAACTGGGCCTAAGTTTGAAGTCCTGAAGCCTCTCGACAGCATCTGAACAATTATATAACTTCACTGCATGTATGCATGCATAACTCCACGTTATGACCCAAACATCTACCTCTCACACACGGTCATATATCACAGTCCCGACCTTACCTCATCCTCCACCAGTTCTCCTTTCTACCCAGACCTCTATTTTTTAACGCTCCAACCCTCAGGACCTTAGCGGATCCCCACTGTGATAGAGGCAGATTTATTCTTTCACCACACGCCGTAAAATTACAACCACCCCCTACTTCTTATCTCCACCCCCTCCAGATTGATGCATATGTAGCTTGCCACTAGTCGCCTTTGTTCTCCTTGGTCCTCAGGAAAGCCACTTAACATGTTAAGGCTTTAAGCCTTTTCCTCCTATAAAAAGACAAAAATGCAGTTAATTTGCCCTTTGATTGCATGTTGCTTGTGACTGAGTGTGCTGTGTCTGCTGGAAGGCAGAGAGCAGAGGGCTGTCCGTCGACGTTACCTTTCGCTGGAGATAATGGGTTGTTGCGATCTTCCCCTGCCGCCATTACTCCATTATTGATCTCTTGGTTCTTGTCTTCTTGTGTGTCCCACTGCACATTTGCACTACAACAGAGCAGATGAATCATAATTATATACTGCCATCTACTGGATCTAAGACAAAACTACACATTACTAGCGGTCGACAGCAACTGTAGTATCCCAGACTGAAACAGAATACACTCTTGCGTCTCGGTTGAAAGATGAAATACATTATTATTTTCTGTCTTTTCTTGTTTCTCCCCTCAGTGTTATTAAGAAAGAGCGACAGCCACCATCGCCAGATGATGTGATTGTGTTATCAGACAATGAGCCATCCAGTCCTGTCATGAATGGTCACTGCTTCACGAAGACTGACACAGATAAACTTATGGTAGGAAAACAACATTTAAGCTTTGCATACAACACTGTCATATTTTCTCACAACATTTTTGGATTAGTTCCTATTAACATAGCTTTAAATTGTAAGTCTGCTAAGTCTCCTTTTTTATCCGATATGGTATATATAGAAGAGTTCTCCTGAAGAGAGGGAGCGCATTATCAAGCAGCTGAAGGAGGAACTGAGACTCCAAGAGGCCAAGCTGGTGCTGCTCAAGAAACTCAGACAGAGCCAGATTCAGAAGGAGAGCACTGTGCAGAAGGTAAAAACCCCACAAGATAAAAAAGAGTGTTAATTGTGTTTTGTTGGAGCTTATAGATGCATCAAGTTGTATCTTAATTTTTTTTTCTGGTTTTCTAAACTGCTATTTATAAAGAGGGTTTGTTTTGCTGTGATTTTTCAGTTGACATCATTTATGAAGATTTTTAAACATTTCTGCTAAATCGTGCCTTCAAGTACAAACAACTTTATAGACTAATACTATGCCCTGTTCAATTCTAGGCGACTGGCTCTGTGGCCACTCCTCCCCCTCTGGTTAGAGGTAGCATCACATCAAGCAAAGGACCCCTCCAGGTAGTTACTACATTTTGTATTGTTGGTACAACAACTTGTATTATAGTTCGGACGCTGTTTAAAACATCAACAAAACAGAATTGTCGCACACATGATTATATAAAGGAAATTACCTCAGGGGCTTAAACATTTTGTAAAACTGTTGTCGGTAAACAGTTTGTTTGCAAATGACTGTGTTCTGTTTTTATTGATTTACACAGTGTCCCAACGTTTTGAAATCAGGTTTGTAGGTCAAAGTGGATGCTGAGCAACTCAAGTGTAGGGCAGCTGAGTTGAGACTTATAGCATAATGTTAAAAAGCTTTACTGTGCAATTAACTGTAGATTTGCATTGTTGTGTTTACAGGTGACAGGTCGAAGCTCAGGCACGGTGATCCCTCCCCCCTTGGTGCGGGGTGGGCAACACGTCCCGTCCAAACACAACTCTCAGATTGTCATGCCACCCCTGGTCAGAGGGGCCCAGGTGAGTGTGAGAGGCTGTTCAGATTCTAATTTTCCTCACATTAGCCCACTTTTGAAGTGGACCCATTTGAAGAGCCCTCTGTTAATTTCTTGCTCTGTCTTCTCCTTCCTCGCTCTCTTCATGCACCTGTACTGGCTGCCTCTGCGTGTGTGCTGCCATCAGCCCATTGCAATGACTCCCCAGCAGATAGCCAGTCTCCGTCAGCAACAGCAGCAGCACAGCGGTTCAGGCCCCCCTCCGCTCTTGCTGGCTCCCAGGGCTTCTGTGCCCAATGTCCAGGTCCAGGGCCAGAGGATCATTCAGCAGGGACTCATTCGGGTGGCTAATGTTGCCAACAGTAATGTCATGGTCAACATCCCTCAGGTGAGAACACAGTATATAAGCAAAAATTATACACTCATCTGCAGAAAGAGTTTCATAGGGAGCAGTGGGAAATGTACAATTTCATACTTTTTCCGTTGCTAGGCTGCACAGCTGTCATGCATATGGTCAGCCATAATATTGACATCTTCGTGTGTAGTTGTTTAAGCGGTGTCTTGTTTGTGTCCAGGCATCTCCAACCAGCCTAAAGGGCTCCTCAGTGTCACCCAACTCTAGCATCAATGACTCCCCAGCCAGCCGGCAGGCAGCTGCTAAGCTTGCACTGCGTAAGCAGCTGGAGAAGACGCTGCTGGAGATCCCTCCACCTAAACCTCCTGCCCCCGAGTTCAACTTTCTGCCTTCAGCAGCCAATAATGAGTTCATCTATTTGTTGGGGTTGGAGGAAGTGGTGCAAAAACTTCTGGAGATGCACGGCAGGGGTGAGTAGACCTTTACACTTGGGTAGTTAGTTTTTGATGATATTGTAGTACAATGGCAGATGGAAGAGTAGAATATGTTTACATTTAGACATAAGTACACTCTCTGTTCTTTATGTAGGTAATCTGGGCCCAGCTGCTGCCATGGCCAGCTCCATTCCCAAAGAGCCATACACCTGCGCCCAGTGTAAGACGGACTTTACCTCGCGCTGGAGAAAGGAGAAGGCTGGGACCATCCTCTGTGACCAATGCATGTCGTCCAATCAGAAGAAGGCCCTGAAGGCTGAGCACACCAATCGGCTGAAGGCAGCCTTTGTTAAGGCACTCCAACAGGAGCAGGAGATTGAGCAGCGTATCCTCCAGCAGGCAACCTCCTCCTCTTCCTCTGTCTCTAAAACCACCTCGTCCTCTCCCTCACTGTCGAAGAGTGAGATGCTGGTGTCTCAGCAGTACAAGCAGGTCAGGGCTGCCATGCAGCAAAGATCTGTGGCTGCCCACCACTCCTCCATTAAGCAGGTGAGCATGTCCTTTGATGGACCAACACTGTGGTTTAAAAACATGATTTCAAAGAGCAGCAGCCAAAAGATCTGCATACTAATTAACACCTGCACCAACTCACATCACTTCTTCTATCACTGTCCATCTGTCCGTACAGAGTCAGCTGTCACACAGCCTCCAGTCTGCAGTGAGCTCTCGTGGTATGGCCCACTCATTCACCTCCTCCTCTCAGCTGCAGAGCGCAGTGACGGCAGCGGCGCTGGGCGGCAGGCCAGGTAAGCACGCTGCGGCGCGACCGCTGCAGCAGGGGGCAAAGGTCAGCGGCGGTGGCAGCAGCAGTAACCAGGGCAACGTGGCCGCCTGGAGGAAGCAGAGCAGTGGCAACACAGGTAGATAAACATGAGATGAGGTTAGGCCGAGAACGCACCTCACCCGTTCTCGCCTTCTGCTCCTCTATGGGGTAATCACTCTCTTCTAAAGTGGATTCCTCTCAGACACTGTCACTCCTCTGTCTTTCTTCCCATTTTTGCACACTAGGCTCTTTCATTGTAGAATTACTTTATAGCTCAATGCCAACATCTTCCTTCATATCTATCTTCTTCCTACATGAGTCAAAATACAGTATGTTTAATATTTCATTATAGAAGAAATGTAAAAACAGCTCATCCTCCAGTACATTGACCACTGATGTGTTTGTTTCCTGACAGGTGTGACTATGGCCTATGTGAACCCCAGCTTGTCTGCCCATAAGACCACCTCTGCTGTGGAGCGTCAGCGAGAATACCTGCTGGACATGATTCCCTCCCGTTCTATCTCCCAAGCAGCCAACACATGGAAATAATGCAATCTTTACTTCCTACTGACACCATAACTATTACTCCTCTTAATATCAATAGCAGCCATTCTCATTATCATTCTAATCCTTTCTATGGACTCTGCCTCTGGCCCAATCGGTGCAGGGGAGAATCAGCCTAGTTTTTTTTGTTGGACACAGGCGTTCCTTCAATTCTTCCTCAGATATTTCTGCTACCATCTTCCTTCCCCGAATCCTTCATCCCAAATTGGAGTTGTGCTGCGACAGCTTGGGCTTCTGGGATACAAGGAATATGTCAAATAGCATTTGGGTACCTTTTTTCTTTTTTTTTTTTTGAGGGTTGGGGTTACACAGGCGTGTACCATTTCACAAACTTCTCCAGCGATGTCGCCTCTCCCTCCCTGTATATTGGTCGAACCTCCCAGTTGCACCAAGAGGAAAAGATCCCTGAGCGCTCCTGCCTCTGGATTAGGCAGGGGGTGAAAAATAATAATCACTATTATACACAATAAAATACTCGCCTTACGTCCTACCCCTCTCTAGTCTGAGCCAGTCAGACTCGGGCCCATGTGGTGGCCGAACCGAACATAACTGAAGACCTCATCACAGGGACTGTGGTTGAGCTTCGAGGACCATCCACGAAATAACTGCTTCAGCTTTGCAAAAATGAATAATAAGAAAAAAGACTGTAAAAATGATCTCTATCTGCACACAGACCGCCTCTTCTCTCATAGCATGTATAGTAGAGAAGTTGACGTGTGTTGGATTATTTTGTATGGCTGAATGTTAGGATTTTTGTCTCTTCTTCTATAAGTCATATACTGTGTTTGGAATATTGTGCTCCCCGATACTTTGGAAGTGGCCTATTGTTGAGGTCTGAATTTACAGGCTAATGTTACTGTTGAGGTGGTTTTACATCTGCTGGGTTCCATGTTGTGGCCTACTTTTTAATACTTTGTTTTTTCTAAGATGAAGAGGAAGAATAAAGATTAAGGTTTCACTGACTTATGTAAAATCATGGAGCGTATGTTTGGAGGACTATTCTTATTGAATATTGTTTAAAACAAAAAAACAAAAAAAAACCTTCCAAAGAACTAGTGGAGCCCAAATGGAATCCCTTCTGCTAGAAGGTTTCTAGTTTATTTGAACCCTCTCTGGATATAAACATGAATTCATGCTAAACTGAGGGGGTGTAAGGAATGTCATATTTTTGACATTGTTTTGCTTTTAGTCATAGGTTGTGGTGCATTATTTTTCTTCTATAGACAAACTGTCTCTGGGTTTATTTATAGGGTCATGTTAGTAAAGAATATATGCTTATGCCCTAAGTTTGAATGGATCTCCACTTAAAATGATTTGTTTTCTCTTGTGTGTCCAGTGGCTCCCGCTCACCTTACGGCTGGTCTGAGAGAAGCTGGACGGCTTTCAGAATGTAGTTATGCAAAAACCCCTATAGCAACAAATGACATCAACTTCTTAGTCTTTAACATTAAGGTGTGTATGATTTATGTCAGGTCCTTGAATTGAGCTAACTATGCCTTTTCACATGAGCTCTAGTGCATTTTTATCAGGTTGCAGCAGCACAGGATAAGCTAGTGAAGTACATGTCCCACATTAAACAGGGGGAATTCCCATTGCTCATGGAGTTGAGTTATTTTATTAACCATGTGCTGTTTTCTTTCATTTGACTCACTGGGGTGGTCCTGTTTTTCTAACCCTACCACTTAGCGGTGGCTTCACGTGGCCGTTTGTGTGGCCTGTTGGAAAATGTCACTAAATTGAAGATTAAAAATATTAAACTTTTGATGCGCTGAATTTAAAATATGGGTAAGCATCATGCATATTTTAAAATCTGGATGTTTTGCAAGCAATATGTTTAAACACACAAACCCAAGAGGCTGACCACCCTAGTTATTTTCTCAATCCTGCATCTGTCCCATTTTTAAAATCATTTCGTCACTGTGTCATTACAAACCTGGAGTCTTGCTGCCCTGTTGGATTTGTGTCTTTTATCCAGAGTGCACTCCTTAGCTCACTGATCATTGTCAGGCTCCATACTGAACGATGGTGCACTGCATTAGGTAACTGGGCATCAGTTGAAGTTTATCCCTCTGTACTTGGGGTATCATCACTGTACATTTGGGTTTCATTTAGGACGGTGCAATGATGCAGTGTGTACATTTTGCTGATAGAAATACAAGCCTACAAAGTTTTAATTTAAAATCGCTAAAAGATTTTGTATTTCTGTCTCAAAGTAGCATCAGAAATCGTCCAGGTTGTCTGTACATTCCTGACAGGCAGAAGGTAGCAGCCCGCGTCTTGTGGATGCAAAATAAGCAACCTGGAACGAGCTCGATCATTTTGTGCCCTGCTAAGTGTAACCCTGTGCTGTCCTGACTACTGCCTGCTGCTGCTGCTGTTTCACAACAATATCACCATTCCGTTTGTTGGGGGTCGAAGCTCTGCTGAAATGCAGCGCAGCCCCGATGGAAAAGAAAACAATGTATGAGAAATGTTTGTTTTTTTGGAATTTTTTTTTTCTGCTCTATCAAATAATAATAAAACTAATTTTAACCCCTCGTTCGTGGCTGGTTTGCCTGTTTATTCATGTTTAAGCACAGTTAAGCTGCAACGATTGGCAGAAAATCAATTACCAACTATTCTAATAATGCTTCATATGAGATTTGAATAATTCTATTCTGATTCTCAAAGCGCCAGTTTTTTGTTGTTTTTTTTTAAAGCTAAAAAGCTAAGCATTCTCGTTTGAGCTTCTGTATGAGGATTTGTCGTTTGTCTATGTTTTATATCATTGGAAATGGAACATCTTTGGATCTTGGACTATTGGCTGAATAAAACAGGACATTTAATAACATCACTTCAGACTTTCTATAATTAATCGCTAGTTTTGGTCCTAAAGCACAGTTACATTGATCCCTGATCTTAAAGACACTAACTCACAACTCAAGCTCAGTATACACACACAGGAGTCCAAAAGTCTGACATCACAAACTCTATTTTCACATCAATCAAAAGTTAGAGGATTCAGAAACATTACAAACAAAAAGTTATGACATGTAAGCCGAAGAGAGAATATTCTTCAAATTCAGATTCAGCACATTTTCTAGGCCAGCAATCAAACTGAAGCAAATTTATGTCAACCGCTTTATATAAAAGGTCAGATTTCCTTGAGCGTGCACTGAAGCACGTTCAGATGACAGTCAAGTGGATTTCATCTACTCATCAGAGGCTCGTTAAAATAGCTCATCTTGTTATAAACATGGCTGTGCCTCAAGTTTCCAGCAGATCATGGAACATCATGGAAAACGACATCAAACACTTCCCACAGAAGTGAACAGATCAGTTGTATCCAAAGCACAATCATCAGACAGAAAGTGATCAGCTGATCAACACATCGAGCTCA
Organism: Holacanthus passer; assembly: GCA_025331565.1. NCBI lineage: Eukaryota > Metazoa > Chordata > Actinopteri > Pomacanthidae > Holacanthus > Holacanthus passer. The sequence continues at coordinate 965,370 of JAFREQ010000116.1, forward strand.
GATCTCCGAGAGATAGGAAAGCTGCTTTGTCACAGATACAGAATTTGCTAAATAAAGACAAGACCAAAACACAAGACTCCAATCAGCAAAAGTCCTGTCAAAAGGAGGCTGTCTTGTAGCCAGTTCTTTCCAAGAAGTCACCACAGTCACCTGACCTCAACCCCACTGAACATTTATGGGTGCACTTGAAAATTCGAAAGCCAAGTATTCTGCAACAACACAAGAAGCTCTTTGGAACATTATCAAATTATGCTGGGATTAAATGGGTCATCAGGTTTTGCACAAACTTGTGTACAGCTCAAGTGCATGCTGTCGTTAAAGTAAAAACATTTGCAGGATTTACAAGATTAAACTTTCACTCAAATTGTTAAACTGATATAAAAAAAAAATGCATTCGAAAACAAACGCAAAATAGAAGTATCTTTTATTGTTCTATTCTTCTCAAACCTTTGGACACTATAAAAGTACCAGTATGATACAATGTCTGTAAATTTGTAGTATTCAACGTTGAGACTTTTATAGGGATAGTTATCATTTCATGGATTCCATTACATACAGCCTTTCCTTTTTTCTCTTTGTTGTGTCGACCCCCGGCACACAAACATCTGCACATCATAAGTCAGCGTACAAAGAAAGCTGCATCCTTTCTAGCAGTTACATCATAACCAGACTGTGAAGCAAAGGGGGGGAAAAGGAATTATTAAAGAAAAACTACAGAGAAACCACAATTTTTTTGAGCACTCACACTGATTCACTGTTATCCACTCCCACTGGGGGTTAGATCAAGGAACACAAACTGGATTCAAACCACTAAAGCTATGTAACTCTCAGCTTTTTCTCTGCACAAAAATGAAGTTAAAAGCTTCAATTTTTTTCCATCTTAAAACAATGCTCATTCGCCTTAAAGCTGCATATTCAACTGAATCTAAGAAAGCACTGTGACACAGAACGAGGACCCCATCTCATCTCTTAACAGCAAAGTCTGCACTGGAGGAACAAATGCACTGATGCCTTCAATGTACAAATGGGCATGTGAGTATTTAAGAAAAAAAGTGAACCTATCCTTTAATTTGATCATTTTAAAGAGCAATTGCTTTTGCTCTCAGCTGTTAATGGTAAATTGCAGATGTTGCAGCATGTGTTTCTGCCTTTTTCTGTCCTAATGATTATTTTTTTGTCTACAATGACCCTGTTGCTTTAAACTGCAATATCAATGCATTACCCCTAGGTGGCAGGATACGCCAACACTCCATAACACCTGTGTTTGTGTTTAATTGTCCTTACAGGAATTCAACCTTCCTACCGGGTACATTTGTGTTATGCTATAGAAAAACAGGCTAATCTTTGATACGAGCCCACAGACTGAACTCTGAGCTGTGGTCATGAACTCGGCGAAACTGGATGGAGGCAGACAAAGAGAGACCTTTACAGAAGAAAGCGAGCCATTGTTAATCACCACGACCCACTTATGAGCTTCATTCCTTGGCAGCTGCAGGTTCTCCCCGTGTTACTTCTGTGCATATCCTTCCTCTGTGAGTGTGTGTGTGTGTGTGTGTGTGCACTGATACTGTATATTTAATGATAGTGTGTGGTTTCTCTCCTCTCATGTTTGCCCTAAATCCATATGATCAAGTCTGCATACATGATGCACGCACCCACTCAGGTGTTATTGTCTCAGCTGTGGTGGGCTTCATGTAGCTCCCACCATCATATCAAAGGTGTTACTGTTTGTAATTCAGTGAGCGCTCAAGTGTTTCCTCACTCTGATGTTCTAGATTCTCCACCAGGGGAACCTTTTGCCACCAAACACCGTGTATGTGTCTATGCGTATTTGATATGTGTGTGTGTGTGTGTGTGTGTGTAGGGGGTGCACCATGGATGACTGAACAGCTATGATCGCAGCAGCCTGAGCCAATCAGCCGGCGAGCACCATGCCTCCTGATTCTTAATTGGCTGGCTTTCCCGGTGAGCGCAGCTGACACACAGAGCCAGCTGGTTTTATGAGAGAATGAGCCGGGGCCACAGTGGGAAAGAGACAGAGAGGAGAGGCAGAGATACAGAGAGGCAAGATTTAGAGTGTGTGCGCTGCAGCCAGTAATTACCTTCCAGCGTCTGAACCAATCAAGAGCCACGGAGAGAGAGAGAGACACAGAAGGAGGAAGCCCATTTAGATTCCCAGTCTATTCCCAGGCAAAGAGGTAGACAGTGTGTTTATTGAATCAGTCAGAGAGAAGGAACGGAAGTGCTTTCTCTGGAGCGGCACAGCTCATCCTTTCTCATATTTGCCGAGTCGTGCTGGGTGAAAGCAGATGGACAAGATGAACCACAGCTCAGCTGAGGCAGAAGCTGAAACCATAGAACCGCTGCGTTACCTCAGGTAGGCACCTGCCGGCTTTCTCTTCAACACCTCAGATGTTCTCACTTCTGTTCTATTCTACTGCTTCTTCTTTTGTTCTTTTTTTCCGCTCTCATCCCGGTTGTTTAACAGTCACAGCAATTTCTGTTCTCAAATCAGCGCAGGAAGGAGAAAGACGGTGGCAGAATTAGCGAGGAGAGGAACATCCAGATCTTCTTGTAGGACCAATGAGAAGTCTTCACATGAGACTTTGAGTGTTTGAATCAGAGCGAAAGGAAGATCAGAAGGGAGGGACTAATAAGACATATCAATTATTTAAGTTGCCAAATGCCACATGAATACCAGCACTGATAATGAAGATGACAATGATGCCAGCAGAAATACTGTGGTGCACCCCAAGAAACTCCTACTCTGCTTTACCACGCTTGATCTTTTTCATTGCTCTTTTGCCACTTCACCGAAGCCTCAAATTGAATTACTAATATAAGCTCTTATTAAATTAGGGAACCCATGTTTAATTTGGCATTATCAGGCCGCATATTACCAGCCAAGCCAAGCATCGTGTGAATCAGTATCGTTGTGGATGAGACGGGTAATCAAATTGTTATGCAATCGGAGGTTATGGTGGTGTGTTTGTGCCCCTGGCTGCCTCTGTATGTAGCACCGCTTTTACTCTCAGAGCCACACAAACAAAAACTGAGAAACAAAGACTAATTATGCGCTTGGTGTGTATGTGCTGTTGTTTCCTGATGTTTGTGTCGTAAAATACCAGTAAGCAGTTTTCCCAACCTTTTACATGCACGCACACAAGATGTTTAGATCCACTTAAGATACACACACAATATATCCATCTAGAACACACACAAAGTAAACAGCCTTTAGTCATCGTGATCAAACTTGTGACACAAAAAACGAAGCTCAAATAAGGACGTGGTGATAAAACCCCCGGAAGCAAAGACTAAAATAAAATGTTCACCAGGGGACAAATCTACAGCCTGTTGAGTTTTGTTTGTTTCAGCAATAAATCCAAATGACACATAATGTTGTGTTTTATATCTGTGACAAAAAAAAAACGGAGGGAACACCACGATTAAAGGGGAACTCCGCTGATTTTACACATCAAAGTGTGTTTACAGGTGTGGGGGACTGCACATGTGCAACAATTTGCACCAAAGGAGGCGCGTGAAGTCTGATATATTACCTCAAGTGCTGTCACTCGAGTCGGCATCAGTCGGGACTGATTGTCTGCAATGAGTCCGACTTTGTTACAGGAGTGCAAAGCTAAATCACTTCAGTCCTCCTTTAAGGGAGGACTGAAGTGAGAGATAGAAAAAATGAAGTTCATTTCTGTGCAACGCTAATGATATGAAGCCACACGCACACACACAGCGACACATATTGCAACAAAGCCCTTTAAAGACAAGTAATGGTGTTACATGCTGCAGAGTGAAGGCAGGATTACGGTGTGAATGCCCGAACGCTTTGTGGCCTCGCTGTCTTTGTCTCTGCTTAATCTACTGTAAATTGAGTGCGTTGTCACTCAGGAGGAAACATCCACTGTCGCCTTTCTTCCTTCAGCGCAGTTCAAATAGGATGATGTGCTTAATATAGCCTAGACAGATGGTTTGATCCTCCTCTGTCGATCCTTTATCTATATAAATCACCCTGTGAGTCAGAGATTGATTTTACAATATGGGTGTACATATGGTGCCTACAGACATCTTCATACAGTACACTGTATCTCATCTGTGACTAATGTATCCACACTCAGAGCCACTAGCAAACTTTACATGGAGCCTATTATTCCAGTTATTATTGGTTTAAAAACCCCAAACAGAATAAAAAAATGCTCATAAATACTTCAGTCAGAATGTAGCCACACACTGTTTGAAATTCCAATCAGATTTAAACCTTTTCATAAACCGATCAAACGACAAATTGACCTGATAACCTCATTACTTTCTGGCTGTGTTCTTTCTACACATATCCTCCATCTTAATGTAAACACGAGGAGATGTACGATCAAAAAATGGCGGCTCTCAAGCTGAACTCGACCTCTGTGGAGAGGTGATACAAACTCTAAAAGAACGAAACTTTAGTCGATGCCTAGATGGAGACCCAAGCACTGACAAATTAAAAATGTTGAAGACAATCATTTACGAAGCTAAATCCCAAAACAACACCAACGTCCTATCTTATGAAAGCATAAATGAAGCGATGGGAGGATGACCACTGGCAGACGCCGCTCACCGTGCTGTTGATGTGGGTTTTGAGGATGAATCATGTGATGGCGACGCACGACGTATTCATCACTTTCGTGTCAGACAGTTGTTCTGATGAGAAAAGCGTTGTCACATGAAAACAGCAGACTGCATTTGATCTCATTCCATGTAAACAGTCGACCTGAAATTGGAATCATTTCAAGCAGAATGAAAAAATTATGCATGTAACTGCAACTACTGTCACTGATTTATCCGCTACAGACATCCTTCTATTCACCATCTCCATGTTATTGCTGTATCAGTCAGAGCATGCACCCACATATTAAATCCATTCCAGGACCTTTTTTAAAATTTTTCTGTATGTATGTAATCACGCTCCTCACACTGGCTGCATTTACATTCTTCTCCATCTGTGTCGACATCTGAGCAACTGAGGCTGGTAGATTAACCATCACCCGAGAGGCTTCCCCTCAGATCTCAGCAGCCTGATTGGGGCTGGCTCGCATTCAATTAAGACAGTCAATTAAAGCCCCCATATACCGCAGCAGAGGGAGCTGATTGTACATCCACCGTCATCATCACAGCCCATGTATGTGCACATGTAATTTTTTGATTAACCTGTGGTTCATAATTCATTCTAAAAAGATACGTACATATTTATCCGTCATTGCCGTCAATTAAGTTAATAGCTGACAAGCAGCTGCTGGAGCAACCTGTTTAAGCAAAAGCTCGGTGGTGATTTTGTGAGCAAAGAAAAAAAAATAGATGGAGATAATTACTTTCTGGAACTGCAAGATGATTTATGTAAAACAACATGCACAGGAGATAATATTAGCCTGCAGACTCCCTTGTGATAAAGCTGTTCAATGATCTAATATAATTATATAGAAATTGTGAGTAATGTATTTGCCAGAGGCTTGCAGGAACCCATTAAGCTAATGCATGAAATTCTCAATACGTGACAATCCAGCTGTTTTAGCGTGATGATGCTTGTGACCACAGAAAGATCGTTCTGAGCACGACTCCAGAATCACAGATTAAACAAACTGCACACACATAATGCAATTTAGGATATGCATCACTAATTCTTAAAATAAAATCAACTAAGTCCAAAACGGAATCAAAATGAAACCATGCAAGTAGAAGTAGCCCTATAAGTATTGTTGGGCTGATAAAATGCCCGAGGCGGAGGATAACCTGTAACCGTTGGCAGCTGTTCTGAGCTGCTGAGTCTTGGCCACGGTCCCTGGTTCCTGCCTATCGCTTCTGAAAGTCGAGATGGGTAAAATGCAGAGGGCAAATTTTGGGCTTGTGAGTAAGATTTATTTGGGGAAGATGAAGTTATTTTACATCTGTTTCGGGCCGGATCAGCTTCTCGTCTGCATCACTTGTTGTTCTGTTGTATCTCATCTTTGTCAAATAACCAGAGAGAACTGAAATATAAGTACGAGAGCTTGACTCGTTTTAATCGCCACTCTGATTTTAAAAGCTGCGCTCATTATTTTCAGGAGTAACTCCACAAATAGAACCATCTGCCAGCACAACATGTCACTGTAATGAGCCACTTTTCTCTCACTGGATCTTTCCCCTCTCTCCTCTGAAGTGACTGTTCTGCCTCGTTGCTCCACCTCTCCCCTCTTGCCCATCACACCTGAGGCCGGGAACCAGTTGCAGAGAAATGTTGGACTGGTGTGAGATATTTTCGTCCATCTTTCCATTTGCTGGTCTGCCTACCCGTCCATCTGAGCTGAGCTGCCAGTGTGTCAACCTGTCCGACTTCACCTGCCTTCATGTCTCTCCTGCCTCGGCAACAACTCACATTGGGCTTATTGTCATTCCTTTGGCTCGCCTCCCTCCCTTCAGCTCCCCGCCACCAATTCCTACGTTGGCAGCTCCATTTGCCTGTGTGACAGCTCAGGCGTTTATTTATAGGCCAAATGTAATGATTGGGGCAAAGGGGTGGAGATGCAGAGAGGGAGATTGGAGGGGGGGATGATTTGCTACCAGTGCTGTGTTTGGCCATAATTTTCCTCCTCCATTAAAGTTAGATTAGCTATAAGAGTTCTCCATTGACCGTGTTTGAAAGAGGATCCTGTTGAAGAGAGTGGGTTTGACGGAAGGAGAGGAAGGATGAGGATTGATGGTTTGGTTTCTAGTGAATTATAGGATCAGTAAGTCTGATATTTCTGGTCTTTGTGTCATAAGTAGCATTGTGCAGTTGGAAAGTAAGCAGCTCCGTGAGGCTGTGCTATTTTTACTTATTCGAGTTATTGCTGCCTTTCTATCAGCTCAAACCAATCTGGCCATTCTGACCTCTGCCATCGACAAGGCATGTTCGACCTGAGAACTGCAGCTCACTGGATATTCTCCTATTTTTCAGATCATCCTCTTTAAACCCTAGAGATTGTTATGATCCCAGTGGATCAACAGTTTCCAGAATACTCAAACCAGCCTGTCCGGTACCAACAACTATGCCATGTTCAAAAGTAAATCATCCTTCTTTCACATTTTGATGCTTGGTTTCAGCAGATCGTATCGACTATGCCTACAAACCTAAATGCACTGAGTTTCTGCCATGTGACGGTGCGGATCGAGTAGATGAATAGTAAATAGAAATCAGAAGTATTAACAAAAGTATTTACAATTTAAACATCCAAAAAAAGTATTAACAACTTGCAAGAGAAATATATGAACAGTCTATAGACAGGGAAGATAAGATGCTGCTGTAACAGGCTGCCACTAGAGCAGCGCCATCTTGGTTAATTTGACTAATGAGATATTTGTGTTAAAAGAGAAGTTAAACCAGGTAATAAAGTGGGCGGTGAGTGTGTAACAACTCATCCTGAGTGGAAATTAATGTCTGGATCAATCTTTGTGGAAAAACATCCAATACCAATCTAAAACCCAAAAATGTCACCACGGTCGCCTGAAAGGAAAAGACAGGGAATCACCGAAATCAGAAGGCGTCATCCTCGGGGAATCATGAATGTCTGGACAATCCCTTCAGGAGTTGCAGACAAATTTCCAAAGTGATAGACTGACTAATAATAATGAAAAAAAATTAATAATAATAACTAATTTTATGTAAGTATTTCAACACAGGAGCAAACGTATGGAAGGATGAACAACAGCTTAAAGGCTTCTTGGAAATAACACAATTATATGTTGATGAACCAATTCTCCGGCGAGCATGATCTCTCTTTCACCTGAGGTCTGATAGCTCCTGTTTTGCATCTGCTCGACCACCCCGAAGCTGAAAACCCTGCTGATTCAGGTTTAAATGAGTCTCCAGGCAGCAGCCTTTGTTAATGAAGAACACAAGAGAAGCATCTGAGGACGGCTGAGCCAAGACTGTGTCCTCCTCATTATGTCCACGTTGTGAATGATTTAAGGGATTTCAGCGGGTATTAGAGGACACGAGGGGGAAAACAATGTTCTCCCCAAGGCGACCCAATTAGTTTCACAACAGATTTACAATAACCGATTCAGAAAAGAAATAATAAAAAGAATGCACTCTTGCGAGATGAGAGCGGAGTGAAAAGGTCAGACACTCGCTGCAGATTGACAGAGTGAGTTTCAAGCCGTCTACATCTTGTCCTTCAAACAGCAGCAGTTGCACGTGGAGTGTGTTTGCATGTACATACTGCACCTTAGGGCGAACGAGAGGCGGCGATAGAGAGAGACCACCAATGCATTAAGTCTTTGCAAAGGAAATTGCAAGTCATTCATCCTTTAAAGTTCCAAGATGCACTCAGGTCAGAACGTGACCTTCACATTGTGATGATGTCGTGTGTGTTATTGTGACGGCGAACAAGCACACGGAGACGCAACAGGACACTTTGACGCGAAAGCTGGACTCTTATCAGTTTCTTACCTCCTTCACAGCTCTGACAACTGTTGGCTTTACATTGGCCCAGATAACGATGACAGAACTGGAGAAAGAGACCGAGCGCGAGTGTAGGCACCGGAACAAATTAGTCTCTTTCAACGCTAAATAAGAGGCAGCTCAGTACGTCCTGTCCTTGAAAAACTGACCTTCAAAAACTGTCCTCATCCCTCGCGTTCGTTTTCTTTCTCCTCTCTCTGAAACTACGCGACTACTCCTGCTCTATGCACACACGAAAATACGGAGGTGGTTACAGAGCAGGGCGGCTCAGGGAAATCCACAGTCCCTCGAGGCGTCTTCTGACAGAAACACAGCCTCCTTTACTATTATGATGAAGCACAAACTGCAACCGAGACAGACTGAATTACACACTCACAGAAAAACCCACAATATTTCACGTTAAAAATCGAGGCTGCTTGCGAGAGTTCGTCTGTGTTTATGCATTAACGTGTGTAAGATTGATTCGAAGTGAGCAGCGGTTTCTGAATGTGCTCAAGCGTAACATCTGTCGAGCACCTTTCATTTAAATGCCTCCCATCGCTGCTCAATTCTCATCAAATGCACACACCTACGTACGGAGCGCTGCAAGTAAAACGTGACTAATCACTGCCCGGAAGACTGGAAAACATATTTGTAAATGTGAAAATCCATATTGTGGTTTCAGGCAACAGTGGGAACAAACGCCGCTTTGATTCTTCAGTGAGGTTTTGTGAGTGTTTTTTTCACTGAGCTGAACAGGAAGCAAATTCAATGTCCAGAGAATCAGAGATGTTTTAGAGATTTTTACTATTGACTCAGTGGTTTGAGTGTTAAATAGTCAATTGTGCATTTTGGACTATTTTAAACAGGCAATTTTTTAATACTTTTCCTCAATAGAGATCATATACAATGCAAATGTATGAAAGTTTTTTTTTCTGTTTTTTTGTTTTTTTTTCCTTTTATGCAAATCATCATTCACTAATCTGGATTGTACAGCTCTTGATCGCTTGCTATGAGTTTCTGGTCGTGGGCGTTTAGTTTTATATATATTACCTTTCAGCTTATGACACAAGTCTTCTACCTTCATTAGTGCAGCCACAATCTTGTCGTTCTCACGTTCTTGCATCTCCAGCTGGGCATGATAGGTGGATTTTTCCAGCTCTGCAAAGAGGGACGACTTGTCTTTCTACCACTGGAGATATTCAGTCTTCAGCTGTTGCTTCGCCTCCTTCAGGGCCGCAATGAGTTCACTGTTCTCATGTCTCTGTTTGTCCAGTTGAGGCAGACAGGAGGCTCTGGATGTCTCCATCTCTTCCAGCAGGGAGGATTTTGGTGAAATCTTTCTGGTGTCTTCTCTTCTTAGTCTCCTCCTTCTGTTATAGAAGGGCTTCCTCCATCTTGCTCAATTTCTTCTGCAGCTTCTGAGCCTGAGCCCTCTCAAATCTTGTACTTCTGCTTGTGTGGAGCCCCAGACTCTGCCGCGTCTTCGTCAAAAAACCTGCACCATCAGGCAACAAGAGGAAGTTTCAACTGTGCTTTCAGCCACTGCTTTTCAAAATGGCCCTCATTTTGAAGGACCTCATTCTCTCCCTTCATCTGCTCCAGTTTGACCTCAAGTTCCTCGTTGTCGGACGTCTGCTGCTCGAGATCACGCTGATCCCTCTCGACTTTGATTTCAGAGTGGATATGTTTGGCCTGAGCCTCATCGAGCCAGACTCTCAGGCTACAGATCTCCCTCCATCAGCTCTTTCTCTCAGCTCCAGTTGTTGTCCAATAATAATTATAATAATAATAATTTCAAACTAGTTCTTATTGTTGTACTTGGTGTGACTGGCCCATTGGACTCCACGTGGAAAGTGATTTAGCGTTGACGTCCAGATCATTTAGCCTTTTCTAAAGGTATAAAAGTACTTCCAGTAATTACACAGGCTTTCATTTGACTCAGTGAAACAGATCACCAGGCTATTATTAGAGACAGACCATTATTTCATTTGACAGGTTCACAGTGCGCCTCAATTAGCTACTGTTAATTAAACTATTGCGCTGCTTAAATGTCATCTTTTTACATGATATATTAGTCATTTTGAAAATTGCAGGTGATGCATATTATTCGCCTGACCTTTCGTTTTTGACGAGACTGTTCACATCCACCACCTGCATGTATCTGGCTGCCTGATCATCTGGCTGCTTGTGGTTCCTTCTGCTGATGATGTTTGCAATGAAATTAGTGAAGGAAATAGAAATGATGGCCATAAGTATAAAAATAAGACCCAGCTTTTAAAGACAAGAATTTTCTTGAGTGTGTTGGACTTTCATTTTAAAAATATTCTTAGATGGATGCAAAGTTTTTGGAATCCAGATCATCACTTTTACACTGTTATATACAGTCATTCCTTATTATATTACATATATGACGACAGCTTTGGCCCAGAAAGACTGGATCTGATTGACCAAGTCACAGTGTGCGTAAATGTGTGAGCTTCTGTTCATGGTGATGAATGTGTGTGCATTTGTTTACATTCCTAGATGATATTTATGCCGACTTTAATGTCTGCAGACAGGATGCACTGTCATCGTGGGCGAGCGTGTGTTGGATGTTTTGTTTACCGAGCTGCATTTAGAAAGCTGACAGGCATGAGAGAGCGAAGGAGACATGAGAGAGGGATTACAGTGTGTATCCCTCTGTGCATTTGTGTGATTTAGGTTTTTACAGAAATAGGTATTCTTGCCGTCGCTCCTGTGTTTCCTTAACAACAATAAGGGTCAGATTTCAACAAGAACAGCAGAGATTTTAGCAGAGATTTGCTTCAAATAAAAACGATCTTGAACAACTGGCTGATCTATTGTGTAGCTCTACAGAAAAAACAATCTTTATAGTCACGAAAAGTCACTAGTGCCCGACATCGAGTGTGAGCTTCTCTCTTGTTTTGCATTATTGATTTCGAGGGGGACAACGTGAGGAATTGATTATTATAATTGCTTATTGGCTTTGTTCTCAAACTCCTGGCTGAGCTGTGCACACATGTGCCCGAGCATTTGTTTTCGAGTACACAGGAGCAATCCATCAAATCTAGTCAAGAGAGTACTGACAGAGTAGTCAATCAGAGTCTTATAGAGCCTGAAGATTCATTTATTCTGGGATTCCTGCAGTGGTGTTAAATCACCTGACATCTCCCCAGTGACAAATTCTCTTCTTGAGTCCTTGAAATAGGTCACGAGTAGACTTTAGATTAAGAGTTAAAAGAGAATCTACAGAGAATCTTGACACAACTATTTTAACCCAAATCACAATCTTTTCCTAAACCTAACCAAACTGCGACCATTTCACATCAACTACCTGATTATTTTTGTTACCAAGACGACAAGGGTCACCTGACAATGGATGATGTCAAAGGTCACCTGACTATGGATCTGCTCTTCAAGTTAATGAGAAGGACTGGCGTATGATCTGTGCAAAATTGAACTTTGGAGTATGCGTTGCACACAATTTGTGTTGCTTGATTGATGAGAACGGCTTGGTCCTTTGCCTGCTTCAATGTTTCAGTGAACTTACTTTTTTCTTCTGAGTCATGTTTTTGGGTCCAAATCTGACTTTCATACATCCCAGTATTCTCCGTTCTTATTGCTTCAGTATCACTGCACTGATTTCTGACCATGAAATATGAATCATGGCGGCAAACGGCTTGGATATCCTTTACACAACAACTTCCTGGAAGATCCCCTCGGCCTGAACGGGGGGCCGGCCTGGGATCCCCTCATCCTCTCATGCCTGGGACATCTCCAAAGGAAGGCGTTGAGAAGGGATTCTTGAACTTTCCTCTCAGTGTAATTTCAGCCGTAGCTTGAGATGACTTTAAAAATTCACCCTTTTCACATCTCGAGTGGAGTCTGATTATCTCTCTTTCAACAAGGCTCTTATTTCAAATTCCAATAATCACTTTACTGCAAACCGCTCTTTAACAATAGACGTGATTTTTCTCAAATGGCAGATAGGGTTTCTCCTTTCACAACGACGCTCTTCACTTTTAATTTCTACCTCTTCACTGGTTTCTTCCTCTGAACCCCCGTGGGCGACTTGCTGACAGGGGTCAGAGCTGTTCTGAAGAATGCGACTACAAATAGAAATGTTCTCATTGTGACAGAATGGGAGCGAAGCCCACCAGCAACTCGCCTTATGTCATCTCTGCTGGAAAATCAATGTGGGGAGACAGAGAGAGATGCAGATGCAGAAGGGGAGAGGAAAGGTGAAAGGGAAAAAAAAGAGAGGGTGGCGACCAGTGAACCGATAATAAGATCCAGAGGGGAGGGAGGTGTCTCAGCACTCACTCTTCTGTCAGCTATTACCACATGTCACTCACATCGGTTTTGTGCCAGCTGCCATAGAAACCGACTCCAGCGACACCCCGGCGAGGGATGCTGCCTGTGCGACTGAGACGTGGACAGGTGATCTGTTTGTGAAAGACGTTTGCAGGGATGCGCCATCAAGTCAAATCTGTTGGTTTATTGAGCAGATTTTTCACAAAAGCTGTATTTTTGTGATAGAATTGTTCTATCAATATTCTTTCTGTTCAACCGTCGCAGCTATGTAAATTCTCAATAGTTGTATTTTTCTGTTCGTAAATGCATTTGTGTCCATTTCATCTCTTCCTGTGTGTGTGTTTGTGAGATTTTTTTTTTTTTGAGTGTGTGCCACCGCTTGCAGCCAGAAAGGTTTTCCCAGTTTTCAGTAATTGGGTGCGCTGTCTCGCTCTGCTGAGTCCTGATTGCGGTCCTGTTTGGTCTCCCATCGGGGGAACACTGTCGCCGGACTCAGATTATGTAAATGCTTGTCTTTTACATAGCTCTCTGTTGTTGTTTACTGTGTCCTCTCCGGTCGATGATGGCTTACATAAATCGAAATTAAAGCTTTTGAAAAGTTAAGGTAGGAGAGTGAGGAAATAAAAATGTAATTAGCTTCATGGTGGTTTGCTGATTATATATGAAAACAGTATGTCATCATAAAACTTGGGGCTAATTATTATTTAAAGCAACTTTAAATCCCCAAACAATGCCTCTCAGCTCAGGCCACCAATCCTCAAATCTGTTTTTCTCCAAGTCTTTTTCCGGCTCTCGTAATGAGGTGATCTGTGGGGAAGTGCTGGGGAATACTTGGCTCCTGGATGCTTTGATGGACAGACTCCCCGGCGGCCTGTGAGCCAGCGGGTTAATGGTGATGCTGAGAGAGGCGTGCAGCGAAAAAAGAAAGCAACCTGGAGAGCCAGACAGACAAATCAACAGACAATCAACTAAATGTTTACCCAGAGAGAGACGATCAAACCCCTCGAGAGGAGAGCAGCGGAGGGGGAGAAAAGCCAGTTGTGTATATTGAATTGTCTGAACTCACATCTATCTGCGTCTATGTCTTCTTGCTCTCGCAGCTGAAAATCTAATTTCTGTGTTTGCATTATCTGCTAATTGCTGTAATGATAACCAGGCAGACAGAGGGAGGGAGGGAGGGGGGGGGGGAGGCACATGGGTTTCTGCAGTTTTTTGGATTTGCGTCAGCTCACTGTAATTAGTGAATCTAAGTCCCAAAGGTCTGCCTTAGTTGTAAGAGACAAACAGAGTGAGGAGGTGCTAAAAACTGTCAACACAGGAGATAATTTCTCAGGAGGCTTTTTATGTAACAGCCAAAATAACATTGTTGGGCTTCACAAAAATGTATAAGGAGGAAAGAGTAAGAGGGGTGAGAATGTGACAGGAAAAGAAAAACAGAGGTTACACTTTAGTCAAGTTTCCATCTGAATTAAGTGCAAATTTTAAAGATTTTTTTTAGAAACTTGGCAAAAGAAAATGTGAACGAATGCATGTTTCCATACTCTACTGTTATGAGAACATTAGGAGCTGTTGAGTGCAATTAAACCAGTGTTTCATTTCATTTCAAGAAGGTTACCGTCTCTCTGTCGGTCCACACAGTTTCAGTCTGCTGCACTTTTTAATCTCTTCAATGGAGCAGAAGCTTCACTGGATGTTCAAGTCACCTGCTTAATCTACCTCATGATTAATTTGCTACAGTAAGACTCTTTCCATTGCACTTGCTCACATTTTGCTTTTGCCAATACATCAACTTTTCCACCTCAGCCAAGCTTAAAAACTTTTTTTTTCCTCTGAATTTTGTTCTGCATTTCCACTCCGTTCTTGTACGAGCTTATTGAATATATGCATTAAAGCAGAGCCCGGGGACATTTGCAGGTACTTCATGCCATTCAAGAGCAAGCTTTGCAGACTTTAGTGCCACTTTCTGCAGATGGCTGTTAAACCTTAACTTGGCATCCATTAAGTCTGAGTAGCATAAGGTTCGAAGTCTCGGCCTTTCCTCGAAGAACCGGGGTTACAAAATGTGACTTTCGTTCCGTTTCACGCCCTCTAACAGGCTCTAGTGGCTTAAAGACAGCAAAGCCAACGATGCTTCCCTGCTGTGACACCGGCTCGACACAAGGCTGCGATTTTGGTTAGAATGCAGCACTTTAACACGCAGGACAACACTAAACCAAATCTAATGGACCACTCGCAGAGCCACAAGCACGAGCTGTCAATCTCTCAAAGGCACAGTTATGATGAAGAGGCACACAAGGCTACAGGGTGGACATAATGCACCGAGGCAGGACCTGAAAGCATCAGGATGTGAAGCAAACTCAGAACGACTAACAGTCACTAATCATTCCTAACAACAGGGAGCTAGAGGCTAATTACTCCTGCTGATTGTACTGATTGTAGTAAAATCATGACCTTGTTTGAGCTACTGCAACAAGAAAACACAGACACTGGTTAGAGGCAAAGTTAAAACACCACCTTTCATAGGAGAGTGGATTTGACTGCAAAACCCACAGAGCCCAAATTCATTGTCGATGTCTAGTGCTGGAAAAAATACCATTAGTCCAGATTTGGATCATCTGATCTGGAGACGTATCTGAACAAACACGAATGCATTAATGCGTTGATGCACCCACTCCCACATTGATATACAAGCCTGCAGACATATTTTCTTCCTGAACTCCACTTGTATCTGCACCTGAATCAGCAACTACTGCACGCATACATGTACTTTGTTTTGTACTCTTCTTCAACTCTCTGCTTTTGTTTTGAACATTTAAATGTTCAAGCTAAATCTCTCTGGCTTCTGTTCTGTCTCTCTTCTTGCATTTGCTTCGTCTGGGGGATTGGCATAAATTTGGCAGAAACGGTAACAATCCAGCTGGATTCATCAGCTGTTCCAAATGAAGAACGCTTTGATGTTGACTCACTTTTCTCTTTTATTTCAGCTGGCATGCTTGTGCAAATAAACCACCACAAACCCTAAATAAACCAGGTCTGTTATCTATGGCCATGCTTGGCTTTCGTTGTCATTCAGCTGGTGGATAAAGGCAGACTTATCTATCTGCTCTGATGATGATTTATCGACAAACTTATTTTTTAATCGGTGTCCAGATTGATGGTCTGGTTGCTTTTAGATGCAACTGTTCACTTCTTTCCTGAAACATACTCCAAGGAACTTTTAATTGGTTATGAAATTGAATTTAATGCTGAAGCTTCTATATGACCAATATCAGCAAACAAGACCATCAGTGAGAAGACACTGACTATTTCTACAAAGTTATTCTTAATGTCCTGGTTGGATCCTGAACTATTTTCATGGTGGATTGCTGAGGATGAATAGTATGAAAAAATAGTATTAAAAATATGTTGTGTCTTTCTCTTTTTTGCACAAGCAAGCCAGATCGAGATCTTTAAGACAGGAGGTGAAGCACATACTGCTTTTGTCCACAGGGGTCGCCAGAATCAACAACAAAATGAAAGTTGCTTGTAGTATCTTTACCTTCTTTACTTTCCTAATTTGCGTTAGGGAGAACACAGGTAGCCACACTTAAGGTCTGGGTAATGAGATTAGCCAGCGATGAGAGATTTGTTAATGATCTTCCATTCAGTCATGCACAACTCTAAATTCCAGAAAAGCTGGGACACTGTAAAACATAAATAAAACAGAATATGATCATTTGCATTGGTAGGAGATACGTGTTTTGTTGGTGGGGCTGTGCTATATTTGAACTGTTAAAGTCCCATCATGCAACCTGCAGTTAGAAATTTCTGCATTATGAGTTGGATCAATGGCTGTTTTGATGGTGTAATAAGCTTAACTCTGACAGTAAAAGCACTCATAATGTTCACTGTGGTGGATCTCCCAATTTCAGTCTGCAGATGTTTTTATTATGCTGTGGTGTCATGAATGAAAGTCTATGAATAAAAACTAAATGTCGCTCTAACTGCTGCCAGTTGGCTGTACTGATACAAGCCAGTGGAGTAAAACTGAGCTGATGAAGGTGTTTGTGTAGGCAGCAGTGACAGTAGCGGGCTTCGCTTGACGACTCCTCCTCCACATCACACCTCTGCTGTGAGCGGCTCACACATCTGCACCTCCCTCTTCTCCTGCTGCTCCTTCACCTCCTAATCATTTTAGAGGGGGGGGGGGGTGAGCGAGATTGACACCTGTACGCACACATGCACACAGAAGCACCATGAATGTGTCCCTAGACTGACACACAGAAACCCAACAATTCTCATATACGACACCCTGCCAGGCTCCCCGGGCTGCACAGCATGTGTGACATTCTCTTCCTAATGTATGGGAAATGCCACATGCGCATACATTACAGCTGAGCCTGTCAGCGCAAAAGCCGTTGGTTGCCTGAGGTTACAGCTGCACACATGGACCTTTAACAGACAAACATGTCTGTCAGTGAGGGGTGACGCCAAGGGCAAAAGTTTGAGCAGCAGCTGGAATTTAATATGCATTTCTAAAGTCGGGTTAGAAGATTGTGTGTCAATAACGCAACACCGTGCCACAGGGACCGGCTAATTGCTTGTGTTAAATGGCACTTGACTGCAAGAAGAGTTCACGTCTGCCTGATTGACCCACATAGGCCTCTTCGTCTCCAGCTGGAGTTCGGTCTCTCCTATTTTGTCCAGGTTCGTCGTGACGCCTGGCTGCTCTGCTCTCATTAAAGACAACTCACTGGAGTATCCCTCTCTCGCTCCTCAGCCTTATTTTCAACTCTCGCGCCATCGTCGTTTTTCATTCAACGCGTCTCTGAAGAATTCTCCCTTCATCATCTCTGCCACCAGCATTGGTCTCTTTGCACCTCTCACACGTTTCTCCCCCGCCACCTGCCACCCGAACATTGTAAACACACCCACGCACACGCACATATGCATGCATGGATGCATACACACATGCCAGCGTAGCTGCGAAAGGTCGGCCGAATGCCAGTCTCAATGCGATGGCTCTCTGGTCCCTCTCATGGTTCCCCCTACTGCTGTGCTCATCAATTATACATACCCCGCGCATTGTGTGTGTGTGTGAGTGTTTATATGTGCAGGTGCTCCTGTGCGTGGCAGCAGTCGTGTCAGAAACAAAATCTTGCTTGGTGTGAGGGCTTGTGGCCAAACATGAGGGTGGGAGACGCTGATAGGCAGTGGCAGCGTTGGTTCGAGGCAACACTTTCTCATTAACATGCTCTCGGCTGTTTATATGCTGCGTGTGTTCTGTATCTAATTGCCTTTCAGCTGACCCACCTGCCTTTTCCTTATGAAACAGTCTCCATAGTTTGCTCTGTGAAAGAGAAATGACTCAGGAGACACACTCACGGGGTGATTAGATGGGAAGAGAGTGAGCCATTTATGTGAA
The DNA here is from genome assembly GCA_025331565.1 of Holacanthus passer. NCBI lineage: Eukaryota > Metazoa > Chordata > Actinopteri > Pomacanthidae > Holacanthus > Holacanthus passer. The sequence goes on from JAFREQ010000116.1 coordinate 983,534, forward strand.
GGCAATTCAAAGAAAGCCTTGTAGAGTTTTCAGCCACAGCATAATTTTCTATTTTGTGCTCCTCCTGGGTATTGTCTGTTGTTGACAATACTGCAAAATAGAGCCACAAAAATCCATCAAGAGACGAATCTCTGAAAAACTGAATGAAATAACCCTGCTAGCTTTTATCTGGAGCATCATCAGTGCTAAACACAAACAGTTCATCTTCCTCACTGGCCACTTTGAGATGTGTTTCTGGAGTCTAACTACAGAGATCTCTTGTGCAGGGCAGAGGTCATTTCAGCACACGCACAGAATAGGGGCATATTTGAGGTATTGTTTTTATGCTTTTGAGCTTCATTATAGAATAGAACTGAATAAATTACAATAATCAGACTGGCAGACAAAATGACATAAGACATGCAGACCTCTTGGGCCCTTCATTAGACAGCTGAACCTGCCCTGCTGCCCCGCCGAGGGAGAAATTGGCAGGGGATGAGATGCAGAGACGGAGAGATGCCACAGTTGCAGCAGATTTGCCCTGCAGGTTCATAACATCTCAACCTCACCTCCAGCTATCTGTCTTTGACTCAGTACAAAAACAAGTGCAAAACAACATTGCATGTTCCAGTAGATGTAAACACCTTTTCTTCAACCTGTTGCCCTTAACTTCAAATGTCCACAGAAAAAGGTCATAAGTCAAAGTCTGCTGGACCCGGTCCACTAAGCGTCACATTAAAGATGTCTTCTTTGCTGCAGATGCTGGTGTTCTCATTTAAATTGAGCTTGAGGTTCTCATATGGTTGATTGCAATAGTCTAGTTAATCCTCGCACGCCTCTGAAGTGGATTATTTCAGATCTTTCTAACAGACTTGTAATGTCTAAATCTGTGAGAATAAAAGAGACTTTGCTCTTGGTGTCAGACCCTCAAAACTCTTCCACAGCCTCTCTGATCTGATTTGCCACCTCGGAGAGTTCTTTTGAAGAACGTGTTTCTCTGTGGCAGCTGGTAATTTCCTTTGATGAATCTGTGGCTTTAAAACCGGAATAACTGATTTCTTGCCACTCAGAGCCAGCAGACTAAGATATATACATGACACTGCTATCATGAAGCAAAATAGTTGCCCATTTACACTTTCAGCACGGAGCGACATTAGCATTTATTAGGAGTTGTGCTTGTGGCTGAATTTTAGTCCAATACTCTCTCTCCTTTTACTTCTGTTTTGGTCTCCACCGGCTCCTGAAAAGACCGGCGACTGTGAACCAAAACAACAGTAATCACAAAAAAATCCCCCCTAATTGCAAAGTGATTCTCATAATATATCCCTCTTAGCTCCCTTGTTATGCAGTGACTGATAAGAATCACATATTCAATACTATCAAATTACAAGGGTTTCTATTAAAAACGATGAGAAAATCCTTTAAGTGCTCTTCCCTGGAGAAGCCAGGGTTTAGGCCTCATTAGGAGGATGTTGAAAGTCAGAATTGATCGACATATTTGTGGCTACAAAGCTCATTTAAATTACAGTATCAAGCATTTCTCCCCTTTTAATGTGGATGTTTTACTGAATTGTATATTTTTGTATTAAGCAGTTTGGTCAGGATTAGTTAGACAAACATATCCTACATTAATCTGTTCTGTATGTACGGAAATGCAAACATGTGTCTTCTGCGTCCTCCTCTTTTTTATATCCATTCCTCCACCACATTTGTCCTCCTGATAGATTTCCCCTGACTCTATTACACTGTATCCTGCACCTAACCAACTGTGACATCTGGAGCCAAACGGCTGTAAAAGCTGTGGACTCACAGGACCGAAATACAACAAACATCATGTTATTTACTTCTAGCTGGATTCAACCTGTCGGTTCCCAGTCAACATTAGCCACATAATGATAGATCACCGGCTCTGATTAAACACCGTCTCATGCTGCCACAGTAAAGCACGGTGATCTGTTTACAGCCTGGAAGAAAAGTATTTATTTAGCCACATGCAGCAGAGGAGGATGGAGGAAGATTGTCCTCTTCATGGCAGGGTTTTATTAGTCTGACTTCTTCCTTTGTATCTCAGGATTGCCGGTGGCAGCGGGTCTAATTATGCCGTGTCACCTTCTCCTCCTCTGCTCTCCTCTGTCTGCTGCCTCTCCACCTTCCCCATCTATCCCTCACTTATTTTCATTACGCTGCCATAAAAGATTAGACCTCGCTCTTATATCTGCCTTTCTCATTTCTTTAATTTCAGTCCCGCACAACAATAAAGGTGATTTTGTTTGCAACATAATCATTCAGCATCAGTCTGTGCTAAAGACCCATTGTTCCGCTGTCACTGTGAACGTTTTGCAATTTATGAAATGCCATTTTTCTGCAAACGTTCAAGACTGTCCTCAAGTTGATTGTTTGTTACAACAGTCGGCACTCGTGATGATTGCTGCGTGTTGAGGTCTGATTTCTCCACATCACGATACCACTCAGCTACACGGCTCCAGCTGGAGGACCGACCGTGGCTCTGCGTGTTTACTAGATTCACATGATAACATCTGTTAACATGTGTTTTACTGGGTGCTTCTCTCATGACTAGTAAAACATTTGTCCAGTTGCAAACCGAGTGTTCATGCTCAGTAAAGACAGTGAGAGAAATGTAAAGTGAAAAAGGGAATTCACTTTCTGATAGAAATCATTCCGGCTTTTTGCAACAAACACAACTGTCTGTTGTTGTGGATGGGAAGCCAGTGAGGGATTGTGTCTTAGTCACTGTGCTTGGATGTGGCATTGCAGGTGTGAGCACCGAAACTGTGATCTATCAGGTGAAAAAGAGGTGTAACAATTGTGGTGAAGCTAGAAGTGACGATGGCCACTGTGCAAGCTATTAGATTGGTTAAAAAAAAAAAAAAAAAAAAAATCAATCGCAACCAGCAGGAAGAAGGCATTGAGAGACCAACCAAACCAAAACCAAACCCAATTCCAGCTGATTGTGGATGCATACGGCCGCACGGTTGATGTCTACATGACTGCAACAATTTCAGCGACTGAGGAAAAGTCACCTTTTTCTTGTATAAACTCAACCGTCGTCTGCTGGCTGCAAAGAGGCATTATGAATTTTTTATATCCAGTAGAAAAGAAAACTCATCACCAGTGGCCACAGGTCTCCAGTGATGGACAGTTTCATAAAGAACCACAGCCAGGCCAAATCTCCCACTAAAGACAAGCTGCTCTACCTGAAGCACAAGCCAGCGAATACATTGTTGTTATTAAACTTGAGGTCACTTGGTAACACACATAGGGCATCGGCCTGTCGTGTCCGGGCCAGCGGCTTTATAGATTGCATTAGCCATTCTGCTGCGCCTCCAGTACCTGGAGGACAAGACCCCTCCTCAGTGGAAACGAATCAGATGTGACAACACACGCCTCGTAATTCGCGATGCTGACGGCCCCTGGCCTCAAACTGAGGGAGCCGGGTTTAAAGCACAGGCAGAGGTTATAAATGGATATTTTGGATAAATGGGTGAAAGGATTAAAGACCACTGGGGAGGAGGGGAGAGGGGCATGGGGTGATGTAACCTGTGGGCGTGCCCTGGCTCATGTATGTCGTGTGCACATTATCTGCTTCGATGCATCCGTGTGTGTGTGTGTGTGTGTGTGTGTGTGTGTGCCCCTCCACCTAGATAAAAGTCCTTCTCCTTTTCCCATTACATGACAACTAAAACCAGGGGATAAGTAGACCTGACTCATGGACATTTTTAGCTCAAGAGAACACAGGAAACGCAGCACAGAAATGATCCCGCCAACACCTGTGGCTCCAGGTGAATATGATTTACTTGTCATTGTTTATATGTCAACAGGTTTGTGGCTGCTGCAGGATAATATGAGAGCAAAATGGAGGAGTTACTGATTATCTAAAGAATGTCTGTCTCGTCGTGGCGGATATGAGGAACATGAGCGGACGGCTAAACTGATTAAGGCTGATTTGAAAGAATGATGCTGCTGCAGACAGTCGTATGGATGTGTACTGTGTCTGCATTTCTCGCTCTCTCTCACACACACACACACACACATTACATACAGCCATTCCTAAATTATTGCCCAAGGAGACAAGAGACAAAGTGAATCATGCCATCCTGATTTGATAAGAATTGAGCAGCATGAAGGGGCTCACGCTGGGCAGTTGGACTGGGACCATATGGAGGCACAAGGCCAGCTCCTATCTGCCAGCTGAGGCTGTTTATGAGACGCTCCTCAGAGGAGAGGCACCTGATCCTCCTGTCCATTATGCAGAGGAAAACAGAATGCGTATCTTTATGCTTCCAGCAATGTAAAAATGTGAGTATAAATGCAGTCAGAATATGAGTCATGCTCATTCTTGATTTTGGCTATGATGCGATTATGGGAATTATGCCAGAATTGTATTAGCTACAAAATGCTGCACGTCTAGCCAGGTGCTTCCACAAAATCCAAACTGCACAGAGAGTCTGCACAAACACTGACACACCCACCTACACAGCAGTGGTGGAGTCTCGCTTATTGTAGTGATCATACTGTGATGATCCGCCTGAACCTGAACCACACACACTCGCCACACGGTGAGCGACACAGCGTAATCACACTCACTAATACATACAAATACATTCATTTACATATAACTTGAACTACTTTCAAAATACTGGCTGTGTGTTATCAGGATGAAACCTCCTGAAACTATTTATTGTAAGCAACACAAGGCTGTAAGAGTTAACATGAACATGTACAGCCGGGGAGATCAGGAATCTGAGCTGATTATCTACTATTTTCATCTGCATTTCTTTTCAGTCACATTTCTATGTAACTGGACATGCTGCATATCTTCTTTCTATTTTCAGTGGAATCTTGTCTATAGGATTGTGAGTTTATATTGTAATGAGCTATCATAGTTATTTCTAAAGGTCAAGGACAAGAAGTCCTTGTGATGACAATCCTATCAGCTGTGTAAATCATAAAAAGGTACGCAAAGATGGAAAGAATACTAGAATGTTATACTAAATAAAAGTACTGTTACTTTAAAGACATTTCATTCAAGTGAAAGCACTTTCATTAAAATGTACTTAAATAAAAGTAAGTCAGGTAAAACGTACCTACAGTAAATGTACCACAGTTAAAAAGCATCTTTAGGCTACAATTCATTTCCTTCATTGTCAATCCAACAACACAAGTGGAACAACATCACACTGCAGAGGCCAAAACTCCTGTGTTCAGCCTCTTGATACACCTGATTATCGATGGTAAACATACAACCTTTCACTGTAAAGCCTCACCACAACTAACCAGAGGACTCAGACATTTAAACACAAATGACCAACAAACAAAAAGCACATGGACACCACGGCGGGTGCAACAAGCAATATGAGGCTTCACAAGTTAAATAACAGCAACTTTAACAGCAGGATAAAACAGCAGAGACATGTAGAAACAATCTGAACTGACAGCAGCTGCAGCCACAAACACACGTTAAAGAGAGCTGCACAGTTTGTACACAAAACACAACACACAAGGCCACATGGAGAGAAAACACAGTGAAGGTGTTGTACTCACCTGTCTGAACGTCAGTGTCTGTGAGTCTGATGCACCATGAAGTCCTCCACAATCTGCTCCTGGTTTCTTTTCTGTCCTCGATCATCCTCAGTTCACAGTTCAGCTCAGCTCAGTTCACATTAGTCCACTCAGCCACTCTGTCCCAGTATAACCAGTCCTCTCAGCCACTCTGTCCCAGTATAACCAGTCCTCTCAGTCTCTCTGTGTTCCTCAGTTTTCAAACATGTGAAGCTGAAAAAAGCCTCTGCAGTCCCAATTGTGACAGGAAGGACTGAAGGAAGAAGTTCATGAGCCATGCGGCAAACACAGAAATCAGCTGGAAGATCCACCAGCTGCATGTTAGCATTTAGCCAAACTCAAACACCAACACCTGTTGCTCATGCAGCAGCTTGGGTGTGTTTGATTTGAGTCACTTTGTGTGCCTGCCGGGTGGTGCATTAAGTCAGTGAATGATTGAGGCAGATGCAGCCTGTTTTTAACCTTGAAGTATATTAATGCTAACTTTAACCCCAAAAGACATCATCCACAGGGTTTTGTGCTTTGTTGTTAATGCTCACTTTCCTTGCACATCAAGTGGGACTGGGCATACTCAGACATAATCTCATGTACTGCAGGGCATTGTTTTTCTCCATGTGAGACAAGCTTATATAACCACCTGATTCTTGTTCTGTTTGAGTTATTGCATTGTTTTTCTTCACAGGACAAAAATAGTGCACGCTCAGTGTCTTTGCACACATTTCTTGTCAGAAAATCCTCCTCTGATGTGCATCTGTCTCTTGGCATTCCCACTGCTGCCTTTTCAATTTTACTCTCATTTGCATCGAGAGAGACAAATCTCTGTTCTGTAAACCTGAAGCGATTTGGATGTGAACCATCCTGCATGTCTCCGCTGCCCTCCAGCCCCTGACTTTTCCCCTTTACATCATCTCTTAGCTGGATGCTGCAGGATTTCCTGGAGGCACGCTGCAGGAGGTGTGACCGATGATGAAAGGTGTCCTGAGATGACACATGTTAAATTAGATGCACACACACACACAGACACACACCTGGGAGAGAGCACTGATAATCTGGTCTTAATGGCAGGGGAGCCATTGTTCAACAACACAGTGCAGGTTATAATGCTCTGTAGGACGTAAGCATGGTTATCCATCAGCATGATGCCAAACCCTTTTACTTGGAACCAGGCTGAGTGTCCATAACCAGATTATCTTCAGGCTAATGATGGACGTGAGCTTTAAATTGAGTTATGATGGTATATATAGTCGTATATAGCTACATTTTCCTTTGGTAGTTTTCCTCTAAAGGGGATTCCTCAGGTTAAAAACCTGTGTGTTCTAAAATAAAGAAAAAAACCACAACAGATTAAATCAACCAGGGTGACTCATCTCCCATGTGGTCTCCAAGTCTCTGTTTTCTCTCTCCCTGCGTGTCTCTTGTTGTCACCCCCCATCTGCCATCACTCTGGTTCAGTGAAGTGCGAACCTTCATCAGAGCAGCTGTGGCTTGGCGGAATAGGAGAGAGGGGCAGAGGAAGATAGAGAATGAAAATAGAAAAGGGTAAACTGGGGCGCACGATAAGGCCAAATCAGAAAAGCCGGAGATCAAAGGACAGAACAGTGGAGCCGCACCACAGAATGATGATGCACATCCGAGTCAAATAGCCAAAGATGAACCTTCTTTTGATATTTATCATGGTTTTATGAAGGATCCGGATTTTGCTTGTTTTGACGCACAGGCATATTAATGCAAATGACAGATAATTGCAAGGAAAAAAAAATACACAAATGAAGAAGACAGAACGGAACGAGCGCAGTCAAACTCACGCCTCCTCTTGCTGCTTTGCAATTCATAGAAACTTCAGTTATTCATGCACCAGCTGTCTATCTTACACTTTACATATAGGATTAATTAACTAGCACTATTAAATAAATCAGCAGCTCTCTTAATAGCAGCTCATTTTAAAGAGAGTTTATTATATGCATGCTATATATTATATGTGACATATTCGTTGAGAAGCAAAACATGCATCAACGCCTTTTTTTATTCCAATGACAGGTTAGTTGGAAACGAGTGTTTCCAGTACCGAGACATCTGTTTCCTTAGTTTTCAAATGTAGAACACATCACTTATTGTGTTCTGGTGGATTACAGGCAGCTGCTGTACACGACAATGGCTTCGCACGAGATCAGCAATTGTAGTAAACACAAAAGCTTTCAGCGTGTTGTGTTTAGGCTGAATCATCATTCCCTTTATCGACAGACTGCAACAAAACAGATGTTAGTATATATGGAAATGGCAGAGATTAGTAGTGTGAAGAGGACAGAAACAGAGATGTATTGATATTTGATGTGGTACTTTGTGTTTTTAAAAAGCCTGAAGTATCATTAATACCTGTCGAGAGCAGGACAGAGACGAGAGCTGGGGACGTTTGAACACTGTGTTTTAATACTCTCCGTCTGTTAGTTACAGTAAAACTGGAGCAGGTTGTCAACGGGACTGTACGATCACGGCGCCAAGGACACGTCCAACAACACTGAGATAGATGCAGCCATAACATGAACAGCTCATAATTGTAACTCTGAAAAACACATTGAGACCATATAAGAGAGCTTTAATTGTTGCACAACAGCAAATATGGATTTGAAAAATTCACGATTTCAAATTGAGCTAATTAAAACAAATCATATGAGAACACCCACACTAAAGACTTTTATACTGACTTCCAGGATTCTAACTTTCTTCTTTCTTTGTCCCTTTTAGTATTTTCTTGCTTTGCCAGGGAGCAGTTCAGTTTGACTCAACGGCTCTGTGAGGCTGGACTGAGGCGCTATGCCATGAGCTGATGTCAATGTGAGCATGTTAAGATGCTCACAATGACAGCGCTGACATGTTTTTTTTAGCAGGAATAATGTTAATCATCTTCTTTGACTTTGCACGCCGCCTACACAGCTGGAAGTCTTTTCCAAGTGTGACAGGCAGTAAACACCGTCACTGTGTTAAGATAGTTGTTAGCAATGTGGGTTTCTTTAGTTATTCAAAAATACTGTTTATATGCTTATATGCCTAAAGACATGATCTGACTCTGTATTATGTTGCTTCATGATGTCGAGTTCCCATCGGCAGATATAAAACAGGAGGATGGAAAGACTACAATCTTTGAGCTATTTTAAACCAGCTCCTCATCTCACCAGCAGATCACACTGGAAAGGTGGAAATTAGGCAAACTGAGAGGGTGGGGGTGGGAAATGTGGCTATTTCGGTCTTCCAGTGTTAGAAAAATAGAAAGAGTTTCAGCGGAGCATTCGTCTCTGATATGAAACAAGGATATTTCACAGCTGCAGCCTATATACACTGGCACATTGTGCATTATGGGCTGGCAGTACAGGATAAATTTAGCATGTTGGTGTGCTACTCTACTTTCACTGTGTCTGCTGCAGGGCTGTTGCATTGGATTGCATCAAATTTAACACATGTGTTTGTGTTCAATCAATGTATTCATATGGTATGTTGCTATATTTCTGCAAATGAATCCTCACATGCAGCAGTTATTTCTTCAACAAATGTGCTGGTGCGGAAACAATGAGAGCTGATGATGACGGACTAGTACATCGTCACACTTTCATCCACACGACATAATTTATTCATGTGCTGAAATTTACATTTTAATGTTTTTATGTCCCTCGAAACTTCAATTATTATTTTTTTTATCTTTGCCGTGTACGCTCCCAACAACTTGCCACTGCAGTGCCCCCGTCCCCCCCACAGGGACCATTAAAGTTTCATTTTGCCTTACCTCATGTGTAAGGTAAACAGACTCATTAAGCAGGTTGTGATCACAGTTGAGCAGCACCACAATGAAGGTGACACGCCGCAGGAGCACATCACGCTCAGCATGGGGAAATCAGCTGTCTCTCCGGGGAGAGGCCGCTGGCTGCTGCACGGCTGGGGCTACAGGTGCAACAGAAGCCACTTCTCATAATGCCCTGTTTTATCTCTGCAGCTGCACCACGCATGCTCTCACCCACACACCTACACATTTATTTTTTAAAATCAAGGACAGGGTTATATCTGCAAACCTGCTTTCCTTTTAGAAATGGTGCTGAAGCTTTTAGCAAGGTCCTCGTGATGCATTTAGATGCAAAAATGACTAATTACACAGAATTTTCCAATGTACTTCATTAGATTCAGGTAAATAAATGCTTGATTGAGAATAATAATAAGCCTGATAGGAGGTGGTAATTGAAAAGACACGCTGCATGTGGCATGAAACAGCCATCTGTCTGGAGTCCGTCCTGAGTGCTGTGTGCTGCTCCCTTGTGGTAGAGACTCTCGGCTAATGGCGGCTGCTGAGAGCCGAACACCCACAGCACTTTATTCTGTCATGTAATGGCAAGAATCAATAGTAACTGGCTGTTCAGCGGCAGCACTTTCACTGTGATGGCATCAGGACTGAGAGTTCTCCATCAACCAACAACAGCCTCACAGATTTTGGGGTTTTGACTCAAATTGGACTTCGCTGGCAACAAATTAAATCGACCGTCCTCATGTAGGAGCTAAAAAAAAAAAAAAACCCACCTCTGAAAGAAGCTCTGAAGCTGCTGGGTGCAGCGAGCACGGAGTGAACCCTGTGGACCGAGGTGAACTTTCCAAAGATCAACTTGTCACAGTGACTCAGGAAACATCCCTGAGGTGAGCCGTGGGTGACAGCTGCTGCCGCTCCACTGGCACAGGTAAATGCCAGATACCCCACTTGGATACACTGGCTTGGTGACACACAAACGCACGCACACACTGACACACACACAAACTGCTGTGTCTTAAAAGAACCTAAAAGGAACTCAAGCAGGCTTAGTATTTGTCACACTGTCAGCACGGAGAATAGAGACGAATGACACAAAATGAATGTGTGCAATTTTTTGAGACACACACACACACACACACACACAGACAAATACATTCACACACACAGGGACACTGGATTAACCCAGACATTCAGTCTTTCACTGTAATTGTTCAGCATAAACAGAACAATAATAGAAGTGGTGCTTGTGTCTCTTCCTGGGAAAAAAGAGCTGAGTAACAATTGTGAGACAGGGACATAATACAGCATTATCAGAACATAAAAGACCCAAATTCTTCCATTACTGTAACAGTGATGATTAGGCGTTTTTTATTTTTTTATTCTAAAAATGTTCCTTTACGTGGGCGCTCTTTTCATCTGTATGCATGTCTAAATGTCTACTATTATGAATCCATTGTATGTGAAAGAGTCTGGTTTTTCTGCAAGATTTCACATGATGCAACAAGAAAAAGCACAAATCATGTAACCTATGGAAAAGCACACACGCACGAACACGCAGCTGCACCCGCACAAACAGCTCTTGATCTTTTTCGAGAGGTAAAAATTTGAAGTCACCCTGTTGAGTCAGTGCAGATTAGAAGCACAATATTGATTTGGCGCATCGATTCTCCTCTCATCTGCTCTCATTGGTCTGCGACAGTCTGAAGAAATGATCTTTAGGGTAGTAGACGCAAATATTGAATTGCATTTCAATAACTCATGTTCCTCCGGCTGCAGAGTTTTCTCACGTCTGTCTGAGAGGTTTTAAAGTATGACAAAGTGGAAGAGAAATTAAGACATCCAGTATACCTGAAAGCAACTGTGTCATCGTGTAGGTTTTCTTTCTGCAGTACTGAGGAGGACCACCAGGTGTCTGTAGAATAAAAGAGATGCATTCAATGTCACAGAATGAGGAAGGCAAACTTGATGATTTTAAGTCGGCTCCTGCTCTTATTCTTAAAAATGGGTGACAGCACTATTGGCCATGTCACCCGCTCACTGCTGTGTGCAAACATTGCATTTGTCTCACACACACACACACACACACACACACCTCCATGCTATAAGCAGCAGCAGCAGGCTCCAATACAACAGCATCAGTCACACTGTCACCACGCAGAGAGCAACCAGAGGAAGCAGAGAGGCTCATGGCTTCAGAACAAACGTGTAAACAGTAAATTACAAACACAATAACTAATGTTGAAAAGACATCAGGTTGCGTTCACATACACACAGACGCAACCTGGTATGTGTGAGCTGCTGTAAAGGCCACAGGTCAGTCCATCACCTGCACGTTCTGTGTTTCCCAGAAGCTGTTCAGGTTTGTTATGAGTAGACATAAAGAAAGTCTTAAAACCCGACTGGAGGCCACTCTGACTTGCTCATGCAGCCACGTGACAACCAGTTAAACATGGAAGCAGACTAATTTAGCTGTGTTGTAAATACTTGTTCGGTGCACGATGAGTCGCTGCGTTGTTCATACAACTACTCAATTATGTGTCGTTTCTGTTTCGGTGCTGCGTTTGTGGAGCACGTTCAGGCAGAAATGACGTTTTGATTCACATTACAGATACTCAGAGCGTATCTGCTTGTGGGTTAAACTGTGAATGAAGCCTTTTCATGAAGTCTCTCACAGCTCCACGTGCACTTATTACGATGATGATTTATTGATGATGAAGAAACGTGACACTTCTCTTACTAACCGCATGCTGATCTGTGTTTGACAGTAAAGGGGAGGCGGCAGCTATCGAGACAGAGCTACTGAAGGACTACAGGTTTGGACAACAGCAGCTGATAGAGATTTGGGGACAGGCATGCGCCATCGCCATCACCAAGGTCTGCACACTTTCTATTTCCCACATCTACTTTACTGCACGTCTTACTTTTTATCTTCTGTTTTTCTTTTGCTTGCTCTCCCAACTTTAAAACTCCTTTCCCTGTTTCGAATTCACTCATAATCTCCATCCATCCATGCCCATTCATCTTTATCCATCCGACTGTCCAAATATATGTGGTCATGCGTCACTATAAATAAAAGCTGAGACAGAAAACATCATTCCCGCATGTTTTTATGGCAGTTTTTGTTTTTATTATGAATGAATGTGCTTTTCTTGTTCTAAGCAGACCATTAAACCGGTGGCACCGAGCACTGAACGGCGGTTGCCATTTATTGTCGTGTGTGTTTAGCCGTACTTTTACTAGCTCTACTCTAAAACCAGCAATTATGTTTTTACTTTGCATACGTTTTGTGACATGTTTTCCATCATTTGAAGGGTTTTTATTCTCCTCTTCTGCAAAATGCCTTTCCTTCTTTTTGATCAGCCCTTTCACCAATCTCGTAGTTGTGGGGATGAACACAAATTCAATCAATCCCTTTCTTTGAGAGAGCTTTTTTTCCCCCTGTCCTCAAAATGCTTTTGGAAAAATGATCAAATCAAAGGAAGATTTTTTCTTCTTCTTACAATTACAGTTCTTTTCTGCATAAATCCATCCAACCCAACCACTGCTACAAGCTCAAGTCAAATAAAATCAAACTAACTGTGGCCTCAACCAACCCACTCCTGTGCAAATCCGTCTAATAGTCAACCCTGTGTATCACTCAGCAGACCACTTCTAAAGGTCACAAATTTCATCTCGGTTTTTTGAAAAGCTGCCGCACATTCTGTCACTGTGAGCCCCAGTAATCAGCACAAGATCCTGGTGTGACTGTTTGACTGTACAAAAGGGCAAAAAGTCACAGCTGCTGGTACTTACACCTTCCTAATTTGCATTAGCTTCCATACAAAATGTCTGATTGTTACGGGAAGGAAATGTTCTAACTTTCTGTGACATTTGCTTCCAAACATTCGAGCGGCTCACCTCAGGGCAGAACACCTGAGCTCACTCCGTGGCAGCGCTCCTCAACCACGCTGGTCAGAAACCACAACTCGTCTTTTCTGTGATCTGCACTGTCTCAAACCGAGAGTCTGTGTGTGTGTGTGCGTGTCCGTGGAGGGCTGTTAGGAACACATGTGGTTCCCTTCCACCAGACCGCTGCCTTGGTTTAATGCCACGCTGGTTTCCTCAGTTGGCTCTTCAACAGACTATGATGAATAGGAGTCTGAGCTACAAGACACATGAAACCCTGCTTTGCTGTCAGAAGAGGGGATGAAGAGAAAAAGAAGGGAAGAGACAAAGGCAAAGAGAAAGACAGAAGCAGGAGCACTAATGAGTGTTTTAGAGGAAAAAGTTCACATCGATAAAAGCTGTTTAATGAGACAACTTAAACATTTCTCCTTAGGAAAAGCAAAGAGACATGAAGAAGAGAAAAAGAGACGCAGACCTGCAGATACGATGAATAAGTACGCAGAGAGACATCTTTTTGACGATGCAAACATTAATGAGCTGCAGATTTGGGGGATAAATATCTGTAGGTTCATTATTAGAAACATTGCTATGTTGTTATAATAAGATCATTGATCAAATCAAATCAATCAAATCATCAAGTCATTGATTATAGTCACTATGAAGCTGCACTAATCAGTATTGACTCAATATGTAATTTGAGAGGCGTTATCACCCTAATCTGCAGCTCCCCACGACTTTGTGAGTGTTTTGGAGTCTTTCAGCTCACTGTTTTGTTTTGATTCAATCTCACCCCCAGACACAGCAAGCAACTAGCTGGTGAACATGGTGGAGCATTTAGCAGCTAAAGATATTTCAGTCAGATAAGTTGGCAGAGACCAAGAATGGAGCTATAAGAGACTTGTATTCTCCAGGTAAAAAAACCCATTATGAATAAAAGACAATGTTACTCTGTGTCTGCTGGATGTGTAAATGAGCAACTGTTTGCTAATACCTCAACTTTATAAGGTGATAATAAGATCATGTTGTTTAAGCTTGTTGCGCTGCCCCGAAGTTGGCAAGTAAAAAAATCAAATAATGCAGGTTTAATTCGTATTTGGAGCTGATTTTATGCTTTTAATTTGTTCGATTTGATATAAATTCTGAGTAACAACCATGAATGTTCTGCTAATACAATTGCACATTGTGTAACCACATAAAGCTATTACATTCTTGGGGGGTGAGAAACAGACAGACACAACAGCAACAGTTTAAAGAAAGTGAAATGGAAAAAACGAGGGACATGTAAAAGCTGAAGCCGGCATCAGTCAGAAGCAGAGACTTTGTGTTCTCCTCTCGGCGTGTGTGATTAAACCCACCACATCCACTTCCCCTCTATTATCATCGGCCACCGCTGGCCCCACGCCTGGCCCTCCACCGGCGGCCCCGGCAGCATAGCCTTACTAAACAAACACGGCCGGGACGCTGTGGATCGCTGCTGCCCACAGCCGCCAGCAGCACGCTACTGCTTACATGACATCACTGCTATTTAAGGAAAATTACAGTAGAAGGAGATGCAGACAGTCTGATTTCACTGCTGGCCTACTGCTGCTGGCTTCCAAGTATACCACACAAACAAGCATGTGCTCAGTCCCACACACACACACCTACACCTCGGCTTGCCAGATAGATTATAGGTTTTCTGTAAGTAATCCCTTTACTGGTCCGATGGCAGCCGCAGCCGCCAGGTCCAGACTGCGTGTGTGTGTTTCTGTATCAGTCTGAGGCTTTTCAACACCTGAGTGCAGACGGGAGACTGGAGACGTTTTTGTTACCACACGGCAATAAATTAGTCTGTAGTTTACAGGAGCCCCTGGACTTTAGCTTGGTCTTCTAGTGCAAATATTAAAGTCCCTGTTTTCTGCATATGCGAGTCTATTTGTGTTTTTAGGACCCTGATAGTGTTTTCTCAGGCTCAGTGTGTGTTTCAGGTTGATTGGAGGTGAAAGAACATGTGTCTTTAACATTTATTTCAAAGAGGTCTTCCCTCAGAGGCCTTATTACAATCAAGGCGGACATATTTTTAGGTGTGTGAAAGGGTTCCTCTGGATAAGACCCTGTGCTCCTGATCCTCACCGTTTTCAATTAAGGCCATTTCTAAAGCTCAGTTTCTAAAATTGTAAAGAAAAGTTACTGCAACATTCCAATCTAGATATATCTATCTATACAAATATATTAAAATACTTCACATTTTTAGAAGTGGATGTATGGAAAACCTTGCTTTAGGCCTTTAATGTCCACAGAAAACTGAGAACATGTCAAAGGTTCCACAGATGAAAAGAAGCAACCAGATCACAAACCTGCCGAACAGATGCAACAAACCATCTGTCGGCACTTGTAGAAACTTCATACACATCAAAAATATCATAAATATCTCAAACACTGGAAAACATTTGAACAGGTTTATTAGGCTAAAACTCGGTCATAAAACCTTGTTTTTCTAAAACAATACTGTGATGACAGGTAATTTGTTGCCAAGGCAGTTTGAACTGAGTTTTATTGAAACATTATTTTGGAAGAAGGTGCATCATAGACTTGTATCAAGATGTAACTTGATATAAGAAAGAAATGAAGTCGTCATCACAACTGTCAAAAAATTCATGTGACTTTAGTGTCTTTTGGCCTTTTTGTGTGTGTTATATATAAAAAGCACAAATAATTAGACTTTCAATTTGTTTTAAATATGATGGTTAAAGTAGCTAAAAAACAAACGCATCAACAAAAGAGCACTTTGAACACGACAGACAGAAAACCTTTCAGAAATGCTCCTCTTTTGTTAATTGCTTTCACTCATTCAATGATGCATTTGAAGGCTCAATATCAGAATAAATGACTAGTTATGATAGAGAGCGAATCAAGCTTCTGTTCCAAGTGAGATTAGACAAAAGCTTCAAAAACACATCAGAGCAGCACCTGAATTGATCCGGCCTTCTCCCTTTATAGCTGCTTACCTTCAGCAGTGTGTGGCTCTAATGGTTTCTCCAGCAGCGTGAAATGGCTCCAGCACTGATATCACTGATCCTCCCGATGGTCCTCGATATTTAGAGAGACGGCCATTAAACATCCTGATTTTTTTATGTATTTGAGAAACATTATGGGAAGCAAGAGACAGAAAGAGAGAAAGAACAACTGCAAGAGCTTATGTAGTTTGATTTCTTACACCATAAACAACTTTTTTACCACTTCTGGAACAGACTGTAAATACAACATTAACATTTTATATATAACCTCATACAGTTGTTGTGGCAAACAATTTTCTATTCACACATCCAGCTGACACGGAGCAACATGAGCATTTAAAGTCGTGTTTCTGTCCACCTGATGAACTGATCTAATATTTGTTCTCCTTTTAGCTTTGCTTTGGTTTTCACCAGCACAGTACTGTAAAATAAACTAAAACGCAGTCTCTAGATCTGTCAGGAACTGATCACTCTCTGTGGATTCACCCCTAAAAGTGACCGCTTCCACAGTAAACACACTCATTTAATCCCTTGTTAAAATAAAATATATTGATCGGTGCAGCTTTAAGTTTCCTCGGCTTCTGTAATCAACAGATTTATTTTGAGCTCAGTTCACAGCAGGGGGCCACACTGTCAAAGGTGGTTAGTCTTTAATAACTGGTTGGAGTAATTACAGTTTGCATTTCCCTCCAGGGAGCAATTCAACACTGAAAGCTTGACATTATACCACACACACACACACACACACAGGGAGGGTGTCACTGTAAATGACCTGGGTGAGATGTGTCATTAACAGGTAACACAGTGTGAAACTCACTAAGAGCTTCTGTCTCATTAGATATGAAAATCAAAGTCCTGTTTTACTAGCGTCCACTTTGAGTCTCTACTTTTTGTCTCTCCCCTCTCCTCATCTAACACCCTCTCCTCCATCTCATTGAGTCTGCGTGATGATTTCTCAGCTGAGCTGTTATGAAGGAGATAACAGCCGCTGTCTCATCTCCTGGATTCATCGCTCTGGTTAATGCACTCTGAGTCTTGTTATATCCAATTATACAATGTGGGGAATGGCCTATTTCTCCATATGAACTTTCTCCAGTATTGAATACATTAGTGGAAGTGGAGGTAAATGGATTTGATGAGCGGTGGCAGGTTTTCAGCCTATTCCGAGCTCATGTCCCAAATTTGGAGGCCAAGGATCAAGAATGTCTGATTTCATCTTTCGCACAAGAGTCTTAATTTCCTAATTCGAATTACGCTAAACTTTATATTACAACCTGTAAATAATAGTGTGATTATGGTGCACTTTTAGTATAATTACAGGGTGTAATAAAACATTTACAGAGGACAAAATGTTTTGTAATAAAAGACTTTTATAAATTATGGCATAACTACTTTTTGAATTACTTATAAAATATGGTAATATATGATCACATGAAAACACAAAAGGAAGAATATCGTTTTTAGAGCTCATAAATTCCTTATAATGATGCACTTATGAGAAGACAAAACAGGAAGTGTTGCTCACCTATTAATGAGGTAAATTACATGTATTTTAAGGCCTACCACCTTATATTAATTAGATTGGCCATGATGACATCATTGTACCCCATAATTGTAATTGTAAATTTCCCCGCTGTGGGACTAATATAAAAATATGTGTATAAAAATAGTTACATCATTATCAATTTAGTTCCCAATAAATGCAAAATTGTTGCCTCTTTATTTTAAGACACCTTGTTTGCTTCTATTAATACATTCTGCTGTGAATCTTTTATATGTGCCCCATAATTAGAAAATACTTGCACTGTAATTTGTGGGCTGTGATCTTAAGCATTACTGTGAACTGCAGTCATGGGCTGCTTCTAGTGGTGATAAAACCGGTCTTACGACTTGTGTTCTGACACAGTTATTGGGCTCTAATGGGACGGGATTTCCAGAAGTCTGCGTGAACTGTCTCCATCACTTTGAGTTCCTCTTCTGGTTTATGAAATTATGCCGTGACCTTTACACTGATGACCAGTCGTTCTAATGTAATAGTGCAGACGTAAAAGCATCAGCTGACAATCCATAATGAGGCGATGAGTTCTGTGCTTTAAAGAATCTGTGGAAAATAAAGGCACACACCTTTGTGACTTTCAGTAATGATCCCAATCCACACACACTCACACACACTTCTGTTTGGGCGCTGGAGACCGAAGATTAGCCGCTCAGGTTGACAGTTCTGCAGGCGAATACCTGTCTCGTTTAAGAAGGCGCAGGGTGATTTACAAGGGAATGTGCGGCCAGTAAACGAGGCAGATGCCAGCGGCCCTCTGCAGCCGGGGCCCAGACGGAAAGTGTGTTACATATATGGAAGCATCCCACGGCGAGGGCACTGCTATTTGTTTCCACGGCTGCCGGGGTTATTTTCACGAGATTGGACCTTTTCTCGCAGACGGAAGAGACAATGGAGCCGGTGCCATTTCCACCCTCGTCTGGCATGTCTGGCATGCTGCAGTCAGACGCTCTGAGTATGATGGAGAGGCAGAGGCATGGATCGTATAACCTGCCCCGAGTCTGAGGGATTAATCCTGATGACCATCTATCTTTCTCTTGCTTTTGTCTCACCATTGTTCTCTATCAATAACCCCTTCTATTTTCTCTTCTGGACATCTCTTTTATCCCCATGCTTTATGCTTTTCCTCTCCCTCAGTCATCAGCTCCTGTTTCTAACTGCCTTCCTCTCTTACTCTCTCTCTCCACCAGGCCTACCCTCTCAGCTCTCTAGCAAAGAAGCAGCCAACAGTGCTGGTGATCTGTGGTCCCGATCAAAATGGCTCCATTGGCCTGGTGTGTGCCCGACACCTGCGCATGTTTGTAAGTGAACTACTGTGCACGAAAAAAGCTTTTCATCAGAGTTTCCCTATTACAACTCTGATTCCAAGAAAGTTGGGACATGGTGGGAATCATAAATACAAACAGAATGCAATCATTTGCCAACGATCTGTTTTTACTGACAATAATTTTGTCGAGCTCATGTATTAATCTCCTTCATACAGTCATGTGTTTGACAAAGTGTTGAACCTCTCTCCATCCTCGCTTGTGAACGACTGAGTCTTTCCAGGATGAACCTTTCATACCCAATCATGATACTATCACCTGTCACCAACGAACCGGTTTACCTGTGGCACCCTAACCCATTCAAATCAGAAATTCAGAATAAGCAGAAATTTCCGTATATTTTTAAAAGGATGCGCAAATGATCACATTCTATGTATATTTTACACAGCGCTCCAACTTTTTTGCAGTCAGGGTTGCGTATTCAACGACGCGACAAATGACCCATTGTAAAACACAGTCTGCTGCTCACCGAGTCATTTATCACAATAGAGAAAACAATCCTCAAATTTTAACTTGCATCAGGACTAACAGGGGAGCGCCTATACGGCCCCTCTGCGCTTTACAGAATTTCATCCTCAGCCCTTGTAAACGGCTCGGAGCAGTTATCCCATTACCCTCTCTGCACGGCCACTCAGACAGTCATGATATCATGCCATTGTTACTCTCGTTAAAGTGGTCTGCGTCTTACGCTCGGCAGCCACGATATGATGTCATAATCATGATGTCTGCCCCTCAGGCCGCACGCTGACTGACATTGTGAGACTAACTGTTTTTGGAAGCAGGAGCCATCCCCTCCAATCACATCACAGATCAGGACTCGAGCTGTTTCTTTTATCGTCAGTGCTGTAGTCCTGCATCAGTCTGTGACTTTATTGGAAGGGAAATATTGGATATGTGTTTTTGGGATCTTTGGTTTAGAATGGAATGCATCTATACACTTTACCATATGTGCCTGACACACTAGATTTACAGTGCATCGATAGTTCTGATTCAAACCATGTTAGATGGACTCTGTTGAAGCAGCATGATGGCTCTCCATGGAGTCTCTCTTCTCTCGCCTCCCACTCTGCCTTTTTCCTTCTTCAGGCCAAGGAGGAGGTCAGAGTTCAGCTCAGAGAGAAATATATTTCATCCTGGCATTCCACACACGAACAAGGAGGTTCGCCATAAAAACTTTTAAAAAATTAGGCATCAATTCTCTTTTTAAAATCTATCTTTTGTGCGCGATGTTATCATTTTTTTTGTTGCTTTTATTCTAATGTTTTTACCCTCTGCTTCCGTCCTTTCCTGTGCATTTATGAAAAATTTTACAGCATCTTGAAATGTGCTGCACAAATGAAGTTTTATTATCATTATTTCTGAAGCGACTGCGCTCTCCAGTAGGCCGACTGGGACCACACTTGTCTGAGTTTAGCTCTGACTTGAGAAACATGAGTACTTACTTTGGACTGTGAATCGCTCTCCTGGTGTAAGACTGTATGTTTTTCATGGTGCGACGTGATCCCTGTCAGCAGGAAGACATGCAAGGAGACACGTGAGACACACACATTAACACACACACACACACACACACACACAGACACACAGCCCCTGATGCAGAGCTGTGAATGTGATTAGACAGAGCATAGAAATGAATGATCAGCTGCAGGCGAACAGGCCAACTTGCTTGTCACGTCACAAAAGCAGGTTTGTGTCTGAGTCTGTCGTGCATCTTTGATTACTTCAACCGCTAGGTATGGGGAGGGGAAAAACAATGCCTCATACCAGACAACACACATATTGCTTGATCAAAGCTCAAGAATGAAAAACAAGTCCTTAGCACATTAGTTCCGGTGTATTGTTCATATTAAAACAAGTGGACATGATGTTATGTTTGACTCACTACGCTGTCAATCACTGTATGGAAAGTTCACATTTCGGATGTTAGTCACATTATAATTGCATGAATGTAATGTATATATTTATCATATAACCTTACAGAAAAGAATTTAAATCATATATAATCATTAAACAAATTCTCTGGAACAGATTGAAGCTCACAGTTAAGATTTTGAGGTTTAGGTCGTCGCATGTCGAAATGTTTCACCTGTTAAAGACTTGTTGTGCTGCAGACCTCATCCCTTCATTCCTAATGGGCTGTGTACACAACCAGACACCATCATCCCTCAGGGAGAGGAAGTGTAACCCTGTTAGATGTGAGCATTAACTAGAGAAAGACCTTTGCTTGTTTCTGTCTCATGGCTCATTTCTGTTCATGCTCAGTGACGCTGACAGTCATTTCGAGCCCTTCCTTGGTTTCACACAGTTTGATAGTGTAACTGCTGATGAGGTCAAGGGTATGTCAGGGTCATTGGTTAACCCCGAGGGGACACCCACCCACACACACAGAGTGGATTGTTGGCATGGTTTATGGACTGTGGAGATCATGATGGGGATGACGTTAGGTGATGGGAGGCTGCTGCAGTTTGATTGGTTTAGGATCCCCAAGGATGCAGAAGTCTGTCTGACTGACAGATCACTTCCTCAGCTTCAGCTCACATTTGAAAGAACTGCTTCTATTTATTTATTTATTCCTTCATGTAATATGGAAACGGGTCTTCAGGTAGGATCCACTGGCCAGATAATAACACACAATATAAAACATATTTTCAATCTGACATAAAAGACACGAATGATAACAAGAGGCACATTTATGTTAAATGCACCAAGCGCAATGACGATAAAAGGGATTCAAAGGGACGAATGGGATGATTCAACAAAATTATCAAAAAAAATGATATTTAGATTTTATTTAGGTTTTATTTTGAGATATCATCTCAGATTTCTGCCTGTACCCCAATACAATAAGGGTGAATAGTTTGTGGTGCTGACACTAAACAAGACTAAGAGGCTACATCCATAGAAAGTCTGTGAGGCTTTGAACTAATTTTCACGGCAATCCCTCCAATACATGTTGAGATATTTCAGTCTGGACCAACTGACCGACGGGCCGCCTCCAGAGCTGCTAGCATGGATAAAACCTGCAACAGCAATTCAACAGCCCGTGCACGAGTCTGTCCAGAATCAATAACCCAGTTACTCTGCACAGACCTCGCTGTCAACACTTTTCATTGGAACTACTTCCCACAGACCCACTGAAAGCTGATGCCAGTGGGTTCTGAGGATTAACCAGACTGATGCCAAAATGTTCTGGACAGATCTTACTGTTGAGTGTTTTAAATGTATTATTAAATGTTCTGAGCACCTCAAACAGCATTTCTGTTACCTGTACTGTATTGTGATGGACGGACGGATGGATGGACAGATGGACGGATGGATGGGTGGATGTCTCAAAACCTGGGCAAAGTAAACAAACATGATGTAGCAGTAGTGCAAGCAGGGTAACAAGGGAGGGAATAGGACCCAAATGCAGACACCCAGGGCAGAACCAGTGCAGTTCATTATTTATTAAAGAATCAAAAGACTTACTGGATGATCAGGCAGGCAAGGGTCAAAAAAACAGATAGAGCAGTCCAAACAGGCAAACAAATCCAAAAGGATCAGACAGGACAGGCAAGGTCCAAGAAAACTAAACTTTGACTTAAGGTACAAGGACAAACTGGCCAAGCGTGAAGGGAACACACTAAATACACAAGCAGGGGAGGATAACAGGTGAAAACAATCACTAATCCTGAACACAGGAAGACAGGAAGTAAAGTAACACACCTGAGGGCATACTCCTACAAAATAAAACAGGAAGCTGAACTAAAACCCAAAATATGGCTTTCTACCTTTAGGGATAAGTGAGAAATATTTTGTGTGAATTGGCCCTTTAACAAACGACAACAGGGGATTTTTACATCAAACATGCAAACAAACACACACAGACTCATGACAGTGGTTCGTAGGTTTTAAGATTTATCTTTGGGACTGTGTAAAGGTCACCGATCACAGGTGCTTCCTGCTGAGACCTTTTCAGATGACGTGTGTCTGGATTTCTACTCCTCTCAGCTTCCAGTTTATAAAGGAAGTATTGGTTCAGGAAGCAGACTGCAGGACCTCTGATCAGCGATCAGAACATTTGTCGTAAACCAAAGGCCAAATGCACGCTGATGCATCACACACTCGATCCATCATGTTCTCTGGTGTCAATATTACGCAACATCTTCTCTGTTTATGTGTGTTTCTCCTCCTTTATGACCCCTTCACCTCTCCTCTGTTGTTTTTCTCCACCGCCTCGTCTCACGCAGGAATACGAGCCCACCATCTACCACCCGAAACGCTCCTCCCAGAGTCTACACCAGGACTTTACAGTTCAGTGTGAGAAGATGGACATCCCCTTCCTCTCCTATCTCCCCACAGAGGTCAGCAGCGTTTTCGGAGAATCGCACACGATTCATCTCGTAACAGTGAAAATTGCTTTGTTGAAAAGAGCTGTTCAACATTTTGGCGAGAATTCGCTTTCTTTCCCGTCAAGCGTTAGATGAGAAGTTTGATACCACTCTCACATCTGTGTGATAAATATGTAGCTGGAGCCAAACTAACTTAGCACAAAGGCTGGAAACAGGGGGGAAACAGCGAGTCTGGCTCAGACCAAAGGGAACAAAATCCACCTATCAGCACCTTTGAAGCTCAATAATTAACATGTTGTATATCATTTGTGTAATCTGTACACAAATCGAGGACTGTAAAAAGCCTCTATTAAGGAAGTTATGTGCTGAACTATTTCTTGACCAGGACCAGTCACGTCTTGGAGGCTTGCCTGGCAGCTGATCGAATACAACATTTTAATTAGTAAGCTTCAGAGGTGGCGGTAATTTGTTTAGTTTTTCTTAGGTGTTCCCCAGCATTTCCAATCTTTATGCTAATTAAAGGTAATCAGTTGCTGGCGGTAGCTTGGATATGTGAGCTGTATTGACGTTCTCTTCTAACCCTCAGCAGGAGAGCAAATATGCTTTTCTCCTAAAATGCTTGAAATTGTGGTGTCGGATTAGATCACTGATAAGTTAAACACCTTTTCAATTGTGAATTAAAATGAAATGTCTTCTTGTGAATGCTTTTCATAGCTTTTCGGATTGTTTCATTTGCTTTCCTATGTTGTCATTCACCTTCTACAATTCTTTATTAATTTCAAATACCACAGATTTAGGTGACCCATCTACAGGAAGTTCACCCTTCTCATGTCTGTTCTGTTCAGGTGCAGCTCATAAACGACGCCTACAACCTAGTGATTGATGCCATGCTGGGCCTGGAGGCGGACTGTGGCAACATTAAGGAGCCCTACTCTGGTATTCTGGTCACCCTGAAGCAAATCAAGACCCCCATCGTCAGCGTGGACGTGCCCTCAGGTGAGTGTTCGTACACACTGTAGATGTGAGGCCGGAGGCTGAGAAACACAGCATGATGGATGGGCCTCCAGGCAGCTCCCTCGGTGCCTTGGCTCCCGAGCAGGCATTTTTCCAAGTCTGGAGGCACACGTGGAGGATAAATCTCATGCTACCGTCAGCTCAGTGTGAGCTCATCACACCCCGAAATCATTACCTGCTGAGCGTGAGCACAACAGGCAGAAAATGACCACAATCCTCCTCTCACCTCCTACTTTTTCTCCCCCTCTGTTCTGTCCTCCTCAGGTTGGGATGTAGAAGAGCCGAGCCAGGACGGGATCAACCCAGATGTTCTCATCTCGCTCACAGCGCCGAAGAAGTGCGCCATGAGTTTCTCGGGGAAGCATTTCTTGGCCGGACGCTTCCTGCCCTATGACATCCAGAAAAAATACGAGCTTAACCTCCCAGACTACCCTGGCACAGACTGTCTCATAGAATTGTAACACATGGGAAACATAAAAGCCGGCGTGGCCGCTCCTCATTTTCAAAAACATACGATTAATCCGTTCTCTTGTTTTGTATTTTACAGATTGTTAATGTGATTTAACGTCAACATCTCAGTTGTGTAGATCAGGCTACGCCTTAGCCACATGTGCTGTTGATGAGCTACAGTAGAAAGATAATATTTAGAAACTATGGTCATGTCTTTTTAGGGAATGGCATGAGGAGTTTTTGTGTCAGTCTACTTGTAAAATCTGTAGCATTACACTGTTTTCTGATTATTTTGCAAAAAGACAGAAATTTCTTTTTCCAGTCGGCAAAGAAAGACGAATCACTGGAAATTTTTTTTCTCCTTCAAAACTTTTTTAATGTTCATGTTCTGTTGTTCTTATGTTTAACTTTTTACTGAAGTGTGCTGCTGAGATTAGTTAGTGGAGGTTATCAATTTTGAATTTTCTCTTGTGTTTTGGGTTTGTTTGGTCAGCCTGCACTTCTGCGTTACTTTTGTTTCACTCTTACAAAAGGCCCAGACAGTTCTAGTTGTCCAATAAAAAAAAAGGTTCCTGTTCAGTTTCTGGTGTTTTGTTTCCTTCACTCAAAGCTGCACTGATGAGTACATTTTATATCAATAGTGACAAACCCTCCAAGAATTACAGACCAACTCAACAGTTTCCATTGACTTTTTCCACTTTTAGCCTAAATTGGATAATTGTTTTGGTTTTCTTTCCCACAGCTCTGCTCTTATCAACCATGTGTGCAGGCAGCAAAAAAGGTCTGATAAACCCAGTGTACGCTTCCTGCTCAGCAATAAACTGCAGGCACAGTTAACAACTAGATGGCGAACATAGTGGAGCATTTAGCAGCTGAAATACCTGAGAGTTTTCTCAGAAGTTGGTAACTCGAAATGTAAATACTCATATCAATGCTAATGTTGCTCTGTATCAGATTCTTAAATAGGTTTGTTTGCATGTTCACACACCTTTATTAGGTGATTTTGTTTCAGCTTGGTCTACTGTGGTCGCTGTAAGAATTAAAGCTACAAAGGATCATCTGAATTTGCAGCTCCTCTTCACAGCTTTAAAACAAGTTTCAGCTCATTGTCAACTTCACTGTTTTGGTTCACTCTCATCGCTCTTATAGCTTCATTTTCACACAGATGTTTTCACCAAACAGCAGACAAACACAGTTTGAGACTGGCTGGTGAACATAGTGGAGCATTTAACAGCCAAAGAGCCAAAATATTTCTCTCAGGAGTCGATAGAGACCCAAAGCTAAGCCAGAAGACAGTGAATATTGGACAAGACAACACGATTCTGAAACATGAAATAAATCATGTTGCTCGAAGTCTTTTGGATGTGCATGATAACACGTTGGCCATAACACATTTATAAGGTGTATTGTTTTTTGATTTGAAAGCTGGAGTTAAAATCCCTTGGAGCTGGTAGAGGGGGAGTCTTGCTCGCTAACACAAGTTAAATGTTAAACGATGGTCACTAATCACTTGACCACATAGTGTTGCACGCACATCAAATGCAATTAGTGCTGTGCTTCTTAGATGAGCACACACTGTTACTTCTGTTTACTGGTGCCCAACTGGATTTAATTTGGGAATGAAAGCCATAAACAGGTGTGATGGGGCTATAATCAGCTGTGGAGGAGGGACTCTCATTATTGAGCTCAGAGCTTTGGGCTTCAATGGGAATGAAGTAAGACCGGCTGCTGTTTATGGATGAGGTAATGTGTTTTTACACAAAGCACAGGAGCTTCTTCTGAATACTAATGTACAGATGCCCGGTGTGTGTGCACATGTGTGAGTGGGTGTGCAAAGTCAGTGAAAAGGAATGTGGATGAATTTTTTCGCTTGCTGGTATTAAATCTGTCAGAGGCGAACTGACGAGGGTTGTACAAATATGTCTGAGCGCCCAGCGGTCCTGTCTTTCATGCCTGTCCAATCCCTGTCAGGAAACAACAGCTTGTCACCGCTCTGTCGTTTGCGCTTTTCATGGGAGCTGTTGAGTAATGAGCTCTGGAGTCGTCGGTGGCCCGGAGAATTGAACAATCATGAGTGACAGTGGCACTTGTTGCAATATCCTGCGAGAGATAGTTTTACGTGGCGGAGGAACGCGGTCAAAAAGATTTAGGGGAGTCGGTACCAGAGAGCAGCAGGAGGATTAATCTTGGGCTTACATTGTACAACACACAGAAGCTCAAAGTCTAACAATTTATAGGGCTTTTTATCAATGTAGCTAAAAGAGTCCAGTTCTTTTTCAATGTGATAAATGTTGGTGTTCGAAAGAAACATCTTTGTATATCTAAGATTGCAAATTTCCCCACTGAGGGACGAATAAAGGTTTATCTTATCTTATCTTATCTTAAGCTTTGACTTTAGCAACTATTGCTTTTATTATTACTATTCTAAAATGTGTGTAATGTTTATTTCTGCAAGGACAAATACATCCTAATGGTCAAACAGTGGGTTAGTTTGCAGGCGTTGCTCCTAAATGTATCAAATTACATTCATGCTTTTTAAAACCTACATAAGTAAAAGTACAGAAATATTACTGGCAAAGTGTATTTAAAGTAACAAAAGTGAAAGTACTTTGTCTGACTGATATCTATAGATTATTAATACTAATGCAACAATGTGTAAGCAGCATTTTAATGCTGCAGCTGGTTGAGGTGGAGCTAAATGTAACCACTTTAATTAATGCGAGAGGAAAGGAGAAGCAAAAGTTCTGCAACATAAGTTTGCATCCATATTTTAGACTTTTCACTAAACTTTGTTATTTGTGAAGTAATGGATACTTTTAAACACTCAACTAGGCTTTTTTTCAGTGTTCTGAAAAAAAGTTCTTTAGTAAATGTACTTTCATTACTTTCCACCACTGAATTGTGAAAACTTTTGTCAGGGATTAAATGATAAAATCCTGGAGTTATTTTATCCTTCATCAAGGCAGAGACAGGAATTCAGTGTGGGACCTATGTGGATGTATGTGTAACCAATTTTTCAAGAACTGCATTTATTTTGAAAAAAAGAAATCCTTCCTCTTTAACACCTTTTTATGTTCAAGGGGTATTTATGGAGGTTTTGAACATATGTAATGCGCTTTTTAATTTCCAAGGATTTTTACAAGCGTCGCTGCTAAATTGCAACAATTCACATGCTGTAAATGAGCCAGAGTACATTGCACCTCATAAGTGCGTCTCGTGTCTGCGTATTGAGGAGTTTTTCCTGAATGGCATGCCATATGACGACACTTCCACTCTTTGGCAGCGCATCGCCCCGCAATCAGCGACTGTTAAAAAGTTACAAAACTGAACCAGAAGTCGAACCAGAGGCAGAGCAGCATCTGGCACTGTCCTGTGTCTGCTGGAGAGATGAGGAAAAAAAGAGGGAGACAGAGGACAGAGACATGACATTTTACAGAGGACAATTACAACTGCTTCCCTTATTTGGCACAGAATTAAAGTTGTTGTCATCATGAATGGCAAGAAAATGATAAATATTAAAAAAGCCACAGCAAATGAAATATAGTAAGAAATAAAAATAAAATTTCTCAAGCATCTAAAAGTACTTTATGATATTCTGCACACCTGCTCCGTGGATAAAGACAAACACAAAGACAATTACAAAGAAATAAGAAAGTATTGTTGCAGAAAAGTCAGAACTTGTGAGCTTGTGCCTGGACAAACAGGAAAACACCTTCTATATTTTCAGCAGCAGCCACCCCCCTACACACACACACACACACACACACACACACACAAACACACACACACACTCCCTCCCTCTGTGTGAGTCTCTCTCTTTCTCTACCCCCACCGTACCCTCACCTTTTTTTGGAAGATGATATGGGGGACCCAGATGTTACACTTCACTGGCCAATGGTGAGCAGAGAGGGGCTGGATTGGTGTGCACTCCCGATGCCCCCTTCTTTTAAAAAGCTCCTGTCTCCAACTCAGCAACTCAACTCACATGAGAAAGAGCACATGAGTCGAGGCTCCACTCGGCCGGCAGCATCACTCACACCTGACAGACCGAAGCTACGGCTCCTCTCAGCTGTCTCTGAAGAATCAACTCTTCTATGTCTGTAGAGGATCAGAGAAAAACTCATCAGTAACTGAAGGTGTGGGACCATGTTGGGATTAAATAAGGTGGCAGTCCTGCTGTCTGTCCTGGCTTCACTGGCTCTCGGCCAAGGTAAGTGAAGACTGAAAATGCAACTCTTATTATTGCTATTTTCCACAATGGATGCCAGAACAACAGGAAATGACTGTATATGCACAGTTTCCAGCAAAATCATACCTGAAATGCAGCCAGTTTTAAGATGAATTTTGTTTTGAGTTGGAGTTTTCTTTCATTTTTATTAATCACATACTGTGAGAGAAGCAGGCCAGAGTATGACTACTCACACATGTGCACTACGACTGACATAACTGTGGAGCTTTCTGTGTTAGGGCATCTCCCTGAGGATGTCAGAGCAGGAGGACTCTGGTGAAATGTCTGGTGGTGAGCTCATATGATAAGGGCGTGTGCGTCTGTGTGGTATTTTATAGACCACCTCAGCAGCTCTTAATCTCTAATGTTAAGTCGCCAGCACGTTTCACCACCGGGCTAATCAACAACACGTGGTGATAGAAGAAGAGTGGGAGGAGGTCAAATACAGCAAAAACTCTTCATTCAGTCCCTGCAGTCTGGTTTGATGGTAGAAAAAGCTTTTGATGACAATAAAAGTGACAAAAGTTTCTCGTGGCACTCATTTCGTAGCACAGAAGCTGCCACTATCACCGAGCAGAAGGCCTGCCTTTGAAAAAAAAAAAAAAAAAAGCAAAGCAGCCAAAGTGCTCTGACTGACTTTTATGATCTCACAAAGAGCCAATTCAAATGTACTTTTTTAACACTAGTTTCTCAGCTCAATTCACTTTTTCTCAAAGTGCTGATCTGTCAGCTACATAAGGACTCTATGATGCTCTGCCTCTTCCCGATAATGAGGTTTTTCACCCTGAATTTCGCTCTTATCGTCCTTTGAAAGCTCGCCACTCTTCCTGAATGACACCAGTAGCAGCACTTTTTCCAAAGCTGTCACTTTCTGTCCGCCTTACAGCTGCTCCCCATTAAAGAGAGCTGGCAGTTCATAAAAGCAAGTGACTGTAAATACACCTTAATAGTCTCCATATCTTGTTGGACTCGGAGGCCTTGGAGTCGTAAATGTCTTGCGGAGGCTCTGTGCCATTTGCTGATGAGTATATCGAAGACGGTTGGGTCAGGTCGGCTCTCGCTAAACTGAACGCCGCGTTACAGCTGCGAGTGAATGGCAACTTTAAAACGGATGGTAAAACTTTACGTTCTGTGCCACGCTCCTTTAGCAGTACATCCACATGTTGCAGTGAGGTGGTGCATTTTGTCCTCGTTTCACCCTCTAACACGGTGCCAGCGGTCTCTAAAGATATAAACCAAGTCACCTTAGAAACAAGGAGCAATAATCACAAACCGAGTGACCCACTTTCCCACCTGCTGGGTTTGAGCTCGGCTAAATGAGAGAATGGAATAAAAGGAGGGACAAAGATCTCAGGTAAAATGACTTGACTGTCCTCTTTTCAAACTGGCCAGCATGTCACTCTTTCCTTGTGACTTCCTGATGGTCGTCTCAGCTGCGTCCAGCCCGCCACTAAAGCGAGGACCGTATGTGTCCATCTGTCCATATCCCTAAGGTATTTTTTCCATACCTTTGCCTCCCTCACTCCATCACTCCTACACCTTTCTCCACCTATTCCTCTCTGCCCTCCTCCATCAAACCTTCTCTCCTCGCCTTGTTCTCTGTCACTCTCTCCATCCACCTTGGAGCTTCCAGATTTACAAGCTGTTTCCTATTTGACGGTGGCAGCTGTTGCTGAATGCCTGCTGTAACTCAGAGGGGAACAGCGTGGCATTAGCACCTCTTCGCATAAAGTCCTGCTTTCAGCTCCAAGGCTTTTTTAACTCGCTGCATTCGGCCTCCTTTAACCGTACCAGAGGACTTCCAACCTTCCCTTGTGTTGTTGCATAATTGTCGGGCAAAGCTCGATGGCGTGTGTGTGTATGTGTGTGTGTGTGTGTGTGAGCAGCTGGAGGGCCGTTGTGAGTCAGACACAGAGGCTAGTTCTCCAGATGTTGACCACTGTCTGCTCCAAACACAGAGCTGTCTGGCCAGCTGACTTTGATGACTGAGACAGGGATTACAATGGATCGAAAGAAAAGGCACAAATTCCCATTAATGACAACCTCCAGGCCAGATCCCATCTTTCTTCTCTTATCTTCTGTGTATTTATGTGTACAATACATGCATACGCTGATGTGCCAAGATATTATTTATTGCAGGGCTAATCAGCAGCTTTCAATTGAGCTATTTCCAGCTCCTGGCTCTGTACCTGCGCTCAGGTGCAGAGGTTCATGCAAGGACTTCCAGATACTTTCGATGTTGAAATTCAACGCTGCCTAATTGTGTTTTAAATAGCATCAGGGGAGAAAATACCTGAAAACACAAAGCCTTTGTTATTCCTTTGCAAATCCTTAAATGATGTGTTGATTTTCGTCCTTAGTTAATGTCAAGGGTAAGATCGCTGATGTAAATGAGCTACAGATGTTTTAGGAATCATGCTTGGATTTTTGAGAATGAGGAACATGGAGGTGACGAGAGAGATAGATGCAGAGAGAAAAGGCAGACTGTTCTGCAGCCGCACACACCTCAGCTGAGAAGCTGGCCAAACACATAAACAGCTTCCATATGACATGGCAAACAGATCATCACATACACAGGCCCACATTCACACACACATCACTGGATTCATACGTGAAATATTTCAAACAGGACAAGACTTCAATCAACAAATACTGTACAACCTCGTTCTTTTAGCGAACTTAACTTTCTCCAACAGGTTACACAACACAGGGAGAGTGGGTGGTTTTTCACGTCTTCTCCTTCTTGTAAGGATCTGGAATATTATAAACAGGATCCAGACCTTCTATTTAAGCCCTGTCTCTTTGCCAACATACATCTGGCACAACCATACCTCTTTAATCTGACTCAAACCATTCTGGGTAGCTTCATAAAGTCCTGCATTTTCCTCCCTCTTCCTCTCTTGAGCAGCTTTTTTATTAGATTCTGGCGAAGGCAGAAAACTCCCACTCAGAGAGCGAAGCGGAGAGAGGCCTTCCTGCGCGAAGGAACTGGTGATTATTAATAGAGGATTTGCCATTGTGTAGACTGGCTGTAAGAACACAGGCCGTATTTCAGAACGAACCACCGTGACGTAAATCGTTAAATCCAAAGATAGTCCTCTAAAATAAGAAATGCAGTTGTCACAACAGACTCGGAGAGGGTTAAGATGACAATGACTGCAGTGTGGGATGGAAAGTAAGCCAGTGGCTATGTTTCAGATATGTTACTGACATAGTCTGGCATTCAGGTGCTTGGCATGTGGCTATATGTGGAAGCGAGATGCTGACCAGCCCACAGTTCTCCTCTAATATATTGGTGCCATTATAATGTATCCTATTACCTCGTCCACGGTTTATGAGGGTCACGGTGAGGCTGGCCGAGGTTTATAATAACCGTCACGTGGCAAGGGTTCGCGTCAAAGGTGAAACTGCAACAGAAAAGTGATACATCTTTATATACGTTCCATGACATTGGCTGCGAAAAGTCAAAATCATAAAGAGATTTGTGGGCGCAAAGCACAAAACCAAACCAAATCTCAGAAGAAAGACAGCATCAGTCATTTCAAATGCCTCATTCAAGTGACGAAGCCCCCTAGTGGCCACAAATTCTGCAGAAGGAGACGTTAATGCAGGAGTTTAAAAACCAATTTCTCATTTGACCACAATTGTTCCATAACCTCGTATTTATTTTTGTAACCATGATGATGAAGCTGGCCTTCACAAAGTTGTAATTTTTCAACAAATCCTCCAAATGAAATGTCAAAATATATTTGTTAATGCCCTCCAGAATGACATTTTCTGAACTGATGCCCTGATTGAAAGGACGACATGAATTCTTTCTGTCCTTGTAAAATTGAGTACGCCTCCATGTGCTGCTCTAGATGGTGCGAACAAACAATGTATTTGAACTTCTTGGTTCTATTATATTTATTCCTATTTATTTGATTTTATTCACTTTATTGTCTTTACTTCCTCTGTGCTCATGTCCTTCTCCTTTTATCAGCCTTGTCTGGTTTTATTTTTCTTTTGTAAATCACAAAGTAAAGTGCTTTATAAATAAAGTTTATTATTATTATTACATGAGCTGTGGAAAGTTAGAACTGTAAAGAGATTTGTGCCAATAAGGAATAAAACCAAACCCACAAAGAGCACAAGGACAAACAAGATATTCTGGAGCAGCAGGAGCACGTTAAGGTGATTTTTTTTTTAGCACTAAAAAGGAAATCATGAGTTCTAACCTTGCTCCTTCTGGCTTAAAAAACGTGTGTTACTTACTTCTTGATGAGGTACATTCCCCCACATACCAGTCGTATGAAGCAGTGCCCCAATAAAATCTCCTGGCTTTTAAAATTCATAAAGTGTTAACATGCCACTCAAAAGCACAAAAAGCTCTGTGAGTCTGCCACGGGACGCGGGCCAGTTCATACCTGCCATAACTGAGGTCACTACCCCGACATTTGCCTTCTGCTGAAGCTAATCTGGGTTTCCTCTTTTAACTTTCTAAAACCATTAGTCACCTCATAAAACTCTAAGAATCATTTGCTATTTCGCTTTCATTATCAAACATCTTGAAATGATAATCAGGAGCCAAGTGGTCCTGCAGTGAATTCCCTTTGTTTTGGTCTGAGCGAGGAAGAAATGTTACATAACCAGAGCAGGAAAATGGCTTTATAATTTCTTGGAAATAAATGGATGCACTTCAGAGTAGAGGAGGGTAATTAATTAGCCACAAGTTTGGAAGTCAATGTCAATTAAGTGAAACAAAAGGCTTGTTTGTGTCCCCTCGCCATATGTTGGGGTTTTTAAAAGTTCTCAGAGTGAACACACGAGCATGCCGATTGAAAACACTTGAAAAATCTGTGCTCTATTTTGTCCAGTGGCAGAAAAACTGTATTTTAATTGCTCTTATAATCTAATCAGTACAGACACAAAATCCAGGAGAAAAAGGAGAAGACTGGAAAAACTATCTGATTTGATTTACTAAACTAAACCTGCAAAGCGGAGCCACATCTGCCCAGCAGATCAGTGTGAAAGCATTTGCTTCTGTTTGTGGGGCGATTCCAGTGTATCAGAGAGACAAAACCGATGTGGAAACCTATCGATGTTTTTTGAAATCCTAAATCTATGAAAAAATGTTAAGGGGTTGAAAAGAAATGTGCTGGCATGACAATAAAGACTCTGTTCTGGGACTCTCTGCTCATAAACTCAGCAGTGTCTCCCACCAAAGTGCTAAGTGCTTGCACATATTACACACACACACACACACACACACACACACTGAGGTTGCATAGGCTACTTTTTGTTTCGGTCACAAACCACGACATTCATTTTTCCAAGCAACGCCAGTGAAAGTCGGAGATGAAATGTCAAGCAAACAACTGACGTTTTTGAAAACATAAAAAAATTATTTCTATTGGAAAATGAATCATTAAACTTCAAAGCATGAGGGAAAGCATGTCACGGTGCAAAGAGCCAAATGTTCAACGAACGCCAGCTTGATTATTTTTCACTTTCTAATAAGGGAACATTTGCTTTCATTGTGTCCCCGCTGTTGTGCTGTTGTGTGTGAGAGCACATGCATGAAAAATGATAATGATGTAAGAATGACTCGGTGATACAGGCATGCTGCGTGTGTGTACATTACAATCATATGTCATTAAGATCAAAAAAGAAATCTGCATCAATTTGCTGCATAAAACTGTGTGTGTGTGCTCTGTGAGAGGTGATGGAGCAAGTTAAGGTGAAGTTTTCTGGCTCGGCCGCTGGCGAACAGATGACTCTGCATGCACTGATTTGTCACAGCTGGAGCTTGATTAGCGTCCTCAACAGCAGCTGCTGGTTGATGGATCAAGAGGAGAATGGAGGACTTGGGGGGAGGACAAGCAGGCGGTTATGGGAGGGTGGGCAATAAGCTGAAGGATGAAAAGATGGATGACAAAGAGCATGGGGGAGATGACGGATGGAGATCAGACTGCATCCGTGCATCAGCCGAAGCAGAAGGAGCAGTGGTGAGAAACATCTCGAGAAAGAGATGAAAAAGGAGCAGATTGGAAGGAGATTGACGAAAGAAATTAGGTAAAAGAAAGCTTGCAAGAGAAGAAAGACAGGATCGAAAAGGGACAAAGAGGCGAACAATTTCTTCCCATTTTCTCCCTTTTTAGCCGCCCCAGAAGTCACGTCATTGTTTCAGCAAATAAACAAAACAGAAAGCCTGTGGCTAAAATGAATAACGTGCAAAAATTGAAAGAATAAAAAGTAAAGGGCAGAGGGAAGGCGTGTAATTACAAAAGTCTTCACGGCGTGAAGAAAGAGCAAAACGTGCTTCGACTGCATCAGTGTGTGTGCACATGGCTGAGTGTGTGCGCATACAAATATTGGAATAAGCTGCAGTAAAATATAACACACAGAATGAGAGAAAGCTAAGTCAGAGTTTTAATCTTTTTTCCAATTTTTGTGCTGACAAAAACTTCGCTTTCAATAACATTTTAGATTTCATTATCTAGATTTCATTATATCAGTTGAACTGAAACTCTAATGTTTGGCTTCTGAGGAATAAGGAGAGAAACGCATCAAATTTCAGGGTATAATCTGTTGTGCTTGTTGCTTCATATCCAGATGTTTTTCTCCCTGTTTGCAGGATCTGTGAGGATCAGGAGTCAGTCGGACAGGAGCAGGAGAGTGGCCCTCAACACGTTCACCGACACACAGACAACAGGTACTGAATCTACCAGCAGTGATACGCTGATTGTGTGTCAGGTGTTTTCAAACTGAGAGAGTTAAAGGAAGCTCATGGAAGCAGCTCATTAACTTTTAAACCCTAGAATTTGCATCGAAAGTCACACTCAGAGCAATGACTCGAATCTAAACAGACATGATACACATATTTTTACATTGAGTGTGACTTACACCTCCCAAAGTATCAGTATCAATAAAACACTCATAACTCTGACCTACAGTGTCAGACATTGAAAACCACTGACCTATAGCTCACTTTACCTCCTATCTAATCTACACAGTGGTCCACTTCTATCGTATATGATCATACTATATCTATCTATATATATAGATCTTAGACCTCCCTGTGCAAAAGAAACATGGCTTTTAAACCAACTACTTTGAGATTTTACTGCATTGCAAGATCAGAGTAGCAGTGACACAGAACCAGTATCCTGTGATGCAACAGCCACAGACAAAGCAAATTAGAATTAAGTGTCTTATCAACTTTGAAAAGATTGTGTTTGACTTAACATCCAGTGTTCAATTGAACAGCACCAGTATTAGTCTGTAATCCGACTGTTGTCTGCAGCACAACCCTCCCATCACCTCAGTGCACCCTGCAGTCCTCCAAAGAACCTTATTTATAAGAGCATTACTGTTTGTTGCTAATGCATTGTTTTGTTTTTAATCCGTCATATTTCCCCTGAGGAAATGCTCAGGTTTCAGAACATGCAGCAGACTAAAAAACTGGACAATATGCCTCATCAGTCAAGCCCGTGGGTTTGGAAAGAACCTGGACAATGCAAAGCTCCCTGGGGTGTATGAAGTTAGTTTCGAATTGCAGTAGCAGACCTCCTCTTAAAATCTGTAACCCATCCCTGCTGTTTTCCTCCCTCTGGCTTTTTCTTGGTTCTGACCCATGTCTCCCCTCCATGTAAGACCAGCTCCCCCTCCATTTTTCCATTCTAGCCCTCTATTCTTTTGGTTTTCATCCATGTCTCCCCTCCTTGTGCTTCCAGGCGTGACAGAGTGGACATCTTGGTTCAACATCGACCATCCTGGAGGGAATGGAGACTATGAACGCCTGGAGGCCATCCGTTTCTACTACAGGGAGAGAGTGTGTGCGCGGCCCATGGCCATGGAGGCTCGCACTACGGACTGGGTGGCAGCGGCAGACACCGGGGAAGTGGTCCACTCCAGTCTGGACAAGGGCTTCTGGTGCATCAACAAGGAACAGCCCCACGGCCGCGTCTGCTCCAACTATCATGTCCGCTTTCAGTGTCCCCCAGGTAGCTGTACAAGCTGTCACTTCACAGATATGAACATCCAGCTGTGCATGCAGAGAGCACTGGCTACACAGAGGAATCACCCATAAATAATGTGTTTGTTGTTTCTTGTCCCTGAATCTGCTTGTCAACAGCAGCACATAATTCCAGCTTTGCTCTGGATGTCACACTCTTGTTCTTCAATGTGTGTGTTTAGTGCAGAGCTACTGGACTGACTGGAGTCAGTGGGGTCCCTGTTCGACCACGGTTTGCAACGACGTAGGCATCCAGGTTCGCCAGAGGAAATGCGTGAACACTCAGCCCATGCCTCTCCTGATGGTACCGGCGTGCCAGGGCCACCATTCAGAAAGGAGGGAGTGCGCCAACCCTCCATGTACAGGTGAGAATCATAGGGTTTACCAGCACCTAACAAAGATAATGGTTCAAGGTCCCATGTGAGCAAGCATCTTTGCTGCTGGAGCATCTTGGAGCTTGATGCTGTATAAAGGTGTTCTGTAGATTTATAAACGAGTATTTTAACGCCAAATCTTCAATCAGTCTTCAACATGAACTGACTGCGCTGAATCAGCGTCACTGCTCGAATCAGTAGCTCTTAGCAGTGGAGCGCCTCGCTGGTGACGGGAAGTATCAGCTCAGCTTTGATTAAGGGTGCATTATTTTCTTATTTAAAGTCTATTGAAAGACGGCAAAGGCGACAGAAACATGCCACAGAAACAAAAGTGATAAAAACAATTGGCCACTGAGCTTCTCACCTTGTAACAGTGAATATGAAATGAATATAACAGCTTGTTACGGGTTAATAGGGAGGTTTGTTTGAACTGCAAAGATTAAATTCAAACTGGAATAAAAATTTTCTGTACAACATTGTTACAGCTGAGAAACATTAGTTCTGGTCTTGATTCTGAGACATTTTCTGCTGTGTGGTTTCAAGCAGCACAGGACTTCTGCAAAACAGAACTTTGTAACCACTTTGAACTTTATTCAAGTGTCCTTGATTGAGCTACTTGTAATCAGTGATCTTTCAATTGCAGCTATTTAATCAGCTTTCTTATACTTTTTACACCCTCTGTATAATTGCGTACACAGGCGCCCATGAACAAGCGAGTTAACAACTCTCATTATAGAGTTTGAAATTAATGAAGATTGATCACAAATTTAACAAAAAATAAAAGTAAGCTGTTAAATTTCAAACTCACGTCATTCTTGTCCCTCTCTGTCTGATCAGCCAAGTGGAGTCCGTGGGGTCGGTGGGGGACGTGTTCGGTGACCTGTGGTGGAGGTCGCAGGATCAGGAGGAGGACCTGTGTGAGGACCTCAGTGACAGTTCAGTGCACCGGACGGGCTCTTGAAATTCAGAAGTGTGGGAAGAGTCCATGTCCAGGTAAGCTGAGCCTATGCTGTAACAGTTGTAATATCTTTCTTTATGTTGGTTTCTTGTGCTCACGCCTCTGTGCCTTTCAGCTAAATGTCAGCGTGTGTGCACCGAGGGTCGTCCTAGTGAGGACTGCAGCCGGTGTGTGTGTGACAGCCACATGCTGCAAGGAGACGTCCACAGTGTGACCGGCGTCCCGGTGGCGGGGGCCTCGGTGGCTCTGGCCAGCCAGCCCAAGGTGATCCGTGCTCGTACAGACGCCAAAGGTCAGTTCAGGCTCACGGGGGTCTGCTCCTCCAGCTCGACCTTGATCTCCATCAGGAAGGAGAAGTTTGCCCCGATCACTGTCTCCACCTCCAGCAACACCACAGGGTTGTCCTGGGCGCAGGCTGTCCTCAAATCAGCTGGTGAGTCCTGATAAACACAAACACAAAGCAGTATTAATTTAAGATATTGTTGGCTGTTTCTTAGAACAGCTATTTTCATAAGAGTTTCCCCGATTCTCATTATTATCATTCCACAGAGCCAGTAAATCCTCCAATCAGATTCTCAGACTGTAGAAAACAGGAAATTGACAAAAGTGCAACACAAACAGTCTGGCCTATTCTAGGACTTCACATTGTCTGGAGCACTCACTTACTTGGTTGCATGGAGACCAAATAAAAATAAGCCTGTGCTACTTTTGAAACTGCAATTCCCTTAACAATCATTTTTCATAAGTGCAGAGACCAGTGTGAGAATAACGTGTAATGTTTGACTGAGTTTTGAGTTTTATGAGGTCTCAAAACTCTGCGGCGCCATTCACAACACTCTTGAATAAAGTCTTGAGGGTTTGTTCCTTCCTGCCTTCCACAGAAAAGCCGTACATCGTGAAGCACCCAGAGGACAAAGTGCGTTATGAGGGAGGACGGGTGCAGTTGTGCTGCAAGGCGACAGGATCACCAGCACCTGACAAATACTACTGGTGAGATGAATACTGGCACATTATTAATCACATTATAACACGCAGAAATGGCTACCATCAGACAACGTCTTTGACATATTGTATTACTTTGGAGGTCCCTAAAAATCAAGTTTCACCTTAGAGAAGTGGATTTTTATTAAAGCTGCATTAATTACACCTCCATTTTGGTCGCTGCTTTTTGCTGAATACATCTGCCTGATGTGGCTAAAAAAATAACAAGAACATTGAGAGTGAACCAGAACATTAAAGTTGCAGGCTGGAAAACCAAAATATGATGATGTTAAATCAGTCATTTCATTTCATCCATTTTTAATATAAATTATTGATTAGTGCAGCTTATGTTTTATCAACACTTAAAATTGTTTTAAAAGAAACATTTTGAAACAGTTCTCTTCATGTTCTCGTCTCTGTAACTATTTTTCAAGGTACCACAATGGGACTCTGCTGGACAGGAAGGTGTACAAGTATGAAGAGGACCTCGTTCTGCGAGACCTGAGGCTAGAGCAGTCTGGGCAGTACTACTGCAAAACCAGCAGCCCTGCAGGCAGCGTCAAGTCCTCGCCGTCCCTCCTCACTGTGATTGGTGAGTATTGTTTCAGATGTCAATTGTATCTCAGCATTTTACAGTAGACACATTCTTGTGCTGGGAAACTTGGCCAAAAGTTGTGGAGAAAAACAGAAAGAAATCCTTTTCATTTTAAGTATTATTTGATCTAAGTTTGTTCACTTAGTCAAAAAGACACAATAACTCAATTCTAGTCAATGTTGCAGTGATGTAATGTGAACTGTAATTCATCATCATCAGCCTGCAGAGAGAATAATTTACTTTGATGATAGCAAGGGGCACACAGGGATTATAGCTCAGGATGGCTGCTCTCCCAGTGCATTTGACAATGACGTATTTAGTCAAAGTTCTGCACAGGTTCAAGTAAAACCACTGACAAAAAGCAAACAACCGCAGTTCATTTTACTGTATAAAGAGCAGCTGCCTCAGAGACTGAATACACACTTAAAGAGGAATGTCAGCACTAAGCTCCAACCAAGTCATCCATGAACCATGTCCGTGAATTAAGAGGACTCAAACAAAACCACAGCGTAGTACATCTGAGGGAGAAAGACAAGTCAGTTAGCAGACAATCTGTCATTGGGAAAAAAAACATTACACGCAAAAAAATTGGAAAATAAAAATATCACGGCTCAAACAATCTGGCTGTGCTCGGAGCAGTAAGCTTTTATTATGTTTACATTGGTTGAAGCTTTTTAAACTGGCATTCTTTATTGTGCGAGATGACTCTGCACACCGCAAAACCTCAAACCCAATTTCTCCAGAACACCCAGTGTTCAGCTGAAATCCAAGATAGTCAATAAATCCTGTTTCTTTTCTCTCTCAGAGTCAGACAAGTATGCATTTCCAGATTTGTGTGGGAGAGCCACACGTTGCTTATATCC
Source organism: Holacanthus passer (assembly GCA_025331565.1). Taxonomy (NCBI): domain Eukaryota; kingdom Metazoa; phylum Chordata; class Actinopteri; family Pomacanthidae; genus Holacanthus; species Holacanthus passer. The sequence continues at coordinate 1,024,428 of JAFREQ010000116.1, forward strand.
TTCAGGTGCTTGTTAGCAAAGACACAGATTAAGGAACAGGGTTTTCATGGAGCGGTGCTAAAGCAATCCATCCCGGGCTACAGACGAGTCCCTGCACTCCAAAAGCAATTAAGGCAGGAGACACTGTGTGTGTGCAGGACAACACCTGCACTTCAGAGCAGGGGGAAAAAGTCGCCTTACTCTTTCAACTCAGTGCATGTTTCTTCTGACATTTCACATTATGCAGAAGTTTAATTTGATTCCCCATTAAATGAGTTAACCACAGTTGACACAGGTGGGCAGAAGTTACAGAATGTATTATCAAAGGAAACTCATGGCTCTGTTGTTGAATCCATCAAAGGCACAGTAATGATATTTCAAATGCATTGCACTGCTCCATGTGTCTGCAATTATCGACTTACTTGGGAGATCTTAACAAGGATGCTTGACTACTCAACCATGATATCATGCACATTAATTATTCTGCCAATGTCTGGGTGAACAAAAATTCTTTCTTTCCACGTCCCATCTGGATGGTTGATAAATAAATGTTCTATTCAACCTCATGTCTAATTATCCTTTCATGCACATTTCGCCGTCCAACTTGGCCACTCACTGGTGCTTTCAGGCCATGCAGACATTGTGTGTGTGTATAAATAAATTATGTCTCTGTGTGTGCATCAACGTGTATAAAAAAGAAAAGAAGATATAGTACATTTTAAGTACTCCACTTGCAAGTTCCAATTCATTCATACATTTGTCCTATTCCACTCGTGCATTGATATAAAAATTACCCAGTGGCCAACTGGGGAGAATACAGAATGTATGAAAAACAGGTTTGACTGAATTTTAAAAGCAGGTAGGTTATCTTAGGGAAAAGTCACGTCTTCAACATGGCAAGTCTGCATTCATTTTTAAAACCAAAGCAGTGTCAATCACAGCAGCATTTTTTTTTGCACTTTGATGTTTGATGTATATCAGATGGCTAATTCATCTTTTATGTCATGTCAACACTAGCTTAACATAATTTATCATCTAATTCACAGCAAAAGGAACACCAGCATGCAATTCCACCCCTGAGACACACCTCATCAGACTGCCGATGGACTGCGTTCAACCTGGGACCGACTCCAACTACTACAACGCTGGCCGCTGCCCTCACAACAAATGTGCTGGCTCCCTAGACTTTGATATGCGCTGCAGAGACGGAACTGCATTCTGCTGTGGGGTCCAAAATATGGAGAGTCGACTCATTGACTGTGGAAGCTACAGCCTCCCTATCCGGGCTGTGACACAGTGCAGCTGTCAGAAGTGTGTTCAGCCAACTGTGCTGGTTCGTGGCAGAGTGGTCACAGCTGACAATAATGAGCCTCTGCGTTTTGGGCATATCTACATCGGTAAAGAGAGGGTGGGCACAACTGGATATCAAGGAAGTTTTACATTACAAATTACTCCTGATACACAGAGACTGGTAGTAAATTTTGTTGACCCCACTGAGAAGTTTCTTGACACTCCTAAGGTGTTCATCTTTGACAAGAAGGGTGGGTCCATCTACCATGATGTGAAGGTGATGAGAAAGCAGACACCAATTGATATCAATGCAGGAGAGACCAACTCTATTAATCTCGGGGAAATTAAAGGGGAAGACCCCATCGGTCAGTTGGTTATTCCTCCCAACTCGTTCCACAAGGACAATGGAGAAATCTATGAGGGAACTGTGAAAGCCAGCGTCACATTCATTGACCCGAGAAATATCACCACTGCGGCTGCAGCCCCTGGAGATCTGAATTTTGTGGATGATGATGGTGACATGCTCCCTTTGAGGACCTATGGTATGTTCTCTGTGGACTTCAGAGATGAGACCAACAAAGAGGTACTTGGAGCTGGAGCTGTTCAAGTCCTTCTGGACACCCAGCATGTCAAAATGCAAGAGCACATTCCCAAAATGAAACTGTGGTCTTTAAACCCAGACACAGGAGTCTGGGAGGAAGAGAGTGACTTTTCCTACACCACAACAACGACTGGTGGTCATGGGCGGAGCAAACGGGAGGAGCGCACATTCCTTATAGGCAACATGGAGATCAGAGAACGTAGGCTCTTCAATTTAGATGTGCCTGAAAACAGACGCTGCTACGTCAAAGTCCGTGCCTACATGAGTGACAAGTTCCTACCGAGCGAACAGCTGGAGGGTGTTGTCATCAGCTTGATAAACTTGGAACCCAAACCTGGTTATTCCTCTAATCCTAGAGCATGGGGGCGTTTTGACAGTGTCATAACTGGACCCAACGGGGCCTGTTTACCAGCCTTCTGTGATGCCCAAAGGCCTGATGCTTACACAGCTTATGTCACAGCAATGATGGGTGGAGAAGAACTGGAAGCAGCTCCCTCCTCCCCCAAGATGAATCCAAACATCATTGGAGTGTCTCAGCCATACCTGGATAAAATAGACTACCAGCGCTCAGACCACGAGGATCCAGATCTGAAGAAAACAGCCTTCAAAATCAACTTGGCAAAACCTAACCAAAATAACTTTGATGAGACCAATGGGCCAATATATCCATATCAGAATTTGATAGCTTGTGAAAATGCCCCAGTTGATGCAAATCATTTCAGATTCTTCAGAGTGGAAAAGGACAAGTATGAATACAATGTTGTTCCCTTTGAGGAGAATGATTTGACGACCTGGACGGGAGACTACCTCTCTTGGTGGCCTAATCCCCAGGAGTTCAGAGCATGCTTCATTAAGGTCAAGATCCATGGAGGGAAGGAAGTGATGGTCAGGTCGAGGAATCTGGGAGGAACACACCGAGAAACAAAAGGCAAACTTTATGGCATAAGAGACATTCGCAGCACCCGGGACATGCGAGAGGCCAACACCTCAGCAGCCTGTGTAGAGTTCAAATGTAGTGGCATGTTGTTCGATCAAGCTGAGGTGGACAGATCCCTTATATCAGTACTTCCTCAGGGCAACTGTCGCAGGATTGGCACCAACAGCCTCCTACAAGAGTATCTCATCAAACACCCACCAGTTGCTCAAAATAATGATTCCCATGCATTCACCATGCTAGCCCCTGTTGATCCTTTGGGACACAACTATGGCATCTACACAGTCACAGACCAGAATCCCAGGGTGGCCAAGGAGATTGCCATAGGCCGCTGCTTTGATGGCACCTCAGATGGTTTCTCCAGGGAGATGAAGTCAGACTCTGGAGTGGCACTGACCTTCAGCTGCCCAGTGAGGAAAATTAACAGAGAAAGCCTTTTCCAACGTCTGCAGACCAGCCCAGGTCAGACTCTGGCTCAGATGGCGAGGGACATGAGGGAGTCAGAGGGTCTGCAGGTGCAGAGATCCTCCCAGATGGTGGCCTATCCTTCTGAGCAGTGGAGCAGGACCCAGAGTCGCAGAGTCAGCTCTACAACCAGGAGGAGAGTGTCCACACGCACACAGCAACGCCAATAGACGTGCCAAGAGGTAGGTTTAGATAAAGCAACTAGAGGTGTCCTTAAATTGACAGTAAAATCAGAATTATTTAAATCTCCTTTGCTTTTCATTTCTAGGTCTTCAGTCAAGACTGACATGATGGCATCAAGTCGAGGGAGTAAAAGTTGCCCGTCTGTTGATGAGTATGAACTCTCTCCTGACTATGGAAACCACAAAACCGAGGCAAACAGCAATTCAGCAAAACCAATGAGTGTGATTGAACATATTCATTAGACTTATACTTACTTGAAGGGTTTGGTATATAAATTTCTTCCTTCCCTCCTAAAAGACATCATTTGTCTATATGTAATGCAGTGACTGGCATTTATTTAATTAGCTTTGGTCTAATTTTATGTATGAATAGACTAACTTGACGTTTGAGAATGTAACTTTTATAGTTCTAATTTGTGGCATTCCACTTTCCCCATGGTGGGTGTTTCTGCTGATGTCACTCAACGCTTGAGTTGAAACCAAACCTTCAAAAACTCTAAATACCATGCCAGGCCCCAAACACTTCATAATTGGCCACTGCTTTCCACTGAACTCCTCTTCAAAATCAGAAAGAAACCAACTGTTGTCTGCAGCAGACACTGAGCCCTGTTTCTACAAACTGGGAAACTCTCTCCGCCAAAGGAAGGCACTCTCAAAAGAGACATGTTGGGTGCAGAGGGGTGAGGCATGCCACCCGGGGAACAGAGGATGTTTTTAGTCATGCTTCTTAAGGTTTTTCATTAGCTTGCCACGTTGCCAACTGTGATTCAGCCAAACGTCCTTCACACCTACTTAGAATGTGCAAGACCAAGGCCTTCGCCAAGACAAGCATCTCACTAGTGGCAGCCAGTCTAAAATGAAGATAGTTGATTGTAAGGTATGACATAATTTTCCTTTGTCCTCTGCACATTCCACATTAGCATCACCAAACTAAATGTTACTCAAAAGTCTATATACATAAAATCCCAAATATCTCTCTTTCTCAGAATCCATTGCAGAGACTCATTCAGGGTCTAAATTGACTTTGTTTTTTATTGTTGGATCGTGTTTGTCAGCTGCCGTTGTATCTTGAAGTGCAATAACTATGTAATTTAACTTAAGGATTCCTAAAGATCAGCATGTAACAAACTATTACAGTACATAAAAAGTGCTGCTGGTGAATGAAACAACGACTCCCTCAGTACGTGTGGTTAAGGTGTTTGTATGAAATCTTGCACAGGACTCGTTTTTAGTGATTTTAAGCAAATAACTTAACTGCTATGTCATGTAATCATTCTTCAGCTCTCTCATAGAACCTATTAACGTTTTCATACTTTGCTGCATGGCTCAGTTGATTTTAAAACTTGTACACCACAGTAATCTTTTCAACTTCGGAGAGCAATCTTGTTAGTGGGAGTTAAAACTCTCGGCGGAGCCTTCTTTTCATTAACAAAACCCGCTGTGTGATTCTTACACGTGGGAGTGATAATTAAAAAGCGACACACATAAATTTACTGGCCACGTTTTCAGAAATTCTGCCATTGTGACAGTATGTGTGACAATGTAAGTACATTTAGGGTAGACATCTTGACGGATATCGAGACAGATAGATTAAGGACTCAAATAAAATGGTATACTATTTTAATTGAGGTTGGTAATAGTAATAACTTCACTCTGTGATAACAATTGTTTATCTGCAAAATGGGCACCTGCAGACCCATGGGAGAAGCTCGTCGAGCTGAACTAATCCAGAACCAGAAACCAGGACAGCCTTCAGTTAATTAGAAAATAAATTACTTATTCTCTTGAGAACCATTAAAACAGTTTGACCCTGACTTTCACAAACAGCCAAACAAGTTCCAGGCTGAAGTTAAGTAATCAACAATGTACTGGACCCATGGGCATTATGGTCAAACAAATTTACCATCAAAAGGGCACCCAGCCAAATGTACTGTTAACTCAGCTCGATCCATTCAAGCCTAATTATATTTTTATTCCTAATGTGCAACAATTCATTGTTTAATTTAATGTGTGCTAAAAGGTGGCAATGTGCTTAAATGAAAACCATATATCGTACCAATACACTTTAACAAAAATCTCTTGCCATTATGCACCATGAGCAGCACACATAAAAAAAAGCACTCAAAACAGGGTAATATAGGGTGGCAACACGTGGTACCTTCGCCATTATCACTGACCTCTCTAATCACAGTCCTGTGGGCCGTCCGCGACTCAATGGCTCGGATTTCCAGATGAAAACAAACATCTCCCGCAGCAGATGTAGCGTCCAGCCTGTAAGAAAGATGATGATTGAATCCAGATGCGGGAAGAGATAAGTCCTATAAAAATGCAATGGTGTGTGAGGTCAGCTGAGGAGGCCCGACAGCTGTAGAGCAACTGGAGGAAATGTTCGACCAAAGACATCAAGAGAAAGAGGAGCGAGATTATCTAGTGATGGATTTAATCATTTCGGGGGACTGTTTGGTAAATGGAAAAAAGGAAGGGAAAGTATTAGTGGTCTTTGGCCTCACAGTCCATCACTTACCGAATATCAGGCTTTGAAAGTGGTTGCACATGGGGGAATGCAGGTTTTTGGAGGAGAATGCTTTGACAGCAGAATTGGCTTATTCATGAGGAGAAGTTATCAGGGGAATTTGAAGGACAAGGTAACAATAATAGGCTGAGTAAACCATTATATAAGGCTTTGCATGGGAAAGTAAGCCGGGCTCTCCAAACAGTTACTTTGTCTTTCTGGGGAACTTCAAAGGAGATTAAAGAACCTCCGCAATGTTTGCTTTAACGACTTAAGAAAAACTTTCCAAAGTCTTTCGAATCAAATAAAGGGAGTTTAAGACTGAACCCAACAGATAAAACACACTGCAAAGAAAATGTTTAGTTCACTGAATCTCAGTAGGGATGGAAGTAGTGGAGGCAACTGTTTCATTTTACAGGGATTCAATGTTAATATCACAAATATGGTTTAAAGAAGCCTTATGTATTTTTGTTTTACACCTTCAAAGGAACAGTTTGACACTTTAGGAAATAAGCTGAGAATCTTATCGGACGATCGGTAGCACTCTCATTTCTAACCATTAAAGGGAAACTTTGTTCAGTTCCCATGTTTCATGTCTAACTGGCTAAGAAGGACACACCCTCAATGTATGTCCACCAAAAGAGCCAGAATATTATCACATCTAACTCAGTAAATTAAAGGTTTATTTTGAAACCAGAGTTGAACAGTAAAAAGATGAACCAAGATGGTTTTGGTGAGTCGTATTTTGCTTGTCGAATTTATATGAAGTGTGTTTTATAAATGATCTGTGAGGTAAAGTGACTAACTCTTAGCAAAAAAACAAATAAGCGCATTTCCTAAAATATTGACCTATTCCTTCATTGAATATTATTGTTAAAGTTGTAGCCATATTGAAGTCTTGCATGCTTGACTATGATTATTTCAAGGGTACTTTCATCCCCATAGATTTACTGGCTAAACATGGGCTGTTTTCATAACAATTATGATTTGAAAAATATGTGAAGTTGATTGCTTTTGAATTACTTAACCTTTGTCACAGAACTTCATTAAACTTTAGGGCAGAAAAGCATTGAGAATTTCACAGTAACTTAAGCATGAACAGATTCATCTATTTTCTCTTCTGTATAATCCAGCTGGTCTCAAGGAGATCATAATTTATTCAGGAGGTCATCCTTGAACCTTTCCACCACTTTCTGGAGTACATGAAGAAGACTTGTATATTTGGCACTGTGCTCCTCCAGTAACACAAATACATTAATGAACTCTTGATAATTCTCTGTAAACGCTTAAATAATTGCATGGTGATGCCAATCTCATTTCTTTCTGAATCAAGTTTTCTATGTGTAAATTGTGTATTGTATGAAATCTACTATTATTGTACGAACAAGAAACTGTAAATAAATGATTTTGTGTACTTTTTGATTCATATTGTTTTAGTATTGATTATGTATTACAGACACATTTAAAAATCTAAAAGTTCACATTTCAGGAGAAAGAAAAATGGATTTGGGGCTATGTTCTACTAAATATAACACATAATAGTTTAATTTGAGAACACACACCATTTTCAGCTTTGCATAAGTCACACAAATAAATACAACAAACAAAACACGGCAGCTTAGGTAGATAGTTGAAACTAAAGTCTATTCAGTCAACAGATATTTTTAACATACCATATAGGCCAGATACATAATTCACAAAACAAACAAGAAACATGTTAAAATTAGCTGAGTGCATGAAATAAATGCAAGGAAACAGCAAAAGGCTGACATGAAAGCTGGATGTAATGAGAGAGATAAAAATGTAAGAAACCCCTCCTGACGTGTGCAGAATCCTCAACAATGTTTGCTTTGAATTTTCTACCCACACGAAACAGCAGCATCTCCATTGTGTGTGTCCATTACCCCTCCAGGTGATGAGTTATAGACACTTTTAGTCAGTGGAATTATTATTGTAATAAAGTTGCACAACAGGGAGCACAGCAGGGGGGAAAATGAGGGTGTTGAGCTCACTGTCACTGACACCTCCATGACTGGCCTCTGTGCCTCTGCCAGAAAATGGAGCTGACAGAAAATATAGCGACTGCTCTCGCCGCTAAGGAATAAAGAAAACACACTTGCATCAGTGCATGCACGCACACACACACACACACACACACACACACACACACACATAAAGCTAGAAAAACACATTTTTCTTGAGTCAATGGTGCATTTCAGGTCGTGAACCTTCCTCCGGCGCCTTACTAACTGTTTCTTTTGAGTCCCATTGCGTCAGTAACGGACAAACCTGTGCACAGGCCAGGAGCGGAGAGAAACGCTGATGGAGACGTCTTAACGCCCGGACTGCCACCAATCGTTATTGCAGTGCCCTCCATGTGTGTTCTGCTTGCTGGAACAGTATTTGGGTTAAAAAGCTGTCCAGAAATAAACTCTAAAAAAGAGTTTCTGTTGCTTGACATCACTGGAATAAATTTATCCAAAGGCCACAACTCAACAAGTGTGACTGCTTGTCTGCAAGTTTAACAATTTGGGGCCTCAGGTAACGCTTGTTAAAGACATGAACATGAGACTTTTCAGTTTAGTTCAATATTAGCAGCTGAAAGAAACTGTCATTACTGTTATATGCTTACAAATTCTTTCACTGAAAATGAGTGGAAGCTTTAGACTCATAAAATGTAAAATACACTGTGCATCAGTTTGAACCTGAAAATTACAAACATACAACAACTGATAAATGTAATCTACGTTTTGTTAAAAAAAGGTCACTGTACGCTTGTTTTGAACAGCATTTGCAAATCACCAGATGAGGACTGCACTTTGCATATACTGTAATGACTCCTATCACCTCTAACATGGCTGCAAAACTCAAAGGCTTAATTTCTGTCTGTATGTGAATTCATTCTCTCACGGCAATTATGGTTTGATTTTTGCTAATTAACATGTTGTACTCAATTTGAGGTAACTTTTGGGAGCATTTTCTTATGCCAAAACAAATATGATTTATTTGCGAGTGCATGCAACAAGACTGGCAATAGATGGGCAGGGAGAGAGATTGAAAATAATTTTGAGAATTCTGTTTGTGGGTTTCAAAAAAATGTAATGGCAATTGCAAATTTGACTGCTCAAATAAAGAAAAAAAATATTTGTAATATTTCCATCAGAAACAATATCTTCTTCAGGAATCCTTTAAAAATATCAAAATTAAATGGGCAAGTCACTTTTATCCTGGCAAAAAGTAAATATGTTAGAGGTTAGCTCTATAACACCAGCCAAAGTAAAATGTGTGTTTCTATGTTGCATATTTGCTGCTGTCTGGGGCTGTTATCAAGGTCAGCGGTGAGCTCTTCATGTTATCTGTGATGAGTCTCTACCTGGAATGCCAGCAAGAAAAACTCTGAAACAATTTAATGATGTCATGTCCTCTTCAGGCAATCAGATATCATCCTGAGTTCTCAGCAATCAAAGTAGAAACGGTCTGTGAAAATGACAGATAAGGCTTAGGAATGTTTCGGATGGCTTGGGTCGGTGGAACAAGTCTTAAAAATAGCCTGAGTGGGCTCAGGTCTCACGCAGGGCTCGAGGCTGAGGTTGTTCAACTCTTCGGATCCGCAGGAAACGGCTGTAAGGAAAGATGACTGGCGTGTTTCACATACACGTTGCCATCCTCCAGCTTGACTTCATACACCTTTTGCTGTAAAAATCAAAACAAAGGATACAAAGAACTGGAAAAAAACACCATAATGAGCTACTGTGAAAGCAGCAAGAACCTTAATATGGCAAAGTACAAGCAAGTTTACAGTGAAGTTAAAAAAGCAGCAAATATTTGTTGTTATATTTCTTCTATCACTTGACAGTTTATATCACAATGATGTGAAACAGTTTATAAAAATGATTAATGGAAAAGAAGATGAGATGTTTATGGAAAGTTCTTGTTTGGGCTGTTCATTGATGCGTGCATCCAAATAACAAAACAGGGGAATAAAAGATGTTTGATAGGAAAAAAAAAGGGGGGGAATGTTATCTAAACTGTGACTGATGAGCTCTGATTTCTCATGCCGTCTCAATCAGTGAGACTTCCTACATCTCATAGAAGTGGGTGATTTGTCTACATATCAGTGCAAATGTTCTCGTCAACTCCCAGGTGCAGTCAGGAAGTGAAGCTCCTGGGGGTAAAAGCAAGTTTCCATATGATATATGTGTAGGTATGATGCATATTTAAGTGATATACTGATATATGGGGCATCTTTTGAAGAACTTTGTAAGACTTATCTGTTTAGCTGTTTTGGTGAAAGATGAACACAAAAAGAATATTTCACCACTGACCTGTAAGGAGGTACCTGACTTCCCAGTCCTGAGGTCAAAGTCGTAGTCGTGCCAGGGACAGAAGACCTGCAGGACCCCATCGGCCTCTTCGATGTCCCCCTCACACAGAGGACCGCCTGGGAGACACAGGATGTTGTTAATCACATATTCTCCCTCTCAAAACAAATGACTTTTGCTGCTCTTCCTTCTGGGAAAATGTGATTTGAGAGGCATGCATAACATGGTGTGAAAACTGATAAATCTGTCCCATTATCAGGAGCAGGAATAGAATTAAAGGTGCAGTTAAAATGACTCACAGACGTTAAATACACATTATTTTCCATGCATAACATAGGATTCATTATGCATTATTCTGAGAGAGACAGAGGGATGACTGAAGGGTTAATCAAAGCGACTATGCATGTGGCTGTTGAGGTTTTACCGGAATGTGCACAGCGAGCATCCATTGCAAAAAACTCCCCCTTCACATAGAAGAGGCAGACGTCGGAGCTGCGGCCGAGGGAGGAGTACATAAGGCGGCAGCGCTGCTTGGACAGCCCGCTGGTCGGGCCTATGAGCCTCCACGATCCGCCCTCCGCGTCCTCATCTCCGGAGCCAGAAGCCATGAAGGAGGGCGAAATGCTTTCTAATGTGCGCTACTGCAGCTGCTTTTTCCGCGGGTGCATTTGAATGTTTCTGTTCGCTTTGTGGAAATATCCCATAATAAGCGCCAGGCCGACGGTCAGCTGTGCGGGCTGAGCTGCATCCATCCGGGCTGCAGCCTGTCAGTCAGCCCGCCGGGACTCACTCGCCCATGTACTCAGGCTCAGCTGCTCTTGTGCATGTCAGCGAGTGTTTGTCACAGATAATAACGAGCAAAAGCACAGATATTTTCCATAAACCTGCACATTTAATTCTCATTATCAGTGTCTGCAGCTGCTCTAAAAATAAGCTCAGCCAGAACAAGCTTGCAAACAATGCTGAGATGTGAATGTTGCCATCATAAACACATGCATCATTATAAGCTCATGCAGACAAAGTCTTCCTGTTCCTTGATTAGGGTCAGTCTGTCACATAAAGCCACTGTTTTATGTTCAGTGCAAACACGCTCCAGGATTTCTTGGTGACCCGCACACTTAAATATACAGAGCGCTGGACTTGTTCCCAAAGAGTGTGGTAAATGTGGAATATTACTTTTTATGTACTGTGCAAAAAGTTCAAAATCATTTCTCAATTATCAGTTATAAAGCCTGTTATTGTTCTTTGATGGCAGACTCCGTATTTAACTGTGCTCCAGACAACTATTGGCTGATTTCATCCAGTTGAGTTTTCCACAGTGCAGTTTACATTGAATATTAAATTGCTACTGAACTCTGTCTCTGCTGGTGTTTTGGTCGTTGAATATACGTGATGTGATGTTATCTCTCACTGCGAAAGAAAGTTTTAGTCAGCCCTGTTTTATCAGATGAAACTTGACAGAACAGACAAAATGTACATCTTAAAATAGGACGTCCAACTTCAACCTCAATGTATGAACAAATCCACCATCTGTCAATGATCAAAGAAGATGATTCATAATTATCACCAGTGTATAAAACTGACCTTTCCAGTAGCATTGAAGTTGAACTTTGTGCCACCTACAAATTTGCCCAATTGGCAAATTGCAAAAATAAAAAATACATAAATGATGATGATCTGTATTTCTTCAACTTTTATTCACTTTGTCTCCATCGCTTTAGTGTGCCAGTAAAAATGCTGTTGGCAGTTTAGCCTACAAGTAATGTGAGTTACTGTCTAGACTGGAGTGATGCATAACAGAGGCCACTTGTTCTGATTCCTGACTTTGAGAAACTGACTCATGTAAAGCTGCAGCATAAGCGCAGAGGAGAGCGGTAATGCTGTGAAAATGTGTCACGGGCAGGAGGAAAGAATGCTACTGCGTCTTGTCAAAAGTTGGATCTCAGCAAAACTAATTGTGAAGTAAAATCACTGAAGAATAAGGGTGGCCAGTGTAAAGAAACCTGAGCTAGGTGAACAAATTCTCAAATATGTTGTGGGCTAAGCTAACTAACAGAAAAGTTATCATCATCATTATAACTCATGATACATACGTTTCCACATGTGACCTTTAAAACCTTGAAATGCAAATGCATGAAATATGAATGCTGAAGATGCTGCCAGAAGTTTGGACTGAAATCTAAATGTTATAGACTGCCATGTCACATTATAGTTTTGTGGTAATCCTTATCTTGTTTTTGCAGAGAGTTCCCATTGTCGACATCACTGCATTGACACTTTTGTACAAATGAGATGTTTTGGTTATTTTGTGTTGAGTCTTTATCACTGTACACAATATGTTTTCAGTGTGTAATATCAGTGCCTTGAGGAAATAAGAAATCTCACCAATACACTTCATTCAGTCTTTACATGCACCTACTTACCAAATCGTAGCCTAATGTTCAAGTTGGAGGACCAAATTATCTTTGCATGAATTTTTACAAATTGCTAAATGACTATTGAACCTGAAAAAATAAACAATTCACGACTGTCAGTTAATGTCAGCGAGTGTTTAACAGCAGCTGGGAATATTTTGGCTCGCTGATTAGCACAGGTAGGCTTGAATCCTGCAGCCTCCACTCATACAGCAAGATTTAATTGGAAAATCACCAAAGGTGTTTATTTTCAACAATGCTGCCAAGTATTACTTATTAGAGGGTGAGGTGCTGAGGTTATGAAATGGGTCCTAGAGGATCTGAGCCAAAAAGCTATACAGTGAAGTGGACAGTCTGCAGGTTTGAGGTGGCACTGACAAACTGACAGTCATTACCAACAGCTCGGCTTTGGCCCGTAGAGAGGTGAGAAAACTGCAAGGCACACGCCGTGAATCAAATTAAATGAGCTCCAAATGATGAGTTTTTAGAGGGAAAAATAATTACACAAATCAAATGATGTATTGTGGAAAAACTGAATCAGGAGGCTAGAGGGGATTAATAAACAAAGGTGCAGCAGTGAGAAACAGGCCAAAGTGATCGCAGGAGGATAGTGCTGTCCATAAATTTCTTTGACTTCTCGTGACAGCGCTCCCATCACTGGACAGTGTAACCATTTGCGAGAGGCAAAATTTGGTGTAGAGAAAGTCTGGCTCAGATGAGATATTAGACTGTGAGGGGAGCCCAAACTCATCCATCATTAGCCTTGTCTTGTCTACAACCCAGCAACCACCCTCAAAAGTCTCCTAACTCATCTGCCAAGGATGGATGGAAGACCAACTCTCCAGCCAACGTGGTTTTCATTAGCTAAGCAAATGCTTCAGCCAAGCTTAAAACACCACTACCTGCTTGCTCCTTGTTTTAATAGATCTTGCCATTCAAGTGCTTCTGGTTTAATGTACAGATACAAGGACAATGTAATTTAAAGCTCTCCCGAGGAGCTCATAAAAGGATGACACAATTGTTTGCTAAGTACTTGATGACCTCTATAACTGTGGATGAAAAGCCATACCGTCGTTATGTCACTTCAAATGCAAATCCAGACTCGACTTTGATGTTTCGTGGACAGGAAACTGAACCCACAACTGACTACTCGGCCCAGTCCCAACGTCTGCCCTCACAGACCTCCATTTCCAATAAGCCCCAAGGCTCTGCGCTGTTCCACTGTGAAAACGATAAGTGGTTGAGGGCCCTTTCATGAATGTTCGAGCTCTTTATGCACACTTTATATAAATCTGCAATGCTGCTGACTTTGCTTAGGGGAATTGCCCATAATTCATAAATGGGGGTAACAGGAATTCCAAAATCATCATCGTTGTCAAGACACAGCAAGCACTTTGTCTAGTTCTTTATTTTATGAAGGCTCAATCCTGTTGATTTGCAATCATCTGCTCTGATAATATAACATACAGACTATTATTAGATCTGAAGAACACTCCCTTCAAATAAACTACATCAGAATAATGAGTCTCGCACTCAGGTGGCCACTTGCCCGAGGTAATATGTGATTTCATCAAGTGCTGGCCCATTCCTAGGGAAGCATTCTGAGCCCTTGCACCTTCTTGCATGTATACTGATGATGCAGGTGATGCTAAAAGAACAGTTCAACATTTTGGGTTTGCTTTCTTGCCAAAAGTTAAATGATAAGATCAACACCACTCTCACACTGTGTCTACACAGGAGACGTAGCGTGACCAGCATGATAGCTGTTGCAGGTTCGGGTGACGGTAACTCACTTAAAGTAAGTGAAACACAAACTGTTTAACCGCACAACAGCTGGATTGATTAAAAGTCTGTATCTGACTGAAAAACACTGCTCAAACAGCTCCTCCTCTGTTTAGACACCCTGTCATGTCTGTACTGCAAATATGAAGCTACAGCCAGTCCAGTCTTCCTTCATATTTAGCATAGTGACATGACAGTGGTGTCAATCTTCTCATTTAACCCTTGTCAAGAAACATATTTTTGATCGATTTCTTTAATCAAAGTCTGAAAAGTTTCAGTGCTTAGGGGTTAGGTTGGCATTATGACTGGGCCTCTTGTACTGCAGCAGGACATCTGCATCCCCTCAAATTAATATCATGTCCTAGGAGAAAGAACATTGATTAAGATCACAGTCCATAGCAAGTCTTAAGTCCAGGGGGCGGACAACACAAGAAACACCAAATAATAAGAAAACAGACTAAACTCTCTTCTGAAGGAATCCACCCAAATCCCAAAATAAGCTCAGTGGGATATTGGATCATTTGTCAAGAATGAAATCCTCCAGCTCTGTGAGGGAAGGGACGGAGGCAACTCCAAACTCTCTGCTCTCAATCTCATAAAGGTTTGACGATGTTAAAATCTGGCTACTGGGAAGGCTGTGGAAGGATCTTGTTCTTAATGGTGTACATGAGACCACACTTTGATTTGTTGAGCAGTGTTTATTGGCGCACCAGGATCTTGGAAAACAGGATCATGGTTAGGCAACAGTGTTTGCACCACCTGGACCTGTAAAATAGTCTCATTATTTGGCTGTTATATGACCATGCAGAGCAATAATCGGATGTAACGACACAACATGGCTGCTTGCACCGCTCCATATCCACAATATTAAAAAGTTGGCAGCAGTCAATGCAGACTGAAGGCATCCTTTGGCTTTTTCCAAACATAAAGCTGCCTGAGTGAAGAAAAGGGTGAAAGGCAAGATGAATCATCGGACGAAATATTGGTCCGAATTCTGGAAACTTGCAGAGAACAGGACAATGAGCAGACCGCTTGCTGCTAACTGGCAACTAACTTAATATATGACAATATATGACACTTGCGTGGGTCCAAACCTTTGAATCTGCCCTATCCACCAAGCTGATTGATTTGTCTGGCATCCTGACATGAAACAGCGGTTTCTCGGCTAAACAAGCAATTGATCCAATGAGCGCTGTCAGGGGGCACAATTAGCCAATCAGTGCCAAGAATTGTCAAGCTGTGTGCTGGAACCAAGAATGATTAATAACAGCATTGGCATCCGCTATAGACAAGACAGACGCTGCTATCGAGGTGGTTCTTCGCCCAACATTAGAGTCGACTTAAAATTACTTTAGATTCAGGGGGATACGTTGGTCAATAGTGGCTGGTTATGGAAACTCGAATCCCCCTCCCCTGCAGCAAAAAGAGCAGACGTATTGTCAGACTGAAGATCAAAACAGAGTATAATGAGTCAGCAATTTTGTCTGATATCAGGTAGATGTGACACCTGTGTAGCCTGATTTATTGTAGCTTGGCTGCTTCAAGGTCAGTCATTTCTTAGTTTGTTTTCCAACCTCTATCATTCAAGATTGTTTGTGCAGATCAAAATACAAACAGGAATGGAGAACAAGGAGCTTGAAATGTTGATTAATGGCCTTGTTTGCTTCTCTTGAGATTGAACTTTGTGAGTTCAATCATATTAGCGTGATCGATGGTGCTGAAATGTAAGCGAACGCAGACACTTCCTATTCTCTTCTCCGTCCACATTTTCACAGTCTACTTTCTGAACTTGTCAACATACATCTCTCTGCAAACTTACTTTGACATCTTTAATGTTCCTTAACAATGCTATTTCTCATGTATAAAGGTCAGTGCTGACATTTAGATACAGCACGCCATTTTCCTGGAGATGTAATCTGACAGGATAAATGTGATCCGAAGTGACGTTGTACAGCATAATTTCCTTAGGTGTAGTACAAAGCAGCGTTCTGACAATATGGGGGACAGGGAGCGAGACTCAGACGAATTTTCCAAATGGCATCGCTCAGTAAAGTGCACCTTATTTGACCTGCAAGCATCTTAAACCTTATATTGTTTTTCTACAGCCAATTTGTATAGGCAAGACATCATTTAATTGTACCCATGAGACAGCGAGGGCATGACATCGAGCCGCTGAGTCACTCTCTGTAAAGTCTGCCCCTCCATCTCCTCCGCCACTGCATATATGTCTGCAGGAGAGATCAGACTATGCTACATTCCTTCCTTCGTGTCCTCAGTCCTGATTATATCCAGACACAATATACGTCTTGTTCTTCAAGGTTCCCAGCTTAGTGGACAGACTGCTGGGGGAGGCAGCATCTGAAGAGTGAGGAGGAGGCAGGAGTTCACCATCTGAAAATGCAGATGTTCAGTTGTCATGACGTGCTTCTATAATGACTGCTTTAAGGTGTGCCATATGGTTTATGTTGGATTGTGTTGATATATTGTTGATTGGAGGAAACTGGAGCAGGTATATTCTGTTGGTGATGCACTGTGTAGTTTTAAGGAAGCCTGGATTAATCAGTTTATGGTATATGGCTGAACGGGCATATTACACAACTACATGATACTTCATGAGGTGAGGTAACTGCAGCTTGCAGATTGTGGTGAGGTTATCAGGCCTTTGCACGCATTGATCAAACTTTATAATATAAGAAGCAAAAAGCATATATTGTTTTAATACATTGTGAACTTTATCATCATGACAACATCTGGCAAGCATGCAGGAAACGTTTTCCTTCTGCTGTTCTTACTTCATTAAACCCACTTTGTCTGGTATTAAATTAACCGGACTGAGAGTCTACAGGCATGCTCATGGCTCTGTAAGGCTGGACATAGAGTCAGAGGTGCTTTCAGCTAAATGCTCTATAATTTTTACCATGCTCTCCATTTTCAGTTTAGCGTGCAACATGCTAATTTGCTAATTAGTAGTAAATAGAAAGTGCAGCTAAGGTTGATGCGAATGTCATTAAGTCAAACTTTGACCAAACTGGATGATCACAAAAGTTAGTAACATTCATTCTCTGGGCATCACAGATATCTGGAACAAATTCATGTGGAAATCCAGCAAATAATTGTGGAGATATTTCACTCAAAAGCACAAATGTCAAGCTTATGGTAGCACTAGAGGAAAAGTCAGGGGATCACCAAAGTCATTAGGATTCATTCTTTGGGGATTATGATTGTCTGCCTAAAATTTCATGGCAATCCATCAAACAGTTGTTGAGATGTGTAAGTCTGGAACAAAGTGGCGGACTGATGGACAGAACTTGCCAGCCCTAGAGCCACGGCACTAGATTGGCTAATGGGAAACATGGGGCACCATGTTGGTCTAGAGGTTTTAAGTGATTACAGTGAGCCACAATGGCATTGGGGAGAGAGAGAGAGAGAGAGAGAGAGAGAGAGAGAGAGAATTAATTCCATGTCCTGTTTATTATTACATTTTTGTGTGTTAACTTTATTTACGTCATGCTGTCAGACTGTTTATGCTTTGGCAATATGTTTTGGAACAAAATGTCATGCCAATAAAGATTCATTTTAGTGAGATAGAGAATTGTGAATTTCAAAATGACTTTATTAAAGTACAAGCAGAGAAAAACTAAATCTCACAAACCTGCATATACACAGACACACACACAGACACACACACACCTATAAAACACACAGCGATAAGCTTTCCGTCCTCTATACAGGACACAGTGTTCCACTCACAGGCCTATAATCACTTGACTCTCTCAGTCTGCAGATGTCTACACTCAAGACCTTCTGAAATACATCAAGCTCCTCCACATTGACATATTATTCATATTCGCCCCTGAAGCACAGAAGAGACCAGCAACTTCCACAATAATTTTGGCTCCACCAGGCCACAATCTGTTACGGCTTGTGAACTGCTGTGTGAGGCAAATTGCCAATTTAGTCTGATGAAATGAAAAATAGAAAAGAATTGACCACAATGTGCATGACTTTCTTTGCACAGAACACATCTGACACAGGAAACACAGATCTGATAAAATCTTACCACAGATAAGGTAGTAAAAGAAGGTGGCACAAAATACACGGTGCATGGATTCAGGTGTGTTGGAAAAAACATATTTGGACCAATGTATGGACAAAAGTTATTGGGAGCCCCATGAGGGAAAAACTTTTGTTGGAACACTGCATTTGAAAGTGGCCCATGGAGAAATGTTAAGCCTGTTCCCATCTGCTGCCATCAGCAGTTCTGCTGCAGATTCCACCCCCGACTCCAACTAAGTCTTAGTTTTCCTCTCAGGGATATTTCAAGCCTCACTGATCTGCATGTGTCCCATAACAGGACTCTTAAGGGACATACTGTGCTTCCTGGAGGACATTTTATGAAAAATATTATAGTCTGAAAGAAGAGAGTTTGGAGATAGGATAATGAAAGCCAATGACTTTCTCACAAAGTAAACAAAAATTAAAAATTAATAAAAAAAATGAATTTGTATGTGTGTACTGTTTTATTAGAGACAGATTATAAAACGTATTCCTATAGATTCATTTAGAAACAAAGGTTTCAAGGAGTGAAACTCAGCACGTTAGCTCTTATTTACCATCTTCAGGGAGACAATGCAATGTTTTCACATATAGGGATTTCTGTTAAAGAGATATGCCAAAAAATACAAATATTGTTCAACCCCCTCTCCCAGCTGCCTTTCAGCTGGCAAACAGCAAAAATAGATTGACTGTCATGCAAGGGTGTAATTTTCAAAATTTTTTGTTCTCCTCAGTTTCAGTTTGACTCATTTGCTAAAAAACCCCCACTAAAGTGTCACTGTCAAGCCTTCAAAATCCAGATGGGAGAAGCTCTGAGTTAATTACAAGCCCAGTTCCAAATAATT
The DNA here is from genome assembly GCA_025331565.1 of Holacanthus passer. Classification (NCBI taxonomy): domain Eukaryota; kingdom Metazoa; phylum Chordata; class Actinopteri; family Pomacanthidae; genus Holacanthus; species Holacanthus passer. The sequence goes on from JAFREQ010000116.1 coordinate 1,043,810, forward strand.
TGGGACGCTGTGTAAAATGTTAATAAAAACAGAATTTGATGGTTTGCAAATCATTTAAACTTTATACTTAATTGAAAATAGTGCAAAGAAAAAAAAATGTTCACACTGAAACATTTTATTGTTTCATAAAAAAATATATGCTCATTTTAAATTTGATGCCAGGAACATGTTTCAAAAAAGACAAACACTGGAAAAGATGTTTAATGCTAAAAAAAAAAAAAAAAAAAAAAGTCACACATATAACTGCCGCTTTCTAATCAAGGCCACAGCACTGTTACCTTTGATTTAATCGTAGTTTTAATTTTTAGACAACTATTAGAAAAAAATAGCACTATTCAGACATGGTACTTTTATAGTAATGTTTCAATAACAGCAACTATGTAATTAACCAGCATTTCGCCTTAGATGCTTTGCTGTGATGTTTCATCTCAAAATGCATCTGCAACTCAAACTGAAATCTTTCTGCAAGGCATGTTCTACCCACAAACAGCACACATCACTTGGTTCACTTCCTAAAGTGTAATCACCAACATCTTGGTGTGATGACGGTGTTGAAATGAGAACAGTGTGTAACTGCAAAGATCAGACATGCATCTCAAGTAACCTTAGGGACTCATTGAGAAAGAAGGTTGCACCAGATAACTCACTGTTGCTGACAAATCCTCGCCCTGTCCATTGGGTCCAATCCTTAACGGTGCGCTATTTGAAAGATACTTTTATAACCCAATGACAAAAAATACCACATGTATTTTAAACATAGCTGGACTAACCCACTAGAGAGAAGCAAAAATGAGCTGTGGGCCCCAAATCTTGTTCTCTCCTCTCTCTGTGTATCGTGCAGTGCAAATACATCAGACTGCACATGGCAACTTCATTATATTTTGCCTGGAGTCCCAGATACCAAGCAGTAACAAGTAATTTGATCAAACTAAATTTATCTAAGAATATATACCTTGTACATATCCAAAAATACTACTATATTTTACACAGGGCTCATTTGGAAGACATGGCAGGCTATTAATTACAACCCTGAAGACCTCATTTGTTGCAGTTGATACTTGATAATTAAGTGGAGCATATACCAATCGATTACCACAATCAAAGTGACACACAGTGAATGTGGGCTTTTCAGGAGCCTCAAAGCAGTTGTAAGCTTCGCCTCATTGCTAATCCTGCATTGATATTAAAGTGGGGGTATTTTCCTTATTTCACTGATTTTGATCCCAAAGACATAACTGTCTAAATACATAATGTGTTCAGAATGTGTCATCGAATGAAAGGGTCACTTCTGAATGGCTTGCTCAAATGGCTCATCATTCATTACATTAAAAAGCCAGTGAGACAGTGAGGAGCTGCTGTTTTGTTTTAGCACACTTCACTAACATCTGGGGCAAAATCTCCCTCGACCTCAGACACCTCTTGTCTTCCACATGTTCCTATAATTCACTTCAGATCTGGCAAATATAATAAATTACACTTGGTAAAAACTAGGTCAGGGCAGGAGCTACCTGGTTGGAATAACCTGCATATTGCCCAGGGAATCCTCCATGTCTTCCTGACTTTTCTTTGAGTGTGAGCTAGGAGCATTCGAGTCACAGTGGAACACTTAATTAGGTGCTGAGCGTCTTTCCAGTCTAAGATCTGGAGGGCCAAAGGTCCAGTGATTGTCCAATTTAATATTTCCATAAGAAACTGACGTGAATGGGATCCAGTCATTCTGGCCACCAAACATACAGTGCTGTATATTTTTGGAAATAAGCCTTCAAAGAATGAGAGATAACCAAGACACGATATTCTGCTGCTGAGCAACTCAGGCAGCGGATGTGGTTTATGATATTGATCCTTACTTCTTGTAAACTACAAATGAGATGCGTGTCAAAGGGGGGCCACCTTCTCTGGGTTTCAGTTCATGGTTCTCAGATCAAACCATAGATAAATACTAGGACACTTAACATGACCTCATTACATGGCCTGATACATACTATTTCTTTAGTTTTACTTGTCTTAAGGGTTATGGAGGGAAACGTGTGGAAGAATGGAAAAGAAGAACAAATGAGCAAAACACTAAAATGACTTCAACAAATGGGGATAATATGAAATTTCCACTTCCTCCAAGTTAAAAAATGATTTCTTGTATGGGTTTGCTGAATCTGTACTTATTGCACATAGTCGTTTAAAATTGCAGTTATGGATATTTTTTAAAGAGGTGAATTTAAGCCGTCTCCTTTGCTCCAAATACCATCCCTCAATCCTGACTGCTTACTCTTCTTTTCCACACACTGCTTGTGCAGCTAAAACTCTTCTGCAGAAGTGGTGGGAAGTTAACTTCTTCAGTCAACATTTTGGCCTAGTTATTTGCAAGAACTGTGCAGCAGCCTTCACGAGTTGCAAACATCCTACAGTGATTAAAATACCGTGAGCTGGTCAGATAATCATCTATCAATGTGACAAATTATCACCACTTCAAATTTTCTGAGAGGAGTTCAGTATGATGAATTCAAAACTGTTTATGATTCTTACGTCGCTGATAATGCATTTGACCCCCGCAATATCCTGCTTTGTTTCACAGTTTGTTTTCCCAGATCACTAGAGGCCTGTAGTATGAAAGCTCAGAGACCTTGAAAGGAATCTCAAACTGGGAAGACTCCTGAAGGCTGGACGTTTCAGACATGAATCATTGTAGCAAAACAGGTCGTGTTCTTCCTTTAAGCATGTGAAACTAAAGAAGTACAAGGTGAAACAATTTGGAAAGTTTCTTTCCAGAGGTCATAGTGCTTGTTATTCCATGGAGGAGGCTTTCAGCATCAAAATAATGTGCTTCAATATGAGAATACATCTTTGCACAAGTATGTGCTGTATTAAACTTTCTCTCCTGGCACTGATTAAACCCCTCTGATCCCTTTTTTCCTTAAAATGGCTTAGATGTAAATCTACACCTTTGCCTTCATTTAGTATGCACGGACTATGAATATGCAAATAGTCCCCACCTCCATCTCCACCCACCCCTCAGCCGCTCGCCTGCAGCTCGTGCACACCTGCTCACCTTTAACTCTGCTCATCAAACATATAAACCTCAGCTTATTTTCTGTTTCGCCATGCCGCTTGCAACACAGTGACAAGATGTAACCATCAGATACCCCTTTCTCTCTCCTCTTGTTTCCTGTCTGCTTCTGAACTATCAACTACCCATTACAGGTAGAAAAAAGAGAGGTCATGAACACAAGGGACTAAAATTCCCATTAGAGGGAAATTTATTGCAGCATCAGTAAAGAAAAACATGACATCCAACCAAGAACTGCAATGCACAGGTAAATGTCCAGACAGTCAATGATAGATGCTTTTATCTTCAAGCTCTCAGCAATCCTGAAAATCAGATGCTGCAGCAATATGTAATCTAGAACATGTCTTCAGGTTGCGTATTGTATTCGCTCCAACAACACTGAAATAACTGATCAACAATCATGCTATCATCATGTGTTTTATATATATATACTGTTGACGAACACAGCCTCCTCAGCCTGGGAATAATGGGAATGACATGCCTACTGGAACAGTCATCCCCATCATGTCAGGTATCTCATCCCATCATCATCTCCTCATGGTCCCTCCTGTTTAATCATCTGTGCTTTTCCTCATTCCTTTCTAAACAGTTGTTATAAGTGGCCAAATGGAGTCAGAGGTAGGTCAGTCAACAGCAGATGTGACAGTGAAAAATAGCAGCTATTAAGTGAGTGACTGAGCTGCTGATGATCAGTGCTCAGCTACTAAATCAAAAAGAAAAAGGGCACACTGGCTTTGGTGAACACCAGCACAACAAAGCCGGACCAAAAATTAAAAATATTCTGGCAAGCAATTAAATGACTGACTGTTGTAGATTATAATGGTGAGTTATTGCTATAACTTTGACCTTCAGTCAAACAGAAGAAATCATAGAGCACATTTGTGGTAGCGCAGGTGGTCTTTGAGAGAAAATGAACCATATCACATTATCACTACAAAAACAACACATAAAAGGAGACGCAGAGCATGGACTCATACAGTACAGTCACAGACAAACACACTGATCCCCCCCTCCTGTCTCATCACAGCTGTCATGAATCATCAGATAAGAAGTGCTCATCTGTTTTCTCCATTGAAAATTCTCCTTTAATGACAAACACAGACTGTCTGACTCTTCTTCCACCCCAAGGCAGGCCACTCTAAAGATACACACTCTATTGTTCTCACTCTCATCCTCTTTATCCACCTCCTGTCTGTCCACTATGTATCCAAATACCTCCAAATACCTGCCTTTTCTTCCACCACTCGCTGCCAAATACCCAGAATACCAGTGTCCTTTTCCATCAGGTGGGACCAATCTATTCAAGGCTTCCTGTGTAAAAGTGAACTCTGGGGAATGGGACATTGAGAAGCTTGGCCCTAATAAAACGCATTCACACTGCACTGCAAGTATTTCTGCTTTGGACAAACATATAATGGAAGACGTTTCTCACAAATCATAAATATCTTTTAAAAATCCCCACATGGCAAAACACAGCGAAGACGCCTTAAGTAGAGGAGGAGTTCAAGAGTTTGGTCTGATTCATATCTCTACTAGAAAAATGAAAATAACACTTCAACTATGACTGGGAACTTTTCTAATCTCAAGTTGAACACACCCAACTCAGTTTGCGTGCATAGCATTTATTCACACACGCAAACACACCAACTGCGGAAAAAACCTTCCTCTTGGAACCTGTTCATCTTACAGTAATGATGACTTTCAACCTTTCTCATGTCACTACTAAATACCAAAACATGATCCATCACAAGACACAAATGCATCTTGAGCGCGGCAGGCTATATTGTGAATACCATGACCCAATATGACATTGTCAGACCAAACTATTTCTAACTTCCACATCTGGCGCTTCGATCATTTCCCTCAGCTATACCAGAGCTAACGAGAATGTCTAAATATCAGCTTACCATTCCTAATCTGACCCCCAGTTTGTCCTCCATGAAAAAAGGGCTGATGTATTAGTCTTATGTTGCCTGCTTACAGACCTCTTTTGCACCACAGTGAAAACCTATACAGCACCATTTCAAATGTCTGTTTTTGTTTCCACACTGTTTGACCGACACGTGTTTCTTTCAGAGACGCTCTCTGCGGTCAGAACACTGGATCTGTGTGCTCAGACTGATGTGGAGACACACTGCAAAGGTATTCTGTGTGTTGATGAGAGATCAGGGCGATTGTCATACATTGCCACTGTAGCTGTTGTGGAGCTGAGTAAAAGGTCACTTATCTTGTGGGAAAGGGAAATTAGATCTTGAGTTCTTCATCTCTACATTCTAACCGAAAAGCCTGTAACTACACTAAAACACGGCAACGCGCAGGTCTTATGAGAACATGCTGTTTACTTTAGTAATTACAAGTGGGTTTATACAATTTCCTCATTTTTGACAGGTCCTCTTCAAAAGCCTGATGAATAGCGCAAGTAAAGACATGAAAGCTTTTGGCTGCTGGTGTCACCTTTCTCGCAAAAATTTGGTCTAACTGTTTTGTTGGGAAAGCTTCATTCTTCAACAAAATGAAAAGGGGGTAAAAGAGGAAAATTCCCATCCTCTTATTATACTGGTTTAAATCTGATACATCTAAATATGAATCCCATGTCTAAAGCGGATAGACACCATATGTTTTTTGGATTGAAACGGTTCGAGCAGAACAGAAAAACACCCTAAGAGCTGACATAATTTATGTCATTCAAAGCTCAGTCAAATGAATCGTCTCTTTCCTCTCTCCTTTTTGCTGGCCATGTTACTCGAGTATAGATGCTCAATTTTGGTAAGAAGTCACCTGTGGTTTTCTTAGGTAGTTACAAGGCCCCATGGTGGTGGAGTGAAGAATCAGCTTATGTGCTGCAGATCAGCTGCTTGAGAATAACTGCACATTCTTGACAGAAAAGTGCCAAACAAGATGAAGCAACATAAATCCACATAAGATCATGTAAGTTTGAATCATAAGCTCTAATCTCCTGAAGCTTTGGTCCGGTGCGGCAGGACTGACTGTCAGATGAGAAGCCAAGGTTTGCATCAGAAGTCTTTGAAGGGAAATGCGAGTCTGTGGTGGGAAAGTGAACTTTCTTATATTCCTTTTCTTCATCTAATGTGTCCAGCACACATACACACGACTTCCTTTCAAAGACTGTACACGTGAATGTGTTTTCTTTGCCATGGAGACGGTGGAAGTATGAACACTTCGATAAGAAAAACACATTTTCCTGTGTTTCACAAGAGCACTGTAACATGTACACACGATATATGAATATTTATTCCAAACTGACACATTAACTATCAATACCTTTCTCTTACAATGTCCACGTGTGCCATTTAAGTAAAATTCAATGCAAGTTATTGTTTAAGATATTTTCAGAGCTTTCATTTTTTGGGGGGGGGGGTCAAAAATAGGTATTGTGAATTCAACTTTTGTACATTACAAATCACAGCGCTGTACAGCTACATTAAGGTAAAATGAAGGTGGAGAATGAAATGAGGGCAGTTAAACTATTCCGTTCAGATTGCAGGCACCCAAATCTGTTTTTTTTTTGTTGTTGTTACCTGATATGTGACTCAGATCTGTTTTTTCATGACAGCGTGACCAGCAGAAATCACATGAAATTTGATTTGGGCCATTTTGGCCTTGTTTAGACTGCCAGCCCAAATCAGTTCTTTGGCATATCCAGATTCTATCCAGGTTGATTTTTAGAAAGTCTGGTCAGCAAAATACCACATGAAATGTGATTTTTGCAAATTGGATCTGAGTCACATTCAAATCAAATTTCTACGGATGCATTTCATTGGCCACTCCAATAGGATTTCACAGTATCTTTTGAGTCATTCACAATGAATCTGTCAAATCCAGAGTGACTGAAGAGCATCAGAGCGGCTGAGTTTTTCCAGTGCGAGTTCTGCACCACAACGTAAGATTTCTCAATTTCTCATGCTTCTGCTATGGAAAACTATGTCATGAGCATACGTATTTACTGACGCCTACATTGTTATCACAGCAACCCACGCAGATAGGTTGTTGATGTCTGGACATGCAACAGTGTGGACAGTCTGTCTTTACGATCTGACATTAGCAATACATCTGATTTGCCTGCAGCCTGCTTTGACAGTCTTGTGAAGAGGCCCTGACATACTGTATGTAGTTAAAAGTTGCCCTTGATATCCTGAAATTTTGGATGAAATCTGTTCTGTAAAGCAATTCATGATCCCACCACTCTCTGCATCCAGCAGCCACTGCTCCACAAAAAGCCATAATTAAAAAATTGTCTCTTTCTCCTCTTCCTTGTTATAATCTGCTTCCACTGCACATCAGTTTAGAAATGATTCTGTAAATGCTGACTTCAGTGGCCTCCATGTTTACTTCTGTATGACAGTGTGTAGCATGTGACATCCTATGACGTGTTACTGTTCTTTTGCGCATGCCGGTCAGTTCAGGACTGTGACCAGTTCACGCTGGAATCTGATATTGGCCACAAGTGAAAAATTTGAACAGCCAAACCAAAAAATCGGATATGAGCAATAAATTTGAACTGAGTGCTATGCAAACTACACAAAGCCTATGTCAGTCAGGCAAAAGCTGCATTACAAACAAAAACACACTCACTGACTGTATGTTGAGTCAATTAAGCTCCTGGCAAGATCAAACCAACTCCTCAATTCTACGTCCTCTTCCAGTTTATTGGATGTTTTCATTGTCTGCCCAAGTTAATTTGAACAGCATATATAACAGAGTATAAACAGTGAAAGCCTGACTTGGAAGAAATCTCTCTTATTGAAATCACAGGTGCACTGCTTTCTATTCTCTCTCTTCTTATAGACTCTCTCCAGGCTCTGTCTTTGGTGTAGCAAAATCTTTCCAGCTGTGAAAATAGCGCGTTGAAAACTTGAAAAGTAATGGATGAATTATTATTTATGCAGGCTCAAAACAAGAGGCTGACGATCTGATAACAAACCTTTAGGAGATGTTCTCATCTGTTTGCCAGCTACTCTGTTACTGCAATATGACAGCTAGATGTAGGCCTTGATTAGGCACTGAGTTACAAAGTCATCATAGTGGGTGTTTTAATGGCTTCCTATATCATTAAGATGAAGATTTATTGATCTGCTTCAGTTAAAAGAATGCTACTGCTTGTGCAACAGCAAAAAATAAATGCAGTTGAATTTTCATTCTCTTCATCTTGATAAGGTAAATTTTCGTTACTGACTGTATCGCAGTGTTTGGTAACCACACGCATACGTGTCTCTTTGTTTACTAGTTTCCTCTTCAGTGGAACCTAAATGACTGTCAGCATCAAGATAGCAATAAAGATAGCATAATTTATGCTTGTTCAACAAAGTGAGGCATCAAAACAAAGAAAAATCACACATTTTGTCCTTCTGAATCAAAATGCAGACAGGAAAAGAAATAGGTGTTTTTTTAGATTCTGTACCTAAACCTAATAAATGTTTAAGTTAGATTTGCTTTTTTCAAATGAAGTTCAGTGCCGTGATCAGCAACTTGGCTCATGGTGGAATAATGAAACAGATAAAAGTAAGGGATGTGGTACTGCATCAGTGGTTTGTTGGTACCATATTAAACAAGTGAAGACAGACTGATTTTGATTCTGTGGCAGCAGATCATAACCATCTTGAGAGATCAGAAATACCTGAGCTTTGCTGTCTGAGGGGTTTAGCTAAACTGTGTGTGTGAATATGTGTGTGTGTGTGTGTGTGTGTGGAGTCCATTCGGGAATGATGTCTTACTTTTGTCTGGGAACAGTCTCATTTCTCCTGACAGTGGTGACGCGTTCCCATCACAGAGGCTGACCTACAGTCTTGGAATCCAGACTTGTTCCGTCCTTTCTTGTGGACAGGAAGTGCTTCTGTTTGGCGGCTTCCACCTCCAGAACACTGGGCCACAACACTCTCTATAAGCCTTAATCCTGAAATGAGAAAGAGCATATGTGCAATTCCTGCTTACTGGAAATACTCACACACATACACATGATGATGATGATGATGATTAAACATTGCAGATATTTCCTTGCAAGTTGTTACAATTAAAGTCAACAGAGACAACTAGTGATCTGCAAATGCAATGAAACCCATTAACAGAATATCATTGGGGATGTCTTTCTATACAAAAGTGTGACGTGAACATAAATTGACTCTATATTTGTAAGATCAGCACAGACATGAATGAGCTACTATCAGAATAACTGTTGAACAGTCAGTGTCACATCTCTCGAGCTGTAAACCTCTGTTGCCATATGTGATTTTGTTAAATCCACGTTTTGATCTATCATGACTGTTCTAGGAATGTCTGTTTCTCTGTCTGTTGGCTTTTACAGTTGCCATTTTCCTTTCTTCTTAATAAACATGTAATTTGCACTGTGATTGATAGTTTTTCATGGCTGTTATTACATTCCCTCTTCCCCTGTTGCTGTGTCCAATGGCTAAACCAGCCAGTCCTCTGAGCCCCGCGGTCCCCATAAAAGTGACAGGCTAACCGTAAAGGCCCTGTTCTACTGAGCAAGTTCCTCTCTGCATCTCCTTCTGTAATTCCCATTACTGCCCTGGACTCCAGGAGCTCACATCCCAAAAACCTGTTCACTCATTTCCTTCTCATCTTCCCTCATCTCCTCTTTTCCCTGCTTGCTCAACACATGAAAACACTATTGTGCATCATTCAAAACAATTACAATAAAGTTTGTGACAAAGATATAAGAGGGACATATTTGAGTCTAGACCGAGGAAGTGATGTAACAGACATATCTGTAGCCTGTGGTCAGTAAGCTGCATACTTTCAGGCTTGACTACACCGTAAAAAAAGGGGAGCACGTTATAGACACCACAGTTTTCAGTGTTGCAAATCTCTTCATATCTTTTCATTAAAGAGAGTCATTCACATTTGATCCAAAATTAATTTTCTGAGTTAACATCCAACTTTCCTTGTCATCGCTCATTAGTTTACAGCAGTCACAAGTGTATTTTCCTTTATTTTTGCCAAACAGACAAATAGGTCTGCAGAGCCCACAAACTAAGAACAGACATTATGAATTGTGTTTGATTTATGATGCACATACATTTTTCTAATACAGAAATTATTATAGTGGTTCCTCGCCTAAGAGAAAAGGACTGACCGAAATATTCCTTTAATACAGTAAAATGTTGGTTTATGAAAATGCAGTCTGATCTCTTTTTCCCTCCAACAGAATCCTAATGACTTCTTCATTCCTCTGCTAGCTCAGGGGTCACATTTCCACAAGTTCCACGAATCACACTTTCAAACAAATCCTATTTTTATGCACTGTCTTATGACGTGATAACATCAGAATAATGTTACCTTTGGGGCTGTGTGACAGACATAGAGGCTCCTCTGAGAAAGCCACGGCTTTGAACATGAAATGCCAACAGAGATCTTCGAGGCTGTGTGAGTGTTACCACAAAGGCATCAGTGGAGAAATTATGAGCGATCATATCGCAGGTCACTACACTGGTCTGATTTATGCTCGAGCTCGTGCCATTTGACTCAATTGCAAGTTAACTTGTGGTCACGGACATAATTAAGAGGTTGCTTTTCATGTGATGTAAATTTATGGAAATGGGAATCTAGGCCAGATATTTGTGAAACAGAGTCTTAAGTAAAAAGCATTTGAAAGCAAAAAGCAAAGCAGTCTTGACTTGAAAAATCAGCAAAATACAATAACAGTCGTACTCAGTCCGCAATTGTGTCATTTGCATATTCTTATCACGCTCACATTTTCATCCCAGCCGAAATACAATGTTACATAATTTGTATGTAACACACATACACTATACCTACGTCATTACGCATTATCTAAAAACTTTAGATTTGTACTATGATAGTGTATGACATCCCTCTTGTGAATGTGGTACAAAGCCACAACGCTTGCATATGCAAACTACACAAACACTTCCCCCTCTCCTAATTGAAGGAAGCATATAAAAACTGAAACTGTCAGTGACATGTCAGCCCTTCAGTAGCAGAGCTGTGTTGCAATCTCACCATGTTTATCCACTGTAAACTGGTAATACTGATACTTGCACTGACTCTTGATGGCTGGGGTAAGTGAAGCAGCATTTTTACAGTCATATATTTACTTCCTCATCCAGATTGTTGTAGAATTTGCTTTAGACTAGAGCAGATGAGGAACTACAATCCACACTGTGGGACATACAATGTAGAAGGATGGATCTGTGTATCTGGTTGGTTTTGACATCTGTTATCATATGAATATCTATTACTATCTATCAGGTCTGTTTAGTTTTGTGAGTATAGTGTAATGCTGCAATTGAATATTTAATTATTTTCTTTGGTCACTTTTTAAAAAATATTTATATAATGTGTATATGTGTGCACTTTTTTCTCAGTTCACGCAGGGAAAATCTTTGGAGGCCGCGAGGTTGTGCCACACAGTAGGCCATACATGGTGGTCGTGGAGAAGCACATGCAGAATAGTAAAGCATACTGTGGTGGCTTCCTTCTGAATGAGGATTTTGTGATGACTGCAGCCCACTGCCAAGCCAGGTCTGTTCAACACACTTTAGTCGATGTGATGGCGGTAGGAAATGTGGGGCATAATTTCTCACCTCAGCAACCTAAGCCCATACATGCTACACTTCAATTTAAAATGCCCTGATATATATATTTATTTATACATATATAAATTACTATTTTGTTACTTATTTATTTTGTGAATATCTCACAGAAAAACCACTTAATTCTTACATGATTTTTTGGGCTTACTTTTGTCGTTTCAGCTCCTACACAGTCTTACTAGGAGTTCACAGTTTCCAGAAAAGCAATGAAATACAGCGTGTATCTGTGGAACAAGCATTTCCACATAAAGACTACGATGCAACTAATTACCTAAATGACATAATGCTTCTTAAGGTAAGAAAATCCTTGCATTTAATAGAAAAAAATGTGCTTTTGTCTGTTTTTGTTACTTCCAATTTTGATTTGTCATTATGTTATTTGCAAATGCACAATTGCTTAATTAAAAGGAGGCCTGAAATACTGTTCGCATGCATATCATTGAACAATAACTAAGTAGGAAATGTACGACAGGTGACCCCTACAGAAATTTGAATGAATATTTCATCTTTGCAATTGTATTTTTTTTCATCTCTCCCTTTTCCTTAAGTTGAGCACCAAGGCAAATTTCAGCAAAAATGTGAATGCCATTGCACTCGCAGACCAGAGTGATGGCTCTCTGCCAAAATCATGCAGAGTCGCTGGATGGGGAATAACAGGCAAGAACAGTAAACATATGTCTGACGTACTCATGGAAGTCAATGTAACGCTCATTGACAATAAGCTCTGTGCTATGACTAACGTGTTCTGCTCTGAAGGAGAGACCGGACCGCGTGAAGTACGTACATTTTGTAACATGGACAAACAAACGTTGGTCAACAATGATGATTTACTGTTGAAGTAATCCCTGCAAACTGTGTGTGTACTTCCAGGGAGACTCAGGTGGTCCATTGGTCTGTGAAGATGGGAAGGCATACGGAGTGGTTTCCAACATGTTCCAACCAAACTCTGGCCCTGAAATATGTATTTATGCCAAAATTCCTGACCACACAAGCTGGATCAATCCAACCATTAAAAATACAAAATACATGTAACATTTGATTGATCAGTCACATCTTTCAAATGCTTTCTTTTTTTTTTCTTTACTCTTTAATGCTGTTTAATAGATGTGATATTAGTCACCCTACTCTTCAATACGACATTATATTCATCAAATTCAATGAGAACACAGAATGTTCTATGTTTGTTTTGTACCATCTTTTCAAACAATAAACTTTTGCTCTCTCACCATGTTCTCTGTTCAACCATGTTTGCGCTGGAATTAAATCAACAAAAAAGACAACACTGTCTCCTTGTGAACAAAATTGGTTGGTGCAGCAGGAAGAGGATCACTTCTTGGAAGTCAGAGCTGAAACTCTCCTCATTTATAAGCTCTTGACCTAATCAAGTCTCTACTTGTTGTTTATCAGACGGTGTAATTGCACTTTCAGCAATATCTGACAGACAGGTGAACGTTCAGTGTGGACATTGACTGCGTCTGCTGTCACTTTCCAGTTAGACAAGCACATTTTGTTCCTAAACTAAAATCATGATTTTGAGATTCTTCAGGCATTAAAAAAGTTTAGGCATTAAATAAAGTTAAAATATAGCTTTATTACTATTCCGATGTAGACTAAATTTATTCTACATGATCAGGCAGCTCATTTATGTTGAACAATATTTGATATCCCATAACTTCCTCAAACTATCACATCTGGGAAAAAGTTGTATCATAAGAATGGACAAGACTGATGTGCTGTGACTGTGATAGCGCTTAAAAACAAAAAATCAACAGGAAATACAATTACACCAATTAAAGCATGCAAAAGGGGGCAAACCAGCAGCAGGTGTAGTGAGAATACAAACTATTACCTGGCACCTCTCACATGCAACTTCCAGAGAACTCACACCAGTACAATTTGCTTTTGCCTTAAATGATCAAACCACCTCACCCGATTTATCTCCCTTCATTGACTCGGCACTTGAATGAGTTTTTCCTGGCATTCTCAGTGTAGCGCTACAACCTGTCTTAGCATTCAAGTCTGGCAGACATCCACCACTCCCACTCTTGACTCCTTCATATTCATTGTCAAGCAAAGTATGACAGACCAGCTCGGCATCTCTTAAGCCATATTCCTCTACCGCTTGAATTCGTATCTGGGCTCTTTTGAACCCATGACAAATTATGTAAAATCCAGACAAGCCCGCCGTCTTTTTTTGTCAGTCAGCGAAAGTCGTGACGTGCTTTTGGTAGGTTTCAACATGTTTGTTTCTCTAGGTTAGTGATGTCCACAGAACTATACTGTAGCCAGTCTTTCCATATCCAGACTGCTTCCATCACATCCAGCCAAGGAATAGTCTCAAAATGTAATCTTCAGGGTGCATCGGCGTGAATTGTCCACTTTTTTGTGATACTCACTACCTTCAAATGGAAAATTTGTGTCCATGTATATGAATCTTACATATTCATTTTGTGACTATTTCATGACCTAATGTTTTACTAACATCTAACCAAAATCAGGATCTTTCCCTAACCCTAACCTTAACCAAAGTCAATCCTATTGATTAAATGGTGTGAATATTTTATGCATTGAAAAGAACCTTTCTTAACCTTAACCAAATTGCTTTTGTTGATTAAACCTAACCACAGAGTGGATGCAAAACTTGAATTCTGTGTCAAAGTCCTCCACATTGAAAGTACAGAACAACAACTCCAATAAATGTAGTGTTTCATTCACCCAAAGAAATGTGGTGCAGCCAGAAAGAGAGTCGTGCTGACTGTCATGAAAAAAATTTGTGCCCATATATATGACACACATACATGAATTCTATAGATGAAATTGCAAGACTATTTCACAAACTGCTGTGAAACTATGTTGCATCACCACACCCCCGATATTTGATCCCCATTTAGCCCTACTCATCTCTTTGTGCTTGATCACATTTCATCCAATCACTTGACTTTTCACAACCCTCTTAACCCTCCATTTCCAACCCAAATTAACTATCAATTATTTTTAGGGATGAAAGTACATTCTAGCCTCTATACATATATAACTGAAAATAACACCTCAAAGAATGACAGATTACCCAGAGGAACACACTGCTGTTTCACAATTCAGGAAGAGGAAATGTGTATCATATTAATCTAAACTTCCTGCTAATTGCAAACGAGATAAGACCTGCAACCGCATTTCCACCGGATGTGAAAAACCTGTACTTTGAACAAGACCCAGAGTTAGGTGAAATCAGTGAAACACTCAGTATCTAAAGAGTTTGGAGAATGGTGTCATTTTTAAATCACCTTCTATCTGGTGTAAATATAATATAGTATATTATCAAACTATAGTATTAACTATATTAACATTAGGGGTTACAGCTAATGTTTGAAAATACTGTTTGGACACAAAAACACATAAAGCCATATCCTCTGGATTTATCCGCACCAGAATTTGGGTTGTAGATTTCCTAAATGTATTTAAACAACATGCACCATACTGTGTACTGTACTTCATCACTGTAAAGTATTTAGACTTGCAATATCAAATTTGAATTTTTGCAACCCTCTGGAAAGTGAGAGAAGCACCCTCCTCATGAATGTCGTACAAAACCACATCATTTTGCGTGTGCAAACTACACGAACACTTCCCCCTGTTGTAATTCAAGGAAGTATTAAAGGTTGAAACTGATGTGTGCCAGTGCTCTTTAGTAGCTGAGCTGTGTTGTGATCTCATCATGCTGCACAAACAACTGGTAATACTGACGCTTGCACTGACTCTTGATGGCCAAGGTAAGTTTAGTTTTCTGCAGTTCATGAAGAAATACATTCTACTAAGCACTGTGAGACATACAGCGCACGAGGAGACCGACTTATTTGAAGAGCTGCTCTGGTCACTTTTTTATATTTGTATAATGCGTATATGTGCATAATGTTTGCATTTTTTTCACAGTTCATACAGGGGACATCATTGGAGGCCATGAGGCTGTGGCACATAGTAGGCCATACATGGTGTTTTTGGAGCGGCACCATGAGAATAATGAAAAACACTTCTGTGGTGGCTTCCTTCTGAATGAGGATTTTGTGATGACTGCAGCCCACTGCCAAGCCAGGTCTGTTCAACACACTTCAGTATTACATGCTGGGAATTCTGGGGTCCCTGATAAGATTTCTTATCTAAACAACAACAACTTAGTCTCCTGTTTTGAGATTTCGATTTGAAATGCACCAATAACTGATATTTGACAAAGATGCTTCATGATGACTTAGATAACTGTGACATAAATTCAAGCCTTTTCATATTTTTGTTTTATGAATACAATGCTACTATTCCTGAACAACTTTCTCATGTCATTTCAGCTCCTACAGAGTCTTACTGGGCGCTCACAATGTCCGTAAGAGTAATGAAATACAGCACGTACCTGTGGAACAAGCTTTTCCACATAAAGGCTACAATGCAACTAATTATGAAAATGACATAATGCTTCTTAAGGTAAAAGAATTGTATTTGGTTTTGCCTCTTTAATATTTTTGTTTCTCACAATTTTACATGCAAACATTATTGAATTCGGTAATTAAGACAAGCACTAAATTAATGTAGTGATAGATATTTGTATGTTTGAACTATATATATATATATATATATATTTTTTTTTTTCCCCCATCTCTCCCTGTTCCTCAAGTTGAGCTCCAAGGCAAATTTCAGCAAAAATGTGAAACCAATTGCACTCGCAGACCAAGGTGATGGCTCTCTGCCACAATCGTGTAGAATCGCCGGCTGGGGGATAACACAGAAGAACGCCAAATATATATCTCCTGTACTCATGGAAGTCAATGTAACACTCATTGACGATAAGTGTCCTCAGAAACACTCGTACTGTTCTGAGGGTGAGACTGGACCCGGTGAGGTATGTACATAACATGGACAAACAAACGTTAGTCAGCAAGGATAATTTACTGTTGAAGTAATCATTGTATACTGTGTGTGTTCTTCCAGGGAGACTCAGGTGGTCCATTGGTCTGTGAGGATGAAAAGGCATATGGGGTGGTTTCCGCTGGCATAAAACTAGACCCAGGTGGCCTGGAAATCTATGCTTTTGCTAAGATTCCTGACTACAGAAGCTGGATCAGTTCAACTTTGAAGCATCATGGAATTGATTGATCAAATCACATCATTTGAGTTCACTGTTTGTAAAACATTGGAGAGCTGATAATTGAGATACTCATATCAAGACTGATTCAACAGCAATGAGACCGTCAGACCTGGCTTGCTTGCTTTACACAGATTCAATGAAATGCTGTTTTACTTTGATGCTACTAAATGATACAAATGATTTTTTGTTTGGAAACTAAAGTCACTGAAAATACATGTATGATTTGATTAATTTTTTAAACAGAGACATGCTTTTACATTTTAATGATACGGCTGTTTTTTCGCTACTTGCCAACTACACTTTTTGTCAATAAACTCATAATTAAGCAATTCAATCAAAGCACATGCAGTTTTTTTCCAGTCTTTAACAAGGCAATCATTGTGCACAAATTAACCCGTAAGAACCCATGGTGACATGGGTGTAACAAACACTTTGAATGCCCTAAACTCTTCCTTATACAGCTTTATGCTTGACTGAAGTCCCTAAGCGACATATACTAAACATCCTGGTGTGATGGTGGTGTGAAATGATTCCCCAAGAACAGTGGTGTGACCTGTAGGGAAAGTAGCTATTTTCATAAAGTTTGTATTTTGATACTAAAGGTACTTGAAAACCCATTTAACAGTTTCAATGCTTTACTATCATGTCCCGTACTACATTTCACCTGTTCTGACCATATTTCTCGAACAAATGAATATAAAACAATAAATATAATATACAAAAAATAATATATAAAATACAAACATGATATATATAAATATATTTATTATATCACCATTATATAATTTAAAAAAAAAACAACATCAGAAATGTGTTCTATGTGCTCCACTTGGTCTGTGGTATATCCCCCAGAATTTTCCAGAAAGTTATGAAATGGGTCTGGGTTCTTATGGGTTAAGTTTGGCTAAAAGTCAGAAATTGAAGTGCACATTTAATACTGTTTAATAGATGTGATAAATGTTATATTAGACACTGTATGCCACCCTGCTCTTAAATAACACATTCTATTCATTTAATATATTACTGCTTGTGAACAATCTCTTAAACATGATCAAATGAGAAAACAGGATTCTTGAAGTTTCTGTCTCTCTGTCCATTCCTGTTTGAGCCTAACATAATCAACAAAAAAGACAACACTGCCTCCTTGTGAAGAACATTGATTGATGCAGCAAGAAAAGGTTCATAAGATAATATAAACCTTTATTCATCCCATAGTGGGGAAATTCACAAAATTAACTGTTCACTTCGTGAAGTCAGAGCTGAAACTTCTCTCTCATTTATAAGCTTTAAACTTAATTAAGTGTCTGGAATTTAACTGCCAGGCTAATACGGTCCTACATGGAGGGGAAACTGGGGAAATATAATAGATTACTTAGACTACATGGAAAGTTTTATGGAGACACCCTTCTGTTTAACACTTCTGTAAGTTGCCTGCTCATATTATACTTCTGGATAAGTTATATCTATTTATGTTCACTGGTTAGGTTAGACACCACATCTCAGTTGTTGTTGTTATTGAAGCCTAAAGAATTTGATTTCCTATTTTATGAGCTTTACATTCCTCATATAGACCTAATTTTAATCAAGGCAAAATAATTAAAAGCATTATCTGGATCCATAGGCAACAGTGATAGTAATAATGATGGTTTAATTAGCATTGTGCTTTGGGTGTATTATTGCTCACAAGTGGAAGAAACCTCTTGCGTTTGATGACTGCATCAGCTTGACTTTAGCACCACCATCAGGCAGTTTCCATTCATTACATGACCATATCAGTGACTGTATTATTATAATACACATACAGGCAGTACATACACACATTGTATGTACTGTATATACATTTACACAAATGACTCATGAAAACAAAGATATCTAATTTACTAATGTATTTAGATGAGGAGGCAACCACTACGACTCTATGTTTGCAATTTATGATCATCTTGAGATGTAGTTCTTCTAATGGCCACTAGATGTTGACTCTACTGTTTTCTGCCCTGGACAATTCAGTAGCCTTGGGCTGCACAGAGGCCACGACACATGGGCAATATACATTTATTGCTTCAGAGCTGTTTACCTCTTTTCAGGGCCCCAAAAATTTCTAGTGGTGCTGTATCACAATATGCCAATCACCTGTGGCCTGATAATGAGGATTCACAGAGTGCAGATAGTCCTAACCTGCCAGATGCACTATAAATATGTGAGTGAAATTTGGAGTCTCAAGGGAGAGTCCTACTCATCTAAGTCTCTATTTTGACACAAGAACTGAATAATCGTATCTAAATGGTGGATACACATTATTGAACTACCAGAAATAACAATAAAAATGCATTGGTTGCTAAAATGAGGATATTGCTTCAAGTTGCAATAACTGTGATGGTCCATGGTCACAAAATACTAAGAAATCACTATAGACACGGATACTTAAGCAAAATGTTTCATGGCACAGCTGAATCAAACCTTTCCCGTATTTGAGTTATCAGGCATTATGCTGAAGAACAACACAAGCATGCTTCTGACTATTATATAATTTTAGATCTTGTACCACTAAATTAAAATGAACATTGCAAAATCCTATTCCTACTTTATTTTGTAATGGGGTAGATGGGCGTACTTATTAAAGGGATGCTGAACATTTATCATACTAATAAATGAGGGTAAGTGCTTTTACAGTTTTCAAAAACAGTCGTAACAAGGCTCGATGAGGACTTTTCATATTTCAGCATAGCTGCACATTAACAGTGGAAACACTACATAACAGCCTACTTTAGTTACATCACTGTGATACTCACCACAGCAGCTAACCGGCTCTGTAGTGGATCTCGATATGATCTCTGACTCCTCTGAAATGCAGGAGAAACAAGGAACAGCAGCAAGTGAAAACAGACATTACTTATGATTGCTTCCTGTATGCTTCTTCAAAACATTATGTTGTCATCGTAAGCACCACATATAATCAGACGCCTGCTGATATTGTTCTGATTGATATCCCTGTACTGACCTTGAGATTACCCACCAGCTCTTCTGCATCCTTGTATGAAGCTGCTGTATTCACTGCCCGCATGTATCTCTTGTCACTGAAGTCTCTGTATTCACCATGATTTCTGCACCTACGGAACAATGGAGGCATGAAAAGTTGAAAAACCCTGCAAAGTTTTCTGAGCTACTATTTATCCTGAGTATAAAGAACCAAATACTGCCTTCATTCATATTTTTCTATATATTTCTCACATTACAGAAACATAAGCATCTTGAGCTGCTGCATCCTGTATATGCACCTATATGCATGAAATGGAAAATTAACTGCACTGCAAGACTCCCACATAAATTTCCTCCACAACTTCTTTTCCAGAAGAGTGGTATTGTTATAGGGCTGTGATTAATTTGAGTTGTGAGTTGAATCATAATTGGTCCAACATCATCAGGTGGTCTTAACTTGTGTGGATAAATGTTGTTTTACCTTTTGCCTTTTAAGTTGTTGAGTTTGTCTTCCTACCATCTTTCAAATTAATTCAGCTGTCAATTTCCCTGATATGTCAAACATTCATCAAACCTGAATACCACATAATTTCTGTGATTTTTTTCCATTTACCAAAGAAGAAGAAAAGAAAGAAGAAATTTAAACCAACTTTATGAAGCTTTAAATATTTTTCACTGAAACTGTCAGTGAGAAGTTGATCGACTTTATGGTCATTTTGGAGGGTGTATTTTGTTTTAGTGCTGTTGAGCTTTATTGCATTACAACATTAAAAGCTGTTATTTTAACAGTTAAGTAAAAACCTAATGGTATAAACCTTACAAGTTAGGATGAATCAGACAGACTCAGCTTCAAACACAGACCTCAAACAAACAAGTGTATTTCCTCTGTCACTATAATGCTAACGTTAGCTGCTATGCTAAGCTAACTTTTTGACTCTACGTCATGCTAATCAATTTACAAGTGCTCTTAGCGGCTAACAGCTAAATGTTCTAACACAACCACAGGATAAATATAGACTCAGACTAGTCCTGCCATATTAATTTAACATTTAGCTGATAAACCACAGCATTAATGTTATGTTGTAGCTAGCAAGGAAAGGTAACGCTAATTAGCAAGAGCAACATATTAGCAGTACATTTAGCAAGCTAACTATAGTAGCACTGAAAACAACAGAAAACAGAAATTGAATTAAAAACTAATATAACTGTCTACCTTTTTAACATGTGTACTGCCTCTTACCTGGATTATCCCTGATTTTATCATGTTTTGTTTGACTTGTCTTTGCAGCAAAGACACAGGTGGATCTAACGATATTAATGATGGCTCTGTCCCTCCTCAGGGTCCTGATACTGAATGAACCTGCATGAGAAACACACCTGGAGCCTGGAGACGGTTCACCTGAAATCCAAAACATCCATCATGTATCTCATTTCTAACACCTGTGTGTGTCCTGCTGTGACATGTCAAGAGTTTGGAAACAGGCCTAAAGACACAACCTGTGGAAGAAAGTGGAACATTTACATTAACATTTACTTAAGTACTGTACTTAGGTACAATTTGGAGGTACTTGTACTTTACTAGGATTTTCATATTTCTACTTTGTGCTTTCTACTACTACTACTACTCTTGCACTTTTTGCAAAAAGTGCAAGAGTAGTAGTAGTAGAAGTGTACTGGAGTACACTGGAGTAAAAAGTGTGTACTGGAGTAAAAAGTTTACTCCAGTACACAATAATTTACTGTTATTACTTTTCACATTCAGAGTTTACATGTAAAATATATTATTGGTCTATAAAATAAGATGTTACAATACATACAATACAATACAATAAAATCCTACATATATGTATACAGTATATATATGATAAATACAGCACTCTGGATGTGTGGCATAACTTGTAGTTTTACTTTTGATACTTTAAGCATATTTTTCTGTTAATTCTAATGTATTTTTAATTCATTACTATTTTAAATGCAGGGCTTTCAATGGAGTACTTTATATGAGGAGTTACTGCTACGTTTACTTAAGTAAAAGATCTTAATACTTCTTCCAGCGTGGGCCTAAGTGGTTGGTTATGCACCATTTTATCTGTTTCTTAAAAATCTCCCTATAGAGAGTTAACATTTGAGGTTGTCTTAACTATGCTGCTAAAATGATCAAAGATCTGTATCTTCAAGGCCATGAAACAAAGTGATGGCGTTCTTCTATCTACCTTAGTCCACTAGGGGGCTGCACTGAATCATGACAAAATCCCTCTGGGGCTCTTTTTGTTGTTGCATTAAAATGTGCTGCATATTTTTGTTACCTTTAGGATTGAGGGAAACTTAACATATTGCTTATTTAGCGGTGTCTCAACCAAGTGCACCAAGGATGATAATATAAATGATGCTCAGAATGAAAGATGGCAGGAAAATTTGTGAATGAATGAGCCAGATTGACAAAGAAGTTATAACCAAAGCTGAAATGCGTGATTGTTAAAGAGATTAAAGCTACTACAAAGAACAAGGTAAAGCAGGAAATTAATAGTTAACTACAATTACAGCTGCAGGCCACTGATCAGAAACTTGCAACAAGCTGTTTTTAATCTGATCCTGCACAGTCTCTAAACCAAATGCGCTTGGTGTAGGCAATCGAGATTAGAAAGTTAAGACCACAGTCAAGTTAAAAATGGAAGCAGATGCTGCAGCAGTAAGCACTCTAACTTCTGAACTACCCTTTCTCTACCTCAGCACCTCCTACACACAAGAGCACCTCATGGCTTCCTGTGCAATACCACAGTTTTCCATTGTGGTAGTTTCAGGCCTATCAAGCTTCACTGACTGATTTAGTCAGGTGAGAACTTGCAAAATAAGCCAGGCGAGTTATTTAAAGAGCTACATGTATTGAAGAACTGTGTTAATGCAAGGTGTGAAAAACATAATGCCTTCATTGTTATTCTGGTGCACACCTGTTGATTTGATGTGTTATGCAACCAACCAGACATGCAGAAAACTTTCATTCAATTAAGCCATCAGCCATTATGAAATAAGCAAATAACAATGTTGCGTGAGTCACTGTTTCTTCTTCAGTGTCCCAAACTCTGCATGTTTTTTTTTTCTGTTTTGCCGTGTCATTTATGTAATTTTAATTGATATAACAGAAGGGGGCACTCTAAGCAAACCTACTGAAGGCTTCCTCATGCAAGTTGGAGTCTGGACCAGTACCTCCTCTGAGAGGTTCATTGACTGCAGCCTACAAGTGCCGTGTCCTGCACTTGACTCTCTGTTTGATGTTGATTGCTATTCCGGAGCCGCAGCTATGCAGGGGTTGGAGATTCGACGCTACAGTGGTCGAATGTGACAGTTTGTTTATCTCAGAGGATTATTTGGTTATGATTTTCTTTACTGCATAACACAAATCAATGCATGTTTGAATACCAACAGATACAGTCCAGAAATAACAATTCTATCCACATGAGATGAATGTGTGATGTGTGTTATTCATTCTACACAACATCAGTATTATGAGGATGACATGAATGTGGTAACACGGTCCTGAACTGAAAGATAATGATGCAAAAAGCTGCCTGTGTGCCTTTAAGAGGCAAGATCACATTGTTATTCTGGGTTTGTCCACAGGCCGACTGTGGAGGTGGACAGATAGTGGTTCTGAGGGCGGTGTGTGGGGGAGAGAGAAGGTGTGGGAGGGGCGTGTGTAGGAGTCTCCTAATATGAGTCTCCGGGGACCAGTATGGATTAGAAAAAGAAGCAGAGAGAGAGAGAGAGAGAGACGCAGAGATGTGGATAAGATGTCCTTTGGATGCATCCCGTGTTTTCCAGCACGTCCAAGGAGGCAGAGATTGATCCTGTGCTCCCCTGTTCTCCAGAATGGTGTTGCGGGCTGAACACTCAAGGCTAAGCCGCCCATTAACGAGCCAATAATTTGTGTCATTATGTGAAGACTGCAGCTGGTGCCACTGATGCACTGCTCCTCACATGTCAGGTCTGAAGACTGAAAGGAGCCTTATAGCGCTGCTCATTATAAAGCCAGCCTCTCATCCAATGCTTCCATCCTTTGTCTTGGAAGCATGCGTGGCAGAAAAGGCTTGGCCTGGATAGCTTATTTATTTCCTCCCCAGCTCCCTTTTTGAAACACAGCATGCTCAATATAAAATCAATGTATTAAGTGTTCTTGAGTATGCAGAGTGACGTGCTGCCATTCCCACTCTTTGCCTTTAGCTGTGATTACAGCTAATTTGAATGATTGAAATGCTTCCATAGTGGAGCTGGAGTGAGTGAAGTGAAGGGCTCACACAGATGAAGGGGGAGGAGGCGAGAAAGGCTTGGCTCTACTCCAGGTGGAGGAGGTGAGTCATTCCCCACACAGATAGACAGTCTGTCAGTGTGTGCGCGCGTGTGCACGTGCATGTTGCCCAAATTGTTGAGAGAATAAAATATTGCTGTGAGCAAGTGAGTGATAAAGAATGAACACCACTGTGTACATTGTGCGTTTGTGTGTTTGCTTGTGATGCTGTGCGCCGATTTCAGTTTGTATCTCTGGTTAATCTGTGTATTCTGCAGATGAATAGTGACTGTATCTATGGTCTTTAGGCCAGATGACTCCAATTCCCAAGGTGGGCGTATGATTCACGTGGCTCAGAATCAAACAATATAAGGGCAAACAAGAGTTTCAGTAGATGAAAGGAATTGTTTGATGTTCTCTGTTGAGTTATTCCGTGCGTGTGTTACATCTTACATCTGTATTTTTTTTTTAATCTAACCTATATTTTCAAAGTAAAACAGCAGTGGATTTCTTTACTGACAGAGGCCTATTCAAAACTTAGTTCCTAGCTATGGATTCATATCATACATTTGCACACTTTTCACCAATCATGTGCACGCATTTATGTGTGCAAAACTCTGTGTAGTACTGGTTGATTTGTTTGTTGCAGATGCACGGCGGCTGTATTTTTCGGGCCACCTGACTGCGTTGCTTAAGGTGGGCGTCAGATTCATGTGGTTTTATCAACTTAAATGAGGGCAGCTAGAAGTTTCAGTTGCAGGTCCTTTCACGTTCTTCTGACGTGCAAACAAGATCACTGGGTTAGATGCCACGTGTGCGTCATATTTTTATTTCATCTCGCCGGGATGGCATCTTGAGGTTGAGACCTCTTTTTGGAGAGTCATGGACAAAGTGGCAAAACTATTTCGATCTGAATCACGCGAGCACACAAAAAAACCCACACACACACACGTCGACGCACAAACACCCACTCACAGTAAATGTTGAGGCACACACTCTCATTGTTCCATTTGGCTTTGAGAGGCATGCTTGCTTCTTATCAGAGAGTACAGACACAGATCTCACTATATTCATAAGGTTATTCTGGATGACTGCAAGCAAGTTGTTGGTTAGTTGTCATCCGTCAAGGGAGGGGTGTATACAAAGAGGACATGCTGTTCTAGACAAAGCAAGCAAGCAGGCATACAACTCTGCTGCCTTCTTCCACCCCCGCCTGCCCATGCACCCCAGCCCACTAGCCTGTCTCTTCCTAATAACTCTGCCAGACTCTCTGCCTCTCTGCCTGCCTGCCTGTCTGTCTGCCTGCCTGCCTGCCTGTCTGCCTGCCTGCCTGCCTGCCTGTCTGCCTGCCTGCCTGCCTGCCTGCCTGCCTGCTTGCCTGCCTGCCTGCCTGTCTATCTATCTCTATCTCCTCCACCAACGCCATTGAGGAAGCGCAAATAAAAAGTTGTTGTCATGGAAACTTGCCGTGCCTCCCCCCCCTCATCATCACCCCCCCTCCAACACATGCAAACTTGTAGACACACACACACACATACACACAATATCTTGCACCTATTCTATAAACACTCGAGAGACGTGGAGGACTTCAAGAGGCAATGCAGGAAAAAGACGTCCAACCTTTATGAAGATGGTCTGAGTGAGAATGCAGAGAAACAAGATGGGAGATACAGAAAATTACAAAACCACTATAACTCAGCCTGGTCACATAGTGCATATGGAATAAGACTCAAATCAAGAAATCACTATTGACCTTTTCATAGGATCTTCAATAAACATTAAACTAAAAATCTTTGTTACTGATAGAGTGTGCCAAATGTGCACATCAGAGGAAGATTTTCAAATAAAATGAATGGAACATTTCCAGCTCAAATAAAGATAATTTTGGTCTGAATTACCTGTTTGTTGTTGTTGTTGTTGTCAGGCCAGAAACTAGAGACATGATCGATGTCTTTGCACAGTAACACTTTGGCAGCCAGATAACCGACATCTTTCACAGGTTTCTTCCAGTTATCAATGGAAATATACATATCTGTCACAATCAGATTAGCAGTGTAGGGCAGCCATTTCATCATGAACATGAACATCTCCCAATGCATATCACTCGGATGTTGTATATACTGATACCATAATTCATATACACACATAAAAACTGAGACTAAGTGGCGATATCCTCTAGACCGAGGCAGCAAAACTGAAACTTAATGGTGACCACAGGCTCAAAACAAACACTTATTGTACTGTATTGTGAGATGCAAAGTGATACTACAACCCAGATTCTGAAAAAGTTGGGATGCTGTGTAAAATGTAGAATGCAATCATTTGCAAATGAACTGTTTTAAGAAGTGTTCCTGAGCCCATGTAGTAATGTCCTTTATACAATCACGTGTTTGCCAGAGTGGTGAACCTTGCTCCATTTTTGCTTGTGAACGACCGTGAAGATGCCCCTTTCATACACAATCATGATACTATCACCTGTTACCAACAAACGTGTTTTCTGTTTTCAATTGAGTATATGTCAAAAAAGGATTGGCAGACTATCACATTCTGTTTTATTTGTGTTTCACACAGTGTCCCAACTTTTTTGGAATCAGGGTTGCCAGATCCCAAGTTCCCTTAATTGACTGACTTCCTGTGCAAAGTGTCACTCTGCCCACCATGCTCTGACTATGAACAAAAACTTAAAAATTATGGATCCTTCATATGTAAAGAGCACTGGAATTTTTCACTGGAAACATCTGGTGGGCAGAATTGACCGTGCCAACTTTGGCCCGTGGGCACCACTTTGAGCAGCCCTGCTCCAGGCCCAAGCTTGTGACTACACTTACCCAAACACTGAAATGACTCTTTGACTTGAGGACAAACGGGACTGTCCCTCCTTTGATTTTTTTCAGATTAAAGAACAGCTGGATGACTGCTCCTGCTGCTGCTGTTGTTGTTGCTGTTGTGGTCGTCCCTGCAGTGACGACCTGGTCCTGAGGAAGCCGGCTTCCCTTGTCATCTCCTAGGAAAGCAGAGACACACATGCATTAACACACACATGCACACAAACAGTAAGGCAGGTTGCCGTGGGTGTGTCCCCAGCTGCTCGTAGGGCTGACGCACTTCCACTATACGCCCCCCGTGCGTGCTCCCAGGGGGATGGCACATGTCCCGCAGGTCTCCATTCATTCAAGGTGAGACGCAGATGACATGACAAGTTGCTGCCATGACAACGGCTGCTTGGGTAAAGCCGTGCGGCATGAGCCTACATGTTGGCTGATAATGAAATCGCCCCTCCTTTCTTCTCCTCTCCCTCTTCCACTGGAGCAGGAGAAAGGCAGGCTAGCTGTCACAGTGCTCAAGTGCTTTTGTATCCTCTACCATCTCGTTTTCACGATTTCTTTGTTGGGTCTTTATGTTGATTTGCAACATGCACGTTGAGGATGTGCAGATTCTGGTCAGGTGTCTGGCTACCTTCAATCAATATGCAATCAATTCACTAGGGGTAATTTGCTCAGGTTGCTTCTCGAGGCTGTTTTACCTGAAATGTGGTTTCCACCCCCGCTAGCTGAGCATTGAGTTCAGTGCATTGTTAGTTTCAGGATCAGACACAGTGTAATTTGAGTGTTAGCTTGCCAAGGATTGATGAGCCTGCACTTCCCAACTCTGTCCTGATGCGATGCATTGAGCATGATTGGCATGTGGGGAGAGAGAATAAGCCAAAAGAAAACAGAAGAACAAAGTGTTTGTCAAATTACTCTATCATCCCCCAAACAGCTAATGTATTTGATATGATAATTATGTTTATTTATTTTCCAGCTACTTGTTACACTAATTAGACTTTAACAAGCTTATTAGGCAGAGGTCTTCATGGGAGAGACACTATGCTGTCATGTTTATGTTGTTGGTAGTTTTTCCATTTCTTTATCAAAATCAAATCAGCAGTGATATAATTGCATATGTGCTTATAAACATCATATAGTGTTTAATTAGATTAGCTGACTTGACTCTAATCAGGTGAAAAGTCAGAGCCCTTTACTACAGGCCTGACTAAATCTAAAAAAAAATCAATATTCTTATGTGGTGATATAGTATCTGTGCCCTTTCATCTGCAAATCACTGTCTCTTAAAAAAGATCTTTTTTCTCCTCCCCTCCATCCCAGTTCATTCACCCTGCTCTAAATATTGTATCCAGACAGACTGCCACCGCAGCAGCCTGTAGATAAGGAGATACATTGCTGGTGACATTTCAAAGGAGTCACTACCCCCTCATCTGCCTGTCCATTGTCAGCATCCTCCGTGGCCTATAATGAGAATGTGCACGCCCAGGCCATTATAAATAGTCTGTGTCCTGGTTAAATGCAACACCTCTCTTTGGGTGCTATTTGGGCTGCATGATTCACTGTGATTCATGCCAGTGTGTGTTCTCTCTGTTCTCACAGATGAGCTGGATGACCGGGGGGAGGAGATAAGGACTGCAGTGGGAACATGGATCATGGGTATGTGTGTGTGTGCATGTGTGTGTAGGCTGTGCCACGTGTGTAAGTGGTAAATTGAACAAAGAGAGAAAGAGATGGAGTGATTGAAAGTGTCCAGCTGAAGTGCTGAATTTGTCAGGCCACTTTTGAGCCCTCTTTCAGAAAAAAACGGGCCTACTTGAAGGAGGGAGGAAAAAATAGCGGAATAGAAATGAACTATAATTTCCTTCACATGGTACATCTGTAATGCGAGTGGCTGTGAGTGTGTGTGTGTGGTTCACGTGCCAGCCAGCTACTTAAAGAATGGGGAACCTTGTTATCACGCTGATGGTATTTTCCTACTGTGCATGCACACTGCACATCACCTCCTCATTGGCTGTAATAGACATCGTGATTGAGTGATGGACACCTATTTAATTGCACCCTGCTGTCTGTTGTCTATGCACCAGCAAAGTAGGAGGGAGAGGCAAGAGCTAATGGAGTGATCTGAAAGCCAGTCGTGAGGACACACACTGTACTGAACACTTTGCGTGGCTCTTTGTGCAACCTAATATGCTGCCTGTTTGTTTAGCTACTAATTATTTACACTGATATCACTTGGCATCTGCTGCTGGGACTGTATGCATGTTTGTGCATGTATGTGTGTGTCCATGCACGTCTGTGATTTCTAGTGCACACCGGCTCCCAGTGGCCATGTGGGTGTGTGGTGGGTAGCTCAGAGTTACATTAATAGCCAAAGGGCAGGCAGGGAGGGAGGGAGGACATAGACAGGAAGGGGAAATACAGTTTGCTGGTCGCCCACCACTTCCTGTGTGTCTCCTACACTCGCAGCCCACGGACCAGAGCTGCTTCTAAAACCAGTTTGTTTGCTTGCAATGTGACCGAGATAAGGCAGAAGCAAAGGTAAACAAGGTGACAAAGAGGTGAGGAATGGCACTCACAAAGTAGTGATGGGTTTGTCACTGTAGGAAGGTTATGTAATTGTTATTGCTGGAGATGACTCGGCCGCGCCGCCCTACCCTTTCATTCTGTTGACTTGCCAAGTGTGTGAAGTGAGGCAATCAAGTGTTACATGACAACAAGCAACAGCAGATAACAGAGCTTTCTTAAAATCAAGAGCTGTCTGTCAGCTTCGCCCTATCACTGCAGGATCAAAGTCCAATGTTAACATTCACACTGAACACGGTTCAACAAAACTTTAACCTAGTTTCACTGTCAAACTGAGAGTGTAGTCCACAAAGCTGACATGCATTCCTCTTTAGAGATAACAAGGAGGACTGCAGTATCAAGACACGTCCAGCAGAGGTCCTTCTCTCATTAAGTGTTGTAAGTGTCTGTCCCTGTCTTGAAGTGGGGAACAGCAGTGAAAAGGTGATTAAGATGAACCACAGCAATTCAAGGAGTCCGACATTTGAGCTCTAACACTGTAACAAGGAGCAGATGCTCACATGACCACAGGATAAAAAAAGTTTCATCTTAAACAATGAGGATCTAAGTGTTTTGAATCTAACTATTCAGGGCACATTTTGGACCTTTCACCCCTCTCAAGGGACTCCACACCACCGAGCAGTCACCCACCACCGCTGACAGTTTGGACTGGCCGATAAGAAGCCCCCGGTTCGCACACACACTGAGCTCTGGTAAGAGGCAAACCCCCTGCCCTTCTGGGATCCCACATCCCCATTGAACTTTCCACCCACTCACCAAGGAATGCAGAGAGAGGGAGGGGAAGAGGGGGCTGTAAGAGGCAGAGATGGGGGGATACGAAGAGAGGGGAGGGAAGTAGGGGGCCGAATCAGGAAAGAAGCAAAGAGATGAGGAAAGACTGAGTACAACTAATTTTGAAATACAGTCACAATAAATGGCCCTCGTGATAATACTCAGTCTTCTCATCAGATGTGTTGTGTGGTAATGAGATAATGTGAGAGCGAGGGCAGGAATGCAGTGACAAAGCCGGCCCTGACATATCATGCGGGGCCGCGATGCAGAGGAGGCCGCTCGAGGGGACCCGCGTGGTTGAGGGCTTTCCGCTCTGTCTTTTACTGAACAGGTGAGGATTGACATGGACAAGAGAGGGCATGGGAAGGAAACAATGACAGAAACACATGGACGCAAACTGTACATGCACATAGACATGAAAACACAAACGTATATATATAATTATCTCATGACGTGCGTGATCTGTCTCTGTCATTACAACCATTTGTTCCGCATAATATCTTGTGTGTGTGTGTGTGCGTGATGTGTTTTGTTATTGTCCCAACAGTAAAACCTGTTTGTGCCACATGACATCACAAGCCTTTAGACGCGTGTTTCATTTTGTTTTTGCCACGGGAGTCTTGTCAACAAGTTGCTAATGCCTCTCTCCATCCCTTCCCCTCTCTTCTCTTTCTCAGAGGACCTCAGCTCCGATGAAAGCAGGTGCCTCGGTACGCCTCTCATTGAATTAGGAATTCCACAGCGTAAAGTGGCAGCATTGTTGATGAAAGGTTAGAGCTGTTTCAAATTCTCCCCCTAAATGAAAAGGCCCTCTCTCCAGCGGTTGTACAAAAAGAGGGATGACATTTTGGTTGCATCAGCTGTATATCTAAAGTGTCTGCAGCAAAATGCCAAAACGATCAAAGCCAAATAGGGAGGATAATACACACAGAGAGCACCTAGGCGCTCTTTGTTAGGGTATCTGCCCACAAACCTTAGTCAGACCTCATAAAAAGTCATTACGCCCCTCAGTGATAATTCTACGAATATCCCCCATTTAATGATAAACATTTACATGGTGGCAGTGAAAGGAATTCATCAGGTCCTTACATTAGGGATTAGATTCAGTGGTTGAATTAGTGTCTGTTCAAGGGCAGAATGGAGGATTGGAAACTCAGTGGGTGGAACATGAAGAGATTTCATAAGAGGAGGCAGGTGGTGGTGACACAAGACATTAAAGCTCTCTCTCTTCATATCAGTCTCCTGCATCTTGCTCTTTCTGTCTTTTCTTCTCGTGCCTTCCTCCACACGCACCTCTGTGACATACCGCAGATGTGAATGGACGTCTTCGCTTTGAGGTGGAAGCTGGAGGAGATAGAGGGGAAATGTTGCATTTTCAAAGGTGCCGCGAGAGCGCGAGGATGTGACAGGCTGGATCATTGACCTTCCTTGTCATTGCCCTGTGTTCAGGACAGCCACGCGCACATCACCACCTCTGTATTATTGTTAGAAAGAGCAGGCGTGCTATCTGCTTACCTAGCCAATCTGCCGCCGCTCCGGCCACTCTCTCAATCCGACCGTGACTCACACAAGGGCTCGGGCACTTCTTGTTTGCTCCTCTTTTTAGCCAGTGGCACCCCACAAAAGAGAGTCATCAGGCTAGAGGTTCAGTCATACATAAGGATTATCAAAGGAACATGATGTCGAAAGGTAAACTTCAACTCTGCGCCCACCCAACAGGCAGACAGGGCTGTGAGGCAGCGCAAACAGAATGGATGTATTTGCTTTTCATGTGAAAATCAATGGGCCCAGACAGATGGCGGTTTGTTTCCTCACTATTTACTCCCCGGCTCCTTGACAAATGTCCTCGCCGCCCCTCCTGGGCTGACGGTGCACAGGTAAGCAGAAAGCCATCCCTTCCTTTCCCACCCCAAATGGATGACAGATGTGCCAGCTACCGCCCTATTTCTTTCTCCCTCGAAACCCAACCCCCATCTGCTCCTTACTGTTGACCTAGCTACAGCAAACAGCCTTGAACTCGTTTTAAAGGAAAAAGGTTTATTTGTTTCACAAGGTCCTCCATCAGATAAACATCTTTATCCTCATCTTTATCAGAAACATTGGCCACCTAACACTTTAAAAAGCCAACTGGAATTGTTCTGCTTTTCAACACAAGGCTTTTATTCATACAGTATGGTCGGTGAGTCATGTTGTGGAACAGGAGACAGACAGCGTCTACGGACCGTTAGCACCAAAGATAGATAGTGACAAATATGTTGATGAATACTTCATGCCAGCCATGCCTGGAGTGTCTGAACTCAGAGGGGCGGCTAACTTGACCGGGCTCGTGTAAGAGGTTCAGGTGCTAAAAGCAGCAGGCAGATGAAAGATGCATTATCATTCTTTCCTGAACCGTATAGAGGATACCTCCTGTATGACTCAGAGATATTAGAACAAATTGACTATGTACTCATGGAAGAGCCATAATATCTCTTGTTGATTTGAGGCACGCCCACTCCGAAGCCATTTTCCCTGGACACAAATTTACACAAATTGCTTTTACTGAAATCTGTTTCAACTGGGACAGTGTGTGAATGTTTTTCCTGGTCTCAGTCAGTACAAACTCCAGCTCTAGAGGAGGAATTGATACTCGCTGGAATTAGCCTGAGGTCTGCACGGCTGAATCTGTGGGTTTTAATAGAGCCTCGTGTGGAATCAGACTTTCCTTCTGCTGCTTCGAGAGATATTTTTAGTCAGACAGTGGCACTTCTGCTCAAGTACACCGAGACATCAGAGAGGGTAAATTTATCTGTTTTGCAAGTTTTTCTCTGTGACTTTTTAATACGAATGTGAATCACATTTTGCTTCTGATCGCACAAAGCAGCAGCTTGTAACAGGGGATGCCGCTTCCCCTTTATTTCTCCCTATTTTGCAAGAGAAGGAGGGGTGAGAAATGTACGTGTGGGGGTGGGTGCGGGTGAAAGTCAGCATTCCAGCCAGACCAGAGCGGAGCAGAGGTCGTACGGGTAGAGCGCATGGGTGGAGGTGTGGGTGTTGCGGTGGCGGTAGTGCAGGGGTGTAGCAGAGTAAAGAGCACAGAGTTCCTGATTCCACAACCCTGAGCTCACCACCTTTGCGCCTGCCGCCAGCCACTCCTTTTCTCCTTCACACCATCTTCTTCCTTCTCCCCCCATCCCCCCCCCCCCCATCCCCCACCCCCTCCACCGTGTCTCTCCATCTGAGGTGTTAACTCCTTGTTGGGCAGTTCCAGAGCCACTGGCATTGATGTCGGTTTTCATGGAAGCCTGGGGAAGAGGCGGGCATGGATCCTTACTGGAAGTGAAGGCGTGTGTGCCGGTAAAGCAGAAGTGATTCACTGCGCAAATGTTTTTATCCATTCGAAACACCATATAATCCGCCTGGCAATTAACTGTGACCTGGCAGGACGGACGTGTCAGCACACACAGGCACACACACACACACACACACACACACACACACAGATACAGTACAGGCTCAATCAGCGAGGGAAGGAGCAACACAAGATGAAACAGGGTAGACTGAGGAGGAGCCCTGGATTGGTCACGCCTGTGTTTAACCCATAAACACTGGGTTTAGTCAAGCTACGCTAAATCATGAATGATGGCTATATGAGCATTATAAACAATAGCAGATTAGTGATAAAGCCAACTGTTACTGTGTCACCCTGCTGAATATCCAAGGCTTGTCCACAATGGAGCATTATTTCAGCAAATAATAAGACTCATTAAGCCAGACTGGCAGGTGAATACAAGAATAGCAAGGACAGGAAACGGTGACACACATACAGTTCAGTATGTTATAGAGGAGAAATAATATCCTAATATGGATGGGTTACGGAGCGGGGGTGGACAGGGTGGGAGCGTCTTGCACAACACAGTACCTGGAACGAACTGGGCAGGGCTCTCAAGGTACATGTGATCGCTCTACACCTCTGTTTTTACACGACACACCAACATGTGCTTTTGTGTGTGTGCAGTTGCGTGAGCGTGGCATTACACAATACAAGCTGTAGTGACAGCGACATTTGAATGTGCTGACTGTCCTTTGGTAGGCGACGCACAGGTGACGTGTATGCAGCGGAAAAAGATGACCTTATGATAGATCAACTGTTAATGCTCCCTCCTGTTCTCGCCCTCTTTGCTTCTCCCTCGCTCTCCGGCCCTGTCGCTGTCCTTTGTCTCCCCCTCTTTGTCTACCCCCCTCGCCCATGCTACCTTGTTCTCTCTCTTACTCTGTTTAATAAAATAAACATAGCTCACATGGCTACATATTGTCCTCTGGCTGCCAGAGCTATAAAAAGATCCACTTGGCTGCATTTATTTTTCAATGAATCTGGGCTGCGCCTCCCCTGCTTTCACTTTGCAGGATCAGGTGGTATATGATTAAGGGCGCTATTACAGTTAGGCAGCTCTTGACTTTACTCCGTAACCTCTGCTGGCATAATGTACTCTAATGTGTTTGAGTTCCATTTGAACTTCCAACTATCCTGCCATCCATAGCATGTTGATGAAAAATGTCCACCTTTAGAGAGCACGCTACCATGCGCAAGTGTAATTAGTGGAGAAAAAGTCAAGGGGTCCTAGAATGTAAAGACATAAACCATGCACTGTTTCATTGTGTGGTCGTTATAATGATGCATCACTTTCCATTTCTAAACTTTCGTTATGTTATTTATCCTTGCTTTTATTTACTTTCTTTGGCGAGAGGGAAGACGTTTGATGAACTTGGTTTTTTGTGCAACCGTGTGCGCTTCTGTGCTGTCGGGGTTTGTGGTCCACACACAGAAGAGAGGATGTCAATGTAAACACAGTCAGTCAGCGCAAAGGAATGTGTGAGGCACGCAAAAAACCCTGGGGACAAAGTCCAAAAGGAGGAAGGGAGGGGTGAAGAAAGGAAGGAAAGGGGGAGGAAAATGGAACCGAGAACAAGAGAGTGGGGTGAAGAGAAAATGAGGTGAAGAAGAGAAGAGTAAGGAAACGCAAGACGACGTGAGAAGTTGAGAAAAGGAGAGGGAGAGGAAATGGAGAAAAGGAGAAGGAGAAAGAGGACTGCAGCAAAAAACGATGGAGATGGAGACATGAGGAGGAGACAACAGGACTGGGGATAGAGGGATAGAGGCCAGAGGAGTGGGAGGAAGTCGAGGGAGGGGGCAAAACAGGAGGGGGACCTCATCCTGCAGCCACATAGATGGAAAGAGGAGGAGGAGGAGGAGGAGGAGGAGGAGTGAGATGGAAGAAAAAGAGGGTGAGAGTATGAGGGAGGGTCGGCGAAGGACAGAGGTGGGTGTAGATCATTCATTCAGAGTCGGGTGGCGTGAGGAAGGAAAAGCCATGAGCAACTTCAAAGGCCTTGGGAGGCCTTGACAGAGAGGAGGGTTAGAGTTCTGTAATCCAAAGAGAGGTTAGAGGCCTGCAAACTCCGGTAAACTAATTTAGCCAGCGGGCCCCAGAGGCCCCCAAGAGGGGCCAGGTCGTAACCAGAGGAGCTGTGAGTGACAAAGTGCAGGGGACTGGAGGCAGAGGAAGGCTCGAACACACACGACTGGGCTGAATACTTGAAGTGGCCTACAGTGCATATACACACAGGTGTGTTGAGTACAAATACCTGCGTGCTTTTATTGCCAGATGAAAATGTGCAGGATCAGACATATTAACATAAACAGATACAACAACCTACAATCAATACATTTGGGTGTGTCTTAGCTCGACTTCTGTACAGAGATGGAAATGATCAAAACAGACGCCTCTCCATCCTGACTAAGTCTAATTGAAGGGGATAGAGGTGGGGTTCGTCACATTTCAGATCATCCAGTAACACGCTATTCACATTCAGGAAAAGTTGAGGTTTTATGCTCAAGCAATTATGTTTTACAATCACCCACTCTGGATTCCTTCTGTGCTGACACATATGGAATTACTGTACTGGCTCCGAACCACCCAAAATGATAGAAAACCGTAAAATGCGAGTAGGCTCTGTGAAAGGAGACACTCTTGTGACGAAGCCTCGGCGCCCGGTGCTAGCCTTTGAATGGACTGAATGTCAACTGCAGAGTCCAAGTGTAGTCGCATTGAATAAGAACATCAACAGCCACAACCCACATATTACAGTATATGCACAAAAGCATTTGACATCTGGCAAGAACTCTATGAGCAGTGAAATGTGTGTGGGTGTGCAGAGTGAATACATACATATATTCCTTTTATGGCTTTAATGATGTGCGTGTTCTGTGCGTGTACACCTATGTGTCAGTGTGTGTGTGTGTGTGTGTGTGTCAGTGTGTGTGTGTGAGACTGTGTGTGCATGATGGGAAGCCGTGGCGAATTAGTCATCCTGCATTAATCATACAGAAATGCTTGGATCTCATTCACATCATTGCCTGACCACCCATATGAAACTGACCGTATACGGCGTGTATGTAAACAGACCGGAGATTGGACTCACTGTGCTCAGATAATAAAAGCAAGACAAAAGGGGATGTAATGAGTTGACTCACAGGCGTAGTCATAGGAAAATCGTCTGCATGGTGTCTTAAAGGAGAAAAAAGGGATTATCAACAAGGTAGGCAGCAAAGAGGCCGTGGGTGTCTGGAGTTTTG
This sequence comes from Holacanthus passer, assembly GCA_025331565.1. NCBI lineage: Eukaryota > Metazoa > Chordata > Actinopteri > Pomacanthidae > Holacanthus > Holacanthus passer. The sequence continues at coordinate 1,080,643 of JAFREQ010000116.1, forward strand.
TGGAATAAGAACACAGGAAGTACAATTAAAAGCTGCAGGTAACTGCTTACAGCTATGTGCGATCATAGGCGTGCCTGGATGAGCAAGTGAGAAAGAGTGTTTATGTGTGTTTCTGTGTGAAGATCACAATCACGTGTGCGTGAGTGTGGGAGCTGCCGGCCCCTCCACTTTGTGTGGGCTTTCAGGTGTTGGTTCGATTATAGTGCCTTTGAGATGGGAACTTTAAGCACTTCTGTCTGTCACAACCGTGAGCAGATGTGTACACACAGATATGAGAGGTACAACTAATATGATCACACACGTGTGCGCACACACACACTTGCTTTCCTCCCCAGCTGTGACGGTGATTGCATTCTCACAGGCAACTACAAACATGATCAGACAGGTTCAGTTAACACCGATAGCGCTGATGTTTTTATAGCATCTACTTTCCAGCTACAGTGTCAATATGTATACAGCTTGTCTCCATCTCTATAGAAACTATTGATAATGCAGAGAACATCATGTACCATGGCTCATTACTATGGTGCATTACTTATTATTTACAAGTTTCTGAAATAGACACTGTTGTACAAAAATTTGAAAAATCCTTGAAATCTTGTATAATGATTCTAAACAAATTCCACAGAAGGTTCAGTGCTTTAAAAATAAAAAATGAAAAGGTGAAACAAATACATGTACATCCCCTAATATCTTCTTTTTTCCCATATGCTACATTCTCATCATAACAAATTATAAATACTGTGTGGTGACCACAATGACTCAGATCAGGAGTCATTCAATACCGACATGTTACCTTGTGTTTGAAAGTTCCAAATCATTAGTAAGTGGACTTTTGAGCTTAGATTCTCTTCACTATATATTGTGTGTCCAAAAGGTACAGAGTTAGCAACCCAGAGCAAACACACACACACACACACATACATGAGAAAAGAAGTAAATGTAATGTACAGTTTCAAAACCAGCTGAAATTCAATTGCATTTTTTTGTCTAGTGCAGCGCACATACAGGCATCGGCTCTGTAAATCAATTGCTCTCCTTATAGTTTAATAATGCAGCCCTCTAGTGTTGCTAAAGGTACTGGGGTAAAATGCAGAAGATCTCGATTACTGTATACAAAAGTAAGTTGTCTACATATAGTGAAGTAAACATATAGTGAGTAAAATTCAATCCAAATCCAAGGCCTGATCAATCAGAATCAAAAGAATAAATCAAATAAAAAACCTTTCAAAAGTAAAGAAAAATACTGATGTTTCTCAATATAACCAGTTTGGTCTATCTATCTATCTATCTATTAAGGAGGGACCATGTTTACCTACATCTGGTCAGTAATTGTGAGAATAAAATGTTATTACAAAGCAATGGTCATTAGGATGTTCTCTTGGGAAAGGCTGGCTGTTATAATATGGGTCAGGTCTTTAGAACAAAATGTATGATCCTTGTGGATTTTAATGATGCAGAAGGTAGAGTGATCTATTTTGGGATGTAAAGCACAATTAGATGGTATTCATGGTATTCAAATAAGGGTTGAATCGACCGAACCAAGAACTGAAGAAGCTTCTTGGATGAGAAGTGAAACGTCTTCAAGCATCTACAATCAAGTCCAGCTGCCATCGATTCAACCCGGATGTATAAATATAAGATACATATAAAGATATATAAATAGTAAGGATATTTGTTTAAAGCAAAATCTGTTAAATGTGCTCCGTTGTTTCATAATAGTGTTTTCGAACTCTGTAATTGATAGCTTGTACGTTTTGACTGATACAGGTTACGTCAGGCTTAAACACACCTTAGGAGAACCGATCTAATGAATTTTACAGAGAAGTACTCCTTTGAAAGGAATCAATAGGGATACGTCGACCTCATTTTAGTGATGCACACGCAGCACAAAAGACCAGCCTGAGGTGAAAATAAGTGTTTACCTAGGGAAATAGAAATGCTAAAAAAATGATCATGGTGGTAGATAGGGCATAATGAGCATTCCCCTGATGGAGATTAAGGTGGACATGATAGATGCCACATTCCCTATTCTACCTTAATGGAGAGAAGTTGGCCTCTCTTTGAAAAGTGCAGCGCTCACCCAGACACCCAAAGGTCCTGGGTGACCTAGTTAGTAAGTCCCTGTGGTGGGTTTTAGTAGTTCTTCTGACAGGCTCGCCTCGCATGTGAGCTCTGTTTTTAGCTACTTCACTTCCTATCTGACACTCGCGCTGCTGCTCACTCAGCTCTGCATCTCTGGCCTCTACCTCCTACTCCTGCATTATCGGCCCTGTTCCACTGTGCAGGTGACGGGGGTTGCATATGCAATGATCACTGCGGTTCACCTTTCAGCAGTGGCCTTTGCATGTGTAGGTACATGTGTGCGTTTGTGTGTGTGTGTGGGCTTCTCGTGCATACCAGGTTTCTGCTTAAGGTGAGAGTGATTCTAAGAACTGTCTATTCAGGAAGGGAACTGAGATCGTGTCTGGGCAGGTGAGTGTGAGAGAGTGTGTGTTTGTGTCTGTGTGTGAGTGTCACCGATGAGATCATCAGATGACGGCTGTGGGGGCCTGAATGTCACCGCGGGGAGAACTGTCACGAAGAAGAAACACCATCTCTTGCAATAAAACGTGACAAGTTTGTTATCCATCTCTTTTCTGCTCTGTCTGTTGTTGTGTCGCCGCATGATCACGAAGATGCACACTGCTCTCACAGAAGTCACGAAAGACTGTACATCTTCACAGCAACACGGGGACTATGAGTCTTTATTTCTCTGCACATAAAGAAGATAGAAAACGTGCTTTATCAGCAGACCATCCTTGACCTCCTGTTGGTGCAATTAACAATAGTGAGGTTGCTAATTAAGGACTATGTTGAATGAAGGTGAGGGTCTCGTACATGTACACACACTCCCCTAAAAGCATACACACAGGTATTTACAGTCTCTCCACATGTTTACCACGAGGGTCAACTAACAGACCTGTACATTAATACAAACACACATAAGATAAATGATCAGTGCAAACATAAATACAATGTACTGTAATTAAAGCTTTTCTAATGGTCCAAATGCATTTTATTGTACATACTGTCTGACCATGAATCATTAGCTGCATAGTATCGCCAAAGAACCGGCCACAGCTTCTATCAGGGTAGAATATTATTAATGCACAAACACAATGGTTAATATAGCGAGGAGTTATTTCAATGGTCTTTAAAGAATAGTCGCGCTGATGTATCACCGTTACGTGCGACACATTGTCTTCCACGAGAAATGCAGAGGTGAAAGTGTGAGTGGGTAGAGGCAGCTGTCATTTGTGGGATGTGATGAATGACGGATGGCGGTGGTGTTGGGGAGGGGGGTTCATCCCAGAGTCTGTCGTGACTCCCATCCTGACCCATGCAATGACCAGGAGAGTGGGAGGAAGAGAGAGAGAGAGCGAGAGAGAGAGAAAGGAAGGCAGATAAACAGAGAGAGAGAGAGATGGCCTGATGTGGAGGAAGGAAAAAGGGATGAGAGAGAAGCGAACACGAAAAAAAAAAAAAACGTGGGTCGACCTGTTTTAATTTTTCTCGGCGGTGAGACGAAGGACACGGCAGGAGGGATAGGTGGGTGTCAGAGTGGGAATGGAGCATCATCTGTTTGTCATCTATCTTTCTCACTCTCATCCCGCTATCTTTTTTTCCCTCCATTTCCCTCTTTCCACGCCTCTGTCCTGCTGTTTCTAGCTTCTCGTGGGAGTGTAGCGAAGGCAAATAAACAGAGGAGATTGTTTATTTCTGCCAGTGGGGAATAACAGTGCATTATTAACCTTGTATTACCTTGCCTTGGGTTACCTCAACCCACTAATTTATTACGGAGAACATAGTGTAATGATTTCTTCTACTCTGGATATGTCTGCATGACACAGTGGCTGTGTCAGAGGAGCAGAACCTCCTCCATCTCTCACAAACACGCCAAACACACACTTTGAGCGAATACACACACACAGTGCATGCACAAACTTTCAGGGGTTTGTGTGTGCGTAGGAACATTCACACGTACATCAGAGAGTACTAATATACATAGACATAAATACATACAGTGCAAATGCGCACACTTAGATGCACAGAAGTAGATATGTGTCCCTACGGGCACAAAGAAAAAGGCAGAAACACACAAACACACACACACACAGATTATTAGCTTCCAGTGCCAGATGTGCCACCCACACATAAAGACACAAGGCCTCATCGTTTGTCCTCAACAATCACAGGAAGTTTGTCTATGTTGCTTCTAATCTCCCCATGGAGGATGTGTTCCACCAAATAGGAACACTCACCACCATACTGGGCTCATATAGAGATAAAATAACAACCTTCATCTGTCACTATAGTTGGAGCATTAAATGCCTTTCTTCTTTATTTCTCATTTGAAGACATTATATCGTATATCTGAAGAACAGTGGCCCTGGAAGTGTTTTTACCCATCATGCATTCCCATTTCAAATGTTTCATTCAATGATAACCACAATGTTACTTAACGCAGAAACACAAGACTCTCCTGGATAATGATCATATAAGCTAATGTTATGACTGCCAGTTTAATTATGTCAACCTTGTTTCAGAGAAATCAGGTTTTGTCAGTCAGAGGCACAAATCAGAGCAAAAAGTGCCATAGTTGCTGAATTCATCTAAAATTGTAAAATTGCAAAGTAAATTGATTTAAAGTGCAGATTGTATTGTTAGTAATTTTTAGCTTTCAGCGCGCTGTTAATGACACATGTCGACGGATATTTATAGCAAATGCATGATTAACTTCTACATTGACGGCACAAGCTTATACACAAGAACCAGATATTTGCTAACACTGCTGTTCTTCTTTGCGCTGATGATTCAACCGGGAGAATTTCATGTCCGTCTAAGATGTAGAGGTGCTCAAACTGTGAGTCACCTAACGTTGTCTGCAAAGAAAATGAATGGGAAACAACTAAAAAAAACAGTGTGGGGAGCAGGTGTGTAGGCAGTTTATAATATGAAATAATATGATATAATACAATATGTAAAAATACAGTATGTGTATCAAAAAATCTCCACAATAGCATTCAAATGCATTTATATATTTGGGCTTTGATATATTTCTATCTATTAAGACATTAAAACACTTTTGTTAAAGAGCCTGCAAAAGACTCCTTACAGGTGGAAGCCAAATGCTATAGTTTCTGTAAATTCACTAAATGACGGTGAATCTGTGGCAAAAATCTAACATCTAAAAAGGTCACTACAAAATGCATTCATTGCACGGATGAATGCAACATATTTTACACGGTGGTTGTGTCCAATCTCAAAAGAAAGAAAGCATTTTTATTAAGGAAGCTGTTTAACAAACCATCCTCCTCCAATTTGTGTCTCTGGTTTGTATCTCCTCCTCCTCATCACGTCTGAGCCAAAAATGTCCCAACGAACTAACCCTGCGAGTCAAGTGTTTCCAAAAACATTAGTAAACTCCCCTGCCCACACAGTCTTGCTGCAAACTCCCCAACTCAAAATTGCTGCAGAGAAAAAAAGGAATCTGACGAACCATCCGTGCGACTGCTGAGCGAAGATGGAGAGAGATGACAGATTTTAGCATCTTTTTTACATTTGGGTCTCTGTGGGTTAAGTGGGAGAGGCGGCGTAGTAGGAAAGGTTGGAGCTCTGGCGATATATAAAAAGAGACAACACCAAGCGGAGACTCAGTGGTGCGTCTGACATTCTGACACAAACACACACATGCATGCGCTGGGTGTGTACCTGCTCTTCTCCAGACAGCTTCATAGAGAGGTGATAATTAGCTCATGCTGTATGCCGGTTGACCCGACACATCAATGCTCAAAAGCACGAGCAGCCTGTTTGTCTCACAGCAAGGGCTTTTTTTTTTTTTTTTTGGGTGCGTGCTTTTCATGCGCATGTGTGGCTGTTTTTCCTAAAGCCCCGCTGAGGTTTGCACCTCCCTCCGCTTGGTGTCTCCTCTCCTCTGACCCAGTCTGGAGGTGGCGAGGCTGAAGCAGCGCTCCTGCCTCCAGGGGATTCACTGAGTAACAGCACAGGCTGCCGGGCACGAAGCTGATGTCCACCCTGCTAGAACACAGACAGAAGCACACCAACAGAAGCTCCCACATATGGGGCGCAAACAAAGAGGCATACAGCCACATACGCCGATCCTCTCCACCCCCTCTTCCTTTCTCCTCCACGCATGCATGAAGAGATGGGGAAGCGATGGAGAGACAGGGAGAGGGGAGGCAGCATTGATTTTTGCTTTATCGTTTCAGAAAAACCTGTTTTCTTGGAGAAATCTGACGCTGAATTATTAATATCTTCATTCATTTTTGATGCCTTTCTCTTGTTGGAAAACTAGAAGTTCCTGAGAAGGCCCTGCATAACCTCCTGAACACATACTGGTGCTGTGTGCAGCTCCACCACCTCCGCCCGCACACACACACACACACACACATGTCTGTCTGTCTTTCACCTCCTGGCACTCCCTCCATCCTCTCTGGCTTGTGTGGGAGTGTGTGTGTGTGTGTGCTGGAGAAATAGGAGGGGAAGGGAGATAGAGAGGGAGAATTAGATCATGTAATGAGAGCTGCTGGCAGTGTGACTAAATTGGCTAACTATAGCTAACAACATTACACACTGTCCATCTGGGGCCTAGCCTGTCCTCCCTCTGCTCCTCTTTGTATACTACTAAAATCAGCCATGTAAAGGACTCCCTATCTCCTGGCCAGGGCCTTCCTCTTGGGAATAAAATGTAGAGCAAGCAGAAAATACTAGACCGTGAGGAGAAGTTATGTGCGCTGGATGGAAATTTAGCAAGCCCCAATAGAAAAGGAATACTAAATGCATTTGAGATTTGCAGGTTCAGTGCCCCCATCAATATCTCCACGGTAGCTAAAATGTCAAATTTAAATTTTAATGTTAATTGAATGATTCCAATCCGGCCATCCGATACTCATTTGGCAATTACCATCCATGTATGGATTAATGTGTGGCGATTCGTCTCCACATGCTTTCCCTTTTACTTCTGATCGGTGATGGAAGAAGGCGGCACACCGCTCTGTGTAAAGTCTGTTAAATCCTCTACCCTCTGCAGCGTCCTCCCTGCTGTCTCTGTGTCCACAACTGGCAGCTCGCCTGGGTAGGAGGCCAGCGCCAGGCAATCTGTGCTCCAGCACCTATGCTGACCTGGCAGCTGCTGGACACCATGTGTGCCCAAGAATGTGGGCACTGGGCAGATGCTACGAAGGAGGCGAGGATGGAGGGATGTTGCAGGAAAAAGAAAGAAAGAAAGTCGAAGCTGAAACAGAAGGGCGGCAGCTTTCTGGCTGAGCCGCCGCACTTGAAAGTCATGGCGGCGTTTGCCCCAAAAGTTGCCCAGAAACTACTGGATTCAAAGCAGATGCCGGATTGGAAGCTTAAATCGACTCTATCTTTTGTAGTGAAGTTATCTTTGACTGTACAGAAGGAGAAGTGAGTGCTGTTACAAAAAAAAAAAAACTGTGTGAGGATGTTTTTTCTGCTCGATGGGTGATTTGGAAGACCAAATTATAGATGGAGGCGCGGAGGGTCAGCATTAGCACGGGCGGATGGCAGAGGTGAGTAGGTATGAGAGCAAAGAGGAGAAAGAAAGTAAAAGAAGAGACAGAATGAAAGAGAGGGGATAATGGCGAAGGAGTAATAGCGCGAGGCTCCCAGGCAAAGATGAAATATTTGCAATTCCACTGGGTCCCTGGGCTGCAGGCTCTCACTCCATTTGTATGGAAATGAGTTTGTCTTTCTTTTTCTGAGCGCAGAGGAGACCAAAGGGAGGGCGAGAGAGGGATGGAGATGGAGGGAAGGTGGGCAAACTGACTGACTGTCAAGGATATTGTGATTCCTGCCAATGCCGTTGGAAGGCTGGGGCCCTGGTTGTTTCTCCGCGGCACATATGGATAAAATAAATCTATGTGTTTATGACAGACTGATCTATGCGGCTGTCGCAATGGGAGCCAGTTCGCTTGTTGTAAAACCCTTTGTCTGTTATTGACAATTTTTCTCACCAGCCCTCTCTCTCTCTCTCTCTCTCTTCTCTCACTCTCTATTTCTATCAGTGCCATCCTCCAGTCCAGGCCCACAGCTGGGACTACTCTGATCCTGGACCCGGGCCTGCTTTCTGCCAGATAATTGGCAGATGTTGTGGAAGGCCTCTGTTTTGCTATTTTCAGCTGCTCCTGTGCTTCTGCATTTGTGCATCAGTGTGCGTTGTGTGTGTTGAGCGATGCTGCCACACATGTAGGCTATTCATGGCCAGCTGCTCATCTCTGCTGCCCAGGGTGAGAGGGGGGAACGACATCCCGTCTATGACACCCTCCACTTCTCTCTGTCTCTACTCCCTCCCTCCCTCCCTTGACTACCTTCCCTTTCCCTCTCCCTCTCCCTCTCCCTCTCCCCTCCCTTTCCCTTCCTTTCTGAGTCACAGCCGCCAGCCACAAGTCTGCGTAGGTCTGAGTCATGCCTCAGCTCTCGTGAGATGGGCCCTGCTGTCTGCGAAACCACAGACATGAGATATGAGAAATGGGAAATGAGAGAACAAACAGACACACACGCTCACTTGCACAAACACTCACATACGCACACCCACACACACAAACAGAGGGTTATATTCTTGTACCAGGAACATTCTGGGATGAATAAGCTTAGAGCCAGACTGGAGCACCTGTCTCTCAATATGAATGTTAGCTGCTGCAGTGAAGTGTCTGAGGCTTTGTGAGACACGAGCTTCAAGTTGAGATTTTTTTTTTGTGAAGTTGCATTTACTTTGCACAGCTGCTGGTCAATTGTGTTTTGTCTCCATCAGATTTTTAAAACATTTTTTAGGATGTTTTCAATCTCTTGATGAGCTTGACTTGCATCATTTAGTTTTCATTTCTATAAAGTGATAAATGCGGCTTTTCCTGAACAACAGCGACTGTGACCACAATGGATAATGATGAATGATAAAAAAATATTATAAGAGTAGCACTAGAAGGGAAGAGCACAGCGGCCACGAGAGCTCAGCGCACCGCAACTTAAGAAAAACACATGCAAATAAACAAAGCAGATGCAAACAAAGAAAACACCTTTTCATTTTCACAACACATAGAAAACACAAAAAAGACTGCAAGTAAATAAGGAATAAAACAAGCGAGTGAAGAAACACATTTGCCAGTTTGTCAACAAATACACAACAAGTGTGAAGTTAAAACAGAAGTCGTCCACAAAACAACAAACATTTCTGAGAGACACTAAAAACAAAATTAACAGATACATCACCTAGATAGCTAAACATTACATTTCAAACTCATTTCAAGGACTCAAAAACTCACTGCGTCTAATATGTGCATTGTCATTTCAGCTATTCAAGCTCTTTGTTCGGGTTATCAGACATGTTGGTTTACTTTTCACTATCCATTGTCTGTTCAGTTGCTGATCAATCGGGAACCAATGAAATGATAATGACTGACGCCATCATCCTTATGAAAACAGTGTTTCCCACCCTGAGTACACCTTGTCTTTCCTGCTCGGCTTGTGTTTCCTGTTTTTGACCTCGAGTAAACATTTTATTTCTCCTTAACACATTGTCTCTCTGTATGCCATGTACAGTACATTTGATGAGCTCATCTGCCTTTTTTCCCCCCCTATATTGTCTAGCACACTCATATGGGCACGATGCATTCAGAGATGAGAACATGTTCGGTGTTGTGTTGAATTATGAGTCATTGCTGTTATAACACCCTCAGCGCATCTTTTTGACACCCACTGAGACCCACTATGCATTTGTCAGTGTGTGCGTTTTGCCAGGGTGTTCAAACCCAGAGGTTCAACATGAGAGCGAGGCTGGAAATTGTCATATGGGAATAAGGATTGAAATGGCTGTTTTTATAAGTAGCCTAATATCAGAGTCTGAGGCAACAGCAAAGCAAACGCTAGAAGGGTTTTAGACCTTAAAGCCGCCACCACGCGCGGCATCATCTCTAACGTAGAAACTGAGGAAGCTTTTCCAAGTGGAGATCAAAGAACTTTACCTTGCTGATTAGGATGCAGGGCAGCTCAACTTTCAGATGCAGCGCTGCTACACTATTCTAGCATAAGAGGATTAGTGATCTGACTTGTTAAACTACACAACAAAAACCACAATAACTAAGGATCAAAATGTGGAAACCTAGTTTGAAGTGCGGAGAGAGGTATCCATGTATGACGTAAATAGATTGGGGGAGCTTGAAAAGATTTTTCTCTCACCGAGTTTTTTAGTCTAAATTTCAATGTTGCCATTTTTTTTAAAGAAAAGGATTAAATTGCTGTGCTTTGATGTCTTCTAAATTTACATACCCATATACGTTCCAATGTCCCTCTCCCCTCATCAGATCCAATTTCATTATAAATCTCCCACATCATCACTGGTCACTGGCCCTGCCCTTTGAGGTCAGCTACCTCCACCGGCCCGCACCCCGCTTCCATCGCCCTCAGTGCTCCAGCCAAAGGCCTGAGGCGACGGTCAAGAGCTATTGATCCCCGGAGGTGGCAGTTCACACGGGGCCAGCGTCGCCAGGGGTCAGAGGTCAAAGCTGAGTGGGTCAAGTGAGATTGAATGTGCCCGCCTTGTTGCCAGGAGCCACGAGGGTCAGCTCGGCCCAGTTCATCCCGTGACCCCAGCTGGTCAATAGTGCCTCACCTACATCTATAGAAGTCTGATGCGTCATTAAATTTTTTAATTCGCAGCCTGCGCATATTATTCCCTTGAAGACAGAGGAATGGCCGCACAGATGCACGCGTTACTTTGTGGGATTGATTTTGGATGGCAATCATCTTGACCTGCAGGCAGGGGGATTGCAAGGGATTGGTGCTTGTCAATAGTGAACAATGGCAGCTGATTTGCTGTTGTTTTCAGCTCCTGTTGTCCAGTTGTCCTCAGCTGGGTCACGCAGATTTGCATGGATAGACATTTTTCATCTATTGCTTTTTCAACCCACATCAAAGGCAAAGCTTAAAGAAATCCTCCTTTCACAACCAGGCCTTTTCTCTTTTCTTGTAAAATAAATAATATTAGCATTTCAGATTCCAGAATCAAGTTTTAGTTGGAGGCTTAGAGTTTCTACAATTTTAGCTCAACTCTGATCGGTTGTTGATTTAAAGCAGAATATTGGCTTTCGTTCTCCAGACTGTCACGAGCAGTCCAAACTCCCTCGGAAAGAGTAAGAAGTCATTCGTATTCCATGGGAATTCTCCTGCAGACACACATGTGCGCACACCCAAACACACACCTACAGATACACACAGACTCTCTCTTGCACACTCACACTGCAGCTCGGATGCTCGCACAAGGCTGTTAGCTTTGGCACAGACCGGGGAAGGGAAGAGAGGCCGGAAGCGCGAGGAGGGAATGTGGGAGGGTATATTTGTGAACAGCGAAAAAATAAAGACAGATCTACAGAAAAGAGGTTACAACAGTTTGTATACACAGATATTCAGAAAGAACACACTGGGTAAAGAAGTGGTGCGCCATTGATTTGGAGAGAGGATAGAAACCAGAAGGAGAAAGTGTTTGTGGTAATTGTTTTTTTTCCACTATACTGAGTCACTGAAGACAGCTCTGCAATATGAAAACAAGCTCCCAGCATCTACATTTTCTTCTGTGTTGTTAATAAAGAAAAAAGCAATATAACATGTTGTACTTTTGGCTTGTACCTTCCGTCGCACACGCCGCTGCGGACATTCCCCCTCCTTTTCCACTATTCTTCTTATTTTTTTTTTTTTTTAAATCATCATTCATTTCTACTTGTGGCCCCCTCTTTTCTTTCTCTCCCGCTCTGCCTGTCACTGTGCGGTGTGTGTAGGCAGCATTGTGATAGGAATAGATGTTCCCCCTAAGCGAGACCTGCAAGAGCCATTTGAAAAAAATCAGCTTAATGGAGAACAGTAGGTAAGGAGTGGGCAGCTTGTACTTTTTTTTTTTTCCCGAGCCTTTTTCTTCTATTCTTTTTCTGCTGCTCCCACTGTCTGTCATTTGCTCCAAATCTCTGTCTTTTTGCTCGCTGCCTCCCGTTTTGTTTCCCTCTCCGTGCCCTCGTTCTCACCCCCGTCTTCGACTTCAGCCTGTCTTCCTCCACTCCGAATGTTTCTCTCTCAGGTGGCACACACCTCCCCTCCTCCCCTCCCATCTTCCCACCACCTCTTCCTCACCTGCCACACTCTCCCTCCCTGGCCTCTCTCTGTCTATATCTGTGTCTATCTCTCGCACTCTCCACCCCCTCTCTTTGCTATATTTTTCTTTCACTTTTCTTTCTTTTATCTGGGCTCACATTCCTCTCCTCCCACACTTGAAATTCTCACTAAATGATTCCAAGTGTCTGGGCCCCGTGCCTCCCTGAGCAGGCAGCACAGCCGCCACATACACACACACACATACACACACACACACACACACACACACACACAGTTACCCCCACAGAAAGATGTACGTAAGCACACACACAAGCATCATTCTGGATGCTGCAGAAAGGGGATAACAAAGTTAACAAAAGACACAGAGAGAGAGACATGGGAGGTGTTTTTGTTCCATTCTGTATTAAGATTTTTTTTTTTCTTTTTGTGGATCCCATTTATTTTTATCAATCCACTCCATCCATCCATCCATCCAGCTAGCAGAGATATCCTTTATTTCCTGTTGTTGTGTCCCAGTTCTATACTACAGGCTAATTGTAAGCAGGTTTTGAGTATGAAGTGTGTTCATGCTTGAAGAGCGAGTGTACTCAAAGGAGAGAACATGCATGCTCAATCATATTTATTTCTGAGTGTGCTGTTGTCCCACAATGCAATTCACATCCAGAGGAGCTTCAGTGTATTGGCAATGGTGGTATGATAGCTCCAGGAATATCTCTGAAAACAAGAAGAAAGTATCAACTATTTCATTATTTAATCCACAGCCGTGCTCGCAGCTCTGCACCAACAAGTACAAAGCTCACTTTTAGATGTTAGTAGCTATAATGTTTATCATGTTCACCATCTCAGTTGAACATGGTTGCATGCTAGCATGTGCTAATTTTGCAGGTGTTTGGTGATAAACCAAAGCCAAATGCCTTGATGGTGGTACTGGGTGAAAATTTAAGGAATCAGCAACGTTTGTCTTGAAGAAAACATGACGTGTCTGTATTAAATCAACCAACCACTAGTTCTCAAAATACTCAGAGCTCCAAATGTCAACTCCGTGATGAGACTAAAGAAAAGGTCATGGGATCACATGAGGATTCATCATCTGGGGATCATGAATGTCTGCACAAAGCTTCATGCCCATCCATCTAACAGTTGATAGTATATTTCAGTGTGGTGGACTGACGGCACAATATGCTGCTAACATGGATAAAAACAGTACAATACAATGACTATAATACTGTTAGTATTCAGCAGGACGACCATCGTTCTGCTTTCTCAGGCTTCTCCAATGCGAGTCACATATTTGTGTTTTTATTGTCGAAAATGTTATTGTTTTGTAAATTAGAGTCGACTAATAACAAAATATATTAAACCACAAGTTTGATTTTCACAGCAGTAATCACTTTTTATCTGATTAAATGTCACATTTTTCATCTGGCGAATAACTCATTTTGGAAAGAAACCATAAATAATGATGAAATCATAATTCTTTTCTCCGTCTTGCATCATGCTCCCTCCCTCCTGACTGCTGTTTTCTGCTGCCTCTTTCTGTATTCTTTAAGACATCAATAATTCAGGCATGAAGTTGAGGATGAATTATTCACATGCTGATGTCGGACGTAAATGCACTGCGCTCATGTTATGGGCCTGTACCCCACTTTTAATGCAGCAAAACAAGAAAGGGGGCTACCTGGGTTCCACAAAGCCAGCTCACATTGAAGCCACTCTCCCGCCCGACTCCCTTCCTCTAACCTCTCTGCATTTCTCTCCCTGTCAGCCATCCCATTTCCACTCCTTTCATACACATTCAATTCTCTTTTCATTCTTTCTTGTCACCTAGATTACATGCATGTAGAGCAAGGCGCTTCTGTTTGAAAGAGACAACACAGGGACAAGGATAAGTAGTGGTGGCTGAAAAAGGGATTTCACTGCCTATCCTCTCAGCACACAATGCAAGCCAACAATCCTACAAACTAATCCCATCGCTGCTTAAAACTCGAGGTGTAAAAACACTGAGGAGAGCCAGGCAGGAAGGCAGGCGGGCAACAGTGGCGACAAAACATCTCTGTCATTTCACTCACTTTCTCTCGTTCTCTTTCTTTCTCTGTTTTTCTGTCATTCTCTCTTTCTTTCTCTTGCGGTCTTTTTTTCTGTCTATTTCTCATTAAAACAGTGCTAGTGTGAGTCATAGGCTATTACTGTATTATCTAGCCTCTGGGTCTATTTAGACACACACTGCCTCCTTAACAACTGTTCACATTAATCATTTGATTCAGCATGACGCTAATTAGGATTTGTCAATACTATTAATCTGCTCATCCAGCCCTCATGTGGATTTGAATATCTCAGTGATTATGTAGACCGGCAGTTGATAAAGTATTACCTGTTTCCTGGCCAACGCAAGCGAATGACGAGCAGCGAGGAGGGAAGCCACCATTCAGACAGAAAATCCTGTTCAGGCTCCTGCATTGGCAAGCGTTCGCCACGAGGAAGTATTCCAGAGACGTTGACTGTGTTTACAGTCAGAAGAGATATTAGAACCAGAGCAGACTCTGATGATTGGAAGCGCCATGCAAATACATGAACACAGTGACCTCGCGAGCATGAAGGTTGTAGATTGGGGCCGAAACAAAGAAGTTCATGTTTCAACTATTTTAGGGAAGAAGTGGTACAATCGCCCCCATTAGTTTTCTAAATGTGACCATCACATCTTATTTCCTTTAAAAAAATTCAGAAGGATGTGAGCTGCCATCTTCTTCATCATCATCATCTTGAAAGTCTACTTTTGTGCAAGGTAAGTGAAATAAGAAACTACAATGCGTTTTTGCAATAACTTTCGGCTCTAACCAGTTCAAAAAATGGAAAACTATCTGTATTTGAAGAATAACACCTTGATGGTTTGTTAGCATAGTCTTGACTTGGGCTCACCAGTTTTCCCAGTCCTATTCTTATTATTAAATATAACTTATTTCAGTGAACACCAAATTTCACTTTGAGCTTGTGCAGTCCGCTCCCTCCTAAAGAATGCACTATCTTCATCCAGTCACTATTCAGGGGGAATTTTCCATGCCCTTCCTTGTTGTGAGACAATGCATGTCAGGACTATTTATGCATGCAGAAATAATGTGAAGCTGTTTTTTTTTTTTTTTTTTTTTGCACACATTCATACAAGTTCCTCCTGCTTTTATGTGCACTGTTACAACTGACCCGCAACGTGTTACAAAATAAAAGAATTCCACTTCTCCCTCTGTTTTCTATATTTGTTCTACCTATACTTTATATAAGCCATCTGGATATTAATTCTGCTATCAAACACCTCAAACAACAGAGGTTATTGGGTAATATCAGAAACATGTAAATGCTTAAGTCGAGCTGTTAGATTAAACAGTTCAAGTTAAACATTGTGTGTATATCCACATTAAAATTACCGGTCAGTTCAGGCAGAGCGACAAAGTCACACTTGTATTAGCCGACCGACATCAGCTGATTCATTCATGCTCCATAGTTGTTGGCTTATTCATCAGCTGTTTGGATACCAACTGACTAGTACTGAGAATACATCTGCTGAGAAGAAAAGAAGTGAATACAATGTGGCACACACAACTACAAATCTTCTGCATACCAAGACCCCCAAATTACAACAAACCTATATCCAGTAATGAAACATAACTTTACACTCAATTATAATCAGATAAAGCCAATTAAAAGATCAATTCTGTGAATGTTTGTGAATAATAATGTTGGAACATGCTCGAGGTAGACGGATGATTAAACGAGCCAAAATGATATTAGCAAAAACCAAAGCGAAAACAGAAAAGAGCTTAAGAACAACAAGAGAAACGGAGCCAAAGACGGAGCCGAGCAGAAGCTGCCTGAGAGATGAAAGGCCCAAAAAAATCCACGCTGAAGGCTTCTCTGCTGTGTTTTTCTTTGGAGAACTAGTTTGAAATGTACTTTACTCCACAGACGTGCAGATCTCCAGGGAGTGGGCCGAGGTGTGACAGAGCCAGACATTAAACAGAAGCTAGGCCAGGTTAGAGGGGCTCGGCGTGGGAGACAGGAGAGAGCCTGTGGGATAGAGTCCTGTGTAGGCACCAACTTAACCTGCCCCCTCCCCCTCATCTCCAGTCCTATCTGCTCACCCACGCACTCTCCTCCATCCCCACTCCCCCTCGCTCCTCTCCTCTATTTTCTCTCCATTGTATTCATCACCCTCTGCCCACACTGCAAACTCCATGCTGAGACGGAGAATAAGAGCTCCGCTTGTGTGTTTTGCTAAAAAGTGACATGTAAGAATGCGCCGCAGCACTTCCCTCCGACTGCCGGCGTTTCCATTCCACATTGAGGACAATTTGAAGTGGTCTGCGCTGCTCTAAACAACATCAGCAGACATATACAGAGACAGCCAGAGAGGAGGGAGGGGAGGTAATCAGTCCCAGGCCAGTGTTTAGTAAATGCACACAGTCGGTGGTGAGAAGAGGCCGCCCCGTCAAAGCCGTGACACAAAGAGACGGTGCAGTGCTGCAGTGTTTTCAGTTTTTACTACTGTAAAGACCAATCTGCTCAACAAGGAATCATGAAAGGTTTGTTTTTAGGGAACCAACACCTACATGTGTGATGGTCAAAGTTTCAATCTGAAATCAAATTCCAATCCTGAGAAGAAGTAAAATCTAAAAGCACTAATGAACTGAAAGAAAGAAATGAAAACAAATACTTTGCACATCAGTCACAATTTATCAGTCTGTGATAATAAATAGGTGACAGACGTGCACACTTTTTTTTTTTTTTTTACAGATTTATCAGGAAAACAAGGGCATGAAACAAAGTAGTAGAAGCCGAGAGCAGAAGACACAGATCTGGAGTAAGTAACAGACAGTGGGAGCAGCAGAGAAAGAACTGAAGAAAAAGAAAGTACAAGCTGCCCACTCTGTACTTCCAGTCCTCCACTATGGTGGATCTGGTACAACAGGTACAGAATGAGTTCTGATGCTCAGGGTACAGTTCTGTACTGATTCATCCTGAACTAGTTAGTCAGCTAAATACCTCAGATAAAGGGTTATACACGAGACTATTTCTTGGCTTCGAGCAATAACTTTCTGCTTGTTGCTTGGCCAGAAAATACAACATAGCTACATATTTACTGCATTACTCTCCGCAATAAAATCTAATAAGCACATGTCCTAAAATGTTCCTTTAAAGCACAAGTGTTGCTGGGTGGGAAGCCAGTGCAGGATCAGTGGTTTGCGTCTATGCTTTCCTCCAAATTTGGAGAAAAAGAATACAAAAAAGAAATGGTGGCAAATTTTCTTAACATTCCCTGATGGTTGTACTATAAGATCGTGAATGGACTGGAAGTGGTACAAAAACAACAAGAAAGTGAATAGTACTTTAATAAGGTACTGCCCCAGTGTTGGGTTTTTGTATTTCTTTTTTCTTTTCTCACCCCCTTCTTTTTTTCACTGAACTCCAGACATCAGTTTAAAGCCACTCTAAAGTGAAGGTCATGCAGAAAGTGCTTGCGCCGTGAGTTAAAGGCCTGTGGTTGATGTGGTCAGCAGTTCCTCCTCCTCTTCTAAACCGAACACAAAGGGCAGCGAGCGCTCTTTACAAACGGGGACAGTACCTCTCTTCTCTTTCTGCTCTGCTGCTTTTACAACACGAGTGTCACCTCAAAAGAGCATTGTCCAGGTCTGCTCCCCCTCTGCTTTCTGTTGCTGTTTTCACTCTTAATCTGTTACCACTTGAAAACTCTTTTGCTCATTCATGCGCACTCATCGGTCAGTGATTAATAAAGTCTCCCTGTCCTTTGCTTTGTCTGGGCCTCAGCATAAAGTTTACTGTAGATTATCATATCTGTCAGAGAGAGAGAGTAGGAGAAAAGGTCAGAGCCAATAGGAAATGGCCCCGAGCCACAGGTTGGGTGCAACGCCGCTCGGCTGTCCAAATTTAGCACAAGGCCCAGGAAATAACCTGAAGAGCAAATGTTTATCTTTATCATCCCTGCCTGGCTCTGCTGGCGTATGTGATTGCGTGCCAGATCCTCAACAGTACGTCACATCTGCCCCCGGCGCCCTTTGCCTCACCAGTCGTCTGGCCCAAGGCTGTTCAGGTCGTCTACTCGCTCTGAATGTGCTTACGTGTGTGTTTGTGTGACCAGTGTCCGGCGTCCTCCTGTATAGCCAATGGCGCTACACCTCAATCACCGAGAAGTCCCACAGTGTCCCAGGAGGACGAGGTTGGACATGATTCACATTTGTCACCAGGCACGTGTACTCGGCCGTGTCGTGTCGGTGTGTGTGCTCCGGTGTGAGTGCTGCCATGCCACTCTGATCCCCGTCAGGGCCTTAAGCCAAGCCCGCGGCAGGTCCGGCAGCAAACCTCATAAAACTCTAGAAGTCCTTCCCAGCTATCAGACATGGACTGACACAGAGAAAGCGAGCGTTGGCAGCGATCCTGCTCGCTGGTACATTAGTATTTTTCTGCAGTCAGGAGGCAGCAAGTTGGCTGTCAGCGCAGGACTCCCACCCCCCTTACAATCTGCGTCCATGAAGATAAAGGCCGATAAAAATGCGGCTCGTACAAGCTGGCGGAGAGACGTGTCACTGACGTCGCTCGCACCTCTCAGGACAAACTTTCTGAAATGTCCCCTTGTGCCAAAACCACAAAACCCACATCACACAGAGCAGAATAGCAGGCCTCGTCCCATCTCTGCCCTGTCCGGCGAGAGACGAGCGACGGAGTGGAAACAAAAACAGCAAAATCAACCATAAGGAGAAGGGATGAGAAAACTATCGGAGGAGGGAATATAACTCACTTTGTTATGACACAAAACAACAGGCGGGGTGAAGAGAAAACATACAAAACTTAGGAATGAGAGACAGGAAAATGTTCGAATGAAAGGCAAACAAAGCCTGACAGCTAGAATAACATCCACAGCGGTTCCTCGACCGTACATACGCTCCTCCGGCGAGAGCCTGCAATATCAATTTATGTTAGCAATCAAAAGCTCATAGGTGGGGAAGGAAACTGTGCTTCCTGAAAAAATGACTGGTTAAAGGAATAGTTGGACATTTTGGGAGATGTGCTTATTAGCTGTCTTGCAGATGAGAAGATCGATAGCGCTCGTCTGTCGGCAACGAAGCAACGGCCAGTGGACGGTTAACTCGACATGGCACAAAGACTGGAAACGGCTGTAACACAATCCACCTACCAGCACCTCCAGCGTAGTGCATTTCTTTTTTTTTTACACGATGAATTTAACAAACATGATATGTTAATCAGTGATCTACAGAGGTGCTGGTAGGCGGATGTTGTTAACTTTGGATAGCGCCAATAGTTTGCCACTGTTTTCAATTGCTATATTAAACGACGTCAGCTGGACTTGATTGTAGATGCTTGAAGATGTTTCACTTCTTAACCAAGAGGCTTCTTCAGTTATATATAAAACAAAAGATATGAGCTGAAGGTAACAAGATCCACCGACCAGCATCTCTAAAGCCAACTATTCAACACATAATATCTCATTTGTTATTCCAGGACAAGCAAATAATGAAAATACTTGTCTTTGAGGGCTCTCAGTTATCCAGGTCACAGTCCTATAAGGGCTGAATCGAAACTGGACTTGTAGATGCTTGAAGACATTTCACTTCTTATCCGAGAAGCTTCTTCAGATCTACAATCAAGTCTGGTTGCTGTCAATTCAACCCTTATTTGAACATCTTGACCTAAATGACTGAAAACCTTCACAGACATATTCTTAGCTTGTGGTTTTGTAGCTTTAATGGACAGACACGAGAGTGGTATCAATCTTCGTCATCTAATTCTCTGCAAGAAAGTGAGTATTTGCCAAAAACTACTTCTTTAAATTAAGCTGAACATTACATAAATAAAGTTGAGTCTACCATTATGACATAAATTAAGTATTTTTGATGTTTCATACTGAATCATTACATGTCTTGAATTCGCTGGACTGGGATCAACTTTGTCCACTTGGAGTTGAAATATGGCTGACAGCTGGGCCTCCCACAGCGCTCCAGCGAACAGACAGCACCCTGATGTTTCCCGCTGTCGTAACACCGACGGGACCAACCCACCATTTGGCCTCCCGAGTCTGCCCAGCAACAATTAATGCTGAAATGTATGCTATGGCGCACAGGCTGTGTCATTTACCATGCGTCGCAATCTCTCCAGATTGATTGGAACAAAATCAATGTTGTTCAGGGACTGACTGCCAGCATTTATAGAGTTGTCAGTGCGGCCGTCCTGCAGGGGAGCGGCACGGTGCACGACGGTTGCGAGGACGGTTTGTTTAAGGCTACGAGCCCGTGGGTGTTGACACAGCTGCCAGGGGAGCGGAGATGAGACGAGGGAGACGGAGAAATTTGGGTAAAACCTCTCTGAGCCTCGGGGTCAGGGGTAATGACGGCGAGGTGGAATGATGATGAGCGGCGAGGGGAAACGAACATGTGTGTCTAAGTTTCAATGTGGGAAACACATTTTAGTCTCAGAACATGATTTTGGTTCCTAAAAATACAACTGATGTTCGGATGAAGGCTTGTGTCTGTGTTTGTGTTTATCTGGAGTTGTGGCGAGGGAGGACTGTTTTTATCATTATCAGCATTTATCCTTCAGGGTGACCCCTCTCATCAGCCAACTCTGTGTTTTTGTGTGTGTTGCTGCATGTGTGTCAGGGAGTTGTTTGTCCTCATCAAGATTAAAGAGCTTTTCAGCGAGAGGAAGCTTTAACGCTACTTAACCCGTGTTGCCTTAACCCTGCAGCCAACGACCTTTGTCTGTTCTCCAATCTGTGCACTTCCTGTTTCACACACCACAACTCTTCCCAGAAGATATGACAGTGCAGCAGAAAACTTATGTGACAGTGGCCTAACAGTGAAAACACGCTTTATTAATGGAAAACACATTGAGTCTTACATGAAAGCTGAGACACAGCAGAGTTGTCCAATAGTGCCTTGTTTTGACTGAAAGGCTGCAGGCAAAGGGAAAATTCTGTCTTTTTCTTAGATGATGTAACTGCTCTTTAATATGCAGTTAGATCAACCCCCCTCCCCACTCACACACACACACGCACACACACAATAAAGAGAATGCACTCTTGTAGTCATAAGAGTCAGACGTTCGCTGTTCCAAATACCAGGGGGCAGAAACTCCAGCAGCACAAAGACCAGTCAGGCCCAACTCTCTTACATAACATCACTCACAGGCAACGAGCGCTTCTTCCGCCGAAACACACAAACCCATGTCAGGAAACTGCAGCCAAACAGTCTCTTTGTGCTGCAAACATGAAAAGGTCAAAGCATGTGGATACTGTGTTATTTCTGTAATTGCAATGCCATTAAACAGACATAAAAGATGTGGCAAAGTCATAAATTACAATGCTGTTGCAGATGTATGACATACAGCAGGTAGGCAAGCAGCGACTATTAAAGGCTCTAAATATGTCATTAGACAGTTTAAGTCACATTTTTTCCACACAGATCATAATGAATGGAAGAGTCAAATATGACATATAATTCTTACTTTACTATTATTACTTCTGGTGCTATTATATTGTCTTCATTGCTTTATGTAGTGATTCATGCTAATCCAAGCTTCCTATGTATTTGGACCTGAAGAATTACAATCGTGAACTGCATTTCCCATGTGCCCCTGCATGTCAAACTCATCTGCCCTGATGAAGGTCTATTAACTGAACGCTCAGCTTCATTATCCAGTTCTTGCATTGAGCAGGGCCTTCGTTTCTCTCTGTTTACAGGCTCATACGACATCAGGGGTGTTTTTGAGGGTTTGCTGATTTTTCATCGACATGGCGGCCATGACAGTTCTTACAGTGAAATACTAAGATATCTACATAATTACCTTAATTTGTGCTGATGACAGACGTCACCCGTAGCTACACTGCAGTTCAAGGTTCTGATTATCACCCCACAACGTACACAACTGCATGCCGTGCTACTAACCTGTGGTTCATTTTCATTTACCAATATCGACATTAAATATATGCAAACAGCTATGGTGGTATGGGACCAGAATTATTGCTCTCAGTCAAATTAGCCTCTGGAAACTAATGTAATTATTTAGCACTTCAGTGGGCCACAGAGTTGAGGGGGGGTCTGCATGCTCGAGCTGACATGATTTCATGCAGAAAATTTATTCAACTGTCAATATTATTTAGATCTCTCCGGGTGAGCACTGGAGGCTGCGAGGAGGAGGTCACAGATTGCAGCTCAATCATAATGACTTTGTCTTCAATCTTCACTTCTTTGATGCTGAGGCCACGTCTGTTTCCATCATGCATGTATGTATGTGTTTGTACAGGATGTATAACGGGAGGTGGGGATGGAGAGAGAGCAGGCAGCCAGAAAAAAAAAAATCATCTTTAATGTGATATGAATATAAACAGCAAAACAGACTGATTTTTTTTTCATGACAAATATGTTTTGAGTTTGCTTGAATGATTTTATGTGGTTTTAATGGAGATTTTTTTTGTTTCGGGTTCTCAGGTTTTGGTGACGACTAAGCGATGGTCAAATCAATCTTACTCCTCATCTCACCGTTTCATCTCCGAGTGGTCGGTGCCGCTCCTACCATCCCACCCAAGATAACATCCCTCCAGATCTTTCCCATTCCAACCCTGAACTCTATTTGAACCCAGGCCTTCCCAGAAACAAAGATATGACATGAAAGAGGAAGAAAACAAAAGAGATTTTTCGTGAGCAGGGCAGCAAGCTGTACTTATATCTTCCTGGTTTTTAAGTTCAAGGCTGACCAGAACGAACAGGGAGAGACAAGGATCAAGAAGAAGATGCAGGGACCAGCATGCAATCAAACACAAAGACTGTAGTGCTGATGCTGGGCATTGGAGGCATTTCAAAAAAAAAAAAACACTCAAAAAAAGAGAGAGCGAGGAAGAGCCAGTGAGCAGACAGTGAGTGGAATAGTCAACAAAGCAACCCTCTGCAAGAGAATGGATTCTATCTATCATTTGCATGTTTAAGCTTGGAGCGTTAAAACCCACAAAGAGATATTTGCATTTGCTTTACAGTCATTTGCAAAGGCAATTCAGGAATGACAAGAGTGTCTGCTGTGAAAGAAGGAGGCCTCCTGTCTTTTGTCAACAAATAAAAAAAAAGTTATATTTCTCGGGGGGCGTCTCATCGTTCGACTGGTGTCTCGTCTGGTGTCGTTTCGCCCCTGATCGTGCATTCCACTTTCCACTTAAAGTACATGTTAGACGGTTATGTAAGGTAGTAATGGTCGTGTCTGTGCGTGTCTGTGTGCTGCTTTGTTCCCTCTGGCTCTGTGAGTGTCCTGACAATTATATTCAATTATCAGTTCGTCCTGCAGAGCACAAGGAGGGACGGACGGGGACGACGTGAGCGTGGAGAGACAACAAAGCGAACGGAGGTGAAGATGAGATGTTGTTCAAAGAGTCAACAGTATGAGCCCTCGGGCCGGCCTGCAAACAGACGGGACACACCCCGCATGTTATATGACTGTGAGAATGCGTACGCAACCAGTTAGACGGTTAAAACGTATACATGACACACAGCTCCTCCCACGTTCGAGGGGAAGAGGGATGATGACACAGGTTGCGTGTTGACACTTTAAACCTGCAGTTTCTACCCTCAGGTATGAAGTAATGAATTAAACACACACAAAGGCAAATACGCTGTAATAAAATCATGTTTAAATATTTGCAGATGACATGTAACAGTGATGACTTCATGTCTTAAGAAGTGCATTTATTAGTTCAGAGTTGCAATTATATACGTTTTACTAATCTTATAAAATAGCCAGCATGTCAGGTTTGATCAAAAAAAATGTCTCTTGAGCTTCTTTTGATCATTTTAGTATACTTTGATAATTAGTGACAAAGTGATCACACACTTTGTTCAGAATCAGAAAATGTGTCTAACATTGAGAACACATACACATCTGTGGGCAGACCTGGGTGAGCTTCAGTGCGTTAAAATTATCCAGACGAGAAACTAATAATAATAGACACTAATCACTATGTGGGACTGTCCTGTAGTCAAGTACTCCAAACAGACGAATACGGCTTGTAGGTGGAAGTTGACAAGCCACCATTACAGCGCTGGCACCTCACGAGTAAACCCACGTCTAAGACTCTAATGTATGGATTTCTCTTTTTAAACAGAAATCCAGCCAGATGATCCCACAGCAACCAGTTGTTTGCTAGAAGATATCTTCATCATATGCCATTAAAATAAAAATGTATTTCAGGTTTACCAGACGGCTACATGTCTTTTCTGGGCTTCAAAATTCAACATTGGAAAAAAAAAATAGAAAGCAAAAGCCTCAAACCTCTGCTCCATGAATACATTTCATTTTCATAAAACGCCACTAAATCCTCATCTTTCGACTGCTTTCTGACCGGCACGCCAACAAATCACCGACCAGCGACCGCTAAAGACCAAGCGATCTGCCCACAGATGGTGAGCCGCCACCCTGCCCTGATCTCGTTAGCTTCCTACAACGTTCCCTGGCCGAAATTCCGCTTTTACAGCATCACGTTTTTATTAAATGATGCATTTCTTCTGATCACAATTGCAGGAATCATGGAGTTAGATTAATTTAATCATAAGCTAGCTAGTGATTCCTGCCTGGTTTATTTGGCTATTCCACACGTTCACATCCAGGTTGTGGAGGTCGGACAGAAGTTAATGTAGATGACCTTCATCTGCCAACACTGATCAGCATCTTTGCTTTTACTGTCAGTGTAAATGTGATTCGACTTTACCTTTGGATTGTTTTATTTATACATATTTGATCAATATTACTGTGATCCATTCTGTCATTGCTATTTGTATCTACTAGGTTATTTTTTTATTATTGCTTCCCAGGTTTTTTTTTTTTTTTTTTTTAAATGAAGCTACCAAACCATCAATAAAATTGTTTTATTATTATTATTTATTACGGCAATTAAGTTTAAAAAGTTTCGTCAAATCATATTTCCCTGCACTTTTATTCCCTCCCTGTCATTTATTGTTAAACAAGCTCTTATTACAGGACTCAAGGCCAAATCAACACATTGGTAGCTGCTGTTTATAATCAGCAGCAGTCATATTACGTATTCATGTTTTGATTTGATATTAGATGTAGCATTTTTAAAAGCAAACAGCTAAACGTGACGCACTGTATGGTGAAGGTTGCAGCAGCAAGGGATTATGGGCAAAGGTGCAATCTTCAGACCAAGCTTCCTATTATGTTCTAGTGATATGATTAAATTATATACATTTCTCTTTGTTGAATATCACTTTCAAATGTCACTATAACCAATTTTTCTACTATCACCTGACTGTTTCATCTCATCTCAGTCATTCGTGGTTCTGATTACGCAGCTTAGTTAACAACCCACCTCTTCGGCTCATTGCAGTGTTAATAGAGATAACCAGCGTCATGATCTTTACTTACTTGCTTGGTCATATATCAAAGTGTCCCCCTTTCCCCCCATGACAATCACACGTATGATTATGAGATGTGCATGTCAAGTAAAGTGATCAACAAGCCAAAGCTACTCTTCTTGTAAATATTAAATGAATTTCTTAAGTGAATTTGTGAAATCTGTGCTTCAAAACCCAAGTGCATACTTTGGCATGGAAGAGTGAAAAATTTGTAAATTCCTCATACTATCAATTTCCCATTTTGTTCCCTCCCTCCCTCTCCTCTTCCTCTCCTTCAGTTTCTTTCACTCTTTTCCTCCGCACTGTTTTCTTCTCTTATTCTTCCACCCACACTAATCCTATTTTATTCAAGACATACTGTATAATATAACACAATATGCAGGACCTTGGCTCTCCGAGTGTTTCTGAGGGCCTCCTCATTGGCTGGGCCCCAGTTAGGGTTGAGCGCTGCATCGTCTGCGCCGTCCACCGTCTCTCATCCACCTGAGGCCATTGTGGGTGCTGACAGAGGCTGCGGCCGGGCTTGCGTCACTGAAGGGCTGAGAAAGCGGCGTAAATGTCAGAGGAATTAGCTACCTTTGCCGGCGCCCACGGAGCCCGGGATGACAATGGGTGGGAGAGGAGAGAGGACAGTGCGTACAGTAGCTGCAGAGCATTCGTAAGCCGCACGAATCCACTCTGCTCTCAGCTCACCTCGACTTCTCCCTCCCTCGCTCCTTGTTTTTCCTTTCTGTCTGTATTTCTTCTCTCTTGCCAACTCATTTCTTCCTTACTTGTCCTCACCCCCCCTCCCCTCCCCTCCCCTCGCTCTCTCCATCCCTTGCTCTCTTTCTGTATCACTGTCTCGCCCACCTCGCCTCTGCCCGCAAGCAGTTTGGAGCAGATTATAGCCCTGCCACCCCCACTCGCCCATATACACAAACATTCACTCTGGCGCTGACGCACACACACACACACACACATAAATAAATGCACGCAAACACACTCTGAGACTTTGTCCGCCACCTACAGTGCCACTACATCATCCTCTCCCAGCGGTGCTCAAGCATGAACTTGTTTAGAACATCCTGTCCAGTCCAAATGTGGTCAGACATGTGACAAAACGCCCCTGCGAGCCAAATAACCAAACATACCCATTATCAAAGTCAAACAGACACCTCCTCTGACAGCTAAGGTTAAGGAAAGTGATATCAGGGTGAACCGCAATGCAACCAATGATTAGATGTCCAACAGAATCAAGCTGTTTTTGTAATCACATGTTTACTGTGTGTAGTGGTAAAGCAAACCCACAATTAAGACCCGTGGACAGTCTGTCAAGAGAAAAATGAAAGTTTTTTTTTTTTTAATGGCAAAAAAACCCCATATCTTTAAGCACTACTTATCTGGTAAACCTTTGGGAAAATATTGCAGAG
This sequence comes from Holacanthus passer, assembly GCA_025331565.1. NCBI lineage: Eukaryota > Metazoa > Chordata > Actinopteri > Pomacanthidae > Holacanthus > Holacanthus passer. The sequence goes on from JAFREQ010000116.1 coordinate 1,107,668, forward strand.
CAAAGTCAAATATTTTTTTATTAAACCTATTGCATGTGTATTATTCTGTTGTGTGTTTTATTGACTATAACCAGACTGATGTAGATGCTCTTTACAGCTTTTTGATGAAGCAATAATCATCATCATCTTTTGCTGAAAGGGGGCAGCAATGTAGAGGCAAAGCGGATGGATTTTTGGCAAGGGGAGGAAACTTGTTGTGCGTGTGTGTGTAAATATGTGTGCTTGTCTCTCTTCTTTTTTTTTTTTTTTTGCATGCATGCATGAGCTCCTCTTTGTTCCGTCTGCCATTCTGGCCCCTGTGTAGCCGGTGTGTGCTGCACACTGTACAGCTGAATGGGGACTGCGTGGGCCTGACCTGCGATCTCACCGCCCACCACTCACATAGACACACAGCCTGGGCAACTGCCTCTGTTTTAGCCTGCAAGAAAGAGTGTGCGCTGGTGTGTGTGTGTGCGTGCATTTGCAGGGTAAACACAAATCATCCCTTCCTTTTTCCTCAATCTCTCTCTTTCCCTCTCTCTCTCTCTCTGTCTGTCTCTCCCTTATCATTAGTGTTTCTACATCCTCCTCGGGGGACAGCGAGGACTGCAGCTGTCCCTATGACAACCTCAGTGCTACTGTCAATCACCCGGGCTGCCTTATCCTCCTTGACTTATATTCTGTATATGTGGCCTCCTTGGCTTTGACAGGTGTGCAGATGGCACGTCACACAACTGTATAGCTCCCATCGACAAATGCACGCCACATTACCGCAGCGCTGATATTAACCTATTCATGTCGTGCATGTGTGACACTGTTCTTGTCATCTGCTTGCCACTTTTGATCTTATTTCTGTTATCATTAGTGCATGCTCTGTTATGTTTGCATGCCGCAGCATTAAATGGATAATGATAGATGAATTGGTTCAATCCGCTTGGATGAATGAAGTATAAAGCAAAATAAGAAAAATAACTTTGTCAGACGTAACGGTTGTTGGTGATGCATCTAATCCAGTGGAGATGCACATGTGTTTGTGTGTGTGTGTGTGTGTGTGTGTGTGTGCATCCCGAACTCTACAGTCTGTTGGTAATGAGTGCCCTGAGCGCTCCCTACTACACCTAACTGATCCAGTAATTGCTTTTCCTCCTCTGCATTTATCATCATCTGCCCAGCCTGTCATGTTAGCTGAGCTGAACTGAGCTGAGGTGGACAGAGAGGGGTGTAGGACTGCGAGGCGGTGGTGGTGGTGGTGGTGTGTCTGTCTGGATGTAGCAGAGGTATCGGTCCGCTGCCTCGGGCTTTGGGATGGGGAGGTGAGGAAAGGAGGAGAGGGGAGGGAGGAGATAGGGAGGACAGGGGAGCGGGGCAGAGAGGGCAGTGATGTAGTGGTTAATATAAACTATGACCTCCAGCCAGTCATCATCATGAGGCAAATAACCAACAATTTCATTTTCATGAAAGGATTATGCTTTTCTTCTAAGCCTGTATCCTTTTAAATGACATCAGTTTGAAACTACTCACAATGATGCGTGCTATAAATTTAAACATCAAATTGAAAAGTTGGTCGTGGCTCAGATTGTTGGTTCGAGCTTAATGACCAGCTTGTACAGGTGACGCTCTGAATGGCTGCTCTTATTCGTAGTAAGAGTTGGGGAACAATAGTCGACATGCACGTGAAAAAGCAGAAGACCGCCCAAGAAGATTTAAACAAATAGCCTCCTTTTTGCAAGGCCTGCAAATGAGGTGTGTTTGTGCGTCCGCGAGAAAGAGGGAGCGTTACTGTATGTGGGGGAGGGCGTGCTGCTGCCGCTAGTGGGGATTTGATGCTGATGAGGTCTGTAATGGGAGCGAACAGGGAGCGTGAGGGGAATAGATTGGGACTTCATTGGCAGGCCCACTCTCCCTATGCACTGCAGTATGCTCGCCTATTTATTCCCCCATCTCAATGCGCCTTTGCTTTGACCTTTCTCCAGCCAATGACAGTAAAATCACATTGCCACTAGAGAGCTACACATCAGCTACTGAGCAGCCCTATATGATTTCCTCATTTATTTTTCCCCCTATCGTTCCCCCCAGACGCGCAGACCGCCGCTGCAGTGCTCCATCCAGGGGGAGGGAGCTACTTCAGACTGAAATGAATTGTACCTATGCCATCATGTAAATGATCACAGCTTTGACTATGCAAATGTACGGGCAGGGAGAATGAGGCGCAGCGCGAAGAGGAGGGTGATTAAGAGAAGACATCAATTCACATTCAGGCTCAAGGATCATCCATGTATATGCTGAGGCTTTATACACAACACAGAGGGGCCACGTTACAATTAATAATTCAGACACAAACAGCTTTATCCTACATCCTGTCACGTAAAAACCTTGTATGAAAACCTTGTAACGCCACTTTTTATTTTAATGTTTTCCTGATCCTCACTGGATTAAGACAATTATTTAATTGTTGGATCTAGATAAAAAAGAATGTCTTGCGGTCAAGATTAAAGGATGGTGATATTGTAATAATAAACTGATGCTACTAACATCGGTGTATCCAAAGTCTGACAGAGCTTATTTTCTTAATTTGGCATTTTCTTAAATGTGTATTTCACACTAAAAGAGCTTAAATGTGTTTTTCATTCTGACCCTGGTAGAAGCAGTTTGTTTAAGGTTCATGAATCATTTCAGCTTTTGAGCGACTGCATGATGGAAGAGGTTGCAGCTGTGTTTAATGTTGTATAAACTCTTTCAAATGTAACCACAGCATTTACAACTAAAATGGAATTGCAGATATTAAATGCATAGTTAAATAGATAGTTTTAGTTTTTTTTATCTGTCATACAGGCCTGGTGTCAATTTAGTTAATAATTTACATTAAGTCAGTTAATTTGAAAATAAAGGATTTCAAAGAAAGATGAGTCATGTATCTTTAAATATTAATTCACCTGCTAAATATCATTAATGTTTGTTCATTAACTGGCTCCTGGCTTCCTGTCATTTTTCAAAGCAAATTCAGTGTCGCTGGTCTACTATGCTATAACACAATATGTCTCATGTACGAACTAATGGACTTTGGCCTGAGTGCCACAGACAAGAGGAAGTCAGAAAGTGGAAAGTATTGAGAGACTGATACATTGTCGGTTTCGGTCCTTTCATGGGATTAGTTGACAATCAGCTTTACCTCTTTTCTTTGCTTTTCTCAGCTCTTGAAAAACTGAAATTGTGGTTGTCATCAAAATAGTTGCAGCGAGGTAACATTAGTACAAACTGACACACAAGGTCTGTGTTTCTGCAGCGCTGTCACGAACAACAGAGGACTAACATGAGTGTGTGCATGCAGCGAACACAAATGTAGTGTAAACAAGAACAAAAGACGATGTTCTGTAATAGGTAATAGTCCAGATGGTGAAACAACCATATTCAAAAACAGACATGTTGCCCAGCATGATGGCCTCAAACAAAAAGAATACATTCAGCCAAAAAGCAGATGGAAAACACTCCCTCTGTCTCTTCTCCTCCCTCATCCTCTTCCTCCCATCTCTCCTCCCCTCTTCCTAAGCCCTCAGACACACACACACACACAAACACACACACCATGGTCCTCCCTTTCCCCTTTTCCCCACAAATCCATCCTCCCATGTGGTTCTGTGGAACAGATGCAGGCAGCGCAGTAGAAATAGAAAACGCAGTGTTCGCCCATGGAGCAGGCAGAAAGAAAAGGCAGGAAGCAGGAGATGACGCTAAAAATAAATGTGTCCTTGGGTGAGAGAGAAATACTCAAAGGTCCTAAAATAGTCGGTCAAACAAAGGCATGAATAAACTAGAATGAGTGTGAGAGGTTTTTTTTTCTTTTTTTTTTTCAAGAGGAAGCCCCTCGTCTCTCTCAAACACACACGCACATACACACACAGACACACACACAGACACACAGCGACTCCCTGGTTGCTAGGCTACAACACTTGTGGCTGCCATCCACAGTCTGAAGGTGCTTTATGCATCTGCAGAAGGCAGCCTCCTTTCTCATCCATCATTTGAAATTTAAAAGAGCAGAAATGGAAACACATGCATTGTCAATTAGGGGAACACCAGGCACAGTATGAGGGACATCCTACAGATCAATTTGTACAAAGGCGGCTTGTATTTCAGACGTACCATGGAAACAGGGATGACTCTTAATTACCTCAACTAACAGCCACAGCAGGAGGACTTGAAGGGAGGTGGAAAATTTCAAATCCGGCTTGTTTGTTCACGTGTATCTGTTATTTTAAGTGGATATCAATGCCAATTTTGACTTGTTATCAGTCACCGAGGCAGCATCAAACAAACCGTGGCGTGAAGTCATTTTGTAACACCAGGTGATCCTTTTAGATGAGGAAACAGTTAAAAAAAAAAAACCTCAAAGTAAAATCATATAATCATCATCATGATATAAACCCTTCATGTATCCATCTTCTGCTTTGTCATGCTTTTGGCACAAAGTGGCGACCTATTTTACAGTACCCCGGGGAAAATACTCACAGAAATAGACGAAAAAGGAGGTGAAATGAGGACTGACTTACATACCTGACTTTTGTGGGGCAAAATAGCCTTTTAATTCTCACCAAATGTCACAGTTCAACTCCATATACAGCTGTTTCCGAGGGCATAAATCCCCCGTATCTGAAACACAGAGTGAGGAGCTCGCTGCTGATCAGGATGCTAAAGGTCATTGTGCTTTGCTGATGGATCATGTGCCAAGTATCATATTGAATATGAACGAATGGAGCAACTGGTGTTACACATAGGTCACTTCCTTGCACATTCATCAAAGCATCAGCTTGGCCTGTGCAAACACTTCTCGTAACTCCCCTTGCCCTCTAATTCTCTCACTGCTTCTACTTCACACAAAGCTGGGAAGATATCACAAAAGTACAACAAATAATAAAACCATAATACTCTTCTAGTAGAATCATAATTGTGTAGATTCATAATTAAGACAACAAAGACAAGTAACATGAGTTTTCTGAAATACAGTTCCAAAATCAATAAAGTAGGAAGTTAACAATTTATTCTCATTCACAGAATGAATTTGTAGCCTACATCAAGCTCGGGCCATTATTTCAAATGGTGCAGAACCAAAATCAAACCGTCTTTCTCTTTCCAAACATGCTACTCAGTAAACCAGCGAGTCGTTATTTTTGATTTATTTGCAATCACATAACTGTGTGCCATAACTCCCCAATGATGCAAACGCACAAACTCACAAAGCGGCGCACAAAAGGCACAATGAAGAACGTACACACGCCCTTGCCCATTAGGGACTCGAGTTCAAACAAGTCTACACCACAGGGCAGGGCCCATATTTCATCATGGAGTAGAAGAGGGGGGGTCAAAGTTGAGGCCCCAAGGACATGCCGTTTCCTCTCCCTCCCAGGGTTCCAGAGGGCAAGGCGGACATTGTTTACCGGACACAGAGTCTCCCTTGGCTCCCTCTGGACAGGAGGGAGTTGGCCTGCTTTTAGAGCTCGCCCAGTCAACTTGATTTAAACCACCTAAAGCTCAGGCATTACGGACCAGGCCTGGCTCCCCATTCCTGCAGTTCCTGCCTTTCATTCGTCCCCCAGTAAAAAGATCACAGTCCTTGTGTTTCAGTGTTTTCAGGAGGTTGTTATTGTGTCCTTGGGAGCTGATTTACAGGGTAACCTTGTGTGCTGGGGGCTACTTTCATTGGTTTGTTCTTCTGGCTTTAATTGTGGGCTGTGGTACGGTGGCCCTGAGGTGCAAATCACAGAATTTCAGAAAGCACATGAACACTAAAGTAAAGCAACACCACCAGAAAACATATGAACATTATGTACACAAAAAAACAGGAAGGTACTTTTTATCTTTCTCAGACTTAATTCGACATGTTTATGATGACTGGAGCAGGTGGCACGAGCGATCAGCCCAGTATCCATTTGGGATCACATCCATACTGGATCATTTCACGCAGCACGATTTACCTACTATGCCAACATTCAGCAGCAATGTTGGAAATAGCGTGCTGTGTATGTAGTGAGGTGAAGCGGTGAGACTGTGAAGGTCGAGGTGGTGGATGGGTGTGTAGCAAGTTTGTGTCTTGCAATTAAAGTTTGACTTTTTACTAGTTAAAGTTAATAAAGTTTTTAGTTTTAGTTGCCTAACCTTGAGCATACTTTATTTGCCATGCATGCCAAACTATGAACAAGGACAACAAATACTGAATAAATTAAGGTAAAGAATGTTGGAGAATAAAGAATGGCCAGGACTATAATGTGCACTAGTATGTGAAAAAGATGTATATATAAAAATCACCAATGACCAACATCATAAAGTTTTCAAGTGTTCTGTATGTATGTAAACAACACAATAGTGCAAAGAAATAAGTGTTGAATGAATGTGAATACAGACTGGAGGATTATGTCTACACATAAATATACTCTACATAATCATCCATATCATAGAGAGTCTGGAGGCTTTTTACTGCCACGATGAGCCTTTCCTCTTTTTTGTTTGAACAACTTTTATGAGTTGAGTTGGGGCAAAAACAACTTGAGCTTCCTGAGGGAATGAAAATGATTGTTTCCTGGCAGTGTCAGGATATTATTTCAATGTCCAGGGGTAACAAGGTCATCTAGCTCTAAGTATCTACTGGCAGAAAAACAACTGCACCTTGATTGCAGCAAAAACTCTGACACTATTGGTCAGTTGTGATGTGATCATACACACTGTAAATATTTGTGTGTTTGCAACATCAATGTGTTTTCTACATTATTTCTTCAGTTTTCTGCATTTGATTTGGGAAATGTGGTTGTGTTTTGCACCTCAAGGCCTTCATACAGCTCTGACCAGAGTACACACACAGACACACACACACACACACACACACACACACACACACACACACACACACACACACACACACACACACACGCGCGCTGGTACTCAGTGCTTTTGGGGAGAGCTTTGCCGCTGGCGAGCAGGCAGTAAGACAGGAGATGAAATGTCTTATTAGGGAGTGAATGGGAACCAGGCGGGCCTGAGCTGGGCCAGGTCCACTATTAACCTGTCCTTCCAGGGGAGAGGCTCGTAAACAGGGCCGTGATGGCAGGAAGGGCTGGGGGAGCCGGGCAGGAGGTGGAGGGAGATGGGGAGGTAAGAGGAGGCCTTCATGAGGGTTGGAGAGGGTCTGTATGGAGGAGGAGGAGGGGGCCACCTCGGGGACAGCTCTTGTCCCTTCAAAGGAGAGAGGGGAGAGCATTGATCTGTGTGATCCCTCTGATGTAGAGGACGTGAACGCAAAAAGGGACTAACGCACAGAGACGCTCTGGATGACAAGCTGTCATATTCTTTTAAGTCTCCACACTGGGCGATGTATTGTTTGTGGGAGTAAAGATGAATCTATCCCATTAGCCCGTGGCTAGGACTTTTTAGGGCCAATAAAAATCACTCGAACAAACCTGTGATTGATTTCAAGCGAGTGGAAATGGCAGCGTGGCAGCTCTGCGCGTCCACTGCTCAATGTAACGCTTCCATTTCTTATTTCTTCCCCTCTAATGCCGGCACACACACACACGTCCATTTCTCTGAAAATGCACCGTAGCCTCAAGGGAGTGGGTTAATATGGGGCACAGACAAAGAAAGGGGACATTTCAGACTCCATGGCTTGACTTGACTGACAACGGCAAAAACAAACACACACTAAACAAACAGACATGTAAATATTGTCAAGGCTGTTGAATGCTAACACAGGCTTTTGTTTCTTTTGTGGTACTTTTTGCAGATGAATAGAACAAACATGGCAGAGCCCAGAAATTTTGGGAGGAATGACTATACAGAGAGCCCGGAGAGAAAAAAAAAAAAAAAAAAAAAAAAAAGGAGGACATTGATGGAGATGAGGAGCAAAATGGAAAACAAAGGTCCTCTCCTCTCTCCTCTCTCCTCTTTCCTCTCTCTCTCTCTCTCTCCCCCGCAGCCTCCTGAGCACAGCTGTCTACATGGCTGGGCTGTTTTCACTGACAGGCTGTGAGAGCCATGAAACAGGAGGGCACCAGGGACCTGGGCCACCTCGACAACATGCGCCCCCACAATCTGCCGCTCGCAGTGTACCCCAACCCTCGCTCTCCCTCCCTCTCTCCACACTAACAATCTCCTTCACTATTTCAAATATTTCATCCCTCAGGCTCTCTCGCTCTCTCTCTCTCTTTCTCCCTCCTGCACGCTGTTTTTTTTTTTTTCTTTCTTTCCTCCCGCAATGTCTCGTCTCAGTTCTATCAGATTTTCTGTTTGTGCCTGTCATTTTCTCTCCCTAATACTCCCTCCTTCTCTCTGCCCTCCAGTGGCCCTCTCATACTGTCACATCTGCATGTTTTCGCTGCTTGGCTGTCATGTCCCATGTTTTTGCCTCAGCCACACATCATTTCTCACAAACAGAAAGACGAGGAGGGAAGGAGGAGGATGGAGGAGGATGGAGGAGGAGGGGGGGGATGAAATAGAGAAAACAGAAAGTCCGGGCTGATTCGGAGGAGGTTAAGAAAGCATGTGGAATAAGAGGGAGGCAGGCTGAATAAACCAACAACAAACAATTTCTTATTTTGACTGGCTGCACGGCGCAATTGCAAGGCTGTCTGGGATTTAATAAGCACTTCTTTGGCATTAGGAGCCTGCTTGTTTTCCTTGCTGCCGAGGCAGAGGCGCTGCGTGGTTTACCCCATTTTCAGCTCCAGACGGGGGAAGGAGAGAACAGGGCTGAGGGCTATGAGAGGAGAGCCTCTCTCTTTCTCTCTTTTCCTCTCTTCGCTGTCTTGCCTGGCTGGGTGGAGCTTAACTGGGGGGGTTTAGCCGGAGGGCAGGTGCAGGAGCCGAGGTAGTGATGGGGACAAGCTCCCCTGGAAAGCCCTGGAGGGAGACAGCTTCTTTGCAGTAAATAAACAGCCCACTCTCCCTGCATGGAGCATCTCCTCCCTTTATGCATCTCAAACCCTCAAGGACGGTTTCACATCATTGTTTCCCCCCCTCCCCTCCTCCGTACAGTTCTCGCTTTCACTGTCCCTTTCTCTCACATACTTTCTTTCTCTTTGCCATGACACACACGTGCAAACATTGTCACCCCCCCCCTACACACACACACACACACACACACTCTAACTCACCAAAACCCTCTCTTAACACGTCAGATCAAAGAGGATGAAAATGTGATCTTTGTAATTCCAACTTTCCCCCCCCCCTTGCTTTTCTGTTCAAGGAGAGACAAACAACAATGAACAATGTGGGATCTGTCGCATTCTTCCCATGGGAGAAAGACTTCTAACAGCATCTTCTATTAGGGATGGAGAGGAAAGAAGAGAAGAAAAGAGGAACACCCCCACTGTGCAAATAAAATCAAAGTGAAGAACCATAACTCAAAACTGAACAGCACTGTGGTATCAGATTTGTTTAGTTTTTACGGTATGTGAAACTCATTTTTAATCCAGTGACCTTAAAAAAGAAAAAAGTTACACACTAATACAGTAAATGAGTGTAGGCTGTAACGTCTTCATTTGATTGTGGTGGGGGGTATTTAAAAATCTTAATAGACTCAATATGATTTGGCAAAGCAGCTACATAATCATCTTTTATTGCATCATAAAACATTTTCTGTTTGACACATCGCTGCTCTGCTCTCAAGGGTTCACCCTCCCCCGGCCCCCTTGACTTGTCCTTCAAAAAAGGCGTCTAAATCAGACCACATGCGAGAAGCCGTCAAGTGCAACAGCATGAAAGCGAGATTCAAGGTCAAAGACGAATTTCTCACATATTCCGTGAGCAGCCTCGCTTTCACCCCATACAAATAACACATCTGATTAGCTCGCTGCTCGGTCCACCCACGTAGGCAGCAGGCAGTGTATATACCGCACACACGCTGTATGTTAGGAGCTGATGCTTTGACTGCTACATGTGATGCTGCCTCTGATTCACAGAGGCCTTTGCGCCTCCTCCGTCTCTTTGCTTCTTGTAGACGTGTCGCTGCTTGACTCTCACCGCTCGGCGCTGTGGGATTGACCCACTTCTTGCGCTGGTGGGCTCAAGTGAAGGCCCCCAGGAGAGCACACATATGCACACAGACGCGTCACATTATACACGACTGCACACCATGCGCCGATGAATAAAACATGTGATTATTGGTACCTAATAATTCCATCAATGAAGCGTAGCATCTGCCGCTCCTCGGGAACGTACGGATCGCAGAAGCTGAAAAGACTGAATTTGACGAGGCCAGACAAGAGTGACAGGAGTCAAGTGAAGGGATGTTTCAGGTTTATCAAAACTTGACTGATTGTCATTTCAGTAATAATATCATTGTACTTACAGCACCAGTGATGGCATGTAACTAAGTACATTTACTTCAAGTACTGCACTTGCTAATTTGTGGTACTTTTACGTCACTTGAGTATTTCCATTTTTGCTACTTTATTCTTTTACTCCACAACATTTCAGAGGAAACTATTGTACTTTTTACTCCACTACATTTATCTGATAACTTTAATTACTTTGCAGATTCAGTTTACTAATAAAAAATGTAAAAATAAGTCATGATGTATTATAGATAAGCTACCCAGCAGTATATAAAGTAATGGAAATCAGGCCCACCTTTGCCAGCTGCAACATTAAAGTGATGCTTCCACATAATGCATCACAACTTATAATTCAATAATATAATATTCATCATTCTGAAATGGGTTCAATTCTGCATAATTAATGCTTTTAGTAAAGTATATTTTGATGCTAATACTTTCGGACTTTTACTTAACATTTTTAGATGCAGGGCATTTGTATTTTTGCATTGTGGCATTTCTACTTCTTAGTATGTAATGATTAGTAAGTTAATGAGAGATTTGTCGACCTCAGCCAAAATGACACACAAACTCCCAGGTTAGCCAAAGTGATTCGGTAAAGAAACAAATTTGAATTGCAAAATTATTACCGTGTCTGTTGTCCGTGACTGTCTGTTGTCAACTTCCATCACGGCTTACATCAGTCAGCTCTCTGAAGTGGGAGATCACGCTGCTGATAGCTGGACGAGACAAGACAGGACAGGACAACAGAGAATTAGGCAGAAATTCAGCACATCAAACTCAGAGAAGTGGAGAAAATCCGGTTCAAAGTATAATGGCGTCCTACTGTGTCACTCTTTTCTAACCAACTTTTGTGTTTGAATTACTCCTCTCATTCATTAGCTTAATGAGACAGAAGTCTGGCTGCAGCAGATTAGGACAGAACAGGAGACAAACTGCTCTGTGTCCGGCATCAGACTGCAGTATTCATCTGGTCGATCACGTGATCTCTTACTCCTATACAAAGACCAGAGGGATTTCAGCATACCATAGAAATGCACAAACACACACGTGTACACTCTGACCCGCAGGCATGCATAGGACGCTCCGAGGTACCGTCCGCGTGAAGAGACTGATATCTGGACAGCGTCTTTGATGTCGAAATGATGAGAGCATTCTGAGAGAGCATAGAAGAACACAAAGGTAGTGGTCCAGGTCAGATCTACACAGGAGGATATCTGAGCCTTGCAGTCGCCTCTGGTTTAACTTATTCATCAGATGGCTGCACCAGGAATACACAAAGATGTGGATAGTGATTCAAAAAGAGGAATGGTGTTTGTGAGGGGGTGTGCTGCAGTACACGGTCGAGTTTTAGATCAAAAGAAGTATACATATGGCATACACATGGCAGTGTCTCAAACAAGTTATTCTATCTCAATGGCATGCAGCATCAAACCTCTCTTTGTTTTATTTTACCATTTATTTAAAGAAAATCAACTGTGGCTGTGCCTTTGTTTGAATGTTACACAGCGAAAAATGGTTCAAACTTTGCTATAATGCGAGTGTTCACTACTGTATGTGGACATTTATCATCATCACTTGCATCAGTTTGTACATCATGATTAGTTTTATTAAATGTGAATAAATAGCTGGTGTGACTGTTTCCAAGTTAACTGAAGATGTTCCTTAGCTTGAGTGAAGAGCTAAATGTGAACATGCTCAACATATCTGATCTGACATTGATTGTATTTAACAAAAAATACCCAACATACCTCCAATTATAAAACATTACACTAATAACATCAAATGACTAAAAGGCTTCTGCTAGGTTAACTTTATCAGATTCATCCTAAACTGGATGAATAAGATAAATAAAACAATGTCATACATCCATAAAGGATTGGCAGCTAATTAAGTCTTAGCCAGCTAAGACATTTGAGTTTTAATGGTGCAACCCAATTTAAACCACTAGCTTGGAGTTACTTAGACCTGAGGAGGGACACACAATGTAATGGATTTATGCCCGATCCTAATCATTGTCTGTTAGCTCTCACAGTCCATCCATAAAGTCTCCTTGACCAGCACACAGGTGAGACCATTGTGATAAAACCTGGAAGGGTTAAAGACCGGCAAAAACAGCACTGAAACAGGCGCATTGAATTAAATGCCGCTGTTCATTTATGAAACATAAAAAAATGTTTTTCTGAGCGCAGACTCTCTTTTTAGTGTCAGGGTCACAAGCTGCTGTCGCTGATATGTCACTTTCAGTGTATGTTGTCAGTTTATAAGTGTATCATGAGCATCTTGTTGCCTTGAAAACTATAGACATTCAATGATACAGCAAAGCAATCCAAGTGTAATTTGTGCTTTTGGTAGCTGTGTGTGTGCATGTATGCAGGCTGATGCTGGGAGAGACGGGGATGCTCGGGGAGAGGTCACGCTAACAACACGCAGCCCGGTCCACCGGCAGCACACCACGCCTGTCAAAATAGAAATCCCTGCAGTTTTGCTCAGCGTGACATCATTAGTATGGGGAAGTGAAACCTCACTGCTGTTCCTGAGTCCTGTGAGTGAAGGCTACTTCTTCAGCTCTGCACGCCGGCCCGAGCAGCGGGTTCACGTCAGCTCTGAACACTTCTACTATATGACTAACTCCATCCTACATGGCTCCTGTTTGAGCTTTGCAATGCAAACAAGAATCAAAGCTTGCATGGGCCAAACAGCAAAGACAACAGGAGACAGTAGGAGACAGAGCTGAGGAGTGGGAGGAATGGAGGACATAGGAAATGGAGTGAGAAACACAGGGCATTGCTAAAACAATAATGACTTCCACTAATTGTGTTTCCTATGGCCAATGTGAGTGTGGTGACATTTCAGTTCTGTTTGTCGGTCAAAGGATGAGCTAATTAATATGGTAATTTAGCCCCAACGCCTCCAGTGACAGCCGCACCCCCTCGTTAGCAGCCACAAGGACAAGGGTCGGATGCACCAGGAGCGAGAGAGAGGGAGACACAAGAGAGAGAGAGAGAGAGAGAGAACCAGAGAGGTTTTTTTCTGTCTTTGCCTTCTCAGCAGCCCTGGAGTCACACAACTCTGTCTCTGTAACGGGAACAAGTGATTATTTCTGAAAAATGGGGAACTTTGTCAAAACGGATCCCACCCACACACTATCTCTCTCTCTCTCTCTCTCCCTGGCTCTCTCACCCACTCAGACACACACAAGCACTAGCTCCATCGCGCGCACACGCGCACACACACACACACACACACACACACACACACTTAAACTTTCATGTTGAGCATGTGTGGGCACACATGCATTGGTGGGTATAAACATACACAGCTGTGCAAATATGCAAACACACACTTAGAGACAGTGTGCACATGCGCACACACACACACACACACACACACACACACACACAGGACTTAAACTCTGAGGCATGCTGTCTGATTGATCCCATCAAGCCAAGGGCATCTCTGTCTGGGAGGAGTCATGTGGCATTCAGCATCATTCTGACAGCAAATCAAGCACCAGTGATGAAGGATAAGAGGGTACAAACTCCTACTATGGTCTGTTCACATCGAAAAAGACATTTCAGAAGCTTTACAAAGCAAAATCTGTGACATAGCTGCACAGCACCTGCTGCAGGGTGAAGCAGGATGCAGCAACGTTGGAAGAAGTAAAAGTACTACAGTGTGAAAATACTCCATTACGAGCATCTTATTTGATCATATGTTAGATTATTAGCTTATTATTATTAGCATTTTAATGTTGTAGCTGATCATTTCTTATACAGTATGTAGGTTTTAAATACAGTTAGTTTAATCCAGTGAGTTCCCACACTGGGGGTCAGGACCTCTCTAATGGGTCATGGGATAAATCTGAGGTCACGAGGTGATTACTTTAGTAAAAAAGGAAGAAAAAACAAAAGTTCCGCTACACAAATCTGTATTCATTTTTCTTTTCTCTAATCCTGCCTCCTCTGTTTTTTTTGCGAAATGTCAGATACATGTCGGTTATTACTCATTATTAAGTAATTGTTGCACTTTGGACAAACATTCAATTTGCTTGTTCCACAACATTAGGCAAACAGGAAGAGGGAGAGAGCGGCTGCATATTTTCTGAGAGGATTGAGCTGTGACATGCTCATCAAACTGAATTTCTCCATGTGCAGTTTGCCCCTTTGCCTGGATCCCTTTTTGCAAGCCATTAAAAAAAAAAGAGGAGCCGGAGTCTGCGTGCTGCCAAAATACACTTACGCGCTCACTAATGCAAACAAAAGGAGACGGCCCGGCACTAGAAATCTGAGGAGGCACGTAAATGTTTGCATGTATACATTCCAAACAAACCTAATTGTAACGCAGGTCGTCAATTTAGAAATGTTATCTAAATGTCACATGGGGGAAAAGTTTGTTTTGGAAAATTGTCAAACAAATGTGGTCCAAAATCAATGTTTCATATTCAGATCGTTTCCCACTGTGACTCTTTTTTTTTTTTCCACATGGAAGTGTTTATGTTTCTGATTCCTTCCATATTAGTTTCTCTCTTGTGTCCCTATCTCTCCTGAGTGGGGAGAGTTTTATTATTTTTGTGACTGCACAAGTTGGAAAACTAACAATAACTCTTTCCTTTCTCATTCTCAATGACTTGCACTTGAACTTGAACCAATATTTTTATATTAATAATGGATCACATGACGACTTGTTTGTGAAGGAGGTCATTTGTAGCGATGAACACAAAGGAAATTATCACTCGACTGAGCAGCTCTCCTCAGTTTTACAGAGATTTATAGCAGCTACTTGTTTTGGTTTTACGGCTTCAAATCTACTGTTTTGGTTCAGTCTCACCATCGTCTGTGACACTAAAAACCAACTATACACTACTCGACCAGCATACACAGAAAAAAAAATAGCTGGTGAACTTAGTTGAGTATTTAGCAGCTAAAGAGCCAGATATTTCCCTCTGGAGTTGGTGGAGACAAAAACAGAGCTCAAAGAGTGATAATTGAACTTAAGTGGCCAGAAACAAGACTTCAAACGAATGTTGCTCCGTAACTGCTGCTAAATTTCAACTGTCTGTTAAAAAGTTCATCACATCACCTGAACTGTCCGTGTTGTGTTTAGAGCTTATTTGTGTGAGTGACAGAGGCGATCTAGTGCTGTTCAATGATATTTTAGTCACACCGAGAAAAAAAGATAATAAGAAATAATCAGACTTACTGGATGGTAAAGAAGCAGACAGGCAGTCCAAACAAATCCAAAAGGGAACGTGCAGGAATCAGAAATCCAAAAGACGGGTAAGGTCCAAGAAAACTAAGTAAAAGCATCCAAAACACAAGGAGAACACGAGGAACAAAGACTGAGTAATGTTTGACAGTAGGTTCAAACAGAGTGAAGGGAAAACACACACTAATGACACAAGGAGAGAATCACAGGTGAAACCAATCAACAATCATGAAGGTGGGAAGCACAGGAAGACAGGAAGTGAAGAAATAAACACACACGAGGACATAATCAAATAAGACATATGTAAATAATTATACATTAGTGTCATTGTTGTACATTTGAAAATCCAATCCTCCCTAAAATATTATTCTTCAACATAACTGCAGACAGAAAAGCAGAACATCAAAATATTTTTAACCAATCTTAAGACACAAAAGTGGCACTTTTCCAGCAAAGAAATGCTCGTTTCCTACAAATAAAGATTAGTGAACTATACTTTTCAAAGCCAACACCCTTTTTCGTTAATCATCATTTCATTGATTCTGCATCAAAAGAGGAAACACCTTATCTGTAGTCTGTGCCTCGCTGGCCATTTTAATGAGCCAGTGAGAGGCCCTTCCTCTACCACCCACCACATCATTCCTCTTTACCTCCCCTCAGTACTCCCGCCCCACCCTGACACACCTAACACACACACACACACACACACATACACAAACATTTGCCCGGCTCATTAATTAAAAGCACAAACAATTTACGGAAGCCGGCTCCTCCAGCTTCCAGAGGTAGGGCTTTTTTTTTTTTTTTTTCCCTCTTCCATTTGTGGAGGAATGTTTGGGTGAGCAGAGCCTTCTTGTTAATGTAAATAATTTACCTTTACCTTTATCCTGATGGAATCTTAATTGTGCCTCTCCAGCTCGCCTCGCAGCAATTCATCAACGTCCTCCTTGACCAGAAAAAGATGCGGTGCCCGTTGTTGGGAGAGGGAGAAAAAAAAAAAAAAAAAGCACGAGCACTTTGGAAAAAAGTAAGACGGTGCACAGACAATGGGAGGCACACACCCCCAAAATCAACACACACACACACTAGTGTAGATTAATGACAACTCTCCAACAATTAAATGAATGTTTGCTGTTTTCATCTGATGCTGCTGGTCATCTATTGTCTCTGGATATTGATCTTTATTTCAATGGAGCAAACACAACAGAGAACAATAAGAGCATTACGGGCTGAGGCCATGTTCGCCCAAGAACATTTGGAGCATTATTGGCGAATCCATTCATTCCAGCGCAAGGTATTCATTATACTGTGAGACTGATAAATGCAAAGATGAGCTGCATGCACATATGGGGCTGGAAGCCATTCAGACAGCAAGACACCGACTGTGTGCATGTGTGTGTCTGTTTATTTGAGTGTGTGCGAGGGGAGGGTCAGAGCGGCGGAGGGAGCGAGGGGGAGGGGTCGACTCTTTATTTTTCATTCTTGGCATATCAGCCTTGGAGGGCCTGGGCAGCGCAATAAAAAGCCATGCATCTCGGTCACGTGCTGCGCGGAGTGTAATTGCTAGCCTCTCGGCTCAAAATGAAAGCAGCGTTCGGCCATTTTTCAACACACGGGGCTAAAACGAGACCACAAAAACCCACCACTTCCCTTAGCGAGAAATGTCCCTGCACTCCCACAGTCTGGCCTCTTTACCAGAAGCTGCAGCAGCTGACAAGGCAACAGCGGCTTGTGTGTGTGTGTGTATGTGTCTGTATACACAGGCAGGGTTTCTGCTGATTTATCCGTGCTTAATTATCTTGCAACGTGGGGTCACAAGCCAATTATTTGCCCTTTCAAAGCTTTGGAACATACTTAGAAAGAGTACAGGCATATTTTTAGCCTAACTTGAAGACACAGATGTGTCACGGTTACATTTTTGGCTTTCATTCAATTCAATTTTATTTATATAGCACCAAAGCAAAAGTTGTCTCAGGGCACTTTTCATATCGTCTACTCTTTTTAGTATTTCTTCATTTGACCAGAGATGTCCCTTTTCATTCACAGTTGTGATTCTGGAATCGTAACTGTGTTGGTATAAAAATACAAAAGCCCCCATTAATACCACAAAATGTGCAATTCTGCTCAAGAGTGGATCTAAAATATTAACTTCCACTGACTATATGAACCTTAAGATTTTGAATTTGAGTCTAAAGGCCTATATTTGTACACGCATCAGTGCAACACTCCCTGACTGAGAGAAAGAAAACTGAAAGAAAGGAAGTGCAAAAGTGTTTTGAGCTGATGTGACAGTAAACCGATGAGGTGGGAGGTCAACTGTGTGTGTGCATGTGTATTTGTGAGCGAGAGCGGGCGTACGTGTGCGTCCGGGGGACAGGTGATATAGTGTGTGTGTCCCGGTGATGAAGGGTCAGCTGAGGGTCACAGTGATCCAGTTACACTCACCTTTCCTCTCCATTGATCCCTCTGATTCCTCTGATACACTGCTGTTTCTATATTGGCATTTAACCATACAGACGAATGCTGGAAGGCATACAGTCTTCCAGTGTCTGAGCTCTTTATTGAGCCATGCGAGAGACGCTAATGACCAGGATAGCTTCCAGCAAGTCTGCGTGCCATTCTCCTCCACCTACTTTGACCTCCGTTCTCATCTCGCGTACGATCGCTCGCGGCCACGGTGTCATCAAGACCTCATGTCTGTCTTTCAGTCTTTTTATCAATACTCACCTCTGTCTTTCTCCAATTTGTCTTTTTCTTCTCCTTCTCCTAATATAGTTTCCATCTCCCTGGCTGTCCCCCCCCTCCTCCTCCCTCCTCTCCTATGTTTCCCCGCCCTGCACACCTGCTCAGAGACCCAGCCCTGTGCCTCCCAGCCCGGGCAGGGTGAAGAACAGACGGCCCCTGTGTTTTCTGATAATCATCACATAGCTTGCATGCCTGCTCCTCTCCTCTCTCTCCCTCTGTTCTTTCCCCTCTCCTCTGTGCCCCAACTGCCAGCTTACCTCAGCCAAGCCTATAACCACCCCCACCCCGGCCCCCGCCCCGCAGCTCCCCCTCCCTCGCTGCATCTGCCCTGCCATACATCAGCCTTCTGACAGGCTCACTCAGCACCCACAATGCCTCGGTCTCATTCTTTTCACCTTTCGTCGTCAGTTTCATCAATTGCAGCTGTCAATGGAAAAACAGACATCGAGGATGAGTGTTCTTTCCAGGAAGTGAGAACAAAAAAAAAAAAAAAAAAAGTGATGTGCTTTTAAAGGAATAGTTTGACATTTTGGTAAAGATGGTTATTTGCTTTCTTGCAGAGAGGAAGACAAGAACAAGGACATAGCTGTGTCCAGTGTAAAATAAAAAAGTATAACAAACTAGTTAAATAAATTATCATAAAAAACACACTAATTCACTTACATGTTATATCTTGTTTGTTTAATCTGTGTTTATAAATGAATGGTGTTAATAAGTGAGATTTAGAGGTGCTGGTAGACTTTTTTTTAACCCTACCTTTTTTAAACTTTACTGTGTGTTCAGACAGGAAATGAGGTGAATAAGAGGTGGCATAATTGCATACAAAGTCACAATAATAATGTCGCCCAGCACGGTGCAAATTGACACAAAGAGGCTTTTGCACGAGTTAAAAATGATTCGACTTGAGTGAAAAATTTGTGCAAATCGTGGAGCTTTATGAATCTGCTTCATAGACATGCAGCTGCCAGACAGCTAATGTTTGTACCATTGATTCATTGGCTATTTGGGGCGAATGAACACAAATGTTCCAGTGGTCAAATATGAACAAATGGTACAAAGCGAAACTCTATTAAACCCATACAAACAAATTTAAAAGTGTAAAGTGTTAGGTTGCAATTTCAGTGGGGATTTAGTGCAGACACAGAAAAAAAGTAGTCCAATACATAACCTCCATAAAGCAAATCACTTTTCACTTAAGCTGTCTGATTAAAACCACAAGATATAATATGTTAATAAGTGATATTAGAGCAAGCTGTTCTCCCATTTCCAGTATTTATATAACCAGCTGCTGATTGTAACCTTATAATTAAGGGAAAAATATAAGAGGGATATTGATCTTCTCATCTAACTCTTGGCAAGAAAGCATCTTTTCTCTCTTTCTTTCTGCTCCTCAACCCCACCTTCCCCTCACCTAAGCCTCTCCACCTCTTAACCCTGACACTCTCTTTCCTCTGCCCCTCCACCCCTCCCGCCGCTCCTGTGTCTCGGTGCAGGTGTTCCCATTGCCGGGGGTGAAAAGCGAGAAGAAGCAAGAGGAGGCTGAGCTTCGCTTCATTCAGCTATTGAGCTAATGGTTCCTCATTCACCACCCACACTGCTTATTAGGCCTGCTCTAAATAACCAAAAAAAGAAACAGAGACGCGGCAGTCGGTTCCCTCCCAAATGCTATTCACAGATCCCACACTGCACATTACTCCGGCGGCTGCATGAGCGAGGATATCAGCTCTTGGTGTCATTATTTGATCAAGTGGTTCTCAGTCATGCAGTGGTTTGTGTAGTTAGTACTTGAGGGAATGAACACCCCTGTGGGCCCCTCTGAGCGTCTATTGTGTCTGTGTAAAGAAACCCCCGTGGAACAGGGGGCCCCGTTGTAGAAGAAATTGTTCATTTATTAATTCATGCTACCAGGTTGCCGGGTTTCATGTTTTACAAAAAGCGCCAGCAATGGCAGATTAGTTATCAACACCAGCTGTCCAGACTAGACTGGCTAGACTCTCTCCATCCCCTCCTACTCCGCCTACAGTTCCTGATGCACCGTCCTATCTGTGCTCTTATCTGTTTATCTTCGCTTTGCTATCCTTTTTCGCCCTCCCCACCTCTTCGTCCTGTGTACTCTGTGGCATTAAGGTCTGGATCAGGCAGATGGACAGAGCCTTAGATCAATCGGAGAGATCAATACCCGCAGACTGGCTGAGACGATCTGTGCAGGCTGACGGACATCTGACAGCCGCTCCGGCCTGGGCTAGTTTCCTCTGGTCGTGGATCGGCTTAGTTTAGCTTGGTTTGGTTTAAGTCCTCTCTGGTCTTGCTCAGGTCTGACATGTTAGGACTTCAATTTGAAATGTTAGGCAGAAAGCAGTTTCCAATTCATCAATCACTGTTTCAAAACAGAGCTGGCTTTTTGAATGCATAGATGTTACTTACATTAACTATTTTTTTGGACAAAACCCATTAATTTATTCTACATGTGTCTAACCAGAGAAATCAGCAACTGAATGATTGATGGCTGCACGGATTCGAAGAATGCAACAACAGCCGCACACGTCGCCTCTTCTCTTTCTTCATTCACCAGTCATTAAGTCAGAAGACAGCTCTGCTAAATGTCAAAAAGCTGCAGGGGGGAAAACCACAGAGAGAACCTGGTTTCATTGTTATGCTCTTTGATTATACATGGGTCAAGTGGAAAGTCTATCTTCATCCTCTGAAAATAACCTTTTCCTGGAAAAAAAAAAATAAAAAAATTGGCATGTACTGTATTTTGTAATTGCCCTGCACCAAGAGAAAGGATTGCAGATGAATGAGGATCCAGTTGCCACTTGACACCAACTCTGATATTCTCATTTTCTCTCCGCCTGAACACAAAAGTTCAGACAAGGCTGAACAGAAGAACACGCTGACAAAAAGCAGACTGCATGTTGGCTCGTGTCCTTCCCCACCTGCCTGACACCCCCATCTACGCAGCGCTGCTAGTTCTAGGTCAGTTTTTTGATGATAGACAGCGACAGAGCTGAGCAGAGCTTCACGGTTCCTGCCTGTCTTCCGGCTGCAGCGTCTGGTGTGCGTTTGATGTAGTCCAGGCTCACCGCCGGCCCCGTCTCCGACTGTTGGCCCATGACACCAAACTCAGACGGAGCTGAAATCTGGAGGGGAGGAAGGAAGGAAGCGCACTTCCAAGACAGACAACTCAGAAAGAAAAACAAGAGCCAGTCATCACTCCGTGCTTATACATTGTGACACAGTTCCAAGGTTTGGTTGAGTTGTTTTTGATGGAAAGAAGAAAAGAAGAATAAAGATAACAAGGAAATAAATGTGATGCTTTAGCCATTTCTAAAAATAGAGCAAAGTGATTCCTCCTATTCAAAGAAGACACACATTTTTTAAACTTGCCATACTAGCGTGTCTCTGAGGATGATAATGGCAAATTTAATCCAGACTGGAACATCTTAATAAGTTTTAGATGGATAGCCATGACATTTAGTTCAGATATTCACAGACAATGACTGCGTCTGACTTTTCCTTTAGAGCCACCAGAGAGTCATATTTTTCACTTATCTGGTTGAATATTTGACACAGACATTCATGATCCCCAGAGGTTGAATTCTAAACACTTTGGTGATTCTCTAACTTTTAGCGCAACCGTGAAGTAGATGTTTGCATTTTTGACTGAAATGTCTCAGCAGCTATGAAATGAAAATGTGTACAAACATGTTCCCTTCAGGATGAATTGTAAAAACTTTCATTCAGCACCGTCATCAGGTTTTTATCTGCCCAACACTTGAAGGTAGGTAGTTTATCAATGCTGGAGAAACTAAAGGCACCATATTGCTTATTTTTCTTACAGCAATGTCTAATGTCAAAGTTACTATCTAAATATTGGTGGGTTTTTTTAATAACACCTTCGAAATATCAAAATGAAGTTGAGCAATCCTAAAAACAGTTTTGCACCAGGCAGGCTACCTTTGGGTAGATCTATTGTAATTGCTTTGATTTAATCAACTTACACGATGAAGATCATTACTGCCACTGATCAGACAGCAGAGAAGCCACTGAGTTATCCCAGTTTTTAATGAAGGCTAAATGAGCATTAAATTGCACTGATCTGGGGCATTATGGAAAAGTAATATTACAAGAAGTGTAATGAATTACCTCTCTCTAGGAGTAATAATATTTTTTTGAAATGAATAACAAGAAATTAGTATTGAATTATGTTTTAATGCTCGCCAGAGGCTTGAGAATCTACATATGGTGATATTGGGCAGAGAGAAGTTTTTCATTAGGTCCTTAAAGAGCTGCATATGTTGCCTGTAGCGGTAACCTTCATGAGTAAGTCACTGCTGCCGCTCAATGAGTCCTTCAGTATCGTTCTAGTCAACTTTCCTCGCAGTTTTCTAAAATTCAAATTGCTTGTGGAAATGTTTTTCTAGCTAATAGAAGATTAATTTCATATTTGCTCATTTACACTTCTTTAAACACATTTTTGTCCTGACAAACTTCTGTGGCTCAAACATGGGGATGATGTTTGTGTGGATCTAAACGTGATGATTCACTCACACAACTTCTCCCGGTGTCTTTTCTGCTTCTATCACAGGCGTTTGTTCACTTCTCAGACTTACAGCTGGCTGCTCCATCATATTTTACTCAATGCACCGTTCACTGAAGTAGGTGGAGCTGATTGAGGCTGAGCGATTCTCAGGGGTTGGAGGAGTTCCAGCTGAAGGTGAGCAGCTAAAACATACTTTAGATAAATAAAAGTGACAACATTAAGCATCCCGCAATTATATCTACAATGACTGACCAAAATTAAAGCAGTAGTTCCACATTTTGGGAAATGCACTTGCTTTCTTGCCAAGAGTTCGATAAGAGATTGACACCACACACACATCTGTGTTGTTTATAAAGCTACAGCCAGCAGCTGTTTAGCTTAGCTTAGCATAAAGACTGGAAACAGGATCCACCTGATCGACAACAAGATTCTCAGAAGTCACTGCTCCCGAGAAATAGTTCAGCACATGACCCTCGTAAAACTACTTGGTGTGGATTAAACAAGATTGAATGTGTTAATTAGTAATTAGTATAGTATTTGCATTATATGCTTTTTTATATCTCTACTCCACCACTTTTATTTTACAGCTATAGTTACCTGATACTTTGAAGGTCAAGGTTGTGCGTATAATGAAACTGGATGTATTTATAAAAATACAATGCACTGTTTACAATCACTGTCAGAGATGTATAAAGCACAAATTAGCTTTAGTGTGACCAACAACATAAAATCCTTCATTTATGGTGCATCAATAATAATAATCTAATTTTGAATGCGAGACCTTTACTTGTGGTGTAGTATATTTACATCGTGGTGCTGGTACTTTTCTTAATTCTTTTCATTTTTTTCTTCTTAATACTTCTTTCACCACTGAGTTACAGTATAATGTGTGATAAGTGTAGTAATTATGTCGCACTGAGCTGTTGATGGGACACTGATTAATTTTAATTGTTGTATTGTCACTTGTCGATACGCTCGCAGCTTGAATGAGTGTTTTAAATCTGTTACTGTCTCAGAGACATGCAGCAATCATTTATATTCACAGAGGAGGATGAAAGAGTAAAAACAGTGGTGGCTGGTATCGTCATTCATCTTCCACTAAATGTGAATAAGGAACTGTTACAATAGTGCTCACTTCTGTATTGTTGAATAATAGCATGAACTTGCTGCCCAGCCTCCGTGGAACCTCAGCTCCTATTAAACTGAACTGGGTTTACAAGAGTGCTACATGCTACATGTCTCAATCTTTAAGTATAATATCATCAAGGACCCAAGGAGATGGTAAAAACATGATCTGAGACAGTTTAGTGCTGCAGACAAACTAAGTGGAAACCACCTTCAGCCCCTGTAAAGTTGTGTTTCTGCACATTTCCTGTGGCTATGTAAGATTAGTGTTAGTGATATTTTTTTTTTGCAGTGCTTAAATTCACCCCTGTGTAATGTGCTATTGTTAAAGGGCTTTGGCGAAAGACAGTTCACTGATAGACACATACAAATTCGCTGTCAGCGTGTACGTTTGTATTCTGCAAGCATTTAAATTTCCCCCTGGGCGCTTCTAAACCTGTCATGTGATGAGCGTTTGGCTGAAGGTCACGATGTGAGTCACAAAGCAGAGCGGGCTCGTGTTTCCTGCCAGGGGAGTCGGCGAGTGTTTCATGCTTCCTTGCTGGGACAGGAAGTGGAGGGGTAAACAGAGGGAATCCCACATGCTGACGAGGAAACTCCACAGTGCCGTCCTACACTCACCCCGCAGGGACTCTTGAGACTGCCTCCTGTCTCTTTCTCCCCCCCTCACACACACACATATAACACACATGGATGCATTGCTACTTAACTATACATGCACGTGCACAGACTCCCTCATGTCCCCAGTTTGAGACAATGCATTTCTGTGAAGTGTCTGGCAGAGATAGGACTCTAAATCACATTTGTTCTTTAAAGATTTTTGCTTTGTTCCATTCACTAACTTCTGCGGATACCCACTTTCCGAGCTTTGTTTTAGAATGCGCAGCATGAAGCATGGTAATTTATCTACGTGCTTGTTGTGATGGCTTATGTTTCTTTGACAAGGAACATTAACGTGCACAGAAAAAAAAAGAAGAGCTGCAGGGGGAAAAAAGAGTGACTCTGAAATGCTTTGAACATGATCACCATCGTGATGCAATAATGTGCAACGTGCCCTTTGTAAATTTTCAGGGGACTTAGCCTAGTTTGTGAAATGTCATAGCCATTGCTCACCTTGGCGGAGCGCTTCCTCCCCTGTTAGCATGTGACCTTATTTCTCTTATCTGTGTCAGCCATGCAGGACCTCGGCTCATCTGTTTATGTGTCAGTCATTTGTGGCGCACCAAAATATGTTTGGGTATAATCTGGGTCTGTGCTGACGTGTGCATGCGCATCATGGGGTTGAACGTGTGGTTGCCACTTTGTTTTGACAACAGCGTAATACCACAATCTTCCTAATGGGAAAGTGATCTGGAGCCTCCTGAATATTTGATGTTAATGTAATAGGAAAGTCATAAAAGCTTTTCAGATCTCAATTTATCCAGTCAAAGCGGTCATTGATTTAACCTGCAAATTTATAGAAGGCCCCTTCCTGCCCCCGAGTTCACCACAGTGGATGTTATGCCCGTAAATCGCACTTCCAAATCACAATGAGGATTTTTTTTTTCTCCACAATTTATATTCCAAGGGGCTTAACTATCTCATTTGAATTATTTACTTGTGGGTTTGATGGAGAGACTGGGGAACAACTATTGATCGGAGAGATTTAGAGCCTGTTGGCGAAGCTAAATGGCAGCATGCAACGGTTCGTGGAAGCGCTGGGGGGTCGGCTTATCAATTGTTCATAAAAATATGCAAAGTGAAGTCGTATAAAGAGGTAGAACGGAGGCAAAATCTATCTGTCATCTCTCAAAATATACTCCTACCAAAGGCCAACAGAAGTGGACTAATTTAACCAAACATTTCACGTTGACACATTTTCACAAAAGACGGCTCCTGAGCATCGACAAAGCTGTCACAACAGATTTTGGTTTGTATTTTTTCAACCCAAGCAGCACCTTCATCAGAAGCTCATTCCTGCTCTTCAGTATTCGGTGTCGTGTAGAAGGTCTTGGGCAGCAGATGTAACGCAGGGTCGCCACTGAAGGCCTAAGGCCACCGACCCTAATACCGGCTCAGACTGCCACACTTCTGTGATGATGATGATGATCCAAGGAATCGTGCATGTGGGTCAATGAGCGCCTGCCAGGACTGCAGAGAGGTGGCGGGGGGGAGGACGGAGCAGAAGGGATCAATACATAATATCTTACAAATTGAATTCGACCTGGATCGACCCAGAGGGCGTGTGTGACCGGCTGAGAACTGTGGACGAGTGCACAGTAAATCCTACTGATCAGCACGGAGGGGATAGAGGTGGGGGTAGAGGGAGGGTGGGGCGTCCTCTCACAGGGGTGTCTGCTCAGGGGAAGGAGGCGTGAAGAGTTGGGTTTAGAGGGGCTGATGGAGAGGATTGAATATGGAGCAGGAGCGGTGATGGAGTGAGGGGAAGAGACGGAGGTAGTATCAGTTTATCGCCTCGAGTCAGGGGGTCACTCTCTTCTCCCTGTCATTATCTTCAAGAGGCTTCACCCCCAATCTGTCTCTATAACGGTGGGCTTGTTTGGACAAAGTCAATTTTATAGTCTCATCTGGGTTCTTCAAATGTCTATTTGTGTCTACATGTGTCTATGCAGGTGTGTTCAAACACAATGGAGCAATAATCTTGTATTTCAGACTGGCTTTAAAGCCAAAGTTCAACATTTTGGCAAATAAACTTTTTTGCTTTCTGGTGTTGGAAATAGAGGAGAAAATTGATACCGCTGTCATGTTTGTCTCTTAAATACAAGGCTGCAGGCAGCAGCAGGTTAGCTTATAGCACAACAGAGGAAACAGCCTGGCATTAATTGTCTCAAGTCATTAATTGACTAATTTAACCAAAGTGTAGAAATGACAATTCTGTTTTTGCTTTACCAGAGTAGCTACTGGTCACGAGCCAAGAAATAGTGTAAGAAATAGCTACAAAACCCAGTGTAAAGCTCCAAATTGTCATCTTTACACTTTCAGTTTTTGCAAGGATTGAACAAACAAGATATAAGGAGTGTAATTAGTGAGCTTTAGAGGTGCTGGGAGATGGATTTTGTTACCTTCAGACTGAGCCAGCCAGCTGTCTACCCCTGTCTTCAGTCTAACTAGCTACATATCAACTGCACAGACATGAGGCTGTATCGAGCTTCACATCTAATCCTCTAGCAAAACCCGAATAAGTGTAATTCCCAAAAATTTTTTTCAATGTAAACCATGCAATGCATAACAGCACGATATATTTTGCTCTATGCTTATGTAACCAATATTAGTATATGAATCAATATGAACTTAAGCACAAAAACCTGCTCTGTTAAAAGTCTTTTATCCTTTGCATTATTGTGTCATTTACAATTACAATCATTAAAATAACCCCCTTTTCAGCAGAAACACCTCTGTGCACCATGTTTTTCTCACCAGACCAAACAACCCAAGTTTCTTACTATTATTCATCTTTTTTTTTTTTTTTTCAAAACAAAAACAGGCTTGGAGCACGATGTTCCCCTGCTTTCAGTTTTCGTAAACACCAGTTGGTTTTCAGAGAAACCAAAACGAAACTCAGGGCTATGAAAGGTAATTCACCTACACGACGTCTGCGGTGTCACACACATTGTCTGACTGCTCCTGAGCGAAGGCCGGGGTCAAAGTGAAAAACAATCTGTGCAGTGGAAAAGCTCTCGGTCAATTCGAGCCCAGAAGGCCTCGTGGTATTGGGGCCGGCTCCGGTGACACGGGGGCTGATGTGTGGGTGTCGTTTACACGGGAGGCTGTGCATACGGCCGGCTCGCTGAGGTTGAGGGCACATTTATTTGAATCTGTCTAATTGACATGTTGGGATCGATGGGGGAACAGAAAGCCTATCTACAGAGTCCGCCAATACAGAGCCGCTCCCCTGGGCCCCCGTATGCTGGGGCCCGCCACCCTATCAGTCACAACCATAGCACTGAGCTAAAAGACACCTCTCCCCCTCCTCATCCTCACATCACTTAAACACACAGATGGAAACACACACGCACACACACACACTGGAAAACAGACACCAAACAACATATACACACACAGACAATCAAACACACAAAATCCCTATTGATCATCGCCCCCCCGTCGAACCAGAGGCCCCACACTGTTTCGGGGGAGGCAGGAGGGAGGGCAGCATAGCAGGAGGGTCCCGGATGATCCACTGATCCCACCATGGACAATTGGATCACACTCAGTGGTATCTACTGGAGGGCTGGTGATGTGTCACGGTTCCTTTGTTACTGGACGATCTGACACATACAATACATCATTAATGTTAGAAATAAAAATGACAATGACGATGACAAACATTGATTTTTAAAGGGCTCTGCCAACCTGAAAATGACTTCATATGCAACTAAGAACATAATGCATCTTTTTGCTGTTTTCCTCAACTAAAGCATGATTAACGTTGGTATATTTAAGCAGCTCAAAGCTCTTTGTTAAGGTTAAGGAAAGATCATCAAAAAGTCACTGTTGACTTTTTAAATACCTGTTACAAAGCGCAGGGTTTTGAAACCGGAGACGAGGGTTTGCGACCTGCGTCTGCATGTTGTTTGGTTTAAAGTTAGGAAACGATAGCAATGTTTGCTAAACACTGCAAAATAGTAATCAGTGACACTTTTATAAACGTTTAACATTGAAAAGATTTATTTGCCATTTGCATCAATCTACTCCTTATGATCTCAGTATAAGTCGTATTTCCTGAATGGGGAAAAAAAAAAAAAAACATTACCATTGAATGTAATCTAGACAGCAATTACACTTCCTCCAAAACATATTTCGAAAGGAAATGAGCCTTACATAATCATATTTTGTGGGAGATATGGCTGCTGATACACTGAATTAGACCACTGAATATCGACAACATCGCTTGTCATTGAATTTGTGGTGTTTAGCTGCTCAGTAGGCTTCGGAGCCCTCAGTGTGAATGTGTTTAAACTCCAGGAGAAAATTTTGCAAATCTTATGTTTTTGCTTGTTATATTTATTTAACTGTTTAGGTATAGTTTCTGTCTCCTGACATGGCTTCTTAATGCTGTTTCTAAGAATAAACCACACTGTCAGGAATAGAACTTCAAACTGAATTCTTCTTTTATTTAACATATTCTGACTAAAAACAGTCACATTTAAACTTAAGTCAGAATCAGACTTTTTTTAAAAAAAAACACCTTTAATTGTCAGATAGAAATTTCTAAACTTGTTAAAATCTCCCAAATTCCCAGAAACAACCCTGAGAACATCTTCAGTGACAATCCTGTATTTTGTAATTGTATTTGGTTTACTGACATTAACATTTTAACATATACCTAAAATATCCCTATACATATAAACATAAATGCTCCCAACTTATATAGTACTGTCTTGTGACTACCTCTGACCTAACAGACTGAGAAAATGCTTCCAACAAAAGCACGATTTGGCAATGCAACTGCTGACACCCCAGAATCCGACTTACTGCCACAGACACAGATGTTTCAACGTATGGCTCTTGAGAGATTTGATCATAAATCATAACCACTGACAGACATAGAATAGCGATCCTGAGTTTCCATCATCATGTATGTGTGTGTGTGTGTGTGTGTGTGTATTTGTAGGATGTGCAAGAGGCTAATGAGTGGAATACAATTTCTGAGGAGCTCTAAACCCCACGAGGCACCAACACCTGTCCCTGAAGAGGGATGATGAGGGGGTGGGGTTGAGAAGGTGGGGACCAAAAATTAGATGTTTGTCTGTAGGTGTGTGTGTAACTAAAGCCAAACCTCCCATCATACTAAGCACACGGGCTCAGCGTGGGTGGCGTCGGTCTCACCCCAACCCTCCCCTATCTGCATGCAGACACACCTCCTCTTAAGCCCCCTATCCACTTGCACGTGCCTTATTCATTATGAGCACCCCCACATCAACACACACAGACGCACACTTGTACTCCCTCCCCTAACCCCCTCTTAAAAGAGGTTTGTTGTCTATGGATTTAGCCTTGAGGGCCAAACGAAAACCTGACCCCCTTTCTTTAAACCTCAATTCTAATATACAGCAGCGGCAGCATTAAGAAGGAACAGCTAATTACAAAGGATAAGACTGCGGCTAATGAGTGAGGGGCTGTTGTAGAGACGGGGATAAATTGTATGGATGCAGAGTTTTTAATTAGGCGGCGAGGGGGAGAAAGGCAAGGGAAGGATGAGCCAGGTCGAGAGGGAGTCCTTCTCTCGGCCCAGGACACTTTTTTTTCTTTGACTGACAACAACATCACCTGCCACGATTGTGGAAGACCATTAAAATATTCCCCTTTTATTAAACTCGATGACGTTTTATATTTGTAACAAAAATGGCTGTTCAAACCTAAATGGGTCAGCAGAGCGACTAATAGAACTAAAACATGTTTAGTCAAAGGAAGAAAAGCTACTTTATAGGTAGTTCTTGCTATGAATGAATTAAAAAAGCTTTCCTGCAGTGATAGTTAAAGGAATAAGTTAACTGCTTCAGCCCTGAAGGCATCATGGGCTATGACATACTCTATTTGAGCCATGACCTAAAAATTTGACAGCATGACATGCATGCTTCTGGCATTTCTTTTTTTTTTTTTTTGCTCCATCTCTAATGCATGCATGCATGCCTGCAGTCCTCCTCCATTTCCCAGTTTGCACCATCTTTAACACCCTTCCAGCTGGTGGTGATAATTGCTTTGTTCCGTCGTATTTCGTCCTCTGAAGCCACACACCATAATTTCACAAAATTATCTGATTGCTCCCACGTTCTCTCTATCATTTCGGTAAAGTCCTGTTGGCATCGTACTGGTTTGCATTCTCAGCCAAAACTGAGAAACCCAGATTTACTAAACCAGTGGTTGTGTAAACAATAAAACTGCACTCGTTTCACACACCACTAAGCTGTAAAAGCGATAGTGCTCGAGTTTAGAAATGTGTCGCCACCATATTGCAAACTTGGCATTAACACAGAGAGCATTTGCATATTCATCAGTCACACTTTTGATAATATGCTATTATTACTGTTAATGCTGTCAGCGTTGCTTTTAAATCACTGTCCTTGATAGTGGTGAGCATATGGGGATTTTCTAGAACAATGATTTTCTTTAAAGGACAACGCCGGCGTGTCTCTCGTCATTTTTCTGTAAGCATTCGAAAGTTCCCTGTATCTTTGTTTGCTCTGTGTGTGCTCTGCAGCTGCTGCCTTTTAGTCGTAGCGTACTAGAAATGACGTCAAGACAGTGAGAAAGACGAGTCTCTCTCCCTCGCCGCTTCGGGTTTCAGTTTGTTACCATGGCAGCAGCTGCCACTTCCTGCCAGAGTGGGTCTTCCTGTGTTCATTCATTTTTGTGTGCACGCTCCAGAGGAGTTACGAAGCGCCGTGTTTACATTACCATATATGGGGTTTTATGAACAATGGGCACAGGGCTTCCCCCAAAGTCAAATAAACACTATTAACGGTGTCCACACACACACACACACAGTTTGTACACAAGCCCCTGCACACACACACACATGCACACACACACAGCCCCATGCTATGCTCCTTATCTATTCAAAACTTCACCCATTTGCACACAATTATCTCCACTTACAGGTAAATGGAATGTAAATGTGTATGCTACTCAACATGGGATTTCAAGGGACGGTGGAACAAAGGATGAAGCATAAAGCAGGTTAGGTTGGAGTCTGTTATTTGATCTTAACATTAATTATGCTGGAGCTTTTATGCACTGCAGCACACAGCATGAGAGCAACCTATTGTTCTGCTGCAAGTTAGTGTCCAACAAACAACCGTTATCAGAGCCGGTCTCTTTCGTTTTTTTCTGTCCCCCCTCCCTTGCAGTTGTCTCATTTTTTGGAGGAGGTTTGAAATTCACCTTTTTCTGAGTGGAAACTATGTTGAACCCACGCATACAGCCGGTGTTTCCTCGCTACATGCTCTGCAAGGCAACAAGAAAGACGGGGGGGGGGCTAAGAGAGCCCTGAGACTGACAAGAGAGAGAGAGACACGGCTGTCAAAAAGAGCTCTTGTTTTCCTGTTTAAGAGGAGCTGAGTCCTCGGCTCCCTCAAAAGAATCTCTGTCCTTTTCTAAACACTGACTACTGTCCCACATACTTTAGGCTGATTAGCAGGATCCCTGCCCTGCCTGGCGTCTCGCAGGGAGGAGCAGACCAGATCACGCACGGCTCGGCTCGGCTCAGCTCGGCTCAGCAGAAAGGCCAACTCATTTACATTCAGCACACCAGGCTACGTGCACTCTGTCTGTATCCATGACCTCAGCTGTTTCAGCACACTGTAAAGCCATCCCATAACTCACAGCGCCACATTCACTTATGGGGGGGCCAAGGGTGGATGGATGGAAGCGGTGTGCGAATAAGTGGGGCGAGAGGGATTGAGGAGGCGAGCGGGGACGGCGGGGTGGAAGATGCAAAAAATGTGCATTTATCTGCCTCGCGCTCATTCTTTCACCCTCTCCCTCCCACTCTGGCTGCCGTGAATACCTGTTGGAGGGCATCCAAACCGCTGGCCTGCCCTTTTCATTGAGCGCTTAGCACGAGGAATCACATCGTTTGTACAGGAAGCGTGGTCAGCACGGAGCGGCAACACCACACCTCTCACAATTAACTCAGACGCAGGCCTAATTAGGCAACAAGCCTGAGTATCTACTGTAGGTGAGGCTCTGGAGACTCCAAGCTGTGCCGCGTTATAGATGAGACAAGGTTTGTACTTTGTTCATGTTGTAGTGTCCAGGCCAGTTCAGCATTAACATCCCTGGGTTGCTGTTTGCTGCCATATCATGCTGTACTGTATAATTGGACGGGGTTGATGTTATTGTCAGAGCTCTTTTATGCTGAGTTATGCCGTGTGTCATGTTGCTACAGAAGCGGGAAGACTTACAGGAAATAACTATTGCCTTATGGGAAATAGGTCATTTCTTACTGTATTGCTTCAAAGTCATTGAGGCTACATTTTCATGCAAAGAATGTAAAAACACCCCCCCGTGTCTGCTAAGATTGTGAATGTATGATATAGCAACGCTGTGATGCAGTCATACGTGAGACAGGGAGAGAGATAGAGAAAGAGCAAGAGAACTCGGATAAGGTGAAGGAAGCTCAGCCAATTTCACCGCCACAGCTGCTAAAGGTCACTGGAGCAACTGCTGAAAGGTACCTGATCGTCTTCTTAGAGGAAAAGAGAGAGAGAGAGAGAGAGAGAGAGAGAGAGAGAGAGAGGTGGAGGACACCAACAAAAAGAGCATTTGACATATGACAGTTGCCAGAAACCTCCTCAGTGCTAAAGTGAGTAAAAGCAACACTCAAAGTGCAGAAGCCTGCGTGTGGATGGCCAGAAGAGAGAGAGAGCCTTCCAAAAATACTGCAGTAATACAGCACAGCAATGTCATTATCAAGTAAAAAGACAACCAATAGTAACCTGTTATTTTCTTTTACCCCAAATTATTAGGGTAGTTAATTTCAGCTCAACATCAGTTTCTAAAAATAAACCTCAAAGTCCATTTAGTAGCTGTTCTGGAGCTTTCGTACCACATGATCTTCCTCAGCAGTCGTCATGAATTTGCAGATTAACATATTTCTTAATGCGCTTCAAATCACGATACCATGACAAGTGGGAGCCTGAAGACCATGCGATGTGATCAAAAGCTCCAGAACAGCTCCTAAATGGACCTTGAGGTGACGCTGTTTTGTCACCTTCTGTTTCCAAGGTCGAGAACGAACGCTGAAGCTTAAAGTCGGAGACAGACGTAGAGGTCAAACCTGACTTTAACCACATTTCTGGTTTGTTCTGCGGTTCAGACATGTCTGGTGTCGTGTCTATTGATGATCGCTTTCCACGGCGGAGGAAGGATGTCAGCTTCCTACTCGGTTAACTAGCTACATCAATGAAAAACACTGACAGAGAGACAAATGGTGAGACAGGTGGGGATGAGACAGATGCAGCTGTGCTGTTTAAACGGCATATTTTTTTCTGAAAATGCTTCAGTTCACTTTTCGTGGCGACCACTGCCACAGCTTTCACATTAACTGACAGTGACGTCGACAGGAAGCATTAGTCACCCACTTCCGACTGGTTAGTGCAAAAACTGTTCCCGAGAAATCAGCTGACATGAACGCAACGTCAGGATACATGAATGAAGTGAATGGTAGTCTGATTATCAAGCTGACCTTTACTCACTTCGCAAGATTAAATCATTTAATGCATCAAATACTCTTCTAAGCTTCTAAGAATGAAAAAAAAAAAAAAAAAGAAGATTGCCTTGAAGCACAAGGCTGGACCTTCAAGGTGTTTAATGTTAGAAATATTCACCGGAGTGCTGTCGAGTGATAGATCAGTTTGAACCATTTCATTATCAGTCCTTCACGGTTGTCTGTGATTGGTTACAGGGAACTCCACCAACTGTATGTAAAACCTTGGCATTTATGATTCTCCCTCTGAAGTATTTCTCTTGAAAAAAAAAATTACCGTACATTCGATGAGAGAACACTGGAGCTGGTTTTGTTGCTAAGCAGCTTGATCCATTTATATTGCAGTACAGTAGGTTTGTACTAATACTGCATGCTCGAAACCTCCACAGGGATGATTTCCACTTCTCTCTCTCCCGGCTCGGTGCTGTTTGATTAGTGAGTGCCATATGTCTGGGTGGGTGTACACATCCTGTTTACCCAGTTTCCAGGGTTTATTTTAACCATGACCTCTGTGCCATTTCCCTCCGGGTCACGGGGTCAATCTCCGAGGTCAGCTCCACACCGATGGGGACAGACAGCTGAACACCTTTGAGTGCATCGCGTGCATGTGTGTGTTCGCTCATCCTGCAGTGCAGCCCAATGATGGCTTTTAGGGTTTCACAGAGGAATTGTGTGTATGTTTGTGTGTGTGTGTGTGTGTGGAGCCTGAGAAAGATATCAAAGGTTCTCTTCACAGCCTCACAGCTGCATAAATATCCATCAGGTAATGTTTCAAACAGAAAGCCATTCTTCTCTTTCAACTGTGCAGGGAACAAACAAAAATAGACAAAAGACAACAAGGTCCCTGCTGACCATGCGAACAGCCCTGGGTCTTGCAGAGGAGGAGGCTGGGAGGCCGAGCTCTGATGTTTATGCCCGGATCTGAAGAAAATGCATCTTCAGTGCGTTCGCTTCATTACTCTCTTGTGCAGGTGGGGCTTTCATTAGAGCGAAGAGGTTGTTTGTTGTCCTTATGTAAAAATGATAAAAGCGTATACTTGAATAAGAGGCCAAAATGCATGAAAACAAAAAGTGGAAAGAGAAGAAATGGTGAGTTTTAAAGATCAGAAAATACCAAAGCACCAAACAATATGTCTTCATAGATGATCATTTCTCTGTATCATATACAAAAAAACATTTGGGAAATATGCATACTTGCTCTTGCAGCCAGTTTTTATCTGAATCAAACAAATAAGATATGTGTTCAAAGGTGAAATTTAAAGCTACTTGGAGGCATATTTTGTTTTGCTGTGTGATGGCTGTAGCTTCATATTTAGCATTCGCATATGACCTAACTCTGCAAGAAAGCAAATAAGCGCATTTCCCAAAATGTCAAACTATTTCTTTAAGTGTTTAATGTAATTAGCAAAGAGTGAAATCACAAAAAACAGAGGGTTTCCTTTAAAAGGTAATGTGTTTTCTGCAATCTGTGGTGGGACTGTGATTTTCTGATCAGGCGGGAAAATACATTTTTACAGTAAATCCACTACCTTTGTTTTTCTACTTCTTTCAAAAAAATACCTTGACTATGTTTCAGTTTTGAACCAAAGTATGCGGGTACACACACACACACACACACACAGATACATACACATGCTATGAACTTTCATTATTGCAGCGAGGGTATATGATAGGCTAGTTGCTTTTGTGCAGCCTGACATCCTGGAATATTTTCCGTTATGCTTGTGTGTGTGTGTGTGTGTGTGTGTGTGTGTGTGTGTGAGTGAGTGTGTATATGTGTTTTTTAAGTGAAGGGAGGATACAGCTGAGTGTGTCTTATCTTAGATCACACAACGACGTGTGAAACCCCAACTCTGCGGAACTCCTCTCGATCCCGGAGCCACAGGGTTTCAGTTTGCGGTGGCAGCTGAGCCTCTTTCTCTCTCTCTCTCTCTCTCTCTCTCTCTCTGTTCTTCTCTGTCTCTAAAGACAGTTACATCCACAGACGGTAGGCTTGCTGAAAGCAGCAGATAAGTGTGGAGGCTGAGACTGACAGTCGGATGCAGTCAGAAATAGGCAGTGACTTCTCAGAAGAGGCTCTTGATAGTTGCAGTATGACTGGAAGCTTTGAGAATTTATCAGTGCGCCGCTGCACTTTTTGCTCATGTTACATCCAGTCAAATGTGAAGCTGTAAACAGTCAAAAAGCACAGAATAACAAGTATAGGAGGAGTCTGTTGAGCACACCTGCAGTATTCATTGTAAATATGTGTCATCATGCTCACTTGTGGTTTGTTTTGTTTGTCTTACCTAACTGACAAATGGAGAAACCTTCTCATCCAACAGGCACAAAACTTGGCTTCTCTGTCTTGTTTCACAGTTTTTTAAATATTAGGAAGTACAAGAGAAAAGACACACATCCACACTTAAGGGAAAAGGCTTTTGATATTCTATAATTGTCTTATTGTCAGCAAACTCTATGAAAGACCAACCCAAACACTGAAATGATCTATTGTCCACGCATCAAAAGCCTCCAAGACATTAATGAGCCACACTCTTCATTCATCACCAACATGTGGGCTGTCATGTATATACAGTTTAAATCTTCTCGTCTCTGTATAGCACAATGCACCTTTCTTCACAGGCGCTACATTTCTCACTCACCATTGCATCTTATATGAAAAGGTGGGAACGATCGTGAGTGATGTGAGCAGCGTTTTATTCATAAGACTCTGCTCCGGGAACGACCTGGTTACCTCTGCTCTCTGCACCTAAATGCAGTATTTACAATGTCAGGTCACAGGACTTTTTAACATTAGCTTGTTCACACTGAACTTGGCAAAAGTAGGTTCAAATACTATGTGTATACTCTTATTCCATTTAACCATTTTCAGAGGTTGCACTTATGTATTTGCAATCACACTTGCATATGCTTTTCTTGAATATGAAAATGTATAACATTTGTCTGTGCGGTGGTTACATAAATAACCCTTGCTCTAAGCTCTGTAGTCGCAATGCTGTTATCTTTACCTACAGATTAATGTTGGCGCAATAATTTAGAGCTATGAAAAACACAACATCTCAGGTTATACTGTCCAGTCACTAAAGTACCAAATGTGTATGAATCCGCAGCTGAAAGTAGTGCTTAATAAATGCATCGAGTAATGTTTGCTAAAAACCACAGTGCCCAAGTGTCTTAGGAGATAGTTGTTCCCTTTGTATAATAAAAAGTTTTTACATGTCTGCTTCTTTCTAAATCCCAATCTGTGTTTGTCTCTTTCAATTATTTACATGCAAACTTAACATTTCAGTCCATATCTGTGTTGAGATTCCACTCGCTTGTGTTCAGCTCACAGCCAAAAAAGCTTTCAATGTTAAAAATAATCGTGGTGACTGAGAACAGAAGCCGCTACCAGTTTGAATAACAAAGTGACAGATGTTAAATTAACCCGAGAGTTTGGGTTTATCTTACTGGGAATGAAGCTGATAAAAACAGCTTGCTTTGCTCCATATTTAGCATTCTCCTCTACGGTTTCAGGGAAATGCACAACCATCGGCTGATCAATGGCCGAGCTCTCGTCAATATCCCCCCCTTTCATCAGGCTCCCCTTATCAAACTTCACTGGCCCTGTGTTCACCACAGGCCACGGACAGAGTGGAAGTGTGTTTGCTCATGTGCAGTAGGCCACTGTGTAGGAGGCTTTCATTACCAGAATCATCTCTGCAGAAAGAGGAAGGGGGGGCGGGGGGGGCATGAGAAAAGGCTGACATATTTCTAGGTCTTGGTCATTATCAGAATGAAAGTGTAAACAACAGTCTGACCTATCTGGCTGCAACATGTGACTTTAATCATGTGTTAATTCTCATCAAGTCAAATGGCTTCACATATGCAAGTTTCTTTTGTTGCATCTTGCTTATGAACAGATCTTTTTATAGCAAATCAAACAAAATGTGTCTGTGCTGAATAATGTTAGATCATTTTCACCTTGTTAAGAGATGTGTAATGTGTCAGCCATATCTATATATACTAAGAAGTGCAGGAGCAGTAGTCTGTCATCATGCTATGCTGCAGCTTCTCACAGTGTGTACGCCGTGTTACTGGCGCCCCGCCTGAGCCACGCTTTGACATACAGTAGGTTTACCCTTTCATGTTCAATCCTCTTTCAGCTATTTCTTGATGCTCCGAGTCAAGCTCTGTTCTCAGCCTCACTGGTTACAAAAGCGGGGCGCTACAAGTGCTGCTTCAAAACACCTTTTGCTGTGAGTACATGTGTCAGGAAGCGGGCTTCACATGAGGCTCGACTCTTTTCCCCTTCTCCAATCTGTCACTCCACTTCCATATTCTGTCTCATCTTGAGCCGGGGCCTGCACTCACAGATGTGGAGAACATTTCTGCTGGCTCACTCGCTGAAATGCCTCCCTCCTCCTTCAACCTCCTTCCACCCACACACACACAAACCTTCGGTCCCTGGGTCTTTTCTATAACATTTTGCAGGTTAACCGAAAGTCTTAACTGCTGTTGTTGGTTGGAAATTGCACTTGAACTTCAGTTTTCTGTGCAGATGTATTATGTAGGGATAAATGAACAAAAAAAATGATGAAAATATTGGACTGGTTCAACATGAAGGCAGGATCAAATCAGTACTAGTACAACCCCAATTCCAAAAAGCCCATGTAGTAATATCCTTTATACAATCATGTGTTTGACAAAGTGGTGAACCTCTTTCCATCCTTGCTTGTGAACAACTGAGCCTTTCCAGGATGCCCCTTTCATACCCAATCATGATACTATCACCTGTTACCAATCAACTCGTTTACCTGTGGACTGATCCAAACAGGTGTTTTTGGATCAGTCCACAACTTTTGTTGCTCCTGTCCCAACTTGTTTGAAACATATTGCTGCCATCAAATTCAGAATAAGCAGATATTCACAAAAATCAATGAAGGTGATGAGGTCAGACATTATATATATAATCTTCGGGCCCCCTCCACCTGGTAGGTTTATAGTAATCCATAAACCTTGATGGCCTTGTTCACCCTTCTGCCAGCCGAGATGGTTTATTCCAATCATCAATTGCATTAGCTTTTGATATACTGTAAGGCAATATTTTATCAATGCAATTTCAAGGTTCTCTAGTTTTTCATGCGCCACACATATCATGTAACTTAATGAAATGGATTCTCACATGAAATATTAGACAGAATAGCAGCTTTCACTCAATGTTATTGAATGGGTTAGTAATGAATACTCACGGAGACAACCTGACGTACTCATTTTGTTTTTTATTTATTTATTACCTAAAAAAAGAAAATGTTCTATCACAAGTCACACTGAAATGTATTGCTTAAGAAAAAAAAATATATTCATATATTTTTTCATTTTTTACTTTTTTTTTCATTTTTTTCATTTTTTTTTCATTTTTTCGGAAACATGTTTTCGTCTCCAATATATTCCACCAAAAACAAAAACGTTTTTTTCGGACACGAGCATCAGCTGCTGCCGTGTCCCGACGACCTTCTTCCCCCGCTTTTTAAAAAAAAAAATGCACAAAGAAATACATAATTCACAGTTACCATTTTGGTTTCATAAATTAATACAGTCACACATGTGCTACACCGGTCTAGAGCTAGAACATTGTAAATTGTATTCTTGAATCCTGTTATTTTCAATAGTTGGCTACAAGAAAGAACAGGCAACTTAAATGATCAGAATTCCACCAACATACTGTTTTTTATCCTCTCTGTAATGCTTTTGTCATCTTTTTTGTTTTGTTTCATCTTTTTGAGTTTCACACAGAAGTGAGGCACACACAGAGTATAGTTCATACATATACAAAAAAAAAAATTAAATAAAATTTGGGAGGGGCAGGGGATAAATTGTCCTTTAATAACGTTGTATCCAAGGAAATAGGAAGTGCATGTAGTCTGGAGTCCTCAGAGGACCTTTCTTATTCTGAATCAGGGCTGTTTCTTGCCATCTAAGTACTGTGGTGTAAACTTCCTCAGTTAACATAAGTCACACAGATTTGTAGCTTTTTGCAGCTTGTTGGTGGGAGGACTGAGTTAAGAGGGATGTGAAGTTTGGACAACGGAGACCAAACAAGCGTGGCAACACAGTGAAGAAATGGGACAAAGACAATATTTGAGGAACAACACCAACTTCTGAACAGCATTTGATTCACTCAAACACGCTTTCCCCCTAAAAATCTATGACTCTCATGGCTGCGAATACCACGGTCCTGTGTGTCAACCAATGGAAATAAGCTTAAGTCTGACACTGACACAGCAAGGGCAACATTTTTAAGGCACAGAAGCCTTGACATAATAGAGACTCCACCAGCTAAAAGCACTAAACGACAGATGCCCAGTGTCCTCAGTGACAAAAATGGCGCCTTGATGACAACAAGTTCGACAACGATGCACACAGAAAGTTTAAAAACCAAAAAAAAAAAAACCAACCAAAAAAAAACAAAAAACATTCCCGCCCCCATTGTCCCCAAGTGTCTCATTTTTTTTAGTGAAAGGTAAGGCCACTTAAAAAAAAGATGAGGTTCACCAAAAAGGTAATCTCTCACTGCAATCTCTGGGAGTGCAATTGTGGTAGGGTGGTCGATCGATCAGACAGACAGACAGACAAAGAGACAGACCGGATGTTTCTCTCGGGCGGGTTTTTGGCGGACAGTACTGTAAATCCGCCGGCCTGTTGGTTCCCTGCGAGAGTACGTCCACGCGAGCCTCGGTTGGCGTTCGGGCTGGGAGGAGGGGAGGTGGCTAAACAGTTTGTAGGCTGTCTGGGTCCTTGAGAGTCATAGGGGGTAAAACCAGCGTTCGGGGAGTAGAGAGAGAGAGAGAGAGAGTCATTTGCTCTTTGCTCATCATCTTCATTGTCACACAACAGGAATGTTCAGTGCTGAGCAAGACGCGAGTCCACACTTAACTTCATCTGTTTTGGTTTTGCGTCGTTAATACTTTAGCAGGACACTGTTGTTCTAACATTGAAAAGTAAAAAATACAACAAAAAAAAACCTAACCAACAAAAGCAGCATTGTTTATTTTCTTCACAAATTCATGCATGTTGTTAACCTTCATTCCCACAGCACCAGTTTCTTTTTTTCTTCCATCAATAGAAAAAAGATCAGTGTAATTCACACTTCTGCATGCAAAGAAAAGTCACTTTTTCCCCCCTCTCACTTTTTTTTTTTTTCATCTGAAGTCCCCATGTGTAGCAGCGGAACTGTGAAAGGCCTAACCTGATATGTCAATGGATGTACTGGTGGAGGCACTAGATAATGATGCTGGATACAGATCCCACTTCTTCTCCCTCTTTGCCAATAAAAAAATAGAGTCATTAT
Organism: Holacanthus passer; assembly: GCA_025331565.1. Lineage (NCBI taxonomy): Eukaryota > Metazoa > Chordata > Actinopteri > Pomacanthidae > Holacanthus > Holacanthus passer. The sequence continues at coordinate 1,149,127 of JAFREQ010000116.1, forward strand.
TATGAGGACTTGTGGTAAGGGTACACATCAAACGGGCCTAGGACTGGGAACCGACTTAGAATTTTTATCCTGGTGTGATATAAAGTAGTGACCCATGCATTCACCGCAGCTGATAATCAGGATTTTGAGAAACTAAGGGGTTATTTGGGAGAAGACGACTCAGACAAAAACATGGGATATTCTAAATCAATTGACACTAAAATCAAACACACACACACACCCTCATAAACCTTTGCCAATTGTCACATTTATGTACACAAACTAATACAAACCCTCAACAAGTCCATTCAAGTCTGTGAGACGTGAATGCGGGCTGGATGAATTTTTAATCTTTCCCTATTATTTGTTGTGGCGAGACGACTCTAAACTCATGAGTGAGCGAATGAATGATTGAATGGATGCACGTATTTGTTGGTAGTCAACGTCTTGACTAAAGCCACAGAGGGCTGCTGCTTTTTGAAAACAGCAGATAGGAAGAGAAATAAAAAATAGATTTTTTTTTTCCATATACATTTTAAAGATTTTAAAATCCTCTAAAGCACTTTCTGTTAATATTAATTCATTTTGTTTATTCATTAATCATTCCTATCGATACCCTATGTCACTGAGGTTGATATCAATACTTCCATATTCATTTTTTTTTAATTCTATTTCAGGCCCCACCTCCTCCTTCTTGCACACTTTGACCAGCTGTTATAAATCAAGAAAATGTGCAAATCAACAACTACTTTGAACTGTTATATGAAAACCTGAATGCTTTGTGAACAATGCTACATATTTTTTGTTTATAAAATATAATAATATGTTTCAAAATGGAAAAAAAAAGTTTAACCACCCCGTAACAGGTAAAAACTAGACTCTGGTTGGTGAGTTTTGAGATCGATAAGAATGCCCGTTGGAATAATCCATAGTTCGGCAGTTCTGCCATGTTCTTGTGATTAGGAAACACTGAGGCCTCTGGTGCTCCTGTCCTGTTAATAAGTCCAGTGTGGATCTCTTCATTGCTGTCCAGAGTGCGCTTTAAAAAAAAAAACAACAAATCTTAGAAAACAAAATCTGAAAACCACCACCACCACCACCCACTGAATTCTGCTATGCTCAAGTTCAGGTACGGTCTCTATAATCATACCGCAAAAAAAAGTCTTGTACACTGTTAAGTCCGGTTGTTGCCTGTCCAAATCCAAGCATCAAGAGAAAGTCCTGTTGCTATTGTTGCTGTTTTTCACAAGGTCAACTGTGAATGACAGAATGGGATTAAAGTCTGCAGGGAGCCTTTTTTTTTTTCATGTGACAGACGCCAGTCACAAGGACAACTTTGATTTCCTGTTTGCACAAGACACCTTTTGCACAGTTCTGTGTCACCTCCAGCCAATCCACTCCCTCAAAATATATCTCTAAGTAAATCCCAAGCAATGCTTTGCACATCTTTGAATCTATCCCCCAGCGTTTGGGTTCAGATGGTTCAGGCCATGACGAACTCAGACTTCAAGTCGGCCTTGACGTCGGGCTTCCACACCGAATCGTCAAAGTCCAGGTCCAGGGAGCCCTCGCTGGACATGCTGCTGTTGCTGTTGCTGCGTCCGGCCTTCCGGTTGGGCAGCCACTGATAAGGGGCGCGCTGATCCCTCCTGGCCTTCCTGCGCAGGCGCTTCTGCTGCATCAACAGCTGCAGGCGTTCCACCTTACAGCGAGTTGCACGGTTCTCGGTCTGACGAATGCGATCACCTGCACGAGAGAGAGAGGGATAGATGGTCAGTCGGGCACTTCCTCTTTGTGTGTTGACTCGTTTATTTACACTGAACAGAAGGCTAACTAAAGAATAAGCCAGGATTGAGAAGGATGTCAATACATGTCTGTGTGCTTTAGTGTGTGTGTGTTAAGCAGGCACCAGATAAAGCAGGACAGCCTTGATGATAATACGAGGACATGCTTGGATCATTCCATTGGCTCTGACACTGACACACACACACGCACGCACGCACACACACACACACACACACACACACACACACACCAATGTGCACAATGTGGAATTTGCTGCTTAACCTCCCCCACTGAGCATCATTAGCCCGCTCAGTGCCATTATATCCCCTTATCGCTGAGTGGGGAGACCTTCTTAGACCTGAATCTCCTTGAGAGCCAATAGCAAGGCAGAAAACACACAAACACAAGCCAGAGACATCACATTCTGATAGCTGCCTGTGATATCTGCACGCGTAACTGCAGATGACATGCCTCAGTGACTGGACGCGCTACTAAGTGCATTTCTAGCTGTTGATGTGCCTATAGGAGAATACAGTCTCGGGGGAGAGGCCTTGCATCGCACTGTGAATGCTTTCCTACAGTGGCCGAGTCAGGCCTAATTCAATTTATGCATATATTCAGGGGCTTGGAAGGAAAGGAAAGCAACCGCAATCTATTAGCTGGCTCCATTAGTATCTGTCTGGGAATTAAATAATTAAATAATGGGCTAGAATGTCAATAAACCGAAGCACAGCGGCCATCTCTGCCTCTGCTGCACACGCAAACACACACACACACACACACACACACACACACAGACACTCAAATCCGCATTCGAGTACATCATGTATTCACACAAAGGTGCACACACACAATGTGTAGACTCACGCACGTATATCCGCACAAACGCACACGCTCACGCACGCACGCACACACTCGCAGCAACGGCAGCAACAGCCGCAGTAGCTTTTAACGTGGATCGATGGCAAATTAAAAAGACCTATTGATTAAACCTTAGCTCTAGTGCAGCCATCCATCTCGAGCCCAGGACAACGCTATTGGCTTTCAATAGAAAATGCAAGCGAATGGAAATTGTAAGCGGAGAGAGAGACAGGGAGAGATTGGGTTTTTTCTGCTATTTTTTTTTTTTATTATGGCTGTAGCTTCCCACTCTCAGCTCATTGACCCAACCACCCCCACCTTCTCCCTCTCTCTCCCCCCCTCCACCACTTCCACCCCTTTCACCCCTCACACACAGAGGACTCCCCCTCCTCCTTCCTCCCTCCTCCTCCTCCTCCCTCCTAGAGCTCTTGCCCCATGCCTCCCCAGAGACAGCTAGGTGGGGCAGTGTGAAGAAGGGGAAGCAGGAGGCGAGAGGAGAGGAGAGGGGGATGGCGGTAAGGGTTAAGGAATTCCTCCCCCAGGGGCGAAGGGGATAGAAAAAAAAGGACGGAGGAAGAGGGTGGAGGGTAAAGGATCAGCCGTAGGTGGCAGTTTTCCGAATCGATTGTGCCCTCCTTTGCTCTTCCCCCCCATCGGAATGAATTCCGGACTCTGTGTGGGCTTAATTTACCTCTTTCCCTCATTTGCTTATCGGATCGAGCAGTGCAGAGCCTTTTTTTTCCAGCTATAAATATTCACCACAGTCTGGCAGTGCATACTAAAGGACTAAACTGCCGTCAAGCAGCCTCCGTGCTGCTTTTTGGGAGCAGAAAGGATGTGAATAGTGGCACGAGTTAACAGAAAAGAATACTTCTTCACATCACCCTCAGCCGCATAGACAGACTGGGGATTTTCCACTTCCTGCCAATATGTTCTGTCCTGATACAAATGTGTGTGTGTGTGCATCCAGATGCAGATGTGTGAGGGCAGCGTGTCATCTCCAGAGAACTGGGGGTATACCAAAGGGGGGGTTCTCCTACATTAGAGCCATTGTTCCACTGCCTCAGCTCCATGTGACATTCATATATGCTGCCGCAAGGCTTTGTTCCCCCTCCAGTCCTCCCTCTTCCCCTTATTCCCCTGCTCTTACTAGCCAACAGCGAAACCGCCCCTCGGCTGTGTCGAAATATGGCTGTACACAATGAAACGGCACCAAGCCAACACATGCCTACTTACAAAATCTGTTTGTCTGGTACAATTTCTCAGTGTCTCAGTTTGAATTCCTTCTTCATTTTACCAGCACAGTCCACTCAGTAATGATCCTTTTTGCAAAGACGTACATTTAGTCAGAAGACTCAACAGTATATACGAACAAACACACACACACACACAGAGTTTAAAGGGCAGTTTGGTGGTGCTGTAGGTCTTGGCCTTTGGCTTGGCCAGAGCTCTGAGAATGTGCTTGGAGCTACACCAAACTTAGTAGTGTGTGTGTGTGTGTGTGGCCATTCATCAGCGTCACTACCGGAGCCCTGGGCGGCTGGACCGGACACAGCTGGCCGCAAGGATCTCCAGACTATGTTTATGACAGTAGGGCTATTATTAGGGCTGGCTAAGAAGAACAGACTATACACAACACACACACACATACATACACAGACACACACAGGCTGGCCTGGAGCCTGGATGCAGAGACCAGGGTTTGATGTGAGCACAATAACCTTGGAGGACCCGGAGAGAGGTGGGTAAGAGACATAGGGAATGAATGAGAGAGAGAGAGAAGGCCCATGTTCATATACAACCCTATGTGACACAGGAAAGACAGATGAAGCAACAACAGAAGCACATGGTGGAAGATATCAAAACAAAAGACAGGTCAAAAAGTAAGTTAACGTCAGTCTCCTTGTCTCTCTTTTTATCATTCCCCTGCCTGCCAATCACACCAAAACTCAATCCCGAGCAGCACATTTTTCCATCCCCGGACTCTCCTTTCTAAAGACTTGACACAGGCCCTGTAAATACACAGAGCACTGCAGAGAGAGCCGGAGAAAAACAGACAGAGGGAGAGAGAAAGAAAGAAGGGGTGATCTATGAATAATCGATGCGTCAGTCAGTTTTCCTTGCCTTTGAGCCCAGCCCAGCAACACAGCAAGGACTGAGATAGGGAGCACAAGGGAGGGTGGGAGGAGTGGGTGGGTGGAGGAGGAGGAGAGGCAGAGGATGGAGGTTGAGAAAAAGGGAGGAGGGCTGCAGTGTGCAGGACGCACGGGGAGATTAAAGGAGCTTCTCCTTTTATTGATTGTATAAAGATTGGCCTTCATTTGCAGTTGTCTTAGTGCTGTTGTTTGTTTGTTTGCCTTGATAAGTCTTGTGATCTTGCAGAGAGAACATTGTGTTTGCTCAGCATCCAGGGGAAAGAGGGAGGGGTGGACAGAGAGAAAGAGAGGAGGAAGAGGAGAGAAAATCACATTGCAGCAAAGTCAGCCATGGTTTCCTCTACTCTTTCTCCATTCTGAGGGTTAATGATATGGGCAAAATTAATATCAGGATAATCACAGTGATTATTAGAAGGCAAATATGGATGGACCTAACACCATTGAAACCATACTCAACATCTCAAAGGAACAGTAGCTCAATGTCAACAGGTAAACAGCTCCATGAGAGAGCACTCTGCAGCACAGGTCAGCCATAAATCCTGGAAACCTGACCTATCTGGAAAAAACAAGCTATCAAGTTCAACGCCAAGGAAGAAAAATAGACCAACTAAGCAGTCACACGCTGAAGCAACCAATCAAATCGGAGCTAATATGAGCATTTTGACAGCCAGTGAAAGGGCATTGACAGCCCTGCAGGGACACAAGCTCTTCAATGACTTTTAGACTTCATTTGCATTCTCTCTCTCCCTCTCGCTCTCCTTGTCGACAATGAAAGGGCACCTGATGTGCTTGGCTGGCTTTGCTCGATATCTCTGTGCTGCGTGGCTTCGGCGAAGTTATCGGTACACGTGCGTCGCACCAAACCCCCCCCGTGTGTGACGACGGAGGAGTAAAGCCAAGCCGTGGATGAAGTGCGGCGCCTCGGCCAAGCAGGTCAGGGCTTAAATACGGGACTCAATGAGGTTATGGGCGAAGGATCTCTCCCTCCCTCCTCCTTTGGCTTGCCCGGTCCCAGCCAGCACGAAGCTAACATGACCTGACAAATTGAAAGGGGACGGGAGGGGGTGAAGGGATGTGGAAGGCACACAAGAGGGGAAGGGGGTGCTGGAGAAGCTTTGAGAGCTAACTTTGCCCCTGCTTTGCCCCTCTCTGTGGGTCTGTGTTGAACTAAGGCAGCTGCAGTGGGAGTGGGACTAAAAGGCAGGCCTATAATCCCATAGCCCTCCCCTCCTCTGCCCCACAATGGCTCAGCCTGGTGCCCTGTATGCAGCCCCTGTCCCTGGCCCCTGCACAATAGGTTTGGCCGGGCAGGGGGCAGAACGGCTGGAGGGGGGTGCCGGGGAGGTCCACCCTACTCAGTAAAGGAATTTAGCTAACAATCAGCCTGCCAGGCCATCGCAAAGCCCTCCTGTTCAAATTCAACACAAGTCCTGGGCTGACAAATCCCCACACTCAGCAATACTACACAGCTGGGCCTTGAAACCAAGCTAGTGGTCCAAGCCTTTAACCAGGCATTTTGTGGTCTAGTGTGTGCACGTGTGTGTGTGTGTGTGTGTGTGTGTTCAAGCTTTTTATTTACGCTTGTCTTCTCCCTCTTGCACATGAACTTGCAGTGGAAAGGGTAAAGGCTCTCCGGAGACAGCCAAGCTATGTGACATTTTCAAGAGGCTGTTTCAACCCAGAGTGGGACTGCACACACACATTCTGGCAGACGGGGAAGTGCAGGTTATTCCTGTAGCTGAATGAAAGCAGGTTTCTGTGAAGCAGCGTTAAGTTGCGGTGTTAAGTCCGGTAAGTCTTCCATCAGGTGTCGGCTGATAAGGCTGCCTGAGAGCGCTTAGTCATCGGCTTCCTTAGGACACCATGTGGAACGGGATACAAGCAGGCACGCAGCCTCTGTCCACGCAAACACACCGGCACGTTCTTTGTCTCGGCGAGCTGAGCTGTGCTCGGTTGTGCCGGGTTACTCATTCACATCACTTTCTGGAAGTGTACATTATGAGCAGGAAGTTGGACGGAGGATGGAGCGTCGGAAAAGGACATTAGATCGGCCATTCTTTTTTACTTGGCCCTCGGTTAATCAGTGGGCAGTTGCTAGTCTGATGGACAGGATATAAACACCCGCATGATGAATGGAGGCTTAGTGTTGTGGTTTTAACAACCCCCCTCTTCCGCATCCTCCTCCTCCTCCTCCTCCTCTCACTGCCCTCTACTTCACAAAGCAAATTCTTTTCAGAGCTGCTTTTCCGAATAAATCTATCTATTTAAAGGCCAAATGAACACAGACAATGTATTGATGCACAACGCAGACGTGGAAAGAGAGGGAGGAAGACAGAGAGATGGATTTTACAGACAAGGCTGTTTATGGGGGAAACAGCGGCGTGGGCTGCTGAGTGCAGACGAAGAGAGATGACAATAGTGGGACAAGAGGGGAAGGGCGGGGGGAGGGATATGTAGGTGGGGGCAGTGAAGGAAAGGTCTTCCCTGAGTTAGGAAAATAAGCCTGTGTTATTCCAACTGTTCGCCGAACACTTGTAAGGGCGCCCAGGGTGATGCAGAGCAATACTGGACATTCCCAGTCAATCTGTATTTCAGCTGCTACAACTAAAACACTCCATTCTGCTCTCGACAGAAGGTCATGAAACAGGGGACAAAGCCTTGGAGTATGACAATAGAAATGTATGCTCTTGCTTTTTCAAACAAAAGAAAACATCAAACATTAATCACTGGACTCCAGGAACCTCCCTACCAGACTATTCAACAAAATTTACCAGCAACTCACCAAAGACTAGCTCGATTTCCTCCACAGGAGATAAGGAGGCAGCGGAGGACAATGCTGTTTCTCTCAGCACAGTCAGTCTAACCTTACAACATTGACTGAATGTTATCTGTTCTGGACATCTGTCTGACACTCAACATCCTGTGTCTCTGCACGGAAAGGAGGTTTTTTTTTTTTAAAACACCCATTCCCTGAACGGTATCATCTGAACTCCAGCACCTGCCCAGGCCCAGCCCTTGGGCATGGGTATGTCGAGGGTTTGTCCGGCCCCAGCCCATACACGTCCCAGCTGCAGCTCTTCTTTAAGAGGGAGGTTAAACCACCCGAAGCCTAATCTAATCTAAACATAGCCCAGCCCAAGCTTGAAGGGGTAAACCTATCTCCTTGGCGCACAAAAACAAAGTCAACTCTGCTGCCTGACAAGTGAAGCCTGACTGAACAGGTCTGGAAAAGCTTGTATTGCATTACTAAGGAGACCCCATCCCCTCCTCCCATCTCTTCCTCCTCTCCTCTGCCTCAAAACCCAGGAGAGATGTACGCATGACTGTTTTTGTTCTTTAATCTGACTTTTCTGTTCTTGCTTTGTCTGTATTTTAAAGATGAAAATACGTGTTTGAACAAGACAATGACGCAAAATCATCCCAACAGAACTGATAGCTAACCATGACGTGCAATGAGAATAGAAACAGAGAAGACAAAGATGACAATGAATTTTTTACTAGGTTTCAATGTAAGAGCAGAGCTCAGGAAAAATGACAGGTTCTTGACTGCAGTCATGTCACACACAGGCACACACACTCCAAAGCTGTGGCAACTCCCGGAACATCTGCTTCAAGGGATGCACAATGACTTAATGTGTGTGTGTGTGTGTGTGTGTGTGTGAGTGTTTTTTTGTGTTTATGCCATGCTTGCATGAGCAGAGGGAGTGCAGTGTAGAGTCACTCACCAGGGGGTTTGCACATGCGGATCTGGCTCTGGCACTGCACCAGTGGATGAAGAGTCGGCGGAGGGCTGCTGGGGCTGCTGGAGGGCACAGAGGTAGCTTTGGCAGAGAGGCCCGTCATGCCAGCAACCGGGGGCGAAGGGGGTGGCGAGGGGGATGGGGAGGTGGGTGAACCACACTGGGTCTGGTAGCGGAGCTGGGTGAGGGAGGGGGGCATGCCCTGGTAGTGGCGTGTGGCGCTCAAGAGGTCGTTGAGGATCTGCAGGATGGTACCGATATCTCGTCTGGGACGGCCATTGCTGTCCTGGCAGTTAGGGTGCAAAGTGCCTGAGAGAGGGAGTGACAAAAATGGAAAAAGTATTAAAAGAGATGTCTAGTTTTCAATAAAAAGCAGCAGCATTAAGGTCATTTCTACACACACGCCCACAACAGACACTGAGACCAGGCAGAGGAGCCTGTGTTTAATTTTCTAGGTATTTTGTGTGAAGCATGCAAGATCTCATAAAAGAAGCTTTCAGCCAAATCCCAGTGTGTGCGTGGCTATTGCTTAGAGGAGCAATAAATCTTAATGGCAGCTCGGTGTCCTCTCACCTGAAAAGGTCCCTGAGAAGACTCCGGGAGCGTGGTTGACAAAGCTCTCAATGATGGCGCCGGGTTTACGGGAGCGTGTTGAGGGACTGGTGCCACTGTTGGGGCTGTTGGTGCTGCAGTTAGCCTGGAGAAGAAAAGATTATATAGCATAAAGTGGAGCTTTGGCATGTGAAAAAGCAGTGTGAGGAGAACACATCTGCACACAGTCTGTACGGAGTCAAATCCCATACTGTGGTAACATATACATCCAATGACACTCATGCAGAACTTGCGAGCTGTGAAATGTTGAAGTTGTGTTCTGACCTATACCCCTTGTATATACAAAAAATAATGTAAGCTCTGTCCTGAGTTCTGGTCAGCTGTTTTATTATATGATGTGATTATATGACCCATACTGTTGGTTTAGGTGAGGGCGTCTGTGTCGAGCATGCAGGAGGAGAACTTAGCTTTGATAACAATACTACATATATATATATATACTGATTTGGATATTGCATTCACACGTACAGCTTGTCCAAAAAAGTTCAGTGCATGTGTGAATACGGCGTAAGTGACCTTTACTTCAGGGTGTTGTAAATACTATTAGCACTATGTAAGTAACCTATGCAGTAAAGGCTGATGGTTATAAGAAACCGCAGAAAGCAGGAAACCTGATCTTTCTGCCATACTATAGCTCCAAAACAACCAGGATGATCTTTCTACCTCAAACCTGAGACTTGGCACTCCTGCTACTTCACCTTAACTTGGGTCGCTCGCTCGACATCTGAAAGTGAAACCCAAGCAAAGGTTTGTGTGCGAGTCTGTGTTTGTGTGTTACACATTCGCAAGCCTGATGAGGAATAGCCATTTCCGTTTTCTCAGTGCTAAACTGGCCTGTACTTTCTGTTTTTCCTTGTTGTGAACCATCTCTCCCACATAGTCCACTCACATCTGGTTCTTGTTCACTTTCCATAGGCTGGAGCCCGGGGAGGTAGAGAAAGTATAAACAGCAAATTTGGTCGGTGGAGACAAGTAAGCGTGTTAGTGCGTGTGTGTGCAGCTGTTTTTAGAGTCATCCATAGTTAAATAAATGGTTGTAAAGGTTAATGATAAATGGCTTACGACACTGCAGTTAATGATCAGTCTTCACATGAAAAACCACCTCAGAATCATTAAATTGCTTCTCTTTGAATCTTTTCTCTCTCAAGCTCTTTATCTCCCCCCCTTCCCCCGTAAGTCTCAGTGGGCAGGATGAGGTCATATGGACGCCGTGCCCGTCCAAGTTTATGTGTGTTGGCCTGTTTGTATGTGTTAGGAAGCAGGCTGCACTCCAGTGATGACTAAGTGCACTGTGGTTTGGAAGCGCGCGCACACATTTCACATGCAAACCTTCTCCAGACCTGAGTAAACCACGGGTTCACCCTCAAGCTGCTGGGATATCCCACTAATCTAATCAATTTAATTGAGGTTGATTTAGCTGTGCATGGCGCTTGGGTCAAACAGTCGTAACCCTCCCCCGCCATTGTTCATTCATGAGAGGGCTAAGTGCCTTTGATGACATCAGTTTGGTAAAAGTTAAAGTGTTTTACCGCTATGTGTCATTTTATTCAAATCACCTTACATTATCACAAGATAATACTTGAGATGCATGCTCGTCTCTCCATAAACAATATGAATTACTAACAAGATTTGTGGGGCTTACCTCAGGGCAGAGGACCGGGGCTACAGGGCTGGCCTGGCCGATATCGTGGCTGGGTTGGCCTGAGGAAGGCTGGTGGTAGTGGTGGTGGTGATGATGATGATGGGCTGGAGAGCGGAAAAGACCTCCAGGGATGTGGGACGGGCGAGGGGAGTGAGGGGGAGGAGGAGGAGTAGGGGGCTACAGTGAGCGGAGGAGGGCGACTGGTGGTACATGGGCGGGAGCGGCTGGTGGTGCGTGGAGGGCAGGGGGAAGGAAGGGGAGCCCGGGGAAGAGGGGGAGGAAGGGACAAGGTGAGGCTGGGACAAGTGGGAGCTGGGGTGACTGTGTGGATGATGGGGGTGGTGGTGGGAGTGCGGGTGAGGGTGGGGGACGCGGGGCTGCCCTGTGGGCTGTCCCATTGCGGTCTCTGCATTGCCGCGTGTGATGAGGTGTCTGTGCTGGAGCTGGGGACCGCCGGACTGCTGCGCCGCCAACTGGAGCTGGACGAACATCATGTGATCACCGACACGCAGTGCAAGAGTGAGGGGGGAGCGGCCGGACAGGAAGTCACTGACCTGCAGGTTGACAAAAGAGAATTTGAGTCATTAGATTTATATATTTACATGCAGAAAAGTCGCCAACACAGCTTTGCCAAATCACAAAAACTAACAATACACATGATTTATTGGTGATGTTGTATTTGCAAACTAAGCCTGCATCAAGATTATGTACTGAAAGCCAAAGCGTTTCACAAAGAGCTAAACTCCCCCATGCATATTGACTTCCTCAATGGTAAATGAACAGTCTGCACCATGGATGGCAGTTAAAATGCACACAACAGTGCTTTGAGCTCCCCCTCTCATAGACACACAGACACGCCACATTAGCCCATCATGCAATCAATCACTCTTCTGTAACACTGGCCTATTTACATCTGCTGGGGAGCGGTGGATGAGGAGACCTATTGGAAAACACACACAAATAGAGCCCACTCTCGCTTGCCTCCCACTGCCCCTCAGTCCGTTCTTAGTCAGCAGTGTCATTCAGCTCAGGGACAGAGGCCACCCTTCTGTCTGGCCCGGGGCCTGAAAAATCAGTCCCACGTCCAGGAAATACACCCCGCCTGCCTCTCAGACACAGAATGGCCGATTGTCTGATGGGTCCGCGGCGGATCTGGAAGGGCTGCCCATTTTTGGAGCTCTGGCAACGGCTAACAAGAGCCAAGTGTGGAGGCCTTCACTGACCCACCCGTGGCCCGGATGGACACACACAAACGCACACTGGATAGCGGAGTTGTCACGACTTGGCTGGAGGATTCACACTAAACAACAAAAGTTCTCTTGTCCCCTTCCCGCATGCCTGCGGCTCTGTTGCTGTGCATTGCCACTCGCTGCTGCATGTGTGTAGGTGCGTGCGTGTACTTGCTAGTGAGAGTCAGAAAGCTTCTTTGGGTCTTGAAGACTCAGCAGTAATGACATTGCAGGTTCTCCCCAAATAGAAGCAAACAGAAACAACCAGCGCCGGCAAACACAAAGTGACGCCTCTGTCCAAAAAGGTTTCAACGACCCCTACAGCCTGTGTGCTTTCAGTCCCCAGAGAGGGGCTGAGGGAGGGGGAAACAGGAAGACAGCAGCAGCACCGATAAGCTACACAAGAGGAGGAGAGAGCACAAAGAGGACTGGAGATGGAGAGAAGGAATAATGACAAAGCAGAGAAAACAAGTAACAGAGGCATACATACAAAGACAGCAAAAGAGAGCAGAGGCCTCACTCCCCCCAGACCCTGGAGCCTTTGGAGTGTGCTTGTGAGATGTTGGCCTGTAGTTAACCCTGTGAATCACCAGGCTCTGCCCTCCATCACTTCTCTCCCTTTTCTTCTGCTTATTTATTTCTCTATCGACCGCTGCCTCTCTGTTGCCAGGGTGACCTTTGCACATTGGTATTGACATGGTGTGGAAAAAGAGGACGGAGGGAGAGGAGAGGCAGGTGAAAGGATGAGGGGGTTGGGATGATCTGATGGCTGCATTTCAACATGTAAATAATCAACGGCCAAAGCAGCACAAATCAGCATAAAGGATGCTGCAGGGTAAACAGAAACTCAGCCTTTTCGGAGCGTAAACTCAGCCACTAATCTTGTTGATAGTCAAGTCCACACCCACCATGATTACCCAGTTGTGGTGAGACAATAAACTCAGCAGGGTGGGGTGTGAAGTGAGGAGGAGAACAGGGCAGGGTGCTACCTGAGAGGGCTCGAGGAAACTCCGCATACAAAAGGTCGCCTGACTGACAAGATGTGTGTGTGTGTGTGTGTCTGTTTGAGACCTCAGGGGGAGGCAAAGTCCCAAAAGTGGGTGGGGGGAGAGAGACAAAAGAGAAAAGGTGGGGGAGGAGACGCTGACTGTGTGTGACTGACAGCTGTCAGGAGAATGAGTCGGCAGTTTGCCAACCCACAACACACAAACAGACACGCACACAAAGTCAGAGACCCTGAGGGAGACCATCAACCCTGTGTTTAGTTAAAGGGAGGGGGGGAAGGTGGAGAAGACACCCCTGAGAGAAGTGAGGATCTGTTTGTCTATGGTACTGCAGAGACCCGTATCCACATATATCCAGACTGTGTCAACATCCAGTTGAGACAGGTTACAGTTCACACCTGGCATCAGAATCCGTCTCGACTGATCGGATTTCATTCCCCTGCTCATGTTTGATTTTATCTGCGAAGAAACTGCAACTGCTGCTGAACAGAAAAATGTGCATTTGTGCTCAGTCACACAGCTCGAGGAGAGGGTGCACTTCTACACCTTGTCAGAGTTGTTTGGAGAAGGAGAATCTGTCTGAATATAGCCGGGGACACATTTGTGTTGAAACACAACGAGAGTCCATTTAATGTCAAGTCTGAACAGGGCCTCTGCTTTATTGAGCACATGTGAGGGAAAGTGAGAAAAAAAAAGGCAGACAGTGAGTGACAGCAGGAGAAACAGAGAGGAGGCTTGATTACTCTTATAATGACTAGTGTGGATGATTCAAAACTACCAAGATGAAATTTATGTACTCCTACTGAGCTCCCAATACCACATGGCAGGCTTCAAATTAGCCTGCGAGAGAAGCCAGCTTTCTTACGGCTGCTCTGTAGTGGTTTGTTACAGGTTGGGCGATCCCACGGTATATATTGCGAGACAGCAGAAATGTGTCCACCGGTGGAGATTTGGCAATACCCTTCCCACCCTGGCAGTACTATGGAAGCCAAAAGATGCATCCATTGCACCTCAGATTGAGAAGCTACAAATAAAAGAAGAAAGCAAATGTGTTTCTTAACTGAATTTACAGACTAACTACTGTATCATGATATATACAGTTACTGTGAAATAAAATTGCATACAATAGATTTTGGCCATACCGCCTACCTCCAGTTTGTTATGAGAGACACAGGACAGAGGGAGTGGAGGGCCCCACTTTTGTTGTGTTAAGGCAGACAGAGAGAAACCAGCCTTTCATTGTTCTCTTTCTGATGCAGCAGCAGTGGTATGCAAAGAGAAGAGGAGCTCATGCTTGAAGAACAAGGTGTGTGTTGGCCGCAAACGACACACACAGGTGATTACGCTCAACAGAAATTGCACGGGCGATGTCGTGACAGTCTATTCGGTGGCGTACAGGTGTTGATAAAGAGCCGTCCCACTTAATATGCCATCACAGCTCCTCTTTAACAACTGACCCCAGAGTCTGCGCCATCAACCATTTTGTTTTAGTTGTCGGGGTCCAGAAGGTGGTATTTTGTTTAGCAGGGGGCTTTGGTTGCTATGCAGTGATGGGGGAGAATATGATAAGGGGCAGTCAGGGGAGGAGGGGTGGAGAAAAGATGGAGGAGGAAAAAAAAAGGGGGGGTGGCATGAGAGAGGGAGGGAGCGAGGATGGCGAGGGGGGATGGGGATGCGGGTGATGGGGGTAGGGTGTCAGAGTGGTGTTGGTGGTGGTGGTGGGTGATGAAATATTCAGTGAGAGTGTGCCTCTGGCTCCTTCCCTCTTTTTTTTCTTTCGACATCTCTGGCTGACAGTTTTATTTATTGGGGTCCCTGTGGTTCAAGGAACTCATTTGCAGTCGTTCTTCCTTTGCACACTAAGCGAACTAAGGGAGGGAGATAAGGAGCGAGGGAGGAAGAGAGAGGCTGAGAGAGCGAGAGAGGGCGAGAGGGAGAGGGAGGGAAAGATAGAGAGCGCTGACAGCACTGAGCTGACATTCATGAACAACTGAGCAGCTTTGTGCCAGAGAAAAGAGGATAGAGGATTGGAGGGCGGGACAGGAGGGTGGAGAGAGGGAAGCCTTGAGAGGAGGAAGCCATCTCTTCCAGCCGCTCTGGATCCAGCGCTGCAGCTCACCTGTCGAACCGCTAGGCGAAAGGTACGGTTCAAAAACCTGCTTATTAACCCGCCTATCGACCTAGATGTTTTGATCACACCAGGACACGATTCATAGTCTCTTTGCAGACACACATCGGCTAAAGATGCAATAACAGGCTCTCAAAAGAGAGAAGGAGAAAAAAAAATCAATGACTTGCATCATGCCCCAAATCCTAAAAGCAGCCAGGGGGGGGGCTCTTCAAAGGCCCCATTAGAAAGATAGGTGCCTGTAATACTGCCTGATAAGAAACAGAGAGGGCTGAAAGGAGCAAGAGAGGACCAGCTGGCCATCACTGAATTTGATCGGCCGAGTGAAAAGGGAGATCAGAATGGCAAAGTTCAGGATGATCGGGTTCCAGCTAAAAACACTCCTCGCGCTCCCAACTGTGCCAACAACTGGTCGGCTACATCGAGCCGATTCACGCGAGGCTCTCAGCCCACGGCGCTCGTGCAGCGGCTCCAACTGTTGCTCGTGCTCCTCTCGCTGCACCAAACGCCTTTTATACCTGCTGATTAACACAATTTCCTGTGTCGGTGGAGAAGAGCGTCACTTAAACGATGAGCAGCTTGTCCACCCAGCAAGACAAATTTGTGGATGCTTGTAAAAACAACATCCTCAGCCACTAACAAAGGGAGACTGAGGAAATGGCATCTCATCTGTTTGAGATAAAGTAAGTGGGTTCAGGCAAATGGAGAGGAGGGAGGCATGAAGGAGTAGAAAAAATGGCTACCATGAAGATGCAAAGAATTCTGTCTTCCTTCAGAATACTTCCCTTTTCTACTGTATGTTTTAGTACAACTTAATGGGTCGACCTGGATCTTATGACCCCTGCCTCTCTGTTTCAACAGTAGCATATGCCTAATTGACTTCATTAGGGCTTATGTCCATATATTCGCCGGCAGAAAAGCACTGGCAGGGCGCTGTGGGACGACTTGTATGGCGAGAGGAAAAAAAACGCTGCATGTGGGTTTTGTTTCTACAACAATAACTTGACAATTTCTAACAATTCGCTATTAGCTTAACAGGCGTGCTGTGGCTGTGTAAATCAACAATAAATGTGCCTGCAGACAAAGTT
Source organism: Holacanthus passer (assembly GCA_025331565.1). Lineage (NCBI taxonomy): Eukaryota > Metazoa > Chordata > Actinopteri > Pomacanthidae > Holacanthus > Holacanthus passer. Next base: position 1,165,351 of record JAFREQ010000116.1, read on the forward strand.
TTTAGGGCGACCGAAAATTAAAATAGTAGAAATAGGGTCATGTATTCTTTCATATATTTTCAATACACAAATATGGGAGGGGTGGGCGGTGGTGGAGGTGGACACAAGGTACAAACACAGGCCCTTAGACTTGTTGGTGCCTATCGGATGTGACATTCGGGGCCTCCATTAGTCACGATGCCTGCTACTTGAATCACAAAAGCTCAGTGTCACTGGGGAATGGCAAACAATGACGGTCACGACTCAGATATGGAGAAATAAGGCTCCCCTGGCTGCTGAATGAGGAAACAAACAAAAGACGCAGACGCTGGCGCACACACTCGCACATTAGGGGTGGGCGATACGGTCCTAAAATAATATCATGATATTTCAGGCTATTTCTGTGATGATATTGTTGATGAGGTTGTGCCATGTCAATGTTTGTCTGCTTGGTTTAGAGCAACAATAGCTCTGCTCGCACTCGACCAGGTGCTTCTGCTCGAGGTGGTAAAATAAGTTTGTTGTCCGCCTTTGTCGCTCCGCTCCTCTTACATGTCACAATGGTTTGTTGTTGATATATTTCAACCAAACCACTTGCACACAACCGTAGTCGCTCCCCTTTTTGGAACTAACACCTCCACCTCAAAGCCAGTAGCAGTAACGTTTGCTTTCGCTTTCCTTACATACACACATGCGAGCAGATGCGTGCACACAATAGGACAATGAAATCCCCTGCAAAATCCTTGATTGTGCCACAACACACCTTGATTCCCTCCACCCATTCCCGGCAACCCCCTCTCACCGTGCATTTAAGCACCACAAAGGGGATTACACAGGTGCAAAAATACTGCGTGATCAGCTTATTAATGCAATTTTTCAAGGCCGGGATTTACATGAGCAGGGCCTGAATGGGCCTTTAGATCAGCATTGTCTTTTATTCCATACACAATTTGATTTACACATGCAGCAACAAATTAATTTCTGTAGCTTTCATTTAGGTAACAAAAAAGCAAATTACCATTCTAAAGAGCAAAGACCTCTCTTATACTGCATGCATATAAAAAGGATTCATTTCAGCAGCAGGGGGAAGGACAGAGGGGGCTGCATGCTGTAAAAGGGGGAGGATCTTCTCATATTGACCAACAAAGTGACTCATTTTTCAATTCCTTGCACTCCCAAATCCTCAATACAATTACTCTCCAATGATTTCCAGTAGTGTCAATCCTGCTGATTAACTAGCATCTAGATAAGGTGGTCTACAGGGTGCAGGACTGGAAAAAGAAACATATTGACCATCTGCATTGAGCTGTTTTACACACAGTCATGTACCAACACACAGGCATGCACAGGTACACATTTACCACCATTGCCACAGAGAAATGGCGTCTGTCCTCCTTTGTCCCATTTTCTTCCTTCGCTCCCCTGTATTTTTTCATCTTTGAATTACCCAAGCATATGTGATCACCCTCCCCGCTACCTCAAACCTACAGGACTCACACACACATCAACTCGACATGTTACAGAATGACTCGTGCAAAGCTCTCCCTTTCTTTTCTCCTCCACCTGTCTGGCCAGCCATGGCACCCCCTGAGGGAGGCGGAGCGGAGGAAATGAGGTGAGGGTGACCTCGAGGTGACTCCCCACAGATTGTTAGATCCTACTAGTTTGCATCTGTCCGCTTCTAGACACAATGACAAAATTGTGCCATATCGTTCCTGGAGGAACAGGAGGAGGAGGAGGAAGGGGGGTGGGTGAGGACAGGAGGTGCTTGTCGGCGGGAGCAAGAAAAGTAGAGCAGATACGTAACAGCCTATTCCACGGGGACATATGGAATGGCAACACACGGCCTCCTCCCGAAGCAATCTGTGTTAGTGTTCAAGGCAAAATTTGTCAATCTGCAGCCCGCTGAGTGTCGCTCCAGCTGGGCCGTGCATTGATTTTGAAACCAGTATGCACCACTGTAGCTGCACTCAACGCAATGGATGTATGGTGTATGAAAGGGGATCGTGGGGGAGAGGCAAACTTAAAAGAGTGACTCTCAATCATTGTTGTGCGTTTGAGGGTTTGTCAGCTGGGCAGGTTTGGTGCTCATGCTTTAAGACAGGAACAAAGAGGTGGCTGCATGGGGGGAAGGGCAATGGGGGGATGGTAAGGGTGATGCCTGCCTGCCTGCCTGGTTGGCTTTTATTCTAACATCAATGTGCATCAATGAGCAAATAGTCCCCGTGTGCTGAGAGGGACATATAATCCTTCTCTTTTTGTCAAATACCAAGATCAATAGATGGAGAGCTGATGTCACTGCTTTCATATGCCCAGAAATAGTGAATATTGCTTTCATTTCCCTTTCACTGCTTGTCTTGTAACTATACATTCATTTCACTACTAGGATCAGACATTTTCTCATTCTCTGAGCAGGATCAGAAATCCTCTTAAATATATCCTTTCAATTCTGGTGTGTGTGTGTATGTGCGTATATGTGCGCGTCTGTGCATGACTGCATATGTAAGCTGTACACACAACCTCTATTTAGCAGACAGAGAGAAGAGAGGAGCGCAGGGCACTGTATTTTGATGGGCTGTCAGGAGGCAGTGGCTTAATACAGCTTAGATGTCATGCAAAAAGTCTAGTGAGACGCCAGAGGAGGAATTAAGGCAGCCAGGATTGTCCTTGCTAAAGAAGCCAGCCATCACGGTCAAACTGAGGCAGCTAGCTGGACTTGCAAACCACAGCACATTTAAATTATAGGGCCCTGGGAGAGCTGTTAAGCAGAAACACGAGAGGGAGAAGAATAAAAGGGGGAGATGGAGCAAAGGAAAAAGAAAACCCATTCCGATAATTGCCGGGGCTCCATTTCCATAAAACATTTTCTATCTAACTTGCTCCACAAAAGTCTGAAACAGCCCTGGAAGCTGTCATGTTTCTGCTTGGTTGGTTGGCCAGCTTTGCCGCTAGCTGTGAACTCCCCCAGAATCCTGATAGAGGAGAAGACACGAGGCGATCCGCTCAGCCCCGTCTTCCACGAATACATACTTCCTGGCAAAACACCCCATCTGGAAATGAGACCTCACATGACCAAAATACAGCTGGGTGGAGAGGGGTTATAAGAGGTCCAGGGGTTCATACCCGCTTCTTCCACATCCACCCCACATCTCCCCGAGGCTATTTTTGGGTGTATGGGCCTATCAGTTATCATGTCAGACACTTTTAAGAGCTAAGTGCATTGATTGATTTTTGATAGCCCCAGAGTTAGGGGGGAGAGAGGAAATGAGGGAAAGCTTTTGTGTTCCTATTTTCTAATCTTACTCAGATCCTTAATCTCTCCACAATCTATATCATTCCATCCCGCCTCATGAATTATAAAGAGGAATCAATTTCTCTGGATAAAAACACACTAAAGCAGCTTTATGCCTTTTTTTAACCTTTTACCCTATCATTCTTACCGCGCCCCTTTATTCCCTCTAACGCCACAGCAGGATTACAGTTCTGTCACAATAAATATGAACGTAACGCTGATGTACTGTAAGCGATTCTTGAGAAAACACAACCATCTGACTCATAATGAATCTAAGAGTAATAGGGATGCAGGAAGGAGAGTGAGAAATCTGCTCTTCTGGCTCGGCCGGCGAATTATCATCTGCCTCTGGTGAAAATGACAGTCACTCATGGCTGCCCAGCAAAGGCGTACCACATGATGGGCAAGGCTTGCTTCCAGCCCTCTACCGCTCTGACACACACACACACACACGTCCAGTAACAGGCACGCACACGTTCACTTACACACACCTACACACATGCAGTCATCTGCTGTCAGTGCTACGAGACGCATGCTGAGTTCACACACACAACGAGGGCCAGGATTTCCACTATAAAATTATCAGCAGGCAACAAAGCCGTACCGAACCACACTCCGCTATCTCCTAACAGCCCACATCCTCTGATAATAGACGTAACTAATTGTACAGTGTCGTGCTTTGGACAAAGTCCTCAGGACGTAACCGCTGCACGACTGACACACATAACTCCTTACATCAGCGCCCAGTTTTGCCATCTTGTACTGTTTTGACATCAGTCAGCAGCGCGTCAGTGATGCACTTACATACATCTCAGTGTTACCCAACGCTACAAAAGGAAGTTGATCTGAGTCAGTCAGTCAGCTGCAGAGTGTTTCATACGTCACACTGTTGTCTGTGTGCACTCAGCCTTATCACCTCTTTTCTCGCTCGCGCTCTCTCTGCGGCCAGCACACGGAGCTCTTTGCCTTTTTCACTTTACTCTTGCTATTGATCATTTTGGTGAGTCATGCCATAATGACTCAAATGTATACTGTATTTCGGCAGGCCTACAGTAAGTATGGGGTGTATGTCCCACTCAGGCTGTGTATGCACACAAGGCTTCCAGGAACCCAATGCTAATACTGAGTGAGAAGGCCACCATCTGATGATCCAGCACTCTATTTATGAGTGAGTGAGACTCAATCTCCATGCAGCCTCGGCACACTTCCTGGAAACTTGTCTCTGCATGTGTGTCTGTGTGTGTGTGTGCGTGTGAACGTGTGTGTCAGAGCATGAAATACAGAAGGAGTGGAGAGAGATTAGAGATAAAGGTATAAACAGAAAAGTGGAAGTGAGTGTTATGTGCTGGTCCTCTCAGCAGCTCACAAATGAGCCTTTCTTGTGTGGTGTTCGCCCAGGCTTCCTGCAGTGACGTGCAAGCACACACACACACACAGACACACATGCACACACACACTATCACAGATGTTACTAGGATACAGGAGGGTGTTGCTGCTTATTATATCCTAACAGCTCACACTGGATGTCTAGCTTGGCTTGGCTTGTTTAAGAGGCTGAGATTAGACAAGCAAAGAGGCTTGTGCTTGTGCAGCCTGCTCATCTCATCTCATCTCTTTCTCTCTGTATCTTTCATATCTGGGTGTTGTACTTAACCAGAGCTACCACCTCCCATATCCCTCATACACACACACACAGAAAATGCCCAAAGCTCAATTTAGACTGCAACCTTAGCAGGATACTAAGTTTGATACATACATATAATTGCAGCATGAACACAGAGAAACAGTCTCTTACCTGAGTTTCTGTTAAACTCTCCAAGGCTTGCATTACTGACTGTTCTGGTCTTGATGCTTGAGACTGCACAGAAAGAAAACCAGACATTTGAATCAGTTTAAACGGACGAAAAGGGAGCAGACACCAAGTATGTAAAATACATGCAAACATATGTGTTAGACCTGCTAAAACAGTTTTTTGTTATTTATATTTGGACTCCGTGCTAAATTAAAATCACAGTCAGGTGAGTCTTACCATTAATCCTGCTTCGACTGTGGGTACAAGTGTTAACTTGCTCCCATCAGAGATGCCTAGATCCTGGAGTTTGCCTGAACTTAGTCGCCTGCAGGGTTAGAGAGAGGACAAGATAATTAGACTGTGCTGACAATATCTTCTCTCTTCAGACACACAAACACCCTTCAGCCAGGGGGGGCAGACAGACTTCAAAACTGGTTTGGTAAAGAGCCGTGGGTGAAAAGCTCCATGAAAGAGAAGTATTGATTGGGCTGTCATATTTCAATTTCGAATATAGTGGAGCTTGACAACTGCTCACAGTGGATATCTGGCACCACTGCCACTTGCCTAAGTGGAGGTAAGTATTTTCTTTTGGCATCTGGAGTTGTACAAATGAGGAGCAGAAACTCCAAGCTGAATTCAAAACCACAATAGTTAGAAGAGAAGATAAACACTACGACAAGGAGCTATTATTGACACGGAACTGTAGAAAATGACGGCAGTTGTCTGGAGAAAAGTCGAACCATGTGATATACAACACAGTTCCAGGACTTCAGTGTTTAATGTTTGCTGCAGAGCAGGACTGTCTGCTCCACAATGAGGCAACTGTCTTTTCATGCAAGTCATGAGGCACTGAAACAGCTCACATCCATCTGACTGTGCCTCAGTTCAGTGGAGGATGTTTAGGACAGCCTGCTGTACAGGCATGACCCAAATCTCACCCCATGCAGCTGAACAAAGGCCCTCAGCACTGACTTGCTGTAGGTCCACACTTTGAGGAGCAGGAGGGGATTAAAAAGGGGGTTTCAGGTTTTAAAGGATGATGTGATTTATTGGGTGATTACAATGGGTGGGAGGGGATGGGGGGCTAAAAAACAATGCCGACTGTTTGCATGTACTAAAGCCTCCCTCCTCGTTTTTGCATAACACCACCTGCACTATTGTTGGCTCATTTAACCTGGGTCTGATTCATTCGGGAGCCGCCTTATTCTTTTGGCCGTGCTCGGTTTTAAATAATAAAGGTTTTAAACATTCGCCTATGCAGTGCTGCCCAGATGTGCTATAGTAGAAGCTTTGAGAAACCGGCTGGCCGATACCTCACACCAAGAAATCCAGAAACCATCAGGGAGTTGTTTTGTTTCCAAAATGCAACTACAGGAAATCACACTCACAACTACAGGACACATCCACCTTCCATTATACAGCAACATGGCAAAGATTAACAACAAAGCCTATATGCTTGTGCAGCAGCAGAGTAAATAAATTACAGGCTACCAAGTGACTTTACTCATCAATGTTTAACATGTTTGATCCCCACAGCATTAGTAATTCAGTCAGGCTTCGGTATTTATAATGAAGGAGGCATGAATCAATGCAAGTGTGCAGTCAATACTGCTCCAGTGACCGGTGCGTCCCCTATGCGTAATTCCAATACCGTGTGTCCTGATGGTCAGTGGTTTCCTTGAATGTATTGACGAGCAGCCAAGGTTGTGTGTGAAGCTCCAGAGAGCATAAATCCAAAGTATAGATTAAAATATATCAGTGAGCAGCCTCGACACTACGCGCACACGCACGATGGTCTTTTTGGATACATGCGTAAAAGAATGGTTCTTGGATTTGCTTTACTCACGTTTCTTTGTGCAGCAGAGCCAGTCTCTCTTTGGGTACTTTGAGTTTCTGCGACAGCCTCCTCTTCAGTCCCTCCACGGTCTCCTCCAGGGGCAGGGAGAGCTCGAAGCGAGTGCCGGTAGTGGACTGGATGTACAGATTCATGGAGGGCTCAGTCGGGACGGCCTCGCAGGACGAAGCCCCGCGGCTGGTGCAGCTCCGGGCGCTGGGATGCTGGTCCATCCGATAACCTGTGGTCAGAGAAGTGGGGAGGGAGACGAGACGAGCAGAGGAGGAGGAGGGTGAGGAGGATGAGGAGGCTACCGTCCCGTGTTCTGCTTGCAAATCAAAGGCAGCATTCAGAGATCTCTCTTTCTCTCGGCGCCTCCTTTCTTAGAATAAACCCCAGTTTTCCGTCTCCTCTCCGGTCGATATCATGAGAATATTCCCTCAGGAAACTCAACTACATGAGGCTCTTTTTCTCCCCTCTTTGATCTCTTTCTTTGTTGCCCTTTGCAAACAAAAGTCTCCCTAAATGCTACATAGATGCAGACGCGCAAGTATGTCAGCCAAAAAAAAAAAAAACCTTTTACGCACAAATTACGCACGCGGTTACCTTGAAAAGAAAAAAACCTGGGAGCTCTAATATTTAAAAAAGGTATAAATTCCTCTGGGTGCTTTGCAGGCCTAAGCTTCTGCAAGCTTCAGATGAGAAAAAACACGGTCCTCGAGCTGCAAAGCCTCACACGGCTGGTAGTGAGAGGCTCTCCGCTGCGCACTCATACCCACAGCGGCTCCACTGAAACATCGACAATGAACAGTGTCACAAACTCTCCCACTTCCACCCAGAGAGAGAGAAAAAAAAAGACGCCCACAGACCTCCGAGGCGGCCCCGGCCAATCACAGAAGAGCTTCTTAAGGACGCCGCTGATCTCGGCCAATGGGCTGAAGGTATCCACACCCACGTGGAGGGCAGGCGAGTTTAGGCCATTCATAATAAATTACAGCATAGGACAAAATATGTGCACATAGAACAGCAACCTAAAGCAAAGGTGCTCAAACTGAGGTTCTTTGGAGGCTTTGAGGAACCAATTAAAATTATTACTGTTGCCATCACTAATTACTTTTTAAAAAAATTTTTTAAATCATGCATCCATTAGATCCATAACTGGCCAACCAGCCTTTTTATTTTTTATCTAAGGTGGGTATCTCCAAACATAAAGAGTTTCAATGTGCATCATATCTCAAAAAAAATGTTTGGCTTATAATAGCATCCATATTAAAAAGTGCAAAATCTCCAAAGAATATATTCAAATGCATCATAAAGGAATCATCATAATAAATGAATGTTTGGCTTTTGTGTTACTGAATACAAACATTTTTTTCTGCTTCACTATATTTTGTGTTTGCAGCAGCTCAGTGATCGGCAGCTCCGGTGTGGATGCAGCTATGTTAAAGACTTGCTATAAAGACCTGCGTTCACACTCTGCCCTGGTAAATCTAACTTATCAGATGGACTGCAATGACATTAATAGTGCTGACGCCATCTTCTTTCCCCTGACCTCAGCAGCATGCACAAACCATTAAAGGGATCATGAATAGTTTGCAAATTACGCACTGGACTGGGTCTTCTCTTCAGGAATAAGGACTCGCTTGCAAAGTAGCACATGTGTGAAAACAAGTGATGTGTGTGCAGTATGATTTGATGCATGCTGTTGTGGTGCTGCACACGTTCATGCCTCCAAATCTTGTAAATGTTTGGTCAGATGAGAAAACTAAACAGAGAGGGACAGATTGGGACAGATGCAGGCACCTTTTTTCCCCCCCAACACAAGCAAGGGTTTTAAAAAGAAGATACTCGGACGCCACCCAGTGGTCAAGAAAGGAAATTGTGACGACTAAAACTTGCAAGTGATTCATAGTTTACTTCCAACAATGACAGATCATCAGTTCGGACTTGACAACCAACTTTTATCTGGAAAAATATGAATTCTCTTCTTTTTGCTTTGGGCTCAACTGTAAAATGTGTTTGTTGAACTCTCAGCATGGTTGTCATTCCTCCAGCATCTTTTAATAAGGTTGTTATTGTGCTTCTAAACATATCAGCAATGACCTACTGTCAGCTGATCATTATAATTCACAGGAACGGTGACATTCTCCCGTGGTCGATACCGGCCTTATTAAGTTAATCATGTCCGCAGAATTTACATGAAAGGGGGCTCATCCAATCACTGCACAACATGCTTCTATCGATCCACCATTGACTCCACGTCTCCAATCAATATCTCACCCACCAACACCTTTTGTTAAACTTGAAAACAATATGTTGCCTCACGTGTCACATCTAAGATCCTAAAAGAGCTGCGACCTGGATTTTGGATATTAAAGTGAACTCACCAATTATTGTGGCGAAAACCGTGAAGCTTCGCGCTGAAGTTGGTAGTTTTCCTGTCTGTTCCCCCAGCTTTGGCATGTAAAACAACCCCGGATTGTGATAGAAGAAAGAAAAATAGTCGTAAAAAAATCCAAACTCTTTAATATCCACAAGGTTTTCTCTGTGTATTCTCGGACAGGTCCGTGCGTAAAATGTGCGCAACTTTACGCACCAAGACCTCGCGTGTGTGTGTATCCAAAGCGCTTCAGCTGTTGGCACACCGGCGTCTTTCTGGGTAATAAGAGCCTAGTTGGGAAGGTGAGACACCTCTTAACAGACTCTTCTCGGATATGGGTGGAGAGTATTGTTCTTGTTATGTCAGCATGTGATTTAAGGTGGCCTCGCGTCGCCGTGTCCGCCTCCGGGTCCAAAATGTTCTCCTCTGTGGGAAAGAATGTGCCGACGCAAAGACGCATGAGATGGAGACATCCGACTGTGCCAAAGCGGTGGCTCTGAGAGCACCAGAGAGGGCTTTTAAGGATAAACAGAATCAGCTCCTGGCTTACCACCTTAAGAAAAAAGTTAATGAAACGAATGCTTTGGCGATATTAGGGGTGTTGCCAGTCTTTGACGACATAGAGAAAAATGTCACTGAGCAACCAGGCAGGTAAACAGGCTCCCTGGATACGAAGGCACCTACAGCGATAAACAAACACTTTACCGGCAGGAGTCACCTCTGTTTGAAGAAATACACCTCTGATAATGAGGTTGCTGGGGGGATTTTTATGGGTGTTTGTCAAATAAATAAATAAACTTCCTTTTTTTTTTTTTTTTTTTTTTTTTTTTACACCTTTTTGTGCATCTGGACTTTCTATTGTTTTGTTTGTTTTTGTCTTAATCACATGTAAACACAAGTGTTTAGATTCTATACCTGAAGTAGAGATAATATAAAATATATTTAATTACAAGTAAAAGTATGCACTTAAGTATTGTCAATTAAGTCATCGAGTCCTACAAGTTTAAAAAAAAAACTCATTATGTAGTACTTCTCAGTTCATAATGCTATATATTTTTATTTTTATTATCACCAGTGCCTTAAAGTGTGAGCAGCCACTAAATGTTGCATCTGGTCAAAGTGGAGCAAATTTTAACACATTTATTCCAAATAGTTTCTAGCCTGATTCTAATCTGTAAAATGCATCATATTTAAAAAAAAATTTGTAACCATATTGTGCAATTTTAATCCAAAAAAAATGTATCTGGGGACTATAGCTCTCAAATACTTTCGAACTTTGTAAATCAGCAAAAAAATGGGTCTACTGAAGTAGAAGTACCCTGAATTTGTACTTGAGTAAATGTACCCTCCCCCACTGATTGCAGGCTACTGTAGGTCAGGCCAGGCTTTTGTAATATGCCTGTGCAGTGATTATGTCCATGTAGCTCAGATATGTGATAATCATCACCTCAAGGACGAGAGAGATGTTGTGCAATGTGTCGAAAAAAAAAAAAAAAAAAAAAAAAAAAAGACCTGACTCTGCCTGAAGAAAATGCGAACATGCACCAGCCAAGAACTCGAGCACTGTCCTTCCTTCCTTCCAGCCTCAGGACCAGCACAGACTGTCTGTCTGATTACAGAGACACACTCCTCCCCACTGTGCAGGGGACGCTGTGCCCCACAAGCATATTATCACACTGTCTGAGAACTGAATCATCCCTGTGTGTGTGTGTGTGTGTGTGTGTGTGTATTACTCATGTTGTGTGATATAAATCTGCTTACACATTCACATTGTGGGGACTCACCTTCCTCTTGGGGGCAAACTGCCAGTCCCCATGATATAAATCACTGAAGTTTAGGGTGAAGACTTGGTTTACGGTTGAAGGTTAGGGTAAGCCTGCAGCAAATGAATGCAAGTCAATGTAATGTCCTCTGAAGTGATGGAAACATGAATGCATGCTTAGAGAAAGGTGCCTGTCTTTCCTTAGCCCCTAACTGCCTCCTCTCTCTATCTGTCTCCCATCTCTGTCTTTCTCCCTGAGAGATGCTGACTCAGTGGAACAAAGTGAAAGGAGTTGGTTAATCTCCCTCTTCTACTCGAAACACAGCCCTTTGTTCCAGTCAAACACTGCTCTTTTGAATCAGCTCCCTCCGCAGCTTGTTTTGATGCCCGTCACGCTGGCGGGTGGACGTTACGCTGATCTGTGTGTACGAGATGTTTTGGTGCAGAGCGTACGCTAATGTGCATCGATGTTTGTCACTCCGGCCGCTCAAGAGTCAAGTTCTGGGTTCCTGCTCGTCAGCAGGCCTGGCTGCTGCCGGCACGGCTCAGGTCACGCTGAACGCTCTGACCTCATTTGCCCAAATTAGACCTTGTAGTTGAGCTGATATGTTTTCTGACAAACTCATGTAATACCGATCATGACGCTTCTACATTTCTAGGTATTTTAAGGTGCAGACCTCCATTCAGGATGTCATTTGTTTTCATCCACAGTAGCTTGGTACAGTAAGTCCCCTGATTCTATCTGAGCTAATGTGACAAATCATAATGTGATTAAGTAAAAGAATTACGTTAATGCATGAATTTATCATCATGCGGCCTAAAAGCTAAATGTTTTTTACATTGTGCAGCAGGATGCACATGGGTAAGCCTGTGATGGAGGATGCAAGCGCAACCTCCTAATGCAGCTACATGATAATGCATCACACATACTTCTGGGAAAGAGTTTATTGACAAGGGAGGAAGGCCGTGTGGGCAGGTCGTAAACATTTCACATTGGATATCAGATCTGGTGGGACAGAGCAGCCTGTGTGTGACTCTGTGTGTGTGTGTGTGTGTGTGTGTATGCGTACCCGTCTATGAGTTTGTGTCCATGTGCGAGCAATAACGCATGAGTTGTTGTGTGAGAGACTGAGTGTGTGGGACATGTGTGGGCGTGTGTGTGTGTGGGTGAGCAGCATTCCTATCCATCAAAGTCACAAGTGGGCCGCCCTCTGCCTCGGGAGAAAAATGAACCATGCCCGACGCACTCAGCCTGTTGTTCTCCTGCCACCATTTCCTCCTGATTCACCCTGAGTGGCTGTGAGTGGGACAGACACACCTCGCCTCGCCACGCTACGCCATGCTCACGGTCGCTACCGCAGGAAGCTGACACATAAAGATGCCTGCATACCTTGCATGCTGATACAAACGGCGAGAATTAATTCTCGTGAAACTGATCATACAAGGAGTGTCTCTCTCTGACAGATGCTGGGGTGGTTCAGAAATAAATGGATGTGTGTACTCACTCACACTCGTGCAGAGGAAAAATGTATAAGGCACAAGTTTAGTCAATGCACCACAAGTCTGATGTAAGATACAGTACATCATCATTTCATGCTGTAAGACTCATGGGTATATTGTTAACTTAAAATCGATGCCACATGTTTGATGGATGATCAAGAAAAAGTAATATAACTTTCTTTATATTTTAGTTGCTTTATGTGTTGGAATAGTTTTAATCCCATTATAATTCTGATGTTAACTCAAACAAATGATGCAAATATCCAAAGATGTAATGTTCATTCTTCTTAGGGTGTTGATATTGATTCGGACCGACCCGGCCTTTACTCAGTTTTGACTAAATAAAGCCCACATCTCTAATCTAATTCACATGTTATCTTTGAGATGGTATTGACTACGGCCTAAGTGCCTGTTACTGTAAGTGGATCAAATTCAATGCAAATTTCCCCACTGTGGGACGAATAAAGGTTTATCTTATCTTATCTTATCAAGTTTCTGAATGATGTGGATGTTCAGTAATTTGAATGGTTTATACAGGCGTCTCAGTGAATGAGACTGAATCGTGATTATAGAGTCCTTTTCAAACTAATAGACATTAAAGTAAATACAGAAACACGGGAAAGATGTTCCTGGTAGTGAGCGATAAGAGGACACTAGAGATGTGATAGATTTGTGAAAGTGTGTGTGTGTGAGTAGATATGTGTTTGGAGGGCACAGCAGTTGAATACACGCCAACATTCTCTTAAGATAAGAGAGTTTTGTCAGAATTTGGATCCAATTTTGATCCATAATCCACCATTTTTTTTGGAATTCCAATCATTTTTTATTTCAAAATGTCCCCTTTTCAAAGTCTGTTCATATTTCACAATAAGACTTTTCATCACAAAGTCTTTGTCAATCAGCAACAGGCAGGAAACAGTTATGTAATTGACGGTTGCTTTGGTCTGAATGACACAGAACCTCCTGTCACACGTCACAGGCCCGATGGGATCATACATGTATTGACACACACGTGTGCCGACACATAAAATGTATGATGTGTTGTACAGATACTGTGACGGCTTTAATGCATTTGTGTAAACGTGTGAAGACGTGAAATACAAGGTCTGCCCATGTGAACATCAGTATGTAAATGTGAGCTATGTGACAAAAGTGCACAGAATATTATCACAAAAAAGATTCAAGCTCAAATACAAGCCAGGAACTATGTAACCTTGAATCTGGTGTATCTCTAAAATGCTGTTGATAAAATAACCAGTGAACAGAAATTAAAACAAAACAGTCCTGGAAAAGCACATTTCTTTGTACATTTTGCTACAGATAGAATTTGTGCTTAGGGATTTTGTTAACTTCATAACTCTCATCATAGTTGTGGCAAATGTGGAGTGGGATCAGTGTTAAAGTTTTAGTTCAAAAGGACCCAAGATACAACACAGGGCAAAAAAAAAAAAAAAAAAAAGTCATCAGAGATCAAAGGGGTGAGAAGATGAGTGGGAGTGGGAATGTTTAAGTTGTGGAGGAGGCCTCTGATGCCACACCTGCAGAAGAAGCCCCGTTTGAAACGCTGCTCGCCCGCCCTCCCGGCTGACAGCACAGATGATTGATGACACATCTCGAGCTCCGCGGCTTTACACACCGAGGAAGACGACGTGCCGGAGAGAGTGTCAAAGCCCCGGCCTGAGAAAGAAAGAGAGAGAAAATGTGCAAAACGTGCAATGACAAGGGACAAGAAAAGAAAGTGTCACATCAGACTACAATTTAGTCACAGTCACAGCTTACAGTAACTTCTGAACATCCAAGCCACGGACATTTCAAACAGACCCCCATTTCCAGTTTTGCGAGTCACGACATTCCCCTGACTTTTGTTCTGAAAACTTCTCATTGAAACTTTTCAGGAAGTAGATACTTCATCTTACAAATTCCATTTCTAGTGGTTAATGACCGATAAATTAATCACAACGTCAACTTGGGTAAGTACTGTAAAGTTTATGTTTTCCAGTTGCTGACTGAGTGATGACTAAACGCTACAACCTCTGTAGATTGAACGGTGCCCAGAGGCTCACTGGATACAGTCAGTGCATTTCACAATCAAGCTCGCTGAATTCACTCCCTGCAGATGGCACATTCATCATATGGCTGCGTGTGAGTAACAGTATGTAACGTTTGGGTTTTTGCTTCTGTAAAACACTCAGAAAATGTAAGCCGTGTCAGCCTTAGTCAGCACATAAAAGTACAACACAGACCGTAAAGTTGAGACATACTTCGTGTCCTAAGCGTGTAATCAGAATGCCATTCACATATTTTGGCTTGGGAATGTTTTGTTACTAGTAGTGTGTTGATCAATGTGATTCACCTGCTATAGACGGTGACTAAATCTGAAGTAACTGTCTTTTTGCTTTATTCCTTTTTTATTCCTTGACTTGTTTGTTTGATTAAAGGAAATGTTTTAAAAATTCCAAAAAAGTTGTGTATTTGTTATCTCTTGTCTCTGAAGTTAAAGTCATTCACCTCAAAAACTCACTAATTAATATATTGTATCTTCTTTATTTAAAAGAAAACACAAAAATCAAAGTTATAATAAACTGGGATTTTACAGGGGCTATGAGTTGGACTATTTCTTGACTGGGTGCAGTGATTTGTCATTAAGTGTTAAGTATTGAGTTTCAGAGATGCTGGCATTTTTATATACAGTAACATATATTTCGGATTGATCCAGGTTTGTTGTAATCTCATTTCCGGCCTGTGTGCTAAGCTAACATTGTCCTGGCTGTCGCTCCATATTTACTATACAGACATGATAATGATATCAATGTTCTCATCTAATTCTTGGCGAATGATAAACAAGTGTATTCTCCAAAATGTCAAACTGTTCCTGAATGCAATATTTACTGTATAATTACGGGCATTGCCTCGTAGTAGCAGAATAATGTGAATCAGCACGCGGCTGTGATTTGAGCCTCCACATGGATCCTGAGAGAATACGATGTTCCGTTATGGCTTAGCCTATCACGTTTGTAACAGGATACTTCACACCGCGTTCCATATTCTGTCCATGTGCGGCGAACCATTTGTCTTATTCACAGTCTCTCTTGTGTCGTGACGCTGCTCGGAGGACGCTGGTGCCGTCCTCCCATAGCCCAGATCCAGACCTGTCAACCACTTACTGCACAGCCTAATCCAAATGGTGTAAATCTGACACCCCCACAAAGTGGACCTGATAATTGCTGCCTTTTACAGAGCCGGTCTGCTCGCACTAAAAGGCCCACAATAGGACTCAGCCTGGAACTGGGCTGAATGTGCTAAATAAGCTAATGAAATCCACCCACAGGACACAAGCCGGGCACGATAAGAACCTATATAGCTGTGAAACTCGGCCAAGCTGGGAGGGTGTTCGCTCTATCTGTTTGTTTATTTGTCTGTTTGACAGCCCACGGCGTAGCGCCAGGGGGACTGGTGGTCCGACAAAGGTTAGGTGTCAGCGAGGAGTGTATAAAATAGAACAGAGCCGAACCAGCGAGAGAGAGACAGAGTGGAGAAAATAGGAGTGAGAGAGAGCGGAGGAGAGAGAGAGACTCAGGGCAGGAAGTGTGGGTGGCTGGGTAGGTGGTTTTGGCAATGCAGAATGGACTTCTTGCGTATTACTTCTGGTGAAACAAAGATATGAGTTTTGCAATGGCTCTGCCCATTCACTGAGTAGTATCAGTTGTAAAAATTGTGCTCTTAGAGGTCAGTGCTTGTAGAGCGGACACCAAATCAGTTTAAAAGCAACATGTTAGGATGTGCACCAGTACTCCCAGCACTTTTACTCTGAAAGAAAACAGATAGGAGATAATAGCAGTGTGTGTGTGTGTGTGTGTGTGTGTGTGTGTGTGTGTGTACAGTACACAGTGATGAATACCAGATGCAGGCATTTCCTTTGTTGGTGCAAGTAAGTTTCGAACTTGCCAAATCACCCTGCTCTCCTCCCACACGGTTGAATACTTCCACACACACCCACACACCCTCCAGAATCCCTGCCCACTAATCCTCCTCCATCCTAGGCTTAGGGGTGGCCGAAGCTGCAGGCTAATTCAATCTTGGCTGGTGCTCCTCTGTTTTATATCTCTCCTGTTGTCTCTCAGTTCTCCACCCTTGGTCTTTGCACTCGCACTCTTGCTTAATTAGTTTTTCTATCTCTCCATCTGCTTTCACCCCCCTCACTTCTTGTCTCGAGCGAAGGGAACGCTCTCTTGGTCATTCGTTCTATTTTTGCTTTCTCCCACTTTCTCCTGTTGTTTTCTTTGCAGCTGTGTATCTTCCTCCTCCCCCCCTTCTGCTGCAGGTCCTCGCTCTACAGTCGACATGCAGTAATCTAATCAGCGATAGCGAAGGTCATTATGGGTCACATGATCGAGCTGGCAGGTCGCACACAGTGTTGATCTCATCTGTGACGTCAGCCCAGAGGAGTGCGCAGCGGCCTTCTCCCTATCACATTCTTAAAATAGCCATCCGTCCCCACTGACGACGTCATCCATTCCCGGCTCCCTCCGGCTCTGCCGCCCCCTTCCCTCTCTTGCTATCTCACTCTTTCTCCCCCTCCCTCTCTTCCCCGCTGTCCCCCTTTGCTCTCTTTTTTTCCACCCCCTCCTCCTCTAACTTTCCAGGCTTTACCCCCTCCCTCCCTCCCTCCTCTCTTCCCTTTTCTTCCTCTTTGCCATCTCTCTGTTTGTGCTTCTTGATAACAGCAGTAATTCCATAAAAGAGAGTTCACTGTACTTTAGGCTGATTGCTCTCTAGGGGACGACTATCTCTTCACTGTAGGCCTGAAATTTAAAATATGCACCATTCAATCAGGGAAACCTCCATTCAGGGTTTCTTCCAAAAAAAAAAAAAAAGAGATAACAATAACATGCAAATGAATGCAGCACTTTCCCAGCACTTGTAAAATATTCAAGCATTGAAATGCCACCGTCATTTCGGAGAAAAGGTGCATTTGGATACTGAAAACAGAATGCCACCAATTACGTGTAGTTAAATATTTACTGTGTATGGGCGGAATACTGTGAAGCAAAAGTGAGTCACACAGGGAAGACGGCACTGCACTGACCCTCTGTATCTATATAACTAATGATCAAAGGCGAGGCTTCAATTTAACCCCGTCCACAAACAGGGCAGCGTTTGTTCTGCTGACAGCTCCGCCGCCCACGCCGCGGGAATCCTGTTGCTCTCAGGCACGACTCACAAACTGTCATTATCATATATATTTAAAAACAGGAAACGGTCCCCAAAAACTGTGGCAACTGATGGTTGGTGAAAATTTCATACAGACATTTAAATTCATGTTTCAGCAATAAAAACGATGACTTTTACCCACATGATTTTTTCTTCTTCTTCTTTCTTCTACATTAAGGCAAGTGCAAGACAGCAAAGCCATTTATAATCATTTATTCCAAATTCCAGTAAGATAATGAACAGGCAGTGAAATACTTGGTGCTCTAACACACATACTGTATTTGTAACACATATACTACATATTTTCACTTCACTAAGACAAACGTACATATTGTTCTTAAATTTGTGTATATACTTTGCTTGTAGCTGTGTTACCCGCGTGGCTTGAATGATGGCAATGTCGGTGGGTTGGTCCACCAATTTGGCGTTGTTTCATCAACTATCAAATAGATCGCCATGAAGTTCTGTCCAGACATTCACGGTCCCCTGAGGATAAACCTTTAATGACCTGCTGGTGCTCCCCCTGCAGTTCCCCAGACAATGTATCCTAATGACCTGGGCGATCTCCCCACTTCTACTCTAGCGCCACCAATGGATTGCAATGAAATTTGATACAGAAATGTTTGGTCTCCCCCAGGACGAACTTTGTCTATCCCTTCTTCTCGTAGCAGCACCAAGTCAAAATTTGAATGTGTCTAATACTTTGGTTTATGACCAAATACCTGCAAAACAGAATTCCCATCAGCCTCAGCTGTATTTCGTGTTTAGTGCTAATTAGCAAATGGTAGCATGCTCAGCTAAGATGTTGAATATTATGCCAGCTTAATGTGTTAACATTGTCATCGAGAGCATGGTACTCACAGAGTCGTAGACTTGTTAAAACATAACATTAGTAGTTGTTTATTTAACCACATGTAAAAACTACATAATGGTGTAATAAAATAATTATAAAAATATTTGGCTTATGGAAACAATCGCATTAATAGCGCTAAAAACGGCAACGTGTCAAAGGAGGATTACCTCAACAAAGACACACTTAATCTTCGTCACTCCTTTATTTGCTTTGTTTGCACTTCCTCCTGCGTTACTTGTCTGACACTACGGGATGTCATGGAACCAGAGGCATTTAAAAATAACTGTTGAGAACCAAAATAGTTAGGACAACAGACAGAACTCATCAGCTCATATTCAACTGACTCTAGGTATTTGTTCTCCCGGCCGTGTCTCTCAACATCATGCTTGTCTTAAGCTTCCTCGACGTGTCTGATGTGCTGAAGTATAAAACAGATGATAACTAACCTCAGCTCACTCCGGCAGGCTTTGGCCTTGTCTATGTTTAGTCATGTCTATTCTTTCTGTTTGATGTTATTTGATACAGCCAGTCGGCCAACTATGAGTTCACGGTTAATTAGTCAGTTGTGTCTATTTATACTGTACCAGCTGACGTGTCTGGTGTTGACTGCTTGTTAAGGATGTGTTTACTGAGCGTTCACCAGCGTTTGTCGCAGAAAGGCAAGAATGTTGGATGAAATCTTTACATAATCAGACACGTTTCTTGGTGGGCTGGCTGCGATATGTGTTGAGATCAGGGGCAGTTTAAAGGGTAATCTGAGACTACAAATGGGCGTGGAGGCAGTAATTTACTGGTGCATAGTGTGTCATCGCAAAATAAAATGTTCTGTCAGGCAATGTCATCAGCAGATCGGGTTATAATTCAATCTCTGATCTTTGTGGATGCCCGTCATGTGTTACTGCTCATGCACAGATATTCCCACTTAGCTGTGCAGTGTGCTATCAAAGGTGGAAATAATTATAAGCCTCAGTCCAAATATGATAAAGATAATCAGTATCATCCTGACTCTTTGAAAGGGGCCTTTATGATCTTTGTTGCGATAATGACTGAGATCATTCACTTTACCCAGTTTGACTCTTTGCCACTGACAATACAAACATCTTTAGAGGCTTGTTTCCCTCCAGCTCTCTGACACCTTTAATGTTAATGTTCAATGTAATGTCAACAAGAGCCAGTATGATTCTTGACCCCTGAATTGTCAGCAGACAATATATTACTTTACTGGATGGTTAGTCATGTGGTGTTACATCAACATACTGAATGTTTTCAGTCATGCTTGTTATTCAAATTTCTGGGCATTAGGTTCCAGTATAATGTGTGTTTTTATGGCATAAACATGACATCTAGTACTGACTAAAATTTCTTAGAATTATCCAGTTATGGATATTAATCTGGAAACCACTAATTTGGAATCCATCTTTTAGCTCTTAAAGAAATAGTTTGACATTTTCAAACAAACTAAAACTGTATGTCCAGTAAATATGACGCTATGGCCCAAAGCTAGTTAGCTTAGCTTAGCCCAAAAACTGGAAAAACTGGAAACAGTCTAAAGTTAACAAAATCCACCTACCAGCAACTCTAAAGATCATATAATCCAATTTCTTTTATCCATACAACAACTCAAGTTTGAAAATGACACGCTGTGGTTTTATGGGAGTTTACATGCTGGACTATTTCTTGGCTGGGTGTAGTGACTTTGCAGCGAGGAAGACTTGGAGACAGGAAATTATTGCACCTAGCCAAGATGGAGTTCAGCATATAAACCCCTGTAAAACCATAACTTGCCATGTTACACTTCAGTTTTTGTACAGATTAAACACATGAGACATTATGGTGGGAGGATGCAACTTTCAGTAAGAATGTAAATAAGTGTATTTCACAAAATGTACAATGATCCCTTTAACACATTTGCATTTGTGTGACATCAAATCGATTCCTCTAATTTAATGGCAACTTTCCTCGAAACGATATTACACTCGATTACGTTCAATCTTTGAAGGCCACACACTGATCAAACATTATGACCATAAATAGTTACTGTATGTCAAGGTGCGTCCATACTGGAATCCATCTATCTGACCTTTTCAGAGCCGTTCAAAAAGTACTTTGACTTTCTATTTGGAGTCATGGAACAACCCCACCTCCCACGCCTCCATGTGTGGAAGCAGTCAGTAACTGCATTCAGAGGATGTCTGACCCGGGCTGAACTCACGCGAAACACTCGCTCATGCAATAAGAGCCTTTTGCTACATGGACTGCATGTTACAACACAGCAGTCGAAAGCAGGGCTACACCGGTTGTTGGTGAAATAGGGTAAAGTTGAGTTTTGGTCTTCTGGAGTGTAAATGGCCCTGTGTGTAATGCTACACTGTGGACATTTGGTTGGCAGTCAATGTCATGGCCCTGCTGTCCTGGATGCTATGAGGTGGGAAAATCCAAAGTGGAAGAGATAGAGGGATTAATGGGTCAGAAAGAGGAATCAGGGGGAATCTACATGGGCATTTCCTCACTGGATAGTGTGTTGAAAAGGAAATTGTAGAACTTGTATGGGATAAAATAGGTCCTTGATTGACATTTTGGGTCATTATGACATATGACATTGCTCATTAATCTAATAAGCAGGAGGCCTAAAAAGTTATCTAATATTCATTGTTTGGACTCCACCATCGCTCATTGACATTATGAGTGGCTTTGTTGGGCCCTACCCTGCCCATGGGTGCTGTTGAGGGCCACCAGCATGAGGCCTCAGCCCTGGAATCCAGGCCCTGTCTGTCAGAGCTGGTCATGCGTGTTGAGGGAGTTATTTCAGCCTGCTTTCGGAGTCCTAGGTGGAAACTAGCTCGTTGGCATATTTTCCTACGGTGCCTCAGCGAAGAGGCTTGTGACTATGAAGCCACAATGAGTTGTCAGTCACTCTGGGGACGTGAGCCAGCGTCATCCGGCACAGAGGGAATAGCTGGACCAGTGAAGGTTAAAGGGAACCACATTTACACCGGTCGTCTTGCAAAATGTGCCACATGTAATTTCTGAGTTTATGGTTTCTTGTTGTTTCTATTGCAAAGTTTACTGTGTCAAACCTCGACTTGAACTGAGATGTCCTGGCATAAATTTGAATATGTCTTGAATAAGACAACATGGTTTTGGTTGTGTGTTTTCCTCCCAAATGTCTTAATTTGAGTGACAGTAAATATAATGCGATGAAAAGAAAGCACAAGATTTGGACATTTCTGAGGATTTTTCATACTTTATGCAAATGAGTGGTGGTGAATTTCTCATTGCTTGGGCCATGAAATATACAGTATTTATTTGTGCTGTGTGACATCTAATTCCAGTGTGACTCAACAGAGCACCATCTTTACATAATGTCACAGGCGGGTTGCCAACAAACAGTGTCATAATTCTGCTGTATATCAGTGAAGTCTTTTGTGTAGTGACCTAATAATAGATGCAATTATTTTCTCATTACATCTGCTTTCAGGAATTGCGACGTCATTACTGAGATTTCAAGAAATACTGTGTCAGTTGGAAACTTTCAAAACAGCACAGGTGGCAGAACAGATACAATGACACGAGTGTTTCAACACAACTCAAGAGGAAGGAAAAGCAATCCGGAGGTGCACCTCTGGTGTTATTTACACTTTGTCTCAATTCCTCTTTTGGCATGTTGTGGCTGAGCATGCACACACACACACACACACACACACACACACAGGGCCCTCACCTGTGCTAACCATGCAATTAAAAGGGCAACAAATAACTGACTGCACTTTCATGATGAGTGTGTGTGTTCATGTGCTCTCATGTGTGAATGCGGCCTCACGTGCCCAGACACATCCACTACATGTTTTGGAAAGAGGGGGCAGAGCAGCTTAACCCAGCTAAAGACAGTCTCCAGGAAAGTGTGTGAAAGAGTCCCAGGAGGCGGAAAAACACACCCTGGGCCTGATGGACAGATCACATGGGACTGAGCGATCTGAGGAGGAGAGAGGAAAGAGCGTACGATCTCCAGGGCAGGAAAATTGCGATCATCCGAGAGATGACTAACCCCGCAAAAGGACAGAGGAGCAATCAGACGTCATCTGCACTGAGGGATCAGCGTTTGGTCCCTTGTTTGGGAAGAGTCAAGTGTCTGCTCCAGGATTAGTGGCGTTCAGCTGGTGCTACTGTTAGCTTTGGTTCACAGCTGACAGCTGAGGCGGCCCCCCTGCAGGGGCTGTGGGGTGGTTCATGAGTTTAACATGGACTGTTACACAGGTGGTAAGTGTACCACCTGTCTGCCACAATGATCAATCACTGTGTGATGATTAGGTTGCCAGATCATGTACAGCAATGTTTTTTGTCGAATATACCCCACAGCCCTGTCATGTGAACTCAAATTCCCCTTCATTCACAACACTGTTTATTTTATCTGTTGTTCACTTTAAGCTGTTTTACAATTTATATTAATTCACTTTAAGCTGATTGCTTCAAGCTATTTCAACGATGAATCCATTACTTTAAGTTAATTATTTCGACTGTCTACTTTTAGCGAACTATTTCAACTGTTTATCTATTACTTTTAGCTATTTTACCATTTATCCCTGACATTAAACTAATACAGCTTTTTATCCATCACAGCTCGGTATCTTGTGCTACTTTCGTTAGTAATGTCAATAGAAACTTCCCACTGAGGAACGTACGAGAAATGTAAACCCAGACTGAAGTGGTCCTCTTCATATGCCTCATGACTGTGCAGGAGAATGAAAGGCCAAGCTGTTCTCATCACACTTCCTTGAACAGCATGAGTATGCATATGTGTGTGGCTTGACCTCGTCTCACCTGAAACCGTGACAAATCTCCACTTTCCATCGGCGCTATTTTTTGTCTCTAAAGCACTGCTCGCACCGTCACACAGGAGGCACACATGCCTACTCACGTTGAACTGTACATGCAGGTCAGGTCCCACCCTGCTGGTGTACTCCTCTGAACCCTCCAGCATGTGACACCTATGGTTGTAATGCCGAACAGCCACAATCCCCATTGCCAGCAGCTCCAGGATACTTTGCACATCTGCCCCAGCCAAAGTCAGCCTCATATCATCCTCATATTCTCTCACACACAAGCACAACCATCGCTCATTTTCTTTATTCATTATCTTTCTTCAAGGGAAGATTTACTTCCTCTTGCTTTGCCTTTTGTTGACAGCTATTGCTTCCTTTAGTTTTCATTTATGCATATTGTTGTAAAATGTGCATGAAACCACTCGAATTTGCTAATTAGAGCCTTGAATTTACAATAAAAAGGAAGAGTGGATGTTTTTCTTTGGTAATGTGTAATTGAGTGAAGATCATCAAAGCACTGCAAAACTGGAAACAGACCGGGGATATGGAATAACTCCAAGCATGATTTAAGCAAATCTGCAGCTCTTTTTTCACCGCTTATGTAAATCTAGGAAGTGGAAGAGCAGCTTTGAACATAACAGAGACCTTTTTGTGTTTCTTCAGCGGTGTGCCGGTATGGCCCAGGTTCTCTAGATGATATGTTGCAAACAAGGACAGCTTCATGTTTCATGGCCGCATAAATGTGTATTTATTTTGAGTTGGTTTTTTGTATTGCGATTTTGTAGTAGAGACAGTGTAGGTGGGAGATATGGCGTAACCACACCATCCATACAGTATGTATATACATGGCAATTAAGCTTATAGGTGAGTATAATGGTACTTTTTATACCTGCACGTCTTTGAATTGGATGCTCATTTCGGTGTGAATATGCATAGACACACACATGAAGATGGAAAAGCACTCTCCCCCTCTCCCACAAAAACACTCTGTGCAATGATTACCTGCCTTGCCACTCAGGGGCCATTTGCTGTTACCACAAAGCTGATTATCTCACCCCTACAGCAGGCTGTGTTTGCGGCTTTGCGATTTTCTCCCAAATGCCCACACTGCTATTTGTAGAAATGTTACCTAGCTGGCACAAGCTGAAATATGTTTGTGTTTGTGTGGATGTGTTTGCGTCTGGGTGAGTGTTTGCAGCGCTGTGTGTGTGTGAGTGTGTGTGTGTGTGTGTGTGTGTGTGGTGTGTGTTTGGCGGGTGGGTGGGTGTTTGTGTGGAATGGAAGGATGTAAGAATGGAGGGATGGATGACACAAACAGGGCAGAGTGGTGGGAGGCTGGTGTCAGGGCCCTACTCCTACTACCAGGCTGGATGCAGTATCTGACAGCTGACTGAGAGTCTGCAGGCCCCCACTTTACACAGTCCCACCAAAAGGTCAGCACTTCAATCAGCTCTCTGGATGCCTCTCTTTCTCTTTTACCACTGCAGAGCCTCAATTCGCCCCCTTGATGCACACTTAGCCGAGCTTGACCATATCTCACAAGTGCAAATGTAGTTTTCACACACAAGAAATGCGTCTGCACCATGTGACACCCACAGTATATTAAAGTTACAAGGCAGATGATTATGCATGCTGGATGATATGTGTAATTTTGGCGCACTTTGGTGTGTGGAAAATTGCCATCCCCAGTCATAGCTGACTCATTGCTTAAAGCGTTTAAATTTTCCGGACCTTTAATTTCCTCTCAGTTCCTCCTCAGGTCTCTAATTTGCCTTTACATATCAAGCACTCTGAATATCCTGTAGCCTCCCACCTGCCACAGGAAAATATTTTCTTTTGCAAATGATCAAAAATTGCAATTAAATATTCTTTAACGTGGCAAGACGAGGCAGGTGTCTGTACAGCACAGACAGGGAAAAAAAAAACAGGACAGACAAGACAAACAGACAAGTGTTTCGGCCCAATGCAAGAACTCATTGTTTCTCCTCCTGATTTATCAAATCAAAACACAACATCACTTCCTGTAAATGAGTAATCGAATGTGTGATCTCATACCTTTTGTTTAAATCCAAGGTATGTGGATCTTGGTGTTTTCGTCGAGTCACAGCACCTGTTTTAAAAATCAGATTACTCTCTCATAATGTGTCATCTGTCACTCCCCCGTTTAATGCGTAACTCCCTCATTATTCACCTATTACACTGTTTTATTTTTTCATAATCGTGCCTGATAAATTAACAGGTTTCCCGACGCTGTCAGCTGCATGAATTATCATTGACATGAGGAGTGAAACGTCAATGGGGGTGCATGTGAAGTGTGTCCCATGATTTCATGAGGCTAATAAGAGCATTGATATAAAGGATATGAAGAGGATATTGGTTTGAGTATCAGCTAAGAGACTCTCATCTGTGTTTCAAATCTCATAAGGTTAAAGTGACTCCATATCCAGATCCATACAGCCGGTGACTAAGCCTGTATCGAGACAGTCTGAGGGCAGGACGTTCATAAAGCATGCAGGAAAATATCACGCTGTCTCGCAGCCAGTGTGTATCATGTTGGAGCCTCTGCCAGTACATAAAGAAAGTCTTGTGCCTCGATTCTTTCCACTGGCTTTATGATTCATTTTATTGCCCACTACTTGACTGTGAGCTCTTACCATTACAGCAACAGATGCCTTGTGTGCACAAGCCTAACTTTATGAAGGGACAAGCTCAAATCTATTTCCATGACTTAATTTTTACTTGTGTTTCTTTGGAGCTGCTGTTTTCATTATCAGTTCATCTTTGTTTTATCTAATCAACAGTGTTTCTGTATGTACATGCAGAAAATACTGGAAAAATTCTCAAGCGTATCTTCAGATTGTCCAGTGCTGAAACAATTAGCCCATTGATAAACTGGTCACACATCTGACACAATTCTAATAATCAGTGAATTGTTCATTTATCAAGACTAAGAGTCTACAGTCATGCTTGTGTCTCTGGGAGGCACAGCTGTGTTTGCAGCTGAACGCTGACATCAAAATGTTAACATGCTCACAAAGACAATGTGAACATGGTGATCAAAGTACAGCTGAGGCTGCTGGGAATGTTACTAGTTTTGCAGGTATTTGGTCATAAACTAAAGTATTAGTCAAATTACGTTGTTGATGGTTCTAGACAAAATTTAAGAGACATCAAAGTGATTCAAATTCATCCTGAGGGAGACGTGAATGTCTGTACCAAACATTTTACTCAAAACCACAAATGTGAACCTTGTGGTGGTGCCAGAAAAAGGGACAGGGGCTCATCGAAGTTATTAACATGAATCATCTGGGAGTATGATGACCTTATTTTCAATCATCCAAACCACTCGTTCATGGATGGTATGTACTTATGTGCATGCCATAGGTGTTTTCATCAGTATTAGGGCATTTTCGCTGCTTCTCATTTATTTATTTATTTGTTTATTTTGACTAAGTGAATAATCTTAAACTTGTAATTGAATAGAATTTTGTATGACCAACAATCTAAAACCCATAGATATGAATTTCATAGAGACATGAAACATTGAAGAGCAGCTTGCTCTCGCATTTTTGTGAGCGAGATAATTATTTGGAACAGTAAACCAAATATCATAATTGTTGATGATTCATCTGGTGTTGACAGATCAACGTTTTCCACGCGTCTCGGCCACATTTTTGAGCTAACTCCTAAGCTTCAGATTGTTTGCTGTCATCTAAGACGCTCATGGGCGTGGCCTCTTTTAGAGCTGAAATCTCACAGAAGAACATACTGCTCTACTATCATTTTAGCACATCCTAAATATGATGATTCACATGGGCTGGTCCCTTTCATTCCTGCTATGGTCGACTCAGTAAATACAGCCCGGTGAGCTCTTGCAAGCCTGGGAGCTGCGCTGCATTAGAGCACCACTCAGGGATGACAGCATGGATTGTCATAGCGTGCATCATGTTATTCTCTCCCGGGTGCAGACGATGCAATCTTTTAATTACAGTACATGGCCGTCCATGCGAGATAGACGGTGACTTATTATCACACGCCTCATCAGCCCGGAAACACCGACGAGTGGCTCTTCAGTAAGGGCCCTCACTGAATACTCACGGCCCTTTATCAACATACAGCACTTAACCGCTTCTATATCAATGTACAGCACTTCAGCACTCAGGTCGTTTATGAGACATTTAATTCATTAGATTGTGTGGCTCAGATGTGAAGCTTAACAGTTCTTGAAGCAAAAAAAAAAAAAAGAAATGCCAGTTAAAGTGCATAAAAACTAACTCTGGACATGCTACAGATTTAAAAGACTTCCTAAATTATAGTATCTTCTGTTCCCTAAAAGCTGGAATGTCCTGCACTGTTTTAGCTACATGACTGCACATAACCTGAAAGAACAGAGGGTGCATGTGGAAAGCACATGGTCATTTTGTGCTTTGCCTTTCGATGAGAGTGGCCTTAAAAGTGCGAAGCAGACTGAAATAAAAATTAAAAAAAGGAGCTCGGTTTCAACATCCTCGTATCATAAATTCTGGATTAAAGAAGTAGTGGTTTTTGACGCAGCCGTTTCATCTCGTCTGTCTGAAGTGTTACTCGCAGGCCCCCGAGGCTGACGGATGAGTGAGTGTGTATTGTTTAAGTGTGTGTGTGTGCAGCTGGGACGAGCAGGTTTTGATGAAAGAGACAGGCAGATTGGAAAGGAGAACAGAGAGCAGGATGTGTGAGAGGTGTTGAGAAGTTTTTTTTTTATTAATGGATACTGACCTGAGTCACAGTCTGCAAGTCTCCACAGTGTGCTTAATCAGTGGAAAAAGATATTTCAACACATTTGACAGTTATAAAACATGGTGTTATGTGGAAAAAAGAACTCTTTTTGTTTTGAAGCCAGACCTTAAAGCTTCTATATATGAGATTTGAAACATTATTATAGCAGCAAACAACTATTTGTAAAGCTATAATGGAGGAATGATGGATTTGCATGCATGTGAGAGACCAATGGCCAAACTTTAACCGCTCTTTCAGCCCATTTGTGTTTGATTCACAGGAGAAGAATAGTCAATTGAAACCATCATACTTTGGCTACCTAAAGCATATTATACTTGATGTTATAGGTGGCTAGAGTTAGCAGGATAGTTTGCAAGCTAATAATTATGCTACATGGATTTATATCAGCAGAGTGAAGAAATAGCTCCTTACTAAGCTGAATACTTACTAATGTACAAAGGGGAAAAACTACATGTAGAGCCAGAACATTTCCACAGTATTTTTTGAGTTCAGGTTGTATTTTCACCGAACCGGAGGTGGTGATTGTTGGAGCAGTGGAAAATCTAAGTTTAGGTGAGTTTCTGTTGAGTTTGAATGAAGTGTGTTTTATGCTGATCTGCAAGGTAAAATTACTGTTTTTGTCAATGGAGTCTGGTGGCTTTGAGGCAAACACTATGATGCCTGTTTCTGGATAGAGAGGAGTTGTTTTGAGTGTGACATCTAATGGCAGCGAATGTTGCATATTGAACCTTTAATGCAGATAATACTGCTTCGAAAACATAAGCAGCAGTTTCACCATGGATGTGAGCACAGCCATGAGATAATTTCTGTGTAAACACTGGTACTTCTAGCGTACTCACACTTGTTAAAGGCCCTAGAGAGTTTTGGCATTCAAAATAAACCGGTTGCGGTTTTCAGCTCTGAAAGCCTCGAGTCGGCACGTGAACAAGGTCAACGCCTCCTGGAGTGAGTCTGAGCTGAAACCTGTGGTTATGAAACAAGAGAAAGGCCCCGTTTTCCACAGGATGGGCAGCGAAGGACTTTTCCTGGCTTTGTCACAGGAGCCTGAGGTCATCACTCATAACAAACAACCTCTGCCAACACATTTAAATGAAGACAGCAGTGGCCGAGGGTTCCAAATTACTCCAACCCACAAGTGGGCCTTCAACAGTAAAAGTGACTAAGCCTTCACCAGATACAGAAGCTGATACACAGCTATAAAAGTCAAAAAGAGGATCCTTCTTTTTAAGAGTTATCACATCAAGTAGTGGTTATATGACAAATGCAATGACTGTTCCTTCCCTGAAACTGTGGTTTGACGGGAAGTAGAATAAAAATCTAATCGTCTCCAATGCTCTGGTGCAAATCTCGCTGATATCTGCTGCCACCAAGTGGCTGTAACGCTCACTGCACAGCAAACAAACCAGTGTAGTTTACTTTTCAACACAACATGGCAAGTCTGCTTAATAAGAAAAGCATTTCCTGAGGACAGTGTGTGTGTGACTGCAGTAAGTCATGCTGATTAACTTTACTTTTGTGCAGGTCTGTTCTGTTTACAACTGCTGGATTATACAAAATCTATGGCTCTCAATTGTACTTGTGCATTAAAAATTCTGCACATGATCAACGTTAAGTAGCAAGAGAAGGCCAGGTTGAAAGAAAACACCACCAACTCCACCGCCAGGTAATTCCAAATAAATTTATTTTGTAATTTTATCCACTGTACAAAGCAAGCATGGAATCTTCGGGACACTGACGTGACTGAGCTGGAAAAACAGATGTACCATTTATTTCCGACAAAGAAACAAACGATTACCTGAAAGGAGAAAAAAAAACAAAAAACAAATAAACACGGTGACTCAGTTTGAGGAACACAATACATAATCACAATGAAAGTGACCTCTAATGTCTTTTCAATACTTCCATTTTCAATTAAATTAACAACTGTAAATAGTCCTGCATCATTATCCTGTTAGATTAAATTGATTAACAGGACATCTCTCTAATAATCAGATCAGGGTGCAGCAGCTGAGATGTCGTACCACAGATCTACTCCAGAGCCTTGACGATGGCCTCGTTGGCCTCTATGCTGATCTGAACCTCCGCTCTCGCTGCCTCGTCAGATGTACCGGCCAAGTCAGACTGGGCCTTCTCCAGATTGGCCTTGGCAGCCTAAAAATAGGCAAAAAAATGGAACAATAAGAAACAGAAGAAGAGTGCAAATGATAACGCCCACAATTCACATTTAGCTTCATTGCAACATTAAGCACATCTGTATCATCTGTTAACTATCTTACAAAAAGAAGCTTCACCAGGCTGAGTATCCTGTTATTCAGAAAAATTATAGGATCCAGAATCAGGGCAGGAAGAGAGTCTGCAAAGCTCTACTCATGCTCAAAACCTTTTGAGGCCAACTGTGATGTCGAAGTCTGAATAGCAAGAGTGGAGTAACAATGAGTCAAAAGTGGGGAGTAAGACGAGCAGAGAAAATCCCTACTGCCTCTTTGCTCTGAAAGCTCCATTTGTCACAGTAGTGATTAGAAACGAGAAATGCCAAACATAGCTGGAAGTTAAAGGTCTCCCAGTAGGGATTTGACACATCTGCTATAACTCAACAGTGACTGACCTTTCCCTCCTTATTAACAGCTTGGGCCCATGTGCATTTTCACTGCAGAGTGGAGGACAACGAGGAAAAAAATAACTCATTTACTGCTATGAAGTCAACTTGACAGTGACACTGGCACAGCCCAAGGTCAAAGACAGACACCTCCGCAGCGAGCGCCTAATAACGCAGCCTAGCATTAACAAGACTGACATTTAAACGAGGACTCAACATTTAAGTCAAACTGTGACACTGATCAGATGGATTATCATCAGCTGGGAGGTGCTCATCAGCACTGAGAATCAAAATGAGTGGGGGGGGTGTGTAGGGGGTTGAGGGGGAATCTAGTGTGAGTTCAAAGAATAGTTTCCACTGTCAAAGATCATGTCCCTGCTGGGAACCAAACCAGGGTGAACAATCAGTAATTGTGCATTTCTCAACAAACTGAATATGAACACCAATCACACAAATCTCATTAAAATATACAAAGATCAATATGGGATTGACTAACCCACACCAGATTGACACTGTGAACACAAAATTTATCAACAGTGAGATGTACAGCTCCAATAATTTCATGTTCCAAATGTGGCAAAGCAGAAATCTCATTTTAGAAATGACAAAAAGATAACAACCATATATGATAAAATGGGAAATATTTCTCTCTGTCCAGTTTGTGATAAAAATGTAATTTCCATGTACTTTGAAGGGAAGATACTAACATTTTGAAGTGATAAAGAATGAACTGAGCAGGTGTAGATGTGATACAAACATACACCATCATAATGATATGAAAGGAGAAATGAATTTTTTTTGCTTGCCCACTTCCACAGTGAAATCAAAGTTCAGAGCTAACAACAACAACAGAGCTGTTTAGGATTAGAAATACTCAGGTAGAAAGATAACTGCTGCTAGGTCTTTGCTGGTTTTGTGAAGCAAATGTTAAGAACATCAGAGCAATAATAACTCTAGTTTTAAAAAGAACAAATGGGGAAAAAGCAACGAGCTGCTGAAGATAAATTATCTGTATGTGATGGGCCAAAGGAAATGAAGTGTTTAATAGGATTCCCAAAAATTTATTTAAGATCAAATTTAAGATTTAAAGATTACATATTGTACTAATAATCTTGCTTGAAAAGTTAACACGCAGATCATAAAACTTTCTTGATAGTGTAAATAAGGATACAAGACTTGCTTGTGTTGTGGTGTTCTGAATCTCAGTCCTCAAGTTCAAAGGCTGTGGTGCTACACATTAAAGGCCACAAATATCAATCTCTAGCATTTATTGGTATTAGGGTTAGGCACCAAATTTGGTATTTTTAAGAGTACCAACCAAATTGCATTGGTGCTACAGAGTTACATTCAAGTTAAACTAAACGATACCAAGTTTCGTACCTGAGTGCACATCAGGGTGAGAGAGTCACAGAGTATAGAGAGAAAGAGAGACAGAAACTATGTCACCAGCAGCTTTTTCAAGTCACAGTGAGCTGTGACAATAGTGACTCGAAAGCAGTTACATGTGTGGTTACACTTTTCAACATGTGTGCAGCCAGTGGCGAAGAAGATGAACCCTCAAAATTTGTTGTTGGAGATAACTGAGCTTTCTACACTGTCTTGTGAACATAATACATATAGAAATATTCAAAGGATAATAACTTTGTTGGTATAGGTTGTATCAAACAATACTCATTCTTATGCTCTCAGGGAATTTATGGCAATACTGCCCAATAATAGTGCAGATGGTGCTCTAGTTTGTTAAAAGGTTGACATTATACTCACAGCGACGTCCAGCTGCTCCAAAGGAACAGCCTCCTCAGCCAGCAGTTGGACTGAAGAATCAGCATTGACCGTTACTGACCCACTGCTCACTGTGCGCACACACACACACAAACAAAAAAACAAACAACAACAGTATAACTAAACATGTCAACATTTAGTCATCTTCACCGTTTTATAACCAATGCAATGCGCATTACAGATACAAGACCTTCTGCTTCGCTCTCAGGCTTGCTTCTGTTCCACAGTGTATTTTCTCATCAAGGGTTTCTTTCATATATATGAACAGCTGAAACATGACACCTGGGCATTTAACTACATTCTACATCAACTTCAACTGTAATCAACTGCAAATAACTGAGCATCTGCACAGAATACAACATGTACCAAGTTTCAGTTTCTCAGTACGATCAACATTGATTGGCTGCAAGCGGAGGATAAAATTACACTAGCTTCTCTAGAACGATATCATGCATCTGAAATGACTAGTCAGAGCAGATTTTGATATTTGAATACTTTGAGCTGAGAGGCACACTGAAAAAAAGAAAAGACATCAAACTGAGACTGGACTGATAAAATATCTACTACTGTGAGTATAATAGATTATCTTATAATTTGATCTTGATTATTTGCCATAGCAAGAGACACCAGTGTTTGGTGGCATCAACGCACACAGTTAATTCATCACTTAGCAGGAAAATAGTTTGAGGTCCTTGTGTATCTTAGGCCTGACCCAAAATGATCCATGTTCATTTTTTATAGAGCAAAATCTTACCAAAGTATTTGACAGCGGAACCGTCGTCACTGAAGACTGTGACAACACCGGGCCTGAGCACCTGCAGGGTGGGTACGTGGGCAGGAAGGATACCAAACATGCCGGTCAGTGTGGGCACGTCAACCTGTTTCACATTGGCCTCTCTGAAGAACACCTGGAGAGAAGAGACAGGGGATGGAGAGATGCATTCACTGACCTATGGACTGCTCTGCAACAATTTTGCATCAACAAAGGTGCAGCTGACAAACTATAGAATTTGAAATAGAAAAGCATGTTATCAATACATATTATAATATGGTCTATCACCTGTTTACTTTATATGCAACATGATGCATGAGTTATATATTTTTTTTTATTTCTGGATCAAATACACGAGTTCTGCAGCAGAGTGTGAAGCTGACCTGCAGCAATGTGTGAACACTGTGTGAACACTGGACTCAATTTAGTAAAACACGTTTGTGGGACATTTAATCACTGACATGAATCTCAAGGTTAGAGAGCTCTGCATACAACACACTCCTGCTGAGATAGATTTAAACTTAAGCTAACAACACACATATCCTCAGAAAATTCATTGTAATGTTACTGAACTGGGACAGGTCAATGTTTAAGTGGTAGCTGAGTATATACTTCTTTATCCTCACATTGCTGGTTAAAGAATGACAGTGAATGACAGCTAGGTTAGCCATCGTTAGCATACTAAGCTAACACCTTTAGCTGCACTGTATCTGACCTACATAAACTACAATACAACGCGCAGCAATGTTAGCAAGACCGTGCATTAGTATACACTGCTAAATGACCCCGGAGTCAGAGTTTCTTGCAAACTGTGACGGTGCATTTCAACGACAAGCGAAGCTAGCCTAGCCGTGCAGCTAGCCGGGCCCGTGCAGCCTCGCAGTAACGTTAGCCGCTACCTGTGTCGGGGAGGCGAAAGTGAAGGACATCTGCGGGGCTCCGGAGGCGGCCTCGGCGTAGGAGCGAGTCTGCCTGAGCACCGGCAGAGCGCGGCGGAGAAATCTGGCTGCCATCATGTCTGAAAACCAGCGTTTGTTCAAGTCCGAGTGAATGACAGAGATCCCCGAGCCCTTGCGTGGAGGCGGTCGGTGTGCGCTCGGTAGGACAAGGACGTTGGTAACCTACCCATAAGGCTTTACGGCGGCGCAGAGCATGCAGGGAAGTGTAGTGTTTAGGAAGAAGAGGCCGGCTCCAAACATAAAGTAAGGTTGAAGTCGATTATCAGTTGTGAATTTAGGCCATAATTTATCATCTTATTAGCAACATATGTAAGTATTATTCATTTAAGTCAAAGAAGCGCCTTTTGGATTCAGAAACATCCGGTTTGTTTTAGCTGCTGCGCCTGAAAAACCTTTTATTTTTCATTCTTTCACGTTTTACATTCAAACCTGAAAATTTAGAGAACATTATAACACCTGGCAAAACGTTTATTTTCCACGTTATTATTTTTGTGTATAAAACTACTGAGCACATATCACCAGTAGATGGCGCTGAAGTCATGTGTCATATGCTATACAGGCCAGGGACACAGTAGTCTGATCTGGGACCAAGTTTTTGCTCATCTTATATATACATATCACTTGTGTGGTGTTAAAAGCCCCCCCCAAACACACACACACACAGAAAGACTAACAGACTTCTGTTCCTGCACTGCTTTACAATTTCCCAACACCAGCAAGCAACCTGCATATTGCATTTACCTAATACAAAAGAATATAACAGATAAAGAGCACAAAAGAGAAGCAAACATTAAAGTTGCAAACATTTATATGACAAGAAATATTTTAGTTTACATTCATTGAGGTTGGATGAGGTCATTTTGAGAAACCCTTCAATCACTCAGCTTTGCACATGCCTGTAATGGGTTTTTTTTATCATGACATTTTCTATCAAGCATTTGGGTTTGAGTTGCATTAATTTTAACACTGTTGATGTCAGTGTGCCCTCCACTGCTTTTCTGTACTGATTTCAAACTGAACAAACACATGTACCATACATGTGGTTAAATGTGATCATCATGGTGTATCACTGTATCATGGTGATCTTCTTCTACATGCTGCAGCAGATATTATTCCTTTTACCTTTTGATGACTACTTCACCTACACAAAAGTCTTTGAGATAACCAGAGCTATTCCTTCTCATGCATAAACAATGGAAAGGACCATATGATGAAATGACACTTCATGCATATTTGACTCATACTTTTCCCAAAGTTATTTGTATTTTTTAAATTTACTTTCATCCCATCTAATTCTTTAAAACATAAAGCCTCAGCTCCCTCATGGGTAGAAAAATGTGAGCAAACACAAAACATAGAAAACATCTATTACAGAATGCAGAATTTTACATTATGATTATCATAAATAAATTTACCCTGATACAATAGAAATCTAAGTTGAGAAGCTGTTTTTTTGTGTGCTGCATGTTTTTTGTTGTCATTTTGTTTTATTGAGTCCACAGTTGCTCCTCGCGTCACGTGGTGCGCCTCTGACTGGGTGGTGGGCGTGTCTTAAACAGTGGGGTTTCATTCATAAATACTTTTAGCTTTAAAAGGCACATTAAAGTGTTCACAGAAGAGTTTCACGGTTTCGGCTTTGCCCCTCCACCCCTGCATGGACCAGGCTGCCTGAGTAGGTGAGTGCTGCCTTGGCCGCATGTCTGTCTGTGCAGCCGCTTCAGATCGTGAGCTCCTTCCACCATCGGATGAAAATCACAGGCTTCTGTGAAATATCAAGATGGCATATTTATTAACGGAGCGTAGCTGCTTTCCATCCATTTTTAAACTTTACTACCGGCTGCATTTCATCACGTAATGCGATGCGATTTGTGTGTGTGTGTTTTCTTGCACAAGATTTTAGGAGCTCAGCCTCCTTCAGGAGAAAAAAAACAGCTTCCAGAGCCGGAGACGTTCGAGGCTCATCATTTTTGTTCCGGGGAGATAAAATAGCTGAAGCGAGCAATAAGAAACTGGATGCTTTCTTTTACAGATTTTAAACAGGTTATTTGCAAAAAAATAACATTACAATTCTATTTATGGATCTAATGTTATTATGGGCTAAAATCTAAAAGGCTGTTCGAGGCTATAACAAAATATATATTATAATACCAATAATGCAGCAGGTATAGATCTAAATTTTGTTTAGCATGATGGGATATTTCATTGCTGGGACACCCCTGTGTTTACATCTGCTCATTCAATTAATCAGTAGAGAAATCTTCAGCAACACCATAGAAGTAAGACATTCTCAATAAAGTACTAAGATTTTTATAACTCACTTTTATAAATATGCTTATTTCTTCTCACATTTATTAGACTATCTGTTATTACCTAACTGTATTATTGCATGTAATTAACACAGTGAGGTAATTGAAGTTTAATGTTAGAATGGTTCAAATGATGTTCTGATGTTTGGTCATTCATTGAGAAACAGTGTTCAGAAATGCATGTTTCTCTGATCACCATTTGCTGAAAACAGATTGTGTATTTGTTGGATGCTTCTATCATGCCAAACTTATCTCCACAGACTGACTAATGAACCCATCCCTCTGCTGTATGTTTGTCACCAGCCATGCAGCACCGGCGTCCCGTTGCTCCCAGGCCAGTGGGCCAGCCCTGAGGGGGAAACACCGCTGCTCAGGCTCAGTCAGCTGGGTGGGCTGAGGTGGCTGAAGATGCAGCAAGGGAGCTGAGGAGGAGACTCCTGAGCCACAGCCTGACACGCACACACACTCTCTCTCATACACACACACATACACACACACACACACATCCAAAGCTGCTGCTGCTGCGCACTGCCCTCCATCAGGGTAAGACACTGGGCTGGTAGAAAGCAGGATGTGGTACAGGACTGCAAAGGAAAGCATTCTGGTCACAGCCTGATGTGTGTTTCCCGTAACAGTTTTCATGCTTGGACGGTAGATGCAGCGAGTTAGACAGGCTGGCAGCAAAGAGCTCGGCAATAGCTTACAGGTTGTGGTGCTGAAGTTGAGTGCTGCAGTGACTGGCAGGCGAGCAAGGAGTGCTGAGTGCTGCTGGCATGTTGCTTCTACCCTGCTGGGTGAGTAGATCTATCCAGGGAGTGAGTGAGTGAGTGTGTGTGTGTGTGTGTGTGTGTGTGGGCGTTTGGTGCAGCAGTAGCAGTATTAATGGCTATGATCTGTAAGAGCAAACGCATAGCAGCAGCCGTAGTGGAACTCAGCTGCTGGAGCCAGTGTTTAGTAAGAGCTGGTGTTTCTCTCTCTTCTCTGTGTGTGTGCGTGTGTGTGTGGGAGGTAGATAGAGAGTCTTCAGGCTGATGTGGAATTATGGGTGATGATTTACGGCCGAGGTGTTAGCATTTGCATCTTCTGTGGGATTGGACGCATGCGTACAAGCACACGCCGTGCACACATACATTTGGTTCCTGCCTCGTCTTGCAGACTCTCGTGGCTGTTATAGATGCAACAAGATTTTTTTTTTTTTGCTGCAATGAGCATCTTCTGTCACGTTATCCAGTGTGATATAAAAGCTTATTTGCTGTGTTATTAGAAATCAAACATCAATAATCAGACAACTTTATTCATTGAGTACAAGGAAGTTCTCTTTTATGTTTTCATTTAGAGCATGATTGGATTTAAGAACACAGATAAAATGCAGTATCTATGGTGGTTGACTTTTGATGAACAGCTCCAGTAACAGTCATTTCCTCTGTGTGTTTGTGTGCATGTGTTATCTCTCAGGGGGACTCTCTAGTTGGCCTGGACCATGAGCAATGAGTCTACCGTCTGGAACATCCTACCAGAAAACTCCACAGTAAGTCTGTCTTTCGCCAGTGGCTTATTCTCCAACTTCCTGTGTGTGTGTGTGTGTGTGTGTGTGTGTGTGTGTGTGTGTCCACCAGAACCATACTTTCCCTCATATGCTCTCCTGGCCGATTGACTGGCTAATAGAGAACATCCTGACCTGGACCTGAAATAATTAAATCTCTGATCTAATCTCATCTTTAATTTCCCCTCGCAGAGAAATTACAATGTGACGTCAGAGTGCAGCGTTCATTAACACTTGCTGTGTGCTCTCCCTCCCCAAGGGTGGAGTTCAGCCCAACATTCCACCTATAAGACCATCAGTTGTGATGTTTCGAAAGTCTGTCGTCTCTTTATAACCCTGGTTGATGTCCCATGGAAGAACAAGGCCTGCTGTTGTTCTCTGCTCTCCAGTCAAGTTGCCATCTGGCATTTTATTGAAATCATTTCAGCCTTGTCCTGTAGCCTACATGGGCACAAATATACATACTGACACAACAAATTTTTGATATTAAAATTGGATTAAAAAAATTAAAATTCACTCATTTTTGGATTTGAAACAACAAACAAACTTTAATAAGAAGCTAATCTAATAAATTAATTCCAGTATAGTACAGTGGTCCAGTAGTATTTATCCAGCTAAGAGAAAATATATTTGTTTAGAAAAGATAAATCCTGCTAAATAAGAAAAATAATTGTTGAGATGACAGAAAAAACTTATGTAACTTAAAATATTTATTTATTTATTTCAATATTTTTGAAATTGATTTGACCATTGTGTTTATTTAGTCATTCACTGATCTATTACCTAATAAATCAGGTTTGTAAAACGTGATTCCACACCAACATCTAGCTGCGAGGACCGACCTGCTATTTGTTTTAAGGAATAATTATGAACTCAAAGTGGTGAAACTGTAGAGGTGAATGCATAATGCTGCATTCAGAATGATATCAACAAAATTGAGATGAGCAAGTAGATTATACTTATGCACCAAAAGACATTATGATGCTATGACAGTAGCTTTACTGTCAGTAATGGCTTTCCATCTGCTTTTTGTGCAAGCTTATGTGGTGGATTGAATTAAGTTTGTCCAATCGATGAAGAGGGAGAAATTTCAAGATGTCTTGTCCTCCACTCTTGAAAAGTGTTCACCCTAACAAAACTGAGTATCGTTCAAGTACTAAGAGGTCTACGCCAGTGCTCACTGTGTGGTTCATTATCTCAGCTGCAGTCCTGCATGCAAGAGCTTTCCCATAGCTAAGGTACACTGTAGACAGGTTAATAGCCCTGGCATCTATTGATTAATTGTACTGTTGCATTTATAGATTCACTTTATGCAGGCCAACCAACCAGTGGGGCTGAATCAATTGTTTAAGCTGCATGGTGTTACTGGGAAGGTACAACACCTGCACAGGAAGGTAGTTAAATCTGAGCTGCAGCTGATGGGTCAGGACGCCATTTGTCTGATTACATGAATGACTTGACTGAGTGAATGAGTGATTTCTGCATCTGAGCTGAAATACAACAGTCCATATTTCATAAATTGGGCTAAGTAGCAAGAGTAAAGACTTATGCCAGACTTTAGGCTTTTAGAAAAGAAAACTCTGACTCTGAGTCGACATGTTTCTATCTTTATCTCTCAGCTCAGTGAGGCGCGGCATGAACCATCAGTGAACAGTTTCAGCACATTGTTGTTTCTGTGGGAAGCTTTTTTGCTGTACTTGTGCTTTCTCTTTTTAAAGAAGCACACTTAATGTCCAAATTCAGCACAGGAAGACACCTACCTCTCTCTGTTATATCTACTGTACTTCCGCTCACTGCCTACTCAAACATCTGACTTGTATTGAAGTGCAATCATCTATCTATCTATCTATCTTTCTATCTATCTATCTATCTATCTATCTATCAGGAGATCCCATTTGAGGCCGAGGAGCAGCAAGATGACTATGTGCTCCTCCTGGTGATCCTCTCCATCTTCCTGGTAGGAACGTTGATCTCCGTCTCCGTCTTCCTCATCGCCTGCCGACGCTGCTGTCGAGGAGGGAAATTCTGTGCCGGGTACGATGCAGATATTATTATGCATTACATTTAGCATTTCAGCACTTTTGATGCACCCTTCATCCAGAGCGACTTAAGAAGAGTTTAGCAGTATGAGCTCAAACTCCAGAACGCTGTGAGGAACGAACATAAAAGCAGCAACTGCACAATTTAATAACGAGAACTGTAATAAAAGATAACTTCGTGATTTTTGTTGACACTGTGCCACAGAGGAGTCACCTCTATGCTGATTTTGAGATAGAATGTGCTGTTGTTGTATTGGTTTTCATTTTGATATAATATATTGTTGCCTGCTGTCCCTGTTATTTAATCCATCAAAACCTCCTGTGATACAGTCCAACACAATAACATCGAACTTTAAGTCCTTGAAAATTCTCTCAAACTTAAATCAACACCACTCCTACGCAGGTTCAACAAAAACTGAAGACGCTTTGCTTCACAGAGGCAGTGTAGTGTGCAGATCCAGGTGCACAGGTGTTGGGCGCTTTTATTGTGTTGCATGAAAGCACACACACACACACACACACACACACAGGCAAGTACACACAGTTTGTTGACAGACAGAGTACTCATCCTGAGCTCACACGCAACTACTGTTTAGAGACCGACTGGTACTTATGTTGTTCGTGTGTACTTACATAATAGATAAAGCTCATTGTAATTGCAAATGAAGCTAACTGCTTCCTGTGGAATCGTCCAGTTTCGCTTCACCCAGCGAGTACGATTCCATTACCAGACGTGATTCATCTGCGTTTATTCAGCAGTAACATGGCTACCCTCGAGATGCTTTGTCCCTCTCTACAGCAGCACGCATCATCAAGTACACTTGAATATATGAGAGCACACCAGCTAGATGCAGA
Source organism: Holacanthus passer (assembly GCA_025331565.1). Classification (NCBI taxonomy): domain Eukaryota; kingdom Metazoa; phylum Chordata; class Actinopteri; family Pomacanthidae; genus Holacanthus; species Holacanthus passer. The sequence goes on from JAFREQ010000116.1 coordinate 1,206,402, forward strand.
TAAACAGAGAGCACAGAGGCTGAGCCGTGAAAAGGAGAGGTTTGCCGGGGGAGAGCAGAGGAGAATCGGGCAGACTGGTACAAATGATGAGTGTAATGAGATTTCATAGCAGCCATCGGCTGTGATTAATCTCGCATCTCAACCCAGCCCTGTGTGCACACGGAGAATGCACACACACACACACACACACACACACACACTCTGTTGGGAAGCGGGAGCCACAGAGGAAATGAAAGACAAGAAGAAGCAGAGATCTGGGTGGACAGAGAAATCCCTCAAGTAACTTCACACAAACACACACAAAGCACACACATGCAACTCATATCTCTGCACAAAGAGATCAGATGGAGAGAAGCAACTGGGAAGAGCTTTCAGTTTCTTTTTTCTGCCTCATAAAGTAAATTTCAGGCGTGGGATGTCAGAGGCTTCTGTGGAGGAGCAGCTGCAATTAAAGATGCTGAAACCGGAAGGAAGACAAAATATACCAGAAGAATAAACAATATGACCTTTATTGTGTATTTTCTCTGTGCCCGTAAAGATGAGTGGAAACGTGCAATCCAATAAAGCACCATGCTTTATCAGTTCAAGAGGTCCCCTGGCCCTGAAGGTTATCAAGTTACTGGCAATGATTTAGGCCCTCATTGATTATACAGGCAGGCAGCCATTTAGACAAACGGCATAGTGAACATTCAGTCCTCTGGCCTTGTTCTTATAGCTGCCTTAATTTTGGATTTTTTGTGTATTCAAACACACTCTGAACAGAAAGGTCAAATATTAACACAGCCGCAGATAAAACCTTGTACTCTGCCCACATCAGTAGGGTTAGACAGATGAAAGACAGGTTTCAGGGGTAATCGTGTCACAGCATTGATCTGAATGTTTCTGTGTGCCCCAGGGCCAGCGATGACCCTGAGAAAACAAACACCACCTACATGGAGGAGTCTCAGCCCACCCATGGTAAGAGAAAAACGGACAAAGATAGAAAGAAAAGTAGGGAGGGAGTGTTACAGATAAAGCGAGTGAGAGAGGGAGGAGCAATGGAGACCGGCAGGCTGGGAGACGGAGGGATGGGATTGATGGAAGCGGCGGTGTTTTTATCATGTCAGCACAAACGTGTAATGTCTTTTCCATTAAAATATTGTGATCTCCTCCCAATTAGTTTAAGTAGCTGCGCCATTCCTGGAACACATTTTGACATTTTTGGGACCGGTAGATGCACTCTGTCTCCAAAGAAAATGATTTATTAAAAGGAAGCATCAGTTTGGCAATAAACTGCTTTTGTAAGGCTTTTTGCTCAGTTTGTCAGTCAGCAGTTTGCCATATTACCATACTCATCCTCCACAAAGGTGTCGGTGTCAGATGCTTCTCTCCAGTTATGCAGTCAGTATAAATATACTGTGCAGCAGACAACGGCTGACTTCAGAAGGACTTTTTAATAATAATTTTGGGGGTATTTTATGTCTTTATTACACAGCTGACAGTCGGAAGATAACAGGAGATGAATGTAAAGAGATGACATGGATGTAGGTCCCCTGCAAGACCTGAATTGGGGACGATGTGGTTCATTGCTGGTGGCCTGATTTATCTATCTGTCTATCTATCTGTCTGTCTGTCTGCCTACTCTGTCTCTTCCCTCTCATCTCTGGCAGAAATCACCATCAGGGTGGATGAGTCAGAGTGCCTGTCGATGGCCAGCTCTCACGACCAAGAGACGGAGCGCTTCCTCTCCACGGGCACCATGGGCCGCCGCGTCTCCTTCAATGAGGCCGCGCTCTTCGATCATGGCAAGAAGGCCCAGGAGAAGGGCCGCAGGTCAGACAGCCGACACGTGCACAGAAGCCCGCATCTCTGTGCTTTTTATTCACTGTTTCACTAGCGGTAATGTCCATAAAACTCCAGCTTTACTGCTTTCTAAGATTAAAGAATGTACGTAATTTATCCATGTCACCTCTATATTGGTTTAGGGTTAAGAATTAATTCTGAATGCATTATGTATGATGTGGACACAAAGAGCTCTCACCCTCTCTCATTATTTCCCTGCCCTACTTTTCTCTTAAAGCCCTGAGCCTGATATGCAAATTCTTTAAAAGGAATTATTCTGTGGGGCTAAATGCAGAATCCAAAGTGGTTCTGATGGCTCTGAAGTCAGATATTTCCCTCGGCTGTTTGTCTCTTGTGCAAAGATAAGCTTCGCGATGTTATCAAGCAACTTATGTCTCATCTTGTAAGGATCTTACAGCTTTGCATGTAACCCTGCGTTGTTCACCGCAGGTACACTCTGACCGAGGGCGACTTTCACCACCTGAAGAATGCCCGGCTCACGCACCTCCACATCGCTCCCCCGGCCCTCAAGATCGTCACTATCCACGAGTGCGACTCGGCCGAAAACAGCATCGCCATGACAGCGCGCCCTGCCGCCAAGTCAGCACTTTCCATCTTCCAGGTGACAGCCTTTAACCTGCCATTAGTCCTGATGCATCATTAGTCTTGACCGGGGCCAATTAGAACATCCATCACTCAGGACAGGGCACGAAAATGTATCAGGCTAATGTACCCAAACACAAGGATCTCTCTGCCTGCTCATTTCAACAGGCTGTGCACATTGATTTCCCATTTAGGTGAGGCTGTTCAATCACTGCTGCTGGGCTGACAGCTGGAGAGGGAATCTAGAGTTATTATTCATAGATGTTACCTAATCATGAAAACTAACTTTGGAAGTGGAGCAACATTACTTACTGTAGTTGCCAATAGAGGAGTGTAGTTTTTAAATGTTCCTGAACTTTTGCACATTCCCTGGTAAAAGTGTTGCTCATTCCTGCACAAACTGTACAGCTCTTTCACTTTAATACTATATTGTACATATTTTTATTATAGTTAATATATTTTATTGCCAAGCTTGCCTGGCAATAAAACTGATTCTGCTTGTACAATTCTGAATAACTGTATTAATCAACACAAGCTCTGTAGCAAACGTGCATGTTCAACAATTGATGAAAGTTTGATAAGATCGATTTTTCAAAGTCATGTTTTGTGTTTGCTTCCCTTCAGCCGATGCTTTGCCCTCTGCCACAAACAGCGTTGACCAGCCTGAGTGTCAATCCCAGCTGTGCCCTCCCTGGAGATGCTCTCAACTCGGTGGTGGACACCAGCTTCAGTGAGAACACTATTGCTCTCAGCACCAAAGAGCCAAGCTCTGTAAGTTACCTCCAACTAATGTAAAATATAATTAGTGCTGTCAAACAATAAAATTTTTTAATCAAATTAATCACAGTCAATCAATTTCGATTTATCACAATTAAATATCATTCATTTTTAATATATATTAATCACGTTTCATCATTAGTGTGGCCCTGTTACTCCTTTTTCAGCCAGCTACTAAGACAAACTAACTTGTTGACATTGTCAGTACCGGATCAACTGCCCATTAGCGCATGCGCGGCAGCATGCGTGGCAGCATGCGTGGCGGCATGGACGACGGTATCTTTACCTGGACAAACTGCCCGAAATGCATTGCCAGAGACGTTGCATGGATTTTGAGTCATCCTGCGCTGCAGATGGGTTAATTGCGTTAAAATTTTTAATCAGATTAATCATGACGATGGATTAATCTGCGTTAACACATCAATTTTGACAGCCCTAAAAATAGTTAATTGTCACAGTTATTTTCTTGCTGAAAAGCTGCACATTAAAAACGGTGCAAAGTGCAAATATCCCCCAGGTACTGAGTGTGCATACAAATTACCTGTAAGAGCTCAAGTTAGTTGAGTTAATTATTTATAGAGCAATGAATTTTCTTAAGATAGTCTCTCAGTACACCAACCATCTATTCAACCAGCCAGTCGAACCAGTGAGTCATCCATGTGGACATGAGAGGGTCATGGAGCCTGAGGGAGGACCAACAAGAGTGATGGTTGATGGGTAAACAAGGAAGCCCGTGTGGAACATCACTGTCAGAAGGGATTACACACACACCACCAGTCTTGGCAGGTTTTCTTTCTGACCACGTTTCTGTCTCTGCTCAGATTGAGATGATGGGAGCGGGGCCCCGGGGCAGAGGCAGCAGTGTCAGCGTCGGAGAAGGGGCCGCGGTCGGGAGCGGTGCCCCTCCTGCTGGCGGCGGTGCGGGAAGCCAGGGGCCCATGCTGCACTTCTTCACTAAACTGCGGCGCCACGCTAGTCTGGAGGGGGCCAGTCCCTATTTCAAGATCAAGAAATGGAAGCTGGACAGCAGCCAGAGAGCCTCGAGTCTGGACACCAGAGGTAATGGATCCTTGATGGTGTAAAGAATATTTCTATTACGTTATTTTTAGAAACAATCTGTGCCAATGCAGCAGAGAAGTGCAACAATTCTTTGTGGGTTAAAATCAGAGGAAATAAAGTTTGGCAGGTTCTTTCTTAGGTGCATTTTCTGTATTTATTTGTGTGTTAAGTATGTCTGGCAATATTCTCTCGTGGTGAACAGACAACGGTTAAGCAGGGGGCTCCAGCAACCAACTGTGAGATGCCTTTTACTCACTAAGAGCCGGATATACACACAGACACACACACGTACAAGACAGATGGCTCAGTGACGTAAAGTTTGATCGTTCCAAGTCAATTTGAGCCCCTGAGTAAATCCTCCCTGCCGATCCCCTTCATATATACAGTCCCTGCTCTTCCCCAGGCTCAGGTCTTCTATCATATCAAGGGACCAGAAAAAGAGCACAAAATCCCCTCAGAAACCTCAACAGTTGATGGAAGCTTTCTCCTGAATTAAATATCACTTCACTCCTGCCTGCTGTTACACAACTTGTACAACTCACTGCTCTTTCCCCGTGTTTTGGTGTGAGCCAGGCTCTCCGAAGAGGAGGCAGTTCCAGCGGCAGCGAGCCGCCAGCGAGAGCATGGACCAGGACGACAACGACGCGCACCACATCGACCTCATCCAGTACATAGCCCGCACCCAGGACGTCACCTACCGTCCCAGCCAGCCCACCACTCGCCTCCTCTCACCTCCTTCCACACCACCCCCCTCCCTCGGCAGGTATCTTTAATTCCCTTGCCATTCATCCTGTCCACTGCTTTGCTGCCTTGCACTCATTTCTATAATGTAGCTAGAAAGCGTGATGATAAATAGTAGGATACGGCTCTAAGTCCCAATTCTTCACCACTTTGCCTTAACATAAAAGTGTACTTTTTATAAACTGTGTTAAACGTGATTGCAAAGAAAACCAAAGTGGTTGTTTTTGACCTGCCAGATGAGCAGACATGGGAAATGTCAGTGTCAATATAACTGTAATTTTTAATTTCGTCATTTAAAAAATGTCTCTTGTAGACTAATTGTTTTGCTGTGGCATTTAATGAGATTAAAACACACCATGTTGTGTAACTGTAAATACTATCTAACCACAGCCTGCTTTGTATGTAATGAGATTACTGTAAACAAGAGGTCTTAGATAACCAATTTCATGATTTGTAGCCAGATGTAGGAGATTCTCAAAGTGCACTTTTTTTGGAGAGTGGAGTGAAGAATCAGGACATGGGGTTTATATCTGACACAGGGAACCATTCCATCGCTGACATGGTCTAATAATGTCATGATGTCCGCAAAAGTGCAAGAGTCACTTCAATTTTGTTATTTTAATTTCGCAATTATAGCAATGCAGATTTTGCACAATATTAGATTATGCAACAAAAATAACCAATCTCCCAAAGTATTTTCTTATATAACCATTTATTTTCCTTCACTGGATATTAGATTAAACAGTATTTCCTGTGTTATGTTTGCAGATGTTTGTTGTTGAAAATAAAAGGAATTTCCTGGAAGCTGCCGTGAGTTAAGAAATTTGATGATCCCCGTGCTCCTTTACAATTTATTGAAACTGATAAGTTATGTTTCATACAGTATGGATTCTTTAAATCTGCTATCCCAAGATAATGCAGGGGATTTTTGGGTGGTTTCGAGCACACATGGCATCAGTATTCAGCTAAGTTCAGTTGAAGGACATGCAACAGCAGCCATTGCAAGTCATGAAAATCATTGTGTGTACTGTGAACACAGCCATGTCTCAGATGAGTGTTATTTAGGGAGATGCTCTGACACTGACACTTGTTTTGCTGTCTGTGTTTCTTCCCTTCCTTCACTCCTTATTTCTTTCATTTTATCTCATCTCTCCACACCTGTGTGCACACTACAGGGTAGAGGTAGAGGTGATGGTGGAGCCCAGCTGCAGCCATGGAGGACCAGGGGTGATTGGCCTATCCCCTGATCCCCAAGACGAAGCACTGTCCCTGGCAAGAAGGGAAGGTGCAGACCCTTTGGACCCCCTAGATCCCCAGGACCCCCAGGCACTGTACAAAGACATCTGGTCCCTACGTGCAACACTAGAACAGTACGCGGCCTCTGACCAGAGCAGCAACAACGACAGGAACTCAGTTTGCAGCGATGCTGACAGTGTGTGTTCGCTGGGTGGACGCACGGAAACAGAAAGAGGAGGGCTGCCCAGCTACCCGTCCCAGGATTTAGGGGACGAGGCAGAGGTTGGAGAGGATGACAAGGACATTTTGATGTATGTGGATGCAAGGTTGGAGGTGAAGGAGGGAAAAAAGAGGAAACAGGCAAGCACAGAATCAGAGCGAGGGGGCAGTGATGGAGAAACAGGGACTCGTAAACTGCTGCAAATGGACAGTGGCTATGCATCAATAGAGGTTCCATCTCGTGGTCCAGAAGATCTGCGACTGTTTGGGAGCATCAGCGGCAGCCCTAAGGACAGAACGGCCCATGAGAAAAGGCACCACTTTACCAACGCGGGGCGAACTGGCACTATCGGTGAGAGCTTTGAGTCCCATCTCTTTGAGGAGGAGCCGGAGGATGAGTTGTTGTTGGGCGCCAGCGGAGGAGCTTCCATAGAAACAGGTGCTGGTTCACTGAGCTGGTTCCCATATGGTCAGATGCTCACCCCTCGAGAGGCTGCACAGCCTTCACCTCAACCGCCAACGCTGCACCGGCGAGACTACAGCATAGATGAGAAGACGGACGCCCTCTTCCACGAGTTTCTGCGCCACGACCCTCAGTTTGACCTGCAGGAGTCACCACTAAGGAAGCACCGATCCCGAATCCACCTCCGCAAGCAGTGGCAGCGCCACAAGCAGTGGAGTGATCCTGGTGTCAGACACTTCCAGTCCTCCTTTGACAGACAGCGGACCCCTCTACGGAGGGGTGACAGTGTGAACTACCCACTGGACACAAGTTACCACAGCACGCTACCCCGCATCGTCAGCGCTCCTGACGAGGAGACCAGCGACGGGACCGGCAGCACTCCCGACACTCCAAAGGTAGAGCCCACGACTACTGAAAGAGGGGGCAAGGACAGGGAGCAGGGCATCACCATCAGAGACACTGAGGACCTCACCTCCTCTTCTCCACCATCTCTTCACCCCTCTGTCTCAGAGAAAGATGGGGGGCCAGGTGACCCTCAGGAGGACAGCAAACAATCTGGACTCCCTCCCGAGCCCCCGGATGAGCGCTCGCCCCCCCAGCTGCCCGACTCCTCAGGCTACGGCCCGCAGACCATCACAGCAGAGCTCACAGACAAACTGACTGCTAACCTGGACGACAGGCTGTACATGGGCCTCCGCAGGACCAAGGACACGGCCACTGAGTGTGTGACCATGACGGCCACACACGCTTCTCCAGACCACAGCCCAGTGTAGCAGGGCTCCAGTCGTCCTCCTCGTCAACCTCACTCCTGCTGACACACACTTTTCTTTCTGTTTGATCTGTCTTGCCTCAGTTGAAACGTCTCTCTGTGTGCAGCTTGAACGGTGTGATCCCGAAAAATACGCTTTATATTAATCCATAAGCAAACACTTCTTCCCAGATCATCTTAGATACGGTTGATCCACTAGAAAATGCAGCTAGCCTCTCTTCACGCCTGCTATCATTACAAAGCTGTTCAATGTCGCTGTTTTACAGAAAGTCAAAATAACAGAGCTAACATATCAAAAATGACATTTAGTAAGAATTGTTTACTCATTTCTTTCTGCGTGTCTGTTTGTGTCTCTACTGCTGTCACTCCTGTCTCTGCTCTCCAGTGTTAATAAGTGAAGCTGAGGGCCTGTATGGCCTCTGTACTCATTGATCCACTGTGAAACCAGGTGCTATAAGACAAGTGGAAAGATATAGATCTGGAAGCAACAGTTAACCTGCTGGACACGCAATGATGCATTAGTGGAAAATAAGTAGTTTTAAAGCTAAAAAATATCATCACTAATCTATCAAAGCTATATGAGGCATTCTTTAGTTGTTTGCACTGGTTGTTCTTGGGGTCCCAACAGAAGTCTGATATGATTGAAGTAACAGGAAAGAAAATTATTTTTATTTTGTTTGATTTCGTCCTAAGCAATCAGTAGTGAAGAAGTATGTCCGGCTAATGTTTGATTTTAAGGGGCCACAAGCCAAAAAGGTCGGGAACCACTGGTTTAAATACACAGACTTGAATAAGAGAGTTAGCAAAGGCCAGAAAAGTTCTCTCTCATTGAGTGTCTTACTGTTTGTTGTTTTGGACTGAAAATGCTTCTCAGCTCTGTGACAAATGTGCTGTTTCTTTTCTATTAGTTTGTTTAATGAGTTGTAATATATTTTTGTACGTCCGCATTGCTTAAAAGACAATGAAAATTGACAGCATGGCAGATTTGAAGAGGACGAAAAGAGCAAACTTAGTACTCTGGTATGATGACTTTTTGTATCAGTAATTTAAATCTTCTTAGTACTCTGGGCATCGCTGACATGACCTCTGTCCTAACAGGGACAACAAACTTACAGCCACGAGGTGGGTAGTTACATTAATGCTATTAGACAAGATGGCTCACAGACATTTGGTGTTTATTGAATTTATAAGAAAGGCATGCGTTCTTGTGCATGGGGCTCACAGAACAGGCTTTATTTGTCCGCATCTGACATTCTTGTTTTCCCCTCCTCTTCCTCTTCTTCTCCTGAGAAAGTTGACAGTGCAGTCGCCGCCTCCCTCGGGGGAACCGAAGACTTCCTGCCGGCTTATAAAACCGAACAAAGATGTTATTTGTGGTTCAGCCCCACTTAATTTTTTTCTTCTTATTTGGCTTCCTATGTGCAATTAAAACGAGCCAGTACTGCCAATCACATGAAACCCCGTCAGCAGATGTGGGCAAGCGATGGCCAGAATTATGTTGCGAATCCATTTTTGCTCACGCATCTTTGCTTTTACATCCCGAACAGCGGCATCAGGTTGATTGTAACCCAGTTTCGCTCATAAAATTATATTCTCAGAGGGGGTGTTGGGCTTTCCGTCTCTCCCACGTGCAGTGAGGGGAGCCACTGCGGAAGAGGGTCTTGAATATTAATCATAAGAGAAGGATTCCCTCCTTTCATCCTGGCTCCCTTCCCTCATTCTTTAAGGCTGTTACCATGCAGTAAAATTGAAAGGACTGAATAGAAAACCAGGGGGGAAAAAAACATTATCCTCCTCTCTTTGTTTGGGTGTGATGATGATGCTCCTTTGCAGCCGGCCCAGATTAGATCTTTCTCTGCTGCGTGACAGGAGTCTGCTTTTGTGGCTAAGTGGAATCTGAGGCAGGAGCTGCGTTCCTCATTAGGAGAGCATTGACTGAGATGAAAGGAGGTGAACTCAAATAAGGAGTAGAGTGGGTAGTGATTTTTTTTTTTTTTACTCTCTCCTCTCTACCTACGCCACCCTCGCACGCACACACACACACACACACACACACACACAACACCATTATGTCACCATGAACAAATGCAATGTCCTCCGGCACAATTTTGTGCAATCAAATGACGTTTCTTTTTGCAACAGAAAGGAAATAAAATCTCCCTCTCGCTTACGATGGAGCTGATGCATCCGTGATGACAGTAATTACTCTGACTGTCTGGAGACGAGGGAAGACCGCTGCATTTCCCATAGATCACAAGCTAAAATGTCTTAAGAGCTGAGTCAGTGTGAGATGACGACAGTACAGCAACCGCAGCAATTTAAAGAAAATGGCCATAAGGGTTTTGAATCCGTACATTTGTACAAAGATTAAACTTTGCTCTGTATACAAGCACAATGTCACAGGAGCTAGACTAAATCGATGTCCTTTCCTAGGCTTAGACAGATCTTGTATTACTGGGGACACTGTGTGTTTGTATACTAACCAGTAGCCTGTCAAATGCATTGATGCATAGCTATGTGTAGGTCTGCATGAGAGTTAACATTTTAGTACAAATCTTCATGTTTTCTCAGACTTACGCTACAAAATGATCATAGGTAACGCTCATTTGTTTTAAGGCAGAAGTCGAAACATTGGTACGACTCGAGATTTTGTACTTTATGGAATCCACTTTTAAGAGTCATGCTAGGACGCTGTACCTGATGAGATTTTGTGAGATTTATTTCTTTGAAAGTAGAAGTATTTCTGTATTCCTTGCTTGTTAGTAAACTGCTTAATTTCTCAAAAAAAAAAAAAAGACAAGCTTTCTTAACAACTTTGCTTTTGTTGATCCAAAGCTATTGAGCCTTGAGGGACCAAATCATAAAAAAGTGTTATTTTAGGGTTGTTTTCCAATCTGTGAATAAATGAATGAAGGAAAAATGTCTCGAACTGGCCTTATTTCAAGGGAATGGCTGTTAATCAAGGCGTGGGAATGGACCGCAGATAAGGTTCCCTCTCATGACTCTCATTTCATTTTTCTCTGGTGCTTAGGCTCGTATTGATTTCTTGGCTCTCCTTATCACCTCCTCCAAATTAATTGGAGAGAAAAGCCAAATCCAGTGTGTGATCTACAAAGGGAACATCTCAACTGTCTGCCTTCTTCTTCACGCCTGATAATCTATCTGCCTGACCAGCGCTTTGAACTGTGGAGCCAAAGTTAGGGTCAAAGAGAGCTAGCAGAGACACTGCTGGATATTTGGATATCATAGTCATAAAGTTGTAACTAGAGATCTAAAATACTGTGGGCTTATCGAAATGAGTCAACTCTAAACCCAAGAGAGAGAAAACCAGACAAGAGTCATGCCACTCACTTTTTTGACATTTGCCTTTCATTGGAAAGCTGACAGTGTAGATGCAGATGGGAAACAAGAGGAGAGAGATGCCATAACTATTTGATTACCAGGGCACTCCACATGCCATGTTAAGCAGGAATGTTTATCATGTCTACCATCTTAGTTTAGTGTGAAAAAATGCAGCTGAGACTGATGGGAATGTCATTTGTTTTGCAAAGTCATAAACCAATGTAAGATAAGATAAGGTATACCTTTATTCGTCCCACAGTAGAGAAGTGTATGTATTAGACAAATTAAAATTTTGGCCTGATGGAAAGTTTGGCTGTCACCAAAGTCTGCTCAAAATGTTTTCATCTAATAGTTGTTGAGATATTTTAGTCTGGACCAAAGTGGTGGACCGACTGGCTGACCCCTAAAGCCATGCTGCCAGCAGGGCTAAAAACAGTAATGGGATATTCCGGTGTTGCCCAAAGAGACATATTCAATTCAGCATTTTAATCACTAAGTTGTAACACCCAACAAAAGGTACATGGACTGAAAAGACAGCTGTGTGTTTGAGCTGAATGTAAAAGACTGTTCTAAAGGCTCTCTCCATCGAGCTCAGACAGAAAGAAAGCGGCGGACACGGATTGATCCAGATTAATGCAAAGCCTGACTCTTCCTGTACAGGAACGGGCTCGTCACAGCGGAAACCCCCGTTTGCCTTATCAAAGCACCATCAACCCACCAAAACCATACATCAACATCAAGGTGAAGCGAGCTGCAGAGCGCTGGCGGATGAGCTCACAGACTGCTGCTCATGATGCAGAGAAGAAAGTCACGAATACACAGCAGCCGTGCATGCAACGAGGACTGAAGTGAAAATGTGTCAGAGCTGCATGTGAGTGCTTCATAATCACATTCTTGAGACCAGAATACTGTAATAGTTGATTAAAAAAATTTATTACAATGGTCAATTAATGATCATTAAATATTCCTTCAAATCAATGAAGAAAATAGCCAGACAAAGCAATAAGGAGAAAGCTTATATAAGCACAGTCAATATGAGTTGCAGCATTTTTTTCCCTGCTGCAAACCACAAATAAATACAACTGGAAAAATACAATTCTCATAACAGCTAATTTATTGCACCCTATAAAATAGTCAGTCTACTGATTTGATCACTTTGCACTTCATACTGATCTGAACAGCGGGGTGAACAGTGCAGACTGAACCAGCTACATTCATTAAGTGAAGGGCGACAGGGTGAGTGTGGAGGCTTTGGGGAATCTGTCATTGAGCTTTTCTGAAAGAGGGAGACAGCTGTGGTTTCAGACTCAGCCTTTCCTCTGTGCTCCTTTCACTCTTTTGCATCATCCTGCGCCTCAACGTCATCGCCTCTTTGTTGTCCGTCAGCCAATCGCAGGGATCGACGCCTCGACAGTTGGCCAGTGGGGAGTTTGTAGTGGGGGTTCCTTCGGTATGTGAAGTTACGTCATCGTCTGTGCGGTGTGGAAAATCCAGTGAAACATCCTTTGAGGCTTTTCACACATCTCCAAGTGTCAACACACCTACATTTTGCAGATGCTCCTACTGAGGCTAAATTACCAACCGGGGAAAGTGGGCGACGGCCAGTCAGTTGCTTTTTGGTAATTTGATTAATTGCTGATTTGTTTGGAAATTTGCAAAACTAAAATATCAACTAGGTCCTCCATTATAATGATAATTTGTATTGTAATCTTTTGGCCCTGTCTTATAGAGGGTCTCTGTGTGAAAATCTGGTTTATATTGTGCATTTTCCCAAATAAATTAGTGTTTTATTGAAGTACCACAAACCTGATGCAGGTAGTATTCCAGTAAACTGAACTGTACATGTCAGGAATTTGGAAGAAACAGGGGCCAAACTAGACAAACATTCAGCTACATTCAAAAATCACTTTGATATTTGTACAGTTATAATGCAAATAACTAACAATCCAGCCTTAGATCACAGTGTTATTCAACAATATGGCCATGAGTTAAGATAAGGCTGGTAATTCCAAAAAAAAATTCAAAAAAATTCAAGTTTTGAATTTTTCTATTGTTTCCCACAAGTCCCACAAATAACAACAGCAGAACAGTGAGGCCCTACCAGCGCAGATGTTTAAGACAGCAGAAATTACAGCTAAAAAAAGTTGGATGAAAACCAACCAAAGGACCTGCATGTGCTCGATGGTAAATTGCTGATGCCAGGTCATCCTACCATATGGACAGTTAACCTCAGGAACAGAAATACACAGAGAGAAGGATGAAAGAGATGCTAAACGAGAGATTGCAAAGTGGAACACAGACGAGCCCAGATGTGGCTCTTTGTACTTTGGCTCTCCTGATAGAGACCGTAGCTGCTTTGGGGCTTGAACTAATGACCTTGTGTGTCGAGTACGGTCCCTCTAACCAGTATCCTTCCCTTCTGCTTCTTATTCTGCATTGCTGATTTTTTTCATGTTAACACACAAATTGACGCCGATCCTCACCCAGACAGACAGACAAGCCACAAAAAACAAAACCCCACAAGTACAGATGTTACGAGATGCTTCAGCTGTCACGGTCTGGTTCACATCGTTACTGCACTCCACTAAGTAAACTGGTCCATTCACAGCTAAAATGTTAGTCATACCGTCTAGAACCACAAATAGTGATGGTGATGGTGTTCCCTGTTTTGTGCCCTTGCTTCACACACACACACCCACACGTTGCACATTTAAGATCTACCTCACACACATGAATGAACGCACATTTGCCTCCGCAGTCCCCTCCACCTCCCCTCTCGGTCTTCCTCCAACATAAGACGACTGTATTCAGGGATGCTTCTGAAAGGGAAAACCCCCTCCCTCCGTCGCCCCTCCACCACCACCACCACCACCACCACCACCTGCTCCTCCATTCCCCCTCCACCCACGCATTCCCCTACTCCTCCCGCCTCTCTCTCTCTCTCTCTCTCTCTCTCTCTCTCTTGCCAGATTTCCTTTCAATAGAGCAGCTCCAGGCGGCGTTCGAATGCGCGAGAGATGCCGATGACTCACCGGGTTCCTCTTTGCTCACGATCAGGCGGCTATTCCGTTTCTCACTTATTATATGAGGCTCAGTAAATGTGATGCCAAAAGCTGATAAGTGTGAAATAATGTTGACTGAGCAGACCTTAGCTGTGTGTTAGACAGACATAAAGCTAAAAAAGGGCTTTACTACTACAGTGTTTTGTGAATTGCACAGGGAAATGATACACAAGCAAATTATTGTATTTAGTTTCTGCACGAGGCAAAAGCAAAAGAACAATGGTAATAATACTAGTCTCTTCTATTAGACGTGAAGTGTCTGTTGTTGCAGATGTATGATGAGATGATTTTTCCTTCTGTTACACACAAATTGAGACGCCGTGCTGCTAAATGAGGCAGAGGAAGGAAGGGAAAGAAAGAATATTAAGCAGCGATAGAAGGAGATCAAGAGGCAGATGTAGAGAGGGCTGACAGGGATGAACAGACCTGTACCACTCAGAGGAAAAAAAAAAAGACAGTGAAGAAAGTAAAGAGAAAAAGAGAGCAGGAGAAAACCCTAGAAAGCTGATTATGCAGCATCTCCTTCCCACGCAGTCTGCCCACGCTCCCTCTCTCCACCTCTTCCTCATCCTCTTCCTCCTCTCCTCGTTCAGGATTCAGCTCCATCCATCCCCTCCCTCCCTTCCCTTCCCTTCCCCTCCTCAGCTGCGTCATCCAGCCCTTCATTGTGTGCTCGCTCCCACCCTCCTCCACCCACCTCTCCGGGGACCGAGCACAACTCTCCACTGCTTAGCTCCGTTTTTTTTTTTTTTTTTTTTTAACATGCAGACTGAAGCTTTTGGGCTATTTGTTACAGCAGCTACGCTTCATGATGAGTTGAAGGACAAAAACACACCCACGCACATGCAGATATTAATCCACACACTGGAGAGTTATCATTTATTTATCAAGCAGCCTGTAAAAAACCCCTCTAACTGTAGTCATGCGTTTCATTACAGCTTGGTTGAAAGATCCCGTCCTGGCTTTTAGAGACTCAAGGTTTTCATTTCCATCTTTGTGTTAAACATGTTTAACTGCAGGTTGATGACAGAAACAGTATTTATGAGGTAATGTTTAGATGAGTTATATAAAAGAGCATGAATATGTGTGGGGATTTGCTTCCTGTGTGTAGTTACTGCGATTACAACTGAAGGTGGTAGTATGTTACTGTAAGGTACCATATTAAAGTATTAATTTTAGCAATAGCAAAGTATTATTACACATTAGTACTAGGGTTTCTGCAAATTTATTACATTTACTTAAGTGATTTGTTACCACATAAAGCACATAAAGCAACAAACTTAACAAACGACTCAGTCCAGCATGGCATGATGGAAAATGTAGGCCGTTGCTATACCTCCAACTTTCCAATATTGGACTCACATTGGCACAGGGTTGTACAGCGAAATGCAAGCTATAGTCCCTTTAAGTCATAAGAATAAAGTTGACCCAACAAAGTAAATGTCTCATAGAAACTCTAATTCTCTTGAACTGATTTACTTCTGAGAATGGAAAAGCTTATTCAGATAAAAATGTGGCGCGATCGTCCTCAGCTTTCAATCCATCATTGGATGCTGGTTGCACATGAAATGAAAACATACCACAAGGCTAATTTACTGTACAGGGTATGATCAGATGCACCTGATCTCTTTTTCGCTCAACAAAGTAGAGTAAACAAGTTGCTCAAATAAAAATAGGCCTTGACCTAATGACATTTTTGGCAAGAGGTGCAAAGCAGGAGAGCAGACAGCATCTGCGGACGACTTCAACTTGGGCTATAAAAGCTCTTCCTCACACCAACACAGCATGTCTTCACTCGAGCTGTGTGACAATTAAGTGACAATGAGGCGTCTGATGATTCATTTCTGAAGCAGAGGCGTATTGCTAATGTTGGGAGACGCAGCTGTAAACTTGCAAAGGCTTATTATAAGAAAACAGGAAATAACTTCCCATAATGGCAATCAAACCCCGCCCCCCCAAAAAAATCTGCTTTCTGCAAATTTTTGCTCATTTAATCAGAGCTAACAAGTGCTCTTGGAAGAGAAAAAGAGCGTTAGATGCCCCCTTCCTCTTTTTGCCTCCCTCATCTCTTCTCACACCACCCGCCTCCATCACAGTGTGCTTCTCAGCTGTGGGTTTACTGATTAGCCTGATCCATAAATAAGTAATCAGAGCGAGAGCAACGACATTCCGCTCGCCCTTATTATCTCCTCTATCACACACACCTTTTTTTAGATTACCCCTTCTTTGTATTGTATTTTGGAATAATTGGGGAATAACTGAGAGACAGGACTTGATCCTCCTACTCTGACAAAATTTGCACGAGTGTGAATAACAGAGATGGAAAGTGTGTGTTTGTGTGTGTGTGTGTGTGTGTGTGTGTGTGTGTTCAGGGAGAAGACAGTGAGATGGGAGGGGGGGGAAAAAAAAAAAGGGAAGAGAGGGAAACATACAGTCGGTGTGAATGTGACTAAACTGACTGCAGCAGAATGACTCACCCTGTTGCTATGGCAGCCTAAAGACACGCTCTCCTCCATCCGACGTGTGATTTCGACTGGTGGTGGCCGCCGGCTAACGGCCAGAAAATGGACCAGTTTCCGGAAATCATTCAGGGAAAAAGGGGGATGCAGAGGGCAGTGTACGGGGGCAGAGCATAAAACCCTCGATATGAAAAAAGGTGTTAACAACAGCCAAAGACAAAATGCTCGGCTGCAACCACACCTCTCTCTCTCTCTCTCTCTCTCTCTCTCTCTCTGTCTCTCAGCACTGCAGTATGAAACCCAGCAGCTGCTTCTTCTCTATTGTAGTGGACTGATGTGTGTGGGTGTTAAGCTCGAATGCCCTTGGTAAGTAAAAGGCATGTGGGATAAAGTCTGGCCTCCCACCACAAAACTAAAACCCCTTTAGAATTCATTATAAGCCAAAGTTTGGATTGTTCTGGTTATTCATGTGTTCTTCCTGTGATATGTATGTAACTCCATGTCTTCCTCTGATACATTTCCATTCACTTTCAGTGGTGCACAAATTTGACTTTGCAAATACCACAGAATAATGATAGAAATAAAGATCAGTAAACATTCATATCTGCACACACCCCGTGAATTGGGTCGTGGTTTGAAGCTGTACATAGTGTGTGGATTTTTGTTTCATAGATGATCTGGCAACTTGGCTGACGTCAGACAACATCGCTACAAAACTTATGAATCCGTGATGAGTAGCCATAATAAAGTTAGAGGGCCATGCAAACGACAAGATGGGTAGGCGCTGGGGGAAAACCTTGGAAAATCCAACAATCCTCCCACCGAATAATTTATCTACAGCCTCTAAATTGTGTTAAGATAATATGTGTGCTCACTTCAAATTGGAAGAGGAAGTAATCTAATTTCCCACCACACATAGACAAGACTTCTGTCTGACATACTTAATCTACAGTTAATTGGCAATAGAAGATGAATCAGACCATTCCCTTACCCATGTCCTATTGTTCAGGAGGTGGGAGAAGCACAAAACACAGAGGAGAGAAGAGTGATGGTCCTCATGTTTAATTTAATTGGGTCCTGTGTGGACACAGTCACAGTTCCAGGCAGCTCATTAGGCTCCACTATGGAAAAATAAATGTTCCAATTCCAAGACTAACACAGTAAAACAAGATAGGCTAATAAATAAATAGACATAATTTCCCCTGTGACCCCAAAGACAGGTCTGACTTCAAGAGTAGGTTGTATACTGTAGTGCAGTGAGACAAACACGTAATAACAAGGAATAAAAAGATTATTCTCTATAACTTCCGAGCACCTGCCACAGCAACACGCCGCCCGAGTCTGTGATCGAGGAGGCTTGATTAACAAACGGCTCCGAAGAGGCTGTTACACTGTGGTCTTTGTCACCTTGTTTGACTCACCAAGAAGTCACTGCAATAAGAGTGGGAAGATGAAAAAAGTTGTTTCATAAGAATGACAAAGCCATTACAGGAGATGCTGCTGTACACAGACCTCTAAAGGCCCAAAGACAATGTGCATGTGATGAAATCTGAGCCTGAATTTCTGTGTCGAATGTTGAGCAAAATAGTAATTTTTGCCATCATTAGAAATGTTTTCATCACCATAGATTAAATAAAATCTGTATCATAGCTCACAAAATTTAATGTGAGATCATGTACTTGGATTCTGCATTCAGCCGTGAATGTTTGCGTATCTGGAAGTCTGTGTGTGCGTGTGTGTGTGTGTGCTACTGGAGGGCTGACACCGGCACCATGCTGCAATTAGCCAAACAAGAGACAATGACATATTGAGTGCTGCTAGCTAGTCAGCCTACAAATCCCTCTTCAGGCCATAGCTGCTGACACAACTACAGCATCATCCTGAGCAGCATCACACACTATTTCATGTTCAGGTTCGTGTGTGAATTCAACAAAGTGCTTGAAGTGTAAGTTTTCCTAAACTATCTAAATAATTTGTTCTGGGAAGAACTTCTTATATTGGTCTGTAATTTCCAAATAATTTCCGCACAAGTTTCCTGGAAAGAAGCATGTAATTTGGTGCTAATTACAGGGAAAGTAGAGAGTGTTCAATTGGTGCACTTCTAATTAGTTGATTCAAATTCATTGCTGGGGTGAACGGAGCCTTTCAGTCGGTGCATAGCAGGTCTGCTGAACATGCAAGAATAAGAAATCTGTCTACACGCAAGCTCACAAATCAATATATATGGTATGAAAAATAATTATAAATAATTCATGAGGAATAAATTTACCTGTGTTTAAATTGAAGAAATTAATCCCTATTTTCCCAACAAATACTAAAATCTATTCTTCTTTCCTGGAAACCTTCATAATATGTGACAATACTCTCTCACTAATCTATTACAACCTGTTCAATTCAATAGTTTCTAAATTTGAACTAATGATAAATTATTGAAAATAGCAAATTTAAACTGAAAGGGATTCACCAACTAAAAACAGGTAAATGTCTATAAGAAAAACTTTTAATATCACAGTTACACCTTAGTAAACGAGTACTACTACTCAGAGCCGGCCCAAGCCTCCATTGGGCCCTAAGCAAAATTTGATTTTGGGGCCCTCTATTTCTGCCAATAATATTAATTGTTGATCATTCACACACTTATTATAAACCCATTGTGGCTCTGGCAGTGTTGATTACGTTGTCCTTTTGTCAGCCTAACATCTTTACACATTTAAGGGGGTGGCCCAGTTAATTACATAAATACCAATGCAATAATAATACAAATAATACCAATGAATGAATGATGAATGATGTCAAGGGTGCCACATATGATTGTTAATTTCAAAATGTAGCACATTCAGCTACAAGAGCAGCCTGGGGTTTATTTACACAACATTCCAAGTGATAAAGCAATTTATTTACTGTAGAAGTGTCATCTGGTTTATGATTTTTTGTTTCATAAAAGAAAAACTGCAACAGCAATTTTTAGTTGAACAACAATAAAGTGCAACAACAAAAAAAATCACTTCGATAAATATAAAAAAAACAATACAGACAACAGACAGAATTGAGTACAGTACAGAGGGCCACTCAGCTGGGTCCGCTGGCAGAGCTGGTGATGATCCATACTGTGTAGACGATGTTGTGATGGAAGTTGCTGAGGAAGTGACAAAAGAAAAACAATGACTTAAAAAAGAAGGACCTATAAAGCCATTAAATTACAGACCTGGACTGAATTATTAATCTCTGAATGTTCTACATTACAATGAGCAATTATAAAGGATGTTTTGCTGTTAACCTACCGGGTAGATTAGTGGGGGTTGCAGACACGAGGGGGCAGTGGGCACAGAGGATGGCAGTGCAAGAAAGTGCTCTGGAGTGGATGGACCTAGGATGAAAAAAAACAGCAACAAAAGCTAGCCATGTTGGATGAAATATTACACTAGAAAATGATGTTGCTTACTTTTTTTTAAATAACAAAAATGTTAGTTTTAATTAGTTTTTAGAGCAGGTTTGCTAGTTTTTATTATTATTATTATTATTAATGTTTAGTTTTGGTTTAGTCTTATTTGTTTTAGGATTAGATTCAGTTTTTCCACACTTTGGGTTATTTGTCAGGTGCAGGATTCCAAAAGGTCAGAGTATGTGTTGTGTAATAAAAACGCAACAAAAGATACCATTTTAAAAAATGTATTCACTTACTGTTGAACAACAACTATAACAGTCCACAAGATAGCAGCCTTAAGTGCAAAATGTGTGTGATACTGCTTCTGAGCTTCGATACAGGTAGTGTGCCTGGTACAAATCAAAACAGCCAATACACTTAGGACACACATGAACATAAGAACATAAAACCACTCATGAGACACACGTCACATTTCTTAACAGCTGTTAAGAACAGCTGTTTCTCAGGCCAGATGACAATAGTCCACACACAGAGAAGATATCTTTCAATTTGTGCTTTGCCTTTTCCATATTAGCTCCAATAAGGTTATTCACTCTTGCAGCACCAGGTGACTTGAATTTTGGTTCGAGTGAAAAGCTGAAGTTTTTGAAGGCAATCAAGACACACAGTCGTGTAAACATCCCCGTCTCAATAAACACATTTACCAATGCATCCTCCTGCTTGTGTTCCTGTGTATTGGTTGGTGAAAGCAGTCCATTATGGTTGTCTTGTCCCCTGTGCTACCTGGCCAGGAT